>CM065054.1:5096665-6416665 GCA_032883995.1 Coronaproctus castanopsis
GACCAAGAACGCGCTGGGCTGATCAGTTAAAATCGTTAATTGGCTTAAACATGCACGAAGCACTTGCTCACAATAGATCAACATGGAGATCAGTAACATATGCGACCGTTTCTTAACATCACTACGCCCTCTAGAGTGATAAAGGAAGAAGATATATATATATACGTGTGTGTGTGTGTGTGTGTTTGTGTATAATGTCGCGGTGAATTAGTTGTTAAAGCGCGCAACTATATCAACCCGATGATCATGGCGCTATCCTAGCTCGAAGCGAAGGAATTAAATACGGATAAGAATGGATATATACATAATATATGTAACGAAATTCTATAAGTAATGAAGATAAGGGATTTCGAGATTTTAAATCGCAAAATTGAATAATCAACAATGGGAATGGAAACCAATTACGAACGATAAAGAATCGGTTCAACGTCAGAAATCGTACTGTAAGCAATTATATGAAAATAAAACTGATGAAGTAAACGTAACAGCAACCAAAAATCTGGTACAATATGAACCAGAAATACTGACCTTTCAAAAGTAGAAGCCTAAGAAATAATAAATCACCGATAAATGATAGCATCCTGCCGAACTACTAAAAACACTCTCGCCTAAGAGAGTTCAGATGATACATTATGTAATCAAGTATGGAGAATCGAAATCCAGCTGAATGACTGAACAGAATATCTACTCACGTCGACATAATAAAAGGACGACTCGAGCAGACTGTACGAAAATTATAGAACAACTGCGCTGATATCGCGTACAAACAAAATCATGTTTTGATGTTATTAATAATAGATCGAAACAGTGCCTAAACTGCCGAATAGCCAAAGAACAAAATGGATTTATTAACCCTTTCAGTGGTACCATTATAAAATGTTTACAGAAAACTATAAATTTTAAACAGTTGTGTATTATACAACACTGTCACTTTTTAGGTTAGCTATAGATAATTTTCGATGTATTTATATTAATATTATTAAAATTCTAACATTTCACGTCAACCGGAAAATAAAACATTTGGTTCGAATTAAAATTTCACGCACCGTATAGTGAAGGATTGAAAAGATTAAAGTAACATGTCCAATTTATTATGATCGAAACGGTTAATGGGA
Organism: Coronaproctus castanopsis; assembly: GCA_032883995.1. NCBI lineage: Eukaryota > Metazoa > Arthropoda > Insecta > Hemiptera > Monophlebidae > Coronaproctus > Coronaproctus castanopsis. The sequence continues at coordinate 5,097,781 of CM065054.1, forward strand.
AAAGAATCACAAAGAAAATACTGTATATTCGATTGTTAATTGAAAACAAAAAATATATTGAACATAATAAATATATGATTTATGCGACGGTGTTAAATATAACAAATTATTGGAAGTATTAAAAACCGTCGCTGTACCAAACGACCTAGGCATTCTAATAAGTAATCTTTACATACAAATAGTAGCCAGGATATGATCAGGTGGATCCTATTTCAGCGGAATTCTATCGATAAAAAGGCGTACACCAAATGTGTACATTGTCAATATCGATGGCAAATACATAATGAGAAATGTGTTTCGATAATGCTGGAGTTAAAATACCCAGAGACGACCATATTACCCTTATCGCGGAGTCCGAAGAGATAACTGAGAAAAAGAAAGTCGACAGCTGGGACACTTAAAATTATAATAAGAGATAAAAACAATAGTTGAAGGAAACTGAACACACTATAGAGGTTCTATCGGTAGTTAATTCGTATACGTACTTCAGTTCATTAATAAATAATTATGGTGGAACGAGAGAAAAAATCAGGGCAAGATAGTGTGTTAGCGATGTTTGCAAATAAAATGCTTCATTACTAGATTAACAAAAATAAAATTATATTTGCGTTACATTTATGTGGAGCAGAAATTTGAACGGTAAACGAACAAGATAAACAGAAAATTATGAGATGTAGACATGGCGGGAAATGCTGAATCCCGTGTGAACAGTAAAGAGTTCAAATCGTATCAATTTACTAAACATTAAATGACGTCTCCTTGAACTCTATCAACAAAAAATTTTGAAATATGATGATAGTCTCGAAAAATGTAGTGGAAAGAAGTAAAAGCGGACAACACACTCGACGGATGGATAGTTATTACGTCCCACACTGGACCAGCCAAATAATACAGAAGGAACAGGTAGAGAAACATAATAAAGATAATATCAGATATATTACAATCGAAGTCACGACACTCAGCAACTGAGCTACCGACCATAAAAAAAAAAAAAAAAAAAAAAAAAAGGATATATATATATGTATATATTTAATGGGGATGCCTTTACGGCCTACCCAACGTAATACTGTACGTATTAATTCATATTTCTATAAACGAAGACAACTTCTCTAGAAATATCGCTATGTGTGGAAACAGATGTAAATTTCTCAAGATGAAGAAGGGGCAATACATTATACGGAGGACCGTTACATGCTGAGCAACTTAAGGTATAGTCCAAAGCGTAATATTATTAAAAAAAAAGGGCATTCGAAGAACACGTTATCAGGATTGCCGAATGCACCGTCGGGTATGTAGAATGCAGTAAGGAGTTTATCTAAGGTGCATAAGGAACAGGCGGTCCGGCAACAAGCAATGCCCGGAATCGTAATCTACTGATAGATGCAATTCCTTTCCGCTTAATGTTTTCAAAAAGTAGAACCGCGGAAATTTAGGAAAAGACGGTTGCAGTTGATAGTACCTAGTAAGAAGCGACTGCTGTATACATTCCGCATAAGTTTGTTTCCAAAGTTTCTGCGATATTTCGGCTGTATAAAATGTACGATATCGAGTGCAGAAATTAAAGAGAATACCACACCACTTACAAAACCTGTCTTTATCTAATGAATCTACACAATTTCATTGTCGGGGATAACAACGATGTCCCGGTACACATAAGGAAAACACGGTAAACTTTCTAGATGATTAAGTTTTAACATGATGAATGAAATCAATTTAACTGACTCCTTCCATTTGTTTTCTATAATCTTCAAAATTCTTTGCGGAGACAGTGATAATAAGATAACTACAAGCTTCATTATAGCAATATAAAACTTCATGCAATAATAAGTGTGGGAAAGTTTGCCACTGTGTGATATAGAAGAAGCTATTATTAATACGGATGGTAAACGAATTAAATTAACCCTTAACTACAAACAACCGGTCAATTTGACCGGTACATTATTTCATTTTTTGTTTTTTAGTTTTTTGTGGTTTTTTTTTTTTTTTTTTTTTCCCAAGGACCACGCTATGATACTTGTCAGTGTACCTTTTCAGAGTTTAGTATCGTGTCTATATTCGAAGTAATTTATACCTTATGTTGTAGAAGAGTTATTTTAATGTAAAAATCGCTACCGGTCAAAAATACCGATTGTCTGTGTTAATCTAATAATAATAATAATATCGCGCTTTTTTATTGTAACGCACCAGTCCTGCAGGGATAATACCGAACTAACGATATAATTTTATAAAACCTGAAATGAAACGGAGATTGCAGACAGCAGGTATATCAGTCGACAAGTTCGATTATGTATTAAGTCGCATATTAAAGATAGATGAATACTGAGAATGGAGACAAAACTGTCAATCAGAACCACACGTAAAAAATATCCGTCGAAAAATGAACGGAAAACGTTCCATGCGTGTGTAATATGCAAGACGCCTGATAGAATGTACAAGACATTTTTATAAGGACTGTGTGGTCTAAAAATATGCATCAAAATACATTGCACGTTTTTACGTAAATATTATTTTTTAAATATTTTCATTTTTTTTTTTTTTTTATGTTTAACCAACATTAGTTAACAATATATTATAATTAAAAATATTATTTAATCACCTTTTATAGGTATATACATGAATATTCTATAAATTATGTTTAAAACTTCATAAAACGTTTTCATTAATATACTTTCTCAGCACATCTCGTTTAATTTTACTTCAAATTTATTGATTTTAAATGTATACAAATGTCGCGAAATTATTTTAGTACAATGAAATATTACTTTTTTTTTTTTTTTTTTTTCCAACAAAATGTAGGTAGATATATTATTAATTTAAACACGCCCGTCAAAATGGCCGGTTGTCTGCGACTTTAAAAACAGTACGTCTGTGGTTAAGGGTTAAACTGTGTGTGTTATTTTTAATACGAGTATAAAAACTGTCGGGAAAAAAAAAGTAAAATTTAGCTGGGTTTCTGATGAAGAGAAAGATATTATACTTCATTGAAAGTAATGATAGTGACAGCGCGAGTTTTAGTTATTCCAATGAAGATTCGAATGATGAATTAGAAGATACAGATTCAGATCTCCTGGAACACGTTGATATAGCGCAATAATGGAATTTCTAGACCAGCGTTTCCATTTGACAGTCATCCAAGAATTCAAGTACCAAATTTATGTAAAAATAATGTGATAAATTTATTCGAATGTTTTTTTGTCACTGATGACTATTATTATCGTTAATGAAACTAATCGATACGCTGAATAATTTATCGACCGTAACTTACTGAAAACTAACTGTCGAGTGAAAAAAAAAAATTAGATAGATACAAATACGATAACTTCGTATTGATAACATTTTTCAATTTTCTTACATAATTTTCATATTTTATACGAAAACACAAATAACGAAATCTATTTTACGTATATATCTGTTTTTCACTTACCGCTTATGATGAATAAAATTTTTTCTTTCCCGATCGTGATGCATAAATAATAAGCTAGAGAACTAGAGGTTAACTGAAAGAAAATCGCAAACGTGCAAAAGGAATATCGCGGAGAAGATTAATTAATCAGGTTGTGATAGAAATTATATTATAGAGAAGAATAGAGAGAGATGAAAGAAGAGACTGCAGATTATTCGACGTATTTGATCGGCTTCTATTAATTAATTAATTATTAATACGGTAATGTTTTTTTTTTGTTTTTTTTTTTAATTTTTAATAGTAGATTAGGTTCTGTATGAATTTACACTTCAAACTGTTACTTATATATCTTTATGACGATATACGTGAGAGATCTTTAATAATAGATTAGGTTCCGTATGAGTTTTCATTTCGAACTATATATATCTTTATGACGGTATACGTGAGAATATATTTACGAATGCCACCTATACGAAAGAGATACTCTTCTTCGTACCTTACTTCGCGTGATTTCACCTCTGTTTTTTGTTTTTTTCGTTTTTTTTTTTTTAACGTGGTGGAAAATTCATCATGGATTTATGGTAAGACTCCTACTCACTAAAAACCACCACGGTGCTTATACCATTGACTGTTCCAGCATTACTTCGGTGGTACAGATCGAGTCAAGGCAGTACTAAATGTTGTGCGTCGTGTGGCTCCTGTCTTTAGCTACTGGATGCTCTTAAATATTCTTCTTTGGTCGACGTTTTACTCATTTATCTATCTCGTTCGTCGTTACTTTTTAAAGTGAAAATTTTATTGGCGTGGTTTATATGGATAGTTAACCCGCAAAACGTACGAGCGAGCCGACTTAACGGACGGATATATATATATATATATATATATATATATATATATATATATATATATATGTATATATATGTATATATATATATGTATGTATATATATGTATATATATATATATGTATATATATATGTATATATATATATATGTATATATATATATATATGTATATATATATATATATATATATATATATACGCGTTCTGTTGCGTTAGGTGTGTCAACAAAATAACGGACTTATATATATATATATATATATATATATATATATATATATATATATATATATATATATATATATATATATATGTATAATATACCGTTCGCATGTACCGCACTACCAACACCCGTCTATCAAACCACGTTTTGTAGCATTAGGCGCGTCGTCTTATACACATACCTAGACTTATTGTTATATATTATTATAATATTAATGTGTGTGTGTGTTTTTTTATACATACACCCGCGTAAAAATTAAAAAAAAAAACTACTATCGAATTTTGTTAAAACGTCTTTAAGTTTCACTTCTTCCCTACAGGCACAGCTGTGTTTTTTTTTTAGGTTTATTTTTCGTGCAATGTTTCCTCTTTTTTTCATACTCAATTTTGTGTTAGGTCGACATAATTTGTAAACTTTACGGATTGTTAGTAAATCTGGGTTTTTTTGTTGTTTTTTTTTATTAGGGAATGTCGCATTATAGAAAACGTTTATTCGATTGTTGTAAGCTTCTTCACGATATCATACTCAATACTGATCGTAAACGTCGCATCTCTCGATCTCTCGCTCTTCGCGATGTTGTCCGCTGGTGTGTTCAATCATTAATAGTTTTTTTTAACCAGTCAGTTTACCCCTACCGTCAGCAATTTTCGCTCTTTCGAGTGCTAATTGGGGAATGATATATCTTTCTTCGCGGATGATACGAGCAAAGTAACGAATTTTTCGTATTATATTACATAATAGCTCTTTTTGCTTGCGCATTTTTCAAGACATCTACATTTGTCGTTTCTATTTTTAACATTCTTCGACGAAACCACATTTCACAAGCAGCATACCGGTAAAATTGGTTCTTATTTCGTGTAGCTGCCGCTTCAATGCCGCGCGGTAAGATTAGATAGACGTCATGTCTTATCTTATTGTCAAACTAAGAATGCCAGCACGTAGTGTAACTGCTTCGTATTTGCGAACACAGATTTAGCAATATGTACAACGTTGTTGCACTGCGTATATTAAGGTTTTTCTGTAAGGTAGCACCACCGAGTGCTTGAATTTACATTTACTTTTTCAATTTCCTGCCCATCAGTTCATATTTTACCACGTGTGTAATTTCTTTTACTGGCTAACATCCGTTTAGTTTCTATTTATCACGAGATCGTATGGAATGTCGCCGTTGTTAATTTTGTTAAATAATTCTTCTGCTATTTTTCTTCTTCGCTCGGCCATAATTACTGCGTTATTTACATACCTGACGTTATTAGTCTATTCATCATAACACCTATTTGTGTTTCCGTAAGAGCTGCTTCGAAAATTTTGTCCGAATACAGATTAAAAAGTAATGAAGAATGGTGTGAGCTGAACTGCTATAATCGTGATATATAAGTTTTAAAATGACGGATTTAGTAGAATTTGCCAAAAATAAGAATAATCTTCCGAATGTCAATTTTATTTTATTTTATTTTATTTATTTTTTTACGCTTCAATTGAATTTCATTTCTGTGTAATATATGTATACATATATGAAGTTAAGCAACGATACTTGGATGGGTCACCGCCGGCTCAGTGTGTTGTGTGTTGTTGGTATCTCCCAATTTGCGTGGCCCGCACGGGAGATTAGGCTATTTTCTCCCCAATTTATCGATTGGGGAGACCTACGTCCAGCAGTGAACCGATATAGGTTTAAATATATATATATATATATATATATATATATATATATATATATATATATATATATATGAACTTTCATCGTTAAGCATTATTTAGACACTTCCTATAACTGTACATTATTTTAGCTCATCGTCATTATAATAATTATTATTATTTTTCAAAGTGAACTTATTCAAATAATCAGGTATGTGTGTGCAACTGCATTCATTAGTGCGTGGTGGGTAATATTCGGATGATAATGTAGGTAACAAATCGGATTAATTCTTTAGAAAAACGACAATCATAATCATCATCATTAAGTACCGTCTCCGTCTCGGAGGTAGGCGACTACTTACCTATACCATATTTTGTTGTACAGTGTAGTAGTAGCATACAAGGCAATAGTAATATGGCGTTAGTGTAAACAGACACACACATCCGGGAGAATTGATTGTAATTATTTTTATTCTCACGACACAATGCAGCCCCGCGTGTTTTTGTCGTGTATGATATTATTATTAACGTGTATATGGTATTGTGCGTGGTGGTTTGCCATTGCTTTCCACGTCCTAGTAATATTAGAATTATTTATATTTTTATTTTCTGATCAGAATTTTTGCTTCGCCGATCGTATTACGACGGTATATTGAAGATAAAATATCAAAGTTTAATTGTGTTAAGATTACACTACCGTGATAATTGGTAATCTTTGTCGTACTAATGGTATGATCCAACAGCGCCAGAAGTTAAATATTTAGGATTAACATTCGATCGAAGATTAAGGTGGGGACCGCACGTCATAAATACGCGGAAAAATGTGACGCTTATATTGCGCAAGTTCTATCCGTTAATAGGGCGCAAATCGTAACTTCATCTTGCAAACAAAGTCCTCTTATACAACACGGTAATTGCTCCTATCTGAAAATATGGTCTCGAGGTGTACGGTTGGACGTCCAAAACCAACCTAAATACAATCGTTTCAGTCGAAGGTTTTAATGAAAAAAATGCACCATTTTATGTTCGTAATGATATCATTCATCATGACCTCGGAATGCCAACCGTTGCAACAAATCACAGACGGCGATACAGGAAAATGCATACGGCACTCAGTGAAAGTCCAAATCCGCTAATATCACGAATGTCGGCAACATATCTTGCAGATAACCCCGTCAGACTTCTTAAAAAAAAAGGTCAATGTCGGGATGCGCACTTACGTTATCATAACATCGAGGAAGAATAAATATAAATCGCTAAAACAAAACAACATTATCCATTGGGATATGTTGTTTATTTGATATTATTCTTTTTTTTCCTCGCAGTTGTGTTTATAATCTTCATATAGATTGGTACAAAAAAAAAAAAAAAAAAAAAATGGTATGATATAGTTTTCTTCGGTATAAAAGTCTCACCCCTTGTTATATTTTCTTTATATATTTTCATATTTTTTTTGAAAAAGAGATTATGATTTCTACATAGGTTTACCCCGTTAAAAGTTATAATGTGAAATTCGACATATATCTAAGATATTATAATCACGAATGAACTTTATATAGATAAATTTAAATGTACGCATTTTACTCACCGACGAACTTTATATAGATAAATGTAAATGTGCACATGTACGAGTCACAAGTAAGAAGGACGTGTTTATGGTGGAAAGGAATAGATGAGTATCTAATAGTTTATGAATATAAGTAGTATAACAAAAAGCGATGGTCAATCTTTTTTTTTTTTTTTTTTTTTTTTTTTAATTATATAGTGAAAAAATTTAAAGAGCTTGCATTATGTAAGTTGCTTGACTATTATATATCATCTTCGTATTCAGCCTATATCAGTCCATTGCTGGACTTAGGTTCTCCCCAATTATTTCCATGAGCTATTGTTATCCAATTTTTCCCTGCGACTCGTTTCTACCCCGGTTTCTTTTCTTGCCAATTGGCCATCTTTTCAAACCCATTTTGTCCATCTGATATCTTATGTGTCCGGCCCATCTTCACTTTATTTTCACCATATGCTCCACAGTATCACGGAGCCCAGTCTTCTCACTTATACTTCATATATATATATATATATCATCATCATCTTCAGTCGTAATCCCCCTAAGGGATGTCGTGACCATTTTCATGCTACAGCCTCTTCAATTTTTCTTCTCCATTGTATCCGGTTTGCAGCTTCCCGTTTACAATCAGCCATTGACTTTGCAAGCGCTTTTGTGATCGTGTCTGTCCATTTGATGTGTAATCTACCAGGAGGACGCGTTACTTGTATTTTCCCTTCAATTACTAATCGTTACATGGAGTCATCGCTTCGCATGATATGTCCGAAAAATCGTAATATTCTGAAAAGAACATCGCTGGACAATCTACGCTTAATGTTGAGTAATATGGAAACGTTTGTTTGCTTCGCTGTCCAGGGTATTTGTAGCATACGCCTCCAAATCCACATTTCGAAATTATCCATACGTTGCCTATCTTTGGCTTTCAGCGTCCATGTTTTCGCCGCATATGTGAATACAGAAAATACCAAACACTGCACTAATTTCTTTTTTACCGCATTTGTAATTGATGTGTCGCGCCATATTCTGTTTAATTTGATCATGGCACTTCGAGCCAACTGGATCCGTCTTTTTATTTCATCCGTTGAAGTGCCTTTATCATCAATAAGGGAACCCAAATATATATACTTGTGTATTTTTTCGTAACCATCGATTTGTGTTTCAGCCTCCGGTATTAAGTTTCCCCGATCAACCGCCATTAGTTTTGTTTTATCTTTATTTATATTTAATCGATATTTGGCACTTATCTTATTTAGTCGGTCGAGTAATATTCTCATGTCATCAATTGAGCTGGTTATAAGCGTTGTATCATCTGCAACATTATGAAATCTACAGTTCTCAATATATATATTAAAACTTACACAATGCTTCGCATTTTCCATATTTATGTACGCATGTGAAATATGGACCCTAAAAGCAGTTTATAAAAAGCATATAGACAGTTTCGAAAAGTGGATGTGGCGCGACGGATGCTGAGAATACCATGGACAGCTAACCAAACGAATGAATAGATCTTAAACAGACTTCAAATTACGAAAGCATTAAGCAATCAGGTCCTAATGAAAATTATGTAATTTTTCGAGCATGTCATTGACAAAGTATGGAGTGTTTAATTATAGAAGGGAAGGCGAAAGGAAGCCTACCGCGTGGACGAGTATACACTCGATGGACTGATGCCATACGGAAAGCCACAGGGAAGGAATAGTACGTATGACGTGAGCGAGAATTTGAAGACCGAGATCGCCGACCGAAATTAGTACAACAAGCCAGAATATGAGTTGTGTGGTCACCGCATCTTTAAGGGTGATTACGACTCTTACTGATTATTATATATATATATATAATTAATATATACAATTTATATTATTTATATTTAATATGTATGTATGTATATATGTATATCCAAGACCTGGGTGGTATTCTTTACGCGCAGGCGACCGGTACTTCCATCAAATGTAACCGTTGAGTGCGAGGACATTGCTTGGTCCAAGAACATTCGTTATCTAGGTATAATCCCAGATAAGCGACTGACATTTTCTGATCATGTTAATTACATTAATGTTAAAATCAATAAAGCAATTAATGCAATTCATTCACTTTTTTGCAGAAAGTCATTTCTGAATCTGGAAAACAAATTAATCCTTTATAAAACTTTTATTCGATTAATTATTACATATTCCTGCCCCGCTTGGTGCCATACGTCCGATACTAATTTTAATAACTTACAGTTAATACAGAACCGTTGCTGTATTCTTAACGTTTCCCCTTACACAAAACTTACAAACACGCACAAAGAATTACGATTGGCATTCCTCGAATTCTATTACTTGCTCGAAAGTTTTGTATTAATTGTACCCTACATCCAAGTCAACTGGTTAATGTCATTGGTAGATACCATTCCAGTACAGCAAATGTACACTAAATATAAGCATTGCAGACTAAAACAGTATTTATTGTTATTCATTGTGCGTAATATTTAATCTTATTTTAATCGTATTTTAATGCATTAGATTATTAGATCATTCTCATTTGTTTAATGGCCATTTTAAAAAAATATTTATTTAATTCAAAATTTATATATTATTATTTTTATTTCACAGGGTTTTTTTTTTTAGATTTTTTACAGTAATTCCATTACATTCTGGTATTCTTCTTGATAACATAGTATTTATTTATACGTGTATATCACATATATTTCTGTTTTATAATTGGGGTGAGGCAAGTGCCGGTAATCCAATTATTTCATTTTTTATTTTATTCTGTTTTACTTAGTAAATATACGTTTGTTATTGTTGTATACATACATGTGTATATATAGTGTATGCATGTTTATGTATGTTTTGGGTACTCTGTAACGTTCTTTTTGAATGAAAATAAACGATATAACATTGGGGCAGAACTATTAATTAAGGAGAGAGAAAATTTTCTATATATATATATATATATATATATATATATATATATATATATACACATATGTATGTATGTGTGTTATGTATGTATATTATTATGCTAGTTTTTCATGTGTAGTGTTAAAGAAATACGTATCACCTTTTTTCCTAATGATGATGTCGCGTGTACCAGTTATTCTGTTGTGATGCGATTTATAACCTATCCTTATTGTGCCGAGACACGTGTGTTATTTAAATATATAGTGCATCCATACATGTACATATGTGTGTGTGTGTGTATATGTATATATATATATAAATTTATTTACGCGATTTTTTTTTCTCCTTAATTTTTCGGCCTATTTTTATCCTTCGAAATCAATTTCCCGGAAAAACCCTGAATTATATTGTTCATTTGTCTCGATTTATTATTGTTATTTTTTATTCGATATTTTCCGCCATGATAGCCTTCGTGTAAATAAGTTAATAAATTTATATTTTCTCTTCGAGATAAATGAGCTTTTTAGTTTTCTTATATTCTAATCACTTCCCATTTCGCGGACCACTGTATAATTTAGCCTATAATGATGAAAATCCGTTTTTGATACCAGTAATATGTAGTTTAGTACTGCGGCTCTATTACGTATTGCACTATTTATTAATAATGGTGTAGTAGTAGCCAAGTATATTTTTGTATTTCATCTCGATGTGCGAAAGAGTTATATGGTAAGCGTAAGCTTCGGCCTTAGTGCTTAGTGTATAGTGTGTGTATGTGTACAAAAATTAGCCCGCTGACTACTTACTTTTGTTTCGTTTTCATTGGGTGTTTACGTCGATGTCACCACCGCCTCCACGACTATACCGTTGTTTGAAACTCTTCTTGGCCCTGTGCTTTTTTTTCTCATTTTTTTTGTTTATTTTTTCCTGTGTGTGTGTTTTATTCGTCTATATATTCGCGCGCGCTCGTCTACTTCTAACAGCTGTGTACTAGACGCCGTACTGTGAAGACGTGTGAAAGAATTTCTTCACATTACATCGTTCGTAATTATTACGTAAGATATACGCGTTAGTCGTGTGTTCCCTTAAGAATTGAATTTAAATTAAAGTTTTTAATCGAGATTTTTGCCAAATTTTATACTTTCGTATAAGAATTATCCTAATTTTAACGTCAAATTAATTTATTATATGTAATATATATATATATATATATATATATATATATATATATATATATATACATAGATTTTTGCGATATGGGCTGCAAAATGTCTACTTTGTGCGGTGTTAGACCCAAACAGTTGAATCAGTACGTTTTGCGAAATATTAAAAACCGGGTATCACTGGAAGAAATGGAGCAGATAAATCAATTGGTCGGTGGCGAAAATAAAATCACAAGAGAAACCGTGAGAGTAAGATTTTTATTTATTTATTTTTTAACTTAAAATATAATATACTTAACGATAATAAATATGGTAATTTCTTTTCAAACTATGAACTTAATAGTCATTAATAATTATTAAATTAAATTTATAGTTTCACAGTTATTAAGCCTTTTTTGAGATTATTAAAATTAGATTGGATTGAAAATCTATTGCAAATAGAACTAACTTACTTCTTATTAACAAATTCAATCTAGCATGTTTAGTTTCACGCATAAAGCTATATATATATATATATATATATATATATATATATATATATATATGAATTATATCATGTGTCTATACAATTAGATATAATGATCTCTTGCATTAGGAAATTAAAATATATAATAACAGAAAAATAATTAATTGAACAATGGCAAAAGGAACGTAAATAACGGGAACACAGAGAAATTCTTGAAAAGTAAATGAACGTAAATAACGGGAACACAGAGAAATTCTTGAAAAGTAAATGAACGTAAATAACGGGAACACAGAGAAATTCTTGAAAAGTAAATGAACGATCCGGATAGGTATATTACAATGTACAAAGATTCAAACGTACGCGATAGTGATACTATGATAGCTTAGTAAATAAGGCTAATGTCGAACTGCTAAGGATACATAATCGGAATTGTAATTAAAAGCACATTTTTTTCAATGTCAGAAGAAAGCTTATGGAATCGTATAAGATTAACTATCGGTTTGAGAGATATAAATTGAAATGTGACAAAGACGGAATGATTTTTTAAGCGATGGGCACTATATTAAATAAGGAGGAATAGGAACAATTTTGAAATATTATACTGAATTGCACCTGTAACGGACTGTCCAGTGACCTTAAATCCGTCTGGAAATATAAGAATATGATTAGGTCATTTATTTGCTATAATAATGAGATAATTAGGCGACTGGGGAAGTGAAGAGATGGTAAAAGTATCAATCGATATGCTAAAAAAAAATTATTAAAATAAGTTGAACGACGGTAAGGATAGATCAGGTACTTGTATTTTTGAAAGTTTTACGCGGCAATAAACTAGAAGGCAATGAAAAAAGGCGTTTATGATTCGGAAGAGTGAAATTAACAGTGGTGGGAATGGGAGCCTAAAATTAATCGCACATAAAGGTTTTGAACTCTATTTAATTCGATCAATAGATTGACCGAAGCATTACAATATAGAAAGAACAATAATCCTGTTTAAAGCGTTTAATGAGAATTATGTAGACGCGGAGAGTAACGGGACATTATTCCGAACAGTTGAGGATAGGGATGTTAAAAATATTTTATAATTGCACTATAACAGAAAGAAGATAGTCTATATGAGATTTCCAGATAAGATTTGAATCGAGGGTTAGTCTCAATTAGGTGTATTTATTTACAATAGAGGAGAAATTTGGATGACGGTCGAACGTGAATACATTAACGACGGATTCATTAGGGTTAATGTAAATATATGAAGAATTTAATCGGGCATTAAGAATCTGAGCATCTTTTGTTGTGTTTTGGACAGCCAGATGAAGGTCATTCCCTTTTTGAAAGAATACAAAATCATCAGCATATGAAATCAGATTACATGATTGAGGTAGAAGTTTAAGTCGAAAGAAATGTGAATATTAAATAAGACAGGGCTTAGTGTAAAGTCTTGTGCTATACCAGCATAAGTGATTTTGCGTTTGAAGTGTTGGAGAGTAGAGTGATGAAAGTACAAATGCTTAATTTAGAACAGGTTACAAATGCAGGCTGCAATGTTTGAATATGATGAGACTTCGAAAGAATAAATTAATGTTAATGTTATAAAAAAAAAAAAAAGTGAAAAAAAAGTCTCAAAGACAGCAGTGAGGTCCGGGAATGATGTTACTAAACAACTTTTATCGATATAAATCCTTTATTATTATTATTTATTTAATTTATTTAAAGACGCTCGACTTATTGGTCATTTGCGTCTACTATAACTTAAATGATTAAATATAACTGAAAAGTAAAGCTACATCTCTTGGAATACATTTATATATTTCAAAAAAACAAAAACACATTGAACGTTAGCTTCATCATGCGCAAGCACTTTTTCTATCGTTATTCTTCCCGTAGCCCCTTGTCTGAACGCTTTCTCCCGCTCCTTGGTGAACCGTGGACATTCAGGGATAATGTGATCGATAGACATTTTTTGGTTACCACAGTCTCTACACGACGGCTGTAGTCCACTCTGGAACAGTGGACCGTGTGTTAATACGGATTCTACATAATACAATTTCTTCTCGTCTGTTTTCACGGTATAATGTTGTCCAGTGTTCCAATTTGCCTTTAACTTGTCGTAAATTGTTATTCGTTTGCATATTTTGAGCGGCGATCTTGATTGCGAGCATTATATATAAATCTTGTATATGTCTGATGTCTGATAAATATTGAGGATGCAAAACCCATTAAAAGGAATGTAGTTTTTTTATAAGTTTTTGTTTCTTTAACATTGGACAGATAAAATGTAAGGTGCGGGTTGACAAAATTTTTAACATTCTATGAGGTCTGGAGCAGAAGAAGTATTTTTTTTGTTATTTCCAATAGAATGTGTAAATTCTGAAAGAAATAAAGGCATATTTATAATGTGAGAAGGAGAAGCGGAACGGTGGTGGTAGAATTCAGTCTAATAAAATTAAGGAACAAATGAAGGAGCAAAGGTTTTCATCGTTTCTAGATTTTAGACAGATAAAATATAACAGTTTCCAGGATACGTACTTTATTTCGGTACTGATTTTTCCTAAAATCGAAAAAGTTTGTCATGGATATATTTTTCGAACAACTCCCAATTTCTTACATTTATTTGTTCCGAATATTGTTTTGTCCGCTTTAATGGTATTTTTCCATAGCCGCTACATTATATATAGCAAATTAAAAAAATCCATATAGATATAGATATATATATATATATACATATATATATATATATATATATATATATATATATTCAGCAGGAAATTAAGAAAGGTGATCGTTAAACACTAAAATGAACATATCGTCGTAGTTAATATTTTAGGATTTCAGAAGCTGGATTGAGGAGTGTACCAGTTCATCTTTTCTCACAGTGAGTGAGTTGTAGATACCAGTTAGCAAATGATCATTCTTAAATAGAAATTATATATTGATAAATTCCTTAAGAACTTTAAACGTTATTAAATTCCAATTTTAATTTTCGGACATTTTATTATTATTATTACTATTTTCATTTTATGTCTATAAATGCAACTTTCTCTAAGATTAAGACGTATCTCTTTCGGGGGAATTTTTTTTTTTAGTCTGAACTGCCCTTTTGATGAATTTTTTCAATTTTTTTCCACCGTGTAAACACACTTCTGCACGACCTCTCCCATTCACCTACCTCCAATTTATCGTAGTTATACTCCAATTCGATGTAAACCTTTCATTCTTCCATCTGCACATCGATCAGACATGTCATCCATTCTTTGTCGTCATAAAAACATGCTAATATATTATACCGATGTATCTAAATCGCTAGACAGGGTTGGCTGTGCTGTTTCTACCGCTAGGAAAAATACTCATACGCTACTCGTTGCCGGCGTAATTTTCAATTCTTTCAACTGAACTATACGCTATTAAGCCAGCAATTGTGTGTACATCAATGAAAATCTTACTACGTGTTCTCAGCAGTCTGCAATATTTTCCGACTCAAATACAGCCTTTCAATCGTTAAATATTGAAACAATAATTAACATTCAATTGCTAAAGAAATTATTCAGTTATTGCAATCGGTGGAACCTCTCATCGATCAATGTTTGTCTGAATTACTGGTCATATGAATTAGCTGACCAAGCAACAAAAGGGGCATCCTCTATATATCCTTACTTCGATTTATCCGTCCTTTGTGAAGATGCTATCGACAAAAGCAGAAATAACTTTAAGACGGCTTCGATTCGGCCACACATTAATAACGCATGGACTTTCGTTAAGGCGTGAACCTCTTTTCAATTGTTTCTGTGGACACCGGGACATATTCTGCTAGAGTGTTCTACTTTCATCTCTCAACGTTCCCAACTAGCGTTACCAACAACAATTAGAGGCCTTTTAAATTCGAATGGCAACCGGTAAGTTCTTCGCTTCTCGCACGATACATCTTCAACATGATCTGAGCTCTACGCATCTGTGCCTCCAGCGTAGCAACAGTACATGGCACATTAATGGGAAAATAAATCAATTCTACAATTTCTTAAATTGTATTTTACTCGATATATTTTGATTATAAACTGTCCAACTCGTTGTTCCGTATATATTTCGAAATGTTGCTTTGTGCGAGCGTGCTTTTAGTTATTGTTACTAGTTTAAAGTCCTTGAGAATTTTTCCCGTATTGTATGCGCTCAAATGTACAGATGTTATTCTTAATTTCATAACTTTAACCGTTTCAGTCATAATGTTCCCTACACGATACAAACGCTAAAAAATTGTTTTTGTTTTTTTTTAAAGTAATGTAGAATACCTACGTAACGTACAACAATATTTCGTTATAAAAATATTTACGTAACGCATTAGAAATTATGTAGAATCGTCTATACAAAAGTACACTATCAAAATACTTTAGTAACCTTTAATAATATTTACGTAACGCATTAGAAATTATGTAGAATCGTCTATAAAAAAGTACACTATCAAAATACTTTAGTAACCACTAAAATTTATATAGTTTTAGGTGTGGCGACTGAGTCTTGGCCAAATTTTAATTTTAATATAGGCTGTCCTTTTCTTTCTTCATCCATACTTTGTTATTGTAAAGCTCTCCTTAATAACTCACAAATACATCATTCACTTTATTCAGCTAGAGCATTGGAGCCGATGGGAGCTAATATATGTACTAAAATTTATATAGTTTTAGGTGTGGCGACTGAGTCTTGGCCAAATTTTAATTTTAATATAGGCTGTCCTTTTCTTTCTTTCTTCATCCATACTTTGTTATTGTAGAGCTCTCCTTAATAACTCACAAAGACATCATTCACTTTATTCAGCTAGAGCATTGGAGCCAATGGGAGCTAATGTACACTGAGAGCATTATCGCCTCTCACTTATTACTATCACCTCCAGCCGTCTCTCTCCAAACTCCCGTGGTTTTATCTCTTTAAGAAGATTAGTCGTAAGGGAATTGTACTCATCAGTAGATTGCGATTTGGACATCATTTGTTGCCTGACCGTCTTTTCCGTATGCAAGTTAGAGAAAGTCCCTTCTGCCCCCCCCATTCTGAACAGGCAGTCTGCAACCCCGATCATGTCTTTTTTGAATGCTCTGCTGTAGCGCCGTTGCGTTCGGAGCTTTATATCTTGCTACGTTCTTCGAGTATTACACCTCCGTATTATCGTCCCTTCTACATCTGGATAATCTACAATCATTCCCCCCATATAGCGACATTTCTAGAGAAGTCAGCATGCTTGATTAATATGTAGATAGTCCCCACAGTATCACGTTGGGTAAGCTGTAAAGGCACCCCCATTTAAAAAAAAAAAAAAGACAGCGTCGTTTATTTTTTATCGTTCGAAGAATTCGTACCATGCTTCTCCAACGCTACATTTCGAATGCTTGTATTTGGATGTCTAATTCGTAGGTTTCTAAGCCGCGTACTAAAGTTGGCACTAGATCATTTTTAGTAGTTTTAGTAACCCCTATTTTTAATAGCTAGTTTCGCAGTACAACCTAACGAAATCCGTGTCCGAATTTCTGATCCGGTGTTTTCTAAACTAATTTCGAATCCGGATATATGCAAATTGACGTGTTCCGTTTAAAAAATATAAAAACGCCTATATTGACGCTATATTTAAAACGTTATAATAATATCGAATAAAATGTACCCCGCAACAAATGCCTTTTACATTCGCGAAAGTAAAAATTCTAATAATATAAATTGATAAATAATAAATATATAAGGTATAAATAACACTGATGGAAAAATCAGACAAAAAAATATCATAAAAGAAAAATAGTAATTTAAACAAGAATAAATATAAGTTTAATTATATAACGAATATGTAATGTCATAAGAAAACGAGAATGAGTTGAAACGTTACGAGAATAATAAATTATATTTAACGCGTTTGCCTGGAATCGTAATTTCTTATTGCTGGAAGTAAATTATTACGGTACGTATTACAATTAATAATTCTTTTTTTTTTTGATAGTTTGAGGATATAGTCTTTTACATTACCGGCAGAGCGCTGTGTATATATAGAAATTTTAGTGTATACGAGGACATTGAAGATACATCTAAGACAACGATTTTGGACTAATTGCAGTCTGTTGAAACTAGCATTTAAGACTGAAGACCAAACTGGGCAAGAATATGTTAAAATATGCCTAATGATTGGTTTGTAGATTATATTAGTTTTATTATTCATATTTAAGTGAGATTTGCGATTGAAAATGGGGTAGATTGAATTGCTCTGTCTTCAATGATGCATGGTCTACATGCTTGGAAAAGGTTAACCTCTTGTCTAAAATGATACCGAGATAATCTGGTCAGACCATTTTTAATTAATGCCACTGACGTGAAGTGTGGTCCGGTAAAAATGTTCTTCGACGAGTGAAAAAAAAAAAAAATGTTTTCGTTTTAGAAGAATTAACAGCAATTTGCCATTTAGAAAAATATTGGATTACACGATCAACACCTTAAAATATCATCAACGCGTATATTATTATTAGAGACTATTTATATATATATATATATACCGTACCGCGGATTTATTTATAATCAGTGTACTTGAATGCTACACAATACTGTTGCGCGTGTTAAATGTTAAGGTACGAAATACATTACTATTCTAATGAATAATTTGAATTACAATTGTGTTCGAAATAAATTCGACCCAAAAAACTTAAAATATTATTAAAAAAAAAAAAAAAAAAAAAATACAATTTAAACGAGCTCGATTTTTATACGGAATGACGAATTTATTATTTTTTAATCGTTATATATGCACGTGTATCAATATTTGTATATATTACGATTTGTTTCATGTTTGCTTTATCTACAGGCTATTTGGGCGGACTTATTAACTCCGGTATTGTTGGACATATACGAAAATTTCCTGTTTAACGTGAATATTTTAGATCGCCTGGAAATCGATCCTTTGACTTTTGGCGTTTTTTACTTAGATTTTGTCAACGGTGAAAATTCCGATCGGCTAACTATTTGGACAAACATGTTAGAGGATGAACAGAGATCTGATTCAGTGAGAATTTCCTACTTAGAACAGGTAATTTTTTTTTTTTTTTTACCATTAGCGCAATCGGTTGTGGATGTGAAACCAACTAAACGTTCGATGTAAGATTACTTAAATATGATTAAGATATTTCTTTATAAAAAGAACGTGCCAAATGTTTTTGTTTTTGGTTTGTTTTTTTCTATAATTTGTTATTTAACTTCGCTGTTTTGAACTTTGTTACGTCCTAAATTTTTTGTACACGTCGATTTTCAGATGAATTTACTCTTTTTTTTTAACGTAATTAAGAATAAATTTTCAAAACTACTCTTTTAAGGTTTATCACCGACTAATTTTTCCTATTAGGATGTTAAAAGCATTTACCCAGCGCGTAGACAGATTTAATTAAAAGAAGTTGGAAATATGTTTCTGTTACAATTACGAAACGGTAATTAAATTAATAATGTAAATAAAGATATGACCAGTTAAGAGTTAATACGTATTAATAGGAACGTGAAATGAGCTGTGTTGTTTGTAAAGTATTAGATGAAAGCGGTATAATGATGACGATTGAGAAAAAGTAATCGGTATAAGCGAACGAATCAGAACTATATGGAGAGAAGATTGAAGATTAGGTTCATTTTGAAAGGAAAGAAGAAAAGATGATTCTGAAACTCGAATGGCGGATAGTAGTAAAATAACGCGAAAATAAGGAGAAAGTAGTTATAAAAATGAGTATTGAATCTTAAGAAGTTATTATGATGGACAGAAGTTCTAAACATCGAAAGCAGAAATGAATAAAACACAGGTAACTGAAGATAATCAGTTTGAAAATTACCGAAGATGTTGTGTAACTCAAGAAAATTTAACGAGGAATCCAATTAAATAACTCGAGAACTATTATGAATAATAGGGGCGAGATAGAGTTTGAAATGTGACGATGTCAAAGCTACGAGACAACTAATAGAGTCAGAAAGAACCATTAAAAAAAAAAAAAAGTACCATTAAATGTCGCAATGGTCGAGATTTTACGGGGCATATCTAACAGCATAGATAAGTCTATAGTCAGATTTTAATCCGTCGTTGTACGTAGACGGATAGTTTGCGTCCATTTTGGTCTATGAAAGATCTGAAGGAAGTATTTACAGTTTGTATTGTAGTTCTGAAGATAAGTAGGTACATTCGTAATGAGGTAGAAAAATCAACAATAAATTGTCTAAGCGGGGGAAGAAACGGAAGGACGGGATTCGAAACAGAATCTTAAGATAGGAATGATATAAGAGTGTTGAGAAACAATTAAGCGTGAAATTGTACAATATTTTCGACTTTGAGATAAGGGACTTTTACTTCTAAAGCAGAAGTATTAGCTAAGGCATCCGTAGCTAAGCGTAAGTGTAGATTTTACAACGCGTCTAACAGTGACCGATATTAATTTGAGACATCGTCGTAAAGAAAGCTACACCATAAATTAGTATATATAACGCATAAAAAATGTATACGGTAGAGAGTTAAGTAGAATGACGTAGATATTTTAACACTAGAAGAACGGTAACTTTTTATTACCTATAATGACGGAATGAGTCAAAATGACTCATGCTGTATTATTAAATTGATACGTGTACACATATTTATATTATAACAAAATATTGTATAATTTTTTTATATCTATTTCAAAGATATTTTTACAAAATATGTTTTCACTAATACTTCTACACACACACACACACACACTTAACATGTACGCACAATAATAGAGTTATACGTTATAATTATGATCTACTATATTCATAATCGACATCTACTACAAATGTACTTTTTCTCGGCACATTTTCCGCAAGTACACTTTTACAGACAAAACGAATATTTCACATATTTTCGCATTCTGCCGAGACTTGACAATGTTTCCTATTTTTATCCAGATATGTCCCTTTATTACTATTTACCGCTATAGTACCGTCGGTAGTTATTTCTTCTATTAGTTGTAAAATTAAATTTCTTCCAGTCGTTTACTTGTTTGTAGACGACCCATGCATTTAATACCGCTATACCTTATATATATATATATATATATATATATTGTAAAAAACATGCACGGACCAACGATGGTGTTCCAGCACGAACAGAATATTTTTACGTAGTACATTCGGTCTAAGGTATCACAATTCCAAATATCGATTTATTATAAAACGTTACTGTTTTAGACTATCCTCAATAAGAACATTGTTGCGCATTGTACTAAAAATTAGTACATTTTTCTTACACCGGTAGTCCGTGAGGAGGCGCCTGTGTTCATTACTTACCTTTGTTGAATACAATTTGCGTTTTTTATTTATTTTGCAAGGATGGAGGTACACATCCCTCCTATTTTTTCTAATAGGTCTTCACGAAAACTTCATCTTCAGTTTTTCCGCTAAAGAAACTGAAGAAAAAAAATTGTCGCACGTAACGTTGAGTTGCGAAAAAAGATTTTCCATAAAGCGTATACATGTTTCGATAGCGATTGATTTCCCAATTAGAAGATAGGGGAAGCTATTTAAACAATATTTACTTTTTGTATCAGCCAACATCCAATACTGTATGCCATTTTCCGTATATTGCAAACATTTACATCTACTCTTACTTATCACACGTAACATATTCGAATAATAACATTTTTTTCGAGTTAGTCATAAATATATTCCATATCTCTGATGTATTGATAAATTCATTTTCGCGTATTTTTGTACTCATCTCTGACCGAATGTCAAAATGGTAATACTTCATTATTTGTAGCATGCGATTACGTGGCATAGAGACTGTTGAACAATTTTCACGTCCCATTTATTCGACCAACAACAAAATGTCACGAAGAAACACCTCTTACATATATTAGTGCAACAAAAACCCCGAATTTTTTTTTACTTGTGACCCAATCTAGATTTTCTGTCTGAGCTTTTTTGTTTGTACACGTTACTACGATATTCAAAAATTCGTTCGTTATTAGCAAATGAAAAGAACTAAATATTCGTGAGTGTTACGTAAGGCATATGAAGTGGATCCAGGAGCAGTTCGCAATTATATGTAGAACACCTACCTGTGGGGTACATTCGATGAAATTATAACTTTCCACTTACAGTAGACTTCCGCTTATCCGAACTAATTTAGGGAATTTCGTTGGCCGGATAAGCGAAAATTCGGATAAAACGGAGTACATATTTTTTTTGTTGAATTCTTGGTAGAAAATGATTTTTTTTTAATTTGAATAAAAAGTGAAAATCATTTAATTTATTTACAAAATAGAATAAAAACGAACGAAAAACAAAAATTACAAAATTTTTTGAGTACGTAGGTTAGGTACATGTAAATACATACAGTTATTTTCTAAAAAATGCGCTTGACAGACTGTACAGTTGTTTCGATAATACGGATTTTGTTCGGATAATCGAAAAATCCGGATAATAAGGAACATTTTTTTTCGTTCCGATCATACGGCTATAAGCGGAAGTCTATTTCGATCTTTCGCAGATTCCCCAAAAATTTCTTGTTCATTGTAACCTTCATAAATAATACCTTCCGAAGAATTCTCTTCCGAATTCGATGATGATGCTGTGATACGATCTTCATTATCAGATGTATTATTCACACTGCGACGTCGATTCACTTCCAAAATCGTTATCGCGTCCAATGATTTCCTATTTATATTACGTAATTTACGAAATATTTTTTCTCTCTCTTTCTCTCTCTGTATTAAGTTTGACCATCATAACATACCGACGCAACTTATATACAACACATAACACAGTAAACGAAGGAATGAGCCATTTTGACTGGGTTTCAGTGGTTTTCTAGTTATTTAATTTTTAGTAGCCGCATCGCTGACATACCGCACACTTTTCTTTCTCACAAAATAAACCAGATTGGTTTCTACAGAAGACTTTATTTTAGAAAAATTCCGCGAAAATTACTTCATCCTACAGTGTGGAACAAAAGTTATAAACAAATATATATATATATATATATATATATATATATATATATATATATATATATATATATATATAGATATATAGATTTAACTCACAGCTTCCTTCTAGCGATAATACGTAGGAGAATGTATTATTGAGATTTTTAACGGCAGCAGTAAGATGAGAATCAATGCGATTAAAGGGAAATATCATCAACGTATGATAAAATATCGGGAAAAGTGAATATGAGTTATGCTAAAATTGAAGTGGTAACTGAATCGAAAGCCAATTACTTTTTTCTATTATTAACTTATGCATATATGTTTTTTCGTTATAAACAATTAATATGAGAAATACAGTTAAAGAAGCCAAATATTCTTTCTTTTGGTATAATAATTTAGCAATTAAATCTACAAATACCACTGAGGAATCTACGATTTCTCTTATCATTAATATCCCTTATCATTTTATTATCGTCGTTATCACGATAATAATAACGATGATTATTATTACTGTTCTTAATATTATCGTCTGCTTTTATTATTTCGTAAGGTCTCTGGTTTTTTTAAAAGAAAAAGATAATAATAATAAATAAATCTAGAAATGAATCTGATTCGTTATATCTCGTATAAAGTATTTGTTAATACGATTTTAGTATGCGAATTTTATACGATTTCCGTTCTCATTCTCGTACATGTGTTTAAATTATCCTTTGTTGTTTTTTTGTTGTAATTGGACTTCGGAAATGTGGGTTTTTTTCATTATAACTGACAGTATCTTCGCCTAGTTTAATTTAAAGCGAATTATATGTCTAATTAAAGAGAATTTACTAGTAATTGTCGCTATTACGAAACGATTAACAAGGTAAATATTTATCCTCGCGGATGATTTCGAAATGATGCATCATGCTTGAGCCGCCTTCACCGTTGCATTCCGGGCGCATTAATATCGACTAGTTCCTCTCATTATGTATTTCTTCCATTTTTACCGACGTATTCGTTACTATTCCTCTTCCTTCTTTCACATTCTCCCTTTACCACCCGTAAAGTAATCGTTTTTTCCAATTAAAAAATATATATATATATATATTATTTTATTTCCTCGGTACATTTCTATTTCAATCCAATCCGCGTTGCTTTTCTATAAGGTCACCCAGAGAACACGGACGGTTTTATTGTTTGTTTGGTTTTTTTTTTAAATGATAACTCCGAAACTATTCGACCGAAATTTTTTAACGAAATTTTATTTAAAATTTTTTTCGTGCATTGGTCGCTGAATTTTTGACATTTCTTCAGAAAACCGAGTTTTCACGTCTGTTAGATCTCGTGATCTACGTGTTTCGTAAACGCGGCTTTTGAGGTACCCCCACGGAATTCTTTTCGAAACTTTCTTCGCACCGTCGCGATCGATTAGCGCCGTAAATAACGTTCCACGTAATACTCGCGCTCCTTCTCTCGTTATAGGATGTCAGTGATAACTGAAACTGGTCAAAAACGAATCTCTCGTGTGTACACTAAACGTAGAGCACGCGGTTTGCGTTGTAGCAGTGTTACTAAGTGCTCTATTCGAAAAGCCAAACTGCCCGTCTTCTTTCATGTATATATATATATATATATATATATATATATATATATATATATATAGTGTTAATAATCGTACTGTTTCCCTACTGAGTATTGAGGAGCATTGTAATGTTCGTTTAGATTCCGATTGCCGTAACATTATCGCTAATGCTGATTACTCAGCTAGAACGATCAACCCCGTTCTTACTTTATGCATTTTTTTTCTCTCGTTAAAACATCGCGTGAAATTAGAAGACTCTCTAATCTCTTTAACTCTCACTTTCAACTTTTCTACTTACACAAAAATTTAATCAGGTATCGTCGTGCCTTCCTGATTTTACAATATTCAAATTCTTACCCCCTACCGTGTTCGTAATTTTATTATCGCTTTGTTTCGTCCTAGTTTCTACACAGATATCGTTTCTCTTCTGTTTCGTATGTGCGCCTTATTTTCTGATCTCATCATTACGGATTCTATGATCGGACTTTCTTCAAATGTTCTTTCACCGCTATTTCGAGAACAGTTCTCTATAACCGATTGATTTTCATTCCATGCATTTATCTTTTCTCCGTAAATATTTACTTTCCACTCACTTGATACCGATGTTTACCTACGCTTATATTATTTTAACCGCGATTCTAATATATTAGCGTAATTATTAGTAAGATATATCTTTTTAACATACGTCATGTTATAAGAGGTAAACCTGTTTAGAAGCCCGTTTTAAAATGTATATATATATATAATTATTTTTTTTTAAAAATTAAATTAATAAAACTTTCGGTTGATACCGCGTCACTATTAAAAAAAAAAAAAACGACGTTTTGAACATGTTTACACAGGCCATTATCGAGGCAGAACGTCAACTGAGTGAGCTATCGAAAGAACGTCTATACACCTTTGAGCGACAGTGCTGTTTCTCAGACGATATCTGTAATTGTTATTCCCACTACTACCAATATTATGGATTCGAGTGGTTATCAGATTTTTAACTTTAAACTTTAATATTAATAATCATACCGCGGAAAGCACAAACTTGCATAAGTTTGGCAGTCCTAAGACTTATTTTACTTCATAGGAGTAACTTCTAACCCAACCGATTCTCTGCAGCTCTTTTCATTTTCCAGTATTGATATGTGCCTGTATCATGCAACAATGTTGTCACGAAAGTGTTTCGTGGTCTACCACGACCTCTTTCCTCCTGAAATCTGTTTTTCTAGGTTAATCTTCTTTTCTTTATCGAATGTAATAAGGTCCGTTTTTCGTCAATTCTTTGGAAACTTCTTCATTCGAAACTTTTTCAGTCCAATTTATTCTTTGTATCTTCCTCCAACACCACATTTCAAAAGCCCTCAATTTTCGAACATTCCTTTTGTTCAATGTCCGCCTTTCAGTACAGTAAAGCGCTACAGACGACGCTTAAGTTTTAACAATGCGTTTACGTACTTTTAACGGTGTTGACTTTTGGCATAATATGTTTCTCTTTTCTTGCCATAGCTTAGCTAATCTAATTCTTGAATTTATTTCTGTATCGCAATGTCTTCCATTATTATTTGACCGAGATACTTCAATCTTTGCACTTGTTGAATTTTCTCACCATTAATTTCCAGTTGAAAACGATTAGGATGTTTACCAAACATCATGATTTTAGTTTTATCATCATTTATTTCTAATCCAAACTGCTTTCCTGTATCATTTAAGATCCGTACCATTTTTTGTATTATTTTCGGAGACTCAGCAATTATAGCTTGATCGTCTGCAAACGATATATATATTTATATATATATATTTGTATTAATCCGAGTAGGGTAAGTTAGGAACGCGGTATTTCAACTATTGTTTGGTGGGTTTTTTGTTTGTTTTTGATTTCTTCTGTGTGCAAAAATCGTCGCATTTTTCTTTTTTCGGTCCACCACTTTTTGTCTGTACGCAATTTCAGCTTGTCTTTAACTTTGCCATATTCCGTTAGTTTCTCTCTCAATATATGACGGGCTTCGATGTCAGCTTCGTTTAAATTGCATTCTACTTCTTCCAACCGTTTCTATGTGTTTTTCAGATTCTGCGTGTAAATAAATATTCGATTAAAGCCTTGTCCGGTTCGACCGCTTTATACGACCGTAAAACCTAATTCGCCTTCATTTCATCGCATCAGCCAACTTGCCCGAATATTATTTGTATATTTCTCCATTAGATCTTTGCCTATATTCCGTTTGCCCTTACTAAGATTCTTTTTAACGCATTCCTTTTTTGTTATATAGCTCTTCGATCATGCTTTTTGTATTTATTGCCAGGCTTTCGATCGCACATGTGGTACCTCGGGTTGAATAACTGCATCATAGCGTCGTAATTTCACCTACGCAACATCTTATTGTAAACATTCTTCGTCAATTGAAAATCTGCAACTAATTTGTTTATTCGAGAACGTGTTGCTGTTGTTTCTAATCTATTGGATTCAATCCATATCTATATATCCCTAGAAAGCTAAGGTGGTCTATGCCAAACGTTAAAGCTAATGACTCGTCTGTGAGACTACTTTTTTTTTTTTTGCTTTAATGACAAAGCTGTAGACACTTAAAAACTGTTTTATTATTACATAATAACGTCTAATAACAATAATACATAAAATTATAAAGCGGTATACACTTAAAACCCGGTTTATTTACATCATAATACAATATACCTAAAGCGATTTATAATTACCTACTTGTCTAGGATACTACTTTTTAAAACGAAAAAAGCTGCATACGTATGCTTAAAAACTACTCTATTTACATAAATAATAATATTATTGTTTAATAATAAGTATATAAAAGTAATTACAAATTTGCTGTACACTCATAACAGCATTTTGACTGATATTCTCCACACATTGCTTTGGAGCAGCGAGAACAGAAAAATCTTCTCATTCTTCTCTTCCGACTCGGACAAAAAGCGCAGATTTTTCTTCCCTCCTGCTCTGATAGCACAACATTGTTAACCTTGAGGATGTTGGCAATAGCTTGACGTACAGGACGATTCAAATTTTTTATTCTGATTCGATGCTGCAGCCAGAGCTTTATGATATCACTGTGGATTGTTTTTGCAAACTCACGCCTGTTCATTGGTGTCTTCTTCGTCCTGAGTTTGTTCTCAACATACAAGACGTAACAGTTCACCAAACCAATATTGATCAAATTATAAAAAATGCACAAAGGCAATCTTCTTGTTTTGCGACTACACGTCATGTTGTTACACATTTGATCAAGAGCATCTACAGAACCTTTAGTTTTATTATAAAATTCGATGATATCAGGCTTTTTACTGTGTTCATTTATACCTGGTTTTTCATGGCACGTTGAAAGTACAACGACTACACGATTTTTCTTCGTCTGATAAGAAACAACAGTCTTGGGGGCCATCAAAACAGAACATACTGGTACTAACATCTCTTGATTTTGTATCCAGGAGTTCATGGAGAATTTCTGGCTTGTCTCTCTTCATTGTTCCTATCAATGTTAGTTTGTATTCAGGCTGCAAAAGTTGATTTGTTAGAGGCACAGATGTGAATCAATTGTCACAGGTAATATTTTGATTTGATCCACGAACACTTTGTGAAAGTTCAGTTACAAAATACTGAGCCAAAGACAATGGTCCATTATATGTCTTCTTTCCAATGTATGGAATGACATCTATCATATATTGCGTTGTAGTATCACAAATCGTGACAAGTTTTATTCCATATTTTGCTGGCTTATTAGCCATGTACATACGGAATGGGCATCTTCCTCTAAATGACACCAATTGTTCATCTATTGTAAGATATGAACCAGGCTTGTATAACTCTTTGCATCTACATGTAAACAGATTAAAAATTTATCTTATCGCAGTAAAAGAATCTTCCTGTTTCCTCTCTTGTCGTGTGGTAGGATCGTCAAACCTCAAACACTCTATTATAAAATCGAACCGGCCACAGCTCATGGTTGACTTATAACGGTCTCCGCAAAATTCGGAATTGAAAAGTTCTTTAGATGGAAGATGGTTATCCTTTTGTGCAGCTGATAATACTAGAAGTCCAAGAAAACCATCAAATTCATCATCAGTTAATTGTGAGACTGTGGCATTTTGATCCTTGTAATTATGACGTTTCTTCTATTGATACATTAGTTGACTGGATAATTTTATTTTTTATTTCTTTAGTAAAAAACAAATTGAATAAATCTTTCGGGTCTGTAATGTTATTTGCCTCACTCGCAGAGCTACGGCGAATGTGAATTATATCCCTGCCTGAATGTCGCATTCTTTTTGAAGGTTCCGTTGGTTTAGAGTACCATGTCTGGGTTTTTTTTTACCTTGTCCCTTCAGAATACGTTTGTCACAAACAACAATTTCAGAACTTGTTTCTGTGTTCTTCTTGTTTTTGTTTACCACACATTGTTCTAGTTGTCTGCTTTTTCTTTTTTGCCACAGGTTCATCAAAGCTTAGTTTTTTGTCTTTTGAAGATGGTTCTTCCTCATTATCATTTGTTGGTACAGAAGTAAAAGTTGAACACTGTTGAGGATAAATATCTTCATCAGGAATAAAATCCGGGTCGACTTCTGTGTCATCAGTGTCGTCATATAAATCATACTCTAAATGATCCGAAAATTCACTACCAACGTCGTCATCAATATCTTCACACTCTTCCAAATATTTCAAAATACGAGCTTCTTCATTTTTATTTGCCATTATCAAAATGTAAACAAAAGATTTGTACAAAATCAAATACCTAAAACAATGTAAAGCAATAACATTGAAATACTAAAGTAAAATAAAGCTGCAGTTTCTATGTTATCAATAAGAAATACTATAAATTTAAAATCATAATACAAAAATTTTACTAACGTAAACGCGAATGTGTCGATTATCAGACTACGGGAGATGCGTTGTGATTAACGTTAAAGCTAATGTCTCGTCTGCCAGACGACGCGGAATTGGAAACAGATAAAAACAACGCGGAATTGGAAACAGATAAAAACAACGCGGAATTGGAAACAGATAAAAACAACGCACAAAAAAAGTTGACCACACACTCACTTCACTTTATGTACTGATTAATGAAGGTACAGAGTAAGTGTCAAACAGCTGTATTATGGGAAGTGGTGGATTGGAAGAAACAGCGCATGTAGAGTAGTCTGTTAGACGACGCCTTAGCTTTCTAGGTATATACTTGATTACAAAAAACAGTTAAAATCACTAAACTTTATTTATTAAGCAAAGCTTTTCGGCAACTACGCGATTGTCAAGCTATATATAAATAAAATTAAATATATAAAAATATGAAATATTAATTTAAATCTAGGTTCACAATTTTTACATAATAAATGAATTATAAATACTTAAAACTATCTGACCGTGACTGTGGTAAACAACACAATCAAAAAAATACATTGTTTTGGTATGAGCATTTAATAAAAAAAGGCAGTCGATAGCTTTAGAACAAAATTTCTAATATAGCGCAGGTCAGTAGCTTCGTGCATACTCTCGATTCTGGCATAGCGAGGTGCATTGAGAATACATCTGAGGCAACTGTTTTGAATCACTTGTAATTTGTTAAAGGAGGTTTTTGATATAGAGCTTCAGGAAGGACAAGCGTAGCAAAGTATCGGACGGATTAGTGCTTTGTAGAGAATTATCTTGTTGTTAATGTTGAGGAAGGACTTGCGATTAAGAATGGGGTACAAGAAATAGAAGGCATTGTTTGTCTTAATTGTGATATTATTTATATGTTTAGTGAAAGTAAGTCTATTACACCAAGATAACGAACTTTATCACACCACTCTAAAGTGTTTCCCTGCACCATCAGAATGTCAGCTAGAGCTGGTCTCCTACGGGAGAAGAAAATAGCTTCAGTTTTGTTTGGGTTTATGCTAATTTGCCATTTATTGTAGTATTTAAGTACCCATCGCTTCTCGGCCGGTTGGCTAAGATCAAAGTGTAGTATCTGTTCTTATCGGCTTAATATCTGATACACCTCGCAATGTAAATATGAAACGACTGAACATTGTTATCGAAAGGAATACACATCCTCTTCAGACAGACATTAATACTACTAATTGACTGACAACAAGGATAAAATGACGAACCTTGTCTCATGTTCGCAGTCTTTTTAATTAAATTACTTTACGCTACGTTGTCTACTCCCCTCCGATGGTCTGATTATTTCGTGTACTTCTGTTGTGATTACTACGAACCAGAAAAAAAAAAGTGAAAACAAATTTGAAAAGAAAATCGAAGGTCAATCTAAATCGAGAAACCTCATTTACTGAAATTCGCGGTCAAATGTTTATATCCCTAAAATTGAATTTTTTTTTATATGCATATATGTATGTACGCACGTATGTATGTATATTTTCTGTTGTCTCTGTTTGAGGGCATTTCTCCTTTCAATATTTCCAATCATCCAGGAGGGAATTAATTAGAATTTTATTTAATTTTTAATTTTATTTCGATATATCTATAGTAGTCATGCCGACAGGCATAGCGCGTTGAGTACGGCCAAGGTGTATGTATAGAAAGTGGTCTCAATCAAGGACAAAAACTAGTTTCTCTCGTGACGTATGACGTAACTGTGTGACCGGAACCAAACTATCCGCTGTACACGGTATTACTTCGCGCACGCACTCATTAAGTATAATAATTATTATTTTTCTATCTAGTCGGTGTCTTTTTTATAATTTTTTAATAAATTTAGTTTATCGACACGCTATTGCGATTTTAATTTTATTAAATAATATATACGTAAAAAATATCTCTCGTAATTTTCACTTACCTTAATTAAGATTTTTCCTCTTTTTCTACAGTTTTTCTGTTCAAATGTATCTGCCGCGTTTGATTTAAATATCGTATTCTAATAGTCCTCTGTTTTATATAGGCGTGTATAATTTTTTCTGGAATTGTAGGAATTTCATTTGACAATTTCTTAACGAGGCTATGTATTACACCCTCTTCCTTTTGTGTACTATCAATGCCGTGGTAATTTAAAAATTTACCATCCTAATAATTTTCCCCATTTTATGCAATTATTAGCTGGTTCATATAAACCTCCGCATGATAAGTTTTGAATTAAACAGGGTGAAACAGAAGGTGGCTTCGTTGACATAATCGTTCCCAATTCGGGAAAATCTTCTCGTAACTTTTTAGCCGCCCATCCAAAGAGGTAGTTTAATCCTTCTTCACGAAGATCGGTTTTAATATGTTCATCGGCTAGCTGGCGGAAAATCCATGAAGATTTCATTATTATGTTCTTCGCTTCTTGCATCATTAACAATACCAATTTTTTTAAAGACCTGTTGTACTACAAACGGTTCACCAATATTACTAGCTGTATTAGTGTTGCTTTGTACTATTCCGGGGTTTTTACCTATCATTACGAATTCTGTATAATGCGTTCATAGGAGATGGATGGTCATTTAATCGCCCCTTTGTTCTTATTTGCGAGAAAAAGTTTTCAAACGCGTCCTGATTCAGACGATGAATTAATCTTCCATCATATTTTTCTGCTAATTCCATCAGTAAATTTTTTATACACCTCGTCGTCACTACTGTATTATACATTTCATCTAGTATGTTATTCTGCTCTTCTAAAGCTAAACCATAACCAGATTTATGTGGTACGTTTGAAAATGGTACATAGGAATTTATAACATCAAACCAATTGTTAATTATTTGTATAAACTCGCCTGTCTTTTAAGCATTACTCATTTTGTTTTCCGTTTTGAACTATTTTAATGCAGTAACTACAGTGTGTGAAAACAGTTCCGTTGCAAGCTTAAAATTTTGTCGTTGAACATTCTGATCGTTTATTTTATGGCAAATTTTTGTCTCAGTTTTCTTTAAGAAATAAGTTTCACATACTGGTTCTTTATTTATGATCGTAGCGCACTCTAATAATAATAATAATAAAAAAAAATCAATTTCTTAAGAATTTAAGTAAATGAAAAGTATATGTTTTCTCCAGAAACTGGATCAATATAGTATGTTTTTTCCATCGATATTTCTAAACTTTTTCATAGGGATAGATTACCTCCGCCGCAGTCTGAGACGCAAGCTATTACTCTATATCCTGCAACGTTTAATTTACTTATTACCGTGTTCAATATTTCTGGACTCATGCGTGTATCGAAAGCCACATATACGGGTTGTTTCCATTTACCAAACAAGCCCCTTGCCATGATAACTTGCATTTGTGAATGAGGGCCAACAACTGCATATTTTAGTTTATCGTATTCGTAACATTCATTAACCTTCATTTCATCAAAGAGTAATACTGTCAAACGATGTCTTTCCTCGACTTTATTACCTCCAATTTTCGTCATGTTGATGACATCAGTCATTATACCAGATCTGATATTTATCTAAGACGCCCATCGCCGCAGTGATGAAATTCCCGGTAAAGGAAAATTCAATCTCTTAAGTATATGTAGTATTTTCTGCTAACATATAAAATCGTAAAAGCTGTAGAAATTTCTTTTGTACTCCAGTTTACTCGTTTCTTTTTCTTATAAAATAAATTCAGCTGATTTCGTGTTAGAAATTTTTGATTTCTTGTTAGAAATTTTCGGTTTTTGTTAACGGAGTTTTTACCTTTTTCTGTCGTGTATAAACGACGTCTTAATTTTTTTATTGTCCGAGTCTGTTTTAACAATTTTCTCTTATAAAAAGTACACATTTTTTTCAGTTCATCAATTTGTTTATGTAAACTAGCAGGTTCTTCATGCGTATTATCTATTTCTACAGATTCCTGGCGAATTAATGTTTTGCCATCATTTTCAATTAGAATGCCGTTAATTATAAAGTTATATCTTGAATATACGCTAGGCGTTAGGTAACATATATATAATACGATTTAGCCTTATTTCAGCCGGCGAACTGCGTATCGTTTCAGAATCAATAAATCTATTAACTTATTAACTGAATTAAATATAATTTTTTATCAAGTTCAATAAATCTACAAAAATTAAAATGTATCAGCATATGATTTAAGTTTCTTTACAAATTTGTTTTTTAATTTTTTTGTATAATTCCCAATTCTCCATCAGTATTTTTTTTATTGAATTCAGTTAGGGTCAGCTAGTATATATATATATATATATATATCTTCTTCTATGTGCCATACTCAAGAGAGCGTAGGCGGTCACCAATGTGCCAACTAGATCTTACGTTGTCTTGCATCTGCCATTAATTGTTGTATTGAAGATGCGCCGGTCCAGTTTTTGATATTTTTCAGCCAATCTGTCCTCCTTCTTCCCGGACTTCTTATTCCTTCTATCTGTCCTTGTATAATAATCTGTAAAATTTCATACTTTGCACCTCTAATGATATGGCCAAAGTATGACACATTTCTCTTTATAATAATATTCTGTAATTGTCGATCTGTATTCGCCTTCTTTAAGACATCTTTATTGGATATTTTTGCTGTCCAAGGTATCCTCAGCATCCTTCTATGTATCCACATTTCCACAGCTTCGTATCGGTTAAAATGTTTTTTATTTAGAGGCATAGCCTCAATACCATATAACAAAATTGACTGGATATAACATCGAACTATATCTTGTCTTATCTTCAGACTAAGCGATCTATCACATAATAATTGTTTCATATTATTGAAGGCTACTCGTGGGTAACTGCACCGTGCTTTAACCTCGGCATCCACATCGAGACTACTAGTGACATAGCAACCCAGATATTTAAATCTATTCACTTTTTCAATAATTTCATTATTAACGGTTATTACAGCGCTATTAATTTGTTGTTTACTAATCAACATCCACTTAGTTTTCCTTGTATTTATATTTAGACCATAGGTTTTGCCAACGTTATCAAATTTTTGTAGCAGTCGTTGTAGGCCTTGATGGCTGTCTGCTAATATGACCGTATCATCCGCGTATCGGATATTATTAATTATTTTTCCGTTAATCTTAATTCCATACGTTTGGTTTATTATGGCTTGCCGGACAATCTGATCCGCATATAAGTTAAATAACAACGGGGATAATACACAACCCTGTCGTACGCCTCGTTTAATTTCAAATTTAACTTTTGACTCATTTTTGCCAAATATTAACTCAGCTTCTTGATTCCAATATAGATATCTTATAATCTTCAAATCTCTGCTATCAACGCCTATATTTCGTAGCATTATCATCAGTCTATCGTGCTTTACATTGTCGAACGCCTTTTTGTAATCGATGAAACACATAAAGACGTCTTTATTCATCTCTCTGGATTTTTGTAGAGTTATTCTTAATGCCGCCAATGCTTCTCTGGTTCCATAACCAGGGCGGAATCCAAACTGCGTTTCCGATAAATCTTGCTCGCATTTCCTTTTAATCCTGTGGTAAATAATTCTCAGAAAAATTTTCAGTATATGATTCATCAAGCTGATTGTTCTGTAGTCATCACATTCTCTAGGATATTGCTTTTTAGGAATCAGAACAAATGAAGATTTCAACCATTCTGAGGGGATGTTGCCAGAGATATAGACACTGTTGAAAAGAATTGTTAAATCTTTTATATGCTCTTCTTCTAATAAGCGGAATAAATCCCCTGGTATACGGTCCGGCCCTGTTGCTTTCCTGGGATGCATTAGTTTAATTGCATGCATTACTTCTGATTCCATAATTATAGGTCCATCGTCTATCGCCGCCAAGTGGTGTTACTTCGATCATCGTGGAACAGTTTATAAGGATATCGTTTCCAAATATCTTTTTTGGCGTCTTCATCAACAACAGGGACACCACGATCATCTGTCAATCTTATAACTCCGTGTTTAAAAGTTTTACCGCCTTAATGTTCTTATGCATTTGGAAAGAATCGTCTTTCTCCTGTAAAGCCCTTATTTCTCTACATTTTTCTTCCATCCATGCGTTTTTTTCGCATCTAATTTCCTTCTTAATTTGTTTATTTAACGCGGTATACTTATTTACATCTTTATTCTTATATTTCCTTCGTTCGTTCATCAATTCCAGTATTTCATTTGTCATCCATATCTGCTTTCTAGTTATGTCACATGTTAAGTATTTATGACAAATTGTTTGCATAGTTTGGTTGAAATGTGGCAATGTTAAATGCGCAACTAAGTCCTTTTTCTTAAGCTTTCTTAATTGGGCATTTATCTCTTGCGATATCTTTTCTTTTACTTTTGGTAGTCTTAATTTAGTTATGTCCAGAGTTCTACATCTATTCGGCGTTCTAATTGCTTTAAATCTTAATATAAGTTTCGCAACTAACAAAGAATGATCCGAATTAATATCCGCTCCTGGGTAAGTTGAAGCTTTTATAACCGCGTTCTTAAAAAGCTGATTAATTAGAACATAATCAATTTGATTTCTCATTAGATTCGCTTCGTTGTCTCCAGGCGATCTCCATGTATATAGGCGACGTTTTGGTAACTTAAACCATGTATTTGCTATGACTAGATTATTTTGTTCACAAAAATCGAACAGTTTATCTCCTCTGTCGTTGCTGTCGCCTAGTCCAAAAGATCCAATTAAGTGGGCTCGTTTACCACATCCTACTTTAGCGTTAAGATCACCCATAATTATTAGCATATCTTGTTTGTGAAGCTTATCTATAGTATTCTGAATGGAGTTGTATAATTCCTCCACAAGTTCATCATATTTGGACTCGGATGTTAGCATATAAATTTGCAGGAGACTTATCTTGCATTTTGCGCCTTGAATTTGTAGCATCATGATACGTTCCGAGATAGGTGTAAAGCTTATGACATGTTGCTTAATACTTGATGAAACAATTATTCCAACACCATTCCTTGGCCGAAGGTTTTGGTTCTCGTATCCCGAATAGTAAAATGTTCCGTCATTTTGTTGACAGATACCTGTCCCCGGCCATCTGTGTTCACAAATACCTAAAATGTCTAATTTCAACCGTTTCATTTCCAGAATCGCATTATTAAGTTTTCCAGCTCCATATAACGTTCTCACGTTCCACGTACCAACATCGTAAGTCTGGTGTTGCACATTGGTGACTTTACTAGGGATATTTCCAGAATCTACGACACGAGTGTTCCCTCCTGCAGAGTTCCATGCCACTGAGGGCATGGGAGAACTCGAGTCTACCTGCATTACTGCAGAAGACCGCCTGTTGCCTGACATTCTTTTTAGGGAATGTCCCACAGGTACAGCAACTTTATTTTTATCTTGTCGCATCATATTTACCGGAATAATAATATATGGTGGTGGTTTCCCGTTGCCTTCCACCGGATTTTCTGTTAGGGTTTACTCCCTTAGCCTTTGGATAAACATCCTAACGGCAAGGCAGCGGTTTTGTTTTCTGTTAGGGTTGTCCCCTTAGCCTTTGGATCAATATCCTAACCGCAAGGCAGCCGGCTGTTACTGAGGAGGTAACGATTTTAGGCTTTTACGGCGACCTAAACCCGCCGAGGGAGAGACAGTCACAGGATTTTTGCAGACTTTTAATGGACAGGTCCTCAAGCTGTCCATCTGCATCCTCGTGTCTCCTACCCTGCCACTACTGGAATCGTCTACTAGAGACTTTCTACCAGTAGCCGCTGTTGGTCCGCGACTGTTTATTCGACTGACGTCTTATTCACAGCTAACCTACATATCTGTAGGCCATTCCACTATCCGCCACTTGTGGACGCGCCCCGTTCCGGTTACAGCTCCGGACCCTGGAAGGTACAAAGTACCCCCCAGGGGGGATATATATATATATATATATAACTTTGATTTTGTATAATGACCTAATATATATCCAGGCATGCACGCACACACACACACACACATATATATATATATATAACTTTGATTTTGTATAATGACCTAATATATATCCAGGCATGCACGCACACACACACACACACACATATATATATATATATATATATATAACTTTGATTTTGTATAATGACCTAATATATATCCAGGTATGCATACATGTATGTATATATATATATATATATATATATTTACATGATCTCTAGTAACGAATACATGGGGCTACTATTATTCTAATTAGCATACATACACATCATCAAAGCTGTTATTTTTTTTTTTAACTTTAATAAAAAAATAAGACCATTGTTCATTGTTTCGTGTATCTATGCTTACGTCGTGGTTTTATTTACGAACGAGAAAAGGTCGGCAGCATTTAAATGTGCTGCCTTTGGGTTAGCCGAATATCGGTCGAAACTTCAGCCGTGGCAAACTCATTGTCGTTCGGCGTTCGGCTAACTTCACCTTGTAGCTTGTATTTAGTTACCCGGCTGGCGTCATTTGTGTTTTTTGTGTGGTTTTTTATCTCACCTATAAATTATTACGTAATTACATATTAGAAAATCTTTGGGATATACACGATAATATTCTTGAAACAGATGTAAGCAACCAGATCTGAAAAATCAAAACACCGTTTTGAAAAGGATAATTCAATCTTATCTGTCCTAACCATTATTGCAACGCTGTGCTGACATATATTGTCATTGAAACAGGAGTTCATATCCCACCCTGAGAAAATCCGCCTTAAATTATCTTTCTGCTCCACCTACCAGTGTTCCCAGCGAGAAACTATAGATCGTGATGGTGGTAGGAGTAACCTACTCGGCGAAAACGTAGAAAAACTAATTTTCTCAGCGTACAAATATAAGACATTTTACTAAATAGGAATGCTAAAGCTAATTTCAATTCATTATTTTATGTCAAATTATTAATAATAACATAAATAATAACTATCTGTCAGATATTGCAGTTATCGCCTTTTTTAGTTAATAATCTGTATATGTTCGTAAAATACGCTAGATTTTAATAGTAAGTTTGAAATAAAATAAATTAAAGCCTATAATTTCGCCAAATATCGGCCGAAGGCCTCACACCCATAAATATACTCACGATATTATATAACGTACAGTACAATGAACATCTATAAATATTTATAATTAGACATCGTTATTGTATAATTGGCACGTTTTTTTTTCCATTCTGTTCTATTCGAGTTTAATCACAACCAAGTAGCTGTCTGAAGCCCACCTTAACGATTGTCTGTCTACATTTATTTGATTTTAATCCGTAATTCATTTAGTTACATTTGTGACCAAACCATCCCGACGAATCATGTGACCAGCCTAGTTCTATTTTAGGTTGACTGCCCTCTTCGCAATAACCTTCCATTTTAGTTTTATGCCTTATGGTGTCCGAACGAATTCGGTAAATTCTTCTAATTCCAAGTACAGATCTCTCCATTGCTACACGACTAATTTCGTCAATATGTGCTGCTTTCATAGATCACGTTTGACAGACAGTATGTTTAAATAATAAGTTTCAGTTTCGGCCGAAACTAAGACCGAGGTCGTCTTCTTTCTGTCAGATAAATTTTTATATAGCACACATATATTTATCTCTCTGAAATCGAAATACCTTCTATTATTTAAATAGTAGGTACATTTGTATGCATGATATTTATATTATCCCTGCTATATATAATATATATATATATATATATATATATATATATATATATATATATATATATATATATATATATATATATATATATATATATATATATATATATATATATATATATATATATATATATATATATATATATATATATATATATATATATATATATATATATATATATATATATATATATATATATATATATATATATATATATATATATATATATATATATATATATATATATATATATATATATATATATATATATATATATATATATATATATATATATATATATATATATATATATATATATATATATATATATATATATATATATATATATATATATATATATATATATATATATATATATATATATATATATATATATATATATATATATATATATATATATATATATATATATATATATATATATATATATATATATATATATATATATATATATATATATATATATATATATATATATATATATATATATATATATATATATATATATATATATATATATATATATATATATATATATATATATATATATATATATATATATATATATATATATATATATATATATATATATATATATATATATATATATATATATATATATATATATATATATATATATATATATATATATATATATATATATATATATATATATATATATATATATATATATATATATATATATATATATATATATATATATATATATATATATATATATATATATATATATATATATATATATATATATATATATATATATATATATATATATATATATATATATATATATATATATATATATATATATATATATATATATATATATATATATATATATATATATATATATATATATATGTGTATAACACACACATATTTATAAAATCTCGTATTTGTAAACGAAAAACTTCTAATATATAAATAATAAAACAATATGAGGAGCGTAGTAATTTCGTTTTAAATATAAATATCGCGTTAAAAATCGTTTTAACTAAACCAAATAAACCTCGCCATAATGCATCATCATGTCGTCCAATTAGTTTACTGCCCCTTTTAGGGAAGGTACTAGAAAAACTACTATTAAAACGCCTTTATCCTATATTACATAAACATAATGCGATTCCTGATCACCAATTCGGTTTTCAAAATAACCAGTCCACTGTTCATCAGGTTCACCGTTGTTGATAACAACCTTTGAAGAAAAACAGTATTGTACTGGTGTATTTCTGGATGCGTCTCAAGCATTTGATCGTGTGTGGCACGAAGGACTTCTGTTCAAACTGAAGGCAGTCTTACCCCATGCTTTTTACTTATTACTCAAATCTTATCTGTCACAACGATATTTCTGCATCAGAGAAGACTACGCTTTCTCTTCTACCTTGTGACAGAATCATATATACGAAGCGAATAGGAGATATTTTTTCTGTTGGTGAATGTAATGTGTTGGCACTTGGCTGGGTTGAATTGAATGCGCCAGAGATGTGCCCAGGTGGCTATCTGATTGATGTGATTCTGTACAGCCGTGTCAGCATATTTTACGTTGGTATTACTTGCCAGTATCGCTATATCATCCGCAAAATGTCGCCAAGATTGTCTGATTAGTAGTCGGAATATCCGCAGTGTAAATAGAATAAAGTATCGGGCCAAGAATTCTTCCTTGCGGAACTGATGACTGGATGTGACCTTCTTCCGATATGGAGTTATTGATACGGACTATAAAGGTTCTTTCATTTAGGTACGAGACGAACCGATTGTACAAGTCCAATGGAAGAAAACGCCTTAGCTTGTACAGCAATCCTACATGCCAAACTTTATCAAAGGCTTGAGCAACATCGATAAAAGCTGCGGTGCATATTTCGCCTTTCTCAATAGTAGAAGATACGGCACTGTTCAATGGTAGAATGTCTAGACCGAAAACCAAACTGGTGGTTCCGGATTACATCATAGATTTCCAATATCGGTAGTAGGCGTTTTAAGATAAGCTTTAAGATTTTGGAAACATAATAGACTGATAGGCCGATAAGAAGTGACATCTGTTTCTGATTTTCCCTATTTACGTATCGTAATGACCACCGATTTTTTCCATATTTTGGGAAAATATCCGAGTCTAAGTATTAAATATGTAGCACACGTAACTGCTTTTGGAGGAATGCGTCGGATTACCTCTCCAGTGATATTGTCAATTCCTGGCGATTTCCTGCGAGGTATTCTCTGAGTATAGTAAAGTACCTCTTAGGGTGAAAAGAATGTAGTAGGATGTTGAAGCGGAAGTTGTTCATTCAGTATATTTTTTGTTCTGATCCATATCGGATTGTACAGAGAAAATTTTGGATAAGTAACCGGCAAAACAGTTAGCCTTGTCTTTATCATACTTGATTACTAAATTTATTTAATTATGCGAAGCTTTTCGGCATTTACGCTATTGTCAAGCTATATACAATTAAAATTAATTATATAAAAACATAAAATATTAATTTAAAACTAAGTTTACAATTTTACACAAAAATGAAAACTTAGTTTTAAATTAATATTTTATGTTTTTATATAATTAATTTTAATTATATATAGCTTGACAATGGCGTAAATGCCGAAAAGCTTCGCATAATTAAATAAATTTAGTGATTTCAACTATTTTCAGTAATCAAGTATAAATAAAATCACTACATTCTACAATCTAAACTTGTCTTTATCAGTTTTAATCCAATTGCCGTTGTGTTTTATATTACGCACTTGTTCAGATTGCCTCATTAATTTTTTAGTTTCATACCACTAGTCAGTCCTACTATCATTTATTTTCTGCAAGCGATTTTTAAGGTTTTTGTCTTGCACTCATTTATTGCCGCTCTAAGAGTG
This sequence comes from Coronaproctus castanopsis, assembly GCA_032883995.1. Taxonomy (NCBI): domain Eukaryota; kingdom Metazoa; phylum Arthropoda; class Insecta; order Hemiptera; family Monophlebidae; genus Coronaproctus; species Coronaproctus castanopsis. Next base: position 5,139,808 of record CM065054.1, read on the forward strand.
TGTTTCAGTGCATCATATGTGCTTTTTAAAGAAGGATACCGGTTCCGTTGCCATTTTTTTCGCGCCATACGCGTGGCTCTAATAAGCTTCCTTACTTCAATCGGTAGAAAGTAATTTGAACGGTGTTTGTTTAGGTCATAATTAGTAGAGTTTTTGCAAGCAAACTCTATTAAGTCGGTAAAGTTACTGACTGCAGCATCGACTTCGTTTGGTGTTTTTAACCTCGTTTTCAGGTTAATGTTATTCTGGATTATATCTGTAAAGATGGCCCAATTTGTGGACTTATTGATGAGCAATGGTTGTATTGACATGGTTTTTTCATTTGATTCTTAAAATTCTTTCTGACTAAAATATAGTCTATCTGGTATCTAGTTCCTTCTTCAGGCTTTTCCCACATTTATATTCTTTTCGGATGTTGAGTCTTTTTCCTCGTTTATTTCTGTTTCCTATCCCGTAGTCTCCAACACAACCAGCGTAATTACTGTTGAAAAGATTATGTTCGTTTAAATAAAAAACATTAATTTGAACAGTGTGGAATGTAGTGATTTTTAAAAATGACCAACCTACTCACCAGCTTGGTAATTATTCGACCATAGCTTCAAGAACATTTAATCATGGTTCACCCCGGATTAACAAAATGGAGAATCAAGACTAATTGAGCAAAAAGCAGTCACATTACATTTACTCTGTGAAAAGTGTTCACTCCATCGATTCAACTAAATGAAACACCTATTCCTCGAGTAAATCATATCAGATACCTCAGTCTGTATATTGACACAAAACTCAGAGTCATCATATAACAATAAAATAAAGGATATGTGCAAACGATATGGACTACTCTTCCGTTTATGTTACTATCAGCGGAATCTAAAATCTGACGTCAAATTATAGATGATATGTGGTTTGTGTCAAATCAGTCAATGCATACGATTCTCGTAGTCGATCTGCATCAGAATATTTTTCTTTTTTATTTGCCAATTTCTACCTAGCCTAGTAGGCTATCAACAAATGTTTGAAAGGAGACTCATGTGTGAGGAGCACACCCCCATTAGTGTGTTCTGCCCTATTTAGTTACACTATCTTTAATTTTGATCCCCTTGAGACGTCTTGCCACCGTTTTGTTCGGGATCGCTGCCGCTAGCTGTTGGAGTGTCCGTATGAATGTGTCATGTGATTTTGTGCTCTCCTGCCAATGACCTCGTCGATAGTATGAATCCTCAGATATCGACGGATCAGCTGAGGACTTCGTTCTGAAACTGGCGGGATGATCATCCGATTCAGTTTTTTTTACGCATCATCATAGCGTTGCAGCGTTGGTCCGTACTGGTTTTAGCATAGTATTGTATAGTAAAAGCCTGTTTCGTAGTGGCAGCTACGACTGATATCCTATAAGCCAGTATAGGTTTCTCAGCTTTAGATCTAATTCTTTTCTCTTCTTCTATATATGAACGTTCCAGTTTAGAGTGCAATCTATGTGTACTCTGAGGTATTTCGCTCCCTTGCTTCTCGGCACCAGTATATTGTTTAAAATAAAATCGCTTATTATGAACCTTTCTATTGAAGAATGAGACGAGTGTACATGTTTCAGGATTTATTTAGAGATTTCACTTTTGTGTCCATTTAAGTATGGTATGTAGGTGTGCCTGTAAGACGACAACGGCCTTATTAACATCTTTGTAAGCTGCAATTAACATTATGTCATCTGCAAATGTTGCTACGTGTACATGTTTAACAGTTGAAGTCAGCGATATAAAGAGAACATAAAAGGGGTTCTAACACACTACCCTGCGGCACACCAGCGTGTATAGGGTATATTTCCGAGTAATTATCATCATATTTGACTTGGAATAGCCTGTCCTTTAGATAAGATTGCAATAATTGATAATAATTTTCGGGGAAAATCTTTTTAATTTTTTAACAGACCTTCATGCCATATATTGTCGAAGGTTTTACAGATATCTATAAAAGGTGTATTTCTTATTCTCAATTCCTCCTTCAATTGTTTCCACAATTCTGTGTATTGGATGTATTTCTTATTCTCAATTCCTCCTTCAATTGTTTCCACAATTCTGTGTATTGGATGTTCGGTAGAGTGCGTGCTTCTAAAGCCAAATTGATGTGGAATTACCTTTTTTCCTCAGCAATTTTATTTAGTCGATTTAGTATTAATTTCTCTAGTAGTTTACTAATATTTCATAATTTGAAGAATGTGAAATGTAGTAAAAATAAGTTAAAATCACTAAAAGTTTGTTTTAATGAAAAACAGAGCTTTCCGGCTGTTAGGTCATTATCAAGCGAATATTTAAAAATATCAAAAATATAAAATGAAAAAATATTAACTTAAGATTACAATTCGCAAAAAAAAAAAAACAGTATTAATAAAACAAACTGACAGTGAATTAACTAGTTTATATTTTCAGAATCGTGTTTTTAAATTTTTTAAAACGAAGTTGAAGTATTTCCCTTAAAACTGAAATTATTTATATTTTGAAACTTTTTTAAATTTACTTTTACTTTAATGTAATTAACTTCACTATATACATGTTTAATTTTTTTTATTATTTCGCGAATATCGTTTATTTTATAATATAAATGTTTTTCTTTTCTTCTTTTTTTTTGTCTTGGTCTGTTTTGATATACGTATGTATATATATATATATATATATATATATATATATATATATATATATATATGAAGAAATATTATACTCGGTTTGAATATTACTTTTCTAATTTTGTACGTACGATTTTCAAATGTACATAGGTGGTGAAAGTTTAATTTTGGGATGGATGTTGTATTTTTTAATGCGTCGATGCGACAGCTTATATGAAGTGTACGTCTTTGGTTATTTCTTGATGGGAATGTGCGTACTAACTTTTTTAGCTTCGCGTCAATCATCTATATAAGTTAATATCAGCGCACACGATTACACTTCATATAATTAACTGACGGAGGTTTTGAGGTTTCACATAAATTCTACAAGCATGAATATAATAATGTACACGTTAACTTAATATGCGTAATTCCTATAATTGACATGCATATTTTATACATTTACACAGACATACATACATATAAATATATATATATATATATATATGTATGTACGTGTAAAAACAAATGGAATTATTTGAAAAGAAAATGAGGAGAGATCTCTATACGTTGTTGGAAATAGATATTTAAATTTCCCCTCCAGATTTTAAGTGTCCCAAAAATATTTTAAATGTTATATATCTCAAACGATTTTGACGTACCACAATAGGAAACCGTTTAATATCATCAATATTTCAATAAGTTGTAATTATCCTAGTTGTGTACATTTTATTTTGTCTTCGAAATTTGGTGTCATTACTCGGTTCAATATCTCTCAGTTTTTTTGTTTTTTTTTTTTTTATTCAAAGTTATTCGCACAAAAAACTTAAATATTCTAGATGTAATTTTTCCAGCACAGATTTGTGAGTTTTGTGCGCCGTTCATGGAATACGTTAGCTTCTTATAACATTTAATCTCGAAGGTCTCCACTTTCTATCTTCCGTTAATGATGTATGTTCTAAATTTGTATGTCAAAATGAAAACAAAGCTTTCACTAACCTCATGTATATATATATATATATATATATATATATTTTATATATATATTTTATATATATATATATATATATATATATATATATTTTATATATTTTATATATATATATATATTTTATATATATAATATATATATATTTTATGTATGTATATATATATATATATATATATATATATATATATATATATATATATATATATATATATGGTGTGCATGAAAGCATGAAAGACAGATGCTGTCAAATGATGACAGTTTCTTACAAAAACTCCATAATACGGATACAAGATGATATCGTGTTAATAAGTGATGTGTGTATGTCCGTAAAAAATAAACGAGTAATGTTAATAATTTATATTATTTAAGTAATATATGAATATGCTCTTATCGTTTCTGGCGTTTGCATACACCATTATGTTATATTTCATGCATGGAAGAATAACTATATCGGGATTTTCACGACGGTAGAACTTATCAAAGTTTTTTTTTATGCAGTGAGGCAAATGTATTAAATAAATTGTGGTTATAAAAGTGCAGCTAACTAGTGTTCTTAATAGATAACTGTGTGTAAGTGTTCAGTAGCTGAAACAAAAGAAAGCATCCAATATAGTACAAAATATAAAAAGGTGTATGTGATAGTTCCCGGCAATGTAACTTAAAAATAGGGTGAAATAAGGGATGAGAAACATAGTACCTTAAATCACCAAGAATATGTGTAAAATGAGTTTGTGTAAATATGCGTATAAATATAAAAATTAATGCTATACAAACAAAATAGTATATATATATATATATACATGTACAATTTCAATCCAAAAAGAAAAATAAATAAAAAGGTAATATATATACATCAAAAATACTCAAGGAAAAATGAATATAAGAATTATATATATATATATATATATATATATATATATATATATATATATATATATATATATATATTAAAATAACAATTTTAGACAATATTATAAAAGTTGCAACATTAGTAATACAGTGGATAGACCATGAACAAAAGATGCGGATTCGGGGTTGAATTAATATTATAAAACATTAAAAAAAAAAAAAAAAAAAAAAAAAAAAAAAGGACAAAAAATTATTAAAAATTTAAACTTTCTTGCCATTGACAACTCCATGTATGACAGAAGACTGACATAATTCGTTTAGAAAATACAAGAGGCTGTCCTCTATGTATTTTAAATTTAATTCTAAGATCATCAAACAAGAGACAATCAAACATTAAAATGCTCAATATCATCTACAATACCAAATAAGTTCTCGCTGGAACTGCAAAAGGTACAGCCTGAACTAGATGCAAAATGGAACCTATGAAGATATGAAGCAAACTTACCATGGCCAGAGAGCACCTGAGCATTATAAAAATTAATATGAATATTTTTAAGTTTACAACGCTTCAAAATATTTGGGAAAAACACAAAAGGTTTTCCTTCCAGTCGGACAACTGTCCCACCTAGCTTGCCAAATATCAATAATTGAGGATTGAATATATTTTTTTAGGATAGGAACACTAGCAAATGATTAAGGAACTGGAAATTCTTCTTGACACTAGCAACGTCTCTAACAACTCTAAATTCCGAGATGATAGAGGGGCCAATGACAAGAGGATCCAGTAGCATGATATTAGATATAACATTAGCAGCAGAAGTGAGACAGGTTCGGTATAAACATGAAATACTAAGAATTAACTTCCTCTGGTACTTATTAATTGAGCACATAATTCTTTTATTAATATAGACAAGAGAGCCATATGCATAACCACTTACACAAAATGACTCTCTCACGATATTTTAATTCCAAAGCATTCGGCTGCAATCTTCTAAGCTTTTGATATATAGAATCACACTTTTTATGTATGTATTCTATATGCAGAATGAATGTTAGTTTATGGTAAAGAATCAGACCTAAATATTTAAGATTATTTGTATGAGCAATGGGCTGATCAGAGATTATTAAGTTTTTAACATGTTGTACAATTATCTGATCGCCAAACACAATAAAATTGCATTTGGGAGCAGAGAATGAAAACCTAGATCATTGATTTTATTTTCTAATAATTTACAAACAACTTCAATTAGGGCAAAATCATAATATTTACCAACATTAATAATTAGACAGAGATCATCAGCATAGGAGACTAGCTCAAACCACTTACAAGTAAATGATAAGAGCTGGTCCATATGATGGTGAACTCTGAAGTACAAAATATTCCAACGTGTGGGCCCTTAAAGTTTGATAACACTATATTTTTTTAAGGTTCCCCGAGTATATTAGGTATTATATTAACTAGGGGATCGAAATTGTCCGATCAATTTAACATAACTGTCTTCTAATCATTACCCTATACTTTCGTTTATCCTCTTCAGTCCGATCAATGTAAATATGTCCACATATGTGGACATGTTCTTTTTTTTTATGTATTATCTCCGCTGTTGAATGCTGTATCAACTCGATCACACCACTTTGTTTATCTACTTTCATGTATTACTTTGTATTCTCTTGTACTAAATTTACCTTCATCCTTCCACCGTATTTCTATTATTCCAATAAATGTCTAGTTTATTTTTTTTTTCTATTTACATTTTGTAAATTCCAGTTTTGCAGCTTGCAACGTTGCACGAACATTCCATGTTCCAATTTTTAGACAGGGACTTCGCTTGATGACGAGCGAAGAAGCCTTCCCACTTCTTTGGCTGGGCTATCGGGAAAACATTCGCTGCTACTCGAGTTGTCGGTATTAATAACTGTGTTTGAACTTACGTTTTTAAATTGAAAAAATAATGCAGAGGTTTCTCCTTGCCTTCCGCGTGGTTTGGAGTGTTGGCCTTCTCTTTATTTCGGCCACCCCTTACATGGAGAACAGACATCGACAAGTTTTAGGATCAGACGCTTCTGGACTTATAATGGGATTTAGACTTATAGCGGCCATACTCGCTTTAAAACGATACCTTTAACGGGTTTATGTAGCATTTTTTGAGGAAAGCTTTCCCAAGTCCATATCTGATGGCCATTCCATTAAACCGTGGAGGCGACTCATCCCCTCAGATCAGGGTCCCTCGTTTACCCATATCGTCCTCGTGGCGGGGATATCAACATTGATGACAGTAAATTAAGAGAAAGTATAGTTTTTGGTGAAGTGGGAGGGGAAGAAAAAAAGAAAGCTATGACTTTTTTGGTATAGCGACAAAGAAATTAGATAGTATGATTTTATTAGTTGGATTGCGGACTCGCGTAGCCTAAATTTTCTTGTCTCCTAAGATTATTGTTCCACCTTTTGGCAATAAATGTGTCAGTTGTGAATTGCGTTTTGAGAAATATTATGATGCGATTTTGGCTTATGTCAAAGTTACTGCCGGTGACTGATTTTACTGCAGTGAAATAGTTTCTAAGAATGTAAATGCCCTGTTCAATTGTTTGGTGGTTAAATGTTGTCAGTGGTATAATTTTTTAGATTTTGATTTCATGGTGTTTCTTTTGTGTGTGTGTGTGTGTGTGTAGAAGTAGGTTGTGTTTCATTTTTATCATTTACTTTACTAGCATCATTGAACGAGTTGTTTTCTATTCCTGGTTTGGCCGAGATAATTTTCTCATTTTTATGTGTATGTGTAAGGTGTGTGTTTAGAGCGAACGGATTATGTTGTGTATTATGAGAGCATTTACTTGTGTATAATGAAATATTATCTGATTTTGTCTCTGAGGGTGGTAAAGGTTGTTGGTTAGTTCGTTCTTGTCCTTAATATTAATAGCAACATTAATAATATAAATGATACTGTTTACGTCTCACTGCAGCATCAGGATAACTGAGACGATCGATAAATTGACGTACAAAACTAACGATAGATATGCATGCACAGACAGAGGGACAAAGAATTGCACTACAGATATTGTAAACTGAATGTGAAGACACAAACTTTACAAATAACCGATAATTTCATGTTGATAGCTTTGAGAGTAGTTAAGTTTATCAGGTTTTTTTTTTTTTTTTTTTTTACGGGTACAATGTACTGCTGCTATGACCAGAAGCACCCGTATGGAAAAATGAATGTTAGATTAGATTGATCATGCCTATAGCTCGAAGGAACTGAAGTGCTGCTTCTACAGCAGTTGGATCATCAGATAGAACTGTTTTGAATGAACTACCATTGAAGTTTTGGGGACGATATACGGAATATTGTGGGCGGTCAAAGAACAAGTGCCGGAGTGTTAAGGGGGTTCGGGCGCAATGAGCGCACAGAGGTATTAATTCACGAACATAAAAATAAGTGACTAAAAAATCAATAATAAATTGATTAATGGATTTTCAAAAATTCATCTTTATGTAGTAGCAAAATTACGTTGAAAATAATATACATAATTAAAACTACACATGCACGACGTTATTTTTAAGGAATAACGAATCATCTTTGTTTAAAATAGATACTAAATGTTATTGGTCCTCTACACTAATTCTTTATTATCGGTTGCTAAGTTATGTCTATATATTCACATCTAAAATGTATTATTTCCGAACAGTAACAATCAGCTAAATGTGTAATAATAGGTAATTAATTTTCAACTTAATCACAAAATAAAAATAAAATAATACAATATAGATCGAAAAGACTACCTATTAGCGGGCAACACAAAATGCGCTGTACTGATCGCCGTGCATAATACTATCAAAGGTGAAGCAATACAATTACGGTCGAGCCTTCAAGTGACTGCTATAAAACTTTTATTAAACACTCCAATAATGATATGCATTATTTATCTAAATGAAAAAGATCTAGTTAGCTTGAAGAACGTGAAAGAAATAACCAAATAACTACCAAGGCCATATATAATAACCGGAGATTTTAACAGTCATCTAGGGATCTAAAACGATAGATAAAAGAGGTCAAATGATAGAAAAACTTTTAAACGATCCGAATATAAACTTTATTAAACACAGGGAAGCAAATAGACCAAACATCTATAATGGTTCAACATCGGCTATCTACTTAACTCTTTGTAGCTCTACAATTAAACACAGAATACAGTGGCAAACTAGTAAAAGTCTCTATGGAAATGATCATTTCCCTCAAATTATAAACTGTCTAATACACCATTAAATATATTGTGAAAGATATCCAAACTGGATAATCTGCAACGCTGACTGGAACAGCTTTAATAATTCTATCAACCTAACAGACATAACAATCAGTACGAACACAAATGAAATAAATACCATCATAACAAATAAAATTCTCTCCTCGGCTGATTCATATATATATATATAAAACTCACTCCAAACCAAAAAAGAAAGGTTCCATGGTGGAACGAAAACTGTAAATCAGTCATCCAAAGCAAAAATAAATTACTAAATCGGTTTAAAAGCTGTCCCACATAAGAAAATCTTTTACGATTTAAAAAAGCAAGATCTCTGGTTGGACAAACTGTAACATAAAGTAAGAAAGAATCCTGGAGTAATTTTATCTCTGGTATAAATTCAAACACCCCGATAACTAAACTGTGGAGTCAGATCAGGAAAATATCAAATAAGAGAAAAACGTGTTACATATCTGCGATCAAAAATCCATCTGATGAGCTAGTTTATGACAACAACAAAATTGCGGAAATTATGGCAGAGTACTACTATCAGCAGAACAAGGTTCAACGAAATTACCATACACAGACAATACCTTCAACTTTGAATCAAATAACGATGAACCTTATAACACAGAAATTACACATCAGGAAGTGTTTACTTCAATAAAACGGTTAAGATCATCAGCAGCCGGACCTGATCTGATACATCCTAAGATGATAAAACACTTACAAGGTCATAATATTGATGCAATTTGCCACCTACTAAACCAGATCTGGAAATCTAATGTAATTCCAAACAAATGGACGGAAGCCAATATCATACCAATCCTCAAGGCAAATAAAAACCAGCATGACCCAGCTAGTTATAGACCAATATCTCTGACCTGCGTTCTATGTAAACTACTGGAAAGGATAGTCGGTAACAGATTAATGTGGATCGCTGTAAGAGATGGCTTAATAGACAACACAAGCAAAGTGGCTTTAGAAAATGACGGTCTCCTGTTGACAATCTAATACGGCTACAACAAGAAATACAGTATTCATTTACATTAGATCAACACGTTATTTGCGTTTGTTTCGATATAGAAAAGGCTTTCGATCACATATCTACCACAACCATTCTAAACAAACTACGACCAAGATCCCCGCGGCAACATACTTAAATTCCTCCGTTCATTTCTACAGAACAGAAAAGTTAAAGTTCGAATAGGAAACACACTGTCTACATCAAAACGTCAAGAAAACAGAGTTCCTCAAGGATCCGTGCTAAACCCCCTACTATTTATATTCACGCTGTCTGACTTACAAGAGCGCGTTAACCCTTTCAGTCATACATTATAAAATGTTGACACAAAATTATAAATTTTATACATATGTTTATTACATAATGCCGCTTCTTAGGTGAACTGTACATAATTTTCTATGTACTTATATAAATATTTTAAAAATTCGGACTTTTCACGTCAATCAGAAAAGAAAAAATTTTGTTAGCATTAAAATTTCATATCCTGTATAATGGACATTGTGACTGAAAGGGTTAAGGAATCCGTAAAATATTCCATCTATGCCGACGACCTAGTTGTATATATTTTAAGGCTGTGAAGAGTTTGATAAATTGCAACACGAAAATTACTATGATGGGAACACTCGAGGATAATACGGTTCGCATCGGCCACTAAATGGGTATTCAGTAGGATGTGAGCAATTTGGAGAACTAACAAGCTTCACAACTTGTCTAGCGAAGCAGGAAGGCGACTACTGCCGAGTCTCATTCGATAAATAGTAATAATAAAACCTCGAAATGTGATCGTTTCAACTTTAATATTGTAGAACCATGGAGTAGAAGGTATGTCGGGTTGAATGGATTTATAATGCTTTGCAGTAAATGGATCGGACCGCAGATTTTTCCAGTATTCCTTATGCGCATATTTAATGTACGCTAGGAGATCTATAGGAGTATAAAACAAAAAAGTCCCTAATGTAACCGTTGAAGTGACTAAATAATCAGCTAGATTATTGCCATGGATTAAGCCCGGGGATCCAATGGGTATCTGAAAAATAATAAAGCCGTAGGAACGGATGAGATACCTGCAGAGGTATATGAGCAAATTGGAAAAGAAGGGATCGCCAGAATTCATTCGATATGCAACACTATATGGATAACGGGAAACTGGGCAACAGATTGGTGCCAATCAGTATACATACCTTTATATAAAAAAGGAAATAGATCAAGATGTGAGAATTATCGAACGATATACTTGATTACTAAAAATAGTTGAAATCACTAAATTTATTTAATTATACGAAGCTTTTCGGCATTTACGCCATTGTCAAGCTACATACAATTAAAATTAATTATATAAAATCATAAAATATTAATTTAAAACTAAGTTTACAATTTTACACAAAAATGAATTATAAATACTTAAAACTATCTGACAACATTGTCAGATAGTTTTAAGTATTTATAATTCATTTTTGTGTAAAACTGTAAACTTAATTGTAAATTAATATTTTATGATTTTATATAATTAATTTTAATTGTATATAGCTTGACAATGGCGTAAATGCCGAAAAGCTTCGCATAATTAAATAAATTTAGTGATTTCAACTATTTTTAGTAATCAAGTATAAATAAAATCACTACATTCCACAATCTAAACTTATCGAACGATATCTCTTTTATCACACGCGAGCAAGATATTTCTACGAATACTGAACAATAGGATATACGCGTGTATGGCTAAGGAAATATCCGCAGAACAGTCAGGCTTAAGAAAGGACGGGGCACACGGGAGCAGATTCTCAACATAAGATTACTAATAGAAAAAGCATGTGAATATAATGTACCCGTAGTATTGTGCATTATTGACTATCAAAAGGAATAAACTTTGGACAGTATTAACTGAAATGCGTGCACCAAAGCACATTGTACATCTTATAAAGAAACTCTACGAAAATAATAACAACATTGTGCGTATTGGAGTTGAAAAATCTGTGATGTCTTTAATGTTCAGAAAGGAGTTAGACAAGGCTGTGTTTTGTCACCTATGATCTTTAATCTATACGCATAATGCGATTAGTCCTAGAAGCATGGAATGGTGGAATATTGGTAGGAGGACGAAGAATAACAAACCTTAGATTTGCAGACGATACAACATTAGTAGCTGCGAATATGGATGAAATGGAAAAACTTTTAAATAAACTGAAAGATATTAGCGCAGAATACGGATTAAGTATAAATAATTGATCGAGCAAACCTAATAACATACGATAAAGGAACACTAACCGACTATGAAATTGTTGGAAGCTTTGTGTATCTGAGATCACTTATACAGAATAAAGGTGGCTGTCAAGCCGAAATAAAACGGAGGATCGAAATTTCCAAAAGTGCCATGACGAAATTGAACAACATCTGGAAAGATAACGACGAAAAGTGTGAAAATACAGCTTGTCCAAACGATTATATTTTCTCTCATGTTATATGCGGCGGAGATATGGACAATAAAAAAAACGGACAGAAGAAGAATTGCCAGCTTTGAAACATGGTGCTGGCGAAGACTCCTTCGAATTCCATGGACGGCAAGGCGTACAAACGAATCAGTGTTAAAAGAAATTGGCATTCCGGTAAGGCTGTCAGCGATTGTCGTAAATAGAGTGCTGAAATTCTTCGGTCATTTAATACGTAACCAAAAAGATATGGGAAAAGTTAAAGGAAAGCGACCACCCGGACGTACACCTATGAGATGGACGGATATTATACTGAAAACGACAGGCCTGTCTTTCGTTGAATGCGTACACCAAGCAGTAGATAGAGATGAGTGGCGGAAAATTACACAAAAACGGACCGTTTGTTAATCACGATACCCTATTTAGGGTGACGACTATACATGATGATACATGATGAGGAGATCTATAGAAGGAGTATAAAACAAAAAAGTCCCTAATGTAACCGTTAAAGTGACTAAATGATCAGCTAGATTATTGCCATGGATTAAGCCCGGGGATCCAAAAAAATTTAACTCTTACACCGAGAGAGTTTAATCGGTATATGTAATTAGAAATTTTGTAAATAATTAATGGTAAACGAGAGTTGAGCTGTGAGTGCTGTGATGCCAGGAAACAACTTTTAAAATCGGAGAGGATCAGAATATTAGTAGATGGGCGATTTACAGATACATATCGGAGAGATATTAGATTATGGTTCAATTGTATATGGTACAGTATCGCCAAAAGTGAGATTAATTCAAAATCAGGCACTTCTGTACTAGTCCTGTTAGCGTTGAAATATTATTTCGAATTGAGTATGAAGAAAACCCATCCAAACTATTACAAAACCTTTCATTCAAATTTAGAAAACAAATACAGTAAGATTACGTTGTAAATATTTCATACGGTACCTTAATTTAACAACGGTTGATTGTACTACACAAGCCTCCTCGTACCCACCATGGCAAAAGCCAACTCCATGGACTAGAAATTCTGGCTGACGGATAAGCAAACAATTAAAATTCGCGATAAATCTTGTTCGACAAGATTCGTGTGGTCGAGATTAACACAGAACAAATTACGGAGAATCAAATCGCGAATAGAACAGTGGACGACGTCGTACCGAGCGAACAGACACAAAGAGAAAGTACTAATTACGTATCGGCCACACTAGGTTAACCCACGGGTCACTAATCGAGGAGAATGCGTCGTCGGTAACTTACAAGTTTCGTCAAGGTTCATCGCTTACCGTAAAACCGGTCATTACAGAATGTCCGAAATTCGAACAAAATAATCAGTCATCAATAACCGGACTAGATTGAAGTGAAGCACAACAATGAAGATGTAATAAAGCGAGTAATATACTTTCTAAAAATAACCGATTCAAAAAAAATTATTATAAACTAAACAAACAGTATTATTATTCTTCTTCTTCTTCATCGGCAATTTCCCGCTGGTGCGGGGTCTGCCATATAAATAGACCGTTTCCACTCAATTCGGTTGTACGCTAGTTCTGCTGGTATATCCGCATCTTTGAGATCTCTTGCTATGACATCGTGCCATCTTTGCTTTGGTCTTCCAACTGGCCTTTTTCCAGGAACTTGAAGCGTACGCGCTGCCGATATCAGTGCGCCATCCCCCACGTTCTGGGCTCATACTACGTGGCCATACCACCTTAGCCGACTTTCACGTAGTTTACCTACGATAGGCGCGACTCCCATTGCTGCGCGGATCCGTTCATTTCTGATTCTATCTGATAGACTAATACCCATTGACCATCTTAACATACGCATCTCCATAGCATGCAGCGATTTTTCTTCATGCCTTGTTACCGGCCAGCACTCACCGCCATACAATGCGACTGGTCTAATAACTGTTCTGTAAATTTTTGATTTCAATCGAATGGGCATGCGTTTGTCGCATAATACACCGGTCACAGATTTCCATTTCAGCCATGTCGTGCTTATTCGATTACGCACTGCTCCGGATGAGCCACTATCACTCTGCACACAGGAACCAAGATATTTAAAGCTGTTTGTCCGAGGTAGTTGTTCACCAGATAATTGTATAGACCCAATTGTATTATTATCAGTAGTCATATATTCTGTTTTCTTCATATTTACTTTGAGGCCGAACTTTTCCAAACGATCAACCCATATTTGAACACCATTTTGGAGAGCATCCTTTGAGTTTTCAATTAAAACAACATCGTCTGCATACAGAAGAGTCCAGGGTATAGGCATCTGTATATCGCGCGTGATTGTATCTAAAATCGCATTAAACAATAATGGTGAGAGCGCTGAACCTTGGTGCACACCTATTCGGACCGGATAGTCATCACAATCGCCTACAGCACATCTGACCCTGGTAGTTACATCTTTATAGAGCAATTGTACCCATTTTATCAGTGCTTCTGGAACTCCATGCTCTCTCAGCGAAAACCAAATTAAGTTATGAGGGATGCGGTCAAATGCTTTTTCCATGTCTATAAAAATGAAATGCACATTCCTACCCTTTTCTCTGTGCTTCTCCATGAGCATGCGCAATGTGAAAATTGCATCAGTAGTGCCGCGTCCCTTTACGAATCCACACTGATTGGTAGTTAAATTTATGATATTTCGAAGGCGATCGTTTATTACTCTTTCCAGTATTTTTAAAGAGTGTGATAGTAATCGTATTGGACGATAGTTACTACAGTCCGATGGGTCCCCTTTGTTTTTGAATATTGGTATGGTGACGCTGGTTTTCCAACTGTCAGGAAGTACACCTGCCTGAACCACTGTATTGAGATACTCTGTTAACCATGCCGTAGCTTTGTCCTTTAATTGCGGAATCTTCCAAATATCAATGGGGATATCATCTGGCCCGGGGGCCTTTGAGTTTTTCATTTTACTAATTGCTCTGGAGACTTCATCCGTTGAGATATTAGTAATCGGTCCAAAAGACGGATTCCCAACTGGGATCTCCACACGCTGCATCAAAGCATTCGACTGGTCCAAGAAATAATGCTTCCAACGCTGCAAAATTTGTTTATTATCATGAAGTCGAATTCCCATTGCATCTTTTATGTACTTGTAATGTTCGATATCCTGAGCGTTCTTAGCGCGTGTTTTGACCAACCGATATATACATTTATCGCCGTCTGCATCATCTAGTTTTTTGTATATCTCATTATAATGCTGGTGTTTTGCAGCTGCAACTGCTCTTTTTGCTTCCTTTTTTGCGGATTTATAGGCTGCTCTTTTTTCATATGTTTGGTTCATCTGCCATTCCTTAAATGATTTTTTCTTTGCATTAACTTTCTGCATTACTTCATCATTCCAGAACCAGGTTTGCTTGTCATGATGCTTGCCTCCTTGTTTATAAGTTCCCAACATCTCCTTGGCAGTCATTGTGACGCTTCTGCTTAATTCGTTCCAGGCAGCATTTATTCCATCTGGTGTCAACGTAGGAAATACTATGTTGTTGGCCATGGTTTGTTTATGGTTACTTAATTTCCACCATTTTATTTTGTCTGGCAGGATTACACTTCTTCTTTTTGTTTGCGACTGACAGTCAATTCTGAGGTCAGTTATTAATAATTTATGTTGCGTAGTAACACATTCTGATGGAATCACTTTTACATCCTTCACTCTTTTGAGCTCATATCTCCGCACTAAGCAGAAGTCAATTTGGCTGGTGATTCCACCGCTGCTATATGTTATGAGATGGCTATCTGTCTTTTTAAAGAAGCTATTAGCAACTACAAGATCACAAGATTCTGCCATGTTAAGGATTCGTAATCCATCATCATTTGGTGTGCCATAACCTTTGCTCCCATGACATTTATATCCATTACTAAGCCTACCAATATGTCCATTTAGATCTCCGCAAAGTATTAGACTTTCATTAGAGGGGTATCCTACAATAATATCCTGAAGTTCATGCCAAAAGTCGTCTTTCTGCCCTTCGGCATATCCACTTTGTGGAGCGTACGCTGAGAGGATATGTAGTGGTCTAGCAGCAATATACAAAGAAATGGCCATGATTCTGTCTGAGTGTCTATTGACTGCGTAAACTTTGTCCCTGAGATTCGGACTTACAACAACTGCTACTCCATTTTTATTTGATTCGCCATTGTATATGAGTTTATACCCATCACCAATATCTCGCGATTTTTGACCTTTCCATCTTGTTTCCTGCAAACACGCAATATCAATCCTTCTGCGTTTAAGCATTTCCGCTACTTCCCGACTGCGTCCAGTTAGCGTACCAACATTTACTGTTGCAATTCGTATAACCATTCCTCCCGTGTTGTTTGTTTTCTTGTTATTGTTGCATTTATTGCTATTATTAATATCATTATAATTACTATTATTATTACTACTACTACTATAATAAGCTCGCTTCGTTAGCCGGTTCCGTCCTTGAACCGGTAGCCCTCGCATACTTCCCACGCCAGCCAGGCGATGCTGACGCGCGTCGCCTCTGGGGAACGCCCTAGCATTAATACCCAAATTTTGTGTTGTAACGATCATATTTGTTGTGGTTGCGACTAGTAATGAACCAACCGACCTGTCGACTCGGGCCTGACGTTGGTATATGGACAGTAACCTTGTTTAACAAAGGCTGAGGAACGCCGCCGTTGATTCCTACCAGGATCATCCGCCGCCGTCCATAGGATAGGTAACCTGTCTTTATCCCTATCCAGTTTGAGAAGGCCTTTTTAAAGTTGTACTTAATACTTGCCCTTCTCAAACCCTCCGTGCATCATTTTGTTCACCGACCTGGTTTCCCTCTGGGATTTCACCCAAACTTCCACCAGGTTGCTCGGCTTAGCAGGGGCGCCACGTGCAGGCAGATGCCGGAGTAGGAGTGGAGAGGCTACGAAGCTCTCTTGTGAGCTTTGCGGTGCGCGTCACACTCCATGGGGTTGCCCCCTAAACAAACAGTATTATAGGTAGAAAATAATTTTTTTGTAATTTATTGTATCTAATTTCCGTGGACGCAAATGACCTTTGTAGTCGAGGTGGTTCCTAAAATAAAAATATAATAATAATAATAATAATAATAATTTTCAACTTCTTCAACGTCGTCTAATACATCTGGATTGGTCATGTTGTTTTTGTTCACTAAAAATCTTTAAAACTTTCGGAGAAACACCGTCCTGATTATTTTTGTGTACAGTTTCCGGAGATCGAATATTTAATTTGGCATATAAGTTTAGACCAATACTGGGGTTGCGTTGTTGTTGGGTTTTGTTTGAATAATTTTAACTACGATAGTTCAAATCTGGAAGTATGGAATCGAATTATATGGAACTGCTTGTAAAAGTAATTTATTGAGAATACACCGACAACAATCAAAAATATCGCATCTGCACCAAAATATGTATCTAACTTAATCTTCCATAATGACCTAAATATACCATATGTTGATGAAGTTTGTATAAACCCAGTATAAAAGTTTTTTTTTGTTTTTTTTTTGATAAATTGCAATTTAATATTAACCCGCATGTCCGCAGAATGCGTTTATCTATATTCCCTGACAATCCTACAAGACAATTAAAAAAGATGAGATGGTGCAGAGATGCTCTTCCAATAACTTGAAAAGTAAACATGAATAAACGATTTTTTGGAATATCGATTAAAAATCGAATAATAAACTTGCTACAGTAATCAGATAACCCGATAATTCAGTGCTCCACACTTAAAGATATTGTCACTGGGAATGTAACTGTCTCACTAGAGACGTTAGATTAATCGCATTTTTATTACCTTTATTCATCGCCATTGTTCATGGGAGTTTTGGTGCCGGTATAATGAGTAAAAAAAAAAGTTTTACCAGACTCTTAAATGTGTCTTAAGAATTTGCTTGATTGATCATTTAAAAATATCATCCGGGTTATATTAATTTCTCGATCGATGATTGTTTTATTCATTGAACCGTCTTTACGGCTGTTTGAATGTTTTATTAGGGATCATCGATTATGCCGGGGGGAGGGGGAATTGAACAGTTCGAAGCGGAAGATTATTCAAAAGTTGACGAAAAGTTGCGCTTTCTTTTCCATTTGATCAGTTTTTAGGTTCGCACTGAGCATTTTTCAATGGTAAAAGTTTTCAGGAGGTTCTACTACATAGCGCCTCTTAGTGCTGCATAGTTTCACTCCGAATTTAATTATATTTCCCGACAATTGATTCTAGATTCAAATACTAGTTTTTTTTTTTCTTTACCCGATATTATCTCGCACGATGAATATTGCGAAGTTTAAAACCTTGCCATTAATTCTTATGACCGTCGGGATAGATTGAAAAGTGTAAATGATCAATCCTCGCATTGTAAGAATACTATTTCGTTTGATAAGCGCGAAAAATAATATTTCTACGTTTACAAAAAAAATAATTCAAGCGGGAAAATAACAAAAAGGCCACATACTACATAACTCTATACGAGACTTGCGAACGGAAGGTTAAAATCGAGACGTAGCTTTTTAGGAACAGTCGAAGAGCTGCAAAAGATTCGGAAACACTAAAAGCTGGAGAACTTAGTTAAATTTTACTTTACGATACACCTTAAACATAATAAAGAGTAAAACGATCCTAACCAAGTATAACATATGCTCTATAACAACAATTTTTGGGTATGCCCATATGCCTGACGTCTGAATTTTTTCATTTTCATTCGAAGTATGTGTTTTTTATATTTCAGCATTATTCTTTCGCGGTTCCACGTCCACAAAGAAAGAGGCAGTTTACTTATTGTATGTTTGTTGTTTGAAATGCGTCTAACTTTATGTCCTAGTTCTTCAATAGCGGATTTGATCACATTAATGTCGATGGAGCGAGTGGCTAATTACAACTCGAAAACTACGTTCGGATTTGATACGTGTGACTATGCCTTCATCACGGAAATATTTAACTAAGGAACGATAACTATCAGAATCATTCGTTTTAATTTGTACTTTTGTTATTAAAGAACTGACTAAACGTAAAGATACGATTTTTTTAATATCATTTAACACGCGTGAATTATTAGTCACATTCTATACCGTTATTGCGGAGGCGGCTTAAGTTTAGTTTTGTGATTATTTGTAATTTCGTTATCTTAATACTCGTTTCTATTAGCAGTGCAAATCTGTTAGTAGTTTTAATCTGGTCGTTTACGGAATTATCGGACGAACTGCTCGTCGTAGTAAGTTAGTAAGTTGCTTCCGCTAAGAATGCTTATTTGATTTATCAGTTAGTGGAGATAGTAATGGTGCGTAAGCGCGATTAATTGTGTTATCTATACACCAATGTGTGTGTAAGTGAATTGGGATTACTACCGCATGCGTTATTAGTAACGTCAGCTGTAGTATAGCAGTAGAATAATTTAGATTGTTATCATCTGCCGAAACGTTGACAACTACATTTATTTGCACGCTGCGTGGAGCGTTTCTCAGAGAGGTACCTCGTCAGTGTGTTTGTGGAGCCGCGAGCAGATATGCCTGGAAGATACTTACCGGCGAGCGAATTTAACCAGCGAAATTTTCTTCGGTCGGTATCACCAAATTGTTGGCGGAGAACTGGACAGATTCGTTAATTACCAGCTCGACTTTCGGACCCGAGACTGGTAGGTGATCAGTTTGGGCAGTTGACGGCTTCGCAACTTTTATATTATCTAGCTGGAAAGCTGTTTAGATCTTTGGAAGGAACGGATCGTCGATATAAACATAAAAGGACTAGTCCCAAGTTGAGGAACGTCGGCTCGTCGAAGGTGGAGGCCCTTTCAATTAGTGATGAATTAACTGCATTTGTCTGCGACGATGTGTGTACTGTTGACGGGTAGGGAAACGTAACATTTCCCACCAACCGTCAGGAAGCGATGAGCATTTACCGCAATAGGAATACCTATCGTATACGAATTCAATTGAACAGAATCCAGAAAGTAGCAAAACTGAACGCGATAAAATCCAATAATATCGCAATTAGGATTAAATATTATTGAGCGAATATCATTAGATAACGTATGCTCTGCGTGTTAGAAACGACGTAAAAAAAAGATGAAAAATAATTCTACCGTTAAATTATTAAAAATAATAAATAAACAAGAAATTATTAATTAATTAATTTTTTTTTTAAAAGTGATTAATTTTATTTTTTTTTTAAATAAATTTTTGCGCAAGTCGATCTGTCCCGTATTAATTATTTACATTCTGGCCATCGTTTTTAATTTTCTCGTTCGGTGGAGAAAATTACACGAAAATAGAGATATGACGATGATATAATTAGAAAATGCTAGATTATTAATTTACTCGGGACCGACTGCGTTAAAATGACTAAAAAATGTTGATTTCCTCGTTTAATAAATAATTCCGGCAAATATGATTTCCGTTGGTGTTTAGTTGATAGCGTTCGCTTCCTGGGATAATAAAATTACTGAGACAAAATTGCAAATTATTTTATAGCGCTCTTATACGTTCGAAGTAAACTTGTATATATATATATATATATGTATGTGTGTGTGTGTGTGTTTAATGTTGACGAGTATACGCGTTGGCTGATTAAATTGATGTTTCCGTTTTGTAAATATGTTTTCATTTCGTGCTTCCAGGTAATAATTAAAATCAAATATTGCCACGTCGCGTGTGTTGTGTAACCGTTTCGGAATGTCGTTAATTATTCGATCGATATTATTTAGTTAGTTAGAAATATGACAAACATTCACGACTCGTATCGTCCGTTAAATATGCTAATTCGGAATCGCTAACATTATTCTGGAGTTAACTCTTACGTTTCATCGAAATCTGTCTTTCTTTAAATATAATTACTCAATTTTCTATTAAAGTTCCGAAGTTTCCATACACAATGACAATTTGTACAATTTCGGACAAAACTTATGTAATCAAAGTCGTCGTATATTACGTTTTTATTTATTGGGCATCTCTTTCTTGAAAAAAAGATACCCTTTAATTGTGTCGCCATAGAAGATGTTATATTTCAAATAATTTTTTTCTTTTTTTAATCGGATTTAACACAACTACGACATTATCAAGACGAAAGTATAAAGTTATTTAGATGGTATCATATAGATTACATTGTTTGAGGAATAGGAAAAGATCGTTTAAATGAGGGCTATTATTATTACACAATAGTTGGGATAGATTAACGGATGATAGGTTAAACTTTTGACGGGATTCGGATAAAATGGTTACAACTTGTTAGGCTGAGTTGAGGAGTGTTACTGAAAAGACAGAAACGGGCGGTGCTTTATTGAATAGGTATGAGTGGATTACATATGTATGACCAAGTCTTAATCTAGTTAAAACTAATTTTCTTCTCTTCGAGATTTTCGATCTTTTCTTTTATGTTTCTGAGGTAGTTTGTGGATGACGTCGATCTCCATTAGGAATTCCACCGTGTTATAATTTGCTTCTTATAACTAGTCTTTCGGTCAACTGTTGTTAATATGATTTCGGCATTAGGATCTGATAGCAGCGAGATTGAACTTTTTGGCTAACTTATCGTGCCTTTTATTTCTTTATGGCACGGGATCCATATGAACTGAATATCTATTCCGGTGGATTGTAATTGTGCTAAGATTTGATGGATCTTTGCAAAATTGAGTTGGTGTTGAATATGCTTCGAATGTTTATTAATCGAATGTGTTAATATGATGAATTAATGAGCTGCGCACGATTTCCATATCTCTTGTAACGCTAGGTAAACTGCATACAGCTCAGCAGTTGAAATTCAGCTTTTTTCTGCGTTGTTTGTTGCGTCTGAAATGAAGAAAGCTGCTCTGGTCGCTGATACTGTTTTTGATCCACCTATGTAATAGTGTTTGCTGTTTGAGAAACGCTCTAAAATTTTGTTAATCATGACTGGAAGTCTACGGAATTGTTTGGATCGAAAGTTCCTCGATGATTTGAATTGGGGGTATTATCCATGGTGCAGAACGTACGAAAATACGAGAGAATATAGTTTGGGTATTTTCCTCAAATTTTAGCGCGATGTGCTGATCGCTTTTGTTGTTCAGTTTGAATTTCCTCCGGTAATAGTCGCTAAATAGGAGGTTGTTTGATGGCCAGTTTGATATAGCTGCAGCGACAACAAAACGGTTCGTATCATTATTTGGAAATTTTTTTGGGGAGGGGGTCGTTAGCTTCTACGCAGAGAAAACTGCGATAGTAAAATTGGAATTTATGAATGATTTTTTGATATTCGTGACAAGATCACTTACTGCTAGCTGTGTTGACCGTTGCTGTCTGAAACCATATTGATGTATAGATAGTACTTTGTTGGTTTCAAGTGTTCATGAGAGTCTTTGGTTTAGTAGTTAAATTTTACCTAGTACACTTGTGATAGCTATTGATCTATAGTTGTTAACGAAAGAGTTTCTATTCGATTTGAGAATCGTGATTATGATAGCAGCCTTCCAGCAATCGGGAAAAATTGAGTATTTAAAAGTTTTATTGTATATTATTAACAGGTATTCTAGAGCTGAAGTGCGTATTTGTTTCATCATTATTGAGTGAATGTTATCTGGTCCAGGAGCGGTGTTGCGAATATTCGTGGAATACATTAGTTCTTGCCACGTCAAATTTTTATTATATGGTTCTTCATTAGTATTTCTGAATGGGGTGGGGATTATCTCTGTATTATTTTTAATGTTCAAAAATTGACGGGAATAGTTTTGATCAGATGATATCGATGCGAAGACTAATCTGTTTGCAATGTGGATAGGTTTTTCAATTATCCATGCTGATATTACTGAGCTTTTGAAATTTATTTCAGAAACGAATTTATTCCAGCTTTCAGTTTTGGTGAATTGCTTTCCGTGTATCAGCTCTTTGTTTTTGGAATGTTTCTAAGTCTTCTTGTTACAACGATCACTGGTATCTACAAAATTCTTTACGCCGTTTTTTTTTTTTTTGTTTTTTTTTTATATCTATATGTAAATCTTTTGACCACCAGGGGACAACATTCTGACGTGTTATATCTGATGTGTTCGGGATTGACTTATAGCAGCGGTAGATATTATAAAGTGTGTGAAACTCTCAATATTTGCTGACAGCTCTTCTTTGTGGTCGAAAGTGATCTTCGTGTTATTTTTAAATACTTCCGAGTTAGCTTATTCTATTCTCCATTTCGGCAGTAAACTTTGGGGATATGCAGTAAGATTGGTAGGTGTTCAGGTGATTACTGGAAAATGTGCAATGTAGCATACGTCACGGTGCACTTTTGACTTAATTCTTCCACCTAGAGATGCTGTAGCGAAGATTAGGTCTAATGAAGTTTTAGATGTGGCATTAAAATGGGTTGGACATTTTTTTTTATTTAGCAAGAGCAAACGTTTATCGAATATAAATATTTTTTTTATTAAACATCCTCTTTTGGAATTGTATGTTGAATTCTCATTTAATAAAGATTAATATTATTAATACATATAGGTTGAGAAGATTAATATTATTAATACATATAGGTTGAGAAGATTGACGGTTTTGTTTTTCGAATAGCGCAGTTGGTAACATCGCTACAACGCAAACCGCCTACTCCACGTTTAATACACACTAGAGATATTCGTTTTTGTGCCGTTTTAGTTATCATGGCATCCTATAACGAGAAGGCGCGCGCGTTTTGGGTGAAACGTTATTTTCGACCTGAATCGCGACAGTGCAGAGTTCGGAAAGAATTCAAAGTTAGACGGTGTAAACCTGTACCATCTCGCAATTCAATTTTAAGGTGGGTTGAAAATTTTCGATAAGTTTCTGCAACGGATAAAAAAAAAGAAAGCTCCTGGACAAAAAAAAAAAATAAAAAAAACGGTTCGTACCCCCAACAAACATCGATCGAGTTCGGACAGCGATCATTCGTAGTCCCGGACGCCGTCGTCATGCTGCTTCTTAAAACCGGTCGAGAGAATCTGTTCGCCATACATTGCTGGAAGATTTGAAATTTCGTCCTTATAAACTGGTAATAAGTCAGGAATTAAAAAGTACCGATTTTTGCTGAGACAATGTTCGATTTAAACAATCTTTTGATGAACGATGACGCCGATTTTCAGCTATCCGGAATCGTAAACAGAACTGTCGTTACTGGTCCAAAACTAATCCAAATTCAATCGAGCAAAAGCCGTTGCACAGCGAGTGAGTAACCGTCTGGACTGGAGTGGCTAAGTGTGATATAGTGTGGGGCATTATTTTTTTACTGGTGCCGTCAACGGAACGAGCTATATCGAGATAATAAACTCGTTTTTGCTTCCCTCACTACGTCGTCGTCCGCGCCGTAAATGATTTCAACAAGATGGTGTGCGACGTGTTACAGCAGAAACGCTCGCGGTACTGAAAGAAGGATTTGGTAACCGCATATTGTCGCATCGCACAGATTTCACTTGGCTGCCACGCTCGCCAGATTTGACCGCTCCAGATTTTTTTTTTTTTAATGTGGATATCTCGAGAGCCGTGTTTACGAAACACGTCCACGAGATCACGTGAAAATTCGGATTTCTGAAGAAATTCAAAAATTCAGCGATCTATGCTCGAAAAAGTGTTCGAAAATTTGGTAAAAAGACTGAATGAATGTATTGTCGCAAATGACGATCATCCGAACGATATTGTGTTCCACAAATGATTTTAAGCTAAACTCTCGTTTTCCTATTTTTAAATAAAATTTCATTCGAAAATTTTTTGGTCGAGTAGTTTTTGAGTTATTCGAAAAACGTCTGGGTCACATTTATATCTAATCACTATTTATGTTGATTTAGAATATAGTGTGTACACTAACAGTAAAAGTAAACTTCTTTATATTAATTCGAATTACTTACGAATCACTTCTTCAACAACCACCATTTATTTTGCTACCTGATTGTACTAACAAACTATTAATATAGATTTCAATTAGATTACGGAAATCAAAGTGCAAGCAAAACATTAAAAAAAAAAATATTTAAAAAATATATACATATATACGAAAAGTACTACAACACGTTAAAAGAACAATAGACAAATGTTTTTTTATACTAGTATGTTTTTTTCTTTATTTATTTTCTTCCCATTTGAAAATACTACACTACTTCGTTAAGTGAAGCTATCATATGAAGACATTGTCACTTTGAGAAGTTTCTGATAAACAACTTGTGGTTTGAAATGTTAAAAAGTAAGGTTTTTGCTTTTGTCTTAAAAACAAAACCCTTCCGCCATAAACCGTTCGACCGGATTATGCTACAGTCGTTAAAACCCATTTATCTTTTCCAATATTATTAATGATTATTATTATTATTCTTGCGCGCCTAATTTCACCTCATTTATATTGTAAATAGTAAACGTCAAGGATTCTCCATTCGTGACTGAGAGGGTGGGGCAAATTTATTACTTAAAGCGTCTAAAAATTAATTATAAATATATGTATGTAAAGTGTTTCGTTGAAACAGAAAATAAAAGTATAATGAAAAATTGTATGTGTGTGTGTTTAGCTCTCTGCTATGAATTCTACGAGTGGGGACAGTAATGGCGGTCCTGTCACTGACGAAGTATGTGTGTAATAAATGAGTTACGTAAAATTATGAAATTTAATATTAAGAATATAAAAAATAGTATTAGAATAATTAAGAAATTTAGGTTAATGTTATTTACGATAACGGACGTAATAAAGTTTGCAATTCGAACGAAAAATAAGAAATATAATCATTTTAGAAAAAGTGAGATAATAAGATAAAAGAAGCGGAGACTAAAAATGAAAGAATTAAAACTCGATTTTAAATTAAATAATTATTAAAAACTTGCGCAAAATTAAAAACAAAATTAAACACCTCTGAAAAAATATGAATAAAAGTAATCGAAATAAATTGCTCCGTTCTATAATATTTGATCAAATATAAAATAGTCGTTCCCGGGGCGAAGTGTGGAATAAACAACGGTTGTGCGGTTTCACTGTCGAATTAACGATTTAGGATGAAAATTTGATTATGATTACTTTTTAAAAATTTTTATGACTCTACTTATACAGAGGAAGTCCATGAAACAATCCGTCCTAACCGTATTGTCAATTCTATATTTACATTAAATTTAAGAAGTTAACTTTATCCTCTTTATTTAATAAGTGGTAATTATTTAAAAATTATATTAAACCACTTTTTATTATTATTATTATTATTATTATTATTATTATTACTTTCAGTAATAGTCAAGGCTATTTAATTTATAGAATTTGAACCTTTTGACCGAACTGGGTTAATTAATACTTTTGTTACCTCTTATGGATTTTTATGACCGGATGTTGAAGTTGCTCTAGTATTTTTATTTTATTTTAAACAAACATATTTTCATTATTCAAGTTATTATTCTGAATCGAAAAATGTAGGAATAACTCCGGAAATTGTTTACACGAACAAAACAAATTTAATCGCCGTAAAAATTATTTTACTAATGCAAAGCTTTTCGACAATCACGTCATTTTCAAGAACATATACAAAAAATTATCAATGCAGTCTTACGCATATTTACGAAAAATATACTATTGTAATAAAAAAGAAAAAAATACTTGAAAATAATAGAAATTAACCCAATTGAGAATTTTAATTTATCACTATATTGTCTAATACGACTTATTTGTAAGCGATGTAATATTTGCTCAATCCGTTTTATATATATATATATATATATATATATATATATATATATATATATATATATATATATATATATATATATATATATATATATATATATCAGTAACAAAAGAATGTTCTTTTTGTAATACAAACATTCACATTATTATAAAAAAAAAAAAAATGAAAAATCCTGGAATAATAACAGTCGATAATAAAATATTGTTAACACGATCAAGTATCGATAATAAAACAACTGGTTTCATAATGAATTGTAACGTTATTAAAAACAATCGATGTGTTGAATACAACGGAAATAGAGATGGAACGACTACTCGTCATTATATAATTATTACTACTTATTATTATTATTTTGCAGAGTGAACTCTTATTCAAATAATTGTTATTATTCAGGAATCCATAAAACGATTTTAAACTTCTAATCGAGCGTGTCGTGCCTACCCGATCACCTCTTTATTTTCATCGTTTTAATTTTAAACCGTGAAAACAAATTCGTTTAATTGTTACAAGCGATTGTTCTACAGGGGCATATTTTCATGCACGGACGATGGAATGAGATGGATGTTTTATATCATCTCGGATTTTATCGTACGTTATTTTTAATAGTATACTTATTCGGTAACCGGTAATAATAATGAAAAATGACGATAATAGTTAGACTTATTATTATTATTATTATTATTATTATTGTTATTACTGTCGACTACTTTATAATTTGACAATATATTTTGCCCCTCCCATTCTTCTTCTTAGATCGGCTATTAGCTATTAAGTCCTTATCTGTGGACGTGTCTTGTAGTTTGGATGCTGATACAATTTGATACCATTTTCTCATATCTTCTTGTCGAGAAGGTTTTCGCGCCTACCAGGTTTTCTATGGCCAATAATTTCACCACATTGTACAAGATGGAACGGGTGATATTTTTCCGGATGTCTGTGCATATGACCGTAGTATTTAAATTTTCTGGTTCGGACGGTATAATGCACCGGAGCTTGATTCGACATTTCATTCGGCACTTCTCTATTGGTCACGCGCGATCTAGGTATGATATTTTTAGCATTCTGCGATAAACGTACATCGTAAAAGATTCGATTTACTTCTGAAATGTTTGCGCGAGAACCCAGCTTACCACATCGTATAGTAGTATCGAACAAAAATGTAATATCGGAGTACGTGTGTGCGTAGTTTTAATTTCAAATCTTTCCGAGTCGTCGAGTTTTTCCTGTTAAGAAAAGCTTTCCTCGCTTTGACATTTTATTCGGTACTTCTCTATTGGTCACCTGATCTAGATGTGATATATTTTTAGCATTCCGCTGTAAAAAAGCTTCGATTTTCTTCTACAAGGTTTACGCGAAAACCTAATAACTTTACATACCGTATAGTAGTATTGACCAAAAATGTAACATCGGAGCAGACGTATCCGTATCCGTATCCGTAGTTGTTAAGAAAAGCTTTCCTCGCTTTCTCTATTCGTGCTATTATACTGATTGATCCGTTTCCTCACGAAACCATGTATGATGGTATTGAAATTTTGACACGCATTCAATCTCTGTACCTTCGATAATTAATTTTTTCTTCTTTAATCGTTTATCCTCTATATTCCGATGTACTTCAAACTCTTTTGTTTTCGGGTGATAGTTACGGGCAGTGCGTGCGATTACGCGGTTTAACGTCTCCTGTGAATTCTCGAAGCTATCCTCAACTAAAACGGTATCATCAGCATAACGGATGTTCCCTATTACTATAGCATCGTCATCGTTCAAAGCATGTTTGAAAATCGACTCCGAGTGGATAATGAATTTATTTAGAGCGAACTGGTACTTTTGTTTGTTTGGGTTTTTTTTTTCTCGTTAAATTTACTTTTTTTATTATTATTTCGAAAGCATTTTCTCGCGAATGAAAAAATCGATTATTAAGTTTTTTCATATTAATAAATATCCAAAATTCGAAATCTTTTAATTTATTATTTATCATAATTCTAAATCGGCTTGAAAGTTTATAATGTGGGAGAGGAAACATACCAGGGTCAATATTTAATTTAATTTCAGATTGCATTTACTCCTCCCTGACAATCCCACAAGACGATTAAAAAAAAAAATATTATTTCGATTAATTTAATACGTTTTATACGAAAGTGAAATATATTTAATTTTAATTCGCCGCTAATTTCACCGTCTCCTACGAAAATTATTTTCGTTAAAAAAATTAATTTTTATTTCTTTTTTCTTTAAAATAGCCGCTTAATGTTTATTTTTCGATTATACTTCAAGAATTTCGATATTAAACTAATGGCTAGAGGCACAGAGGAAAATAAGTATTAAATTAAATGATACAATTCAGTATCATGTAGGAAGAGGATGAGTCTGGATAGAGTAGAAACGTTGTCCTTGAGAACACTCTGTCAGTATATGTTGGACAGACGGTACAATGTTGCAGGCCGTACAAAATGAATCTTAAGATAAGCGCGTGTCAGTTTAGTGTGGCTCAATCGTAGTCGCGCTGACAACTACACACTGTCCCTCCGATGTTGTGTCTTCCAAGGTGTTATTTTTGGTTTAATAGATCGTAACTTGTTTAATGTTAATACGGATTGGTATTCTTCTTGCCATAACTGAAATAATGATGATTTCATGAACCTCTTGAGATCTGCGAATGGAACCTGGTAAATTAGGCACAGGTAATGTAGTTGCTGCTTCCTTTGCTGTCCTATCAGCTAGCTCATTTTCAACAATTCTAGTATGTGCCGGGATTCAGAGTAATATAATGGATCGTTCAGTATTTTTAGTAATTAATTCTACAATTGTATCCGCTATGCCTACTGTTGTTAGATACATTATGAATAACGTTCAAGGATGGAAGAGAGTCTGAGCAGATTACTATTGGCAAGCTAGACTCGGTATTTATAATGAAATCGATGACTAAGTATATTGCATATAGTAGTTCGGCAGCTAAAAGTGTAAATGATTGCGGCAGTGAGAATCGCATATTATCTTTGACAACGGAGTAGGCAACGAACGAATCAAATTTTGAACCATCTGTATAGTTAATGATTGAGATATTCGCGAAGTAACAGATTGAATAATTTCTTGATCAGTATAGGAGTTTTTCTTCAGATTATAAATGTGTAAGTCCAAGTTGATTGAATTATTTGTCCACGGTGGCATTACTGGATTTAAGTTTTTATTTTGGTTGTATTTAGTGTTGATAGCGTGTTTGAAAATGTTGTCAGTATTGATCGTGGTGAGCTTAGGCTGAATGCAGATTGTACCGGACGAGCTGATGTAAAGTTGGAGACATTACATTGTGTTAAAAAGTTGGATAGTAGATACATTTGACTGATCCTGAGAGGCCATTCTGATGTTTCTACATGTAAGCTGTTGACAGGTGTTGAACGGAAAGCTCCAACGGCTAGTCGAAGAGCTTTATTTTGTATAATATTTAGAGCATGTAGGTTACTTGTGTGTTGTTGTTGAATAGATCGCAGAACAATAATCATACTTTGATCGAATTAAACAGCGATAAATTCGAAGTAGAGCAATTCGATCTGCACCATAAGATGTGTGCGCTAAAGTTTAATTTTTTTCTGCGAGACTTTTTTAAATGATTTATGCGGGCGCTCCGAGACATCTTATTGTCGAATATCAGACGAAGGTGATCGATGCACATGGAATGGTAATTCCTTCAAGTTCAACATTAACCTGGTGAATGCATTTGCGAATTTTACAAAAGTGTATTGGTATTACTGGTTGAGAAGTACAGTTTGTTTTTGGAACACCAGCAGGATAGTTTGTCGGTACATTCTTGGAATACCACTTCTCCCGAGAACACTGTTCTGCCGGTTACAAAGGTGGTAAGTTCATCAGCGAATAATAGGCACTTTACAGGAGATTGTATATTATCTGCTAAATCATTACTAATGCAGGAGCCGGTTTGCTGATGCTTCTGATACCATATGTTGCAGTGTATATACTTGGTGTATTGTAGAGCGATTGTGTCTAAATCCACACTGTGAGTCATAAATAAGGTAATTTCTTTCTAACAACCAGTTTAGACGAATATTTGCAAAGTACGGGAGTAAGCGAGATAAGACGATAGCTCTCTGCAAGCGATGGGTTTTTCTTGGATTTTAACACTGGAATGATGATGGACGTTCTCCAGGCTTCTGGAAATACATTTTCCGTGCAAATTTTATTAAAGATTTAAAGCAGTAAATTTAATGTGGAGCATTTTTAAACGTGCATACGTGAAAGTCATGTTCAGGTGTTTTTTCTTTTGTTAGTTTGATGGCGTGGATTAATTCTCGTTGGCTGATTTTCTTATTGTAATCATCTAGGTTTGATTTATCTAAATAAATGTATTTTGATCTTCTTGTTTATTCAACCCTATAGTTTGTTGATACTGCAAAAGCGGAAGCAATTTCATCAGTGTTGCAAATGTTTGTACCTCCGATATTCAAGACGGTTGGAAGTAGTGACGAATGGAAATGATCTAGCGAGCGTACCAAACTATGCTTGCTGCAGTAGACGACATGATTATTGATATAAATTCATTCCAGGACTGACGCTTCGCTTGTTTTTATTGTCCATCTTGCTTTTGCACGAGCTCTTCGTCTATCTCTAATTGTTTTTGCACATTGTTGTGTGCACCGAGTAACTAATTTACGGTTGGTACCTTTGATTCTGGAGTGTACAATCGCGCAGTTTCTACTAATGTCTGTGTAAAATTTTTTATAATGTTATTTATATCTTTGTCGAGATCTAGCGTTAGATTGAGGCAGTGTGCAGAATACTTGTCCCATTTCGTTTTTTTTATAGTTCCAACGTATTATGATTTACGATGTGAGCATCATCAGTTCATTCGATCAGTATTGGAACATGGTCGCTGTTCGCCAAGTCGTTATGGTGATAAGATGTGAAGAAGACATTATCAGATCAATATTCGACCAGCTACAATAGGCAAAACTGTAGTGTGTAGGTTCTCCAGTATTAAGTAGACAGAGATTAATCCAATGCATTTTCGATTAGACGACCTCTAGCATTAGTATATAGTTGCTACCTAGTATTGAGATGTGCGCATTAAAGTCTCCTGTAAGTATTAAAAGATGAGCAAGTGATCGTAAGATATTGAAAAAATGATCCAAGCATAGATTAAATTGTGTAATCTGTTCAAAGGAAATATTATTTTGTATTGCTAGTAGGACTCCAACATGCGTGTGGAAACCAATGGGCGGGTTTGATTTATAGTGTATGAAGGAATTTTTGGGTCTTGATTGTGTTTTAGATGTGTTTCTCGGAGAGATATAAGTATTAGATTGTAGGTAGCGATGAGTATTTTTAGTTCTTCATCATTGTTATAAAAGCCATTACGATTTCAATTAAGTATAATGAGCTCATATTATGATTTATTTAGAGAGGCGATTAAAAGGAATTGTTAATATCGGATTGGTAAATCAGGTCTTTTATAGGGATACGTTTGAAATAGGTTGTTAAGGTGTTTATGATTTTGGGTAAATTTACTCCTGTCTGTAATTAATGGAGTCATTCATGAGCGCAATCAAACCTGTTATATCACACGAAGTATTCATATGACTACTGGGTCACACAGTTTTTATTCCGACACATATAAAAGAATATAGAAAAATTTGATAGAGAAAGCATATGTTTTGGTTTGTTTGGAAGTATGGTTCTAACGGTTGAAGGACTTTTCACTGATGTAGGTTCATGTTCTTCTAGTGAGGTTTCTTTTTTTTTTTTTTTTTAGTCTTTTCTTCGATTTCATATTGACCTTAGATGCAGATTACAGAGAATGTTGAGGAAAGAGGTCTTTTACTGTTATCAGACGGTAGATTTACAGTGGAAGTATCGGTCGTTTGGATTTTGTTACATAGCACTTGGAAGAGTCGGAAAATCATCCATAGCCACTTCAATTGGATATGAAGTAGAATTTGAAGAGCCTATGGTGGTGGTTGAGTAGTCTCGGTTATAAGCTCTGTATAATCGGAGCTTGAAGTTACTCCACAGTTATCAGGTTTGTGTCCTGTCTAGTTACATTTAAAACATACAAGATCATCAGTAGAAATAAAGATTAAGTTTTATCATTGGCTTCTAATGTAAACGTGCTTGGTAGATTTAGTTGTTCCTAATTTGTAATATACACCTGACGGCGAAAAGTAGCTATGTGACCAAACTCGTCATCTGATGGTTTTACTCTAACTATTGAAATGTTTGATGCCAATATTTAGGTTTCTCACGAGATGTTGTTCCAGAACTGAATTGATTATTACCGACAATATACATTTGATAAATTTTAGTGGCTGCGGATTTCAATAGTAACCATCAATTTCAAACCCACCGTGTGTCGTTATAAATAAGCGCACTAAGTGCGCATTTTTTAGAAATACAATAACTCGGTTTCTGCTCACGCGATATGCCGCTATAATATTTTTCGCCCCTCCAACTAAATGTTTCAACGCCGTTAGGTAGTCTAATATTTTATATTTCAATATATGATTAAAGACTATGCCTTACTCTTCCGCGGGATGATCAAAATTTCGAATAGGTGCTATATCTGTTTCCGTAACAGCGAGAAGAAGCGTACGTAGGTTTATTATTAAATAAAACATTATTATCTGTTGATTGATTCGATGATGCTGATAATGACGGAGCTTCGAATGGAATTTTAGTTTGGTCGGACATGCCGTCCACAGTGTCGATAGCGTTTATACAGGGAAAGTTTCACGCCCCGATGTGACGCAGCGATGAACAATGAAACACACGAAACACGTTATCCTTGAACGATTATACACACTCGTACCCTCTCCGCGAATTAATTATTATTCGCGACCTTATGTTACGCAATAACACGAGGGACAAGAACGCGAGAAACACACACGATATCGATAGGGCGAATAATTTACTTTATTTTTTTTTTTTTATTAGTCCGACGTAAATACTTACTTATATGTACGAAATTTAAATTTTGCGATTAAACTGTCGTCAATATAAAAACGGTTAAAAAAATAGACCAACACGAACGCGTTTATATAATTATTATTTTTTCTTTCCCCTATATACCTAGCTTGCGCTATCAATAAGGCGTAATCTGCGGTTGCTTGAGCTGCTTCCGTCGAAGGAGACCTAGAATGTACTAATTGGATGTAGTTGATCAAGTTCAAAGGTTTGATCCTTTTTTGCAATCGTCGCAGCTCTGACGAGTTATCCAGAAAATTGACTGTTGTCCAGTTAAGGTGATCGTGTAACTTGTTGCATATTGCTTCCTGTTTTATCACATCAATAACATACGGAACATGTAGGTCACGATGAAAAGTTTTGTTTGATACAAACCGTGACGCATTTGCGATGGTTCGTACAGAGCGTTATATTTGTTACTATTTGACACCCATATTTCCAAATAGCAGCAAGTATCTGTTTGTATATAGTTGTTATACCGTTACTTTTTTTTTAATAAATATAAATGACCAAAAATAGCAACTCTTTCCGCGACCAATATACCAGAAATTTTACCGTGCAAATATGGATCGCAAATAACGGTTAAAAAATTATGGTGTAACGTATTTTTTGGATTTTTTTTTTTAACCGTTTAACAGCGATCAAATCGTATAATTGTTGAACATATTGGAGAGTGGTGATTTTATAAATTATAAACCAAACAAAATATAACACAAAAAGTTGAATATATTGGAGAGTTTATTAATTAATTATAAACAAACAAAATAAAACACAATCACTAAAAGTTTTTAATCGCGAAGCTTTTCGACAGTTACGTCATGATTAAAAACTTTTAGTGATTGTGTTTTATTTTGTATGTTTATAATTAATTAATAAAATCACTACTCTCCGATATATTCAACTTTTTGGGAGATATCAATTTTGATGAAGAATTTGTCAAAAATCTGTTTTATAAATGAAATTTATTGTATAAATTAATCTAAAATTGAAAATATGTTTGGCTAATGAAATATGTATATCAAATTTTAAGTTGTCGTTATATAAATATTTCCGTTGTTTTTTTTTATATACAAAAAAAGATGTAATAATTTTAGTTCGCGCTTGAAAATGACGTAACTGTCGAAAAGCTTCGCGATTGAAAACTTTTAGTGATTGTGTTTTATTTTGTTTGTTTATAATTAAAATATCAGTTTAATCACTAGTAAGTTTTTTATTGCGCTAATAAAAAACATTCTAGTGATTAATTATATTTTGTTCGGTGTATTCAGTAATGGTTTTTAAATTTAATAATTTTCGTACAAATTTATCGACCTCCGTACGAAACATAGCTTTTATTTGAGAAGACGGTCGATGTGACGTTTGAAAATAATTTCCTATTATCTCGTCTACAGCGCGTGCACCGTCACTTTTATAAGGGTTGAAAATTTTTTTATAAATAATTAACGAATGTTTCCGTGTTTCCCCTCATATCAATTCTCATTCATCTTCCTTCTTCGTTGGAGAAAAAGTTGTGGTTGTGGTGTTTTTT
Source organism: Coronaproctus castanopsis (assembly GCA_032883995.1). Lineage (NCBI taxonomy): Eukaryota > Metazoa > Arthropoda > Insecta > Hemiptera > Monophlebidae > Coronaproctus > Coronaproctus castanopsis. The sequence goes on from CM065054.1 coordinate 5,175,052, forward strand.
TTTTAACGATCAGTGTTATCGGTAGGTAATAAGAAAGAGTTGTAACTATTCAAAGTAAGAATTTTGGTTCCTTTAGATGCACCGTTAAACGCGATTTTATCATTGTAGTTTCTAGTATACCGCCATTATTACGCACGTAGAATTGCGCATAACTGAGTTGTATGTCCTAATCCGCTAATTGTAATTTAAGATAGGTTTCGTTTATTGAAATAAACTTTACTTAAACGTGAATTTTACATTTCATATATATATATATATATATATATATATATATATATATATATATATATATATATATATATATTATATCGTATCGGATGGTCATAACAACCCTTTCTGGCGACTAATGTACGAGAAACTTTAAAGTTTGTTTATCCGTATCTGAATATAATTTATCCGCATCAAATATGGCCTAATGAGTCGTGCTCGAATAAAAGCGCGTTATTCCGCACCAAACCACATTCGCATCAATTTTCATCCGCCATTTTCCATGCCGCTGCGTTTCTTATTGTGTTTAAGGTTAAAGTAAAATTTTTAATCCTGTTTTAACAGTTTCCGTTACATTACTAGCGCTTTGTGTTCAACGAGCGTTTAGTCTTACTTTGCCGAGTTTTCTAACTGTTCGACTGTTCTTAAAAGGCTACGTCTCGATTTTGATTTTCCGTTAACAAGTCCTGTTTATAGTTATACTAGTATAGGCGGCGTTCATTGATTATTTTCCATCTTTTTTTTTTACCGCTAGTCACGATAAACATTTGTCGCCATATTCCAAAGATGATGCTAAATATAAACAAACAAATCCACACTCCTCTTTCATACTCTGTGGCACGAGATTGATGTCATTAAGGACGATCTTACGATCTATTACCGTAGTTCTCGGTTTTATATGTATTAATTAGCAATCCATTTACCTCGCTAACTTGCGTGTAATTAATTTCGGCATTTCTTTTTAGCATCATCTGCGCGTCGATAAAAATACCGCCGTTCGAACGTACTGATATGAAATCGTAATTTTTATTTGAATGCGAATATTTATTATTAAAATAACTTTTTCCGGGCTTTCTATAATTGTTAATGACAAATTTTACGTCCGACGAATAAAATAGCTAAGTTGCGTAACGTTTGTAGAAGTTTTTATTAATTTTGAAAATGATCTCGCTCGGCATAAGCCATAGGGATAATTTAAAATAATAATAAAAAAACAATGCTCACTTCAGGAAATCTCGAAGAAATGAAATGATTCTTGACGATTAGTAAATCAGCTAGTTCTTCTACTGAGAATTTCTTCGGTAAACGAGATGTATATGTCTAATTTTTTTTTTTTTAATACATATAACTCGACAAACATTAAAGCTTTTTCCTATCATTTAAGTTTTACAAAGTGGCAAGTTTAAAAGACATTCAAACTGGAAACAATCTCATTTATTGATCAAAGTTGATTGATGCGTAATACACGATAGAATATGTTCACTTTAAACAAACTTTCATCGTTAAAAGGATGTTTCATCCGTCTCTGACGACTTGCAGAAAATTCGGGATTTATCGACCATTTTTTGCTATACGATTTACTTACGTTTTTAAATTTCCGAATAATTTTGATACATTTGAAAATCTCTTAAGAGTTTTAAAGCATTCGAAACACCGATAGCTTTAGACTGAAGTGTTTTAGAGGTCGCGTCGATGGCCGTGTAAAAATTTTGCGCAGCGAAGATTTGAACGAAATAACGGATAGCCGTACGCGCATGCGCAAAAGAAAGAATACGAACGAAAAAAATATTGTATCATAATTTGCTGTACGTGTTCGTACGTATGCATTTAAAAACCGAATATATACACGTATACGAGTACAGCGTGCGGGAAAGAGTGAAACAGCCTGACTACACTGCGAAAATAGGCCTGCCTATGTGCCTATGTGTATAAGCCGTTGGCTCGCACGCTCGTCTATTTTATGGCGGTTAGCGGGCTCATTTACTAATTAATAAAATCTCATTTTACCCCGGCCACTTACATTATTCTATGTCCAGTTACTATAGTTATCGGGGCAATGTTTAATCATTTTGTTTTTTTCAAACTATTTTAAAGTTGTTACTCTTGTGGCAACACATATTTCCATATGGGTACTATCTCACGCAAATAGATAAATAGATTTTAAACCGCGTTTTAACATTTCGTTTTAATCCTATTTCGTTTAATTTTTGTATTAATGGTTTATTAAAAGCTTTAATCAAGTTTATATAAATAAACCTTACTATATCAAAAATCAGACTTCACACGTTCCACAAAATCGTCTAAAACAATTGATATCGATTTCCCTTTCTGAAATCCATACTATCGATTATCGAAATTATATTTGATTCGGTTTTTTTTCTGCAACGTATTTTTCCATAATTTTTTTTTATTTCCAATTGCAATCGGCCCCTATCGTCGTGTCTTTCAATTAATGACGTTTTTAAACAGGTTAATAGTACACCTTTTTTTTTTTTTTGCTGAAAAATTTCTTTCATTCGTAATTGCATAAGTGTATTTGTTTTATTTTTTACATATTTTATTCTAATTAAATCGTGGCCGTGCGGTTTTTCCGAAACTGTTGTTCGATATATTTTTTTTCAATATACGTTTTTTTTCCTGGCTTTTCTAGTATATACGTTTTCTCTTATATTAATGCTTACGATTGATCTGAGGATAGCTTAAATATGGAAAATTTTTGTTCGTTTTCTCGCTTAAATATAATTCGGTGGTTTTTAATGTAACATTTATATTTAAAAAAATAAGAGAAATAACCGCGTTTTAATGTCGTGTATTATATTGAAAATTTAAAAAATCACAGTAGCTATGATTTGAAAAGTGTGAAATGTAGGGGTTTAAAAAAACGCAGAAAATAAAATTTTACAAACTGAAATAATAAATAAAAGAGAAGTTAAAAATAATTTTAGTTCTAAAAAGTATATTATAAAAATTAATTTTTATATTAGAAGTTCCTATTTATTTTTATTTTACCTGCTTTCGGTATGTTTATGTATAAATTTTGTATTACTGATTGTAGATTGTGTCGTTTGCCGACTATCACATTATTTTATAAATAGCGTTGTTAATTAGAATAAATTATATATCTAAATTAGTTTATTTTTGCGTGGTATACAGAATATTCTTGGTTGTGTGCATGTTCAAAACTGGTGAAACTGTTTTGTTGGCCGTGTCTTTTATTTTCGACTGATAAAAATACGTGGAACAGCAGTGGTGTTAGTGTTATAAGTCAGTTTAGAACTTTGCGTAACCGCCATGAAAATTCAAAATATCATATTTCAGAACTTTGCAATTTTGTCAAATTCGGAAAAACGAGAATTGATTTATCTTTGAGCACAGTATTTAAAGAATCAGTAGCACAGTACAACAGTAATGTCAAGAAGAACAGATATATAATGAAGCGTTTGATAGACGCTGTTTGTTTTCTAGCTGAACACGAACTATCTTTTAGAAGTCATGACGAAGATTCATCAAATAAAGATAATTATATAGGCTTGTTAAATTTGCTCGCCAAAAACGACTACTGAATAACCATTTGCAAACTTCTACTGTATTTTCTGGAACATCTAGTGAAATTCAGAATGACATTATTAGTTGTATCTCCTGTTTTATAATTAACGAGATAAAAGATGAAATTAAAAATGCTCACTTTGTCGCGGTAATTATGGATGAAACAACTGCCATTTCAAATAAATCCCAATTATCGACAGTATTTCGCTACATAACTTGCAATGGAAGTGTAAAAGAAAGATTTGTGGGATTTTCAGATGTAAGCGACAATCGTACAGCAGTTAAGCTATCATCTATTTTATTTGAATATGTAGACGACTTTCACTGTGATGAAAAGTTGGTTGCACAAACGTATGATGGGGCTCCAGTAATGTCTCTGGTTCGATCGGTGGTCTGCAGACTTTGGTAAAGCAGAAATATATACTGGAAAAGAAATTATATATGTACATTGTTACGCCCATCGTCTCAATTTAGTTTTGGAAAAATCAGTCGACTCAATAAAGGAATGTAAAATTTTCTTTAAAACTGTATCTGGATTATCTTCATTTTTTACAAAATCGGTTAACAGAACTAATGCTCTTGATCGTGAAGTTAAAAAACGTCTCCCAACAGTGTCCAATACACGATGGAATTATAGAAGTCGTATGCTTGATGTCGTATTCAAGTATAAATCAGAACTTGCAGCATTATTTTTATTAATGGCAGATGAAAGCAATGAATGGGATGTTGAAACTCAAGTTTGTGCGAGCGGTTATTATCATAAATTAATGAACTTTGAATTCAATTTTTTGCTCGAAAAATTTTCCTTCATTTATTTAATATTTTACAGAAGAAGATTTGTGATATACTGTAAAAAACAAATCAACGATTTTCTAAATTATTTAGATGAAATGCGTAAAAACTTCGATGTATTTTGGTGCAAAATGGAAGAATTGGATAATTTAGAAGAAGCATCGTGTTCGAAAAGAATCCGGACAAATGACACAGTTGTCCTCGATAAAAAATCATCGTACAAGCATCTCTTTTGTGAGATAATCGACACTTTAAAGGGCAGATTATTGACAATGAATTTTTGTCTGTTTTGGATTTTGAAAAGTATTCTGAATACGAAAAAAGTATTTCCAAATAAACCATTCCAACTTTTACAAAAATACTATGGTGCGTTTTTTAATGTATCACGATTGAAAAATGAACTTTCATATTTATATTCTTCAACCGAATTCAAAATTAAATTGGTTTTAGATTTAAATCAACAACTGCGTGCTGACGGTCTTACTGAAGCCTTACCTGAGATTACAAAACTGTGCTCATTGATACCATTCCTGTAACGAGCGCTTCAGCTGAACGTAATTTCTCTGCATTGCGACGTATCCATACTTATCAGCGGAATACTGAGGGACAAACAAGGCTTTCTGGTTTATCTGTTATTTCAATTGAAAGATGTCTACTACAGAGTTTACAAGAAAAATCTGCATTTTATGATTCCATCCTAGTTTTTTATTTTTAGAGAAAAATCGTCGAATTGAACTACGATACAAATAAATGCCAAAAATTTATTTTGTTATTACTATTTTAAGTTATTTCATAGACAATTTTTGTATATAATTTCTGTAATTTAATCCACATACAATATTGACAATTTTATTTGTTAGAACCGGGCACGTTACCCCACATAATTTTCGATATAAAATATAATATTTGCGTTAATTTTTGTAAATGTGTTTGTATAAGGGAAAGGTCTACCGGAAACAAATTGTAATGAACCACACTTCGCCGCTGCTCAGTTGTAATATGCGTTTCTTCGTGTTCACCTTTCATCAGTTCTCTACAATATTCCTGTCATTCGGATATAACTTTTCTTTCATCCGTCAATGATGTTCCTTCTTCATTATTTTATTATCGCATATTGCGGTGTGAAATGCAATCATATTCTGAAACATATCTCTAATCCGATCATTGTTCTTTTGTTCTTCAATGTTCTATGTACCGTTCATGAAGTTGTTTTTATCAGCTCTACGCATTTTTTTAATCTTCTTGTTTATTTTACTATATTTCCTTAAGTTTTCTTCGCATTTCCAACCATTACTCTTGATTTATTTCCTTATTATCAGGTTCCTTTAATGATCTATGCTTTTTTTTATGGGGGGGGGGGGGGTATGATATACCAGAACATTTTGCTCCTTCTTCTAAAGCCCGTCGATCTGTTGATTGTGTGATGGCTTGCAGTATTAGTGTTGCTTTCTGTTTGTATCCCCCTTTGGGAGCCTATGTACCACCTATTGCGTAGAGGTTTCGGCATTTTGTAATTTGATTTTTATTTCTGCAGCCGATGATCACTGCCAGTCTTTACCTTAGTCTTAGTATTTTTTTGTCTGTTATTCTCCATCTCTGATTGATTAATATGTAATCTATCTGATTTCTATCATCAGGTAATCGCCATATGTATAGTCGTTTACTACGGTGGTGTTGGAATCCGGAATTGCATGTATACATCCCAGTGCCGACACAGAATTGCAATAACTGTTCGCCTCTATCGTTTTGCCTACACTAAATTTCTCCCTATAATATTTCCGAAGTCATCATCCTGTGTAGCATCACCGATTTTTGCATTAGCAATATTTGTTGCACCATTGATAGACACTGATTATCGTTTCTAGAGTAGTAGATCGCATTACCATTACTGCTAATAAAATATCCTTTACCTCTCCCATGTGTGTTTCCTGCAATCACATGGCCGGTTGCATACTTAATACTCCCAAGCCCCATACAGTGATTCGTAGGTTTTTCGTGAGGTATATAAAACGCAGTAGGTCCCCCCAGTTTTTTCTGCGTCTTTTGTAGTCACTACTCTGCACGCTTAGTCTGGATTCTCCACTGAGACCTGTTTTGTTTGAATGGCCGTTCTGGTAACAGAGTATTCAGCATCGTTAAAAGCACGCAAGCCCCTCTACCGCGACAAGGTGGTGCAGCGATCCGTGTAATCTGTTACAAAAATCGAACATTTAAAAAAAGCATTAATTTACGCCTGTCAAGATTTAATATGTTGAAACTATTTTCCGGTGTAAACCACGTCAATTTTGTCCCTTCTAGGCGTTCAACTTCAAGTTTTAAATATCGGGCGTACGTTAGTCAACCGTGAATGTTTAAAATTATTTTAATATCGAAATAAAATAAGTAGGAAAACAAAGGACGACGTCAAGAAAGCGACAATTTGACGCGCGCCGTTATTATATTTTCAGACTAATTATATTCTAACCACATCTATATACACATACATATATGTATATATGCGTTTGTGATTTTTTAATTTATTCGATTAGTATATATAATTATAGTGGTCTAAATAACACGGCTTCTTTAAAAATCACGAAAAAAAAAAATATCACTTTAAGTAGAAAACGGTGTAAGAGATGATTAATAAAGTAAACTCGTTAAAGTAAGAAAAACAACTAAACAATAGTCGTGTAATCAATAGCCGCAACCAACTAAGTGACGAAACATATTTTTAATCTAACCTTAAACCGATCTGACGCTGCCGATGAAATTTAACGAGATATATTTTCGAAATGTCAATATTTTCGCAGTTACTCCTCGAGTGGCCGAGAAATTTGAATGGATTCGTGTGACGATAATAATAAAAAAAATAGTCGCACTAATTAATTAATAATCTAAATTAACGTGCCGTATGCTGCAATTAAGGCTAAGGGCACGAAGGATAGAATGTTAAACCAAGGAATAAAGACTAGATACGCGTAAGAACACGATTAAGGCTGTGAAGAACTTGATAACACTAAATGGGCATCCCCATAGGATGAGAGCAATTAGGAGAATTAACAAGCTTCACAACTTGTCTAGCGAAGCAAGAAGGCGACTACAGCCGAGACTCAGTCGACAAATGGTAGTAATAAAATCCCGCAATTTGATCGTTTCAACTTTAATATTGTAGAACCATGGATTGGAAGATATGTCGGGTTGAATGGATTTATAATGGCTCTTGTTAAACGTTGTGATCATAATAGCTCAATCGTCTTTTCTTCATTTTGATTATAATATCGTCAATATGTCCGTATATCCTTATTACTCGTTTTTTATCACATTTCCCGATCGCATCTCGGTGCTTGATTTTTTTCAGCTTTTCACTTCCATTCATCGCTAAACATTCCCACGTATATAGTCCTTCTGGTTTAATCACTGCATTATAATGCCTGAATTTTGATTTTACGGACATCGATTTTTTATTATATATATTTTTTATTAATTTGAATACTAATTCCAGTTTTCTTGTTCTTTTTCGGTTAGCTGTTTTATCTAGCGCATTTATTTATATAAATTCTCCTAAGCATTTGATTATGTTAACTTTGTTAATAGGTACATAATATTTGGTGACCATAGGAGCATTTTTTACATTAGTCACATATTTTGTTGTTTCAAATGATATTTTTAGTCCCGCTTTCTCGGCTATCTCTTTAATGATATTTATTTATTCTATGGCATCATCCATGTTCTCTGATAAAATCGCCAAGTCATCCGCGAATGCTATGCAGTCAACTTCTGTGGTTATCTTTGTTCTACCTATTTGAATCTTTTTCATCTAAATTTTTCCGCCATTCGCTTATAATCTCGTCTAAAACACAATTCAACAATGATGGAAGCAATCCGTCTTCTTGTCTCACGCCTGTTTCAATTTTGAACAATGTTTATATTTTATCAATGCAATTAGCTTGCTATCTATTCCAAATTCTTCTAAAGTGTTAAACAGTGTTTCTGTATCCACCGAATCGTATGCTTTTTAAAAATCAACAAATATTACGGAAACATTCGTAGCTCTTTTCCTTTTCTAAATCTTGCTTGATATTCGCCTATTTTTCCATCTATTCGGTTTTCTAGTCTGTTTTGTGTTGACTTTTAAAGTACCATAACGTCACTGGTAAAACTGCCATTCCTCTATCGTTGTTACAATCAGTTCTATCTAATTTTTTTAGAGTGGATGGATTATGTCGGTTTTCCAGGAATTTTTTCAGATTCCCATATTTCTCGAACTAAATGTTGAAAAAAAATGTATATATATAAGTGTGTGTACGTGTATGTATATGTACATATATATAAATATATATATATATACATTAGTATGTGTGCACGCACGAACACAAACACAAGTTAAGTAATGTTAAGTATGTATTTGTACGTCCTATGTGTGTTTTGCTTTTGGCTAGGAGAAAAAACTCTAAAAAAAAATTTGCAATAGACAAACCGTTGCAGTATTTTCCACGTATACCATTATCAAATTTTCAGTTCACAGAAATAATTTGTTGCGCCATTCGGCTGATGCACAGGTTACGAAGTGAGAATCGAACAATATCTACAGAATCCTCAATAGTTGGATTTTTGTTCTAAAATGTTGAGCGAACTTTAATTTTCGTTCTCGCAAATTAACGTCACAATTGCTTGAGTTATATAAACGATTCTAGGAAGAAAATGTACTATCGAAAGATTTTAAAAATGCAGCCATTGTTTGTATATATAAAAATAAAGGGGATAAAACGAACTGTTTTAATTATCGAGGTATATCTCTACTATCGACTGCTAGTAAAATTTTGAGCAGAATACTTCTAACGCGATTACAAACATTAATAGGTAAGTATCTTCCTGAAGAGCAATGTGGCTTCCGGCAGCAACGAAGTACCATAGATATGATATTTACTCTACGCCAGCTACTTGAAAAAACTAGAGAACAAAATGAAAAATTGTATATGGCATTTATCGATGTACAAAAGGCCTTTGATACGGTAAACAGAGATGCGCTTTGGAAATTTCTAAAAATAATTGGATGCCCACCGAAACTGCTGTCACTTCTACAACAGCTACATGATGATATGGAAGGTGTGGTCATTTGCGAAAACGGATTTACAGATCCTTTTAAAATATCGACAGGAGTTAAACAAGCTTGTGTACTTGCGCCTACATTATTTAACCTTTATATGAGTATATAGTATATAGTATATAAACAAAAAATTTTAACGTCCGGAATTAAGATAGAATACACCGGTTCGATGGAGGATTATATAATCTATCAAAATTTAGAACTAAAAGCAATACACACACGTTCACCATTATTCAGAATTTACAATATGCGGATGACTGCGTCATCTTATGCAAAAGCGCTCCAGAATTGCAATATACAGTATAATTATTATACGAAACATATACAAGATTTTGATCTATCTATTAACTATAACAAGACAGATGTTATAGAAATACCTACGACTAACGCAGAATATATTATCGATGGAAATATATTAAACAAAATGAAAGAATTTAAGTATCTGGGATATATTATTAGCAATGACGGCGGTCTAGATGAGGAAATTTCATATAGAATTAGAAATGCAATGATATCATATAAAAGGCTTTCTAGACGAGTTTTTAATAATAAAAGTTTAACAACGGCTACTAAAATGACCGTCTATAAAACTGTAGTAATGTCAACCATGTTATATGGCGGAGAAACCGGGCCAATAAAAATTAATCAACTTAAAAAGTTAGAAATCTGCCATTTTAGATTACTAAGACGGATTCTGCGAATTTAACTGGAAAGACCACATATCGAATGAAAAGGTACTACAAATGGCCAGTTGTTCGATTGAACTAGCGAAGTCTCACCTAAGATGAATTGGCCACGTAGTGCGGATGGATGAAGAACGTATTCCGAAACGTATATTTTACGGAGTAATAAGTAATGGTAAAAGACAATGTGGCCGTCCAAAATTTCGATATAAAGATATGATTACAAGGACAATTAAGAAAGTAGGAATGAGACATTACTTGGGAGGTAACTGCCAAAAATCGGATCGAATGGAGATTATTCACATCGTGAACCAGCCGCTTGTATACCGGAAACCAAAGAAAACGAATAAACGTCATATTGACGTCGTTGCCGGCAGAACAGAAATCGGATGCTCGCTTTGTGATTTCACAACTTATATTAAAATTGAAGAAGAAGAAGAACGTGTATTTTACTTCATTTACATACATTATATAAAACAATAAGAAAAATCTATACCGGAAAATATATAATCTCCTTATCAGATAATCTTAATATATATGTATTTAAATATAATTTATGCAAAATAATATGTACTTACATTTTTTTTAACAGGAAAAATCTAAAAAAAAACCTGTCTCGGGGAAAAAATTAAAGTTTTAAATAAACTTAACAGCTATATATATATATATTAAAAAAATTTTGATTGTGCCAGTTCGGCGAGAAACAAAATGTTGACTATAAAGAAATTATGAAGGGATGTTTAAAGTAGTGAGTGTTTAATTCTTCTATGTTTGTAATTTTCATATCTGTGCTTTAAGGATTGATAATCGTAGTTGCCGATATTATTTATTATACGCATGTCGGACATATTACAGCAATTAAAGAAATTGGCTGTACGCTTTTTAGTCTTTGATATACGGAAAATGAAGGTAATCGTGCATTAATACGTGTGTATATCGCGGCTTATTTAATATAATTCTAAAGCAATGATTCTGAATTGTCTGCAGTTTCTGTAAGTTGCTCTGGTTAGTCGAGCACCAAACAGGTGCAGCATATAATAATTTCGGTAGTATTACGGTCTTATATATCATGAACTTATTCGAAATTGTTAATGAAGACTTTCTATTAAATATAGGAAATAAGTTGCATATTTTGCGTTGAGTTTTATAAATACTTTGATTTATATGTTCAGTAAACGTTAATTTTTTGTCCAGGTTAAGTCCTAAATGAGTCACCTAATCTTTCCAAGGAATTATATTATTTCTGATAGTAACTAGTCGGTTAATAAGTGGTCTACGTTTTGTGAATATAATTGCCTCTGATTTGCTTTCGTTTATGTTGATTCTCCATTTATTAAAGTATTTGATTAATTTATTTACCGCATTGGTGAGTCGTCGGCAAATGGTATCGATACGATAGGATGTTGCGACGATTGCAGTGTCGTCAGCATATAGATTTAGACTGACATGCTTAGTCAGTGGGAGGTCATTTATGTATAAGATAAAAAGGTACGGACCTAAGATACTTTTCCTTGCGGAACTCCTGCATTACTATATTTTTTACCCGATTTTATATTTTTTAATTGCACATAAAATTGTCTGTTGTATAGATATGTTTTGATTAGTAAGATTAAATAATATGGGAAACCAAACTTAATTAGTTTAAAAATAATTCCATCATGCCATGCAGTATCGAACGCTTTTTCAAGATCTATTAGTAGCATTCCTGTATGTTTATTTTTATTAAAATTATCAGTGATAGTATCGCATAATGCCGCTAGCTGCATTGTCGTACCAAGTTTAGGTCTAAAACCAAACTGAAACTATTTAAATATCGTATATCTCTCACTATGTTCATGTAGTCTAATCAAGATTATTTTTTCAAAAATTTTGCTTATATTGCTTAGTAAGCTGATTGGCCTGATATTCTGCACCAGAGAAGTATCCTTTCCATGCTTCGCGATTGGTACTGTTACTGATGTTCTCCACACGAGGGGAAAATAGGTTAGGCGAAAGCAGGAATTAAAAAGACTGACTAAAGCATGTATGGCTTTCTTTGGCAGTTTCTTAATCATGCAGATGCGGATCATATCAGGCCCAGTAGAGTTGGTATTTCGCAAGGTACGAATGGATTTTTTAATAAATTAGTCTGATATCGCATATGCGACACAAGCATTAAATAACATGAAGAGCATGATAAATGACACTCATACCCGTAATCGAGTGAGCTAGATTATTATTATTAGTATGTGTGCCGCACGAACACAAACACAAGTTAAGTAATATTAAGTATGTATTTGTACGTCCTATGTGTATTTTGATTTTGGCTAGGAGAAAAAACTCTAAAAAAAAATTTGCAATAGACAAGCACAAACCGTTGCAGTATTTTCCACGTATACCATTATCAAATTTTCAGTTCACAGAAATAATTTGTTTCGTCATTCGGCTGATGCGCAGGTCACGAATTTGATACGAAGTGAGAATCGAACAGTATCTACATAATCCTCAATAGTTGGATTTTTGTTCTAAAATTTTGAGCGAACTTTAATTTTCATTCTCGCAAATTCAGAATTCTCGTACAGTAAGCGACCTCAATTTATCGGTATTTTAATTTCTTTTTTGTTAATGTGAAATATTATTTGTACTTTGCAATATCAGTTTTATCACTGATTTTGCATTAATTTAGATACGTTGCTGTTGTTTATAAAAACCACGAATTTAGAACAAATTCATAAGTTTTAAGTTGTTCTGTTTAGAGTACATCATATATATATATATATATATATATATATATATATATGTATATATATATATATATATATATATATATATATATATATATATATATATATTATTATTATTATTGAAATTAAATTAACGTGCCGTGTACAGCAACCATGGTTTAGAGGCGCACGGTATGAAAAGAGTATTAAATTAAGGAATAGATATCGAGGATCGATGGAGGACGGTAATTAGATTCGACAATGAAATATGATCATCTTTGAAGAGGGGATGAAGCGAAGAAGGAAACTTAAGCGACGCTTTAAACGAGTTGTATGACTAGAATATGAGAAATGGAGAGGATAAAGCCACAGCCGGAACACACAGTGAAGCCAAAGTTTTATTAATAAGATCGTATATATATATATATATATATATATATATATATATATATATATATATATATAGTTGTGTGTGTTTTACTTTCTATTATAAATGTATAATTTTTGGTTTTTGTTTTAATATAAAATTAGATTTATTTCGTTATCGATTTTCATTCGGTCTATTATTTCACTCATTACTAAGTTATTTTACTTTATTACTTTTCTGACTAGCCAGTCGTTAACGTTAAATTCTTTCGATCGAAATTATTTAAATAATCGAAAACGAATAGCGAGCGTATAACGTTTGGACATAAATCAGTTGAATAAAGAGTGAAGTCCCGCAACAGTTTTATGATAGCTATCAAGCTATTAACAGTAAGCCCGGAAACCTCGAACTTAGCGATATATTATATAAAATACATACATCTGATATTTTATATATATATATATATATATATATATATATATATACACATATCATCATCATAAAAGTAACATCTCCCATTCGAGAAGTTGCGCATCACGAACTCTATATACATCGGCATCTGGCTGATTCAATTTGACGAAAATTCCTGTATTTGTGGTAATTAATTCCATTCTTTTTCTTCCTCGAAGAGTCTTTCCTGAAATTTGACCCTGTGCTGCTAGGTTGAAAAGCCCTTCTTGGATTTTTTGAGCGATATATTTAATTTTTCTTCTTTTTATGTCATCCACTAATTGCAACTTGTTGACATTGCACCTACTCGGAAGAACTTCGCGGTTGGTCACCTTATTTGTCCACGGAATTCTCAGCATACGTCGATACGTGCTCATTTCAACGGCGTTAATTCTTCTTTCGCAATCTGAATTTATTGTCAAAGTTTCCGCTGAATAAAGCAACACAGACCAAACGTCGTAATATTCGTTTTCTTGTTTCTAAGTCCATCTTTCTGTTTTTTAGAACTTTTTCTAGATTTCCAAATGCCTGCTTGGCTATTGTTATTCTTGAAATTATTTCTTTGTCATCACGTCCATCTTCTGCACTCAGAACTCCTATATTTATACTGTTTTACCTTTTCTAATTGTTGTCCATTTATTTCCAATTTTGTCCCTCTAGTTTTCCGTCTGCTAAATCTCATGATTTTTGTTTTATTTACATTTATTTTCATGTTTGTATTTTCTTCCTTCTTTATTTATAGTATCCAGCATTTTCTGCATGCGCTTCTCCGTTTCGGCTATCAATACTTTATATCATCTTGTGTAAGTACTATTGTTTATTGTAAGTCCATTAATTTTAAAAGCATTGCATTTATTTTTGGAAATTTCATGATTTCTTCTACATATGCATTAAATAATCTAGGAGACAAAGGACAGACAACCTTGTCTAACACCCTTTTTTATATTGCAACGATTTTCAGTTATAATCGCTCCCTATTTTTACGTTTGCTTTTTGCTCCCAATACAGCTCTTTTATTATTTGGATATCTCTGCTATCGATATCGTATTTTTGCAATATTTTAATTAATTCTGCATAGTCTACTCTATCGAAAGTTTTCTCGTAGTCTATAAAACATACTACTAGTTCTCTATTTATATTTAAAGCTCTCTGTATGATTGTTTTGAATAGTATAATGGCATCTCTAATGCCTTTATTTGCTATAAAACCAAATTGCGTTTCACTTGAAAATTTACCTATTTTATGTTCCAGTCTGTGGTTTATGATTACTAGTAATAGTTTTAAAATATGACTCATTAGTGCGATCGTTCGATGTTCTGAACATTTTTTCGCGTTATGTGCTTTTTCGGTATAGGAATGAAATTGATTTTCTTGAAATCTTCCGGAAGTTTACCTTCACGATATATTGTATTAAATAAATGCAATAAATTAAATATGCTTTACATTTTTCGGGCATTAGTTTGATCAGATCTACTGATATTCTATCTTTGCCCGTAGCTTATCTATTTGTTGCTTTTTAAATTACTCTGTTCAGTTCGCATTGTAATATACTCGGTGTGTCTTCTGTTGTCCTAATCTTAACATAATCTGGTCTATTTATATCTTCCTATAAATATGATATATAATCCATCCAGGTCTTTTGAATTTCTTTTTTCTCTATGCAATCCACTGCTTGTTCATTTTTAATTTCCATTATTCTTGGTTTTCGTATTTTATGATGATTCATCATATATTTTATCTTCACTTGCATTTCTCGGTAGCAACGTCTTTTTTCTAATTCTTCCATTTCTTTACATCTTTCGTTATACCAATCTAATTTTTCTCGTTTGCTTTCCTTTATTATCAGTTTGCGTATAGTTTTATATTCTGCGCGCATGATTTATCAGTTATTTGTCTTCTACTATTTATCACATTTATTATTTTCTGTGTAACTCATGCATTATTCCTTCTTATTGTATTCGATCTTAATTTTTCATCCGCTGCATTTATTACTGCATGTTTCCACTCAGACCACTATTACCTCAAGTTTCTTTTCTAACTCAGTTTGAAATTCGGCTAACATTTTTTGATTAGTTCCAAGTTGTTCAGTACTCCACTATCATTTTTGTTCCCTAGTCCATGTATTCCTGTTGATTTTCCACTTCGGCGTGGAAATATCCCAGTATAAATATGAGCTCATTATTTTTTGTATTTGTTAGCACTTCTACCAAATCACTGTAGAATGTTTCTATTTCATCGGTATTACTCTCAACTGTTGGTGCATATATATGTATAACGGCTTTAATTCTAACGACTAGCTTTTGCAATGACCGTACGTATTAAGATGAACGAACTAGACTTATTGCCCTCTACATGCTGGTCGCGCAGTTTGCAATCCTGATCGCGTGTTCTTCGAATGACCTTCTTTAACAACATTACGCTCTGAACTGTATCTTAAATTACTGCGCGCGTCTCTTAATGGTCCTCCTTATAACGTATTGTCCCTTCTTCATATTGAGAATCTACATCTGTTCCCCGACATAGCGATATTTCTAGAGCAATTTTCCGAGTTTATAGAAATATGAGTTAGCAATTATTACAGCATCACGTTGGGTAAGATGTAAGGGCATCCCCATTTAAAAAAAAAAAAAGATCTTGTTCTTATATTCGCATCTTAAATCAGTAGTTCCCATTTTTTTTTACTTTTCCTTTGTACGGGCGCATCTTGTTTGTAATCTATTCGGGGTTTTGCATTTTTCATCGTGTCATGCGGCAATATGCCCTCATTACGAACCACGCCTAGTTGTTGCCATAGTTCCTTACAGTGTTTTGTTGGCTCGTTTAAAAGTGGTGTGATGAAGTTCCAAAAGTCTTCTGGATTTTTTCCTTTCTTAGGTAGTGATTGCCCACAGAGCATGTGGCGGTGGGCGGTAAGCGCTAGTGTTTTCCATCTCGTTTCTATTACTTTCCTATGTATTGATGGTGGAGCGATACCACTGGCTCTGTGCAGATCTCCAATCACTGTTAGTTTTAAGCAGCCGTTAACGGTTCTATAAGCGCTGTTTAACGCCTTGACATTGAAAAGTGTTGGGGCCACTACCCTGTGGTAGGCCGTTTCTTTGAAGTCTTCAGCCGCTTTCTTTGTTCGCAAATTTCGTTTTGAATCTTCTGTTTGTGAGGAGTTCTCTCGAGATAGTTGTTAATTTGTAATCTTCTGTCATGTCATATATTTTTTTCTAACATGGTTCACAGTATCATAAGCGGCAGTTAGATTAATAAACATTACTCCTATGATTTGTTTATCTTAGAATTCTTTCTCAATATATTGAGTCAGGTTCAATACTTGATCACTGCTACTTTTCTTCAGTCTGAAACCTGCTTGTTCTCTTATTAATTTACTTTCAATGATGGGTTGTATCCTGCTAAGAATGATTCTTTTAAATACTTTCATCACGTGACTTAGTCGACGAATAGGTCTATAATTGACAGGTGATTGTGGATCTTTACCAGGTTTCAATATCGCTCTGATTATAGGTTTTTTCTATATTGCCGGTATTTTTCCTTTTTTCCTTATATCGCTAAAACATTTTGCAGTTCAAACTGTGGCCTCATCTCTTAACTGTTTTAGTTGCTCTGCCATGATTCCGTCGAGTTCAGATACTTTTCGGTTCTTTATAGCTGCTTGTATTTCATGTGCTCTAATTTGTTCCCTAAAATGGTTTTTATTTTTAATTTCATCTGTGATGATTTTCACCATTTTTATTTTCTTCTTTGGTTTACCATTTGCAATAAGTTGACTGGCTGTATTATTAGCCGTGACATTTGCTGGCCCAGTTTTATTTAGGTTTTTTAGAAGCCTCCAGGCTTTTGCACTGTTTTGTTTCATATCTACTGAGTTTATCAATTGTTTCTCTTTTTTCGTTTGCTGTCAAACTAATTTACCTGTTCTGCGAGTTTCATTGTGGTGCCACTAAAATTAAATATTTCATAGCTTTGCGCGTATTCTTGTAGTTTTCGTTGAGTTTCATTGCTTAAATCTGGAATGAACTGTTTCCTATGACCTCCAGGGATTGCTTTGATTGAGTATTTGTAGATCGCTTCTGAAAGCTTATTATAATATTCTGCTACCACGTCTATTTTGTTTAGGGGTTCGTTCAGCGTTGGTCTGAATTTATTCTGTTTTCTTCAGATTAAATCGATTCCTTGACAACGAGTTTATTCTCGGTATTATTGGAAATATTGTGTCAGCTGGATCGGTCTGTGTTCGTTGTTAAGTATTGGATTCATAACATCTTTAGAGCGTAGTGGTAGCAATTTTTTCCGAAACAAATATTAATTCCGGATTGTAGTCTCCCTTCCACCAACAGCTGTTAAAGGAACGAGGTAACTTTGCATCATGCACCAACTCCATTTGTTTACTTATAGCTCGTGAGACTACTCTTTTACAACCCCCAAGTTGTCGTACACTTTTCTAGTTCAAGTGTTATTACTTCCACGTTGTTTTCGCAAGATTTATAAACGAAGATTCCCGGACATGAATAAACTACGTTCCCATGCTTTCCATGTGATATATTTGCAACAAGGTTCATACCAGGAATTCGAAGCGCACTTACTTTACGGGTTTCTTGGCGTGCAAGGATATCATAATTTTGTTGTTTACATCCGTTTGATAACCTGCTCGATTTTACACCGGTAAATTCTTCAACATTCACGGTAATGATCGTCAAAACTGGCCTTGAAAAAGGCATTTTCAGGGGGATACGTTATGTGTTAATTTAATTTTAAAATGACGATGAGAGAACGGTACGTCTTCCTCTTCCCTTCCTTTAAATTCTAATAATTGATTATGTCACATTATAATGTATTAATTTAAACGTCAGTGGATCGGGCTAATATATTTATAAAAAGAAAAAAAAAAGAGTTCTGAAAGTATAAAAGCTGATATTAGTTTAAATGCGCCATCACCACCGTCTGTAATAAAATATCGTTACGGAGAACGGTGACAAACGACGCTATAAATCGTTCACGTTTAAGGTCTCTAGTTACCGAAAACACAAAAGGAACTTTCCATTTATACGTAATTTTCTTGGTGTCGTACAGAAAGCTCATAAAATTTCAAAAAGATAGTATACTAATTTTCTTGGTGTATCCATGCACCGATTATTATTATTGTTGCTGTTATACTCATATTCGGATTACTCGTTGAAAGTGGTGTTTTAACGCGTTCCGTGTTTCCATTATTTGGTATTATCAACTTATCTGTTCACCAGCTGTGAAGATATATTTATTTTATTTATATATATATATATGTGTGTGTGTGTGTGTGTGTGTGTGTGTGTGTGTAATTAGGTAAGATCGTTTTGGTTTTTTACTTTTACAATGAATAAATGCAACAAATGTTTAAGCTTACTACCAAAGAATGGAAAATTCGTTACGTGTTATGCATGTAATGCAAAGTTACATTTCGACGACTGTAGTGGAGTCCGCGCAAAAACGTCGAGGTCGAAATCTTCATTAAAGAAAGAACAATGGACATGTCAGTCTTGCCGTGCTCGAAAGAGTCCATTCTTTCAGACGGATTTGGCGATACTGACGAAACTTTTAACATCGATTAGACGAGAGTTAGGGAAATTAAATGAAAAATATGGCTCTTTACAGTCGGCTGTTGTTGACGTAAACCACGCAATCTTGGTGAAACATTGATAAGAATCGAAAAGCTTATTCAAGCAAATACTGAGCTGAAGGCGGGAAATTTTGATTTAAAAAATCTATTGTGCGTCCTTGAACAGTATTCAAGGTGCAATAATATAATTAACAATGTACCTACTGCGCCGAAGGAGGACGTAGTCGACGTTGTTCAGAAGATTAGTAAATTATCTGGTATTGACATCGTCGAAAAGGATATTGATATTTGCATTGTTTGCGAAAAACGTCCAAACAAAATTACCCAAATATAGTCGTGCTCTTGTGTAGACGAACCAACTGATGTGGTCATTGGTACGAATGTAGTGGTTAAACGACAATCTTTGTCTCATGGCTCTAGATAAAATAAAAAGGCTAACATTAAACGTGAGAAGTCTACTAACCACGGAATATATGATATGATTACTTTAACAGTAATATGAATATATAACTGTGGAGTACACCGACATCGACTACCCGGTTATACTACACGCCCGAAGTGTAATAATAACCGGAGGCATCCAAAATAATACCAGGCGCCGCCTAGACTAATGGACGAATACGAAAATGTTACCGGATCGCCATCCGTCAAGTCAGCATTCCCACTCCTACTATCATACCCACATTTTTCAGATAATCATAATAAACATCTAGCGATAATAATAATAAACACTATAAGGAAAATAATTCCTAAAAATAAAAACCTTGAAGAAGAAAATAATTATTTTATAGTTGGAAAAAAAAAATATTTTCCAGGTTATATATATTCAAATAATCAATACATATTGAATATATATATATATATATATATATATATATATATATATATATATATATATATATATATCGTCATATTCGTTGGCTCGGTCCGAGTATCGTGAAATTATGAGTTCCAATTCCTTTCAAACTTGTTCGCCATATGTCCCTATTTTCCGCGAGTCTTATAACTTGCTGGAGTGATGAGGCCGCAGTTAATTGTTTTATCCTATCTGTGTACCTGGTTTCTGTCCTTCCGCGTATCCTTTAGCCTGCTACCATCCCTTCAAGAATTAATTTTTCTATTCCGTTCCGACGTACCACGTGTCCGAAATATCTCACTATGCGCTGTATTACTATATCTCGTAAGCGTAGATCCGATCCTATATCGTTCAAAACAGAGAGGTTGGTTCGTTTTTCTGTCCATGAGATTCGCAACATTCGTCGCCAGCAGAACATCTCAAAAGCATCAATGCGCCGAATATCAGCTGTTTTTAGTGTCCAGCATTCCGCAGCACATAGAAAAACTGAGAAGACATTAGAGTATTCATTAAGCGAATTTTCGTACTCATTGAGATGTCGTGACTTTTCCATATCCTTTGTAGTTGTCCCAGTGCCAATTTAGCTATTGATATTCAATCTGTATCGTATGCAATTTTTTTGTATGCCGACTGCAGTTATTCTTGTCGATAATCATTATTTTAGTTTTTTCTCGATTTATCATTAATCCAGCTTGTTTACTTACGTTCTCAAACTTATGTAAAAGGGTGAAAAGTTTTTCTTTTAATGAGGCGATTATTGTTATATCATCAGCATACCGTAAATTATTCATAATTTTTCCGCCTATTTTTATACCATCTTCCCATTTATCGAGTACTTTCCTAAGTATCCATTCACTGTAAATGTTAAATAAAATGGGGCTCAGAATACATCCTTGACGAACACCTTTTTCAGCTTTAAATGCGTCAGTTAATTTATTATTGATTTTTACTTTTCCAATGTTATTTTCATACAGCGCTTTAATTAATGTTATTAAATGTCGCGGTACGCCCATTTGTTCTAATATCTGCCATAATGTCTTCCATTGTACACAGTCGAATGCTTTTGAGTAGTCTATAAAGCCAATGTACGCTGAAATATTAAATTCGCGACTTTTCTCTATTATCTGTCGCATATTCAGAATTTGTTCTCGCGTACCTTTTCCTGGAATAAAACCTACTTGCTCTTCTGATATCTGTGGTAGTATGTACGGCTTAAGCCTCTCATGTATGATATGCAGCATTATCTTACTGGCATGCGATACAAGGGCGATCGTTCTATAATTTTTGCATATATCTCGCGATCCCTTCTTATGGATTGGGACATATATTGATGTTGTCCAATCCTTTGGCCATATGTTTGTACTCCATATATTTTGATATATGCTATAGAAAATATCTATTAATGCCTCCCCTAAATATTTGAACATCTCCGATACAATGCGATCTTCTCCCGCTGCTTTAAAAGACTTTAGTTTCTGTACGGCTGAGTGTACTTCATCTTTTAATAAGAGTGGTTCCTTTTCAAAAGCGTTATTGAATGTTATGCATCTATTTTATTCACCTATCTCTTCCATTAAATTCTTGCAATATTCTTTCCACCTTGTCAATATTTCAGTTTCATTAGTCAACGTTATTTCGTTTTCATTTTTAATACCCAAGTGTTGCGAGGTGAATCGTCTCGTTATTTGCTTAATTTTTTGGAACAGATCTTTTACTTCATTTTTATTTTTGTTTTCTTCTATATCCTTACATATCTTATTTAGAAAGTTGTTTTTATCCCGTCTACATTTTTGTTTTCTTCTGTAATCCAAGGTTTTCTTTTGTTGTACGGTATAATATTAGCCTTTTTACTGGCGTTTTCTAATACTTTTTTGGTGTATTGCCAAGTTGTATTGGTTTTCTCGAGCGGATCTGTCGATTGTATAACGTTTTTCAGCTCGATTATCGCTGTGTTTTTATATATAATATTGTCTTTTAAATACCATCTGTTACGAATGTTGTTCTTCATTTTATACTTCTGTAGTTTTATTTTTATTTTTGCGACTAACATTTGATGATCACTGCCACAGTCTGGATATGTTTTTGTATCCTTTATTGATGATTTCCACCTTTCGTTTACCAAGATATAGTCAATTTGATTTCTATATCTATCCCCCGGAGATTTCCACGTATAAAGTCGTCTGGGATGTTGCTTGAAACCCGAGTTGCATATAAACATTTTTGTGCTTGCGCAGAAATTAATCAACTGATCACGTCGCTCATTTCTGACACCGAGTCCAAATTTGCCCACAACATGACGTAGTTCTTCAGGTTCGTGAATTGTTACTCCGATTTTTGCATTAAAATCACCAATCACAATTGTCATTTCTCGGGATGGTATCTTTCGCATCGTTTTTTCAAGTATAGCATAAAATTTGTTTATGGTTTCTTTACCTGAGTCACTAGTTAGCGCATATATTTGTATAATGTTCATATTTACAGGTTTTGCTTTTATCTTAATGGCTATTATTCTGTCGTTCACCATTTCGTATCCAATCACTTTGTCGCGTATATTCTTATTTATTATGATGGATACTCCATTCCTATGTTGAGTTTCATGACCAGAATGGTATATTACGTTATTATTGCTTACGAAACATCCTCTTCCTTTCCAGTGAGTTTCTGATATTCCAACTAAAGTAAAACCGGATATCTCGCATTCAACGATGGCCAGTTTTCCTGCATCAAGCAGACCTTGGACATTCCATGTTCCTACTTGTATAGTTTTCCATATGTTTATTCCAGTAACATAATTTCTACGTAATGCCTGGTTTCCTACATCATCGTGGCCAATCGCTAATTTAACACTCTCGAGCTCGGAGCTCGATCAGCGCCGATTGCTAGTCGGATCGCATGGCACAACGTTATTACATATTCTAGAATTCATAATTGTTCTTGGAAAGATACACTGGTGGTTTTCCGTTGCCTTCCAGCGGATTTTCTGTCGAGGTTTACTCCCTTAGCCTTTGGATAAACATCCTAACCGCAAGGCAGCGGGTTTGTTTATTTTCAGGGTTGTCACCCTTAGCCTTTGAGTTAAAACCCTAACCGCAAGGTAGCGGGTTGTTACTGAGGAGGTAACGATTTAAGGTTTTTACGACGACCTATACCCGCCGAGGGAGAGACAGTCATAGGATTTTTGCAGATTTTTTGTAGGCAGGTCCTCAAGCTGCCCATCTGCATCCTCCTGTCTCTTACCCTGTCACTACTAGAATCACCTGCCTGAGGCTTTCCACCAGTAGCCGCTCTTGGTCCGCGACTGCTTATTTGACTAACGTCTTATTCGCAGCTAACCTACATATCTTGCAGGTCATTCCACTATCCGCCACCTATGGACGCGCCCCGTACCGGTTAAAGTTCCGGTCCCCTGAGAGTACAAAGTACCCCCATGGGGGATATAACATATATAGATATACAAATAACATTGCCCATGCTAAAAGCATTGTAGAAACGGCTGATGGCTGACCAAAAATCGTTCACAAAATTTTTAAAAATCTTAAACGGAATTTTATGTTCGCGATTTCTCGCTACCTGTTAATCTAGATAAAATTACGTTATTATATTAATAATAGACCTCGACGTCTACTTTCGTCTAACGTAAACCTGAACCTATCTATTATAGGACCCTTAAAAAAGCCTCAAAACTCCTAAACACTTTAACCCCAATTTTCTCGATGGGTATTTTGTTTAAAAATACGACTGTAACGTCATAAGGCGCGTATTTCAAAATACCCCTTAACTTTCGTATAAACAATTTCACGCGATTTCGAATCGATCGCGAATTATCGTGAAAAAAGTCGAATTTGAAAAAAATCGAAAGATTTTTGTCTATTGACATTTTTAGGTTCGGTTTTGAAATTTTTTTCGCTTTGTACGATAGATCTTATATAGAAATCGGAATTGTTTAAAAATAATTAAGTCGTGCGCTAAGCTCTGCCAAAGGTGGCAAGTCAGCAATTTTTAAAAATTCGTAGCTCGAGACCTATCGAACGTAATGAAAAACGGGTTTCCACTTCGAATTCGTCATTTTAATATCTCGTAAATCGGTTCTATAGAAATTTTTCAAAAATCTAAATTCGAAAAAGTCACCCCTTCCAAATCCCCGCAAAATTTTTTCGAATTTTTTTTTCTATTCATATCTAATTAGGTAATAACAATTCGATGTAACTCCGCTACTATTTTATATAGGTCGAATACCTTTAGATAGTCCGACGAATAATTAGACGGCTATTAAAAAAATTTGAAAAAAGGGATGATTTGTCAAAATTTCAACTCCTTTAAAGGTCGAATTTTTCCGAAACCTGGGTGATAGAGTGATGATATTTATGACGAAAATGTTCGTTAAGATATTTAGAAAATTCTCTCGGGAGATTTTCGATTTAGGCCTGTTTTTTTACAACGTCCTAAGTAAAACAGTCCGATTTTCCAACCCTTAAACACTGCTGGGGATGTAGGGGGTTGAACATAGGGTGTAAGTATATATAGGCGTTAAAATCTCCGTAAGCGACTTTGTCAAACGCGCGAATCTCCGACAAATGTCATAACACTTTACGTTTCAACCCCAATTTGGATGGTGGATTTTAAAGGTAGTTTTAGTCTAGATTTGTAGCGACAATTTGGACGAAGAACTTTCTCGGATCCGACCTATATTCTTGTTATTAAAAGGGCAAATTGTTGATAGTATATATAAAAATAAAATAAAAGTATATAAAAATAATTGCGAGTATTTTAAGTGAAATATATAAAATTGTCAAAATTTTATTTTCAAATTATAATGACCCAACAAAAAAAAACCACGCGTCTATTTTTTATATTTTTTTTTTATTTCGATAAAATTTTAATCCTAAATTCATATTTTATTACAAATTTTATTCGTTTGTAGTAAACTGATTAAAATTAAATAAATTAGCTTAAAATATTTTATTACAAATTGGCGATAACGACTGGAACAACCCTATACATATTTTCATATATATAAATTGATACTTTATCTTTCATGTATATATATATATATATATATATATATATATATATATATATATATATATATATATATATATATAGAGAGAGAGAGAGAGAGAGAGAGAGAGAGTGTGTGTCATCCGCCACAATAGGAACAACCGGGATAAATTACCCCGGGCCACAGATGAAACTGGTCTCCCAAAAATTCGTTTTTAGTCAGAAACACAAATATAAATTAATTTTTTTTTAAATATATATTTGAAATATAATACAAAATGGTACAAATAAAGTTTATGGAAAACACGCGATATTAAAAATAGTTTGTATTGTCTTAATTACATGAAAATACCAGTAAAATTTTGAACCACACATTTTATTATATAATTATTTATATTTTTAGGAAATATGTACTTTCGTCTTCAAATACATGGATATATATATATATACATATATGTAATGATACCTGTAATATGGGTTTGTGTGTATGTGCATGTATATGTATATATGTATCCCGATCACGATAAGCCTTTATCTATCCACTCCTGGAGGAAGGCTTTCCTCAACGTTTTCCAACCACTTCTGTCCTGTGCTTTCCTCAATCAATTTTTCCCAGCTACCTTTGCTATATCATTGTGCCGCTACCGCGTCATTGGCCTTCCCTGTTTCCTTTTTCTGGTCCATCGACCACCACTGTAAGATCCGCTTTGACCATCTATTATCTTCTCTTCGAGCAATGTGTCCAGCCCAATTCAATTTTGTTGTAGCCATTCGCCCCACTGCATCATCCAACCGTGTTTGTTCCCATGTCCATGTATTTTTTTTACGTTCCGATAATCTTATATCCAGCATCATTCTTTCATGTGTTGTCTGAGCGCATATATATATATATATATATATATATATATATATATATATATATATATATATATATATATATATATATATATATACGTATACGCCAATATTACATGTATATATACATATATGTAATATCTACAGTAATATGGGCGTACGTGTGTGCATAGATATATATATATGGGTGGGTGTGATATATATACATAACCTTAGAAAATTCATTTTTAAGGATTATTTTTCTCATAGATGCTTATTATTATTATCGTAAGATATTTATTATTATTATCGTGAAATGTTTATTATGATTATCTGAAAAATGACGGTATTAAAAATGCTGACTTGTGGGAATTATCGTCTAGGCGACGCCTGGTATTATCTTCGATGCCCCCGATAATAACGAACGATCGGCCGGTGTTCTCGTTTATGTAAAACACGGTATCGAATACTCCGGGTAAAGAATTTTTATTATTCACGTGTAATGCAGTACAAATAGAGTTAAAAGTTGATACTAATCTGTAACATTTTGAGGGGTTTATCGTTTTTGTAGTCACACTATTTCTGAATTTTTAGATGATCTGGAAAAGATAATCAAGTACTCACATAATCACTTAGTAGTTGTTACTGGCGACATGAATATTGACATTCTAAATCAGAAGGAAATAATTATCTAGATTTTATGTATTCGTTTGGATTTTTAGAATTATCATGCTTAGATCATTTGTTTGTTCATAGACAAGAAAGTTGTGACACGAAATTTGAGGTTACGTGCGAAGTTATGGATGTAGATTTTTCAGATCATTGCGCGGTATCTGCCAAATTTACTTTTAGCCATATTACTCGTAGACCATTAAATGATCTTATTTATGATTTCGATAAACTGCTATACAAAACTTTGTTAACTTCTTATAATATATCTCACTTATACACTAGTTCTGCGAATATTTTTTTTTTTTTTTTTTTTTAAATTATAGATAAAGATACAATCTTAACCTATCAGGTTAAATAAGCATCAATTTAAAGGAGTGTAGCCTGATCTAACATATGCTAATGTATTAATCAAGCCAATGGGTTTAAAGTCAATGGCCCAGTGGCCATGACTTTTGCCATTCTGTTATTGTATCTGTACTTTGTAATTATATAACTAGATCGACCGGGTGATGCCTCTTCAGCCGCCTGACGTCTAGTTCGGTATCGAGCAATTGACTGGGTTCCACGTTGACGTGTTGCTGTAACCGCTTCCTGTGGGCAGTTGCGTGTCTTCCAATTTCTTCGTTAACGAACGGAATTTGTAGATCTCGATGCACATCGTCATTTCTAGAATAACGATACGCGTCGACAATCGCTCTTAATATCACATTTTGTCTGGCCTGGATCTTCGCTCTGTTAGACCTACTAGCACAGCCCCATAATTGCAGGCCATAGGTCCATATTGGCTTTATAATCTGCCGGTACAGTAAGCATTTGTGTTCTACATCCAGCTGCGACTTCCGTCCGATTAGCCAATAGAGTTGTTGTGTTGTTTTCTTTATCTGCTTACTTTTCATTCGGACATGTACTTCCCATGTCAGTCGCTTGTCTAGGTGCATACCAAGATACCTGACTGAGCTAGCCTGTGGAATAGGTTCGCCTCCCAAGTATACTTGGTAGTGCGCCTCTGTTCGACGGTATGTGAACATTACGTGTTTAGATTTTTCTTCATTGATCCTTATGTTCCACTTTGACGCCCATTCATACACTTTATTTAGTGAGTTCTGCAATTTATTTGTTGCGTCAGACTGGCTACTGGCAACAGCTAGGATAGCTGTATCGTCAGCGAATGTAGCCGTTATCGTTTGCGCGTCCGTCGGTAGGTCTTGAGTATACAGTAGATACAAGATCGGACCAAGGACACTTCCTCGAGGAACTCCAGCTTCTATATCATAAGACACGGATGTTGTATCTCCTTGTACTACTGTAAATTTACGTTCCGTTAGGTATGATGTAAGCAGTCGACAAATGTTGCCCGGCAGTAGTCGGCTTAATTTGTATACTAGGCCTTTATGCCATACCTTGTCGAAGGCCTGAGCTACGTCCAGGAAAACGACCGGACAGTATTTCTTCTCCTCGAAAGCTCTATTGATTATGGATACAATCCTATGTACTTGGTCAATTGTAGAGTGCTTTCGCCTGAATCCAAACTGATGCAGCGGTATGAATTAAATGAAAAATTTGAATGGTTCGTTTCAAAATTAACTGAAATTTTAAATCAATGTAGGATGCCAAAACAATCATATAAATCATATCGTAAAAGATGTTGGATAACAAATGAAGTTGTCCATTTGATACAGGTAAAAAATAGGGTCTGTAGATTGTACAGAAAAGACCCCCTCAGTGTGAATTTTCCACTGTTGGCGTCGATGATACCAAGGGAATTTTCAAAAGAACTGAAATTTACGACTAACAATTAATCACTTTCGCCGCGTGTCGCATCACTCCTATTAGATCGCCGTTGACTGTTAAACCAGTTACGGTCTTCACATATGTGTGTGAGTGAAAAAGAAATACTTTTAGCGTATAGAAACCGTTGGGTTTTACACATATATGTGAAATGACGACGTATAGGAAAAATTAAAATGACGAAAAATCAGTGTTACCCAAACTGTGTACTAGCTGCGATTTCGATGTTGTATGTTCTTTATCAGAGCGGTGTTTTTACCGAACATACTTTTTATTTTTTATTTGGAGCGACTATATAAAATAAGTTCTGTAAACACATGCAGTTCTTAAATGAATTATTTAACACCATTATTTAATATACGCAATGAAATCAATCTAATTTTAACGACAATACGCGAAAAAAATGAATTTAATTTCGAATAGCAATATCCATAATAATTGCACGCAAATTATTTCTAATTATACGCCACTGAGTTAATTTTTCTTGAAATAATTCAAACGATATAATTTTATGCTTTCGCTAATAAAAAACTTCTTCTTTTACGTTAACCGGTTAAAAATTACAAATCAAAGAGAAAAGTAATCTGGCTTTTATTCTGCTTTAATTTATCTACTTTACAGATTTATGCTTCAATAATCGAAATTTTCGCTCTTACCTTTTCCTTGTGCTACTTCAGCATAAATCCTGCGTTCGAGTTTCATTATTTTCTCCAATTGTTAGAACCCTATTTTGAGATATATACATATATATATATATATATAATTATCCTTATTTAATCCCATCGGATTCTGCTTTTTTTTCTTATCATTGTATAGCGCACCGTTAATTTTTTTCATTCATGTGACAAAGTTTTCGCGCGGGCATATATTCCTTTATTGGGTATTTTTTGCGTTTTTCTGGTCACTGGACCGAACGCAAACTTACAGGTTGGTTTTGTGCATGTGCAATTTTTAATTTTAACTCTCTGCAATTATAAGGGCGTTTTAATTTAAATTATTATCATTGATATATGATAAAAGTTTGGTATGCCCGTTTGCAACTATCATGATAGCGTGTGTTAATTTAATGACTTAAACCTAAACTCTATTTAAATGAGTTTCTACCTAAATAAATAAATAAATAAAATCCTTTGTTCGCTATTATATCAAAATTATGTACTAATATGGTGCTTGTATCGAGCAATCTTTCTGAGACGTATATAATTATATTTCAGGCGTGCAAAGAATCTTAAAATGCGATCACGCATACAAGCGAGAGATACCTATTTTAATTGAAAAATTATAAAATATATAATATTGTGTATAAAAAATTATATATATGTAAAACCAACTTTTTTCTAATATGATGAATTTATATATATATATATATATATATATATATATATATATATATATATATATATATATATATATATATATATACAGATATAAAAAAGAATGATTCGGTTTAATTAATATAAAAAATCGGAGGAAACATTTACAAACTTGTCTTTGTGTCTTTGAAAATAGGTTGGATATATCTTTACTTTAAAAAAAAATAAAGCTACAGATGTTAAATTTATGCATCGTATGCGTGTCACAAGGAAATGTATGAAATCTCCACTCACAGTTTCATTTCCTTTATTCATCACAATAGTGGTGCTTTCTCAAGTATAAAAAGTGCCCCATTTATATTCTCTTTTTTTTTTTTATTTTGAGATTTTCATCATCCATAATAGATTTTCTTACATATTGAAAAAAAGGTTAAAACTAGTTTTTAACTTCTTTCTAAATTCTATCATCACTATTGAATTTTTATAACAGTTGTATTTTTGTATTTTCGTATTTTCGAGCGCATTGAATGTTACAGCTTGATCTTTTTTTAGGTATTGATTTAGTTACCGTTAAATATAACAGCGGTGTTGTTAGTTTTGGTTGAATATAGATATTTTCAATTTCTTTAGATTTGTTGTTCATCAGTCTATTGTCAGCACTGATAACGCCGCTTCCATCATCTTTTAATAATAGACTTTCCTAGATTACTTATACGTTTAAATAACGAAAGAGATATTTCCAGATAATTTGTTTTACTAATAAAAAAATCAAGTTTTTCGGAATAGGTTAAAAATAAAAGAGTCATTTATTTTAAGACACATAAACACGTTCATCAGATACATGTATAAATTATATACGTATATATATATATATATATATATATATATATATATATATATATATATATATATATATGTATGTGTGTGTGTTCGCGTGCGCGCGTTTACGAAAACTGATTTTAACACGATTCAGTATTTTTTTGTATTCATACAAACATTCAAAAAGTATCTGAATATTAAACCAAATATCAGTTTAATCCGATTTGAGGTGTTTCAATATCAAATTCATCCGAATATTTAGATCGCTAATTAAATATAAACTGTATATATACTGTATGCCATTGTTAGCGTGATTATACCTATATTATATTAAAACTCGTATGAATGAAACTAAATATTTATGCTATTTTCGCGTCCAATCGTGTGTGTGTGTGTGTGTAACGCAATGTGCAGTTTCATACTAGTTACAAATGCAGGGAGATAAGATATTATTTTGGGAAGTACTGAAAGAGACGAATAACGAATATACCTGCTATATAGAACTCACATTTTGTAAACTTGACGTAGAAATTAGATAGTGTGTATGTGGACAGTAATACTAAGTATTTCTAACGTAACTGAGTGTATATACACACCATGAAAATAATAATTTCTTTTCTTTTTCTAACACATTAAACTCCTAATCGTCTTCTTTTCGCAGCAGTATCGACGAACCTTCTGATTTTATTTATTACACAGTTAACACTTCAGGGGGCAGTTACAAGTCAACTGATGACATTTACGAGGCGGCCTTCATGGGAGGTCTTGGTATCATCGAGGATCACGGTCGAATTTTCGCATGAATTATAAACAAGCCTCCCAAGCAGTCCAGAAAGCATCTAGAAAAACAAAAACTGATTATTATACAAATCTCGTAAATAATGCGAAACAAAACACAATATCCAGACATAGTTAACGACGTTATAGCAGAAAGAGAAAATTAAGGAAATGACATTGAATGGGGTTAAAATGCCCGCTGACGGTAATGAGGAAATAGTTTCTAATAATTTTAACGACTTTTTCAATCATATCTAGTTTATTATAGACAAGAAATTTTTATAGAGCGAAGTAGTGATAATTCTTTGCATCGTGATACTAATCCTAACTGCTTCGTATTTTCAGATTTCTCTCGTAATGATATTTATAATTCTTTCGTTGAAAAACAAATCCAGCTTTGGTTTCGATCAAATATCAATTCTATTAATCAAAGATAATCTGATGTTTTTCGTACAACCTTTAACTTATTTGTTTAATGAATCGATCAAAGTTGGGATGTTTTCCGAAATGTTAAAATTAAAAATCAAATAATGCCTGTATACAAAAATGGTGATAGAACAGATGTTTCAAACTATAGACCGATTTGTATTCTTTCGACACTATCTAAAATATTTGAAAGGTATGTAAAAAAAAAATCACGTCGCAGTTCCTTTTACTGTTTAAATTTTTTAGTAATAATCAGTACGGGTTTTTACAAAGAAACGGATGATGCTCTTTTTAGGCATATTTCGTGTATTACACAAAATATAGAAGATGGTCGTTCTATCGTAGCTGTGTATTATACGTAAGGCATTCGATGTTTTAGATCATCGCATTTTACTGAGAAAACTTGTTACACGTTGGTTTCAGTCTTACCTTGAACATAGAAACTATGTCACTAGAATAAATGAGTCATTAAATCGGACGATTATTTCGTGTTCGGGTATACCTCGAGGTAGTATATTAGAGCCGTACCTATTTTTGAGATATGTCAATGATCTTTGTAATTTGGATGTTTCGGGTGAGATTTTTAGCTATGCCGACGATACCGTCTTAGTAGTTAATTC
The DNA here is from genome assembly GCA_032883995.1 of Coronaproctus castanopsis. Taxonomy (NCBI): domain Eukaryota; kingdom Metazoa; phylum Arthropoda; class Insecta; order Hemiptera; family Monophlebidae; genus Coronaproctus; species Coronaproctus castanopsis. The sequence goes on from CM065054.1 coordinate 5,207,374, forward strand.
TCGTTTTCCTGGCATTTTGCGAGGAATAAAATATCAAATTGGTTGACTGATAATCGTTTAATTGTAAAAACCCGGTTAAAACCAATTAGACTAATCAAGCGGCAAAGCTGTTTGAGAACATTAAAATTTTCTTAAATAATCATATAATAGAGAGAACGTATGAAATTAAGTACTTAGGAATTTTATTAGACAGTAAGCTAGTTTTGGGATAAGCATTTGAACCGTAACGTAAATAAATTAAGATAGTTAAACTATCTTTTTTTTTTCTTTATGTGGTGGAAAATCCATCATGGAGTTATGTGAAACTCCTACTCACTAAAAACGACCACAGTGCTCATTCCATTGACCGGAACTACTTTCGGCATTACTTCAGTGGTTCAAGTCAGCACTAAATGTGTGCCATATGGCTCCTATCTTCAGCTACTGGATGCTCTAGGATGTCTGAGGAGCTGATTTCTTTGGCGCTGTCTATAAGCTTCTGCTTTCATACGCATGATAACTCGCACCATGTTTGCAATAGCATTCCAGTTGCCTTGCGAGTGTATCATGGTGCCAACAAGATTGTCCTGAGTCAGAAACTCAGCCCTGGTAGCTTGTAGAGCAACACGTCGCTGTTCATCCCATGCAGGGCAGCTGAACAGTGTGTGAGCAGCATCATCTTCCATGCCTTGATTGCAATGCCCGCATTCACCAGTAGCTAGTTTTCCAAATTTGTGTAGGTAGCTACTGAAGCGACCATGGTTGCTGAGAACCTGTGTGAGATAGAAACAGGTCTCACCATGTCTACGTGTTAACCATACACGTAGGTCTGGCACTAGCAGCTTGAACCATGTACTGGGTACATCTTGCCAAGTTGTGCACCATTGCTCAATAACCTCTGCCTGCACTTGTTTTTTTGCTAGGCCATATTCTTTAGGTGCCATGATCTTTCGTGCATCATAAAGTTTCTTTCGGCACTTTTCCTTAGTCGTTTTGTGATCCCAATGCACTTGGTTCTGTGTGCCCACACAGGTACACCATACAGAGCTACAGACATCAGTACAGAGCTGAGTAATCATCGTCTGGCAACTTTAGGACCTCCTATATTTAGCATTAGCCGCACTAAGGCTGCACTATAGCGGTCTGCCTGGGCTGCAACAAGGTCCAAGTGTTTATAGAAAAGAACATGCTTGTCTATTTCCATACCTAGGTACCTGATTGAGGAAGACAACTGTATTTTAGTAGAATTCATCTTTAGCTGTGGTACTGCATAACGTCTTTTCCGTGTGCTTAGCATGGCTTGTGTCTTCTGGACAGCTAATTACAGTCCACGCTCTGCTATCCATTCACTTATGCTCGCAAGGGCCTTATTCATATCAGTGGCTGTTTCCACTTACTTCGCTTCACTGGTAACCAAAGTATCATCAGCAAAGCAAGTGATCTCGGTAACTTCTGGCATCTTTATAGACATTACATCATTAAACATGATGTTCCACAAAATAGGTCCAAGGACAGAACCTTGCGGGACGCCACATGTTACCTTCAGTCGTTGGGAATGACCATATAATAGAATACTGCCCTCAAAATATTTTTTAACTATCCAAACTAGATGGTGTGGCACTTTCATGCTGATCAATGCCTGCAGTATTACACTCCATTTGGCAGCATTAAATGCATTTTGGACATCCAACGCCACTGTCAGGCAAACTGCTTGCTTGTTAAGAGCGTTTTCAATTTTGCCAACACGGGGAATTAATGGCATCCACTGTGGACAGTTTCTTCCGGAACCCAAACTGCTGGTCTCTTTGTTCATGTCAAGTGATGCTGAATTTGATCTACAATCAGTCGCTCCAACACCTTCCCTAGTACATTTAGCATGACCAATGAACGATAAGCTGCTTCTACGTTCCCTTTTTTCAAATAGTACTAATCGGCCAACCTTCCAGCAGGATGGAAAGGTTGCCTGCTGGAAACACTTCCTGTAAAGCCTGTATAGTATGTCTGGGCATGTTGTGAAGGCAGCCTTGACAATGCGACCTGTGATGTTGTCAGGCCCAGGCGCCTTAGTCACATTTAGTCTGTGAATGGCCTTTTCAATCTGATCATCTTGAACGCTTCCAGGTGCCAGTGCAATGTTATAATCTTCCACCCTCAATGACGAGTGTTCTGGGAACAGTTTTCTGACTGTGTCTTCTACTATATCTGGAGGAATTGCAGCTCTGGACCTGAGCTTACCCATAACTATTTTATATGGCAAGTTCCATGGGTGGTTATCCAGTGTAAGACAAAGATCATTCCATGCCTTTTCTTTTGCCACTCTTATCTCCCTAGTTGTTTCTTCCTTTCTCTATAGTTTAAATGGAGTATGGTGCAGTCGCCATTCTTCTATCGAGTCCGTGTGAGCTGACGTCGTATTCTTATCCATTGCTTTCGAAGATGGGCAATTTCAGCAGACCACCAGTACATAGGTTTGTGTCTTCTGCTTGAGTCTCTGTGTGGCAGTGCTGTGTTACAAGCTTTTTGGATGACAGATGTAATGCTGGATGCAAGATGGTTGATATCATCTGTGTCCTCAAGGTTGATACGAAGCTGCTGATGCAGCCACTCGACACGTTCATCCTTAAATGCCCAGCCGCCATGCCGTCTTTATGAGAATTCTTGTCTGTTCTGTTGCTGGACTATAAAGAAGTTAAACTATCTGTTACTACTACCTAAAACAATATTTCTCCGTTAAGCATCTAATTCGTTTATACTCAGCGTTATATCAATCAGCCCTTACATACGGTATTGTTCATTGGAGGTGGATCAGCACCAATATCATTTACATACGCTTTATTCTTTACATAAATCACTGCTAAGGAGCATAACCGATAAAAATTCCGCCAAAACAATTCTAAACGTACGACAATTGTATCAACTGCATATAGACTTTGTTTTATAAAACCCCATTGGGATTATTTTATGGTGAAAACTGTATGTGGGAAAACTAGAACCGCTGGCACAGCAACGGTACCGAACTTTGATAAGACTGTATCGTATGTGAGTCATTTATGCTGGTGGCTTATAATTTAATTCCCGATTTCATTAATCGATATTTAATAAGCGTCGTCGTCGTAAAGCTTTGGTTTCTTACGTTTTAAATGAGGACTGCAGCAAAAGCGCTGGCCGTTGAAATATTTATCTCTATTGGTCGTTGTTGTTAATTAATTTATTTCGTTAAAGTTGTTCGGTTGTTTGTTTCTCTTTTTTTATTTTTTTATGTTTTACTTTATTTTTGTTCAGCGTACGAAATAACATACTGTTTCACTTTTCGCTGAATTATTATCATACCGTTATTGCTACTTTTATTTTCATTCGTATTTTTGTATATAGGAGATTAATATTGTACGTTCAGGTTGTGTGTGGTTAGGTTAGGTTATGTTTCTAGACGTTGATTTTTTTTTTTTATTTTTTTATTTAATCATTATATCGTTATTGCATGACCGTTAATTAATTTTTTATTCATAGAAAATTATGTATTTTTAAATGTTCTATTTTCATTCTGTTTTAATTTTTTCTTTTAAATCAATTTTTACATTAATTTCATATAAAATATGAAATTTTTACGTTACGTTTTGCTATTTCGGGTAACTGTATACTTTATTAAATGTTGACTATATTGGAGAGTAGTGATTTTATAAATTATAAATCGAACAAAATATAACATCGTTTAATCACTAAAAGTTTTCTCTCGCGAAGCTTTTCGACAGTTACGTCTCATTTTCAAGCACGCACAATAAATATTTCGCGATAAAAAACTTTTAGTGATTAAACGGTGTTTGTTCGGTTTATAATCTATATTTTATAATTTATAAATTACAGATTTAGCCGGTACTCATAGCCGGTTTTCTTTGTATTCTAATCCAAATTTTAATAAGTTTAGTTATATTTATTATTGTACAAAATGAATACAAATAAAATTTGATTTGATTTGATTATTATTATTTAAAATTACATTGTTCCATCGATGTATGTAATATATATAATATCTTACGTTATTACAAAAAAGTGGCAAATTGATTTAAACTGCGATAAAACTGAGGCTATATTTTTCACTCGCAGGCGTCCTACATTACCTAATGAAATTAATGTTAATTCCATCTCGTAGCGAGCTGGTCAAAACATGTTCGTCATCTTCGGGTGAATAACAATATTTTTAAATCGTGACTTTTGGAGAGCATATATCTGCGTATATTTAAAAATACACAGACGTATTACTTTATATGAATATGTAAAATTCTAAATAATGAAATGTAACAAAAATCCAGGTGCATAAAGAAATGTCTCACTCGTCGAATTATTGCAATTTCATTCATTCCTCTTTTTCCGTCCGTCGTCGGTGTTTCACTTTTTCTTGTTCAGCCTCTTAATCTCGATAAATGTTCGTGTTCTAACATAATACGAAATGGCGAATTCGTCAACACCTGCGTTACTGTATTTCGATTTCAGTGTGTTTATCAGTGTTTTCATTATGTCCGAACTCTTATTAATGCTGCTAAAATCGTTTTGCATATTGTACATAATTTTTATCCATCGTTCGGTTGGATTCATTAAAGCACCCCTGGATATATTTGTCTCCAGCAAAATCGTTTTTTTTTTTTTTTTTTAATTTTCTAATTTTAATTTAATTAATTCCTCCTTTCCGCTAACATCGGGTAACGGACAGGTTATCCAGTCCACCATTTCTATTATTCGTTAAAATTATCTGTTTCCTAACAAAGAACTGACAATTTTTTTAGACTCGCGTTTATTTTTTCTTTCACTGCGTTCGTTTTCATTATGTAACTTAAACTACTCGGTCAAAGTTGGTATTCTTAAATGAATAATGGAATCCTTTTTTAATATATTTTTTGTGTTGTTCTCAAGTAATTCCGATTGCAGATCACGTTCGAGAAATCATTTTCATTAAAATGAAAAAAACATACGCGAGCCCTTTCAATATTGAAGTTGTCAACTCTTCTGCTCATATGCAACCGCTGTTTTCGAAGAATTTTATCCTTAGGAAACCGACGAAAGCTAATACCCCTAATTTATCAGCGTGTCCGCTATGATTACAACACCCGAAAATAGCGCAACAAGGCGTAATATAAATGTTAACAAGATAATTATTTAACCAATTTCTGTACGAAAGGCCTATATCGAAGAATTAGTGAGATAAAAATATTATGCAGTCTTACTCTGATAGTAATTAGAAATAAAATACGTTAAAAAATAAAATAAAATTAGGAATTCTGAACTAAAAAAAAAAAAAAAAAAAAAAAAAACGCGCGAAATAATATAAAACAACGCTCTACTAGAAACGACAAAATGACTCATTCTATAACAAAACTGGATTTAGGATAGGTACCAACTACGTCACAATCTCGTTTGAACTCGCCTAGTTCGTGATACCTATCGTCTATTCTGTACAGCGTGATTTGAATGCCCAAAAATTCTTTTTCATCATTTGGTGTAGTTGTGATCAATTAAATCATCGCGTCGTCTTTTCGGCTTTCCGTTAATCTAAATATCATTTACGCACCTTCAAACAAATCGCGGTTCTCTTATTTAGTCGTACAACCTACCGATAATATACATATAACTACTAAACGCCACGCCTACTTTTCACGAGTCCGCCTAACTATATATAATAGGTTCAAGTTAAATTTGTTTCAATTACACGCGAGAACTAGTTCTCTTCGAATGTATATTTAAAAATTAAATTTTCACCGAAAGAAATTACGTCATTCTTCGACTGAGGACATTTTTTCAAACTGTATAATATTTCATTAATATTTTTTTTTTTTTTATATTATAAAGATTTTATTGGAACTGTAAAACTAATTACATTTACCATAACTAATTATAGGAGAAATTCACATGTAGTTAAATTATTTTATAAAAAATAATAAAATTATATATTAATAAGATCCAGCTGATGTTTTCTTTTCAGCCGTCGGGTATCATTAGAATCATCTAATAGTAAGATTGCTTTAACGTTCGGATGGAGGTGAAGGCGATTAATGTAGCTGTTTGACTTCTGGTGGATAATAACAGGAACTGGATCGATTTTGAGATCGATGCGAAGTTGGGCGTTCGAGACAAACCACGGTGCTCTTGAAATCATACGCATGAACTTGTTTTGAAATTTTTCAAGAATTTCGAGATTAGATTTGGCTGCGGATCCCCAGATCTCTGCACCATAGCTCCATGCTGGTCGGAAAATTGAAGTATAGATGAGCCTCTTACTTTCGAGACTAAGCTCAGAATTAGGCTGAAGGAGCCATCGAAAGTTGGAGAGCAGAAGGTCCAACATTTTCCGTTTTCTTCTAATATGCTCATGCCAATTGAGCTTGCAATCAAGATGCAGACCTAAATAGCGAGCAGAGTTAGATACTGGAACCGGTTTACCATCCAAATAAGTTGGAATGTAACCATGGTGTCGGAGAGAAAAGTCTACTCGTACTGACTTGCTGTCATTTAATTTAATTTTCCAGGTATGAGCCCAAGTTGAAATATTGTCTACAGCTGTTTGAAGAATACATGCAGCTGTAACATAACTGCGACTATGTGAAATTATTGCAGTGTCGTCGGCAAAAAGACTTGTTGTTGTCTCAGGAGTTTGAGGAATATCCATAGTATAAAGTAGGAAGAGTATAGGACCAAGTACAGAGCCTTGTGGAACACCAGCGCGAATGCTGATGTAGTGCGTAGTCGCTGATCCAAAATGTATATAGAACTGTCGATCAGTTAAGTACGACATGAGTAGTCTGCAAAAGCCCGGTGAAAAATATCTTTTAATTTTGTGAATTAAACCAAGGTGCCAAACTTTATCAAAAGCAGCACTAACATCTAGAAAAACTGCTGTAGCAAATTCTTTGTTCTCAAGTGCTTGAGTTGCAGTATGTACAACACGGTGAATTTGCTCAACGGTTGCGTGCTTTTCACGAAATCCAAACTGAACATCTGGTATCAAATGTTTGTTTACAATAACTGTTCGAAGACGCTGCGAAATAATGTTTTCAAAGATTTTCGCAATGATAGGTAGGGAAATGGGCCGATAAGATCCAGGATCCTCGGCTGGTTTCCCTAATTTGTGAATCATGATCATTTTCGCAATCTTCCAAGTGCGAGGTACATACCGTAGACGAATACAAGCATTTATCATCGTCGACAGATAGACAATCCCCTTCTTTGGCAGTTCTTTGAACACAACAGGAGAAAGCCTATCATGTCCCGGTGATTTGTTAGACTTTAGGCCATCAATAACCTTGGCTACTTCGAGGATAGAAGTTGGTTTAATTCTGCCATTAGATATACTAGGACAGGAAGGAGCTATTGAGGATTGAATGCTATTATCCTTAAAAACATGCTCAAAATGTTTGGTAAAAACATATGCTTTTTCAGAATCGCTCCGAGCCCATGAGTTATCTTCCTTCCTCAAAGGAAAACAAGGCCGAGTAGGACGGCGAATTCGCCTAGCGGCAGTCCATAATGAGTAGTTGGCTTCTTTAGTGGAGCCAAGAGACAATAGGTAATTGGAAAATGATTTGTTCCTCCACTGACGAATGGCACGTGTAGTATCTTTAGACAATTTATTGAAAACAGATTTATTTTCAATAGTACGATGTCTTTGCCAGGCTTTTCTTGCTTGGCGTCTTCGATGGACCAAGAGACGAATGAAGTTGGAATATCTGACTTCAGTTGGGGGTTGTTCAAAATACTGAGTACTAGACTGGACACATTGTGATAGAAGAGATGAGAAATTTTCAGCTGCTGTATCGATATCTGACGGTACATGATATTGTATATTGAGGTTAATATAGAGATCAATTAGTTCTCGAAATCTTTCCCAGTCAGTACTTTTATTTGCCAATTGTGGTGGATGATTAATTTTAACCGGTGAGATAAGGTATGATAGCAATATGGGTACATGATCAGAACTAAGATCGGCTATGCACTCAGCCTTAAAATGATGTACCGGCATACCCTTGGTAAAAAAGAAGTCAATTATGTCGGGTATCTTGTTGATGTCAGAGGGCCAGTGAGTAGGACTTCTTGGCGAAATAATCTGACAGTTAGCACGAATTGCTGACTTAAGCAATACTTATTGAGCGAAATTACGTCTTTCTCTAATGAGAACTGCTTTCGTTCGAACTTTGTCGTTTTAAATTAAATTATTAATTTAGTAATTCATAGATCGATTTTATTATATTCGTTAAATCATCAGTTGCGTATGAAAAAAAAGTAGTAATATATTTAATCCATTTAACTCAAATTTTTATCTTTAAAATACTATTATTAATCTCATTATTATTATTAATTGAATTTAAATTTTTGTTTTGTCTATCAAATTGATATATACTAGAAGTTACCCACGTCTTCGTCTCTGTAATTTTTTTTTATTCACATTGATATCACAAATATGACAGAAATTACAATAATTTAAAGTTTTAAAAAGTAATAAACACCGATATCTCTGCCAAATCATTTAAAATTTAACACGTTTTCCGGCGGTTCGAATTTATCTTTGCTACCAACACCCGCAATACAAACCACGTTTTGTTGCATTAGGGGTGTAGCCCAAATAACGGATGGGTATTTATATATATATATATAAAACTGTTAAAAGAAAGAGAGCGATATTTTAAAACTTTAAATTATTGTAATTTCTGTCCTATTTGTGATATCAATGTGAAACAAAGTTTAGAACGAATCCGATAATATAGGCTGTAAGCTATGCGAATTTCGTCATTATTGCTTCAACAGTTTTTTAGTTAAATTGGGATAGACAGACATATAGATAGACAAAAATTGTGGGGGAAAATGGATTTCCTGTTTATGTGTAATAAAAATAGCTCAATGTAGTGATTATAATGAAAATATTCGCAAATCACAGACAGACATTACAGTCAGTTTTATATGTTAGTATAGAAGTATATATATATATATACATGTGTGTGTGTAATTTTATTTATCAATAGATTTTTAAATTTGATGCCTAGCTGTTGTCCCACGAACTGAATGATTTTATTGAGTATTTGTATATATAGGACTTATTTAAAAGTTGTTTTTTTTAAAAAAAAAAAAAAAAAAGACATTTAAAAACTATTGCTAATATATAAAATGACCTTTACGGTTAGTAATCGTTTGGTTTTAACAGACCTTCGCGGTTTATTTAAATTGTTATATTTAGCTTTAGGCAATATCGAACGCTTTTCGGTCTTGTTACAGTATTAATTTGCATTGTGCTCCTGTTCAGTATGAAGTTCTGAAATTTCTTTTTCGTAATAATTACATTTTCGTCCAGCATTTTCCAAGCTTCTATGACCGATTTAATCTGTAGATTTTTTCACGTGATTTCCATCTATTAGACTCTTCCGGTGATCATTTCACTTTTTTAATTACCGTCTTTTATCCCTTCACTACCGCTACACTTTTCGTTTACTTTAATTACCGTTTTCTTTACCTTTATTCGGCATACGTCACTTTTATTCTTACCACCTTTACCACCGTCAAATTCGTGTCCTTCCTCAATTTTTATTTCCTCCCCCTGTCACCGAAATACATCATTCAGATATTTTTTACTTCCTGTCGTTTGTCTAAAGGACTGGCTTTTTTTTCGCTCTATAAACAATTTCTTTGTCTTCCAGTTAGTCGCCATTCGTTCTTGTGCACATCAAGTTTCCGATACATATGCTCTTGTTCCTTTATCGGTTTTCCTTAAGTTCCTGCGTCTGTCCTTCTACGTCTACTTTAGAATTCTTCACTTGAATGGTTAACTCTTCAGTTGCACGTTCATTCTTGTATATATTTCTTAATTATATCTTCTAGTATAAAACTCATCCTCTTAACTGATTATTTAATCTAAAAATTTCTAGGTTCGAAACTTTACTGTTTTTCATGATTACATTTTCTCAAAATCTGCTAATATGTCCCGCTTATTATATGTCTCTTCGACACTGATTGTGGTTTTTTTCAATCACACTCCAATATTGATTTTAATATTTTACAACTATATTTATACGTATACATATATATATATATATATATATGAATGTATATAAGTCAGCAAGTATTAAAATTGAACAGCAGAGTAAAGAGTATGTAGCGATATGCAAAGGTGTAAGGCGAGGTTGTATTGTATCCTGTCACCACTGTTATGTAATATATATTCGCAAAAATTTTTTGAATAAGTTAAAAAAATAAATTTAAAAATATTATTAAAGTAAACAGAGTAAACAATATCAGATACGCGGATGATACCATTTTAATATCGAATAGTATGAAAGAATTACAGAAATTAGCGGATGTTTTTACAACAACATGCAAAGAATACAGATTGCATCTAAATATTTCCGAAAAAAAATACACGGTGATAAATATGAAAAACAAAATCCACGATAACATCACCATTAAACAGCTGATGAACGAACAATAGGCAAAAATAAGGAGTAAAATCGAGTACCCGGGTAGCAACATAAATGAACAATTACGAGCAAAGAAGCAAAAATCCGGATTGAGGATGTCCGTAATGTCTTTTTTAAGCTTAGAGCTATAATATTGTGTAGTAAAAACATCAATATAGAATTAAAGCTCACACTCGTAAAATGTTACGTATTCCCCCGGGGACGGCGTTGAAAGTTTAACGAAGACGTTAAAGAAAAATCTGCTCGCGTTTGAAATGTGGTTATATCGCAGAATCTTTAAAGTAAAATCGACTGACCAGATAAGAGAAATTATGAAATATTAAGTAGTTTAAATAAAAGCAACGAAATAGTAAAAGAAGTCAAAACATCCACAACTGAAATATTTTGGACATATAATGCGCCCCTCGAAACGATGCAATACGCTACATATTCATATACGAGAGAAGATCGCTTGGAAGAGTCCGCCAGAAAGAAAAACAACAACAACGTGGGGTGGAAAACTTAGCGCAGTGGTACAACGCAAGTACAGTTGAACTGTTCCGGAATGCATCGAATAGATAAAGAATTGAAAAAATGTTAGCCGACGTTCGGTAACGAACATGGCATCATCATGATGATGATTATATATGAGATAGAGAGAGAGAGAGAGAATCCGCGAGAAGCAATTAAAGTAATTTGTAGTTTGACGGTTTCGGTATGACGCAATTTATTATACGTTATCATCGGTGTTTATTAATTTGCTTAAGTAATAATGATAATATATGTTTTTACTTTCGTACAAATATAACTAACTAACTTGTAATTTATCATTTGTTTACTCGCTTTTAACGCAGTATCTGTCTCACATGATCAAATCATTCCTTATATTGATGCAAAAGAAGGAACTGTGTCAATATATGAGTTGGATCGAAAAGGGTTGTCAAATTCACGAATCAACAATCGTCGTCTGGGTTGCATATTTAATGCGTTCGTTGAAGAAACCAAAGGAAACGGTAACTTACACAAACGTCCATACATTGAATATATACATATATATATGCATACATATACATTATGATATAAGTAGTTTTTATATTAATGGATCGCGATAATAACGTAAATGAATTTTATGATACGCTATATTTTTGTTTTGATACCGAAATATACTACAGCACACTACGACCGGAAATTATAGAATTAAGATAATGAAAATATCACGCGAAATTATAATGATAACTCTCTTTCACGCACACAACACACACACACACACAGTTTACGTGTTTATATTAATGCATGTGTATATGGAAACGTATGTGTATACGCATAGACAACAGCGTGTGCGCTACTTATTACAGGGATTACTGACTTAAGTATTTTCAAGAGTCAGCTTCGATCTCAGACTTCGATATATTTAGTAATAAATCGATTACCAATTAAAACTAACGTTAGAGGTTAATCGTTACTGTCATTTCGATTACCAGTTAAATTATAATTTATTTTATTTGTATCCTTTACTAAGAAAAGTAATGTAATAATTTTTTTGAAATATGACAGAATAAACGGATTAATTAGTTGGTAGAACATCGAGGGGGTATTTTTTCGCGATATTGAAAATAGATTTAGAATTAAACGTGTGATTCGAATGTAAATTTCTTAGTGTCGGGTGCTGTCTCACGGTAATTTCGAAGAGTATTTTAAGCTGTTTCGCCGTTAGAGACCATCTGATTATAATTGTGACAGTTATTTTTTGAATGTATCGCCGATATTAAGCGCAATAAATAAATTTTCGGCTTCGATAGTAGATAATTTATACGTAATTAATAATTGTATAGGATTAAATTCGGATATAGATAAATAATTTAAAAAAAAAAAACCACTCACAGCGCTCAACTCCTTATTGCGTTGTATTTAGCAACGATCAGCATCCTACAGCCAAAGAACTAACACGGCTGTTATTAGTCAAACCGAGCCAATTAGTCTCGTTCCTGTGGATTTATGCCGCGATTTCAGGAAATAAACTAGATAGAGCGGCAAAGGAAACGGCTACCATTGTGGCCGATCTCGAATCGATGTACGTAATTATGTCAAATCAAGACTTTTCGCTTGCTACAAACCTCGTTTAAGCTTCGCCAAATCAAGGATTCCGTTTTATCTCGGAATGCTTCGTTGTTCTCAGCAGATTGCGGCTGAAGACTAATCAACAGAAGCCCGGCTCTTCGGTGCCCCGTGTGTAGCGTTCACCACGCTTTCCGTCTCTAATAATTGACTGTCCTTTGTACTTCTCACTCGGATTGTCTTTCAACCTTCCCTTCTCACGTCAAAGATGAATACTCGTCTTCCTAACTGACCTAATCATGTTCTTACGCATGTTTCGTCTCTTTTCCTTGATTTAACTTATCCTCCCTCGTGCTTCTAGCCTTAGTTGCTGCACACGGCACGTTGAATAATATTAAATAGTAAATAATTTTAAGACTAGACTATAAAGGAGCAGAAATAATAATGAAATTCATTTATCTTCGAATGTCGATTATAATAGGACTTTCGTAAAAAAAAAAATACTTACGCCGTATAACGCTAGGCGTACACTATCTCTTTCCGGCGCAAATATTAAACACGTCGCCATATTATGAATACGTATTTACACTTACACACGTATACACGTGACGGTAAAACACACGCATATATATATATAGATATGTATATATGTATATATATATGATTGCAGGAATTTATCAACGTAGACGAACTTAACTCTTGGATGTTATGCAATCCGGATGTAATTTCGCTGCAATGCATGTTATTCAGCGGACTATATAATATAGGTGTTTCTAGTTCAGGATTCATAGCTGATATATCGCCGTTGCCTTACGTTAAAATAAGGAATTTTCGAGAGGATAATTTTCCGTTCTTATTAGACATTCCATCCTTCATGTTTTTGAATATGCATTTGCCCAGCGAATATCGAGAAAATTGGAGGTCAGCCGGTTTTATTCGTTTTATTATTATTATTATTATTATTATTATTATTATTATTATTATTAATATAATTTCATCATTATTACCACCGTTAATACTACTATCACTATTTTATTATTCAAATTTATCGATTATTATTATCGTCATACATACCTATTCAGAAATACATCCTGTTTTAGTTCCCCAAGGTTCTGTGCTGGGCCCCACGCTGTACTTGTTATACACGGCTGATTTCCCTACAATGGAAAACGTACAGCTGGCTATATTTGCGGATGACACTGCACTGCTCTCAACACACACGGATCCGAAGATTGCTAGCCGTAACCTACAGAAAGCTCTTACTAAAGCGGAGATATGGTTTAAAAAATGGAAAAAATGAAAACAAATCTGTCAATATCCATTTTACCAACAGAAAAGTTACACCCCCACCCGTCAGGATTAATAGCACCGATTTGTCAGTGCGCGATCAACGGTCAAGTACTTAGGATTACACCTGGATAGCCGACATGGAAACATCACATACAGATGAAGAAAAAAGAATTAGATATTCGAATTAAAAAAAAATGTACTGGCTGATAGGGAGAAACGGTGTACTAACGACAGATAATAAACGTTTAATATATACGGTGGTTCTAAGGGCTGTCTGGACCTATGGGGTGCAACTTTGAGGTTGTGCTAGATCATCGAACCTGAAAATAATACAAACGTCACAAAAATAAAATTCTTCGAATGATAACCAACATGTAACAAATCTAACGTTGCATCGAGATTTACGTATAGATTATGTGGCCGAGGTCATAAAAGTTCACGCTAAAAGACAAGCAAGAAGATTTGATAGCCACCCGAATACTTTTGCTACAGGATTGCTTCATACTACCGGTGACATAAGGAGACTAAAACGTCAGAAACCGCCGGATCTCGTTTAGGGTCGTCGTAATCGGGTAGGTATCGCTGGATACTTGTCCCCCTCATGCTCAATTCTTTTAAACGTACCGCTAAATGTCCTTGGTGGACAGCTCGCAGTATTATAAATAATAATAAAAAAAAATATTATTATCGAATTGAATTATCAGTATTATTGTTATTTACGGTATAATTATCGGCGGTGGTACATTTTTTTTATACATTCCATCTGCGACACTAGAGCTAAGCGTACTGAATGTTTTTAATCGCCGATGCGTCTGTTGTTGTTATCCTCTATTTCAATCATTTTCCGGAAATTTACCGCTATGTTACGAATGAACGATAAAATTAATACCGTGTAAAGAATTTCTTTTATTCGTCACCCTCGTGACTGGGATAACTGAATAGGCGCGCATAACGGAAATTCCATTACAAATAAATTACGTATATATGTAGATTGTAAATCCTTTAGGAAAGAAACTTTTAAAATCTATATTTAATCGGATAACATTTAGAGCATTATATTTTTATTTAGAGATTTAAACATAATGCAGTATCGTACAATTACCTAGGGGGAAAAAACTGTCTCTACCGTCGTAATTGTTTACTACGTCTTAAAAATATCGGTAATCGTTCCTTCGCAGTTCCAGCTTTCTTTACGATGATGTGTTCCCCCCCCTCTTAAAAAATAAGATCTGTGTAAAGTTTGCCTGCTCTTATCTTTCAAACCAATCGAAGCACTTTAGTAACATTGTTTCAGCTTCCGAATAGCTCTGATTCTTCATCATTATCGAACTGCTGAACATTACATTATCTTCAAGAGTGACGGTTAAAAGAAATTTTACCCTAATTATAAGGATAAAATTTTTATATGTACAGGTATATATAATTTGAAATGTAGGCGAAAACGAAAACGAGATTCTTTTTTCGTTTTTTTCTATCATTTTCTGGATGTAGTGGACTCACAAACGGCCTACTACTAACGTACGAACTGGTATGATTAAATCAAATCATTTATTTCTACTTGAACAATCGTTACATATAAATTTCTTAAGGTTATTTAACATCGGCTAATTCGGCTATGCGCATAATAACTGCGCGAGTGCCAATTTAATTATTTATATACGCACGCGCCCACATAAACATTTACATCATCTGCCGAATGTGAGATATACAACAAATTACCACCTCTATCGTTATAAAATCTTTTGCATACTCGCTAAATAGTTGTATACAAAAATAAATTATAATATATAATATTACATAAACATTTTATTATATTAAATTTTTATATATTAATATGTAATTATTATATATATATATAATTATATTTAATATAAATATTATGTTATTAGACACTTATATATAATAATAAATAAATTTATATATAACCTTATTTAAATATGTAACTAGAAGGAGACTAAATTTTAACACCAAAAAAAAAATACAAAAAAAGAAAAAATAGATTTAAACAAATTTATTTGACGACTACCTAACGCTATAGACGATATATCATTCCTGTAATTACCTAAAACGAGAATAAAAGAAGCGTTTTGGGAAAATTTTAAGCGACTGACAAAAATTATTTTAGCAATTTTTTAAGTATCGTATATATATATATATATATGTGTGTGTGTGTGTGTTTTGTATGCGCGTCTAGAAAAAATTACGCCGAATGAAAACCTACTTAAACCTGGGAAAGATATGTCGAATATAAATGATATTCGTCCAATTAGTTTTTATTAAGAAGCAAATTAGCGCAAAAAGTTATACTTAGTCGATTGCAAAAAATTGTCATCAGAAAACAATATTCTTGTAAACGAAGTTTGGTTTTAGAGCTAATCATTTTACAGTGCATCAAGTTGTGAGGATAGGTGAACTTCATAACATCGAATTTTAACTCGAATAAACACACCGGACTATTATTAATCGATATAGAAAAAGCCGACTCGGCACGATGCTGTTTTATGTAAAATGTTCCTATATCGATATTTGATTAAAGTAATAAAATCGTATTTATATCGTAGTTTTCTACGTTACGTATTGTTCTAATAGCTCCTTAATGGGGAACCTATCACGCTGAAGTCCAGCAAGGTAATATGTTAGATCCTTAGGCCGCGCTCACATTGGATACGAATTGCTATCGTACGTAAACGTACGACAACGGTCGTACGAATTGAGTGCGCACACTACTCGTTCGTTCGTACGAACTGGGTGTTTTTCTCAGTTAGTAAGTCGATTGCAGTAGTGCTTTCGCGTTGTTTCTCACTCTTTCATAATGAATAATAATTTGTATCTCTTAGATAGTTCTCTCCTGAATCGAAGACTACGGCAGAACCAAATGGGTGCGTGAAATATATTTGAAAAGAGACGATTTCGGTGAATTTCATCACATTATGACAGATTTAAATAGCGACAACAATTTATTGTACGGTTATGTGCGTATGAAGAAAGTTAAATATATAATTAATGTAATACGCCCTAATTTATCTAGATACAGTAATTTCCGCAAGACCATATCACCTGAAGAGTACTCTTGAGGTAACAGAATAAAATACACTATTTTTATTTACAACTTTTTATTATATATATATATAGAATATATATATGTATGTGTATATATATATATATATATATATATATATATATATCCCCCCTAGGGATACTTTGTACCTTCAGGGGTCCGAAGCTCTAACCGGTACGGGGCGCGTCCACAGATGGCGGATGGTGGAGTGGCCTACAGATATGTAGGTTAGCTGCGAATAAGGCGTTAGCCAAATAAGCAGTCGCGGACCATGGGCAGCTTGAGGACCTGCCCACTAAAAGTCTGCAAAAATCCTATGACTGTCTCTCCCTCGGCGGGTTAAGGTCGCCGTAAAAACCTTAAATAAATGTTACTCCTCAGTAACAAACCGTTGCCTTGCGGTTAGGATTTTCATCCAAAGGCTTGGTACAGGGAAGCAGCTGTTACCAATACCTTCTTGGAGCGGACGACAAATGATGTCGGTAAGGTTCAAGTTAGGACAATCGTACGGCGAAAATCACATATTGATTTAATCGACTACGGTACTGCGATGAGGAAAGCAACGGAAAACTACCTCATTAATTATTTACAAGAAAACCATTATGTTCACGAATTACTCAGAATCAGATTTGTTACGTGATCCGACTGACAATCGGCGTCTAGGTTACAACGGGACCTTGGATGTGATATATGCGACCGTGTCATGCGACCCGAGTGACGATCGGCGCTGCAAGGTCATGGCTCAGACTTGCAGTGTAAAATATGTGACTGAACCTAAAAGAATCAAGAAGGATAAAAAGATTTTAAACATTGCAACGTGGAATATAAGAGGGTTAAACCAGGTAGGGAAACTAGCTATAGTAGAAAGAGAATGTGAAAGACTAGGAATCAGCATAACTGGTTTAAGCGAAACTAATTGGCAAAGAGACGGCCACTTTCTAACATCGTCAGGTAATAAAGTTTATTATGCAGGCGGAACAGAACACAAAAAGGGTGTGGCTTTCTTAATTAATAGAAAACTGAGTAATTATGTAGTGGCATTTGAAGCAATAAATGATAGAATGATTTATTTAAAACTGTTGACTAAACCGATGCCTCTACACTTACTACAAATATATGCACCGACTGCATCAGCTCATGACGATGAAATTGATTTGTTTTATGAAGATCTACAAAATATTATAAATAGAATCAGTGAAAGAGAACCTATGTTAATTTTAGGTGATTTTAACGCCAAAATCGGTGACACTGCGAAAGAGAACAGTTTGCGTAACGTAATAGGTAAATTTGGATTAGGAAAAAGAAATGAAAGGGGTAACCGATTATTAGAATTCTGTATTACAAATAGCCTATTAACAAATACTGGCTTTAAAAAACATCCACGTCGATTATATACATGGAAATCGCCATCTGGAAATTCGAGGAACCAGATAGATTACATACTGGTGAGATCAAGATGGAAATCATCATTATTGGATGCAACAACATATCCTAGTGCTGAATGTGGAACTGACCACAACTTACTAGGAGGGAAATTTATAATGCGATTGAAAAGAATTATATGCCCATCTCATAAAGATAGGACGATAATAAATAAGCCGGATACTTTCTGTTCCGCAGTAAATAACAATATCGAACAAGATAATCGAAATTATGAATCGCCTAATGATATTTGGCTGAAACTGACCTCAGCGATTGAACGGGCAAAAAAAGATGGATCAAATCCGATGAGTATACGGAAAAGGAAAACCTGGATAACTGATGACACAATAAAATTAATTGAAAGACGTAGGAACACAAAAATCCATGGTAATGATGTGGAGTATAGGCAATTATGCAGAGATATCCAACGTGCATGCAGAA
Organism: Coronaproctus castanopsis; assembly: GCA_032883995.1. Classification (NCBI taxonomy): domain Eukaryota; kingdom Metazoa; phylum Arthropoda; class Insecta; order Hemiptera; family Monophlebidae; genus Coronaproctus; species Coronaproctus castanopsis. Next base: position 5,226,046 of record CM065054.1, read on the forward strand.
AGGATAAGAATAGATACTATGGAGATCTATGTAAACAAATACAAGCTCACAAGGAAACGAATGAAACTAAAGATATGTTTAAAAAAATACGCATAGTTACTAGAGAATTTAAAGCCAAACACCATGGGGTATTGTAAACAACACCGGGTCGTTAATAACCGACATACGTGAAATAACGGAATTTTGGCGTGATTACTGTCAAAAATTGTATACAGATATAAATAGAAATACAAATAGAAATTCAACGCAAATAAAGGACAATAAATTTGAACAAGAACCTATGCCTTTACGCGATGAAGTAAAACAAGCAATTGTCAAGCTAAAAAATGGAAAAGCTGAAGGCGAAGACAAAATTCCTGCCGAAATAATTAAAATATTATCCGGAGTCACTTTTGATTTCCTATATAAATTATGCTGTAAAATATGGAATACATGTGAATGGCCGCGTCAGTGGACCACGTCAATTTTAATACCGATACATAAAAAAGGGTCTACAAAAAGTTGCGATAACTATCGTACAATCGCCCTCATTCCACACGCTTCTAAGATATTATTACACGTAATAAATGAGCGTTTAAAGTCTTATCTTAATTGGCAAATTCCTGAAGAACAAGCCGGTTTTATCGCAGGAAAAAGCACGCGGAATCCGTGAAAATGAAACAAATTGAAACAAATTATAGAAAAAGCCAGAGAATACTACGTGCCTGTATATATAGCATTTATAGACTATAAAAAGGCTTTTGACAGCGTGATATGGGACAAGCTATGGATAATTTTGTCCGAAATGGGTGTTCCTAATCATCTTATAATGCTAGTGAAATCACTTTACGAAAACAATTATAATACAGTACGAGCAGATAATTATTTCTCTAAACCTTTCAAAATATCAAAAGGTGTTAGACAAGGATGTATCCTATCGCCACTTTTATATAACATATACTCTGAATATATAATGCGACGTACTCTTGGCGCAGAGGAAGGAGATATTTCAATTGGTGGAGCAAAAATTAATAATTTGAGATATGCCGATGACACGGCAATTTTTGCATCATCTATGGAAGAATTAAGTACAACTTTAAATAAACTGACGACAGTAAGCCATGAATTCGGAATGCGTATAAACAAAAATAAAACAAAAATTATGATAGTGGATCATAATAATGAAAACATATCTAATACTTCACAACAATTACACGGATATGAAGTCGTCAACGAATTTGAATATCTAGGTGTCCGGATCAACAATAAAGGAGGCTCAAGAAAAGAAATAAGGAGACGATCTGCGATGAGTCTAAATGCTATGAATAAGTTGCAACGTACCTGGCGGGATGGAAATATCAATTATTCTACAAAAATACAATTTGTTCGTTCCCTGGTGTTCTCCATCTTTACCTATGGTTCCGAAACATGGGTAATAAACTCCACGGATCAGCAATATATTGATGCATTTGAAATGAAATGCTGGCGCATAATGCTGGATATTAAATGGCACGATAAACAAACGAACGTCTCGATCATTAAGCGTCTTAATATAGATAAACGATTGTCACAAGACATACGCGATAAAATGCACAAATTTTTCGGTCATATAATGCGTGCACGAGACTTAGACAGGACAGTCACACTAGAAAGAATGAACGGACATAGAAGAAAAGGTCGGCCAATGACCCGATGGACGAAACAAATATGCCGACGTGTTAAACTGTCAATACCAGATTTGGTACACTCGGCAGATGTTCGACAACTGTGGAGGAATTTGATTGCTACATAATGGTCACGACGGTCAATTATGATCAATATACGACTGTAGATATATATATATATATATATACATACACAAAAAAAAAAAAACGATAAAAACCGCGAATAGAAATAATACACTAAATAATAAACAAGCTATGTGGATCTAAACAAGAAACAGCGGCATACAAAAATATCATTCAAACGTACGAATTCATACGAAATATCCCAACGTGTTGGGATCGAATTCGGATATCGGATCTATACGCACGTATACGTACGACTAACTCGCATCCAGTGTGAGCGCTCTCAACCACTTCAAAGAATTGGGATCGTTCGTACGTTTTCGTACGTATCCGTACGAGTGATTTTCGTACGAAAACGGATGCAATGTGAGCACGGCCTTATCCTTTCCTACTCTTAATAAATAATTTACTAAAAATTCCTTTTATTATTTTTTAATTTTATTTTTTTTTCTTTATTTTTTTTTTGTTTTTATTTTAAGCTTCCATACAGTCTACCCATATCTGCATATTATGGAATGAATAAGAAAGGGCTATTTATAAATTAGGCAGATTAAGAATTAATGTAGGGATGAGTAAAATAAAATAATGATAATCTAAAATATAGGAGTATAGGTCCGTATATTCTTCAACATTTTCAAGAGCTAGGAGAAATGCAATATTTATAGGAAATGAAACTTTAAGGCTGTGAAGAGCTTGATAAAATGCAAAACAACGAAGATTACTATGATGGGAACACTCTAGGATAATACGGTTCACATCGGCCACTAAATAGTTATTCAGTAGGATGTGAGTGATTTGGAGAACTAACAAGCTTCACAACTTGTCTAGCGAAGCAAGAAGGCGACTACTGCCGAGTCTCATTCGATAAATAGTAATAATAAAACCTCGAAATTTGATCGTTTTAACATTAATATTGTAGAACCATGGATTAGAAGGTATGTCGGGTTGAATGGATTTATTATAATTCCTTGTAATAAATGGATCGGACCATAGATTTTTCCAGTATTCCTTATGCACATATGTAATGTACGCTAGAAGATCTATAGGAGGAGTATAAAACAAAAAAAAAGTCCTTAATGTAACCGTTGAAGTGACTATTGCGATGGATACACCGCTATGCCCGGGGATCCAAACAAATTTAACTCTCACACCGAGCGAGTTTAATCGGCATATGTAATTAGAAATTTTGTAAATAATTGACGGTGAACGAGAATTGAGCTGTGAGCGCTGTAATGCCGGCAAACAACTTTTAGAATCGGAGAGGATGAGAATATTTGTAGATGGGTGATTTATAGATTTTTGTTTGTAATCCATCCTTTTCTTTAAAATCTTGTAAAATGTTTATAATTTCGTTAATTATTAAAGGGTTATTATTACCGGCTTTTACTTCACCGTATAACATACACAATCTGCCTAACAATTCGTCGATATTGTTCCCGTATACGTATTCTACAGGATTATTTATATAGATTTTTTGTATTCCTACACCAGTTTTTTCGACGTTTTTTAGAATATTATGTTTAATTAGAATCGCCTTAATTATAACGTTATATTTATTTCCTATACTACTTGTCAAACGCGGATTATTCGGGTCATTTTTTTGTTTATACGAACTAGTTTTTAACAAAAGTTCTTTGTATACTTTCAAGTCTTTTTCGTTGTAATTTTTAGGTTTTTCCAATAACTCCCATAATCTTCGCGAACCTTCGTACCAGTAGTCGGTATTTAGTAACTTTATATTATCGTTCTCTATAATTATCGGTGAATTACCTATATACATAGTTCCTCGATACGTATACCAAAAGTGAAATCTGTCTTTACATTTTTCGACTAATAGTTTTTCATGTATTTGGAGGCTACCGGACCTAATGTTTGTACAAATTCCTGCGGTATTTCGATAGAGTAAAATTTATTGTAAATAAATCTAAAAATGAAATTACGTCTTGCTAGTGAAATATGTATATCAAATTTTAAGTTGTCGTTATATAAATATTTTGGGTAATTCATATGTAATGTTTATTATGTACGCTTGAAAATGACGTAATTGTCGAAAAACTTTGCGCAATAAAAAACCGAATCCATCTACAAAATCTGCTACTACAGCTCAAAATCCAAAACCCATTAAAGACGCTACGCAATACCTTATGTAGAATACCGGTTATTGTACCGCCTTGGAGCCAATTCAGTCCGAATATCTGTTGGGATTTATTTTCAACAGATGTTAAAATGAAACCGATGGTGGAAATCCATGGGAAGCTTAGGATTGTCTTGCAACAGCAACCGAACGCAGTCGTTTGCTTCACCGACGCATCAAAATCATCACGATATGTTGGTGGTGCCTTCTCAATCGGCAGCATGATCCATTCCTTCAGTTTACCGACCATGTCATCAGTTCTAGCTGCTGAGATGATAGCCTTGCTCCAGTGTTTGTTACGAATTGCGGAATTACCTGCTGACCCGTATGTTATACTGACCGACTCAGCTAGGGCGTTACAATGCATTGAAGCGAGGAATTCTACTGTGTCCATGGTAGACCAAATATGGTACAGTGCTTACAAATTAAGTGAACTTAATACCGGCATCACTTTTGTCTGGGTTCCAAGCCATCGAGGGATAATAGGCCACGATGAGGTACACCGTGCTGCACAAGAGCCTACCCAAGCTTACCTGCCGACAGTACTGGAAGAAGACGATGCAATATATTATTGCCAGAAAATTCTTGACGCGTGGAATCGGTCGTTCCATTCTCGGCCGAGTAAACTTGGAAATATAAAGAAGGATTTAACAACCTGGCCATCAAAGATTGGTAAAATTTGTTCACCGAGGTTGGAAACAGCCGTCAACCGAGTGTATATTGGTCACACGCTGAGTACGCACTCCTATCTACTGAGTGCCCAACCACCACCAATATGCGAATTGTGCTGTACTTCGTTAACAGTCTACCATATCGTGGTTATCTGCCCGAAATTTGCTCAATATCGGTGCAATCAGCTGAAGAAAAATATACCGAAAGTAAACAACCTCTTCCTTCACACCATCGAAACTGTGTAATAATATATAATTAATTCATATTTCGAGTAATAGCCTTATAGGCAATAACTACTCGTTAAAAAAAAAAAAAAAAAAAGTGATTAAACTGTGTTACATTTTGTTTGGTTTATAATTTATGAAATTACTACTCTCCAATATATTCAACATTTTATAACTAGTTTGGGTATTAATATATTATTATTATTATTATTACATTCCTTATTTCGTATAACCTTTCTGTTATTACGAGGTTCGTTATAAAATATATATATATATATATAATAAAAAAACATTTATAAATATAAAATATTTGACTGGATCTGTTAATTGTGTTTTTTTTTACTCCAAAATTTTACATTTATTCATTTATTTATTTTTTTCTTTTAGGTTATTGTTTTCGACTGAAGTTAACGGGGAAAGTTTTTCCAATTTTTATACGAGCATTATTAACAGAGGCGCAACCGTTGTGGTGATTAAAGATATTTACGATAACGTATTTGGCGGCTTTGCCTCAGCCAGTTGGCATATTAGTCCAAAATTTTATGGTATTGCCAAAACCGAAATCATTACTTTATTATTAATTACTATTATCGTTCATATTATTTATTATCATTATTATCATTATTATTATTATTGCAATATTATAGTAATAATTTGCGTATACTCTCAGCTATGACGAACTCTTACGCGTCAGTAAGTAGTGTAAGGTAAATCGTAATTATATAAGTAAATAAATTTCTATACAAAAAGACAAATCTATTAAGGCGATATATAAACTGAATGATAAACGTTAATAATTATTGCAGCTTCCGGTATATTTGTAGTACATATATATTATAATATCGTGTTGGTCGGTCAATTTACAACGTATTAACCTATGAGACGATCGCCACGTTATTACGTTCCACCTAAGAGAGCGAGGTACATATATTCTGTGATTGCGGACAATACGTTCTCACAAAACCCTCTCTTTGGTAGAGCTATGAACTTGTAGGCTGGTAATGTACCAGATAAAGCTAAATAAGAAATGACGCAGTCGCCAGCCCAGAATACTGTGCAAGAAAAAAATATTTATTTATTTTATTCACCGGAAACTAAGCTTCTTCGCGTGGAACCAACAATTAACAAATTTCCCTACGGAATGACTAGCGTACGTTACGAATTTAATACTATTTATTTTAATTATTACGATGGTTATTTTAATTTTACATGATTCAACATAAAAACAACTTACTAACAATTATTCACATTTCCATATAACATAATTCACAAAATATATACATAAAATTCATTAAGATGTACAAAGAAAATATAAAATAACGTAACCTGGTGGTACCACCGGTGAGATCGATAGCGGCTTTCAAATCGTGGTGACTTATCCGATATTCCGCTCGTTGTATCTCCGCAGTAAGATGGTATTCAGCTGTTCGGAATTATTTTTTACTATTTCAAATTTAATTCATTATTTATATTTTATTTGATCGCGGACGAATATATTATGTGATAATTATTATAATTAAAACAAGCAATTATTCTCTTTATTATTCCGCTCGATCTCGTAACGGACGAGCAGTTCGATCGATTTACAACCTTTCGGACGAAGGTACGATCTCTTCCTAACAACGATATCGATTATAATATTAAACATATACGCTTATCTCGATCGGGCACGTGTCTACTTACACATATATGTCTATACATATACATATATATATATATATATATATATATATATATATATACACACACATAAAACGCGATTATCGGTTGCTGGCTCCACGTGCGACTTGTTTCCTGTAATTTCTCCGTTAATCTGGGATTGATCATGACTATTATGTTCTACTTGTAACTTAATAGACGGATAATACCGATATATATATATCTATACTAATACGTCTCGCACGAGCCTATAACCTTCGCTAAGCTGTATTATTTTCCGAAACTTATTTTATTTATTTTTATTTTATTTTTATTATTTATAATAAATTTCTACAATATTCCCTAGATATTAAAACGCCATAAATCTCCCCCTTTTTGTGAATTGATTTTGGGTAAAATCAATTAATGAAATATTCATATAAGAGTGTTTAAATTTGGTTAAAATCGAAAATGGGTGGATTACGTCATACGCGCGTTCTAGGATGATTCGGTATCAGTTGATCGACTACAGCTAACGTAACGCTGCGAACGTGACCAACACACGCTTAAATTCCGTTACTCACACAATCAACTTGCCTCATCACAACATTTATTTGACGAGAATGCATACCGGTTTAACTTATTGTATACCTATCATTGTGTGAGTGCGATGAGCGACCTTCATTTCGGCTGTTAATTCGACGGTGAGTTCCTTATCAGTTTGAATATTGTTTATAGATGACCTATATTAAAAGGGCATTGACCGAGATTTTATCTATTTTACGGTAATACTATATTCGACATTGAATGACTGTTACTACTTTTAATATCATGTATTATTCCATATATTATGTTATTAATATTACGATCTTAATTTTAACGTTACTTATTGATAATTATTATTTCGTCCTACTAGTACGACTATAATTATTATATACATGACTTATATACGTATTAATATTGCAATTTCCAAGTATATATCTTAATTCACTATTTTACCAGTATGATCTTTATTTAATAACGTGATAATCGAAATACTATTCTTATTTATTCGTTTTATATTGATAAGATATGTACGTATTTAATGACCCGTATAATTTAATACAAATTTATTTTATCATTACCGCGTCGTCTTTAATGTTAATCTATATATTTTTTTTTTTCGCCACTTAACTTATCGCAATGAATTTTGTGAAACTTGTCTAATACCACCAACAACTTGTTCCTTCAGACGTGGGTAGTGGCCTAAAATATATCAATGGAAACCATGTCTAGTGGGTAGGCAACAGTATGCCGCTTATATTTAGGTTTATTCGCTTGGTTGTCATATTTTACCCTTTTACATAATCGACACTTATTAATTTCTCGCCTTACCATCGTTCGCATATTATTAAAATAACATTCTTGTTTTAAAAGTCGTATCGTTTTTGTAATTGCTTGGTGCGCGAATCAATATGATACAACCAGATACTGGTACGCAAACTCTCCAATAGGTTTTCTCTCCACTTTTATCGATGAACAGGATTCCATCTTGGTATTTGTAATATAGTCTCAGTTTTCTATCATTCGGCAATCTGTTTATAACTATTTTCCACGCTTTATCCTGCAGTTCTACTTTTAATTTATCTAATACCTCCTCTAGCTTGCTCCTTTTCTCAATCATGTGTCCAATCAACACTTGGTTATCCGTCATTTCATTTTCATTACATAGATACCTGGACAAACTATCCGTTACTATGTTGTCTTTACCTTTTATATATTCAAATTCAAAATTAAATGCTTCTACATATATAACATCCATCTTACAAGTCTTTGCGATTTCCGCTTGCTTTCCCACAAGAATTTCAAACAATAATGATCGGTTTTTAGTATTGTTTTATATCCTTCTATGAAAATTCGAAATTTTTGCGCTGCACAGACTATTGCTGATAATTCTTTTTCCGTACAAGAATAGTTCTTTTCATATTTATTTAATAAGCGTGTTGCAAACATTATGGGTCTAGGATCATCACCATCATACTGATACAATTCTCCCCCTATACCAATGTCAGATGCATCAGTCCTTATATAGAATGGTCTGGCATAATCGGGAGTTTGTAAATATATTTTTTCTCGAAATTTTTTCTTAAACAGCTCAATCGCTTCCTCTTGCTCCTTTTCCCAGATAAACTTATTCATATTTTTCTGCAGTTTTGATATTGGTTCAATTATATCGGCGTAATTTTGTATGAATCTTCTATAAAAATTACATAATCCGAGGAAACTTTGTATGTGCTTTTTATTTTTTGGCGGTTTAAATGATCTCATTAATTGCACCTTTTCCTCTTGCATAGATATACCTTTATCGCTCAAAACATATCCCAGGAAATTTATTCTCGGAACACCAAATTCCGATTTCCTAATATTTATGGTCATTCCAGAAAGTTTTAATTTTGATAACACTAAGTCTATGCGACATAGATGTTGTTCCTCCGTTTCGGATATAATACACGTATCATCCACGTAGTTTATTATGAAAGGTTTACACTCTTCTCCTAGTACGATAGTTAATGCTTTTACAAATGAGACTGTACTTGTGGATAACCCAAACGGTACTACGGTAAACTCGTAATTTGTTCCTTCAAAAGTAAATGCTGTATACTTCCGTGAATTTACTTCCAACGGAACTTGCAAAAAACTCGCAACTAAGTCTATTGAACTAATGTATTTGAAATTATGATGCTTATATAACAACTCCTCAATTGGTCGAGGTTTCTCATTATCCATCTCGATTATTTTATTTATTTGTCGAACATCCAAACGTACTCTTACCTCGCCTGATTTTTTCACGACAGCTACGAGAGGACTATTGTACGGAGAATTCGAAGATGTAATTATTCCTTCATTTAACATTCTCCTAATTTCCTCCCTCACCGCTCCTCGTTTGCTCATTGGAATAGGATAGGTGTTATTACTTCTATAAACTTGATGCGGTATAGCGTTGATTTTATATTCAAAAGCTTCACAGCGTCCTGGCCGATTACTTAATATACTGTTATAGCAAGGATAGATTCTAACTGTATCTTTCCTTCCTCGCTTAGATTACAATTTTTTAATACTTTCCGTACACCTTCTGATTCTTCCTCTACATCTTTTGTCAATTATTTCAATGTTCCAGCTTCTATGCCTTTTTCCTTATCTTCTAATAAATTTCCGATCACATTTAGCGGTAAACTCTTATGTTGCTGTGTCTAAAGTCGACTACTATTTCTTTTATACTTTGGTTTTCAATTTCTCGAAGTTTTAATTTGATAAACCGTTATTCAAAATTTATTTCCGTTAAACGGAACTACATAGAATAGTATATTCGTTTTAATAATATTAATTTTTATGGATAATTTAACACTTAATCTAACTGACTGCGGTTTCTTTCCACGCGCTCCTGTTATTGTCAAATTAATTACGGATAATCTGGGAATCGATCTTAATTTATCTAGTTCATTTATTGCCCGCTACAGATTTGCTTCTATCTCGATTATCATCGCATTCTGTAACGAGAAAAAGCGCACGTTTTGTGTAGAACTCGCGACAGTGCTAACAGAGTTTCAAAAAGAATTCAAAGTTACCCGATTTTTTTTTTGTGACATACCTTAAGTTTACGAAACAAATGCAGGTGACTTAAGATGGACAATCACCATCGGAAACATTTTAAGGAAAACTAGAAAGTTGCAAATCGGACAGAGTGGCGAAAAGAAATTGAAGAAGCTGTAGAATAATGGTCGTGACTTCGGGAAATTACATCCACACGAAGAAGAAAAGTTTATTTTATTTCGGTGGAATATTTTTAATTTTGTTTTATATATATATATATATATATATATATATATTTTATTGCGTGGATTAATTTTTTTGTTTCGATTTTTTTGTTAGGCGATGCCCGTAGTTTTCTATTTACCTTATCTCCGACTATGAATATTTACACCGCGTCCTATAGTAATAGTAATTTCCAATACTTAAATGTGAAACAAAGAACATTACCGAACGGATTGGTGAGTTTTAATTTTTTTCAATTGCTTTCCATTTTATCTTAATTGTTCGAACATCCTATAATAAATCGTTCGATAATTAACTAGGGAATGGGCGGTCAGATGGGTTACATCGCGATGTGGCTACACGAATCTTTCGATTACGGTACCAGTACGCCGACTTGCGTAACATTTAGCGATTATAAACAATTATCCGGTGCCGATAATTTTCGCATTAACGGCGTCGAAGTATGGGGTGTAGAAGACTGCGTTCAAGAGGATGAAGTACGTAACCATTCACGATATTTTGACCGTTATTAATTTATTAATTTCATATTTTATTTAACTACCTGCCTGCCTTGATTTGTTTATTCGTTATTCAAACAACACGCTTCGCGTTTACTAGTTATCTCATTTTCGTAGTAACATTGTGATGTGCTAACATTATACATTCCTTTCATCTCAGATTATAAATATTTATATAATCCGTTCGTTTTTCATACGTATATATAACGTTTTGTCATTTTAACCAATGTTACGTTAATAATAAACTTTTCCTTTTACATTTATAATAATGTCGTTATTACTTTTTTCCCCCCCGTCATTCGAACAGTGTGGAATGTAGTGATTTAAAAAAATAAACAAGAAAAAAATACAGCTGAAATCGCTACATTCTTTATATGAAAAGACCACAAAACGACTATTAAGCCATTATCGAGTGAACATAAAAAAAAAATATATATATATATATATATCAGTATTTAAATATATACAATTTATTAAAGATATAAAAGGAAAAACAAAAGTAAAATAAAACAAAAAACCTAATTTACATGTACAATATTATTGAAAAAAAAAATGGTAAAATGAAAAAAAAAAACAGGATTATTTATGAAATAATCTGTAGTGATGAATGTGGGGGTAAACAACGCACAATCAACAAATGAGCGATATAAAATTTACACAAACGATTACGAAAAAATAAAAATTTTTAAACCGACCCTCAGTTTAACGCGAACAGCCCCGTGTAATTAACTGGCACTATCGATAACGTATCCACTTTTATAGGCCGAACCTCTAAACTGAACCTAGCAAATGAAGTAATTAATTATATAATACTATCATTATTTGAATAACGTAGAATGATTTTCGGTTAAAATAAACGAAAAAAAAAAGACGTTAAAATCACTACAATTATTCTTCATGAAAAATCATAAAGCTTTTCGACTGTTAGGCCATCATCAAGTGAATATTTAAAAAGATAAAAAATATAAAATGAAAAAATATTAATTTAAGATTACAATTCAGAAAAATCGGTAAAATGAAGAACAGTATTAAGAAAAACAATAGTTAGAAAAAAATGCCGAGATGCCCTTCGAAAGATGAAATAGTGTCTGGCTTATTAGGCTGACACAATGGCAGCAAAGCAACCTACTCAAATAAGTTTCTTCCGAAAGAAACAAATTTTATAGACACACAAACAAAAAAAAAAAACATGAAAATTAGTTAAATTTATACAATACTTCTTAAAACTAATTCTTCATCAAAATTTATCGCCGAATTTAATAAATTATTTGTATCTCTTTCTTTATTATTTACATGTTTTCTTAAAAGTAGTTTTCTTTTTTTTAACCGTATGTAAAATTTTATAATTTCCGTTGATATTATGGATTTTGTGTTTTAATCGTTTACCAATGTTTTCCAAGTAACGATTTTTGATCATTCTGCATATAGATATTTTTTAAATGTTATTGATTTTTTAACTACTTTTTCGTCATTTAGTTATTACTTTCACTTATAATACGAATTTTGAAAAATAACTTTACACGATAACACTAGAAATTATGCGTGAACATTTATATATATATGTATAAAATTAACAATTATAATTGGGAATTGAGAATTTGATTAAAATGCATGGTTTGTTTTCTGTGTGCAAAGACTCGCACAAACTCTTTTAGACAGGAAGAGCAGTCTCAATTTTCGTTTATTGGAGCATGTTTTCATATAGATGGGACATCGTTACAGATTTTTGGGTTAAAAACGATATGAATTATAAAAATTGATTAACATACCTATATGGACTTTTCTATTTTACAGCATTAAATGGGTGTTCAGTTGATGGTGTTTTTCATAATATAAAGTCAGCGATTAACATAATTCAAAAATAAAATCATGGTTTTATTTTCGAAAATTAATAAAGGGTTTTTTTTTTATTTGCAGTAACATATTTTATGGTTTCGAACCATTTTTTTTTTTTTTTTTTTTTTTTTGGCTCAGCTTGCTCCATTTGGCCAGTTCAAACCTTTATCTAGTTAGTATATTTTAAACTTCAAAGCCACTACGTTTGATAAATTTATATAAACTGACTGTAACAGAAGACAACGGGTCGGAAACAATTAATTCAATACTCAGGTAATGTATGCCACTTTTGGAAAATATTAGAGAAAAGCTTATCTCTATGCTTTAGGAATTTCGGACAAATCCAAATTTTATATTCAATACAGTCGTCAACATGGCACGTATCACATGTACAATCAGAAATTATGCCTAATTTAGCAAGATGCGAGGGGGAGAGATTATGCCGCGGTACGTAATCTAAATAAAGTTGATATATAATCTCTCGAAACGTTCTGGTATAATTGGAACCATAGTTTACTGGAAATCGTATGTATCAAAGCGAAGTATTTTTTACCTTTATTCTGACTTTAGGCGGTGTAGTATTGTTGAAAATCTATTAGTAAAGATTGTTTAATCTTTGGTAACATCAGTACCACAATAAGAAGGAACCCACTTAAACTTTACTCTAGATCCACGATTATAAAGCTGAATAACACGATGTCTTACATCAAATTCTAACTCGGACATTTTGAGTTCTGGGAGCTTAGATAATTTTAATAGGACACTTAAGGAATCAAAAATGATTAGAATATTCTTTTTCCACGCGTCTTTAACTAGGAGCAAAGCTTTGTAAATGGGCAAACAATTCTACTACAAATAAGGAACCTGCAAAGTTCTGTATACATTCGATACGTCTTTTTTCGGGTACCGAAGTATAATTTGTACGTATTTTATCGACCGCCTCGTCTGTAAATATAATTTCATAGTGGCTAAATTTTCCATTAATTACTCGCATAAATGCAGCGTCGTTAACGCCAGAACGGAGACTTTTAGCAATATTATTATCGAAGGAAATTAAGTCAACGTCTAACAAGCAAAATAAATCATGAAAATAGAATCGGTAGAAGGGTTAAGAAACATTTTAGATAATTTCAATTGTTTCAAATTTATTATGGCTGGAAAGAAAAGTGACAGACTTTTATTTGACCATTATCTGTTATGACATAGTCTCAATAAACATCGAGTTGGTTTATTAATCACATAGGGTTTTCTCTCTTCCACTTTGATATAAAACTTGTTCGTTATGTATATTCCTACCTAAGTTTTAACGGGGGTTCAGCCATCTCAGTATTTAAAGTCTGTAGGGGCGTGGAGGATATCGCTTCTAAGCATATCGAAGAGGCTTGTTTCGCACAACTTATAATTTTTTCATCTGTGTTCTGTTGAGGTTTATGAAGAGTGCTATATAGTCAACATCAGTTCAGATGAGGGATTGATAACTCCGTAGACTTATTAATGTATTGTTCAAATTTATATACATATATATATAATTTTGCTGTACATAGATTTAAACAGATATTAATACCACAAATACCCCGTCCCAAAATAGGCTGGATTTATATCTGAAATAGGAGACAAGAAATAAACTCGTTATTACAAGACAACTTACAAATTTAATGTATCGTTTACATTATTCTTCCTGGACTATGCAAAAGCATTTGATAATGTTGCACGGAATGTGTGCTTTGGAAGGCGTTTAAACTGTACTGATTAAATAAACAAATCATAAAAAAAACAACTATATATAACAGAAATAATTAATTTATATCTTATTATAAAGAACTTACGTGTACAATTATCTACGTGTGATTTATTCAAGTTCTTTATTAAGTGAATTTTATGATCTGTAGGTTTGTCATTGTTATTATTAATGTTTCTAATAGAATTTTTCTTAGTTTAATTAGACAATTAAAAATGATTTGTACTCATAACTTCATCATAATATCCATATACATCTGAATCGTATCATTCCTGATGCAGAAATGCTCCAATTCGTACACGCAATTTATCTGTATTATATCTTTCACAGATACATTCATCGAAGCTCATGTTCATAATTTTAGTTAACCATCCGACCGTTTTAAAGGTACTCAGCCGCACTCTCTTTTATTTCATCCCGTTATATATACATATATATATATATATATATATATATATATATATATATATATATATATATATATATATATATATAAATGTGTGTGTGTGATCGAGCTATTAGTAAGTATAAAAACATCTAAAATGTTAACCTTTTATCAATTATTTTGTCATTTTCTAGACAAAACTAACTTTTTACACAGATGTGATACTATATAAAACATCAGATTTTCATACTGCTTGATAGAAATTTTAAGTCACCTATTGCCTTGCTCTAAATTCATCATTTTGCGCCCACGTATATACATAAATAATAGGAAAGAATTACATTTTTGCTTTTATATTCATTTCTAAGTTGAACAAAGAGTTTTTAATATTTTCTACATATATTTGTATGTATGTATAATATTTGTGTGTGCATATAAAAATTTGTGTGTTACGTACTTTTATTTTTATTATTATTATTATTATTATTATTATTATTATGTGTATATATATAAGTGATGGGCATTATTCGGTTTTTTATTTAGTTAGATTTACTTTAATTTTTTATTAGAATAATGTAAACACAGCATAGCGAATGAAAATATCTCTATAAGTTATATAACGAATAACATATATAAAATAAACTAAATGTATTTAAAATAAAGTTGAAAAATATATTTCAGTTGAAGAAGTAACTAACAAATAATGTAGAAATGTATGAACTTTATCCAGTGAATCATGTAATCGTACAAATTTTAGAACTCCATCAATAAATTGAATGTGTTTTAATACCATTTATAATCGGTGTTTTACAAAAAAATTAATAATTTATTTTAGTAAAAATATAACTAACGATCGCTATATTCAAAATACCACTAATTTTCAATCGGTTCTAGTTAAAACTACTAATATCGATTCAAAATCCGACTAATTTTCAATCGGTTCTATTTAAAACTACTAATATCATCATATAGACTTTTCAGTCGGTTTAATAAAATCTACTAATATAACGTGATCTAACATCGTTTGAAATTTTGTGAAATGTATCATGAATCATACAAATTTTAGAATCCCATTAATAAATTTTATATATATTTTAAAGCAACACGAATATATGTAATTGATGTTTTATACAATCAATAATTTATTCCAATAAAAATATAGAATCGCCGATTTATTTTCAATCGGCTCTAATAAAACCTATATTAATGTCGACATATTTTGTGTTATTCTATCCCTTTTTTATTTAAATCCAATTATAATTACTCGTTGTTAAACTTTTATTATTAAATTCGAAGCAAACTTCTATAAACACAGTAAAAGAAAAGCACACGGTATAATATTTCAGTCGAAATGCGATTACTTAATTTCGATCAAACCAAAATAATCGAATAATTACTAACAAATATTAGTCGAAATGCAACTAAATTCAATCAAATTTATGTCATCCGATTTAAAAGTAGTCGATTTTTTATTTTAAAGCACATCGCACACTCCTTAGCATATGACGTACAAATTAAACAAAACATTAAATTTACTTATACGGACAAAATAACATCTTTACAGGATTTATAAATACATATGTAAATATCGTATATATAATGAAAGAAGAATATTTAATCAATTACTCGAATTAATAAACAAATTTAAAAAGTATATATTTTTATAAAACGACTGATTTATTCGGTTATTTTAGAAAACCGAATTAGTCGGTTATTTAAAAAAAAAAAAAACTTGTCGTTAGTCATATATGCCCGTCACTAATATATATATATATATATATATATATATATATATATATATATATATATATATATATATATATATATATATATATGAATATCAAACTATGGCGTATTAAATCGATTAAATAAATCTAAAAAAAAAAATAGTAAAAGAAGTTATGCGCAGAAAATAAAAATATTTCTAATACGTATTGCGTTACCCGGAATAATACATTCCACTTCACCTTCTTATATAAGGTAAGATCGTGCGGGAAAGTTACCAGGTGAATACAGAATTTTAACTACAGTTGAACTGTTCCACAACATGGCTCTATAATGATGATAATGAAAATATATATATATATATAATTAGATACAATAATTTCGGAACAACCGAGTAGGAAGAAAAAACGTTTATTAGTAAAAGTAAAACAATATATCAATAAACCCGAGTATACGTTTCAAGCAACATGCCGTGCCCGTCATTAGAACCAGACTAAACTAACTCTGACATAGCAAGCTACTACCTTAACTATATTGATAATACTACATTCGATTGGCTCTCAATTCACCGTTCTCTACGCTAGATCAAGTCGGAAGCCATCCTATCTGTTGAAGTTCTTGAATTTTTTAATATCTAAGGCCTCCCTAACAATTCATTCACTAATTCCAAAAATCAAAGGAAACAGTTTACAGAACAATTAGTCGGTGTCCGCGTAATAACGATATTGGAAAATCCACTTGACCAACCATGCAGGGGCACTTATACAAATATCTTAAAGAATGTAATATTGAAGGTTAAATAGTACGAAATAATTGCAATCGCAGCAGCTTAAACTGGCTAAAAGGATTGAAACATTCCAAGCCATATTTAAGCGAATGTCTTTACCACTCAATCCTTCTAAAGTTTCAGTCGTTCGGGAGCCGCGACTTCTGATTGGAAAATTGGGAAAAAAATTTTTCAACATTGCGCAACGTATTTACTACGAGATAAAGTTATTACGTAAAATAAACAACAAAATTAGAATTATCACAGCGCGGAACAAATTTTACATTTTAAAAGGAATTTAAAAAAATATGTATAGAAAAAATTAACTTGAATCAAAAGTTAGTATTCTGGAAAAATGCGTCGTACCAGTTTTCCTGTATGTCAGACGCGGTCAACGAAAGCGGCACAACGTATTGACAAAATTATTCGTATGCAGAGAGCAATTGAACGAATTCGTTCGGAAACCATAAGGCATAAAATCAAAATGA
This sequence comes from Coronaproctus castanopsis, assembly GCA_032883995.1. Taxonomy (NCBI): domain Eukaryota; kingdom Metazoa; phylum Arthropoda; class Insecta; order Hemiptera; family Monophlebidae; genus Coronaproctus; species Coronaproctus castanopsis. The sequence goes on from CM065054.1 coordinate 5,243,728, forward strand.
AGGACATTGCGAAGAGGGCAATCAACCTAAAAAAAAAAAATGTAACTGGTTCTTTGTCACATGATCCGTCGGGATGGATTGGTCGCAGATGTAAGCAAGTGGATTCCAGATTATAATAGAAATGTAAGTAGACAACCATTAAAATGGGGGACAGATAACTTCAGACAGCGGATGGTTTCTACTTGATTGAAGCTCGGATAGAACGGAATGGAAGAAAACGTGCCGATTATACTGTGTTCATAACGATGTTTAATTATTATTATTTATAGGTAGAAGGCTTTATTTATTTATTTATGTCTGTTCGGTACGGAACTCGATAAAATTATCGAAACGCAATTTTACAATATACTATAACTAAATCAAATTCGAACAAAATAATTTACAAGTCTGGAGAAAAATTTATAATATCGGTCTAAGTTGAGTTTTAATATCGTCGCTTAATATCAAAACGGAGAAATGGTTAAATTTTATACTTATATTTTAAATATATATATATATATATATTTTTGTTTTGTTTTTTTACGCAAGTATTAACAAAAAATACTTTGTAAATAATCTAAATTCTCACGCTCAAGGGTTATGTGGTACGCAATTTTCAATTGCGAAAAAATACAAACGCACGACTATAGTCTTGATAATAGCGTGTTTTTTTTTTTATAAAGTTCTTTTAATGTTTTTCTTCTTCTTCTGTTCGAATTTCGTCATCATCTATGGACAGCGTGAGAACAACATACTTTGAAATATTTCTTCATATATGCTAAGCTGACGTTGAAAGGTATATGTTGGACAGGAAACTAGGATGTGAATGATGGTAAGAGGAGTATTGCATGCAAGAGACAGGTAAGCCGATTTTCCCTGGTGAACAGGAACTGGCGCGTAAGACGTCTGTGTCCGGACCGAACGCGAAAGAGGACCACATCTTTCCGTCTGGATGTTGGCATTATCGGGTTTGCGATGCTACGATCGTAATAAGGAAGGATGGAGAATCGTTCCATTGCTATCGACTTTATCTTGTTCCAGATATGGATCGTCGTATCTTTACATGTCGTTGGAACCGGCGTTATATTACATGAATCTGCTGTCGCTGTGTCAGCTTCATTGTTTGCACCAATATTGCGATGTCCGGGTATCCGCGCAAGTACAATTTGTCGCTTATAGTTAAACGATTTTTCTAGTATAGTTTTCGCGAACGGATGCTGATGTTCGTGTCTATTCTGTATGTTTCGAATTGAACTGAGAGAATCTGTACAAATTAATATGTCATGCTTTAGCTTCGATTCTGCAATAACGATTGCGCAGGAGATTGCATATTGACGACAATACAGAGAATGTAGATGGTAGTGGACATCGGATTGTCCCATGTTTTTGTATATAACGGCGCAACCAGTCTCTTATCCATCGTTCAACTATCTATTTGCGCTTCACTGAGATCCTATTTTGTGTTTAAAAAAAAAAATCCACCTTGGACTGGTTTTCATTCTATTGAAATAGTGAACGATTATTTTTGTTAGCCTGCTATCGCTCATTCTCTGGATATGCGCGTAAAATGTCAATCTCCGTTTCCTCATAGTATCGGATAGCTTTTCTACTTTCTCATATAATTCTTTATTGGGTCTGTACCTTCTTTTCTTAGGCCAAGAATTTTTCTTATAATCTTCCTTTGCAACGTCATTTAATTATAAACATTCAGCTGCGTATTATTTATTTATCGACAATATCTTCATCTTTTTTTCCTCTACTTACATTAATCTAATTCGTAAAATTGTCTCTACTAGAATTTGTCGAATATTATATATTATTTTGCGGTATTCGAACGCCGGACCACGCGTACTTAAAATAACGCCATTCGACTTCATTTTTATAAATCTATCCAAATCTCCTCGTCACATCCGTTCTTGCACTTACGCCTCCTAAATATCTCCCAGCTCGATTTTTCATGTCCATCCTGGTCAGACTTCGTTCGAACCACAATTGCCTTCTTAGCCATTTGTACTCCATCAATCTTACTCCCTCTCTATATACTGTTCTGTACATACGGGAACTATACGCTAATCATGTGATTTTCGCTTATGACTTGTATAACAGAGGTAGAGCTACATTTATTAATAAAATTTTGCATTTAAATATTTACCCCCCTTCGCGGTTACCTACATATTGATCCTGAATAACAACAATATCCTAGCAGCTCTGGTCACCTATGTGTGTATACATTTAAAATTAATCTCCAAGTGTTTTTTTTTTTTTTTTGTTTTTTTTTTTCTGTGTGTGTATTCTTTTTGTTATTTTATGTATGATATATTTATACGAAAATACTGTTGACAGTGGGTAATTCTGGTATCCATACCTAAGCGCAATTATTAAAATATAATAATAATAAAAATTAAAAAAATGCCTTCAAAATTGTTAGTCCAACAAGTTTGTTTTACCCTTCGAAGTATCTAATTCCTCGTGAATTAGCCGTATTATTAGTATAATAGCTTTTGATTTATCCGCTAGATGTGACTATAAACAAATTACCATTATTTACGTGTATATAAAAAGCGTTACTCATGTCAACGGTATACATTCACCTTCAACTATTTATTTATTTACATATATATGAAATAAGAACATAATTAAACGCGAAGATCTACAATACGCATACACCAACCAAACAAGTTAGCAAACATCATACTACAATAATCTAATTAATGTTAAATTCTTCATTAAAATTAATCGTATTATTTCATAATTTATTACTCTGTCTATATTTAATTATAATTTTTATTTATTTATTTATTTTTATTTCTAGTTTTTTTCTATATGCGTAGTAATTTTCAATAATATTATATCCGTCTTGTTTTTGTTCCCTTTAATTGTGTCTGTATTAGGTCATAGAGTATAAATAAATTATCATTTAGTTAATAGATTTCTAAAATACTTATGTTGGCGGTACATTTTAATTTCCTATTTTATTTTATTTGCATCAAATTTTTGTAATCCATATATAATATATAATGCGTGTATATACATATGTACACGTATAGATCGAATATTGGATATTATCGTGGTTTTAAAATTTTTAAAAAATCGTCTAGGAATACGTACTTTTAACGACGGCGAATTGTGTTATATTTGAAAAGTGTTTTTGTTCGTTTTATAGTACATTTTCTTTATATTCGATTAAATTTATTTTATTTCGTCTATTGGTAACAAAATCTCTTGTATCGTCTACCACCGACTTAAAGTAGTTTTCGCTTAATCTCTTCCGTGTTAACTTACGATATTATCTGAATTTCGAATTATTTCGATTAATGTTTATTACAATTTTTTTTTTTTTTTTTTAATTATTATTACGTTGCCACGAGACAATAGTCGAACGTAAATTACGATAATTTTCGTATATTTAAACAAGCCCGCTCTTACCTGACGGAGGACTGGTTTTTCTTAATAATTTAATTAGTTCGTTTTTAAACCCTTTCGGTCGTGTATTATCAATTTACACTTTTTTCGTTTAGAATATTATACATTCAGATGAAATAGTTAAAATGACTTGAAAATTCTAAAAAAATAAATATATATAATTAATTGCGTTAATGCGTTATATAAATATAATTTTTAAAACTTATTTCGCGATCGACGTGTTCGTAATTAGGTACGTTAATTTCGTTATTTTAATATATCGTTTTACTTTTACTAATAAAACGGGTTTTTTCTCTCTCTCTCTCTCTCTCTTTGTACGCGGTTGTTCCGAAATTATCGTATCTAATTAGGCGTTATGTAAATATTTTGTCCAATCGAAACGTTCTATATCAACCAATATATATTATAGAAATAGAAATGGAAGAAGAAAAATGTATTTTATCAAATTACAGTATGTATTAGAAAGCAATTATTTACATAGTGGAGTTCCGGCATGAGCCTCGCCTTTTTAAGCGTAAGTACGATGAGGGGGGATTTCCAAAAACCGGCAAATAATTTTTAAAAAAAAAAAAAAAAACTTCCACATTTGCGTCGATTCTTTTTGTTCATGTGCAAGAAATCGCAAAATTCCATCGTAGAAGACGTAATTTCAATCATCTCTTGCACTTCAGTCGATATTACGGCAAAAGAGGCGACCACCAGTTACTTGCCGATTCCAAACATACCAGTTTCGTCATAATTAATAAAACATCCCCGCTAAAGAGGTCGCGAATATGGCACAATGCGTTCGATACGGTCAAGTTTAGACTACTTCATCAAGAGATCTAACCGTTAACAAGAACTTACACTATGCCGTTTACGCATTGGCCGTACAAAAATAATTCATACCGCCCTATCTGTAACGTATGCTCTCGGTTCCCTTATCAGTTAACCGGCTCAACCTGATCCCAGGGTCCCAAATACACATTTTCATCTCTCTTTGCGAAATCCTAGAGGATAACGAACAAGAAACCCAGCTCCTATTTCGATTTCTAAAACTATCCTACGTGATATCCGAACTAGATTTACTCGTGCCTCCGGTCAGTATTGCAGTACACGTGTTAATGGATACAATACAATGCAATAAAAATATATACCTATATACATAACGAAGAAAAAAATAACGATAAAAAAAAAATAATAATAATCATATAATAAGAAAAATAAAAACAGCAAACTCCTTTCGAATAATAACGATAAAATTATAATAACGCGTCTCACGTTACTTTAACAAACCATTTCTTGCACATATTGATGAAACAACTTTCCTCCACTTACAAATATCGAAATTATCACATATATTCAACATTCCTTTTCAATTCTCATTTATCCATTTCTTTTTAGAATGTATAAAAATAACTTAACGACCGTATAATTTTTCCAGTAACATGAACGTATTGCGAATATAATGATAACAAATTACGTCTAGGCCTTTCAGTCGTACGTTATGAAAAAATTCGACATTTTATACGGGTGTTCATATAATACGCTGCTTTAAAAGATGAACTCGAATTTTCGATGTATTTATACAAAATATTTATAAAATTGTGACACCTTTCACGCCAACCAGAAAAAAAAAAAAATAATTTCGTTAGCGTATTAATAAAATTTCGCGAGCCATACATCGTGACTGAAAGGGTTTTTATAATAGGATGATGTTCGTATCTGGTATACGCGAACGTTAAAAGTTGCCCATCGTAGTTGGCAATTGTCCGTTGTTAGTAGTTCGTTGCTATGTATACGGCAATTTTGAAGAAAAAAAAAAACGTTCGTTCGCTAATTTAAATATACCGTCTTTAATATTTAGCATAAACATTTCGATGTGCGAGTAATTTCGATATCTGTCTTTTTCTTTCTGTCTTCACGTGTTTATCTGTCGCTTTCGCGAACAACAACAATTTTTTACCTAATAACGCGACAGTAAGCCGAAGCGTGTAAGTAAGTGTATACGTGCAATAAAGGTAAGTAAATAGTAAATTTTTCTAATAAGAATAACCGCCGAATATTCACGATGATATTTAACGTCAGATTTTTAACGAAATCGATCTCTAAATATTTTACTTTTATAATTTAAAAAAAAAAAATAATAATAATAATAATAATTCTAATTATATTTCTGATCGTTACATTGGCAATTTTTTCGCAGGAAGTAACTGAAAAAAGCGTCTTGCATAAAGACGCTACAGCGAACGCTTTACTAGATATGTTAGGGAAAACCGTTGGCGGTAGAGATTATTTAAATCCTCCGATTGTACCGGACACAGAGTAAATGATCTGATCAAAACACACACACACGCACTTACCCACGCATTAGCACACACCGCTACCCTAACCAACTGCATTTAACGCGCACAAATCCTATTCATCCTGCAAGAAAATTTTTTGTGTTCGTTTATCCTTTATAATTAATTATCCATCGTTTCGTCCATTTATATATGTATGTGTGTGTGTGTGTGTTTGGATCAATCTCTGTGCGTTACTTGCTCAGTAACTTTTATTCTAATTTTTAGCTTATTATATATATATATATATATATATGTATACATATGATTATTCGTATTATTATTCTTATTATATAGTGCGTATATTTTGCATGTGATATATTCGCACGTGTACATATTTCCGCGAGGGCGTGTGTGTGTGTGAGCATGTTTTTATATTATATAAATAAGTGTCGGTAAGTTTATTATATACATATGTATGTATGTATCTTTATGTATATATATATATATATATATATATATATATATATATATATATATATATATATATAGATATATATATGATTATTTGTATTATTATTATTATTATTATGTAGTGCGTATATTTTGCATGTGATATATTCGCACGTGTACATATTTCCGCGAGGGCGTGTGTGTGTGTGAGCATGTTTTTATATTATATAAATAAGTGTCGGTAAGTTTATTATATACATATGTATGTATGTATCTTTATGTCTATATATATATATATATATATATATATATATATATATATATATATATATATGATTATTTGTATTATTATTATTATTATTATGTAGTGCGTATATTTTGCATGTGATATATTCGCACGTGTACATATTTCCGCGAGGGCGTGTGTGTGTGTGAGCATGTTTTTTATGTTATATATGAACAAGTGTCGGTAAGTTTATTATATATATATATATATATATATATATATATATATATATATATATATATATATATATATATATATATATATATAATATGTAACTTTATATACATGTATATTTATGATTATTCGTATTATTCTTCTGATTATATAGTGCGTATATTTTGCATATAATATATTCGCACGTGTACATTTTGTGTGTGTGTGTGTGTGCGAGCGTGTATTTTATATGATATAAATTAGTGTCTGTAACTTTTAATACTAAATACCTCTAAAATTATTACACTTATTTTTACTGGAACGCGTTTAGGAATAATAATGCCGAACCAATAATCGATAATAACTATTGTATAGACTGACTCAGTGACGACGGACGGTTTTATCTTGGTAAGACTGTTATAACGCAAACCGCGTGCGCTCCGCGTTTAGTGTACACACGGGAGATTGGTTTTTTGTGTCTAATTTCAGTTATCGCGGCATCTTATAAACTCTGCACGAGTTTCGAAAATAATTCGATGATACATGATTTATTATTATTATTATTATTATTATTATTATTATTAATTATTATTAGGATAATTAAGGGAGGCGTTTAGCTGAAAAGTCCGTTTCCGGAAGAAATTTCAAAAATTCAGCGACCTAGTCTCGTAAAAAAGACATTGTCGCTAATGGCGGTCGTGTGAACGATATCGTGTGTTGCACAAATGAGATTGTAAGCTAATCTCTCGTTTTTTAATATTTTTAAATGGAATTTCGTTGAAAAGTTTTGATCGGCTAATTTTTGAGTTATTCAAAAATAAATAAAAATCGTCCGTCTACTCTGAGTCACCGTATAGAATTATAAATGTGAAATTTTTATTTAATTATTACATCGATTAATCGATTTTTGTAAAAATTAATATTTTTCAAAAGCGGCGTCGTATAAAACGGCTATATTGATTTTCTATCGTATTCGGAGTAGACGTGCGTGAGACGATTAAAAATAACTGCAAAAATTCTAATCGATATCGAATATACATAATTGACGATAAATTATATATCGAAATATCTGATTTTTCTCTCGTTTTTATCGTTCGGACTAATTATCGATTTATCGGGTTTTTTTTTTTTGTTTTTTTTTGTTTTTTTTTTCTATTTATTACATTAGCCGTTCGTATAGAGTATCTCGATAATAGTTATCTCGTTTCCGAACAGCCGGTGGTGGATTTAAGTGTGATGCGCTGGCCTATGTCCATCGTCCATTTTAAAATATGCGTACAAAAAAAGTATATAAATAGAAACGAACTTTTTAAAATTGAACACGTCGACGTACTCGCGATAATAGTCATGTACAACTTATTTCTAATTATTATTATTATTATTTGTTTGCTTCTGTACACATTACAAAATAATTGACTACAATTAAGTAATTAAGTAATTAAATGTCCATCATCGTCAGTCTGCGCCGTTCCCTTGGAACCTTGCCAGCTAGTTTTCCTTGTACAACAATTTGAAGCAGTTTCTCGTGTTTCATCTTCCAAGAATTTCGTTTTCCCGTCCGATATTATCGACAACAGGATCTTTTCTCGTAGTCCGTTTTGAGCATTTCGTCATTGAGGTAATTTTATGTACCCATTTGATACGATATAAACGATGATGCGCCATATTTCGAAAACGCGTTATTTTCTTTTTGACGGATTCCTTCATTATCCGCGTCTCCGAAGCATAATGGACCGTACGTTAATTACGATCGAAATTTATATTACCCTTTACTAGAATTATTTTTCTCGCTTTGGCTCGAGCAAAAACTTCGACGATATCGTCCTATTTAATTTCTTCTACTAATCGGCGAACGGGTTTTCTATCTTTTTACGCGTTTAATTTTTCCCGACGCATGCAATAACGGCAACAATAACTTTGAGCTTACACAGGAGTGCGCAACCCAGCTCTCTACACGATAATGTTATTCGAATTGAATGAAAGAAAACACTAGTCGTGTTTACAATTATTGTTTATTTAATGATGAAATTTATCGTTTCTTATCTATGTACGGTGTATATATGTGCGTATAATAGAAAACATTATTGTGGAGACAGACTAATAAACTCCTATTTGTTTTTACGTTAAAACGTCGCTGAATCATTTTCCGCAACTAAGTATACACCAGTTCTTCTCCATCTTTTGTGATTCACAATAGCACTCTAGAGTGAAGTGAACTCAGTTAATCGTCGTTTAGTGTTCTGAGATCTTATTCACAACCTCGCCATTGCGCGTTTTTAAAATGTCGGTGTTGACAAAACGTATCAAGAAAAAGGACGATGTTTTCCATGATAAATGAAGTGATTTATAGATTTTTGTCATTCAATATCGAGGTAAGGAGATGACCGCAGGTCAGGGTGCAACTGACCTCGTAACCAGAAAATAAACTGCCCAACGTTAAGCATTGATAAACGGAACAATGAACAATGGACTTACTTTTTTTTTATGAAAGTTAAAGAAAAATAAATAATATCTTTGATAGTGGGTATGTACGCTGTTATGGAGAAAAAGAATCCACTATAAAAATAGCAGTGCCTTAGGTATTCGTTACTCGAGCATCATGTACATATGATGTATGTACATATATATATATATATATATATATATATATATATATATATATATATATATATATATATATATATATATATATATATATATATACGCATGCATAGATATATGTTAGGTCCTTGTACAAAATCAAACTTATATAATATATGTATATATAATTTTTCGAGGCGTGTGTATGTGTCTGAACTCCAAAACGGCTGGACTGATTTTGATGAAATTTTTGTACGTGTCCCGATGGATTCGAAAATGGTTTAGATTCACAATTCGGTACACTGGAAAATGTTTATGTAATTAATCATTTATTTATAAATTGTTGTTGATCTTGGAATATTTTACATTGAATCCAGCAGATAGGGCTGAGATCGAATTGTCGAATATTAAAAAATTTTGTAATTTTAAGAAAATAAATCGCGTGCTAATTGAAATATTAGTGTGTGAAGTGTTTTGAAGTGTACATGAAAAACTGCATATTTGGCAAATTTAGTGTGGTATTGAAGTCTTAAAAAATACATATATGTACATATATATATATATATATATATATATATATATATATATATATATATATATATATATATATATATAATAACGTATTAACCCGTTGAAGATCACTATGTTATTACGTTCCACCTAAGAGAGCGAGGTACATTATTCTGTGATTGCGGGCAATACGTTCTCACAAAACCCTCTCTTTGGTAGAGCTATGAACTTGTAGGCTGGTAATGTACCAGATAAAGCTAAATAAGAAATGACGCAGTCGCCAGCCCAGAATACTGTGCAAGAAAAAAATATTTATTTATTTTATTCACCGGAAACTAAGCTTCTTCGCGTGGAGCCAACAACTATCAAATTTCCCTACGGAATGACTAGCGTACGTTACGAATTTAATACTATTTATTTTAATTATTACGATGGTTATTTTAATTTTACATGATTCAACATAAAAACAATTTACTAACAATTATTCACATTTCCATATAATATAATTCACAAAATATATACATAAAATTCATTAAGTCGTACAAAGAAAATATAAAATAGCGTAACCTGTGGTACCACCGATGGCGGCTTTCAAATCGTGGTGACTTATCCGATATTCCGCTCGTTGTATCTCCGCAGTAAGATAGTATTCAGCTGTTCGAAATTATTTTTTACTATTTCAAATTTAATTCATTATTTTTATTTTATTTGATCGCGGACGAATGTATTACGTGATAATTATTATAATTAAAACAAGCAATTATTCTCTTTATTATTCCGCTCGATCTCGTAACGGACGAGCAGTTCGATCCATTTACAACCTTTCGGACGAAGGTACGATCTCTTTCTAACAACGATACCGATTATTATATTAAACATATTCTCTTATATTTATACGGCACGTGTATCTTATACATACATACATATACATATATGTATACATAAAACCCCATTATCGGTTGCTGGCTCCACGTGCGACTTGTTTCCTGAAATTTCCCCGTTTAATCTGGAATTGATCATTACTATTATGCTCTACTTGCACTTAATAGACGGATAATACCGATATATATATATATCTACACTAATACGTCTCGCACGAGCCTATAACCTTCGCTAAGCTGTATTATTTTCCAAAACTTATTTTATTTATTTTTATTTTTATTTTTCTTATTTATAATAAATGTCTACAATACCCCCTAGATATTAACACGCCATAATATATATATATATATATATATATATATATATATATATATATATATATATATATATATATATATATATATATATATATATATATAGTCATGGGCATAATCGACTCGTTCTTGTAATGGAATAATTAGTAATATCGTTTTTTAAAAATCGATTAAATAGCCGATTTTTTTAAAATCATTCTTTTCACATAATACACATTTAATGTTTTCCTCATTGATATTTAAAAAAATTAAATTTGCATTTCTTAATTTTCATGATAAATGCAAAGTTAATAAATTAATACATTCCATATTATTGAAATGTTTTTCTTATCATTCTAAACGAGGAACAGTTGATTAGTACTCGTGCGTAATATATTGATACCTATTATCGAACAAAAAATAATGGGACAGCATACAAGAACAATTTAAAACGCAGAAAGCTGTAGATGGATTAAATAATGTATAATTATTTACAACATTAACGAAATAACATACTAATTATAAACTTATTTTAAATTATTTATAATTAATATTTTATATACACATTTTGGATTTAATCCACTTCGTATTTATTTTCAATTAGAATATTGTTTATTGGCTTATTATTCGTTTTAGTCTTTAGAACAGTCAGAATTAATAGTTAGTTTAATAATCGATTTATTCGTATTTTTCACGTTAGCCGATCTATGTTACATATGTCCCTTCGGTAGAAAGCCAAGATGAAACCGAATAATTAGTCGAATTTAGATTTAAAAAATCGAATTAGTAACTTTTTCTGAAAAATAAAATTAATCATTTGTTATTATTCGATTATGCCCATCTCTAATCCTTATATATATATATATATATATATATATATATATATATATATATATATATATATATATATATATATATATATAAAGAAATTTGTTAGTTACATCACTTATAACTCAACAGGATTTCGTACGAATTTCACAAATGTCCGCTACGTTAACTTTACGTGGCGATGACTCAAATGTGTTCGTTCACAAAAATCTGCGTCACACATACATACATACATCCGTTGTGCAGCGAAGATTTGAACAAGATAACAGATAGCCTTTGCCGCATGCGCAAAAGAAAATAACGCGCGCAACAAATTTTTACGCCTATAAAAGATCTATAAACACAATATAACAAGAACCACACATACTCCAAAACAAAATCGAACATGCTATAAACAAACTAAAAGAGAATAAATCAGCAGGCTGCGGTGATGTGGTACCCGAAATAATCAAACCAGTCAATGAAATACTACACCGACTATGCAATAAAATATGGATAAGTGGGGAATGATGGCCCCAAACGACTGGAATAAATCAATTATACCAATTTATAAGAAAGGCGATAGACAAAGCTGCAAAAATTATAATCTGTTGCGCTTATTAGTCATACTAGCAAAATACTATTATATGTAATTCAAGAGCGACTAAAATATTACATACTAACCACAAATTGCTCTGGAGTAAATAGACGTTTGCCTGGAAAAGGGACTCGAGAGCAGCTTATGATAATAAGACAAATAATAGAAAAACGCTACGAGTTCAATACAACTGTCATACTATGTTTTTTAGATTATACAAAGGCATTTGACATGGTGGAGTGGAATACGCTATAGTATGTCTTAAGAGAGTTCAAAATATCTGAGCATTTAATAGTTCTAATGAGGAAACTATATGAAAGAAATAATGTTTATATAAAAAAATAGAAGGACAACTCTCCGAAAGTTTTCAAACAACAAAGGAAGTACGACAAGGGTGTATACTATCGCCTATACTATATAATATATACAGCGAATGGATTATGCGACAGGCAACTGAAAAATGGAACGACGGGGAATTGCTCGCGACATTTACGTTGGTACCTGACATAAAGAAAAAGGTTGAAAACGGCATATCTGGGAGCATATAATAACGGAAATTACGAAAATAAAATTAAGCGGCGAATCGGAATGGCCAAAAGCGCTCTAGCAAAACTAACAAGAATATGGAAAGATCATTCTACGAAAAATACCAACGAAAAAAAGATTAATTGAATCATTGGTATTCTCGATAGCGTGTTATGTTTCCGAGTCGTGGACATTAAACAAAACATTATGCCAAAAGCTAGAAGCATATGTGCTGCTATAGGCGCATGCTGAGGATTTCATGGATGGAACGAATGCAGCTATTCTGAAACAACTCGGAACAGAGCAAAAGGATAGATCAATTTCACAGTAATAAAAAGAAGATGTCTTAAGTTCTTTGGCCATGTGATACGGCGCGATGGATTAGAAAAAATAATAATACAAGGAATAATAGCAGGACAAAGAACCAGAGGTCGACCGCCGACCCGTTTTGTAGACTACATCCAGGACTGTCAATGCGGCAGCTAATGGAAGCTGCACAGGATAGAGTTAAATGGCGGAATTTAACTGGAAAAATTACATGATCGGCAGACAATAACACATTTTAATCACTATAAACGTTTTTTATTTCAAAGCTTTTCGACAGTTACGTCATTTTCAAGCATACGCAATAAATATTACATATAAATTACAAACAAAAATTGTATATATATTTATATGATGTAATGAAATTGTATATATATTTATATGATGTAATAAAATTGTATATATATATATTTATATGATGTACATTACCGACACTTGTTTACACTTGACGAATTCGACTGTTTAGGTGGGATGCCACGTGTGATGGCCCACGACCGTTAATTGAATAAAAATAAAAACAAAAACGCGGTTTTCTCTTTTTATAAAATTTATTATATTTACGAATAAAAAAAAAAACAAATTACATTTTTTTTTAATTTATTGTGTATGCTTGAAGATGACGTAACTGCCGAAAAGCTTTGCAATAAAAAATGTTAAACTGTATTATGATTTTATTTTGTTTATAATTTATAAAATAACTTTCCGATATATTCAACATTTTATATATATATATATATATATATATATATATATATATATATATATATATATAAGAATAAATCTACCTATGTGTATAAGCCTTTGGCGTTTTAATTATACGTACGGGTTAGTTCACGCGTCAATAGAAGTTTCGCTTTAATTTTTTTTTTTTTTAATTTGTAACGAAATTTTTAAACGGTATGCCGATAATTAGATTTCGATCAAATTGATAAGTATCATTTTTGCCACAATTAACGTGTTCAGATGTTTATTGGTTGTTTTTATTCTGATGAACCATTCCGGTGTGGAATTCTATTCGCCATCGTGATAACGGTAAGTTGTTACTCTGTCAGGCTAGTACATTTTTAATCGTAAAAACATCGATATAGATGTTTCGTTATGTAATTATGAATATGTAAACATCAAAATTAAATGTATTTTTTTCTGATTGTGCGAACAACAATTCGTGTAATTTTGAATTTTGCGATTACTTTTTTGCATAATTATTTTACTTAATATCGCATTAGAATCAGAAGTGTCGTATTGACTTATTTTAGCTGCGATTCAATTTATTGAAATTCATCAGTGAAAATCGATTTTAAAAAGAATATAAATAAATAAATAAAAAGTGTATTTAGCACACAATATAAATTACAAAAATCAATGTCAAAACAATATTATTACGTATACCGAACAAATTCGTAATACAAAATGAAAACAAAAAGAAATAATAAATACAGTAATAATAGCGCGGAACTAGATTACGGGAAAACCACCACCAAAACCTGTATACAATTTGAGTATGAAGAATTTTAAGGCAGCAATAATAAATATAAACAAAATAATATGACTGCTCAGCTATTTATATATATATTACATATTAATAAAGTTCATAAAATTAAATATATAAATTATACATACGATTAAAAAGCAGGTGATACATTATAATAGCGTGTGTTTTATTCTTTTATGTTTATATCTTTTGTATTTTAACTGAAGACTAGTACGCGTATAGTCTCCTATATTGTTTATTATTGAGTATTGGCTGCGTCTACAATCGTCAAAAAATTTTTTTGTATGCTGCCTAATGATATCACCCACAACCGGCAAGTCTAATATACGATGCGTGCGATCTGTTCTTGCATAGATAGGAAGTTTAAGAATTATCCTGCAACAATTGTTCTGAAGACGTTGTAATCTGGACACATTTGAACGGCTTGTATACGACCATATTGGGCATGCATATAGCATAATTGGCCTTAATATAGTTTTATAGATAATTAGTTTATTAACAGGACTAATTTGGCATCGTCTATTAAAGATTGGGTATAGACTAAAAAGAGCTTTATGTGTTTTGTTAGATATGTACTCAACATGCTTGGTGAATGTGAGAACTTTATCTAGAATTACTCCTAAATATTTAACATGCGTTTTCCAATCTAATCTAGTGTTATTTACAATTACAGGATCCTGTGAAGGCGGCCGTCTTTTGGTAAACAGATTGAGTTTTATCAGCATTTATGTTAATTTTCCATTTACTAAAATATTTATTTAGCTTAGCGAAACCATCACTTAACCGTTTTTGTATTCTATCAGTAACGAAGAGCAATAAATTGCTGTATCATCTGCATATAGAGCCATACCTAAATTCGTGATTTTAGGAATGTCATTGATAAAAAGGAGAAACAAGAAGGGTCCTAGTATACTTCCCTGAGGTACTCCAGCTAGAACAGACCTTACATCCGAATTTACATTATTCACTTTTACAACAGAAAGTCTGTCACTCGAATAATTTCTAATAAGGTGGATTAGATACGCGGGAAATTTAATTTGAATAATTTTGTAAATTAAACCAAGATGCCATGTAGTATCAAATGCTTTTTCTATATCAAGAAGTAGCAAACCTGTGTGCTTATTTTGATTAAAACCGTCAGTGATGACGTCAGTAATTCGCGCTAGTTGCATGACAATTGATAAATTTTTTCTGAACCCGAGTTGTTGTTCTACTATCACATTATTATCATCTGTAAAGTTTTTAATTCTACACAATATAATTTATTCAGCAATTTTACCTAGGTTACTGAGTAACGATACAGGACATAAATTTTTTGGATCCGATATGTTCTTTCCAATCTTAGGTATAGGTATTATTTTCGCTATTTTTCAGCAATTGGGAAAGTGTGACAACAGGAATATTGAATTCATTATAATAGTTAGTTTAACAAAACCTTTAAGCGGTAAATTCTTAATCAATATTACGGAGATATTATCTAAACCCATTGATTTTTTACTTTTAAGGTTTTTTATAACATGATGCACTTCCTTCACGGTAGTTAGATCTTCAGCTAATACTTTATAAGGTAACTTAAAGTACTTTTTGACGATAGATGTGATTTTATTTTGGTGGTAGTTCGATGCCATATGGCAATTTTGATTATGTCATAGTAAATGTTAGCTAGCAGATTACTTTTATCTTTGTCCGAATATGCAGTGTTACTATTATGCGTGAGTGGTGGTAAGTGTGTGTGAAAATTCTTGAAATGCGCCACCATCTTCCACAGACTTATCTTTTACAGCAAGATTACAAAGTTTGAAATTCCAACTAGTGTTTTTATCTTCATTTAATTTATTTTTCACTTGACAGGTTAAATAATGTAACAATAATCTAGTTGTTGGATTACGAGATTTTTGGTACCTACGTCTAACGTAATTTTTAAATTTAATCAACGCAAGAACAGGAGGGGAAATTTTATAATAACGTGTAGTTACATCACTTTTAGGAATAGCCAAATCAGCCGCTTTCAGTATCACATCAGTAAAACATTTAACTTGTTCGTGAAGTTCGTTTTGGAAGGGCCTCCTAAAGTAATATTATCGCTTATATAGTTCCGAAAAGCATTCCAATTAGCCTTTCTAAAGAGGTAAGTAGATGGTACATTACCCTTATCACAAGCTTTAGTTATTTTAAAAAGTATGGGATTGTGGTTTGAACTCAGTGACGGTATAGGTTTAGTGACCGTTGTCATATTTTTAACTAATATGAAATCAATAATACTAGGATGAAGTTTATCATTATCTGGATAGAATGTAGGCTCATTTGGGGTTAAAATTTGAAAGTTATGTTTAAATGACATGTTTAGAATGCAGTTACCAGCCATATTATTGGAATAACAGTTCCAAGATGTATGTCTAACGTTAAAATCAGCAATTATAATAACACTACTATATGATGATAATAATTTTCTAATATCCTGGTACAAGTTTTTATTTGTTATCTTAGGGGGACAATAAGCAGAATGAATAAGAATATTATTATTATTCATTTTTAACTAAATACCTGTAGCTTCTATCTTATTTAGAGTGGGGATAGCAACCTGTGAATGAATTAGTTGTTCTTTGACAAATAGCGCTACACCGCCGCCATGCACGTTTCGATCTACTCGAAATACAACATACCCCGGACATCTTAATTTATGTGTAGAGTCAAGTTTCGTTTCGCTTATGCAAGCAATGTGAATATCATTAGTATACAGAAATTGTCCCAATTCCAAAAATTTATTTTTGATGGAATTAGAATTCCATCCCATTATGTTAATCTCAGAAAAAACGTTAGTCAGAATTTCAATATTCAATAAAAGTTTCTGTTACAATAGCTATTTTACTAAATGTATCACCTGCTTGACTAAGTCTATTTAAACCCAGTTTAACAAATTTACACATTTTATCAATATTAATATCTTTAAATAATTTAAGAATATCGGAAATTACCGACATGCTTGATACATCAGATAATTCAGAATTATGATTATCAATAGTAGCTGATTCGCCTTTAATGATTTGAGCATACGTTCTATTATTACCGATGTTATTATGACTAGAATTATTAACGCCTTTAATAATATTATTATTGTTCTTATTATTATTATTATTACTATTATTATTAATACTACGAGGAGTATTGACAGTGTTTCTTGATAATGAGATTGATGCCGTGGTATTATTTCTTGATATGGATAATTGCCTACGATTTTTTAAATTGTTAGATATTATATTATAAATTGGACACTCACGGCTATTAGCTTGATGTGTACCATGACAATTTGCACATTTAAAATTTGTATCAGAGCAGCTATCAGCTGCATGTGGACCACTGCATCTAGAACATATGGAATCTTTATGGCAATTGATACTAATATGGCCAAAAGACATACATTTGTAACATTGTAGAACTTTGTTAGAAGCCCTATATTTTTCCCAATTTACTCGAAAATAAGATATAACATTAATATTTAAAACCTGCCGAAATGCTGTAACGGGAGGGGAAAAAACATTATAAAGTGGTATAGAAATTTTCTCATTTTGTGGAGATGTCTTGAACATTTGCTGTACACTTTGTGCAGGTAAAGTCTCGGAAATTTGTTACAATATTTCATCAACGGGAATATTACTTGGAAGACCTCGTAATACTAACTGGTTTTAGATCTTTAGGCGTATGCGTATAAAACTTAATTTTAGATTTAATTAATAGTTGGTATGTATTATTATAATCGTCTGTTCCTAACGTATAAATATAATATTTGTTACGCTTAAATTTAATCTGTATATCATTTTTTAACTTAGATTTAATTTCTGAAAATTTTACATTATGATTAAGCAACGGACCATTAAATACAAATGGTGGCATCTGTGATAATGTTGTAACATTATGGACGGAATCTATAATATTTTGCTCATCAATTTCAAGTGGCTTATAATGTACATCAATTGAAAAGTTTTGAAATTTACACTTTTTCGGCGTACTTTTACCTTTTGTGTTCTGTACTTCCCATTGCATTTTATCGTTATCGCTATCTGAACCATTTCTGTCTATTTCATTCGAATGATGAGCATTTGATATGTGTTCACCATAATCCGAGATAGAACTCGTTGACGGCATGCTGTTAATTTCGGCTTCCTCTACAGCCGTAGTTTGTGGATTGAAACGTCAAACCCGGGCGGGGAGTGGTGCATCCTTAGATAAGCGAGTATACGCGTACCTCGACGAAGCGTGACGCACACTCACTCACTTAGATGCATACACGCACTATCTAGAACTATTTATCAATATCCGATTGTATTTAATAATAGATCGAAACTCAGTGAACGCACGAAAAACAACCGAAAAAAAATACACACGAATTGAAAATTTTAAAAAGATGAGTTTAGTGAAGTGCACGGTAAATGTATAAAAATCAAAATTAATAGTATTTTGAAGATTATCATTAATTTTACCGTATTATTTTACTTTGTACTGCCCCAAAAATCAGTAAATGTTTTGAGCATCTGACAAGGAAGCAAAAAAAAAAAAAAAAAGGTGCTTCAGTGAAGGGAACCGAGCCGAGTACAATCCATCAAGAAGAACGGTACAAAGTTTGCCGAGTAGATATATAAAATAACACTATAAGTAACTGCGCAATTCAAAATTATATATTGAAGCTATCGTTGATGTTTGCGCAATCACAAAATGAATAATGCGAATTGTATTTATTTCGGTGTAATTAAAATATTTTTCATTTTTAGTACAATCCTTCAAGAAGAACGGTACACAGTTTGCCGAGTAGATATATAAAATAACACTATAAGTAACCGCGCAATTCAAAATTATATATTGAAGCTATCGTTGATGTTTGTGCAATCACAAAATGAATAATGCGAATTGTATTTATTTCGGTGTAATTAAAATATTTTTCATTTTTAGTACAATCCATCAAGAAGAACGGTACAAAGTTTGCCGAGTAGATATATAAAATAACACTATAAGTAACCGCGCAATTCAAAATTATATATTGAAGCTATCGTTGATGTTTGCGCAATCACAAAATGAATAATGCGAATTGTATTTATTTCGGTGTAATTAAAATATTTTTCATTTTTATTTTTGTGCATTTATCGAATTTCATTCATTTTGAGCATTCATTTTAGCTGAATAAAAAACTAAAAATTTCATTCGGCTAATAAATTAACGCACATATTTATCGCTTCGATGAAAATTAATAGCATAATTCGAGATTATATAACGAAGCGGTATGAATGTTTGTGCAATCACAAACGTGAGAATATAAGTTACCTCACTTTCTCTTTACTCTACATCTACTTTAAATATCGTTTCTATCTCTGTCTATATTTCTTTACTACTATAATAGTTATTTTTACGTTAAAATGAATGAACGATAGTTACATGTTAATCTATTCTTGCGTTTTCGAGGTCGATATTAATAATCAGATACAATAATTTCGGAACAATCGCGTACAAAGGGCATTAGGGATCTTTCGGGCAAAATATTATAGAGGAATAATATTAGGCCGGTGTTTGGAACGTACATAAAATTGCGTAATATACTAAAAAAAACGTAAAAGATGTGTTATACCAGAGAGAGAAGTAGCAGGTATGATACCATGCTCTTGTGGTCTTAGCTATGTGAGACATACAGAACTGTTGCTGTAAGAATTAAGGAGCGTATAGAAAAGTCAGCTTGTGGCGGAGCATCAAGCGGTTATCATGCAATAAGGTTTAAGGATACAAAAGTTCTGACCAAAGTCTATCAGTTAGGTGAAAAAATTGTTAGGGGAAAGCCTTAAAAATTGAGAAATTCAAGAACTTCAACTGAGAGGATGGCTTCCGACCTGATCGAGAGTGGAGAACGGTGATTGGTCAATTGAGAACCAATCGGAACGTAGTATTGTCAATATACTTAAGGTAGTAGCTTGTTATGTCAGAGGTTAGTTTAGTTCAGTTTAGTTCTGATGATGAGCACGGTACGTTGCTTGAAACCTAAACTCGGGTTTATTAATGTTTTACTTTTATTGATAAATCAGGTTTTTTCTTTTTTGTACACGATTGTTCCGAAATGACTGTATCTAATTATTTTTACGTACTGCGTTCATTTCATCCATTTAGTAGCTTCTTTTTGTCAGAAGATGGCATACATCAACATGTTTTATATGTCTCGTTCCCTGACTGTTTTTAGTACTTCGTCGATTTTCTTGTTTTTAAAGCTGTTGCTAATCATTTTCAGTCTTCAACTCGCCCGGATTTTCTTTCCCATTTCCTCGAACGGTAAATATTCCGTTCTATTCTTATTTTACGTACGACGTATACTTTTAGCTTTCTTCTGTCGATGTCTTCGACGACGTTCATTTTTTCCATACCGTTCCTCCGTTGTAACACTTCTGAATTATTTTTGCCATTCACGGTATCCGCCCCATATTCTTCTAAACGTCTACATTTCAAAGGCGTTCAATCCTTTTATACTGTCTGCGCCTAATGTTCACGTTTCAGCAGCGTATTTCAGGACGGACATATTATAACGCTGGTTGACTTTCATCTTTTTATTAATTTTCTTTTTTTACGTACTAGATAATAATAATTCTATATTTCGTCAGACGAAATTTTGAAACGACGAATGAATAGTTCTCTTACGTTAGTTATAAATCTTTCGATAAATAATACGCTTTCGTAAAAATCTATAAAGCGAACTAACCTGGTTTGATTTGTCCGCGATGTATACTTGGTGTTTTATACTTCCCGGCTCTCTTTATTACACAGTAGACCGATTGCGGCACTAAGTATTATTTACTCGTAGATCACTCTCTATTTTCTTTTTACACGTAGTTGAATATTATACAGGTTCTGATCATTCTCCCTCGTTGGTCTCTTCTAGATAGAGTACCGATAATTCCGAATTTCAGAACTTTAGTTCGGAAGATTTTTTCAGCTTCAAGGCAGAAGCTCCGAAGTTATTTTATCAGAAATAAAAATGATTACTACGACTTGTGAATTAACACACTATCATTTACTACTGTCTTCATCTGCAACTGACTGCTACTGGTACTACCGCTGTAGCTGCAACTGCTTGATGCTGCGTCATCATCTACTGCTGGATCTATTACTTCAGTTTCTTCTTCTGTTGGAACTATAACTAACTATTCTTGATCCATCTTCTTCTTCTTCGGCTGGAACTACAACTAAATATCTACGGTATTCGTATTCATTATTTTCTTTATTTATCAAAACACTTCATTGTAAAACGTATAAAACTTTCGAATGTCAAAAAATCTGTCTTCGACTTGATGACACCAAGGAGATGTTAAAGCAGCTACCTAGGAAGGCAATAATGCGAATTACTCATATATTCAATGCATTACTACGAACATCGTATTCCCCCAAACAATGGAAATTTTCCCGAATTCGGATGGCCCTAAAACCAGGCAAAGATGGTATAGTAAATTAAGCTCCTACAGCAATCTCCCTATTACCGACACTAGCTAAGCTACTTAAAAAATTAATTTACTTAAGCATTGATAAAATAATGTATGAACAATCTATCATTTCCAACGTCAGTTTGGATTTCTACCTAGGTATTTTAATTTTTTTTTTTTTTTAATGGTCCAGTTATAACACTCTTTGACCAGTCTAGTTCTAAGTTCTTAATTTATAATATAATTTGTATACATATGTCTATTAAATACAAATCTTGTTATCTTTAATAAATTTATATAGCATTCTAATGTACAGCGGATACATAGAATAGTAAATCTTATCCAAGATGTAATAGAACATAAGAAATATAACGAAGCGGTTTTTATCGACATTTGATCAAATATGACACGACGGCCCGTTATGAGATTCAAGCAACAGGCAGTTTCGGATCAAACATGAGGACAACCTATTATCACATGTACATCGAATTTGTCCTGGAACTCCTGCTAAATCTTTATACAGCAGATTTGCTCAGGTATCAACGTTTGCAGATGATACTGTGATTCATCAGATAAAAATGCTAACATTGCTATTACGAAATTGTAGAATAGTGTAGATCAGGTTCATCAGTGGCCACAACAGTGGAAACTTACTGTTAACTCAGATAAGTCATCACATTTATTAGGTTACCACTCCAAACTGTTGCTGCAGAATCGTCTGTTAATATATAAAGCAGTACTAGTATTCGCATAAGGAATTGATCGCTGAGAGAGAGAGCCAGAACGACTACAGTTTTAACTAATTTCATTATATATCCGAACTTGTAAAAGCAAAAAGATAAAATGTGAAAATTTACATTCGTCGATATCTAACTAACGTACTTTGTAATCGGGATAAATTCACAATGTTCAATTCTCTGCAGGTGCTGCGCTCGAATTATATAAAGGCTACAGATTTCTAATAATTTAGTGTAAGTCCCGGTGAATATTTGGATTCATTAAAATAATAATAATCCAGCCACGGCTCGCGTTGCGTGTGTTTTATTCCTTTTATTTTCATTTCATGTACATAAAAAAGAAGTATGCTCGACATTGTTAGACTGTTACGTCATTATTATTATTACTATTATTGCACTCGCTTGTACAGACGGATGTTGATAGTAATTCGAATTGGCTTTGTAAAAATCGTTTACTCCTGAATACAGTTAAAATACATTTATACTAATCAAAATCAAAATACATGGGATAGTTTAAAAATCAACGTACAAAATATTAATGAGTTAGAGTGTTTAATATAAAATATCTAGAATTATAATTGGATAGTAAATTACATTAGCATATTAAGATTATCTACATCTCTTCGTAGTTTATATTTAGCATTCTACCAACCTGTCAATCGGGGCACGGCATCATATACTAGGTTGGAGCGGCGAATTATCACCATTCATAACACTACAAAATGCGTTGTTTGAAACAATAAAATCTGAAATGCAAATATTAAGAACCGGCTATTTCTTATCCAACAGTCGTAAGAAATTCAACTATTGCGCTTTGTTGGGAAAAATTATAAGACGTTTAATATATCGGTGAGCCATAACCAGATTAGATCGAGATGAGAGAGAGCACATATTTTGCGCGTTTCAGTAAATATCATCCCAGAATACAGGCTGTATATGCAGGAGTTGTATAATTCACTACGGCAAGTAGTGAAGTATTCGTTTAAAACTTACAAACGACGACGAAAGTTCTTATTAAGGCGTGTTTCGGTTAGTAAAAAGGATTGTATACGGTATATGTGTGATTTGTGTGTAGTTAGTTGTATGTGTATACGTGCATTGGAGTGTATGGTATGTATGGTGCTTGTACGTGCGTTAAAATTTATATACTTTTTTTTTTTTATAGTTTATAATATTCATATCAAATAATTTCACTGTTCTTCGCGCAACAATATATGCGCTTTGGTGGATTTCAAATTTTTAGCTGGTAATGAAATTTGTAAAACATGTTCATGTAATTTGTAAGATTACTCAATTGTTTATCATATGCATGTTCATCATCATTTACATTCTATATTGGTTTATTATTATTATTTTAATTGTTTTCTCGACGATTATTTGTCTAATTTTTTTTTGTATTCATTTTTTTTTCTAATTTGTAGTAATTTTTTATTATATATCTCTTCTTTTCAACGTCACTTTTTGAAATGAACTGGTGAATTGTATTAAAATATTAAAAAAAAAAAGGAATTCCAACGATCGTTCTTTTCGTTATTTCGGTAACACTGCATTATTATTACCTAGTTATTTTTAATTTAACTATTATAATATGTACACGTTATTATCTAGTATCAGCTAATGTAACGCGCATTAATAATAAGTTATCACTTATACGCGTTTCCCAGGTTTTTTATTTTATTTTTACTATTTCCTGTCAATATTTTATCTTTTGCACGATTTTACAATTTACCCCGATCCGGTTGATTTCCAAATTTTACATAAATAACATCCGTTCGTTTCTTAACCCTTTCAGTCTCGCATATGAAATTTTATTAGAAATTTTATACAGATTGTTTATTATACAATGGAACTTCTTAGGATAATTCTAGACAATTTTCATTGTGTTCAAATAAATATTTTCAAAAAATGGAGAGATTTCACATCAGCCAGAAAATAAGCAAGTTTAAAATTTCAAGTACCGTATAATGGACATATATAGACCTTACATCCGAATTTACATTATTCACTTTTACAACAGAAAGTCTGTCACTCGAATAATTTCTAATAAGGTGGATTAGATACGCGGGAAATTTAATTTGAATAATTTTGTAAATTAAACCAAGATGCCATGTAGTATCAAATGCTTTTTCTATATCAAGAAGTAGCAAACCTGTGTGCTTATTTTGATTAAAACCGTCAGTGATGACGTCAGTAATTCGCGCTAGTTGCATGACAATTGATAAATTTTTTCTGAACCCGAGTTGTTGTTCTACTATCACATTATTATCATCTGTAAAGTTTTTAATTCTACACAATATAATTTATTCAGCAATTTTACCTAGGTTACTGAGTAACGATACAGGACATAAATTTTTTGGATCCGATATGTTCTTTCCAATCTTAGGTATAGGTATTATTTTCGCTATTTTTCAGCAATTGGGAAAGTGTGACAACAGGAATATTGAATTCATTATAATAGTTAGTTTAACAAAACCTTTAAGCGGTAAATTCTTAATCAATATTACGGAGATATTATCTAAACCCATTGATTTTTTACTTTTAAGGTTTTTTATAACATGATGCACTTCCTTCACGGTAGTTAGATCTTCAGCTAATACTTTATAAGGTAACTTAAAGTACTTTTTGACGATAGATGTGATTTTATTTTGGTGGTAGTTCGATGCCATATGGCAATTTTGATTATGTCATAGTAAATGTTAGCTAGCAGATTACTTTTATCTTTGTCCGAATATGCAGTGTTACTATTATGCGTGAGTGGTGGTAAGTGTGTGTGAAAATTCTTGAAATGCGCCACCATCTTCCACAGACTTATCTTTTACAGCAAGATTACAAAGTTTGAAATTCCAACTAGTGTTTTTATCTTCATTTAATTTATTTTTCACTTGACAGGTTAAATAATGTAACAATAATCTAGTTGTTGGATTACGAGATTTTTGGTACCTACGTCTAACGTAATTTTTAAATTTAATCAACGCAAGAACAGGAGGGGAAATTTTATAATAACGTGTAGTTACATCACTTTTAGGAATAGCCAAATCAGCCGCTTTCAGTATCACATCAGTAAAACATTTAACTTGTTCGTGAAGTTCGTTTTGGAAGGGCCTCCTAAAGTAATATTATCGCTTATATAGTTCCGAAAAGCATTCCAATTAGCCTTTCTAAAGAGGTAAGTAGATGGTACATTACCCTTATCACAAGCTTTAGTTATTTTAAAAAGTATGGGATTGTGGTTTGAACTCAGTGACGGTATAGGTTTAGTGACCGTTGTCATATTTTTAACTAATATGAAATCAATAATACTAGGATGAAGTTTATCATTATCTGGATAGAATGTAGGCTCATTTGGGGTTAAAATTTGAAAGTTATGTTTAAATGACATGTTTAGAATGCAGTTACCAGCCATATTATTGGAATAACAGTTCCAAGATGTATGTCTAACGTTAAAATCAGCAATTATAATAACACTACTATATGATGATAATAATTTTCTAATATCCTGGTACAAGTTTTTATTTGTTATCTTAGGGGGACAATAAGCAGAATGAATAAGAATATTATTATTATTCATTTTTAACTAAATACCTGTAGCTTCTATCTTATTTAGAGTGGGGATAGCAACCTGTGAATGAATTAGTTGTTCTTTGACAAATAGCGCTACACCGCCGCCATGCACGTTTCGATCTACTCGAAATACAACATACCCCGGACATCTTAATTTATGTGTAGAGTCAAGTTTCGTTTCGCTTATGCAAGCAATGTGAATATCATTAGTATACAGAAATTGTCCCAATTCCAAAAATTTATTTTTGATGGAATTAGAATTCCATCCCATTATGTTAATCTCAGAAAAAACGTTAGTCAGAATTTCAATATTCAATAAAAGTTTCTGTTACAATAGCTATTTTACTAAATGTATCACCTGCTTGACTAAGTCTATTTAAACCCAGTTTAACAAATTTACACATTTTATCAATATTAATATCTTTAAATAATTTAAGAATATCGGAAATTACCGACATGCTTGATACATCAGATAATTCAGAATTATGATTATCAATAGTAGCTGATTCGCCTTTAATGATTTGAGCATACGTTCTATTATTACCGATGTTATTATGACTAGAATTATTAACGCCTTTAATAATATTATTATTGTTCTTATTATTATTATTATTACTATTATTATTAATACTACGAGGAGTATTGACAGTGTTTCTTGATAATGAGATTGATGCCGTGGTATTATTTCTTGATATGGATAATTGCCTACGATTTTTTAAATTGTTAGATATTATATTATAAATTGGACACTCACGGCTATTAGCTTGATGTGTACCATGACAATTTGCACATTTAAAATTTGTATCAGAGCAGCTATCAGCTGCATGTGGACCACTGCATCTAGAACATATGGAATCTTTATGGCAATTGATACTAATATGGCCAAAAGACATACATTTGTAACATTGTAGAACTTTGTTAGAAGCCCTATATTTTTCCCAATTTACTCGAAAATAAGATATAACATTAATATTTAAAACCTGCCGAAATGCTGTAACGGGAGGGGAAAAAACATTATAAAGTGGTATAGAAATTTTCTCATTTTGTGGAGATGTCTTGAACATTTGCTGTACACTTTGTGCAGGTAAAGTCTCAGAAATTTGTTACAATATTTCATCAACGGGAATATTACTTGGAAGACCTCGTAATACTAACTGGTTTTAGATCTTTAGGCGTATGCGTATAAAACTTAATTTTAGATTTAATTAATAGTTGGTATGTATTATTATAATCGTCTGTTCCTAACGTATAAATATAATATTTGTTACGCTTAAATTTAATCTGTATATCATTTTTTAACTTAGATTTAATTTCTGAAAATTTTACATTATGATTAAGCAACGGACCATTAAATACAAATGGTGGCATCTGTGATAATGTTGTAACATTATGGACGGAATCTATAATATTTTGCTCATCAATTTCAAGTGGCTTATAATGTACATCAATTGAAAAGTTTTGAAATTTACACTTTTTCGGCGTACTTTTACCTTTTGTGTTCTGTACTTCCCATTGCATTTTATCGTTATCGCTATCTGAACCATTTCTGTCTATTTCATTCGAATGATGAGCATTTGATATGTGTTCACCATAATCCGAGATAGAACTCGTTGACGGCATGCTGTTAATTTCGGCTTCCTCTACAGCCGTAGTTTGTGGATTGAAACGTCAAACCCGGGCGGGGAGTGGTGCATCCTTAGATAAGCGAGTATACGCGTACCTCGACGAAGCGTGACGCACACTCACTCACTTAGATGCATACACGCACTATCTAGAACTATTTATCAATATCCGATTGTATTTAATAATAGATCGAAACTCAGTGAACGCACGAAAAACAACCGAAAAAAAATACACACGAATTGAAAATTTTAAAAAGATGAGTTTAGTGAAGTGCACGGTAAATGTATAAAAATCAAAATTAATAGTATTTTGAAGATTATCATTAATTTTACCGTATTATTTTACTTTGTACTGCCCCAAAAATCAGTAAATGTTTTGAGCATCTGACAAGGAAGCAAAAAAAAAAAAAAAGGTGCTTCAGTGAAGGGAACCGAGCCGAGTACAATCCATCAAGAAGAACGGTACAAAGTTTGCCGAGTAGATATATAAAATAACACTATAAGTAACTGCGCAATTCAAAATTATATATTGAAGCTATCGTTGATGTTTGCGCAATCACAAAATGAATAATGCGAATTGTATTTATTTCGGTGTAATTAAAATATTTTTCATTTTTAGTACAATCCTTCAAGAAGAACGGTACACAGTTTGCCGAGTAGATATATAAAATAACACTATAAGTAACCGCGCAATTCAAAATTATATAATGAAGCTATCGTTGATGTTTGTGCAATCACAAAATGAATAATGCGAATTGTATTTATTTCGGTGTAATTAAAATATTTTTCATTTTTAGTACAATCCATCAAGAAGAACGGTACAAAGTTTGCCGAGTAGATATATAAAATAACACTATAAGTAACCGCGCAATTCAAAATTATATATTGAAGCTATCGTTGATGTTTGCGCAATCACAAAATGAATAATGCGAATTGTATTTATTTCGGTGTAATTAAAATATTTTTCATTTTTAGTACAATCCATCAAGAAGAACGGTACACAGTTTGCCGAGTAGATATATAAAATAACACTATAAGTAACCGCGCAATTCAAAATTATATAATGAAGCTATCGTTGATGTTTGTGCAATCACAAAATGAATAATGTGAATTGTATTTATTTCGGTGTAATTAAAATATTTTTCATTTTTAGTACAATCCATCAAGAAGAACGGTACAAAGTTTGCCGAGTAGATATATAAAATAACACTATAAGTAACCGCGCAATTCAAAATTATATAATGAAGCTATCGTTGATGTTTGTGCAATCACAAAATGAATAATGTGAATTGTATTTATTTCGGTGTAATTAAAATATTTTTCATTTTTAGTACAATCCATCAAGAAGAACGGTACAAAGTTTGCCGAGTAGATATATAAAATAACACTATAAGTAACCGCGCAATTCAAAATTATATAATGAAGCTATCGTTGATGTTTGTGCAATCACAAAATGAATAATGCGAATTGTATTTATTTCGGTGTAATTAAAATATTTTTCATTTTTAGTACAATCCATCAAGAAGAACGGTACAAAGTTTGCCGAGTAGATATATAAAATAACACTATAAGTAACCGCGCAATTCAAAATTATATATTGAAGCTATCGTTGATGTTTGCGCAATCACAAAATGAATAATGCGAATTGTATTTATTTTGGGTGTAATTAAAATATTTTTCATTTTTAGTACAATCCATCAAGAAGAACGGTACACAGTTTGCCGAGTAGATATATAAAATAACACTATAAGTAACCGCGCAATTCAAAATTATATAATGAAGCTATCGTTGATGTTTGTGCAATCACAAAATGAATAATGTGAATTGTATTTATTTCGGTGTAATTAAAATATTTTTCATTTTTAGTACAATCCATCAAGAAGAACGGTACAAAGTTTGCCGAGTAGATATATAAAATAACACTATAAGTAACCGCGCAATTCAAAATTATATAATGAAGCTATCGGTGATGTTTGTGCAATCACAAAATGAATAATGCGAATTGTATTTATTTCGGTGTAATTAAAATATTTTTCATTTTTAGTACAATCCATCAAGAAGAACGGTACAAAGTTTGCCGAGTAGATATATAAAATAACACTATAAGTAACCGCGCAATTCAAAATTATATATTGAAGCTATCGTTGATGTTTGCGCAATCACAAAATGAATAATGCGAATTGTATTTATTTTGGGTGTAATTAAAATATTTTTCATTTTTAGTACAATCCATCAAGAAGAACGGTACACAGTTTGCCGAGTAGATATATAAAATAACACTATAAGTAACCGCACAATTCAAAATTATATAATGAAGCTATCGTTGATGTTTGTGCAATCACAAAATGAATAATGCGAATTGTATTTATTTCGGTGTAATTAAAATATTTTTCATTTTTAGTACAATCCATCAAGAAGAACGGTACAAAGTTTGCCGAGTAGATATATAAAATAACACTATAAGTAACCGCGCAATTCAAAATTATATATTGAAGCTATCGTTGATGTTTGCGCAATCACAAAATGAATAATGCGAATTGTATTTATTTCGGTGTAATTAAAATATTTTTCATTTTTAGTACAATCCATCAAGAAGAACGGTACACAGTTTGCCGAGTAGATATATAAAATAACACTATAAGTAACCGCGCAATTCAAAATTATATAATGAAGCTATCGTTGATGTTTGTGCAATCACAAAATGAATAATGCGAATTGTATTTATTTCGGTGTAATTAAAATATTTTTCATTTTTAGTACAATCCATCAAGAAGAACGGTACAAAGTTTGCCGAGTAGATATATAAAATAACACTATAAGTAACCGCGCAATTCAAAATTATATATTGAAGCTATCGTTGATGTTTGCGCAATCACAAAATGAATAATGCGAATTGTATTTATTTTGGTGTAATTAAAATATTTTTCATTTTTAGTACAATCCATCAAGAAGAACGGTACACAGTTTGCCGAGTAGATATATAAAATAACACTATAAGTAACCGCGCAATTCAAAATTATATAATGAAGCTATCGTTGATGTTTGTGCAATCACAAAATGAATAATGCGAATTGTATTTATTTCGGTGTAATTAAAATATTTTTCATTTTTAGTACAATCCATCAAGAAGAACGGTACAAAGTTTGCCGAGTAGATATATAAAATAACACTATAAGTAACCGCGCAATTCAAAATTATATATTGAAGCTATCGTTGATGTTTGCGCAATCACAAAATGAATAATGCGAATTGTATTTATTTTGGTGTAATTAAAATATTTTTCATTTTTAGTACAATCCATCAAGAAGAACGGTACACAGTTTGCCGAGTAGATATATAAAATAACACTATAAGTAACCGCGCAATTCAAAATTATATAATGAAGCTATCGTTGATGTTTGTGCAATCACAAAATGAATAATGCGAATTGTATTTATTTCGGTGTAATTAAAATATTTTTCATTTTTAGTACAATCCATCAAGAAGAACGGTACAAAGTTTGCCGAGTAGATATATAAAATAACACTATAAGTAACCGCGCAATTCAAAATTATATATTGAAGCTATCGTTGATGTTTGTGCAATCACAAAATGAATAATGCGAATTGTATTTATTTCGGTGTAATTAAAATATTTTTCATTTTTAGTACAATCCATCAAGAAGAACGGTACAAAGTTTGCCGAGTAGATATATAAAATAACACTATAAGTAACCGCGCAATTCAAAATTATATATTGAAGATATCGTTGATGTTTGCGCAATCACAAAATGAATAATGCGAATTGTTTTTATTTCGGTGTAATTAAAATATTTTTCATTTTTAGTACAATCCATCAAGAAGAACGGTACACAGTTTGCCGAGTAGATATATAAAATAACACTATAAGTAACCGCGCAATTCAAAATTATATAATGAAGCTATCGTTGATGTTTGTGCAATCACAAAATGAATAATGCGAATTGTATTTATTTCGGTGTAATTAAAATATTTTTCATTTTTAGTACAATCCATCAAGAAGAACGGTACAAAGTTTGCCGAGTAGATATATAAAATAACACTATAAGTAACCGCGCAATTCAAAATTATATATTGAAGCTATCGTTGATGTTTGCGCAATCACAAAATGAATAATGCGAATTGTATTTATTTTGGTGTAATTAAAATATTTTTCATTTTTAGTACAATCCATCAAGAAGAACGGTACACAGTTTGCCGAGTAGATATATAAAATAACACTATAAGTAACCGCGCAATTCAAAATTATATAATGAAGCTATCGTTGATGTTTGTGCAATCACAAAATGAATAATGCGAATTGTATTTATTTCGGTGTAATTAAAATATTTTTCATTTTTAGTACAATCCATCAAGAAGAACGGTACAAAGTTTGCCGAGTAGATATATAAAATAACACTATAAGTAACCGCGCAATTCAAAATTATATATTGAAGCTATCGTTGATGTTTGCGCAATCACAAAATGAATAATGCGAATTGTATTTATTTCGGTGTAATTAAAATATTTTTCATTTTTATTTTTGTGCATTTATCGAATTTCATTCATTTTGAGCATTCATTTTAGCTGAATAAAAAACTAAAAATTTCATTCGGCTAATAAATTAACGCACATATTTATCGCTTCGATGAAAATTAATAGCATAATTCGAGATTATATAACGAAGCGGTATGAATGTTTGTGCAATCACAAACGTGAGAATATAAGTTACCTCACTTTCTCTTTACTCTACATCTACTTTAAATATCGTTTCTATCTCTGTCTATATTTCTTTACTACTATAATAGTTATTTTTACGTTAAAATGAATGAACGATAGTTACATGTTAATCTATTCTTGCGTTTTCGAGGTCGATATTAATAATCAGATACAATAATTTCGGAACAATCGCGTACAAAGGGCATTAGGGATCTTTCGGGCAAAATATTATAGAGGAATAATATTAGGCCGGTGTTTGGAACGTACATAAAATTGCGTAATATACTAAAAAAAACGTAAAAGATGTGTTATACCAGAGAGAGAAGTAGCAGGTATGATACCATGCTCTTGTGGTCTTAGCTATGTGAGACATACAGAACTGTTGCTGTAAGAATTAAGGAGCGTATAGAAAAGTCAGCTTGTGGTGGAGCATCAAGCGGTTATCATGCAATAAGGTTTAAGGATACAAAAGTTCTGACCAAAGTCTATCAGTTAGGTGAAAAAATTGTTAGGGGAAAGCCTTAAAAATTGAGAAATTCAAGAACTTCAACTGAGAGGATGGCTTCCGACCTGATCGAGAGTGGAGAACGGTGATTGGTCAATTGAGAACCAATCGGAACGTAGTATTGTCAATATACTTAAGGTAGTAGCTTGTTATGTCAGAGGTTAGTTTAGTTCAGTTTAGTTCTGATGATGAGCACGGTACGTTGCTTGAAACCTAAACTCGGGTTTATTAATGTTTTACTTTTATTGATAAATCAGGTTTTTTCTTTTTTGTACACGATTGTTCCGAAATGACTGTATCTAATTATTTTTACGTACTGCGTTCATTTCATCCATTTAGTAGCTTCTTTTTGTCAGAAGATGGCATACATCAACATGTTTTATATGTCTCGTTCCCTGACTGTTTTTAGTACTTCGTCGATTTTCTTGTTTTTAAAGCTGTTGCTAATCATTTTCAGTCTTCAACTCGCCCGGATTTTCTTTCCCATTTCCTCGAACGGTAAATATTCCGTTCTATTCTTATTTTACGTACGACGTATACTTTTAGCTTTCTTCTGTCGATGTCTTCGACGACGTTCATTTTTTCCATACCGTTCCTCCGTTGTAACACTTCTGAATTATTTTTGCCATTCACGGTATCCGCCCCATATTCTTCTAAACGTCTACATTTCAAAGGCGTTCAATCCTTTTATACTGTCTGCGCCTAATGTTCACGTTTCAGCAGCGTATTTCAGGACGGACATATTATAACGCTGGTTGACTTTCATCTTTTTATTAATTTTCTTTTTTTACGTACTAGATAATAATAATTCTATATTTCGTCAGACGAAATTTTGAAACGACGAATGAATAGTTCTCTTACGTTAGTTATAAATCTTTCGATAAATAATACGCTTTCGTAAAAATCTATAAAGCGAACTAACCTGGTTTGATTTGTCCGCGATGTATACTTGGTGTTTTATACTTCCCGGCTCTCTTTATTACACAGTAGACCGATTGCGGCACTAAGTATTATTTACTCGTAGATCACTCTCTATTTTCTTTTTACACGTAGTTGAATATTATACAGGTTCTGATCATTCTCCCTCGTTGGTCTCTTCTAGATAGAGTACCGATAATTCCGAATTTCAGAACTTTAGTTCGGAAGATTTTTTCAGCTTCAAGGCAGAAGCTCCGAAGTTATTTTATCAGAAATAAAAATGATTACTACGACTTGTGAATTAACACACTATCATTTACTACTGTCTTCATCTGCAACTGACTGCTACTGGTACTACCGCTGTAGCTGCAACTGCTTGATGCTGCGTCATCATCTACTGCTGGATCTATTACTTCAGTTTCTTCTTCTGTTGGAACTATAACTAACTATTCTTGATCCATCTTCTTCTTCTTCGGCTGGAACTACAACTAAATATCTACGGTATTCGTATTCATTATTTTCTTTATTTATCAAAACACTTCATTGTAAAACGTATAAAACTTTCGAATGTCAAAAAATCTGTCTTCGACTTGATGACACCAAGGAGATGTTAAAGCAGCTACCTAGGAAGGCAATAATGCGAATTACTCATATATTCAATGCATTACTACGAACATCGTATTCCCCCAAACAATGGAAATTTTCCCGAATTCGGATGGCCCTAAAACCAGGCAAAGATGGTATAGTAAATTAAGCTCCTACAGCAATCTCCCTATTACCGACACTAGCTAAGCTACTTAAAAAATTAATTTACTTAAGCATTGATAAAATAATGTATGAACAATCTATCATTTCCAACGTCAGTTTGGATTTCTACCTAGGTATTTTAATTTTTTTTTTTTTTTAATGGTCCAGTTATAACACTCTTTGACCAGTCTAGTTCTAAGTTCTTAATTTATAATATAATTTGTATACATATGTCTATTAAATACAAATCTTGTTATCTTTAATAAATTTATATAGCATTCTAATGTACAGCGGATACATAGAATAGTAAATCTTATCCAAGATGTAATAGAACATAAGAAATATAACGAAGCGGTTTTTATCGACATTTGATCAAATATGACACGACGGCCCGTTATGAGATTCAAGCAACAGGCAGTTTCGGATCAAACATGAGGACAACCTATTATCACATGTACATCGAATTTGTCCTGGAACTCCTGCTAAATCTTTATACAGCAGATTTGCTCAGGTATCAACGTTTGCAGATGATACTGTGATTCATCAGATAAAAATGCTAACATTGCTATTACGAAATTGTAGAATAGTGTAGATCAGGTTCATCAGTGGCCACAACAGTGGAAACTTACTGTTAACTCAGATAAGTCATCACATTTATTAGGTTACCACTCCAAACTGTTGCTGCAGAATCGTCTGTTAATATATAAAGCAGTACTAGTATTCGCATAAGGAATTGATCGCTGAGAGAGAGAGCCAGAACGACTACAGTTTTA
Organism: Coronaproctus castanopsis; assembly: GCA_032883995.1. Lineage (NCBI taxonomy): Eukaryota > Metazoa > Arthropoda > Insecta > Hemiptera > Monophlebidae > Coronaproctus > Coronaproctus castanopsis. Next base: position 5,279,317 of record CM065054.1, read on the forward strand.
ACTAATTTCATTATATATCCGAACTTGTAAAAGCAAAAAGATAAAATGTGAAAATTTACATTCGTCGATATCTAACTAACGTACTTTGTAATCGGGATAAATTCACAATGTTCAATTCTCTGCAGGTGCTGCGCTCGAATTATATAAAGGCTACAGATTTCTAATAATTTAGTGTAAGTCCCGGTGAATATTTGGATTCATTAAAATAATAATAATCCAGCCACGGCTCGCGTTGCGTGTGTTTTATTCCTTTTATTTTCATTTCATGTACATAAAAAAGAAGTATGCTCGACATTGTTAGACTGTTACGTCATTATTATTATTACTATTATTGCACTCGCTTGTACAGACGGATGTTGATAGTAATTCGAATTGGCTTTGTAAAAATCGTTTACTCCTGAATACAGTTAAAATACATTTATACTAATCAAAATCAAAATACATGGGATAGTTTAAAAATCAACGTACAAAATATTAATGAGTTAGAGTGTTTAATATAAAATATCTAGAATTATAATTGGATAGTAAATTACATTAGCATATTAAGATTATCTACATCTCTTCGTAGTTTATATTTAGCATTCTACCAACCTGTCAATCGGGGCACGGCATCATATACTAGGTTGGAGCGGCGAATTATCACCATTCATAACACTACAAAATGCGTTGTTTGAAACAATAAAATCTGAAATGCAAATATTAAGAACCGGCTATTTCTTATCCAACAGTCGTAAGAAATTCAACTATTGCGCTTTGTTGGGAAAAATTATAAGACGTTTAATATATCGGTGAGCCATAACCAGATTAGATCGAGATGAGAGAGAGCACATATTTTGCGCGTTTCAGTAAATATCATCCCAGAATACAGGCTGTATATGCAGGAGTTGTATAATTCACTACGGCAAGTAGTGAAGTATTCGTTTAAAACTTACAAACGACGACGAAAGTTCTTATTAAGGCGTGTTTCGGTTAGTAAAAAGGATTGTATACGGTATATGTGTGATTTGTGTGTAGTTAGTTGTATGTGTATACGTGCATTGGAGTGTATGGTATGTATGGTGCTTGTACGTGCGTTAAAATTTATATACTTTTTTTTTTTTATAGTTTATAATATTCATATCAAATAATTTCACTGTTCTTCGCGCAACAATATATGCGCTTTGGTGGATTTCAAATTTTTAGCTGGTAATGAAATTTGTAAAACATGTTCATGTAATTTGTAAGATTACTCAATTGTTTATCATATGCATGTTCATCATCATTTACATTCTATATTGGTTTATTATTATTATTTTAATTGTTTTCTCGACGATTATTTGTCTAATTTTTTTTTGTATTCATTTTTTTTTCTAATTTGTAGTAATTTTTTATTATATATCTCTTCTTTTCAACGTCACTTTTTGAAATGAACTGGTGAATTGTATTAAAATATTAAAAAAAAAAAGGAATTCCAACGATCGTTCTTTTCGTTATTTCGGTAACACTGCATTATTATTACCTAGTTATTTTTAATTTAACTATTATAATATGTACACGTTATTATCTAGTATCAGCTAATGTAACGCGCATTAATAATAAGTTATCACTTATACGCGTTTCCCAGGTTTTTTATTTTATTTTTACTATTTCCTGTCAATATTTTATCTTTTGCACGATTTTACAATTTACCCCGATCCGGTTGATTTCCAAATTTTACATAAATAACATCCGTTCGTTTCTTAACCCTTTCAGTCTCGCATATGAAATTTTATTAGAAATTTTATACAGATTGTTTATTATACAATGGAACTTCTTAGGATAATTCTAGACAATTTTCATTGTGTTCAAATAAATATTTTCAAAAAATGGAGAGATTTCACATCAGCCAGAAAATAAGCAAGTTTAAAATTTCAAGTACCGTATAATGGACATATATAGACCTTACATCCGAATTTACATTATTCACTTTTACAACAGAAAGTCTGTCACTCGAATAATTTCTAATAAGGTGGATTAGATACGCGGGAAATTTAATTTGAATAATTTTGTAAATTAAACCAAGATGCCATGTAGTATCAAATGCTTTTTCTATATCAAGAAGTAGCAAACCTGTGTGCTTATTTTGATTAAAACCGTCAGTGATGACGTCAGTAATTCGCGCTAGTTGCATGACAATTGATAAATTTTTTCTGAACCCGAGTTGTTGTTCTACTATCACATTATTATCATCTGTAAAGTTTTTAATTCTACACAATATAATTTATTCAGCAATTTTACCTAGGTTACTGAGTAACGATACAGGACATAAATTTTTTGGATCCGATATGTTCTTTCCAATCTTAGGTATAGGTATTATTTTCGCTATTTTTCAGCAATTGGGAAAGTGTGACAACAGGAATATTGAATTCATTATAATAGTTAGTTTAACAAAACCTTTAAGCGGTAAATTCTTAATCAATATTACGGAGATATTATCTAAACCCATTGATTTTTTACTTTTAAGGTTTTTTATAACATGATGCACTTCCTTCACGGTAGTTAGATCTTCAGCTAATACTTTATAAGGTAACTTAAAGTACTTTTTGACGATAGATGTGATTTTATTTTGGTGGTAGTTCGATGCCATATGGCAATTTTGATTATGTCATAGTAAATGTTAGCTAGCAGATTACTTTTATCTTTGTCCGAATATGCAGTGTTACTATTATGCGTGAGTGGTGGTAAGTGTGTGTGAAAATTCTTGAAATGCGCCACCATCTTCCACAGACTTATCTTTTACAGCAAGATTACAAAGTTTGAAATTCCAACTAGTGTTTTTATCTTCATTTAATTTATTTTTCACTTGACAGGTTAAATAATGTAACAATAATCTAGTTGTTGGATTACGAGATTTTTGGTACCTACGTCTAACGTAATTTTTAAATTTAATCAACGCAAGAACAGGAGGGGAAATTTTATAATAACGTGTAGTTACATCACTTTTAGGAATAGCCAAATCAGCCGCTTTCAGTATCACATCAGTAAAACATTTAACTTGTTCGTGAAGTTCGTTTTGGAAGGGCCTCCTAAAGTAATATTATCGCTTATATAGTTCCGAAAAGCATTCCAATTAGCCTTTCTAAAGAGGTAAGTAGATGGTACATTACCCTTATCACAAGCTTTAGTTATTTTAAAAAGTATGGGATTGTGGTTTGAACTCAGTGACGGTATAGGTTTAGTGACCGTTGTCATATTTTTAACTAATATGAAATCAATAATACTAGGATGAAGTTTATCATTATCTGGATAGAATGTAGGCTCATTTGGGGTTAAAATTTGAAAGTTATGTTTAAATGACATGTTTAGAATGCAGTTACCAGCCATATTATTGGAATAACAGTTCCAAGATGTATGTCTAACGTTAAAATCAGCAATTATAATAACACTACTATATGATGATAATAATTTTCTAATATCCTGGTACAAGTTTTTATTTGTTATCTTAGGGGGACAATAAGCAGAATGAATAAGAATATTATTATTATTCATTTTTAACTAAATACCTGTAGCTTCTATCTTATTTAGAGTGGGGATAGCAACCTGTGAATGAATTAGTTGTTCTTTGACAAATAGCGCTACACCGCCGCCATGCACGTTTCGATCTACTCGAAATACAACATACCCCGGACATCTTAATTTATGTGTAGAGTCAAGTTTCGTTTCGCTTATGCAAGCAATGTGAATATCATTAGTATACAGAAATTGTCCCAATTCCAAAAATTTATTTTTGATGGAATTAGAATTCCATCCCATTATGTTAATCTCAGAAAAAACGTTAGTCAGAATTTCAATATTCAATAAAAGTTTCTGTTACAATAGCTATTTTACTAAATGTATCACCTGCTTGACTAAGTCTATTTAAACCCAGTTTAACAAATTTACACATTTTATCAATATTAATATCTTTAAATAATTTAAGAATATCGGAAATTACCGACATGCTTGATACATCAGATAATTCAGAATTATGATTATCAATAGTAGCTGATTCGCCTTTAATGATTTGAGCATACGTTCTATTATTACCGATGTTATTATGACTAGAATTATTAACGCCTTTAATAATATTATTATTGTTCTTATTATTATTATTATTACTATTATTATTAATACTACGAGGAGTATTGACAGTGTTTCTTGATAATGAGATTGATGCCGTGGTATTATTTCTTGATATGGATAATTGCCTACGATTTTTTAAATTGTTAGATATTATATTATAAATTGGACACTCACGGCTATTAGCTTGATGTGTACCATGACAATTTGCACATTTAAAATTTGTATCAGAGCAGCTATCAGCTGCATGTGGACCACTGCATCTAGAACATATGGAATCTTTATGGCAATTGATACTAATATGGCCAAAAGACATACATTTGTAACATTGTAGAACTTTGTTAGAAGCCCTATATTTTTCCCAATTTACTCGAAAATAAGATATAACATTAATATTTAAAACCTGCCGAAATGCTGTAACGGGAGGGGAAAAAACATTATAAAGTGGTATAGAAATTTTCTCATTTTGTGGAGATGTCTTGAACATTTGCTGTACACTTTGTGCAGGTAAAGTCTCAGAAATTTGTTACAATATTTCATCAACGGGAATATTACTTGGAAGACCTCGTAATACTAACTGGTTTTAGATCTTTAGGCGTATGCGTATAAAACTTAATTTTAGATTTAATTAATAGTTGGTATGTATTATTATAATCGTCTGTTCCTAACGTATAAATATAATATTTGTTACGCTTAAATTTAATCTGTATATCATTTTTTAACTTAGATTTAATTTCTGAAAATTTTACATTATGATTAAGCAACGGACCATTAAATACAAATGGTGGCATCTGTGATAATGTTGTAACATTATGGACGGAATCTATAATATTTTGCTCATCAATTTCAAGTGGCTTATAATGTACATCAATTGAAAAGTTTTGAAATTTACACTTTTTCGGCGTACTTTTACCTTTTGTGTTCTGTACTTCCCATTGCATTTTATCGTTATCGCTATCTGAACCATTTCTGTCTATTTCATTCGAATGATGAGCATTTGATATGTGTTCACCATAATCCGAGATAGAACTCGTTGACGGCATGCTGTTAATTTCGGCTTCCTCTACAGCCGTAGTTTGTGGATTGAAACGTCAAACCCGGGCGGGGAGTGGTGCATCCTTAGATAAGCGAGTATACGCGTACCTCGACGAAGCGTGACGCACACTCACTCACTTAGATGCATACACGCACTATCTAGAACTATTTATCAATATCCGATTGTATTTAATAATAGATCGAAACTCAGTGAACGCACGAAAAACAACCGAAAAAAAATACACACGAATTGAAAATTTTAAAAAGATGAGTTTAGTGAAGTGCACGGTAAATGTATAAAAATCAAAATTAATAGTATTTTGAAGATTATCATTAATTTTACCGTATTATTTTACTTTGTACTGCCCCAAAAATCAGTAAATGTTTTGAGCATCTGACAAGGAAGCAAAAAAAAAAAAAAAAAGGTGCTTCAGTGAAGGGAACCGAGCCGAGTACAATCCATCAAGAAGAACGGTACAAAGTTTGCCGAGTAGATATATAAAATAACACTATAAGTAACTGCGCAATTCAAAATTATATATTGAAGCTATCGTTGATGTTTGCGCAATCACAAAATGAATAATGCGAATTGTATTTATTTCGGTGTAATTAAAATATTTTTCATTTTTAGTACAATCCTTCAAGAAGAACGGTACACAGTTTGCCGAGTAGATATATAAAATAACACTATAAGTAACCGCGCAATTCAAAATTATATAATGAAGCTATCGTTGATGTTTGTGCAATCACAAAATGAATAATGCGAATTGTATTTATTTCGGTGTAATTAAAATATTTTTCATTTTTAGTACAATCCATCAAGAAGAACGGTACAAAGTTTGCCGAGTAGATATATAAAATAACACTATAAGTAACCGCGCAATTCAAAATTATATATTGAAGCTATCGTTGATGTTTGCGCAATCACAAAATGAATAATGCGAATTGTATTTATTTCGGTGTAATTAAAATATTTTTCATTTTTAGTACAATCCATCAAGAAGAACGGTACACAGTTTGCCGAGTAGATATATAAAATAACACTATAAGTAACCGCGCAATTCAAAATTATATAATGAAGCTATCGTTGATGTTTGTGCAATCACAAAATGAATAATGTGAATTGTATTTATTTTGGTGTAATTAAAATATTTTTCATTTTTAGTACAATCCATCAAGAAGAATGGTACAAAGTTTGCCGAGTAGATATATAAAATAACACTATAAGTAACCGCGCAATTCAAAATTATATAATGAAGCTATCGTTGATGTTTGTGCAATCACAAAATGAATAATGTGAATTGTATTTATTTCGGTGTAATTAAAATATTTTTCATTTTTAGTACAATCCATCAAGAAGAACGGTACAAAGTTTGCCGAGTAGATATATAAAATAACACTATAAGTAACCGCGCAATTCAAAATTATATAATGAAGCTATCGTTGATGTTTGTGCAATCACAAAATGAATAATGCGAATTGTATTTATTTCGGTGTAATTAAAATATTTTTCATTTTTAGTACAATCCATCAAGAAGAACGGTACAAAGTTTGCCGAGTAGATATATAAAATAACACTATAAGTAACCGCGCAATTCAAAATTATATATTGAAGCTATCGTTGATGTTTGCGCAATCACAAAATGAATAATGCGAATTGTATTTATTTTGGGTGTAATTAAAATATTTTTCATTTTTAGTACAATCCATCAAGAAGAACGGTACACAGTTTGCCGAGTAGATATATAAAATAACACTATAAGTAACCGCGCAATTCAAAATTATATAATGAAGCTATCGTTGATGTTTGTGCAATCACAAAATGAATAATGTGAATTGTATTTATTTCGGTGTAATTAAAATATTTTTCATTTTTAGTACAATCCATCAAGAAGAACGGTACAAAGTTTGCCGAGTAGATATATAAAATAACACTATAAGTAACCGCGCAATTCAAAATTATATAATGAAGCTATCGTTGATGTTTGTGCAATCACAAAATGAATAATGCGAATTGTATTTATTTCGGTGTAATTAAAATATTTTTCATTTTTAGTACAATCCATCAAGAAGAACGGTACAAAGTTTGCCGAGTAGATATATAAAATAACACTATAAGTAACCGCGCAATTCAAAATTATATATTGAAGCTATCGTTGATGTTTGCGCAATCACAAAATGAATAATGCGAATTGTATTTATTTTGGGTGTAATTAAAATATTTTTCATTTTTAGTACAATCCATCAAGAAGAACGGTACACAGTTTGCCGAGTAGATATATAAAATAACACTATAAGTAACCGCACAATTCAAAATTATATAATGAAGCTATCGTTGATGTTTGTGCAATCACAAAATGAATAATGCGAATTGTATTTATTTCGGTGTAATTAAAATATTTTTCATTTTTAGTACAATCCATCAAGAAGAACGGTACAAAGTTTGCCGAGTAGATATATAAAATAACACTATAAGTAACCGCGCAATTCAAAATTATATATTGAAGCTATCGTTGATGTTTGCGCAATCACAAAATGAATAATGCGAATTGTATTTATTTCGGTGTAATTAAAATATTTTTCATTTTTAGTACAATCCATCAAGAAGAACGGTACACAGTTTGCCGAGTAGATATATAAAATAACACTATAAGTAACCGCGCAATTCAAAATTATATAATGAAGCTATCGTTGATGTTTGTGCAATCACAAAATGAATAATGCGAATTGTATTTATTTCTGTGTAATTAAAATATTTTTCATTTTTAGTACAATCCATCAAGAAGAACGGTACAAAGTTTGCCGAGTAGATATATAAAATAACACTATAAGTAACCGCGCAATTCAAAATTATATATTGAAGCTATCGTTGATGTTTGCGCAATCACAAAATGAATAATGCGAATTGTATTTATTTTGGTGTAATTAAAATATTTTTCATTTTTAGTACAATCCATCAAGAAGAACGGTACACAGTTTGCCGAGTAGATATATAAAATAACACTATAAGTAACCGCGCAATTCAAAATTATATAATGAAGCTATCGTTGATGTTTTTGCAATCACAAAATGAATAATGCGAATTGTATTTATTTCGGTGTAATTAAAATATTTTTCATTTTTAGTACAATCCATCAAGAAGAACGGTACAAAGTTTGCCGAGTAGATATATAAAATAACACTATAAGTAACCGCGCAATTCAAAATTATATATTGAAGCTATCGTTGATGTTTGCGCAATCACAAAATGAATAATGCGAATTGTATTTATTTTGGTGTAATTAAAATATTTTTCATTTTTAGTACAATCCATCAAGAAGAACGGTACACAGTTTGCCGAGTAGATATATAAAATAACACTATAAGTAACCGCGCAATTCAAAATTATATAATGAAGCTATCGTTGATGTTTGTGCAATCACAAAATGAATAATGCGAATTGTATTTATTTTGGTGTAATTAAAATATTTTTCATTTTTAGTACAATCCATCAAGAAGAACGGTACAAAGTTTGCCGAGTAGATATATAAAATAACACTATAAGTAACCGCGCAATTCAAAATTATATATTGAAGCTATCGTTGATGTTTGTGCAATCACAAAATGAATAATGCGAATTGTATTTATTTCGGTGTAATTAAAATATTTTTCATTTTTAGTACAATCCATCAAGAAGAACGGTACAAAGTTTGCCGAGTAGATATATAAAATAACACTATAAGTAACCGCGCAATTCAAAATTATATATTGAAGCTATCGTTGATGTTTGCGCAATCACAAAATGAATAATGCGAATTGTTTTTATTTCGGTGTAATTAAAATATTTTTCATTTTTAGTACAATCCATCAAGAAGAACGGTACACAGTTTGCCGAGTAGATATATAAAATAACACTATAAGTAACCGCGCAATTCAAAATTATATAATGAAGCTATCGTTGATGTTTGTGCAATCACAAAATGAATAATGCGAATTGTATTTATTTCGGTGTAATTAAAATATTTTTCATTTTTAGTACAATCCATCAAGAAGAACGGTACAAAGTTTGCCGAGTAGATATATAAAATAACACTATAAGTAACCGCGCAATTCAAAATTATATATTGAAGCTATCGTTGATGTTTGCGCAATCACAAAATGAATAATGCGAATTGTATTTATTTTGGTGTAATTAAAATATTTTTCATTTTTAGTACAATCCATCAAGAAGAACGGTACACAGTTTGCCGAGTAGATATATAAAATAACACTATAAGTAACCGCGCAATTCAAAATTATATAATGAAGCTATCGTTGATGTTTGTGCAATCACAAAATGAATAATGCGAATTGTATTTATTTCGGTGTAATTAAAATATTTTTCATTTTTAGTACAATCCATCAAGAAGAACGGTACAAAGTTTGCCGAGTAGATATATAAAATAACACTATAAGTAACCGCGCAATTCAAAATTATATATTGAAGCTATCGTTGATGTTTGCGCAATCACAAAATGAATAATGCGAATTGTATTTATTTCGGTGTAATTAAAATATTTTTCATTTTTATTTTTGTGCATTTATCGAATTTCATTCATTTTGAGCATTCATTTTAGCTGAATAAAAAACTAAAAATTTCATTCGGCTAATAAATTAACGCACATATTTATCGCTTCGATGAAAATTAATAGCATAATTCGAGATTATATAACGAAGCGGTATGAATGTTTGTGCAATCACAAACGTGAGAATATAAGTTACCTCACTTTCTCTTTACTCTACATCTACTTTAAATATCGTTTCTATCTCTGTCTATATTTCTTTACTACTATAATAGTTATTTTTACGTTAAAATGAATGAACGATAGTTACATGTTAATCTATTCTTGCGTTTTCGAGGTCGATATTAATAATCAGATACAATAATTTCGGAACAATCGCGTACAAAGGGCATTAGGGATCTTTCGGGCAAAATATTATAGAGGAATAATATTAGGCCGGTGTTTGGAACGTACATAAAATTGCGTAATATACTAAAAAAAACGTAAAAGATGTGTTATACCAGAGAGAGAAGTAGCAGGTATGATACCATGCTCTTGTGGTCTTAGCTATGTGAGACATACAGAACTGTTGCTGTAAGAATTAAGGAGCGTATAGAAAAGTCAGCTTGTGGCGGAGCATCAAGCGGTTATCATGCAATAAGGTTTAAGGATACAAAAGTTCTGACCAAAGTCTATCAGTTAGGTGAAAAAATTGTTAGGGGAAAGCCTTAAAAATTGAGAAATTCAAGAACTTCAACTGAGAGGATGGCTTCCGACCTGATCGAGAGTGGAGAACGGTGATTGGTCAATTGAGAACCAATCGGAACGTAGTATTGTCAATATACTTAAGGTAGTAGCTTGTTATGTCAGAGGTTAGTTTAGTTCAGTTTAGTTCTGATGATGAGCACGGTACGTTGCTTGAAACCTAAACTCGGGTTTATTAATGTTTTACTTTTATTGATAAATCAGGTTTTTTCTTTTTTGTACACGATTGTTCCGAAATGACTGTATCTAATTATTTTTACGTACTGCGTTCATTTCATCCATTTAGTAGCTTCTTTTTGTCAGAAGATGGCATACATCAACATGTTTTATATGTCTCGTTCCCTGACTGTTTTTAGTACTTCGTCGATTTTCTTGTTTTTAAAGCTGTTGCTAATCATTTTCAGTCTTCAACTCGCCCGGATTTTCTTTCCCATTTCCTCGAACGGTAAATATTCCGTTCTATTCTTATTTTACGTACGACGTATACTTTTAGCTTTCTTCTGTCGATGTCTTCGACGACGTTCATTTTTTCCATACCGTTCCTCCGTTGTAACACTTCTGAATTATTTTTGCCATTCACGGTATCCGCCCCATATTCTTCTAAACGTCTACATTTCAAAGGCGTTCAATCCTTTTATACTGTCTGCGCCTAATGTTCACGTTTCAGCAGCGTATTTCAGGACGGACATATTATAACGCTGGTTGACTTTCATCTTTTTATTAATTTTCTTTTTTTACGTACTAGATAATAATAATTCTATATTTCGTCAGACGAAATTTTGAAACGACGAATGAATAGTTCTCTTACGTTAGTTATAAATCTTTCGATAAATAATACGCTTTCGTAAAAATCTATAAAGCGAACTAACCTGGTTTGATTTGTCCGCGATGTATACTTGGTGTTTTATACTTCCCGGCTCTCTTTATTACACAGTAGACCGATTGCGGCACTAAGTATTATTTACTCGTAGATCACTCTCTATTTTCTTTTTACACGTAGTTGAATATTATACAGGTTCTGATCATTCTCCCTCGTTGGTCTCTTCTAGATAGAGTACCGATAATTCCGAATTTCAGAACTTTAGTTCGGAAGATTTTTTCAGCTTCAAGGCAGAAGCTCCGAAGTTATTTTATCAGAAATAAAAATGATTACTACGACTTGTGAATTAACACACTATCATTTACTACTGTCTTCATCTGCAACTGACTGCTACTGGTACTACCGCTGTAGCTGCAACTGCTTGATGCTGCGTCATCATCTACTGCTGGATCTATTACTTCAGTTTCTTCTTCTGTTGGAACTATAACTAACTATTCTTGATCCATCTTCTTCTTCTTCGGCTGGAACTACAACTAAATATCTACGGTATTCGTATTCATTATTTTCTTTATTTATCAAAACACTTCATTGTAAAACGTATAAAACTTTCGAATGTCAAAAAATCTGTCTTCGACTTGATGACACCAAGGAGATGTTAAAGCAGCTACCTAGGAAGGCAATAATGCGAATTACTCATATATTCAATGCATTACTACGAACATCGTATTCCCCCAAACAATGGAAATTTTCCCGAATTCGGATGGCCCTAAAACCAGGCAAAGATGGTATAGTAAATTAAGCTCCTACAGCAATCTCCCTATTACCGACACTAGCTAAGCTACTTAAAAAATTAATTTACTTAAGCATTGATAAAATAATGTATGAACAATCTATCATTTCCAACGTCAGTTTGGATTTCTACCTAGGTATTTTAATTTTTTTTTTTTTTTAATGGTCCAGTTATAACACTCTTTGACCAGTCTAGTTCTAAGTTCTTAATTTATAATATAATTTGTATACATATGTCTATTAAATACAAATCTTGTTATCTTTAATAAATTTATATAGCATTCTAATGTACAGCGGATACATAGAATAGTAAATCTTATCCAAGATGTAATAGAACATAAGAAATATAACGAAGCGGTTTTTATCGACATTTGATCAAATATGACACGACGGCCCGTTATGAGATTCAAGCAACAGGCAGTTTCGGATCAAACATGAGGACAACCTATTATCACATGTACATCGAATTTGTCCTGGAACTCCTGCTAAATCTTTATACAGCAGATTTGCTCAGGTATCAACGTTTGCAGATGATACTGTGATTCATCAGATAAAAATGCTAACATTGCTATTACGAAATTGTAGAATAGTGTAGATCAGGTTCATCAGTGGCCACAACAGTGGAAACTTACTGTTAACTCAGATAAGTCATCACATTTATTAGGTTACCACTCCAAACTGTTGCTGCAGAATCGTCTGTTAATATATAAAGCAGTACTAGTATTCGCATAAGGAATTGATCGCTGAGAGAGAGAGCCAGAACGACTACAGTTTTAACTAATTTCATTATATATCCGAACTTGTAAAAGCAAAAAGATAAAATGTGAAAATTTACATTCGTCGATATCTAACTAACGTACTTTGTAATCGGGATAAATTCACAATGTTCAATTCTCTGCAGGTGCTGCGCTCGAATTATATAAAGGCTACAGATTTCTAATAATTTAGTGTAAGTCCCGGTGAATATTTGGATTCATTAAAATAATAATAATCCAGCCACGGCTCGCGTTGCGTGTGTTTTATTCCTTTTATTTTCATTTCATGTACATAAAAAAGAAGTATGCTCGACATTGTTAGACTGTTACGTCATTATTATTATTACTATTATTGCACTCGCTTGTACAGACGGATGTTGATAGTAATTCGAATTGGCTTTGTAAAAATCGTTTACTCCTGAATACAGTTAAAATACATTTATACTAATCAAAATCAAAATACATGGGATAGTTTAAAAATCAACGTACAAAATATTAATGAGTTAGAGTGTTTAATATAAAATATCTAGAATTATAATTGGATAGTAAATTACATTAGCATATTAAGATTATCTACATCTCTTCGTAGTTTATATTTAGCATTCTACCAACCTGTCAATCGGGGCACGGCATCATATACTAGGTTGGAGCGGCGAATTATCACCATTCATAACACTACAAAATGCGTTGTTTGAAACAATAAAATCTGAAATGCAAATATTAAGAACCGGCTATTTCTTATCCAACAGTCGTAAGAAATTCAACTATTGCGCTTTGTTGGGAAAAATTATAAGACGTTTAATATATCGGTGAGCCATAACCAGATTAGATCGAGATGAGAGAGAGCACATATTTTGCGCGTTTCAGTAAATATCATCCCAGAATACAGGCTGTATATGCAGGAGTTGTATAATTCACTACGGCAAGTAGTGAAGTATTCGTTTAAAACTTACAAACGACGACGAAAGTTCTTATTAAGGCGTGTTTCGGTTAGTAAAAAGGATTGTATACGGTATATGTGTGATTTGTGTGTAGTTAGTTGTATGTGTATACGTGCATTGGAGTGTATGGTATGTATGGTGCTTGTACGTGCGTTAAAATTTATATACTTTTTTTTTTTTATAGTTTATAATATTCATATCAAATAATTTCACTGTTCTTCGCGCAACAATATATGCGCTTTGGTGGATTTCAAATTTTTAGCTGGTAATGAAATTTGTAAAACATGTTCATGTAATTTGTAAGATTACTCAATTGTTTATCATATGCATGTTCATCATCATTTACATTCTATATTGGTTTATTATTATTATTTTAATTGTTTTCTCGACGATTATTTGTCTAATTTTTTTTTGTATTCATTTTTTTTTCTAATTTGTAGTAATTTTTTATTATATATCTCTTCTTTTCAACGTCACTTTTTGAAATGAACTGGTGAATTGTATTAAAATATTAAAAAAAAAAAGGAATTCCAACGATCGTTCTTTTCGTTATTTCGGTAACACTGCATTATTATTACCTAGTTATTTTTAATTTAACTATTATAATATGTACACGTTATTATCTAGTATCAGCTAATGTAACGCGCATTAATAATAAGTTATCACTTATACGCGTTTCCCAGGTTTTTTATTTTATTTTTACTATTTCCTGTCAATATTTTATCTTTTGCACGATTTTACAATTTACCCCGATCCGGTTGATTTCCAAATTTTACATAAATAACATCCGTTCGTTTCTTAACCCTTTCAGTCTCGCATATGAAATTTTATTAGAAATTTTATACAGATTGTTTATTATACAATGGAACTTCTTAGGATAATTCTAGACAATTTTCATTGTGTTCAAATAAATATTTTCAAAAAATGGAGAGATTTCACATCAGCCAGAAAATAAGCAAGTTTAAAATTTCAAGTACCGTATAATGGACATATATAGTGACCGAAAGGTTTAATATTTGTTTCATCGGATTCGCTTTAAATACGTACTCGGTAGAACGCGACAAATATTTTCCATTTTAATGTTATTTCTCCATTGCGTTATCGTGCACGCATATTAATAAATAGTTCGGAATACTTTAAATTCAAATAGTTCTAAATAAGCGACAATTATAATTAACGGATAAAGTTATTGCGCGTTACAAAGACAATTCACTGGTTAGAGTTTGCTGTTTGTACCACACATATTAGTCAATATTTATGACGTCACTAAGTCGTTGAGTTTAAGACGTTCGAAAAGTCTTACATCTTGATTAATATGTAAAAGTATACCTGAATTCGGATGATTATTGTCAGTAAGTCAAATCAGCGATAACCTCATTTAAACCGCTTAATTCTTAAATCGGCGTACAGTAATTCGTTTCGTTGAAACCACCTGGTTATCGTACGAAGGAATTTATTTCGGATTGCTTGAATAATTCGCTTGTACGAAGCTTTGGTGCAACCTCAACAGCGGGATTCGTTCAGATTGACCGTATAACGAGTTTGATAAATTACTCGTTTATTTTGTAACTTCATTTTGGAATGTCGCCTTATGATTCAATATATTTGCCGTCTAATCTGACGAGCTTTTGCATCGATATGAACTCTGTAAGTTAGCTTAGCATCCAGATGTGCGCCCTCCCAAGTATTTTGCGAAGTTACCAACTGGTACTGATTATTTATGAAGACTATATACATACTGCGGGGTCTCGCTAAGATGACATGGACAGATTTTCGTTCACTGAGCTTAATCTTCCGACCCACATCGTTCATTTTATTATACGGTCCGTAGCATTTTGTTGAAGATTTATCGTATATTATAAATATATAAATATATATATATGTGTGTGCAAACGAAATATGAGAATACAGTGTTTCTTTTTC
The DNA here is from genome assembly GCA_032883995.1 of Coronaproctus castanopsis. Taxonomy (NCBI): domain Eukaryota; kingdom Metazoa; phylum Arthropoda; class Insecta; order Hemiptera; family Monophlebidae; genus Coronaproctus; species Coronaproctus castanopsis. The sequence continues at coordinate 5,294,942 of CM065054.1, forward strand.
TTTTTTTCGATATTTTAGTTACGGAAAACGTTTAAACGTAAATGATCTGTGGTCCACTTCTTTTTCTCGATGATGTCCAGGTCGAAGATAAAAATAATCATCCATCATAATTTCTGCTCAATCGGTTAGGTTGGTTGGCAACATGGCCTGCAGTTAAACAAATCATCTCCTGCCGAGAGCAGCTTCTTTTATCTTCATATAATTATGTTCTTTTATTATTGTGTCTGTAAATCGGGTTCTCGGTTATTCTCTTTTTAATTTTCCATTTGCTAATAATTGCGATGATGATAATAATATACGATTTGGACTTTACATTTTCGTTCTTTATGTTACGTACAAGAACACACGTATCAACTCAACGGCCAAACATAATTCTGTATACGTAAAATACGTTTGAATTTTATTGAAAATATTAATAAAATCATTTATTTATTCTGTGTCCCGTTTATTTTATTTTTTTTTTTTTAATTTTTCGTTTTTTGTATGACGGTCGTGTCTCTGAGATATTAATTCGATTTGCCTAGATTTTATATTATATTACGTAGAAGATCGGAGTCAACGGGAGTAAACATAATTCTGTATACGATACGCTTTTGAATAATAATAATAAAAAAAAAATAATCCTAAAATAATTTATTATCATTTTGAAAAATATGTTTCAATAAAAAAAAAAAACATATTTTTTTGAACTGACAATGTTTTATTTTACTTACTCGTTTCGTATTTCGAATATACGAAACGAAAGTGCGCACAAAAGCTCTTCACCTGCTAGAAATCCTGCACGGTAAGTCGTGGGGATCTGATAGAAAGAACACCGCTGAAAATATGTGCGAGACAAAATTGAATTACGACAAATTAAGGTTATACTAGAACATTGGGAAACTTCACATCGCGTAAACAGGCGAGAAGAGATTAAGCAGAATCCGCATCGACCGCACTAAACTAACTCACGGGCACTTATTGCGCAAATGAACTTCCATCGCGCCGTGTATGTTTTATCAAAAGAACATATAATTTCCGTATGTCCAAAACTGAACAAGGAACGTGAAGAAGCTATTTCATTCGATCCTTCACAGAAGACGCGCACTTGGAAACGACGAAGCTGCAGTGTACTTTCCGATTTTTAAAAACTATAAAATCATACGAGAATATATAAATCATTTTAGAATTGTTTTTATTTCTATTTTAATTCACCCAACTATCTAAACTTATAGAAGACATAATAATTTTCCGTTTAATTTCGATAGAATTATCTATTTTGTAGAATTATTTATAGAAGATATAACCTTTCATTCAATTACTAAGTTATCTATAATTTTTCGTTATTAATGATAGTCATTAACTTTTATTATTATTATTATTATTATTAATATTATTATTAATAATTTTTAATTTTTATTATTAATAATTTTTATTATTCGTTAGGGGTTTATTAATTAATCGTTATTATTGTCTTCGGTGTTGTTATCCGGTTATTGTTATTATTCGGTATAATTGCTATACGATGGCGCAATTTTCCTAGTAGCGAATCCGGCATAATTAGACGAACATATTTATTCGTAATAACATACGGGTAACATGTGTAGAGGCGGTTAACTCGTAATCCGTTAATCTTGAATGAAACGAAATCGGCGCAGTACATCGTTTACAGTAGTCCGGACGAACGGCAGAATTTAGCGCAATAAGATTAAAATAACAACTTCGCACGATTAACGAAGTTAACGAGGCTAAATATATCTCGGAATTCAGTTAAATAGTATATTAAGCACACGCTAAAGTCGAATTATCTATTCGATTTTTTTTAACGCGGTATTTTTCACTTACTTGGCTGATTAAACTTAGCCCCCCCCCCAAAAAAAAAAAAAAAAAAACTTATTAAACCGTTTTTTCTTACGGGTGTTACCTAATGAGTCTTCGATTAATCTCATGGACATTCACCACGGTTCGCTGCACGCTGGACATGAACCACTAGTAGAAGATTGCAAGTTTTACCCCCTGACCGATATTAATTAATAATTTTTTTTAGCGAGAATAGTAGAAATGTATTTTTAAAAAATATATATATATAGATTTTTTCCGTTACTTAATTAAACGCGAAACGAGTATATTTTTATTTCGACTAATTCGCGCTAGATGGCGCTCTATTGTATTATACATTTTTACGTGCCCTGTTATTAAAACGGACCAAAACCATGTTTTAAGTTTTTATAAATTTTAATTTTTAAAAAAAATTAAATAAATGAAAAAATTTTTCATCACTTTTATCTATCGGTATAATTGAACTTTTTATCGATTTTTTACACGAAATGTATATATATATATATGTTTCCACGTATAAAATAATAACTGATTAGATGTAACGACTTTCGAGAAAATGCAAATATTTATTATTACGAGTATAATAGGGTTTTTTGTTTACCGTCTTTTTTCTTTTCACATAACCGCAGATAGATAATTTTTAACTGGTTGGTTGTACAAATATTTTAAGAATTTAAACCTTTTACACTATGTTATTTTCTTATCACGAAAATAGACATTAAAAAAAAAGAAGTTCGTGTACCGTTTTATATATAGAGAGAATTGTTGCGGCGGTAAAAAGTCAAAAATTATTTTAATATCGATCAAGATAAAAGTTTTCCTTATATATCTAGTCGAAGCCGCTTATAACAGACACATCCGATGGAAGTAATTTGTCTGTTGTAAGCGAATTTTTTAAAATCTCTTATCGAAGTGAGTGGATGCTTAAAATATACGATTTAATAAATAATTATAACGCATAACGTCATTAATGTGTAACATTGATTTACACGGCAGAGAAAAATACATTAGGCGTATGTAAAGTAAAAAAATAATAACAAAGAGAAGAGAAAACGGGAACTAAGCTAATATCATAATGAAGTATCGGACAGACGTGGAAAGAAAAAAATCAGTACAGCGTCAATAAGAGAATATTCACGTTCTAAACAAAAATCGAATAAAATAATAATAATAAAAAAAAATCTTCCAAGAATCAGGTGGGGTGCCCATTTAACTGATATGTTTGAGAATTGTTTCATTTAATGAAGGCGTCAACATGGCTAAAACTGGCAGTCCGTTCGAAATTCGAAACTGTTTTATTATCTGTTTTGCTATTTATAATTGCCTGAAAAATCGATTAATCTTGCGTCTCTTATAACCGACACGTTGTATCGCTACAGCGAACTAAAATAACCATTTCATAAGTTTGTTTTTGGTTTTTCCTAACTGTCTCTTATAAGCGGATGTCTCACTTATCCGATGTCCCTTATAACCGGATTAGACCATATATTATAATATATAATATATATATATATATATATATATATATATATATATATATATATATATATATATATAATATATATATATATATATATATATTATATATATATACCAGTGCCTAGCTTTCGCCTTGATCTGGTTTCAATCTGTAATAAGCTTATTGGCATAGTCGTATATTAAATGATAGTAATTGTTTTATAAAATCTTTTCTGCGGTTGCTATATATTTCACATCGCCAGTTAATATGTTCAGTCGAGTCAATTTCTATACCCACGTAATGTTTCCGCCGTGATTCTTATATGGTCCGTGCGCGTATTCGGTATAAAATTAAATCGAGAGGAGAAGATAAAATCGAGATAAAATTTTCAACGTAGAAAATAATACTCGAAATTAAATATCGAAATACGAAATTAATTAACCGATTTTAATTCTATTACATCTCGCCATTGTTATCGACGCGTTTATTTTAAAGCGTACATTTAAAAATAATTATCGGAAACAATTCGTGTTAAACTCTCTTTCAAACACTATTCACATCGACGTAAGATTACAAAATTTTAACCGTACGAAGTAAGGAATATAAAGTAATATCGCACAACACCATATGCGCGCTAATAATAATATATTACACTACTGAAACATGCGGGGCTGCATCGTGACCCGGTGATTACAATCAGATCTCCGGGCTGTGTGTGTGTGTCTCTTTGTACGCTAACGCCATATTATGATCGCCTTGTACTACAACGAAATATGTATAGGTAAGTAGTCGCCTATCTCCGATACAGAGACGACACTTAATGATGATGATAAATATTTAGATAATTTTTTAACGCGTTAAGTAAATATTTATAGAAAATAATGGATATTCCGTTAATATTTATAATGTTGTCCTACTCGTCCTTGTTGAAAAATCTCATTTTAGTTCGAACACACGTGTAAAAACGAATTTAATTTGAACAGTCTGGAATGTAGTGATTTTTAACAAATAAATAATAAAAAAAAAAAAAAAAAAAATTAAAATAGTTAAATATGTTACATTAAGGAAAATCTAGACCTATACACATTCGTATAGCACTCTGTCTTTCCATATTTCTATTCGTTTATCGCTGCTTTTACCAACCCTTGTTAGATGGATATATTCCGAGATATACAACACGATCTTTGCGTTCTATATCTTGTATTAAGTTGAAATTTCGAGGTAATTTTTTTGATGGGACATTTTTTTCCTAACTTCGTATAAAGAAATATATTTACAATTCATAAGAAATATATAATAAATGAAACAAAAATAATTTTCAGCTTTACTAATCATTTTTCACCACTTCCGTAACCGGTCATTTAATTTTCTGTCGTTCTGTCATTTACGACATAAATAAACAACGGGAAATTTCAAAAGCGTTATCTCTTAACTGGAAATTTTTGGTGTTTTTTTTGTGCGTTTCCCGTTTTAACTAATTTGAACAGTGTGAAATGTAACGATTATAAATAAACGATTAAAAAAAAAAAAACACTATAGGGTGACTCAGAGAAGACGGACGGTTTTTTTTCTTTTTTTCGAACAACGCATTTGGTAACACTGCTACACAGTGGCGTAGCCAGGGGGTGGTTTTGGGCGGTCTGAACCTCCCTTTCCTTTGGATTCAATCTGATAATGAGAAAATATATACTCGTTATTAAATGCAGTTTTGCATTTGTTAAAACTATTTTGTTTTTATTTTATTTAAATTTCGTTTTTGTTTTATAAATAGTTTTGTAATATAGGAGGTACTAGAAGGTCCGTCTTCTCTGGGTCACCCTATATTTAAAATCGTTAAATTTATTTCTACGTAAAAAGACCGCAAAACTTTTTGGAATGTATAAAAAAAAAATATTATACGATTTATAAAAAAAAAAAAATACAAAATGAAAAAACGAAAAATAAACTTTACCGTGCCGTACGAAAAACTACAAAACATATCGAAGTGAAAAAAGGCTCATCTTTAAAATAATCCGATAGCGAAGATCTTATAAATTTAGATTATTTTTTTTACATTTAATTTTCTTTTTTTTTTTTTGGTTCTTTTTCTTTTAAATACTTTTTATAAATTCGATATATTTTTATATTTTATTAATTTTTTGTAAATGGCTTAAGGCAGTCGAAAAGTTTTTTATAATCTTTTCATATATACGAGCTTAGTGATTTTACATTTTTATTTTTATTGTTTATTTTCGTTTTTTCTTTTTAACTTGTAATATAATCGATGAAGAACACAACGATTTTATGTTGAGAGATGAGTGTCGCTACATTAACCGTCAAAAAAAGAAACAACATATTACGCGTAAGTATTTCTACTATTTGATTTTCTTTTACGATAATTTTAAAAAGTGTAACCTATTAAATCATTCGAATCTATCGACGTTATTCGCACGTATCTTGCAGACACCCTCTCATCATCATCACTATCATCATTATCACTATTATACTACACGTTGTTCGTTATCGAACATTGTACTACGACCTTACACGCATTATTGCGTAGCTACACGTTCTCAATTATAATTAAAAGTTACATCATGATGATAATGATGGATTACTTTACACCGCAGCCACGGCTCAAATCGAACCTTCGACATATCATCGGGTTGACGATTAAACGGACGGTTTAGCAACTACGTGGTACACCGCAATACGTGTAACATATATTTTAATCGAAAATGCTAACTTCTCTAGAAATGTTACTATGGGAGGTAATAATCGACGAAGGTCAAACGGAGAATGAAAGATATGTTATAGAGAGTGACCCAGAGAAGACGGACGATATTATTGTTTTTAATTCAATAACTACTCGACCAAAAAAAATGTTTGAATGAAATTTTATTTAATCATAGGAAAACTAGAGATTAGATTACAATTATTTATGGGGAACATAATATCGTCCAGATGACCGCCATTTGCAATAATACATTCATTCAGACTATATAGGTCGTGAAATTTTTGAAATTTCTTCAGAAGTCCGAGTTTTCAGGTTTTCCAGATCTCGTAAACGCTGCTCTTAAGGTTTCCCGCAAAAAAAAAAAAAAAAAAAAAAAAAATGGAGCGGTCAAATCTGACGAGCGTGTTGGCAAAGCGAAATCCGAGTTGCGTGACAGTATGCGGTTACCAAACGCTTCTTTCAAATATTGCGAGCGTTTCTACCGAACAACGACACGTCGCACCATCTTGTTGAAACCGTGTACGGCCCAGACGACGACGACGACGACGACGAAGTGAGAAAAACAAAAACGAGTTTATCATCTCGATATATATATATATATATATAGCCCGTTCCGTTGACAGTACTAGTAAAAAAATAAGGCTCCATCCACTATTCCACATTTCGCCACTCCAACCCGGACGGTTACTCGTTCGCTGTGTGATGGTTTCTGTTCGTTTGAATTCGGATTAGATTCGGATCAGTGGCGGCAGTTCTGTTTGTTTACGAATCCGGATAGCTGAAAATCAGCTTCATCGCTCGTCAAAATATTATTTAAATCGATCTTTTTGTCTTAAATTTTTCTCAGCATCGTTTCAGCAGAAAGTTTTAAAAAAGTCTGAATTCTTTTCGAAACTCTCTTGGCACTGTCGCTATTCAAAAAACAAATAGAATAGGATGAAAATATTTAATATATTGCTTGTAAAGCGAACGTTAATGAAGAAATAGAAATATCGACGACTGGGCGCAAATAATTATTAGGTCTTTAGTGAAATTTCAAAAATTAAATAAATTATTATAATTTACGCGGATTATTTAAAACGAAGAAAGCATAATAATAAATAAGAATAGCTAACCAAAGAAAAAATTATTATTATTATGATTATTATTATTATTATTATTATTATTATTATTATTATTATTATTATTATTATTATTATTATTTCGTGCTTTTAGGCGAGTAATTTCGTGGGTTAATTTTTTTCTTTTTTTTTTACGACAGACGGAATGGGACAAAAATCTTTTTAAAGATAAATGAAGACATCGTCAGCTGGCACACTGGAGAAGACAGTACCGTATGATCCTTAGGAACAACGATTAAATCGGAACGTGAGGATAAATTTAAAAGAAAAATGCTCAGTAATTTTTTTTTATGTATTATACTTCGATTTACAAATAAAAATGCGTGTTTACACGTTATTCGTTTGCTTTATTAATAAATTATTAATTTTTATTTAAAGATTATTCCGTTCATTCTAATTGTAATAAATAATATGCAATCAATCGTTTTTGCAAGATGTGTAAACTAAAAATACTACAGTTTGCTAAGTATTGAAGAAATGTATATATATATATATATATATATATATATATATATATATATATATATATATATATATATATATATATAAATATAATAACGTACTAAGTTAGTGATTGCCAAATTATAACGTATAGATTGATATAATGCCGTCGTGTGGACGCCTATTCATAATGAAATAATCAGTATATAGGTTGAACATATACTAGCTCTTATTTGGATTGTCTTCCCTGTAAAGAACTATATGCTAATTGATATTCAAGCCTCGGTCGTGATCGCCACTTTACAGGTAACAATCTACTACCGGCTGTACGTCCCGCTAACTTTATACTGAAGACTGACGCACATCCCCGAGTACCAGAACTAATATAGAGAATACAGCCAACCTATACGATGCTCTTTTATATAATTAATTTAGTAAAAAAAAAACACCTTTAAAATTTCTTAATTATTAATTATTTATACATAGAAAAATCACAAGGTAAATAGCAGTTTGACACGTAGATACATATAAAATTTTACTACTAAATAAAAAAATACCACTATATATATTATATCGTATGAAACTATGAAACACAAAAACGTAAACCTGGCGGTGCACTGCAGCAGCTTAAGTACTAATACCGATGATGATTCGATGAATGCTTTCGATATTTCAAACATCGGCGTATGGTGTCCGTAATTTGTTCTCTTAATTTCATACGCGTATTTATTTATTTCATTTTAGTATTTTATTATACAGTAAGTGGTAACTTTTATTAATGTTCCGTTCCTTTAAATTTATTATTAAATTTTATCCGACTTATACTCTATAAATATCACTCGACTAGTATAGTCGTTTGTGTTTTTTTTTAAAATATTCTTTTATTTTTGTCTAATGCGAATCGTTCCTATTATCTTATACTAATAACGCGAGTATATATATATATATATATATATATATATATATATATATATATATTTATTTATTTATTTATTTATTTAGATGCCGTGTACCGCAACTTAGGTTAGAAGCACCTATATTTATTTTATTCTATTTCCACTAAATTCGTTGGGTTATTATTCTGATTTAAAATATTTAATTATGAAAAATGTATTACATAATAGTTCGTATATTACGCGAGTGCGTGTAAATTGTCGAAACGAGCCTCGTTCGGCATTACGTACGCGATTCTAACGTGCTAATAATGAGGATGCGATGCCAGAACATGATTACGACACAGAGACTAACTCTAAAACTAAAAGAATCTATAGGTTGATTATTTTATCCGTTCATTCATTATTGATGCAACATGTGTCTAAACTCTTTCCGATGCTACTATCTGTTATCATGCATTATTATTATTATTATTATTATTATTATTATTTCGGGGTTTTCTGTACTTTATCACTATCTATCTCGGCAATCAGACCGTACTATTAGATAAATGTGTCGTTGACGAAATAAATCGACCTTTATACCGACATATGTATCCAACGTATTCGATCATTATTGAACATTTTATTTGAATTTTATTTTTTAATCATTATTATTTAATATCTTTGCAATGACGGTCTGCTTAACAATGACACACTAACACCACTGTAAAAGTGACCGATCGATTAGAGTGTTATAAGCAAGATGAAAGTTTTGAAATTTCGATATTTTATGTAATGTTCGGCGGTCCCTATAATGGTGTGAAATTGTCGACAATGATGAAGAATCAGAATGCAATCAAAGCTCAGCAATCAGCCGTTCAGAAGCTGAAGTTAATAAAGTGCATCGATCGATTTGAAAGACAATAGAAATATCATTTATTTAAATTAAATTGTAATCAAGAATCACGAACATTACACAGATTCTACTTCTAAAAAAAATACGGAACATTGCCGTAAAGAAGGCTCGCGATACAAAGAAACGGGAAAAAATTACAGCCGTTTTTTTGCAAACAATTTGACGTTGATAACATTTTTCTAGATAATTATACTATATTGCACCATGTTATACTAAATTTCTAAAAAAAAAATACAGTACTCTAAATTTTATCGAATTAAACATATTTTTTTAATTTTCTTTTATAAATGATTTACAATCTGGTATAGTACTATATATGTAATTTGTTTCTAGTGAAATTTTCGTTATCCGTCTATTCAGTTATTCGTCACAGGCACGGTCCCGTGGGTGATGGATAAAAGAAGTTCTACTGTATATAATATATATTCGGAATTTTTTGAGACGTAAGAAGGGGTAATATCCCCTTAGAAACGAAATAAGTAATTATATAATTAAGGGCTAGTCGAAGCACTGTCGAACAGGAAACCAGATAAGGTATGCGAACGAATATGAGGTCGTAAGGGATGAATTGTAGATTACGAATAATAAGAGAGAGGTTGGGCTAAAAGCAAAAGGGGCACATTGGAGTAGAGATGATCATGAGAGAATGGTTAGAAGGCGTCTGAGTGCTTTATAATTGAAACAGGATAAGTTAATAGGTGGTTTTCAGAAGTCAACATTGGGTTTGAAAGCAAGGAGGAAGTTATGGTGGTATGAATTGCGTTTCAATTCAGCACAGGCAAAATAAAATACCACGGCTAATAGCTACTGCTTCGTGGTACGTCTCTTCGATAAGACATTATTACACACCGATTTTACATATAAACGTCCGTCTAAAAAAACCTAAAGAAATTAATTAAGCAGTTAAATCGTTCGTTAAAAATATCCATAACGCTTGTACAAGTGCAACTAAGAGTATCCAGCCTATAAAGTAAACTATGGAAAGTTAGATTTTAATCTACCCATGGAAATTAGACAACTAATTCAGTTGTCACGAAGATCAAGAAATAAATGGCAGCGAAACAGAACACCTTCTTTGAAACGATCTTTCAACCATTACCATAACTTGTTAAAAGTGAAAATGAGCGAATACAAATCTGAAAGATACGCTCAATTCTTTACCTCATTAAATCCGGACGACATGACTGTATGGAAGGCTACTAAGTCATAATTAAAAGAGAAACCAAAACAATACTCCATTAGAAAACCAAATGGAGAATGGGCGATGACAGATAAGGATAAGGCTGAATTGCATTTGTACAATATTTTCCAACCATATACCGATTTAATGAATACCAAACCTGAAAACAAAGTCGAACAGTATTTACAAAGCCCAATTCAATTAAACATTTCCAACGAAACAGTATCAACTCGAAATTTATCAGAGAGGACGACGTTGCCTAACATTATCAATCCGACGATTGATAGACACCAATCAAACGACGCATCCAAGTCAATAAGATGAGATGCTTTACCATCCAGGAAGCTGGTACTTATTTACTGACATGTCTAGCTGAATTGACTAGAGGCATTTTACCCGTAAAAAATTCTCGTCTCCGATGGAATTTATACTCAAGTCGCGAGCATAGCGCTAAAGCATCACCGCTACGCCAAGAGAGCCTTCGTATAAAGAGTGTAATAATTTAGGTGTAACGGTTATCGCTTAAGCGAGAACACATTTAGGACAGGATGAGTAAATATTTTCCTGGAATATAGTTCGAGAATATGGTTCAACGACAGACATGCATGTACTTTATCAACCGAAGAAGTGAACACGAATCACTTATGTAAAAAATGATAGCATTCTAAGAACCTAAATCGGTTTATATTGAAGAGATTACTTGAACTTAATTACTCGAAGTATTAACCGGACTAGAAATATCATCGGCTGAAAAAATGATATCGTCCGATAGCTACTCATCATCCGTTATCTACAACCGCATAAGGAAAGACTAAACGTATGAGAGTTTTTAATATTACTTAGTCTATCGTATGAAAATGTTCTATTTAATGCGTAATAGTATCAAAACACGTACACTCGCGTTCACTTTCACGCATTATAATACAAACTAATCATTGAAAATCTCCGATAGTTAGCATTTTCAACTTTGAAAATTAGGAAACATTTAAAAAAAGTTTGCATAAACTTCAAACATTCATAATTAATCGAACGTATTTATAATAATAAACATTTCCTAAATATTCGAATAAAATAAATCTCCGATAATTAATACGATAGGATTTTAAACGTTCATTTTCCCACATTATAGTACAAAATTCATGATTTAAAATCTCCGATAGTTAACATTTTAATACAAACGAATTTTGAAAATTAGTATATATTTAAATTGCACCTTAAAAAGTTCGCGTAAAAACATTCATAATTAATCGTATTTATAATTATATACACTTGCTAAGTATTCCGATAAAATAAGTATGTAATCTAGGCTGTTTCACGCATATTAATTCTCACGCATTAAACTTCTATAAAAGTGTCGAGCACTTTTGTAATAAGTAAAAATTCAATAAATCTTTTGTTTCAATCAACTATATCCTTTTTTTTTTCCCAGCATCTACTATACTTAAATTATAAACAATTTTAGCAATTTTGTAAGATGAGGTTACGAGTACTAAATAACGTGAATAACAACGTAAACAAACAAATACCCGAGATGAATATATTAATAAATTACTTCTGTAAATGTGTAGATGGCGCTAGTAGGAGACATTTAATTTTTATAAAAATTTTTAGTTTAACAAATAGTATACCGGCGGGATAGGAAACACATCTAGACATGATGCTAAATCACTAACCCCCGTATGTAGACACGGTGTCCACCATACGGGATATGAAATTTTAATGCTAACAAAAGTTTTTATACGTGAAATATCTCAATTTTGGGTGCCGGGACATCGAGGAATACCCGACAATCTAATTGTAGATTCATTAGCTAAATATGGGTCCATCTACTGATGTGGCATTCTGTTTAGTTTCTACACTCGATATCATACACTTTATACAATAGGAAACGTCGAGAACAGACATATGTGACGTATATAGAGCAGTCGCCATTGCAACGGTCTTTTCCTAAATTTACATCACGGTTCTACTTTTATAAAAACATTAAGCGAGAAGGAATTCTACTTAGCAGCAGATTACTGTTCGGGCATTGTCGGACCGCCTATTCCTTATGCAGCTTAGAGAAACTCCTTACTGGCCCTCTACATGCTGGACGTGCAATTTGCAATCTTGATCACGTGTTCTTCGAATGCACTTCATTAATTACGCTCTGAACTGTACTCTAAATTACTGCGCTCCTCTCGAAACTGTCCTCCGTATAATGTATTGTCCCTTCTTCAACTTGAGAATTCACATCTATTTCCGGACATGGCGATATTTTTGGAAAATGAGTAAGTACAGTATCATTTTGGGAAGGGCATCCACATTTAAAAAAAAAAAAAAACTTATTTAAATACATTGAAAATTATTTACAGTTCATCTAAGATGCACTATTATATAATAAGCACTCGATAAAATGTAATAATTTTGTATCAAAATTTTATAATGTATGACTGATAGGGTTAAATTTAGAATATAGACGTGCAATAATTTTTTTGCATAATCCAGGAGAAAAATGTAAAATTTTCCCATAGTATAGGAGACTCTGACCTAATAATAATAGTAGTAGTAGTAGTAGTAGTAATAATGTTAATAATAATAATAATAATAATAATAATAATGTGGAAACGTTAAAGCATATTAAATGGTGTATATTTTCATCATGTGTTTATCTATTACTCTGTTTCTATTAGCGGTTGTATTCTTAATTTCACGCTATTTTAATGTTTGTCCTCCGTTGTGTATACGTAATAAGACAACAAAATAATAGCGACCAATTAACGAAGTAAACTTTATATATATATATATATATATATATATATATATATATATATATATATATATATATATATATATAAACACCGTGCATATCTGTTATGTATTATTATATATATATATATATATATATATATATATATATATATATATATATATATATATATACCGTTTTTACACATACGTGTATATATTCTATTTTTAATGTGGAATAATTTTATTTCTGTACAAACGATAAAATAAAAGTCGAATTACTATGAATAATTACGTATTCTATAAAAATATATGTTCATCTCGGTTTTCTACATAACCTTCCGATGTTCGGAATATTTACAGCTGTCATCGATATAGAACATTTGTCGTTAATATTAACGATTGATATATACAGCAGACCAGCAGTCAGAGACTATCTTAGCAACATTTACCGATAATATAGCTATCCTCACGTCCAATTCAAACGCAATGTATGCAAACACAACAGTCCAGAATCACTTAAATCGATTGGTTCAATGGGCACAAAGTCGGCGCTCGCTATTTAACCCGAATAAGTGCGGACACGTTACATTTACAAATAGAAAAGTCAGGTGTCCAGCTCTGAAAATAGATAATGATGAAATTACCCGAGCAGATACAGTACGTTACCTTGGTATGATTATGAACAAAAGGCTTACACGGCGATTACATGTGACACAGACTAGAAGAACTATCATGCAATATCCATCAAAACCCTATTTTAAATTAAACGGACCATCTGTCTTTCGACGATCAACCCCCCTATTTATAGCGTTATCGATTAGAGCTTGTATGGAAGTACCTGTAAAAGTTATCTTCGAAGAATACAACGGCAATACTCGAAGATACTTCGTACTCTCAGGTCGGTTTCAGTCTACGTCTCCAATCTAACATTACATAACGGTCCTAACATTACATAATAGATATTACGATCAATGGGCTATCGTGATAATTGAATGCTAATATAAAATGCTTGTGTAATAACTGACTTCTTATAAATGCTTATTCGAAAAAGATAATGCGATCAAATTGGAAAATAAAATATAGAATAAAGGTTTTAATTAATTAGAAGCCGCCGTGCCGAACTTCACGGAAAGATTGTTAATACACAACTTGTTGTCTCCAATCTCGATTCAACTTTATTAACTATCCTGTGCAGCTGATCGATTGTAGTTTTCCGAAAAACCGAACTGATGTACCGAGATTATATGATTAAGTTTTATTATATACGACTGCAATCTATTCAATATTAACTTCTCCATTACCTTCGTCAAGATAGGAGATCGGGTGACACATTAAACCGGAAAATAATGTAAACGAAATATCGAATTGCGTACAAACATCAACAACATTATAAGCTCGACCGGGAGGTTTTTGGCAATAATTCGACGCTGATTTATCGAAACGGAGTGTTTTTATCTTGTTTAAGACCTGGCAACAGATCTTGGACGAAGGATCAAAAAGAAAAAGCAAAACATCCATTTCGTTGTTCGTATGGTAAGTTCGGTTTCGAAAAACTGATGCCAAATAACTGCAAAATAAATTTGCTTCTTCTTTATGATCCTTTTAGGGCTCGTTGCCATGTGTTATCAAGGGAATTCGGTTTTTTAATTTTCTTCGTACGTTTCCATAAGGAGTAATCATCTGTTTCTAATGTCCAGAGTGAAGTTCATCATCATCGATAGTTCGTTTCAGGCGTCGTGCCATTTACCGCAAGCAGTCGCAATGTAGTTCCGTCTACTGCCAGAGATCCATCAGCTCACATAGTGACGAGGCATTGACTGTTTGTTTTTTTTTTACAACGTCCAAATATCTTGTTGTGACCGTCCACCATTCCATTCAGAATAATTTTTTTTAATCTATTCTCTCGTCGGTAGAGCTATCACTGGTGCGCATAGGCTCGGAAGAGGGTGTGGCTGAGATGAAACATTGGAGTCTGCAAGAAGGTATTGCTGTACAGTCCGTTCCGTACTTGAAATTTAAAAAGCACATCACTTCTTTGTTGGTTGAGAAGTGGCAAGGCAGGTAGGATGAAGCTAAAACTGACAGGAAGACGTATGCTTTTCTACCTGATATATGTTTACGTTTGAAAATGCTTAAGTTTGACGTCAACATTATAGTGGTCGGATGTTGTCAGGTCACGGCAAGTTTGGCTCCTATCTTCGTAGGTTCCGGCTTGCTAGTGATCCTGTCTGCACGTGTTGTACTGTAGGTGAGGTAGACGATGTACAGAATACGTTATTCACTTGCCCCGCATTTACTACGCTTCGACGCTGAATTCATTTAGACTGTACGGCTGCATATCTTCTTAGTAGTAAAGTCGGAAGTTTTCTTTTGCTGGTCGAACAGGTCATGCGTTCAAAATTTAAAATATCAAATTCCATTTTTCGTAACTGACGCCTAAATCAACCATGATCCCGATACTGTTGCTTTGTCCTTTTTTCGTAATTTTTGCATTACTTATTCGTAACGTAGTCATTCGTAACCGGGTGTGTTTCTATTTTATGTTTATAATTTTTTTTTTTTATGCTTCCCAATGGTCGTCGTTGTTGATTAAGATATTAAGTAATTATATTCGACCGATTTAGCCGTTTGAATACCGTCTTCGATTAGGCTGTGTGCCAACTCGTTACAATGGTTTTGTAGCCGTTCTACATATCGTACGTTGGCTGCTTCGATTTCTTCTTTAACCGTCGGTATTTCTAGATCTTTATGAATTTCATCATTGCGCACATACCATGGCGCATCGACTATCGATCGTAATATTTTAGATTGTGTGCTTTGAATAATCGCTATATTTGACTTTCTCGCAATTCCCCACAATGGGATTCCATACGACCATATAGGTTTCAATATTGATTTGTATAGCAGTATTTTATTTTCCATGGTCAATACCGAATTTTTTCCTAGTAACCAATACATTTTGCGGAATTTCATATTTATCTGTTTTCGCTTAGCCTATGTTTATAAATGAATGATAATAACGATGATCAGTATCCTTGTTATATTATTATTATTATTTTATTAATTTTTAAATTAGAATTTGGAATTAACCAATCTGTCCATGAAAAACAAAAACAAAAATTAACATTATAAAATTATTTTACATTCTAAAATCCGAGGAAAGTAATGAACTTAAGATGTAAGGAATCCAACGGAAACGCAATTGTTTTACAAAGTACGAGGAACGGTTAAAAAACAAATGATTCGAATCCGGAATAATATCGGTATCGTCCGGGTAAGAGCGGGTGCTGGTTTCGGTCATTCCAATTCGGTGCAAATGAGCAGGTAGGCAACAATGATTTAAACGAAGACCAGTTAATGTTGTGATCGTGTGACGAGAAATTCGACCACCGCTAAACTTTTTTGGAAAATACCACGACGCTTCTTTGAATTATTAAGATGGAAAACGGTCCAATCTGATTCCAACTGGGCTTTCACTATCACGCAGAGATCTGAATATGGAATGCATGGACGTAAGTTGCCGATGGATGTTACTGATTTTGCGGCTTCATAAAAAAAAAAGTATCACCACGAATTTAAACGTGACTATGAATCCAGCAAAAGTTGATTGTAATATTTCTTAAATTGAAATTGTATATTTCTTGTAAAATTGCAAATATAAAATAAAACCCCTTGGTAACATGAAAGTTCGATATAGTATTAAGGTAACTAATCCGATAAAATAAGTATATTATGGTTATTTATTGCGATACAATGAACGTAATGAAGAATTAATATAATAAAATATAAACGCAATATATAAAAAAAAAAAACTGAATAAAGTAACTGCTGGGTACGTATTTAGAGTGAAGGAAACGTAGTTGTGTTAAAAACCAAATTTGGGATGTTCGCGATACGCGAATAAAAAGAGACCGCAATAATTTAGGTAATATACACGCGCGTAAATATATATATATATATATATATATATATATATATATATATATATATATATATAATGTATTGCCGGAAAGACGGTATCGGGGTTAATTGATCCGTGACACACTAATATAAACGACTTCTCAATTGACCCCGATTGCTGTTTACATTAATTAATTTCATCGCCATTCAGGCTTTCTTTCTCTCTTGCTCTATCGCTCCACGGACTCTCGTTTTATTTATCGCTTCGCTCCCCTCACCAAACTATTCTCCGGCCCCTTTTTAAATTTAATACTTTCGTATTTTTTCTTGTTTTCTGCTCATTAAAGGTTTTTATCACGCGGTGGTCTGATCGTTGTTACAATTAATATCGATTACATCGCGTCAGGAATAAATTAAAAAAATGTTAAAAGCAGTGTTGAGAAAATTGCGTCAAATACACAACCCCGTATCTTTTAATATTTCCAAAATTTATATATATATATATATACATATATATATATATATATATATATATATATATATATATATATATATATATGTATGTATGTATGTATGTATGTATTTTATATAATATATATGTTGATATATTGGAGAAGAGTGTTTTTATGAATTATAAATGAAACAAGGACAAAATTAGGAGAACCTTTGATTAAATAACGGGTAAAAATGAAAACGCAAATGACGTATAAAAAAATTATTCGATTTAGTGAAATATTATTGATATTAAAATTTACTCAAATTGTTATTATAACTCTTGTTCCTATATATGGGATAATTGAAATGTTTACAATAACTATTATTCCCCAGTAAGATATTTATATATATATATATATAAATAAAAATGAAGAAGAGTAGAGATTAATGATCGAAACAGATGTTGAAAAAGTCAAAGCTTATTAGCTAACTCCTTTTATAGATGCGTAAAAATTGGTACAGACATTCAATACACTATTATAAATAAAGTCCAGAACGATACCGTGTGTGCTTAAAGAATTTATACTAAGTCAAGGGTTAAAAAAATCATTTTTTTAAAAATATTTTTCTCTTAAACGATATTTTTTTGTGCCTGTACGTTTAATAATAACGTAATTATCGAAAGCTTCGCACAAATAATTTTTTTTATAACGATTAAGCTCTGTTTTTATTTTGTTTCATTTATAATTATATTATATATATACATATACAGAATTTATATGTATATGTATGTCGAGAAATTTATTTTTAAATGGACTGTTATGAGCAAAATAATTTAAACGCAATGAAATTATTCATGTTTAGAAATAAATGTTTGAAATAGATGAGCAAATGTGAAAAACAAAAAATAATCAGGATAAATAAATTATCATTTAATACATAGCATACATAACTATGCTGAATACGGAATAAACAAAAAAATTACACACATTTACAGTTGTATACGTATAAAACACGCATACAACCGCAATAGAAAAATTTCTATGTGCACATGCCCCCCTATCAACATTATATATGTACGCGTGTGGGTGATTACGAGTGTCACAATTATGAATATATTATTATTATTGTTGTATATATATGTGTGTGTGTAAAAAAACAATTTTTTAGTTACACCATTTATAACTAGAACGGCTGGACCGATTTTTATGATCTATATTTTGTTGGATTTGTCTTCGTCCGGAATAGCGTAATAACTATTAAAACATAGGAAAAATTCACAAAAATAAAATTTAAAAATTAAAAAAAAAAATTTAATGATATGCCGATAATTCGATATCGATCAAAATCGATATTTGCAATTTTGCCGCGAAATACAATAAAAATCTTCGCACAATTAATGTGCAGATATGTTTGTTTGTTTTTATTTTAATTAACCATTGTGGTGTGGAATTTTATTTACGGATTGTTATTTTCAAAGGGTATGTAGTTTACTTTATCAAGCTATTACCATTTCTAATCGTAAAAACATTAATAGGTGTTTTATTATGTAATTATGAATTATGCGATAATCGTAAAAACATTGATAGATGTTTCATTATGTAATTAATACCGCCGCAAAATCAATAAATGTTGCGTTAGCTTATTAGCCGAATTAATTTTAGTCTTTTATTAAGGTAAAATGAATGTTCCAAATGAATTAAGTTGATCAAATGTGTAAAATTGAAAATGGAAATGTATTTTTTCTGATTGTGCGAACATTAATAATTCATCATGTAATTTTGAATTGTACGATTAATTTTGTAGTACTATTTTATTTCGTATCGCATCAGAATCAAAAGTGTCGTGTTGACTTATTAGCTGCGATGGGATTAATTTATAAAATTCATAATCGAAAATTGATTTTAAAGATGCGAGTTGGTTAATGAAGTGTGCACGTTGTAAATGAATTAACTTCGGTAAATGTATAAAAATTAAAATGAATAGTATCTCGAATATTGTCATTAATTTTACGGTGTTGTTTAATTTATAAAATACATCAGCGAAAGAATTGATTTAAAAGAGGCGATTTCAGTTAATGAAGTGTGCACATTGTAAATGAATTAACTTCGGTAAATGTATAAAAATCAAAATGAATAGTATCTCGAATATTGTCATTAATTTTATAATGTTATTTTACTTCGCACTGTCCCATGAACAATGTTGTTTTGCCTTTTAGCTATATTGAATTTAGTTTTTTTTATTAAAAAGAATTCTCGCAACTAATTGAGTTCAAGGAATGTATAAAAATCAAAATGAAAAGTATTTTAATTTACACATTATTATATATTTATGGTTGTACGAATTGTGTAATGCGTGATTAATTTCACAATGGATTTTTTAGTTTTTACCATGTCAGAATCAATAAGTATTGCATTGATTTATATGAAATTCATAAATTGATTTAAAAGAGGTGGATTCAGTTTAATGAAATGCGCATTATAAAAGATTATATCAGTTGTCATTGTGTATGCATCAACAATCAATTCAACCAGTAATCTTGGCCTGTTTGATTTTATAGGCGTTTTAATTTTTTTTTATTTAATTTAAATTTGCCGACGGTTTCATCGTCAACTAGCGTGTAGAATTCTATTTTTTGTTGTGAGTTAGTTCTTTGCTTTTGTTGATTAAAATAAAATCGTTGATCCAGTGTATTCCTTCAAATGTATTGACAGTCTATTAAACGAGTACGAAACAACCAACTATCCGACTGAATTTTTTAACTCAGTGCATCTGCTGGCTTTAATTTACGATTGAAGGTTGGCTCAGTAGTTAATGCTTCAAAATCTGAACCATACAAAACTACGTAATGGAACACGTTTGAGGATTTGGACAATGTGATTTATGCAGCAATACTGAAAGGAAAGTTTGAAGGTGAGGAAGTTTTCATTCCGAGACTTTTAATAATTCCCACACCGATATGACATTTCGGTTTAAACGAATTCATTGTTGAAGCAAATGTCAAAATAAATTTTCCAGAAAAATTCTTTCAGAATTCTATGACGTTCTGTTAAATTTAAATACCTGAAACATTTTATTTCAATGAAGATAGTTGCAAAAAAAAGAAGTGATAACATCGACAATTTAAATGTTCTAGTTATCGATAACGACGTGTGGAATTAAATATTAAATAATATTGTAGATGAGATAATATATAAATTACAACATATAATTATTACATTATCTCGGTTTTTCATCGTTTATCGATTTGTTTCGGACGTGTTACTTTCTACATTTCATCGGAACGGTTAACCGCAATATTACTACGTTTAGTTAATATATATCTGTATGTAAAACAAAATAAAAATACATTTTAATCGCTATAAAATTTTTACATTTGGGCGAAACTTTTTAACAATTACATCATTATCAAATATACGCGACATACATTACATATAAATTAACTCGTAATATTTACACGATGACAACTTATATATTTGATATACATTTGTTAACTAGCTAGAGGTAATTTACTCTTAAATTTATTTTTACAATAACCTTTATTTATAAAACCGATTTTTAAGCTACTTTACTCTCCAGAATTGAATATGAAGCAGTAGTATATGCAAATGCGAAACAATCCCACTTACAATCGCTAGAAACTATAAATAATACAGCTCTAAGAATCTGTTCTGGAGCATATTATTCCGACCGCTAGTTTACTAAATGACTTAGAACTAAAGAGCTTGAAATTTCGCCGATATGCTTCTTCCTGTTCTCATTTAAGAACAGTTCCGAATATTCCTGTAGTCAACCATTCCATAGCGTCTCAATCAAACAACAATTTCTTTAATAGAACAGATCTTGCTATTCAGCTACCGTCGATTAAATATGATTATTTAACTACTTTACCGCCTTGGATCTACTTACATTTCGAGGTAAACCTGACCCTTCTTTAGTCGGAATGTAGGCAGGATTATCAATTCAACACTTCAGAAGCTTATTCATATATATTTCTGCTCTAGTAGGTGATAAACCCATCATCAATCCTTGTTCTTGTTTGTAATATTTATTGTTAAATTTAAAACGGTTTTGGTTTCGTACAATTTTTCATAATTTTCTAAACTGATTTTTAAACTCATTGTTATTAATTTTATTATATTCTATATATCTTGTTAATTCATTTGTTATTATCAGAGCGCGGATTTTTCTGTATTTTTTTTTTTATTATTACTCTTAAGAGTCTGAGTAAAAAAATCTTTATGAATTCGGTCAGCCTGATTACGGTGATGATTTTTTTGCATATTTTGGTATTTTACTTATTATTTGTATATTTCACGGTTTCTACATATTTTGGGCATTATTTCCAGTAAATAATTTTGTTTAAGCTGGGGAAAAAATACTTCTGTTTGTGTTGCGTGGATGCAATGCCAAAATGCCAATCAATGTTTGTTTATTTACATTATGTTTAACTGCTTCTTCAAATTGTTTTGTTCAACTTTGTATTTCAAGTAAAAAATAAAATGTGTAACGCGCATTAAGTTTACTTTAAATTTAATCTGGTCGTGTAAAATGCTTAAAGTAAAAAATTCAAAATTAAAGGAGTATATTGAATTTTATTGTAACGCCGATGAACGGCTATTAACAACAGATGGTACTATTTTATTTTGAACATTATGCGAGAGTCAAGTTTTATGCGATCGCAAGTCTTCCATTACCTCAACATTTGTTCTCAATGAAACATAAAAATGCTGAAAAACTGAAATCGAACTAACTAAAAGTAAGCAATCGTTTATTCAAGGCAGATTTATGTAAATTTATTATTTCGAATAAAATACCATTCAAGAAAATGAACACCAAAAGTTTTCAAAAAAAAAAATGTTCTACCTATGTATCTCATCCACTGTCAGATGAATCGACTATACGGAAGAACTATGTACCAGCACTTTACAGTGATGTTGTGGAAACAATTAGAGCCGCTGGTGCAAATCATTATGTATGGGTTTCAATAGATGAAACAACAAATTCGTGTAGTCGTAAGAACATTGCAAAGTAATTCTAGTGATAGTGATTCGTATTTTCTATTAAATTTGGAACAATTATAAAAAGTAAATCACCAAACAATTACAACATTTTTCAATGAATCGATGGAATTGAATACGATAAAGTACTAATGTTGGTAACAGATAGTGGACCATACATGAAAAAAAAACAAAAACGGGAAATGCATTGAAAGTCGTTTATCCGAAGTTGATCCACATTACTTGTCTCGCTCATGGACTGCATCGCGTATGCGAATCTATAAGAAATTTTTATCCAAATATTGATTAATTTATTTCAAATATTAAAAAAGTATTTTTAAAGGTTACCGTATAGAAGCCAGAAATTTAAACAAATGTGTCCAAATTTACCGCTGCCACCAGAACTTGTTATAACTCGTTAGGGCACTTTGCTTAAGCTTGCATTTAGTACGCGAGTCGTTATCATAAAGTTGAAAATATCATTAAAAGAAGATGCTGTTTCAGTGAATAATACAAAACATGTGTTTTTCGATACTTTAAAAAAGCAACTGATGTATATATATATATATATATATATATATATATATATATATATATATATATATATATATATATATATATATATATATATATATATATATATGTTAATTTGCCCATAATTGGTGATGCTATAACATATTTGTAAACCTCAACATTATCCATAGAAGAGGTCAAAAAAATAAAAAACTTGCAGCTGCAGTTAAGTAATAGTGGTCAAAGAGTTCCAAGTTGCTAAGAACAAAATAGAGATGAAAACCTAGATAAACAATTTATTTTGTTTAGTTTAATAGGTATAAATATTAATATTCGCAAATACAATCGTGTAAATTTTTGCATATTTTGAAGTTTTACATACATATAATGCCAGTTTATTGTGCAGAAAAATCCATTATGGATATTATGGTTATTAACTATAACGATATAAGTATATCCTTATTATTATTATTTTTTAACTTATTAATTAATTCTATATTATTTTTAACATTAAATGTTGTTTCGAATTCATAATTAGTTTGTAAATATTTTGTAATTATTTTAGAAACTTTATAAAATGGAGTATTTATACAATTAACTGATGGTTTAATTGGATTGTTAATCTTGGGTAGTTTAATTAACCCTGATAGAATAGGCGCTTTTAGATTCATTTCTATGCAATTGAAATTCTTGAAATAACCGATTAACGAATTTATATTACTTTTTTCTGTAATTCTTCCATTTATTATTTTTATTTCTTTTCTGATAGATTCATTAAATCTGTTGGTGGAATTCTTAATTTTCTTGAATTTATTATTATCGATAAATGTTTGCAATTTTTCTAAGTAATCGTTTTTTTTTGTATTACTACAATATTGTTGCCTTTATCTGTTTTACTAAGCATTATTGTTCCTCGGTTTTCTTTTTAATTTATTTAAGCTTTATTTTTCTATTATTACTATTATCATTTAAGCTTTATTTTTCTATTAATTTTTACTGTTATATTTTTTTTGTTTCATTTGTATTAAAATATTTGCTAACTTCTATCTGCTTAAATTATTTTGTATATTTGGATTAGCATTTTGCATAATATTTTCATACTCTACTGTCGATTTTCCAATTCCATCTTGTTTGTGTTTTATAAAATCACTACTCTCCGATGTATCAACATATATATATATATATATATATATATATATATATATATATATATATATATATATATATATATATATATAACCCGTTTTCACTTTATAAAATAACCCAAATAATTATAATAACAGATAACAATAATGAAATAAAATAATAAAAAAGAAAAAATGATATATAGGATGACCCCCAGAGTAGACGGACGTATATCTAGGACCACAGTAAGTCCATGGGTGCACTATTAAATAATAATAATAACAATAGAATGTGGTAGACACAATCTACAAGCAGCAATAGAAATTTATACGTAAACATAACGGCGCAGAAAAATAAAAATAAATAAGAACGTCTGTTTAATATAAAATTTGATGAATTTTATAGTATACTTCTTAGAACTAATTCTTCATCAAAATTTATCATTGAATTTAATAAATTATTTTTCTCTTTCTTTTATTATTTTCATATTAATTTTATAATTTTGGTTAATATTGTTGATTTTTTGTGTTTTCATTCTTTACAAAGTTTTCCAAATAATTATTTTTCATCATTGTTTTTATGTGAATTTAAATATTTAAATCTTACTGCCAACCGTCTGCCTGTTTCTACTATTTATGCCTTTGCGCATTGATGACAATTTAATTTCTTGTTTTGTTTTGTATATACTTTACTTACAGAAAAATATTTTAAAAAAGAATGACGGAAATTACCAGAAAAAATGGAAATAATCAAAGAAAGAGATAAAAATAATTTATTAAATTCAACAATAAATTTTAAGGAATTTCTAAGATGTATATTATAAAAATTCATCAATTTCTTTATTAGACAGAAGTTCTTATTTATTTTTACTTTTCTGCGCTATTACGTTATGTTTATGTATAAATTTTATATTGCTGATTGTAGATTGCGCTGTTAACCACATTCGCTATGAGATTATTTTATAAATACTATTTTTTTTTTTTTCATTTTGTTATTTCTATAAATTGTATGTTTAAATTAATATTGTTTTTTTACCTATTATTTTTTTATAAATTGTATATATTTATATATATTATGTTCACTCGATAATGGCTTAACAGTTGAAGATTTTTTTTATATATATATAAAAACCAAAGTTTAGTAACTTGTTTATTTTTAAAAATTACTACATTCCACACTTCTCAAATTGATATTTAGGTTTTTTTTTTAACGAATTAAATTATCAGCATTGGCGCTTGTTTCGATCTTGATACTTTCATCATTTTCTGATTAAAAAAATATTTCAAAGATTTCTTTTGAATCGTTTGAAAGCGAACAAACCGGACTCTATTTAAATACTAAGAAACTAAGTACTTGCAGTTGAGTAATTTCTCCTTTGTGACTACGATATTCTATTGATAGCGACAGAATTATCAACGAAATTCTTTTGTAAATCCGTACTGTTTCGAAAAAAGCTTTGAATATCGATAGTAAAATAATTATCATCTAAATTCGCTTAAAAATCTTCCGGGATATCATTTTCGCCATTGTCCTGGTTTTTTAAAAAAAATCATTAAATATTATAGCGAAATGTGGGAAAAGTCAGTCCGATAGATAAATAATTTTGTCTGTAAAATAAATCTACATTGTATCGTATTGTATCCATTAACGTGTCGTGTACTGCAACATTCGCCACAGGTAGAGTAAATTTAGTTTAAATATCATGTAGGATGGTTGAATAGTTTTAGGAACTGTAATAGGAGCTGAATCTTTTGTTCGTTATCCTCAAGGATTTCGGAAAGAGAGCTGGAAAGGTGTATTTGGGACTGGAATAGGGTTGAATTTCTTGCAATCTACCAGAAGATGGTTAATACATAATGGAACAGAGCATACATTACAGATAGGGAGGATATGAATTATTTAGTAAATAAGAATGAGAAATTTTTACATGGCCAATGCGTAAATGGCATACTATAACTTCTTTATATATATATATATAACAAAACTATATATATATATATATATATATATATATATATATATATATATATATATATATATATATATATATAAAGAAGTTATAGTATACCATTTACGCATTGGCCATGTAAAAATTTCTCATTCTTATTTACTAAATAATTCATATCCCCCCCTATCTGTAATGTGTGCTCTGTTCCATTATGCATTAACCATCTTCTGGTAGGTTGCAAAAAATTCAATTCTATATATAATAATATATTGTATATGGTTCACTAATTACCGACAACGTATCAAAATTAACCACCTTATATTTTTATAAACTTTTAGTAGGTGGACAAATGGTAAAATTTCGCATATTGTAGAAACAACAGTCTAAAAGAAGCGCTCGAGTGTTCAGTCTATTGCGTAAATGGCGTTATATTTCTAGAAGCTGTAAGAAAAAATTTACTGCTATGCGTCAAGATGACTGCTGTTAGTACTACAGTAACAAATGAAAAGATTGCTTTATCGATGTATCTGGAGAAACAGGTTTTTCTGTATCCGTCGCCTGAATAAAATTTTACAATCTAAATTGACATTATTACACATTATTTCCAACGCGGAATTTATCGTTAATTATTTTCGACATTTCAAGTCTAAAAAGACAAAAAAAAAAAAAAAAAAAAAAAAAAAAAGAAAATTGATCAGTTACAAATAATGGTCGATGAAGTGATCACAGTAAGCAAGGAATATGACCTTGAAATAAACGTAAATAAAACAAAATGGTTAGTAATTAGAAGGAACAGTACTTAGAGCCGTAACAAAAATTAAATTAACAGTAAACGGTCAAGTCACCGAAAAAGTTCTTACATTTTTTTTATCACGGAACCTGGTTTCATGAGGATGCCGATCAATCGATCGGGATACAACCACGTATAGGAAAAGCAAGGAAGACTTTTTTAAATATAGAAAATCTCACTACCTGGAAAGACGGTGCGAGTACGACCGGTATTACTGTACACTGTGGAAAGTTGGATTGTCACATCCACGATTGAAAAGAAGATTGAAGCGCTGAATATGAATATATATCATCTTATTTTGAAGATTTCATACAGAGCCCGCATTATTCATACAGACGCGCTGCAAAAATGTTAAATGAAACTGCTATATATATTATACGCTCTAGATAATGAAATTATTACGGTCATATAATGTATTATTTATTTCAACTTGTCCTGAATGGTATTATTGAGGGACATCGGAAGCCAGGGAGGAGAAAAATGTCGTAGAGAGCTGATGTGGTTGGTAATACAACAAGACATTTACAGAGTTGGCGGTGACAACAACGAAACAGCTAATGTTGATCGTCAAACTTCGGTCGGAGATGGCTTAAAAGAAAAATGCATTAAGAACAAAGAAGTAATATCCGTTATATAATGTATGCATATCGTATATAAGTGGCGATGAATGTTGTTTCACCTCAGTAAACATAATAAAGGCATTCTAAAGAGGTGTGGAAAATGGTCACGTATAGAGTTTAAACGGCTGCTTTGAAATATCTAAACGAGAACCAGGTGTGATACTTCATATCGAAAATATGTTTAAAATATGTTTGGCACGTGAAGAATCTAAACGAGTAACTTTGTATGGAGTAGATGTTTAAAATTTGTCTGGCACACGGCCACCTTTGCTATAAACGAACGTGGACTAGCTGTTGCAGCGAGGAATTCAAAAAACCACCCGTGAGACGCGCTTCGTCACAGGCGACATTACTGGTGAAAAAAAATTCAACCGACCTTGATGTATTAACTATTTCTATATTTCTGATAACTATGACGATCAGGTGTGATTCCGTATGTAATTTATTTTCTTTAATATTAATAATACAATTGTCGGTATAGCCGAGTGGCTAGAGCACGAACTTTTATTAGGAAGGTACCGAGTTCGAATACAGTCGGCGACGCAAAAATTATCATCAGAAAATAAAAATATAAATAATCCTATAATATTATCGCGTGGAAGGTAATGGCAAGCCACTATGCATAACCCACCGTAGCGCTGGTAACAATATATAGTACACTACAAAAACACGCGCGGCTGCATTGTGTCAAAGCGATTACAATCAGTTCTCCCGAGTGTGTGTGTGCATGTGTCTACCTACGATAACGTCATATTACGATTGCCTTGTACGCTATTTACACTGTACAACAAAATATGTATAGGTAAGTGGTCGCCTACCTCTGATACGGAGACGGTACTTAATGATAATTTTTAATAATACATATTAAGATAATCTAATAATAGTGCAGGTTATTTTATCGTTCCAAAAATTATGAATTTCATAACTGATAAACTTTATTCCCGGTTTAAATATTATCATTTTCTTTTATCAACCGGTGGGCGTGGTGATATTATAATACTGTAACCTTGACGGTGCTTCACCAAGCTGTTCTATCTCGGCTCGTTATCAGAGGTTCATCCCGGTCATTATAAATTTCAGATGGTCAATTGAGCTATGCGAACTGAAAAAAATATCGAAACTTAGTTAACTGTTATTATGCGGGGAAAATTCCATAAATAATCTGCGTCGTAAGCGTAATTTAAAGTTTAATAAATAATTAAATAAATATTATATAAAGTTAAAAATAATGGTAAGTATTGATATAAATAAATTGCCGGAATAGATCTAAAAAAAATTAAATTTTATCGCTCAAAGTAAAATGTGTTTTACCCGTTTATGTTTTTGTATTTTTTGTACCTGCATCATTAATCGTAATCATCAATTTCCTTAAAGATTTTTATTAGTAGACCGTACAGGCAGGTATTTAAAAAATTTTAAAGTACCATTCTTGATGGTTTCTTGTACATAAGAATAATTTAAGGTGTTACGGATAGTTAGTTTTAAAGCGCATATCCCTGGCTTTGTTTTTTTTTTTTTTTCAAACGAATATGTTTATTAATAAAATAGATTTTATAGTATGAAATTTAAAGCGACAACCCGATTAAGTTTTATGCCACTTTAAATTCCATTTATAATCAAACACAATTATAATAACAACAAAAATTAAAATAACGTTAAATTGGCAGCTAATCTACTTAATGATGAAATACCTAATAGACTAAAACGGAAAAGAATGATAGATCTGGCTTAAAATGTAATACTACTCTAAGGCGGTTGGATTTGCTAATGGGCAAAACCACCATCTCCTGATACTTACCAACATAAAATCCAGTAGATAATTATTTAAATTAGTTCCGGATTAAAGGGAAAAAAATTCTTAATATATAGTAATAGAACACGTTTAACATTTAATAATTCATTCTTAATATACCATTAATTGTATCTTAAATTGTAATATTTTCAAAATAAAGTTTTAAATTATTTTATTGATATAACAAATTATAATTTTTTCTGTCGTTTATTTCTTCTATGGCTAAATTATTGAAATCGTTAAATTTATCTCTTACTAATTCTTCCATATTATAATCTAACACTATCCCTTTAACATTGCACAATACGTGGTGTGTCCGAAAAATTACATGTAATATAATTTTCTGCTTCTAATATGTTTTGAAGCTACCGTCATCGTCATCATTAAATATCGTCTCCGTATCTGAGATAGGCGACTACTTACCTATAAATATTTTATTGTGCAGTGTAAGCAACGCTCAAGCCATTATTAATGTGGCGTTAACTTAGATAGATACACACCCGGGAGAACTGATTGTAATCGCTTTGTCGTCACGACACAGTGTATCCCCTCGTGTTTTTTTTTTTTGTACTATATTATTACTAGCGCGAAAGCTATCATAGTGATAAATTGTACGTGATAATAATTGGGGGGGGTGAAATGTTTGTTTTTAAGTCTCACTTAAATCTGGAAAGTATTTGTATGCTAATCCGATTGATTCCGTATTTTTTGATATTGTAAAATATAATACTGATTTAGCATAGTTTTAATCTGTTTAACGTTGATTTGTATACATTTTTTATTAATATATCTTACTTGATTAAATTCATGTTCCGTTTTAATATTTTCTTTTTTATTTCAAAATAAATTGATACGTTTCTTTATTTCTAAGTCAATAGGTATAATTCTTGCAACCACTATTGATGATCAGTAACTAGTTGTTTTGTGCTTACTAATACTACCTATGCGGTATGTTGACGTTAGCAAGGCGATGTCATATACAAGTGATAGTGGGAATTAATTACTCTAAATGATTACAACATAAATTACAACACTTACAATATGACTAACTCAAATTATCCAACTCCTCCCCCTTTGAAAGATAATATACATACCAATATAATCCTCCTGCAATATAAGAATATGGCAGAGCATGAGCTCGTTATGAAAGCAAATAATTTAATAAATAGCTATTTACCAGCATTGTTATGTTTTACTGACGGAGCCAAATCCGTATCCCATGCTATTAATAGCCCTGCAGCATGTGCACTATCCGTTAACAATTTATGCTATCCAATACGACTGCTAAAGACCGACCGAAGGTTCGGTTTCGGCTGCCACAGTTTCAGTTTCGGCCAAATATTAGCCGAAACTTCGGCCGCGCCGAAACTTAGTGTAATTATAACTCATTAATTGTCGCGCGTCGTTCGGCCAACTTCCGGTTATAACTTGTGTTTAATTACCAATATACTTATGGTAAAATTGATACTCTTTTATGTAATGAATGGAATGTTTTAACGAACCTCACAGCCTGTTTGAAATTTTTCTACGAGGCCACACTTGATTTATCATTTGATGGCGCATGCATATCAATAGTAATACCTTTGATATCATTATTAAAGTGCAAGCTACAAGTTCGATCCGAAAAGGAAGATGAGATGCTGACAAATATGAAAAACTCATTGTACGAGTCATTGAATACCAAATTTTCTTTTATAAAAAGGCACCCTTCATTGATGGCTGCGACAATGCTGGACCCAAGATTTAAATCGAAATATCTCTATTCTAATGAAGTGAATGCTGCAATGAGAAAATAATATATTTTTTGACAGAGGATGACGACGACGTAGAGGATCCTATACTTTCTGGTGGTGGAGAAAATGTTCCCTCAGTTTCTACAGAATTGGTATTGCCAGCCTCCAACCTACAGCAAGAAATAGGAGTCTTATACATGATAATATTCCTAAACAGATGCAGGCAACCATATCTGAAGATCAAAAAAACTGTTTTGGAAAAATAATTCAATCTTATCTGTCGGAGCCATTATTGCAACGCAATGCTGACATATATTGTTATTGGAACAGTAGTCCATATACCCTGAGAAAAGCCGTTTTAAAATATCTTTCTGCTCCACCTACTAGTGTTCCCAGCGAGCAGTTGTTTAGTGCCGCTGGACAAATATACGCAGATCGTCGGAGTAACCTGCTTGGCGAAAACGTAGAAAAATTACTTTTCTTAGCGTACAATATAAGACTTTTTAATTACGAATATTAAATCTAACTTCAATTTATTATTTAATGTCAAATTGTGAATATAACATAAATAATAACTATCTTTGTTAAATATTGCAACTATTACTTTTTATTGTATTTTACGTGAGTTAATTGTCTGTATTTGTGTATAAAATACACCAGATTTTAATATACAATAGAAAGTTTAATATGTCTAAATAAGTTTCGGTTTCGGCCGAAACTAACACCGAGACCGAAGATCCGGTTTCAGCTGAAAATCTTGTTTCGGTCGGACACTAACGACTGCATGATTCTCGGCTCTATATATGATGCAGAATTATACGGTACATATTTTTCCGTCTTCAGCACTTGCTCCTAAATGACAGTGACACCAAAACTTTAATCGTTACAGACTCTCTTGCCGCTGTATTGGCCCTCCAAAACACAAAATTAAAGAACCCTCTAATTAATTGCGTACAATCTCTTCTTTACAAATTATAACAAGATACAGATTCAGTATCTCTCTTGCAGGTTCTAGGTCATAAGGAAATTTTGGGGAATGAAGTAGTGGATAAGACATTCTATACTATGTTCCCCTACAATCTATAAAGCCCCGCCGTGGCCATAAACGCAGCCTTCAAACACTTCTTCCGCCACAACTGGCAACAGAAGTGGAATTCATACCGCCATAACTTTCTTCTTGCCATCAAATCCAATTTAAGCTTCTGGGAACCACCTGCCAATTTAACCCGTTCCAACTACATAGCACTCAGCAAGCTCCGCCTTGGTCACAGATCACTCTCTCATGACCATCTTCCCAAACATACCAACCCGCCCCGACTGTTTACCCTTTTTTGTTTACTCTCAAACTCCTCTCTTATCTGCCATCTTTTATTGTATATTCTCTCAGTTATACAGTTCCTTTCCTCCTCCAACCTCAGTTGCTACATCTAACTGGTAAATCACCGGTGCCGTAATAGCCTCGGTACTATAAAAAAAAAAAAAAGTATGCTATATCAAAAGTACCACATGAGGACCATTTATGTTAATTATTAACATAAATGGTCCTTGTATTATAATTTATAAGTTTTTAACATACAATTTCCGGTTTGATAAATGTAATTTTATTACCGGGGATTAATTTTTGTTTTATTATTATTATTATAAATTTTACACGCAATCAGTCTAGTTGAAGACAATAAGTAGGTAGTGTTAATGAAATCAATTTACATTTAAATTAATGAGGAATGCTTCCCAATGGTCGTTATTTCTTGCTGTTGATAAAATATTTTGTCATTTAATCATATTCGATCGTTTTAATCGCCTGAATTACCGTCTTTGATAATCCTATGCGCCAACTGATTGATTTTGTAGTCGTTCTATATATCGTACGCTGATTGCTTCGACTTCTTCTTTAACCAACGGTACTCGTAAATCTTTATGTATTTCGTCATTGCGCACGTACCACGGTGCACCGACAATCGATGGTAGTATTTTTAATTATGCCCTTTGGGCGATTCCCCATAGTGAATTCCATATATAGGCTTCAACATTGTTTTATAAATTTTCCGAGTAACCGATACATTTTTCGAACTTTAGTATTAATCTGTTTTCGTTTATCTTCTACATGCTTCGTCCAAGTTTGTCTTTCGTAGAGGTATTTAACGCTATATCGTTTTATTTAACTTTACTACTTGTTAATTATGCAACACTTCCTTCAGAGTAAGTATATAACTTCTTCGATTCGTCAATTTTAATTCACGGACACTAAAATGCTGCAGAAACTACTGGTATTTTATTAACTTAGATAAAATTCCGTCGTACCGGCTCGTATCGAAAGTTTTCTGGCTGTCTAACACCGCTAATCCAGTATGTTTATTTTTTTTTAAATTCTCAGTAATTTTTTTGCAGACTTACTAGTGATATAGTGATATTTAAAATCGTATCGGAAATTATTAAGAATTTTGTTTTTACTCTTAGTCTAACCAGTAATATATATATATATATATATTTTAAAAGCTTACTAATGTTGCTGAGCAGACTGATAAGTCTTATGTTTTTAATCGATAAGGCATCCTTGTCAGTTTTTGAAAACATTTTACAATCTTCACGACACAGCATAGTAAGAGAGGCCAATGAAAAAATTAAATAACGTTTTGTAAGCAGCTATACTCTTTCGTGATAGGTTTTTAATCATTTTCACACTAATTCTATCACGATCAAAAGAGTGTGTGTCATTCAGGGAGCTGATAGGTATATTTAGTACGAACTTGCTGTTGTTAAAAATGTCTTTATTGTTTGTC
The DNA here is from genome assembly GCA_032883995.1 of Coronaproctus castanopsis. Taxonomy (NCBI): domain Eukaryota; kingdom Metazoa; phylum Arthropoda; class Insecta; order Hemiptera; family Monophlebidae; genus Coronaproctus; species Coronaproctus castanopsis. The sequence goes on from CM065054.1 coordinate 5,328,834, forward strand.
TTACGTAATATTATCATTAAGCAGCCAATGATGATTAATAAAAATACAAAAATTATACTTCTAAAAATTACAACTTCAAACATGTGTTTAATATATAATAAAATTAAATATTAACAATAATATTAATTTGTCGGTAGTAGTGTGTGTGTGTGTGTGTGTGTGTAACTTTACGGAAACATTGTTAAAAATCATTAACACCATCGTTGGTCCAGTTTTTTCCATCATTTATAAAATTCCCATTGTAATTTTTCTATGATGTAGCAAATTCTTAGTGTAGGAAACGGTCTGACCTTCGCACTTTAAATATAAACAGATATCATACACACACACACACAATAATAAAAGCGTTTGAATACCGTAGCCGTCGTTAAGCCGTGCTGTGGTGAAAATTGGCAACATGGCGAGTGTTTATATTTGTGTTGTTTAATTATCGCAAATTATTCAATTTTGATTTGAAGTCACTTGCTTATTACGGTTTTAAGTTCAAAATTTCGATTTTTAAATATTATGTAAATCTCCATACGCCGTTTGTATCTATAAGGGTTATTCATAAGGAGATATGTGTCTATATGTATGCTAGGAGTGTCCGCTTTCTCTGAAAAAAAGTCAAAATTTTACCTATTGATTGAGAGTTGTTCGAGAGGATTTTGTATATCGGGCTCTGTATTTTGTGTTTTAATCTGTGTGGTGTGAGTGTTCGGCAGTTGTAGATTAAGCGTGTGACTCTGTTGGTTCTGTTCAATGTCCGCATAGGGGCAGTTTGTTGGTGGAGGGCTTATACAGATAATTGCGTGATACGGCTGTATGACCCACAACGTAGATGGTTTAAGGTACCATATTCTTTTCTGCTTGTGTCATCTGGAGGCTACCAGGGTCCTATGGTTGATTTTATGCTCCTCAGAAAGGTTGTTTGTGAGATGTAGTCGGTAGTCCATTCTTGTTTACTATTATCCTTGAGTACGATATTGGTGGAGGTGGTGAGTATTCTGGTCTGGTGAAAGTACCGTAGACCGAGCTTCCTACTTTATCACTACCGTGCATCCCAATGTGACTTGGGGTCGCCGAAAGCGGATTTTCCATCCTTTCTTATGTAATGCGTGTAGATTGTGTTGGATTTCTAATATTATGGTATTCTTATTGTCTCGACGGCATATTAGTTGCAGAGAGGAGAGGGAGTCTGTTATAACCAATTTCGATGTGGAAGTACAGCTGATCTGATGTACTGAATACAGTACATAATTCCATACAACTCTCACTATAATAGAGGATAAAGGAACGTTTTTTGTAAATGATCAATATTTTGAATATTTTACAAAGAAATGGACTGCCGATTGCAACTGAATTGGTAATGTCTTAGTTCACATTTCTGCAGAGATATATATCTCAGGATGAGCATCATATTCTCTTTTCAAAAGATTGGAATGTTCTGCCAGCACTATAATAGAGAATAAAGCAGCTTTTTTTTTTGTAAATGATCAATATTTTGAATATTTTGCAAAGAAATGGATTGTCGATTGCAACTGAATTGGTAATGTCTACATGTGTTCCACTTCAGAATTTTTATTGTAAGTGATGATACATGTTTGAATAAATTTCTACATAATACGAAACAGAAAACTCTTCTTTGCAAAATAGCAATATATATTGTATTGAAAATGAAGACTTTTTATTCCGAATTTTTAGAAACCTGCAGTAATTGTGAAACACCTCATTAATTAGTACTTAATAAGCTGTGTTCGATTTTCGCTAATATATTATTAAATAATTATTGTAAGCAAACGAATATGACCTGGAAAGAAACTCGTACTAATTTGCTATTGAAAAGTTAGAAAATGCGTAAAGTACGCGCTTAAATGATTACTTATTTCCGGCTCCAACTGATCAATTAAGTTACAGATATATTTAACATTTCTTAATTTAATAAACCTATTTTAGCCTATGTGTATATATATAATTGATACTGTTTTTAATATGATTTAACTTTTTACACATAACTAAATTAATACACATTACATCTATAAATATAATAAATGTAGATTTAAGGGAGATGCAATTGTGGTCAAAAGGACAATAAATCTGCCCCACCCTAAAAAAAAAAAGATGCGTCAGTTTTGAAGGCTTATGCTAACCGGCCTTCTAAGTAAGAATAATGCGACGTTGCATTTTGATGGGCTTTCTATTAACGACTACAAGATTATATTATTACGGATCTGATTTATTTATCACATTACGTTATAGATATCTAGAAAAAATACGGTTTTACCATGTTAATAACTAGTTCGTAATTGCGCTGAAATTATTCGTGGAATATATTTCGGTATAAATCGTTTTCGTCGATGTAATTTCCGTCATCGGTCTGATTAATTTATCAGTTTACGTTACACATCTATAGAAAAACACGTTTTTACAATATCAAGAACTAGTTCCTTATCGCATTGTAGTTATTCGTCATGTCTCATATTGTACGTTTACACTTTAAGTGTAACGGTCATTGTAATTTGAATTATCGTAATTATCGAATAAACTATGTTTTCTTATTCTACGTTCGAAATTACAATTGCCTCGTGTAAATTATCGAAATCATAATAATAAAAATAAACGCGCCGATGGATAGTTACGACAGATGCAGATCAAATAGAGTAATATAGACGAAGTTGCGTTGTAGTTGAAATTATTTTATCGATTTCGGTTACGCGATTCTGCAATGAGTGTAATAACACGGTGCATAGTGCTGTAAAATAATAAACGAACATAAAATTTGGGTCAACGGTCTTTGCACAATTAATGGTTAAAAGAAATATATTGATCACTACATACACGCGGGATTAAATATACGAATGCATGTTCCGCATATATATATATATATATATGTATATATATATGTATATATGTATATATATATATATATATATATATATATATATATATATAAAATTAACGTTCAGATTGACTTGTGCATAGACTAATGACAATAGTAAATGTTTCAGAAGTCTTTTTTTATATGTATATCATGATCGCAATTGCATTATTAAGAAACATCACACGTGATACATCATAAACGTGACGTGCCATCAAGTCTGACAGTTAGGGTCGTCTGTTATCTATCGATAAGGGCAATAAAAAATTTCATAATTAACCGCATCTCTACGCCTGACATTCGAAATATTTACAATACACGTTCGTTGCATTGTGCAGAAACAAATCAATCACGTCTCATAATTCGCACATACGTTTCTTAGAACATATGCATATACTCGTATATATATATATATGTATATATATATATATATATATATATATATATATATATATATATATATATATATATATATACATATATATATATATATATGCATATGTTCTAAGAAACGTATGTGCGAATTATGAGACGTGAAACATATGCGCATATATATATATATATATATATATATATATATATATAAATTATACATACATACATATAAAAGAAGTTAACCTATATTGAGGTATCAGACAAGGAGATTCGATGTCACTTAAACTGAAATTAATATTTGAAAAATTAAACGGGGATAGTAAAGGTTGAAAGGTTGGATAAACATATCTCAACCATTATAGATATGCAGACGATATAGAATTCGTTAATGAAGACATAGAAGAAATAAATGAAATGATGAAGAACTTAATATGAAAAGCAAGGACATAAGACTGAAAATCAACATAGCCGAAACGACGCACAACAGTAATATTAGGATAGATCAGATGAAAATACGGGAAGTTACATCGTTCAATTACTTAGGACAGATTGTAAAAGGAAATAACGGGAAGAATGCAATTGACCGCTCTAGCCTGTGGGAAACTAAAAAACAATATTACAAAATAGGAAGATAACAATCGGTCCGAAAAGAAAAGCTTTTAACCAATCTCCCGGTAAAATTACCGACGGCAGTGAAACTTAGAATATAACAGCAGCAGCAGCACTGAAGAAAAGGCTGAGAATAGCTCAAAGAAGAATCGAAAGGAAAATGATAGGAATAACGTTAAAGGACAAGAAAGAAAATAAATGAATCAGAGAAACAACAAGAATAAAGGATATAATACTAAGCGTAAATGAATCAAAATGGAGATGAGCTGGTCATTTGACGAGACATCCGGACATCGTTGCTAATAAAGCGACAATGTGGACTGATGTAATAACTACATAATTCATAGAAAGGATTTCGTTAGCATTATTTTAACACTCTATTTTAATTTGATATTTTTACCGATCTATTTTTCTATTTGTGAATATGACATAACTGTATTTTAACTCGTTAATTGTAAAAACCAATCAACCGTCAGATTAATATTACTCTGGAGCTGTTGAAAATCCGTATCAGGACAGTGATGAGTAGCTAGTATTGCTGTGTCATCAGCAAAGGTTACAATAAACGACTTTTCCCGGAATATCACTGGTGACAATGGAGTATTTTTTAAACCGTATATTTGTATATAACATATAAAAAAATACATGCACAATTTCACTCACTACACATGCCTTATAGGTTAATTTTATTTTTTTTTTACTTCCGTCAAGCTATAAGCTTGTCGACGGGTTTAGTTCACTAACATTTATCGCGCGTTTATTATATTTTTATATATTAATTCACAGAGTTCATATTCGCACACTCACTCATATACACTCTGTCCCATTTGCTCACATTTTTACCCTCATTTATCTCTCCCAATCACACATACAATATCTTTTTAAACAAAAATGTATACATATAGTAGCAGCACTTCGGTCATGTGCTATATGTCTATCCCTACCTATTTAATTTTGCTCGTAATATCTCCAGCCAGTAACCAGGTTTTAATTTTTCCCTTTAATTTTATTAAATTTTTTTCCTGCAGTATTTCATCCGGTAACTGGTTCAAAATTTTTCTTATAATATATTTACTTGTTTGCTCACCATATTTTGTCCTCTTTACCGGTATTTTATATTTTAACGTCTTTCTTAGCGTATAATTGGTTAGTTTTTTTTCATCTATTTCTATATGATTTTCCTGTACTGTTAAATACTCCCATATTTTCGTCATTAAAAACAAACCTCTCGCATTTAGTACATTCTCTTCATTCGGTAGTTCATATCCAGATTTTTTTTTTCTTCTCTCGTAATCAGTCTTGGTCATTTTTTCTGTAATCTATCAATTTTTTCTAAGTACGTTTTACTAACTGAACCCCATGCCTGTATACCATAGTCTCGATTCGACTAATGCATAATAGACCATTTTTAATGTACCTTTGTTTACATAATTTCTTAATGTGTACATTGCTGGTATCACTGTTCTTATTTTTTTTTTCTATATATTCAGTATGTAAACTACACCTCTATCTATGATTACTCCCAAATATTTATATTTCTGTACCATTTCTATTTTTCCATTTTATGTTACTACATTTATCAGTTTCAATCGTGTAATGCACATTCATTTGAGTGCATTATTATTTTTGTTTTATGTGGTTCAAATTCTGCCATTGGCTTCAATGTCATACCTTTTATTTTAGTTGTGTTTATTATCAAATTATTATCATGCGCCCGTTTACTTACTATTAATAAATCATTCTGTATATTTTTTTCCGCATTTTTTATATTTCTGTGCGCTGTTATTATTGCTAGGTCATCAGCGAATGCAAATACTTTACTATACTTTAATACACTTTTTAAGCCATTTGTATATATAATGAACAATAATGGTGCTAGATTACTACCCTGTAGCAATCCCATCTCCACATGTTGTTCCTCATCTAATTCCCCCATTATACTGATCACAGTTTTCCTATATTCTAAGTAACTGTTGAACCATTTATTTGCTCTTTCTTTAATGCCTATATCCTCTAATTTATGTAATAATTTTTTATGATTTACCATATCGAACGCTCGTGTAAAGTCAATGAAAGTAACAATAACTTTATTTCGCACTTCAAAATTCTGTTTTATTTCATCTATAAAATCTCCTAAAGCCTTCTATGTAGATTTTCCTTTTTGAAACCCGTATTGTTCCTTATCTATTATTTTATTCTCCTCAATATATTTGGTTAGGCATCCTGCTATATAGTTTTCTAATATTTTGGTTATAACTGAGCTCACTGCTATTGGTCTATAGTTTTTGTAGTCACCATGATCTCCGGCTTTATATACCGGCCTGATCAAAGATATTTTCATTTGTTCTGGTATTTCGCCATTCTTTATAGACCTATTTATTAATTTGGTAATTACATTGACCACCCCCATCTTTAGCCATTTTAATATCTTTAATTCTTATTCCATCATAGCCATGCGCTTTTTCAGTAATCAATTCATCTATAATTTTTTTAACCTGTTCAACCTTTGCTTGTGAGATATACATATTCACCATTTCGTTGGCCTTTGTTGTCTTTAATAACTTAGTTTCGCACTTATGCTCACTTTCCTTTATTATCATCTTAAATACGTGACTAAAATTTTTTGCTACTTCTTTTGAATTTTTATCTTTACATATATATTTTTGTATTATTTCATCAATTCCCATAGATTTTTCTTTTCCAATTATTTTATTCACGTTTTGCCATGTCTTCCTAATATCATTTCTCGCATTCTCGAAACCTTTCCTCGCGAAGCTATCTTTCTGTTTTCTTATTTCTGCAGTTGTTTTATTTCGTACTGTCTCATACTCTTTTCTGATTGATTTGTTCCAAGTGTTTTTCTTATACGTTTTGTATATCCTATCGCGTTGCTCTATTAAATCCAATATTTCCTTTGTCATCCATTCCTTAAGTCCTCTTTGATTTCTGCTCATTTTTCGGTCTGTTTCTATTTCACATTCTTTATATATATTTCTAAAACCTTTTCTTATTTCATTATATATATCTGACGTACTTTGATTTTTAATTTCTTTTATCCATGTCGCTTTCTTTAACATCGATGAACGTTTTTTTTCTTTAAATTTTTCCCTTTTCCTTATAAATATTTTTTTCTCTGTTGTCTGCAACATTACTTCATATATTGTGGTCCGATATTTTTTCGCTTATATTTTCATGCTCAAACTGTACACTTTTTGTTACCTGTTTTTGTATACAGATGATCGATTTCTGTTTTTGTAAAAATATCTACCTTCCATTCCTCTCTCGTATAACCTTCCATTTTGGTCTCATAAGATTTAGTTCATGCTTCTAGAAATAAATGTGATAATAATGTTAAAGTAACTTTTAAAGATAAACTCTTAAATAACAAAGTACAAAAACCAGAAAACAAGGTAATAATTAAATCAGAAAGACATTAATAAATTTGAAAAAGAATTAAAATCAAAAATTTGCCCAAATAAATTGAATATAAATGTAACATTTTATAAGAAATTAAATAACTATACTGCAATAATAAAAACTGAAAATAAAAATGATCAATCACGAATCCTCGAGGAAATACAAAATAATATTAAGGATGTTAAAGCTACTAAACCTAAATTACTCGATCCGACTATAGTTATATTTCGAACTAATAATATATGCGAGGATGACGTCAAAGAATATTTTTTGTTAAAAACTAATCAAGAACCTGTTAGCGTAAAAAAAATAATAACAAATAAAAGTAGTAGAATATATGTTCGTTTATATCCTAATCAGTATCCGTTACTTCCAGATAATAAACGCTTAAGAATTAAATGGGAAAGTTTCCTTTTTGAAAACAGGGTGTCTGTTAAGAGGTGTAGAACATGTAATCGTTTTGGTCATCTAGAAAAATTTTGTAAAACAGATTTAACTTTTATTAATTTTGCTCGTAAAATGAATGAGGAAGGATCATGTAGCAATTGTGCGCATGATCAACTTAAGAAAAGTTCCGGAGACAAAAAAGTTGATTTATCAGACGTTTCAATAATAAATGATTGTATGAAGAGGGTTGATCACACACGGTGCACGATCGCAATTGTCCAGTATATCAAAGAAATTTTAATTATATTTCCTCAATAACAGACTATGGTACTCAAAATACTCTATCTTAATGTAGACAATTGTGCTGCTGCACAACTATTACTTTTTAGGCAAATGAATAATTTTAATTGTGATCTTACTATTATTTGTGAGCCTTACATAGTTCATAACAAAATTGCGATAAACACAAATATTTATTCCTATTATTTAAATAATAGAGTTGCAATTATAGTTAAAAGATTATTAACTCACAATATAGTCTCTATCTCCAATAACATTATAGCTATTCGATTAGAAAATTATCTTCTTATAGGATGTTATCTTTCGCCCAATCAAGAGAGAGAACCCCCTATACAAACCATTGACATCCTTCTTAAAAATAATCCTCAACTAAATGCTATTATCATTGGGGACTTCAACATCCGCCTACCTTCCCATGAAACTAAAATTAAATTGAACACAAATTCTGAGCTTTTGTATGATCTTATTTATAGTAATGATTTACCTATAATTAATGGAAGTGTTCCCACTTTTGAAAATTACAATGGGAAAAGCGTTATTGATTATCTCATGGTCTCACAAAATATTCAGTCTTTATTCAATCTCAAAATTCATTATGCTGACCTTACTCCTCATAAATGCTTTTCTATAATATTTAGTGATGGTGCTATCAAGGGAAATAAATCCGTGATCCTTAAAGCAGATATATCTAAACTTATTAAAGTTTTGGATAATGATTTTATCAGCAAAATGAATGTTAATTCATGTGAAACTGCTCACAATTTTGATATTATTATTACTTCTCTGAACTCATATCTTACTAATAACATTAGTAATACATCGAAATATGTTACACCGAATATAAATAACTGGTGGTCACAGGATCTTCAAAAACTTAAAGTTCAAATAAATAAAATTAGGAAAATTAAAAATAAAACAAAAAACCCTTGAAGCTGATAATTACTAATGCTATCTTAAAAATCTTAGAAATTACAAAAAATCAATTATGCAAGACAAATTGAATTCATATAAACGTTTCATCACAGAATCCAGTGCTTGGGGGTAAACCTTATAAATTTTTATCTGGGAAAAACAAACAGTTTACCATTCCTGAAATCACGCTGCAACATAATAAAATCACAGGCGATTTGGAAAAGTGTGTTGCTTTCTTGGATCATTTAAAGATAGACTGTAAAATTAACTCAGCTTATTCCACTGCTCTTGATAGACTTCATGTGTGCCGAGATACCCTAAATCAAGTTTTTAAATCTCTTTGTAACAAGAAAGCTACTAGGAGCGACAGGATCACAAACAAAATACTTAAACAAATTAATATTCATTTTCCTAATTTATTTTTTACCATTATTAATAAATGTCTCGAGTTAGAATTTTTCCCCACTGTCTGGAAGATTGCTGATCTTGTTTTAATACAAAAACCTGGCAGAACACCAACAGATATTACAGTCTACCGCCCAATATCTTTACTTAACTCATGTGGGAAAGTCTATGAAAAAGTTATAAACCTATTTCTAACCACAGAAATTATGAAAAAACAAATTTTACATCGAAATCAATTCGGATTTAGACATTCTCATTCTGCAGAAGGTGCAGTCTATAAGCTTGTTTCCTCTATTAGAGACTGTTTAACTGCTGGATGTACACCTTTTGTTATTTCTTTTAATATAAAAGGTGCTTTTGATAATTGTAAATGGTCATCTATTGTTCAAATTCTACAAGATAATGAAGTTAATCCATCCATAATAAACATAATAATAAGTTATTTTCAAGATCGCTTGGCTTGCCTTAAAATTAACTCAGCTTCATCTACTACAACGGTGTCCTGTGGTGTTCCTCAAGGCTCTGTCCTTGGACCAACACTTTGGAACATTCTATATTCTAAAGTACATAAAGATATTGAACTTTTTTGTAATATACTTAACATTTACTGCACTTTAATATCTTATGCAGATGATCTATGCATTTTGTTTAGCATCAAGCATTACACAAATGTTAAAAAGGTATCTACAGTATGTACTCGGACATTATAGCTGAATTAGGTCTTACTTTTTCTGTGGATAAGTGCGAAGCTATCATATTTGGTAGCCAAAGGAAGGTAAGCGATTTTAAAGAAATTACACCAGTTTCTGGCCAACCTATTCAAATTGCCAGTAAAATAAAATACCTTGGTATAAATTTAGACCATAAATTAAAATTTCTTTCACATTTGGATTATTTAAATCGTAAATGCATAAAAATTTATGATAAACTCCGTAGTTTAATTCCCAATAACTATGGACTTCGACACAAAGAGCGTATTGTTTTATATAAAGGACTGATCCAGTCTATATTTGGATATGGTGCACATATTTATATTAATCGTAGGATTCTTACGACTGTCGTCAAAAATCAAAGGAAATATTTATTGAATATATCATCATTGTACAAAACTGCCCCCTCTTCAGCGGCATGTGTTATTGCAAATATTTTACCTCTGGATTTATTTCTTATTGGAAGAGCCATTCTAAGTGAATACAGAATTACGCTTAATCTTAATCTAGTTAGATCTTTAAAATTTTTTCAAAACAATACCTTAATCTCTGATGTTGGCCCAACACCACCAGTTAATACATTGAAAACCTATCTTAAACATAAATTAATCGACATTTGGCAACTGCGTTGGGAACTGGAAACTACTGGTAGGAAAACATTTTCATTCATTCCAAACATTAATTATAGGTCTAAATTACACAACCTTGAAATTAATTTTTTTAATGCGCAGATTTTGTCTGGGCATGGTAATTTCGGAGAGTATTTACATCGGTTTAAACTGACCTCTTCACCTTATTGTCAGTACTGTGATCTCAAAGAAATTGATAATATACATCATACTATCTTCAAATGCTGTGCCTTTAACGAAATAAGGAATAAATACAAAAATTAATGAAAACTTACCTTTAGTTCTAAATGTAAAAAATGCTGATCATTTGTTAGAATATTTTCATATTATTATGAAAAGGAAATTAAATTTGAGCCTGCCAGCGCCTGATCAATCCTCTTAATACATGTGTGTTTATATGTGTATATGTGTATGTATGTGCATGTATGTATATATGGTAAATCTTATTAACTAGTCCTTACACTAATGTTTAATAATATTATAATAATAGTAATAATATACAATGACGATAATACCTTTTTATACAGTGTTCTTAATATTTAAATCTTGTATCTTAATTTATACCTACTTACGCTATATGTAAGCAGCTACTTTTGCGATATAATTTAACTAAAGTGAACCTAATATATAATGTGGCAATTAAGTTTAATTTTGCTATTTTTTTTCTTATTGTACATATGACATATTTCACGGTAATAGCTGGGACTATAACGTTAAATTTTTTTAATAATCAGGACGTGGTTTTCACCGCAAATAATTCTAGACGAATTTTATGTGTTGTTGTATGTGTTCGACTGGCGAAGATGACATTTATTAGGACTTGAGCATCATCGTGTAGCAAGCTTGACAAAGAAGTCGGTAAATTCAACGTTGATCTGAGATGAACATGTTGAGTGTAGTCTAGGAATATTATATGTTGAACTGTGATGTAGGTCTTACACGATGGTCGTTTTTTGTATTAAGTGGATGTGGATAACGTTTGTATGTCCCGATCGAAAATCTGTCACGGCCGTATGGTTGATTTAATTAGGTGCAGTTGATTTGATGATGGTGCATTCGGTTGTTCCGTAGGTTTATGAAAGCAAGTCGTAGGTATCGGGTGAAACCTGCTGGTGGTGCTGGTATATTTAGAGCAGGTTAATGACCTTGTGGGTGAGGAGGAGGGCAAACATACAGAACCCTCATATATATATCTCTACTCATCTGGAACTACTTGAAAATAAAGTGGCAATGTAGACACCAGTAGAATAGGCAGACCACTGACATATGATGATATAAATAAAATTCGAGAATATTGGGAAAGTAAAGTGGTTGACAGGGAAGGACTTCGAGAGAGCTACATCCAGCAGCGGATTAAAAATATCTGAAAAGAAGAAGATATATATATATATATATTAGAAAATGAAGCTCGTTATTGAATGTTGGCTTCTTCCGATCTACAGATTTCTACATATTTTATCCTAGATATTTCCGTTCCAGATGATTTTATGCTATATGCATGTTTTTCGGTATTGTTTTTCTATTTTATTTTCAGTCTTTTTGTGAATCTGCCGATTGGGAACCATTCGGTATATTTCTTAGTCCAGCAGTTTGTTTGAATTCGAATAACGTGTTTAAGCGTTGCCACCGAGATAATAAGGCCTGATGGCTCGATTTCTCCCGTTTCAGGAGTAGTCATACTATAAAACTGCGACACTAGCGCTCATTTGCTATACGCTATATGAATTAATTGCGAACTGCGAATTCAGTCGATGTTTTTTTAATTAATTGAAGGCTTCCTGTTTAAACGGGGCTGCCAGCCATGAACTGAGCCTTCAGTCGTACCCCATTCGCTTTATTTTTTATGGAAAACGAAATTTCAAAGCAAAAACCACAAAAAAACATAATTAAAACACAAAGAATTGTAAAAAATTTATGTCCGATAGTATTTATTTACAAACAAATGTCTGAAGTTTCCGTTTCTTATTTTTACTTGGTACATCATTTGATTTTTCACAATAATTCTTTAGTAAAGTATTTACTACACTTGTTATAATCATCCGTAAAGTAATTTCATGTTGATGACTTTCACAATAGTTAAGTTCACCAGTTACCGATTCATGAACGTAAAAATAATTAAATACTAAATTAATAAAAAAATGTTTTTTGTTATGAATACGCAAAAATTCATCTTCATGAACTTGCAAAATTTTGTTAAAGATAATAGTAATTAAAACTATATACACAATGTTATTTTTAGGAAATAACAAACTACCCCTGCTTAAAGTTGATATTAAATTATAATGTTCTTCTGTAACTAATTCCTTATCGGTTACTAAGTTACGTTTACATATTTCACACTTAAAATGTTGTATTATTTAAAAACAACAATAACCAGCTAAATATGTAATTACAGGTAACAAATTAGTTTCAACTGTTCTGATAAAAAAGACATACATAAATCATTAGTGTCATTTTGTTCCATAGAATCAAGTATATTTATAACATGATTAATAACGTTTCAACTGTTCTGATAAAAAAGACATACATAAATCATTAGTGTCATTTTGTTCCATAGAATCAAGTATATTTATAACATGATTAATAACGTCATGCGTTCTATTAATTTTTTCAGAAGTTAATTCATCAAGTTTATTCAAACAATTATTAATACTACTTAAGCTATTTATTTTACAAGGAGATTTTAACTTTTCAAATTCTACCGAAAATTCGTGTCCAAATAAAAACGTTTTTAATTCTAACTTATTGTTAATAAGTACAGTGTAAGTTGTACAAGGTCCAGGTTCATAATCTATTTTAAAAAACGAAATGTCATTTACACGGAACCATGTCTTTGGTTCAGAAAAGCATTCCAAAATATTGGTTAATTGATGAAAATCTTCGAAACAGTTTGATTTCTGATATTCGTCAAAAGTAGATTTACTTTCGGCTAAGGCCAATAACAACTGTGCGTTTTCATTCTCCTGTAGTTTTACATCTCTACTTTTTCTGTTAAACTGACAAGGTTGAGATAAATATTTTGGGCAGTTCGGGAAAATAAATGGAATAGCATTATTGTTTAAACGAACATGCTTTAAAGGTACATTCTGATATTCTGAATATTACCTGTTTTGTCCTTTACAACTTTAACTCGAACAATATCTTCATTCCTAAAATGTAATTCACACACTTTGCTACATTTAGAGGGTAAGAAATTTTGTCTTGGAATAGCTGTCTGCTACTGTTTTTTTAAATCTTCATTATCGGGAAATGAAAAAACTGTTACCTTTGGCGCATCACCGTAACCATAATTTCCGGTACAATTAGGAACACAACATCTATATGGCATCTTAAGCTAAATTTGTTTTATACCACAGTAACTATAATACAAAATTATATTTCGAAAAAAACAAAACGTTTAAAGAATATATAAACTGAAACAAGTTAACACAGTACGAACAGAAAAATATAACAAATACATTATGTTAAACAAATAAAAAGCAGTTTAAAAACACTAAACCGTATAAAAAAATGTAAAAAGATAGTTATTAATGTTATATAAAATTCTATTTTAAAGAAAACAAAACGTTTAAAGAGTATATAAACTAAAACAAGTTAACAGTACGAACAGTAAAATATTCACATGAAATAATTAAAACATATTACGTTAAACAAATAAAAAGCAGTTTAAAAACACTAAACCGTATAAAAAAATGTAAAAAGATAATTATTAATGTTCCCGTAAACCGAACAAAAGTTATTTTAAACAATGTTTACTTATATATTAAAAGAAATTAAGAACCGCAAAATGTACATAACAATTATAGTACGTATTTAATTAAGCATATCAAAAGCTATAAATAAAAAATTTATAATCCCAAATTAACATTTAAAAAATTACTAAAACAAACATCAGAATGAAGGATACAAAACATACTAGTAGGAATAGGTACAAAAACTTCAAAACGAGATTAGTTTGTTATGACTACTTCGTTCGACACAAGTAGGTGTGACGTCAGAGCCATCAGGCCTTATTATCTCGGTGGCAACGGTTTAAGACCAATTTCATTTCATTTCCCGTATTTTATGGAGAAAATCGTTCATTTTCGATTTATCTCTTAATCTTTTATAGTTTATTTTGTCCATCTTTGTTACCTACTCGCACTATTTTTTTGTTACATTGTTCATTGATCTACATGTATTTTCCTAATTTGATTAATTGTCAATAACCGTGCTTGTGCACCATAAATCATGGTAGCAAGAACACGTGTATTGTGAATCTGCGCCTATTTCATTGAAATATTTCCTCTAACTTCTTCTTATTATTATTATTATTTAAATTAATGTGCCATATACAGCAACTAATGGCCAGAGACACAGAGGAAAATAAGTATTTAAACGATATAATCCACTATCATGCAGGAACAGAATAAGTCTGGATAGCGT
Source organism: Coronaproctus castanopsis (assembly GCA_032883995.1). NCBI lineage: Eukaryota > Metazoa > Arthropoda > Insecta > Hemiptera > Monophlebidae > Coronaproctus > Coronaproctus castanopsis. The sequence goes on from CM065054.1 coordinate 5,343,860, forward strand.
AGAAATGTTGTCGTCGAGGAGTAGCTGCAATGAAGATGAAAGACCATACTATGATCTCTGTAGGCTATATTGAGGACACTCTGTCAGAATATGTTGGACAGACGGTCAATGTTGCAGGCCGTACACAATGATGAAGCTTCCGATCCATTAAGAAGTAAAGCATGTATCAGTTTAGTATGACCCAATCGGAGTCTGCTGACAACTACATTATCTCTCCGATGTTGTAAGCGTATCTTCCAAGGTGTTATTTCTGGTTTGATAGATCGTAGCTTGTTTGATGTTGATACGGATTGCCATTTTTCTTGTCATAACTGAAATAATGATGATCTCATGAACCACTTGATTCCTATTCTATCTGTAAAGTAAATTTTTAGGCCTACATAAATATAACATCGTCTATCTGATATAACAACGTCTTTCCATTTATGTTTAATTTCCCTTTTATTTTTTCGTAGTTTATTTGCAGACCTTTTATTTTTAATTTTTCTCGTAGTTCGATTAAAATTGTTTCGGGGGAAGCTAAAATTAATGTTGCATCATTTGCAAATCTTTAGCTTGACATATTTATGAAAATTTAAATAGCCATTACTTACTAAATAATCACACACATTACCTACGCGTAGGTAATTAAGTAACTTTTATCAGTAAACATAAATTGGAAGTAGAAATAGCAAATACGAAATGATTCGTATATTAATGCAAGGTAAAATAAATGATAACCGTGGTCACAGTCGTCCATGAACAAAATAGATAACTAATCGGAAGAAGTGGTTTTCAGGAGGATCGTTGATAAAGATTAAGTCAAGCAGATGATCACCAACGTCCTTAGAGGACAGGACGAAAAAGAAGATGTGTAAACATGCATGTATAGAGTGAAATTATATATGTGTTCGTGTATGTTTTTTAATTAGCCAACTTAATACTTTAATTTTTTATCTTTGTTCTTTACAAGAAATTGCTGCATTCGCTATCGATGTTGTTTCTTTATACTTTTACATCCGTTCGAAATTCAAATATATCGGATACCGCTGCTCTATATACTACTTTTGACACGATGTTAGTGATACTTTGCTGGATAATCATTCGGATCTCTTCTGGGCTCGTTGTTTAATACGAAGCTAGGATCAGATACTTTATTTTTCTTAACCGGAATTTCAGACCATAATACTTCGTACAGTGTAGAGTTTCTGTATCATTTCAATCGTTAGCGCTCTCCAATCACCTCGAGGAAACGGTATTGAGCGCGTTGAAAAGAGAAATAAATAATGTTTCTTTTTATGTACGCACTTTATTTCGACAATTCTTTACTCTCAAAGACAACGTGATTTTCGTAAACTCTAGCCAGTATTGTCGTCCGAATAGTAGATATACCAAAGTTAAAAAAAACAACAGATATATTACGTTGATCCTGTATTACTACGCCTGTATATTCTGAAAAATTTCTATATGCAAACGGTAATCCACTTATCACTGTCAGAGCAGTAGAGTAAACTATAAGTCTTTTTCATTAAGATATATGTGTATATATATAAATTAGAAGACTGAAGCATAATCTGCTTTATTAAGGTATTTACTATATTTTATACATTAACTTCATTAGAAACCTTCTCGTTTATATACGCTACCTATAATTTGATCTATAACAATTTACTTTACTACTTATCTATATGTATCTATTCGTATATGCGTATGTATAACGGGTAGTATGTCTTTGTTAGCAGGTTTTGTTTTTTTGCTTACTTTTTTTATCAAAATTTAATGTACTTTAATTCTTTCTCTCTATGCGAGTAGTAAATCCCTCGTGGGGGGGGTATCGTGATTGTGAAAAATCCATCTTCTGTACAAGACGCCGCCATGAATTCCTGTTGTCAGGCATCCAGATCGAAACTTCTTCCGATTGCAATCCTTACGGTGTCTGACCATCTTGTAGGAACGCGACTGCGTCTTCTTTTTCCTTCTACTATTCCTTCAAGAATTCTCACCTGATATCCGTCCGCTCTTATTATATGGCCGAAGTATGTTAGCATTCTTCTGTTTACTACCGATGATAATCTTCTGTTTTCTTGTAATATCAACTAGTTCGTTTTCTTGTCCGTCTACGGAATTCTTAACATATTTTTGGCGTATTTATCTTTTGTCGATCAAATTTTCGTAGTGTTCACGTTTCTGCGCCGTAGAGAAACACCGAGAAGACGAGACTATTAACTAGTTTCATTTTCACTTTCTTCAATACCGCGGCATAAAATGCACTATAACGCTTCTTGTTATGCTCTATGTCTAATTTCTGCTTCCTTCGATTTTCCACTATATAACCTAAATATCCATATTGTTTCACAATTTCCACATCTTTAATATCACGTAAACCTGTGCAATTATCATTCTGTCCGTCGACGATCATTCGTCTTATCTTTGTTAATTATTAAACCATATTCAGTGCTGTATTTTTCCAGACGAACTAGAGTTTGCGTCATACTACTTAAGCTATTAGTTATGAGCGTTGTGTCGTCTGCATACCTGAGGTTTGATATCTGAATTCTTCCAGTGGGGAACCCACTATCATGAGTCTGCAAAACCTTGCGCATAATGTATTCTCCATAGAGGTTGTACAACGGAGGTGACAGAATACACTCTTGTCGTACGTCGCGTGATGGGTAAAAATCTTCCGAGTCTTTATTTAAACTTTAGCCGTACTATGTTTGTATAAATTTATGATTAAACGTACTAAATATCTTAGTATTCCCATTTCAACTAAAATTGACCTAAGTTTGCTACGTTGAACTGAATCAAATGACTTTTTGTAGTCTACAAAGTAGAGTACCAATTCAACGTTGTATTCCAGTTTTTTCTATTAGCAGTCGAATGTTCGAAATCTGTCCCGTGTTTCTCTCCCTTTCATAAAATCCGTTCCCGCGGAATTTCATTACGCATTACACTGTATAAACGCTCATACATGATCTATCACTTTGCTAGCGTGTGGAATTAAAGATATTATCCTGTAGTTTTACACTTTTTGCACGATCGTTTCTATGTAAGGGAATATATGTAGATCGAAACTACTTTTTTTTTGGCCAAATACCGGATCTCTAAATGCTATTTCAAATTCTATGTATAGCATGTTCTGTCTTTTCACCTGTCAGTTTAAAAATTTCAGCAGGAATGTGGTCAAGCGTTGGAGCTTTGTTGTCTTTTAAATTGGCTATAGCATTTTCATTTTAAATTTTACTCTTGTTGTTAATAATTTTATATAGCGGTACAGATGCAATAATCTTCACTTATGTTTATTTTTATTAAATTATTTGATTTATATACACAAATATATACGTTCTTGTTGTTTCGGTATGACGCTAAATCTCCGTTTACTGTAGATTTTGAATTTATCACAAAAATAAATTAAATTAAATGAGCATAACGGTCCCACACAGTCTCACCGTTTCGCCCACCTTGTTGTACTTTTGCGATAAAATTATATTTATTTGTTGTAGTTTATATTAAATTTTTTGTGTATACGCGATATAATATTCGTGTAATATTTTATTCGATAGGAATTTGTCCGTTATTGTGTTCTGATCATGGAAAGTTCAGAGCCGGATTCTGTTCTTGCGATGAAGGCTGGAAAGGTAACAGTTGCGATACGCCGATGAACGAATGCGAAGAAACGCCAAATTGCTCGGGTCACGGAACCTGCATAAATGATTCTTACGTATGTGATCCTCGCTGGAAAGGTGAAAATTGCGCTACCGGTAAGTATCTAATTATTTATCGGATTATATGTATCTTCTTCCCGCCATCGTTATATCCGTCTTCCGTCGTTCACGAATACGTACACTCTAATGTATTGTCAAATTCAGGCAATTCGCCTCTGCTTTTTGTGAAATGAAATATATGTTCTCGTCTTTAGAAGGAGAAGGGAATAAATCCACATTGACGATTAATAGCGATAAAACTAAAATCCTTTTTCTAGACGCGGACGGTTTTACTAAGAAATAATAAGAAAGAAAAAGTATCGGAAACTATATATTATATTTAGGACAGATATTCTCATTTTTTAACGAGTCCGATAACGTGGCTGAATTTTATTATTATTTTATAATAATTTTAGGTATGAATACCAAAAATGTGTCAACAATATATTTATATAAATATATGATGCATCAGATCACAAAAAGAATGCAAAAAAACAAAACACTCGGAGCTTAATTTTAGATATATACACACACATAGGTGGCCAGAGCTGCGAGTATATTGTTGTTATTCAGGACCAATAAGTAGGCAACCGAGAAGGGGGTAAATATAAAATTTTATTAATAGAGGCATCTCTACCTCTGCTATACAGGTCACGAGCAAAAATTACATGATTAGCGTATAGTTCCCGTATGCACAGAACAGTATACAGAGGAAGTAAGATTGATGGAGTACAAATGGATAGGCAGGCAATTGTGGTTGGAACGAAGTCTGAAAAGAAAAGCCGAGCTGTGAGATCCTTAGGATGAGTAAGTGGAAGAATGAATGTAGTAAGGAGATTAGGTACTTAAACTAGTTGATAATTGTATAGCATATATACTTTTAGTATTTTCAGTCGCATTAACCGGCATTGAAAATTTATCCTGTAAAAAATCCCTCTCCTTAGCTGATAGAACACAGACCTGGCTACCTTATACTAATCTTATTATACTTAGCTTTCCCATCAAATATTCATCCATTCCCTGCAGGTGTAGTTTTTTTGAAGATCTATATAAGTCACTGCCAAATAAATAGTATATTTTTATCAATCACCGCTAATTTAATAAATACCGACCGCTTATTATTAGAATCCTGACAACATTTATAAATTAACAAATGTTTAACGTAGTCTAAAATGCCGAGGAATATCAATACAATATAGTTTTTTGTTGTTTTTTTTTTCATTGTACCGACAAAAATTTGCCATAAACAACGGTGATCGTGTAGAAGAAGAGAAAGCGGAAAAAGGGAGGAAATAAATCTAGTAGAAATGCACAGATCCCTTTTGGAGAAAAGGTGTTTGGTAGTATGTTCAGTATGACGAGGTTTTCTTAGAGCGTACCTTGTATAAGAGCTGAATGCTCGTTACTATATTCGGGTTGTGGAATGAAGATCGTTTCAGGATATTTAGCGAAAGCTTCAGCTTTTTTTTTATCCGTTTTAGCAGCCCATACATCATTCACTCTGATGATACATTGTTCTTCTGATTGTCTCAGTTAACCGACCATAATGATTTATTGTTATTATTCAAAGTTTGTATACGTTGATTCATCATTGTATTCGTTGATTTTATTTTTTAATTTGTTTTGCGATTTTTTTAATATATTTTTTAGTGACGGGTAACGGTTACATTATCATTTCTTTCTGGCTGCTCTGGTTTCGTTTATTAATTTTCTTATTTTGATAAGTACGTAAATATTGTTATCGAACTTTCGCGACTCGTAATTAATAGAGTTTTTACATGCATGTTCCATGAGATCAGAAAAATTTTTGACCGCTATATCTATATGCCATATGTATCCTTCAATTTAATTTTTAAATTTATGTTGTTTTCGACTATATCTGAAAATAGATTCTAATTTGCGGTTCATTTTGTAGGCTCAGTTTTACTCTTTATCAGCGCATTTAACACAAGATTCCCCGATGAGAGTACGCTGTATGATAGAATTATCTTTGTTACTGATAATGTTACCAAATAGTATAACTCGCCATCAGAAATTAAATACAGAAAACGACAGCGAAATTTGAAAGTGTGCGCGCGTGTGTGTTTCTGCCATAAATTAAATAAATGATTTCGAAGTTGCATATCGATGCGTTTGTTCAATTTAGTACAAATTAAATACAGAAAACGACCACGAAATTTGAAAATGTGTGCGTGTGTGTGTGTGTGTGTATCTGCCTGAATGCTAATGTGGACTTATGAATATTAAATAAATAATTTCTAAGTATCATATCGATGCAGTTGTCCAATTTAGTAGAAATAAAATATAGAAAACGACAGCGAAATTTGAAAATGTGTCTGTGTTTCTCACTGAATATTAATGTGGACATATGAATTAAATTGGGTATGGATGCAGTTCTCTAATTTGGTAGAAATTGAATACAGAAAGGACAACGAAATGTGAAAATGTTTGTGGGTGTGTCTGTCTGAATATTAATGTGGACATACGAATTAAATAAATAATTTTTCAAAGTTGCATATCGATGCATTTGTCAAATTTAGGACGACACGTGAATTAAAATCAATTCTCCATATGCTTGTATTTTCGAATATTGTTTACTATTACATTTCCCCCCTAAACATTTAATAAGTTTTTTTTTTTTGTGTTTTCTTGTTAAAGAATGTGGAATGAATAAAATCCAATATATTAAGCGTTGGTATTTTGGTAAATATAATAATTAATATTGTGAAAACAACGTGGAAAATTTCGTTGATCTCTCTCACACTTTTTAAACACCACTAGTACTAATTAAAACGGAACAGTGAAATTCTAAACGAAATCGGTCTAGATCACACACATATATAAACATATTTTATACGTATATGCATACATACACACACATACATATATATAATATGCACATAAGTATATATTGTGTACGTATATGTGTGTATGCTATACGGTATGTATATAGTTGTACGGATCTATCGAGGAGCAAGATTTTTATTGTTCGGTCGGTATGTTCAATTACAGATAAATTAATAGCTATACATATTTGTTTAAATGGAATAGTCGACAAATAATGAATTCTTTCAAATAGACGTCACAACTATGGCGATGTATTATTGAAATTAAACAAATTTTTTTACGGTCTGCTTAATTTCTCTTGAATATTTACCATTTGAAAAGACGTGCCTGAATTCCAAACAGAACATTAATTCCTCAAATATTTACGTTTAACTGTGTATACATATACATATATATGTGCGTGTGTGTGTGTTTAAATGTCACTATACTCAGCTACTATATACATAATCATCATCATTATCATTATTAGTGGTAATTCACCTAATGAACGTCGTAACCACTATAATGTCCCCACCGATCTCGGTCTTCGCTTTCTGCTACACATTGTACAAGCGATTTCGGCGCCACTTTACTTTTCGTAAGGCTTCAGTCCACCTGGTGTCTATACTCGTCCTTGGGCAAAAAATTTCATACTTTTAACTAGGCTGGTTAATCTGTTCTATGCGTTTATTTGGCGGTTCCAAGCGTTTTTTGAGCATCCGTCGCCACGTCTATATTTCGAAAACGGTTGTTTTTTGTCAATGGCTTTTAAAGTACACGTTTCTAACGCATACTTAAATATGGAGAACAAATCCCATTTTCGCAGCATTTTTTAATGAATATGTGTCTATTCATATTTTATTCAGTCTGCTCGTTGGCGATTTGTAATTCCGCATTTTATTTCATTTGTAGAAAGAGAAAAGAAACATTTTCTTTTGCATAATTTAAGTACGACTATGCGTTATATAGACATATGCAAGAGTATGTATATGAGTAATCAAATTATGGTAGCATGTATACATATATATATATATAATATAAGTGTGTGTTTTTGTTTTTGTAAGTAGTATGTATATATTATGTCAATATAATAAAATTTCAATACGAAAGTAATAAAATCCATTAAAAACCATTAAAAACCTGATTGCTGAAACATTATTTTTTTAGTCATCACTTTTTAAATCAATTATATTTCTTCATTATCCGAGTACAATTGTTCACGTGAGTTCTTACAGTATGCCGGAAAACTGAATTAGAAATGAGAAACAGTTATTTCTCGGTTCGGGTGACTTAAAAATTTAAAATAATTCTTAATAATAATTATTATTATTATTGTTATTATTATTTTAGTTATAACAAAAGATCGGGAATAATTGTGGTTTATATAAAGAAATATATTAGATATACGAGATACGTTCGGCGAACGTGATACATATACTCTTAGAGTTAGAAAATCGAAGATGTTTTCCCGTTACTGGAATTTATCGTTTTTTCGTAGTACGAATTATTTCCAATTTAGCTGTTACTAGGGGTGATGCAAACATAAATTTATTAGATAGTAAGAGAAGCGGCGAATATTTAAATGTTACGTATTACAACGGATTTTACGATTTTACAGCGTAGTTAATGAACCAACGATAAATGTCACATATACCAGGACGTAGCGGTAATCGGAAATGAGTTTGTTGATAAATTAACACGGGATGTTACAACCGATCGAAAATGTGAATAAATACCACTGAACAGAAATATACACCTACTATTAACATTAATATAATAACAAAACGGGAAATAGAATTTGAACGTAACGTATAGGAAAATATTACTATATTGTTCAAAAAGACCAACGTATTAAAAATCCACGGTATAATCAGACTAATCAAAATTTAGAAAGCGCATACATAAAACAGATTATACGCCTCAGAACTATTGTAAAACATCTTATGAAAATTAAACATATTGGATTCAGACAGATGCAGATTCCCTAAAGACAATTATGAAGAAAATATAAATCATCTTGCATCGTTTCTAGATTTTAGACGGATAAAATATAACAGTCTCCAAGATAACTGCTTTATTTCGGCACTGATTTTCCTAAATTCGAAAAAGTTTGTCGTGGATTTATTTTTTTGGAAAAACGACCGATTTCTTACATTTATTTGCTCCGAATATTGTTTTGTCCGCTACTTAATGGTATTTTTCCCTAGCCGCGGATAGCAAATAAGAAAAATCCATATATATATATATATATATATATATATATATATATATATATATATATATATATATATGTATGTATGTATGTATATCGGGAGACGAGAGATCAGCAGGAAATTGAGAAAGGTGATCGTTAAATACTAAAATGAACATATCGTAGTTAATAATTTAGGATTTCGGAAGCTGGATTGAGGAGTGTACCCAGTTCATCTTTTCTCACAGTGAGTGAAATGTAGATACCAGTTAGCAGATGATCATTCCTAAATAGAAATTATATACCCCGTAAAAGTTTTGTAAGGAAATTGTGTAGAACATGTTCGTAATTACCTTTATATTTATCCGGAAAAATTTATTAGTAAACCTGCTTTAAAAAAAGCTTTATTATATCATCTGCGAGTGTATAAATTATGTTACATTTAGTCTCACTTAATATGAAGAAATCAACGAAGAATGTGATTAGATAATTGTATGTTCAACACGGTGCCGATATTTAGAAAAATCGAAATAACATTTGAGCTTTTATTTAACACAGACGAAATAGATTATAAGACCGTTTTTCAGATACCTTTGCGTACTTCATTATTATCGTTATTGGACTACTAGAAATGTAAATCTCACTCTAATTGTCGGTGAGTATCTTACGATACTAAAATTGAAGTAGAACTTTTACTACTATAGTGAGATAATGTTAAGCGTTTTACTTTCTATATTCGTTTAATAACCATTCTATCACTCGAAAACTGTCACGTTATCCGGTGGATATATATGTTATAATTGTCGAACCGTCGATATCTATAATTTTTTTATTTGCAATTATCCTCGTAGAACGTATATATATATATATATATATATATATATATATATATATATATATATATATATATATATATATAATTAACCTTGTTATTAGGAGTGAAGTTTATAAATTTACTGTTATTATCGTGATTTTAGTAAGCTGATAAATTTAGTCATAATTAATTCCCCATCTGTTTTGTGAGTCACGAAAGTATCAATAAGTAATTACTTTATTCAACCGCGTAATTACATATCCGACGATTATATACGGTTATTTAGGTCTTTTTGGAATCGCACTGACGTTTATTTAGGCGTGAATTCGAAAAGAAATTAATAATCAGCATTAAACGTATAGGGTGACCCAGAGAAGACGGACGGTTTTGTTTAATTGATAAATACTCCTACAACGCGAAACGCGTACTCCACGTTTTACACATGAGAGATTCGTTTTTGTCCAGTTTCAATTAGCACGGCATCCTATAATGAGAAGGGGGACGTTATTTTCGGCGCGAATTGATCACGACAATGAAAAAAGAGTTAAAGTTACATTTTTTTTTTTTTTTTGAGGGGATACATTGAGAGCCGCGTTTTCGAAAAATGTCCGCGAAATCTGAAAGAACTGAAAACTCGGATTTCTGAAGAAATTTCAAAAATTCAGCTACCTATGCTCGAAAAAGTTGTAAAAAGACACCGAACGAATGCATTTGTAAATGGCGGTCATTTGAACGATATTATATGTAAAAACCGATGATCGTTAAGCTGTAATCACTCGTTTTCTTATTTTTAAATAAAATTTCGTTCGAAAATTTTGTTCGAGTAGTTTTTCAGTTATTCGAAAAACAGGTCCGTCTTCTCTAGGTCACCCTCTATACGACCGTAAAATAAAATTTAGATTTAATTATTATAAGAAATTCACATCTCGTTTTTCTAATTTAATCGACTTGTACGATCGTAATTCAAATATACGTCTGCGGTCGGGGATGGTTTTTACAACGAATACGTTACGACGTTGAAAACGAAAGAAATATTTAATTCGAAATGTGGCGAAAACTAAAGTTTGGATTCGTATAGACTACCGATTGTTTATCATCGTCAAATAGACACATCTCTAGCTATATATATATATATATATATATATATATATATATATATATATATATATATATATATATATATATATATATATATATATATAATTATAACGTTCTATATGATTTACTTCCGACTATATTAACTCGCTGATGATATTGGAAGGACATTATAACCGGAAAAGACACGAAATGTTATAAAATCAATCGAAAATGTGAAAAAATGATGTACCGCGCGACAGAATATATGCCTACTATTAAAATTAACAATAAGGACCAGGCAGAAAATGGAATTGTGCCAGTTCGTGTATATATATATATATATATATATATATATATATATATATATATATATATATATATATATATATATATATATATATATGGAAAAATTTTATTATATCGTTCGAAAATACCGACATATTATTCACGGTATACTCGAGCTAATCAAAACTTAGGAAAGCACATATATAAAACACACTATATACGCCTCAGAATTGGTGATTGCAAAACAGCTGATATCTTATTAAATATTCTTCATTCAGATAGATGCAGATTCGGTAAAGGCAATTATGAAGAAAGTATAAAAATGGCCATGTAATACATTTCAAAACCAGAATGAAACAGTTTATAGAAAGACTAGTCCAGTAATACCATTCGCTACCTATCCACCTAATAACGGTATTGGTAAATCCACTTGACCAACTACGCAGGCATCTATACAAATACCTTAAAGAATGTAACATTGACGTTTAAATAATACGAAATAATTGTAATCGCAGCAACTTAAACTAAGATGATTCAAACATTGCAAGCTAAAAAAAAAAACCCGTTATGAAATCTGAAAATAATTACGCTTCGTGGCTGGATCATATGTTCGTCCGTGGCATAGAAGATAAGACGGTTCAATTAATTTATAAGTACGAGACTCCGGATGTGTTTTTCTCAGATCATACAGCATTAAGTTCTGCGTTTACGTTGACTGATAAATGTAAGATACTAGATGGCGTCAAAAAGTATTTTTTTGACGAACTAATTTCTAAACAGTATTTAGCACGTAGTGAAATTTCCCGAATTTACACGAGTCACGCTTCGGTTCGTGAAAAGTTTGAATGGTTCGTAACAAAAATTTGCGATGCTGTAGAAGACTGCAGTCATGATATTAAACACGATCGATCGTTTCGTAGTAGAACATAATGGGTATCGGAGAATATTATTAAATTGACGCGTGAAAAGATTACTTTGTATAAATTAACCAAGCTGTTTGCGATTAAAAATAAATATAAAATTCTAACCGAAAACATACAAGAGGCTTCTAGGAAAGCGAAAATAGATTTCTAGGCTCGTTTGTTAGATAAACATAAATCTAATCAAAAATATTACTGGTCTAAATAGTAAATCAGACTCGCCAGCTAAGGAAATTATCATCGATAATGTTAAGACGAGCATAAATTGGAATGGAGAATTAACAGCGAACACTTTCAACGTTTATTATCAACGATTGCGTAAAATTGTCCAGATTCTTTCGCTTTTTACTAATTTTCACTGGACGACGTACAAAATTCTATTCTGTTCATACCCGACAAAATTTTCTTCGATTTTGACAAAATTTCAATTACGTTAATTAAGGACAACGTTGATTATTGATCCACTAACGTATTTATTCGACGAATCTATTGAAGCGGGTGAGATTCCAGAAATTTTAAAATTAGATATTATTACACCAATTTATAAAAACGGAGACAAGCTGAACATTTCGAATTATAGGCCAGTCTGCACTCTTTCCACTATTTCCAAAATATTTGAGAAATGTGTAAATATTGCTGAATTACATAGATCATATAAACTTTTTTTTTCGTTTAAATCAACTCGGTTTCTTACCGGGTAAAGGAACGGGTGATGTATTATTTCGTCATAACGCTTACATTATTGAAAATGTAGAAGAGGGGAAATCCGTTGTTGCTATCTACTTCGATTTATGTAAAACGTTCGATACAGTTGATTATTTAATATTATTGGAAAAATTATACGCGTGCGGTTTTAACATATATCGATGGTTTACTTCGTATGGAACAAGTAGAATTACAAAAATAAATGGGTTAATAAGTACTGTTCAAGAATTTGGTGTACCTCAAGGTAGTATATTAGGTCCCTTTTTATTCTAAATATATTAAAATGATTATTATAATCTGAATATGTCAATTGCTTTGCTACGCAGACGAATGCTGTTATTTTAGTAAATTCGCGTTTCCCGAGCCTGATGCAGACACGTTGGTACAGACTGATGTGAACAAAATTCCGAATTAGTTACGTAATAATCGTTTAATCCTACAATTAAAACAGAATACACTTGTAAAAGATGGTAGTGAGATAAACGGGGGGGGGGTGTTTCATATAAAATATCTCGGAATACAATTTAGACTGTAAACTTAGAATGCACATTTAGATTATTTTACAAAAAAAAAAAAAATTAAATTATCTTATTTTATTATTTAACCCCGAGACTTCTCGACGAAAATCCATCTTCGCAGACTGTTTGTGGCATTCTATCAACCCGTTCTACGTTATGATATCGTGCGTTGCGGTGGTTGGTGCAGCAAATTATCATATACGACCTTTAACAATCGTACAAAATGCGCTATTTACATCGACAAAAATTTGGCAAAGATAAGAACGATAAAGATTATCTTCTAAATGTGCGGCAATTCTATGAAGTTGAACTTTTATGTTTTATAAGGAAAAATCGGAACAGATTTGATATAAATATTCACACCGGTATAACAAAATTATCAACCGATGAGTGAGCAAAGATTCCATAATTCAATAAACTCGCATTCCACAAATGCGCAGGAACCACGCTATTTAATTCACTACCTCGTGTAGTTTAAAAATTATAAAGGACGACGAAAGTATTTCCTTCTGTACCATTTCAATGACGAATACGTACATGTGTCAGGATATGTGGACGTCGTGTGTATATGTGTGTGTGTGTTTAAAGTGTAGCGTGAACCTATATGTGTTTATATAAACGAATATGGGAATATTATGTGTTTAATGTACATGGTGTATGAGAAAGAGAGATTAAATACGAATGAACGGATATAAATGGTTAGGGTTTTAAAGGAAAATTTAAGTGAATATTACGATAAAACTTATTCTTATTTATGTGTATATGTGTTTGTACATATATAGATGTATGTATACATATATTTAACTGTTATTATTTTTGCCTTATAGTAATCGGTTTTCGTCTTTATGCATATATATTTTTTAAATGTGTTTATATTATTTTCAAACAAAATCCGCTGCAACTTATGCTCATTAGCGGGCACTTATAAATATGATTAATGCGTGTATATATTGTGTAAATATTTATGTATATTTTATGTACATGTGTGAATATACACACGTTTATGTTGTCTACGTTTACACTCCGATAATATGTGAAAAGGTTCATAAGACCGGTGTATCGTTTATTTATAATTATTTTTTCTACTTCCTTTCTATTGTATCGTTATTATTTGATTGGTGTAACACTTTATAGCTATAAACAAATAAAATTCGATTCGATTTGATTATTATGGTGATTATGATGACGATAATAGTTACCGTAATAATCTAAATCCAAATCCAGTTAATTTTGAATAATAATAATGTCATCCGTTGAAATATGCGTATCTAATATAAATATAATTACTATATATATATATATATATATATATATATATATATATATATATATATATATATATATTTTGTACGTTATCTGTATAATTTAGAAAGCAATAAGGGCGACAGCGTTAAAGGATTAATCGACATATAAATTAAGAGAATACTAATGGTCGTCATTCCCTGTTATTGACAATGGCATAGCTGAAAGTGCATAGAGGGTTGCAGTGCGTCCTGTGGAGTTTATCGTATCCGACAGAGTCTGAAATAATTGACATTCTAAACTCGTGCTGAATGCGGAATAACGGTGTCTGTTTTAAAGTGGATGTACCCTTTAAACGCCTCGAAGTGCGCTGGGCTATACAGGTTTGTATGTGTAAATGCTGTATAACTACTCACTCAACGTGAGAATAGGTGAATTTTCTGAGAAAGTTAATTCTTTAATTGATTAAACGGGGGGGGGGATGCCTGCTTAACGTGATACTATGGGAACTATTTATATTTTAATCAACTTCTCTAGAAATGTTGCTATATGAGGGAATAATTGTAAATTATACAGATGCTGAAGGGGCGATACATCATACGAAGATGTAATATATGGAGAACGTAGTAAGATAAGGTGAAACTCAGATCGTAACGGTATCATAGAAGATCATTGAAAAAAAAAGAACACGATAGAGATTGCAGACTGCCGGTTCAGAATTGAGGACAAAAACATAATGAAAAATTACTTATCATTTTCGACTAATACTCCTGACGTTCTTAACAAGCGTAAAACTGTTTCTAACATTATCACAGTAGCGAAGGCGGAAAAAATTATTTGCGTAAGTACAATGACACAAGTACCATGGGTTGGTATCATCATCATTGTAATCAATATTTAACAGCATGCTCTTGTCGTTGCAGCTAGCCAATTGTCTGCTATGTTCTTCGTTTCTTTATACGTCATTTGCATTCTTTCTTTTATCGATCTAGCCGTGCGTTTAGCTTATATTACCTTTTAATTGAATAGCTTAATAATTGACGACTTCATAGACGAGTTCCCAATGAAAAATACGAAATATTCGCGATGATTATGTTTATCTTAAATAATTTCCGATATAACATTTGTGGATTCGGCGACTTTTATTTACATCGATATAATCTGTTTAAAACTTTCATAACTGTTCGTAATTATTATTTCCGTTCGTAAATTACGACAAATTATATACATTGATTAATTTAATAACGAATTATATTTCAAATAAATTATTTCTATTCGATATAGAATTTACGGGTTGATTTGTGTATCTTTTTGTTTAAAAAAAAAATATATATATATATATATATATATATATATATATATATATATATATATATATAAGAACAGATAAAAATCAAGAAAAATCGACGGTACCCCTCGTTTAGGTTTTCGCGGTAGGGCTGGGGTTTCTAACTACTCAATCGGTTGTCGATACGGTATCTATTTAATTATATCTGTCCGTTTTAAATCGTTTCGTCTACTTTCTTATAGTATAAGCGTGCATAAGTGCATTAAAATATTTCAACTTTTCTAAAATTTATATTATAATCTATTTTTCGGTACCAGATATACGTGTTATGAAACTGTGATTTTTACATAGATGCCGTTTACGCGTGTAATATTGTGTTTTGTTAGCATTTTTCCGCGCGCACACGTAACAACGTTCTCTCTTCACAGATCTGCTTTGTAGTAGAGAAGTGAATGAAGCTGCTGATACATAAAAAAATTTCCAAATCTTCTCCGTCTTTTTGCAAATATACTTCTAACCTAGTGTTCGTAAATGTTTTGTCAATAATCCACATTTATATCTTTGAAGTTGATACCGGTATCATACCGACTGGTGTCCTAAATTTCATATTCTCGTCATTGGATAATTTTTTTTTGACATTGCTGTTAATGAAAATTCATTAGAATTACTGTATGATTTTTACCCCAATAACTTATAAATAGATAAAATAATTAACGTAATAATAACAAACTGAAAATAATAAACCAAAACGTTAAAAATAACATAATACAATTTTCAAAGTTCCTCTTTTCAAGAGTTTCAAACGTATTTCACGAACAATCGCGTGGGATCAGAATAGCTCGTACAAAATACACGCGAATGTTAAAAGAATAAAAAACGCCGGCTGCTAAGTAGTAAAATATAAATAGACAACATGAAGAAGCAGCGCTGTCGTCAAACGAAAACATTAGAAAAAAAAAATAAGAAAATAAGAAAATAAATGGTCAATGCGATTCCACGTGATTAGTTAAGGGTTATTTGTAATTTTCCAACATTTTAATTATTTTTCTAGATCGTCTTAAACGAATCTCTGTGTATCTGTTTCGATTCTGATGCAACCTCATAATGAGTAGATAGTATAACGATGTCGTTTTGCAAAATCATGGACGTTGTTGTGTTAACATTGTCCGGAAAGTCGTACGTGTATATCTGATACGGTACACATCCACTGCCTAAAATCTTGAATTTATAGCAGTATGTACACTATACAGTATATGAATTTTGGTGGAAAAATTTGTACGCTCGATATATTTATTTACTATACAGTATATGAATTTTGGTGGAAAAATTTGTACGCTCGATATATTTATTTCGCGCTTACACGCCAGAACGATGATTGTGCAACTATTGTATATTTAATTATGTTATGTTTTATATACCTTACGTTTTATTTTAAATATTCGGTTCATCATTTTTGATAAATATTATTCAGCTGGTATTTATTTAAAAATTAAGAAAAAAAAACACTTGGTCATATAATTGTTTTGATAAATATTTTTAAACAATTCTCTCTTAAGAACTGTATACTTCGCTGAAACCACAAAAGATGGCGACTTATAAAAATTAGATACGAAAATTATTTACAATAATTTTATTAGGGAATACGTTTCTATTTTTTTTTTTATTTTTTTTTAAATGGGGTTCTAAATCGAAATAGTTGTATCGATATTAAAATTTGCTTGTTGCAAAAACCTATTATATATATATATAAGCGTTTATTTATTTATATCTAATATGATAGTATCGTATAAGTTTACCGAGGCATTGAGGTTTGGTATTTCGATCACTGTTACAACCGATATTTGGTGTTCGATCGGAAGGCTATAGATATACTGCGTACCATCTCGTTAGTATCCCGCTAGTGTATTAATTACTTGTATTAATAGACATGAGCTTTACTTGTTCCAGCAGCTAGCCGATATGAGCATCGCGATAACTACGCTAAAATCGCAGTTATCATCATACTTCTGTCGGAATCGAGAGAATTTTTTTTCGGGGAAATTAGTTAGTTGGTTGTAATTATTAATTATCAACAACAGTCCGGATCAACATACGGATAGTAGTTTGCGGGTTGCATTATTATCCACGTTCTTTAGATAATGAGATGAGAACGCGACGGGTATGTATTGTGGATCCTGCGACGAGTGTCTTGCCAACACTAATTTATTTGTATATGCGTCAGTTTTGGGATTAAACGAGCGGGCTTTTCTTTTAAAATTTATTTTACATGTTGCACTGTGGTATATGAATATTATATTAAAAAAAAAAAAAAACAGCTGTGCATCGGAGCGCAGGGAAGAAGTTAAACTTAAAGATGGTTTATCCAAATTCGCTATAGAATTTTTTTTTTAAATTTTTACGCGTACATATATATGTATATATAAAAGAATACGTCTACCAATCCTATGTGTATAAATCGCGACACGCCTACCGCTACAAAACGTTGTTTGAAAGTGTTGGTAATGCAGGTATATGCGAACGGGATTTAAATATACATACACGTAACATATACATGTGCATATATATATATATATATATATATATATATATATATATATATATATATATATATCCGTCCGTTATTTCGTTGACACATCTAACGCAACAAAACGGTTGTTGTCATATATATCCGTCAGTTATTTCCGCTCGCTTGGTTGTTTTACGGATTGACTCCCCATATATAATGCACCAATAAAAGTTTCACTTCAAAAATAAAACAACCATCACGCTGTAATAAAGATTTCAGTCGCAAATGCCGCGCACGATTAAAGGTCACAAAATACGATATCACAATATACGACTGGCAATATTAATTGTGTTTGGGAACCTAAAGATTGAAGGCTATATGTATTTTTTTGCCCAGTTTACACGTTTTGACCAGTTTCGGTAGACTGTTATACTGTTGACCTTAATATGGACAATAAGTTCTTTAAAGTTGTATTAATAACGTATTCGTTGTCAATAGAAGTTCAGACGGAGGAAAGCCAGCTCTATTTTTATATTTGGAGCAAGATCTGATGTTCGATTGTTCAATGTTACCTCACAAATTCTAACGATCCCTAACTGAGCGATATGACTATAGTTCTTAATCTAACAATTACAGAGACAAAATATTTACGGACAGCTGTATATTTCTTTTTTTTTTTGGAATATTCAATAGAAGGCGTATATAATTTCATGAGCGTTGTACTACTTCTGCAATACCGATTTGACAATTGTTGGATGTGTTGAATGTGATCTATCTGTAGTCTAAGTTGTCGTATTTGAATGGCCTTTTATAAAACGCGTCTAAAGTCGTCTGCACTAAAACTTATGTCGTGTAGTATGACTATGAAGAAGTAAAGGTAAATTTTTTACCAGCCCGTTTATTTATTACCGCGAGCGTTGTATATTAAGCTGCTTGTTAATTATACGAGGTTAACGTTCCCATTTATCGGATACGAATTTCTGTCTAAACTCAAAAGGGAGGCTTCACGCATCATCTGTCTCGAACATATTAATGGGAGTGGAACGCACGGTCAGTATTCCGCGCTAGCTGTAATTTTTGTGCCGTGCTTTACTAAAAGTAATGAACGGTATTCAATAAAACGCCCGATATCTTGTTTACAAGAAAATTCCTTCGAACATCGCCAGTATTGCGCATTAATAACAAGTCCGCTGTCTTTGAGCAACCGGCCAAATTTCTGAGATTAACGTTTGACACTAAAATATCGTGGAATAACAATTAAACGCGACAAAGTACTTAATGTACTACGAGTCATTTCGGTAATAAAGCGCGATGCTGGTTAGGTCTTAAAATCTGTAAAAAGCACCACATCTCGTATAGATTATATGCGCGGGTCATATACGTGTAAGTTAGTTTCGCAAATGTTACATGATGAAATATTTTTAATTATACATATTTATATTTTCAAACGGACCAAAAAAAAAAAAAAAATTGACAAAAGGTAATAATATATTTCGTAACCGCTATTAATAATATTGGAAGAAAAGTTACTAAGCTAAACTTTATAAGTACGTTCCGTATTCTTAATTACAACGGCATTGTTGGAATTTGACGCACCATCAACTAGTGACCTCGAAATTAGGAGACAAATTAAATAGAAATAGTGATTTGGAAATATATTTTTGTTATTCAAATTACATTTTTTTTTTTTTTTTTGTCGTCGTCAACTTTACATTGTAAAATTATTTACACACGTAAACATTGTGTATATATAAATATAAATTAATAGACATAATTTGTTCAATAACGAAAATAATAATAATAACGACATAATAATTATACAAAGGTTAAATCGTATTAGCCTAGTGGCTAGAGCATGGAATTCTATACGGATGGTACCGAGTTCAAATACCATCGGTGACGCAAAAATTATCATCAGAAAATAAAAATATAAATAATCCTAAGATCGTCATCGCGCAATGGCGAACCACCACGCACAACACAACACAACACAACACCGTACGCGCACTAGCTAGTAATGATATAGTACACTACGAAAAACACGCGGATGCATTGTGTACGGACAACAAAACGATAAAACGATCACAGTTTTCCGGGGTGTGTGTGTGTGTGTGTGTGTGTGTCTACGCTAACGCCATATTATGATTGCCGTATACGCTACTTACACTGTACGACGAAATATGTACCGGTAAGTAGTCGTCTACCTCCGATACGGAGACGGCACATGATGATTAGGAATATTTCGCGTATAATATATCGTTTTTAAATAACCGGATAATCTGTAGTGCGTTACGTAAATATTCCTAGAGGTGAAACTTTTAACATCTCAATCAAATATCCATGTCGAACACTGACGCGAGATCTAGCAAGAAGTTATACTAGGCCGTTTACGCATTGGTCATACGAAAATTTCTAATTCTTATTTATTAAATAATTCGTATCCCCGGGATCTGTAATGAACGCTCTTCTGGTGCTCTTCGTTTAAATGTGGATGCTTTAAAAATTTCAATCGCTTCTCGAATAATTCCAGAGTTATTATTAATTTTTGACGAGATTTCGAAATCGTTAAATTGTATTTCACGACGCCGAGGACACCGGATGCGAATGCAGACGTATATTTTCTATTATGTTTACGTTCTTTTAATCGTTGATTGATGCTTTTCTATTAATCTGTCCGATATAGCCGAGTCCGCAATGGCAACATTGTCTTTTTATGTAGCGGATCCTTGATGCTTTGTAAATACCGTTTAATTCGTTTACACGTGCCAAACACCGGTTCTAAATTTTTTATTTTCTCGTACAATTCCGTCTATTTTGTCCGTGGTGCATTTTATACTTGACCACGAACTTTTCTTTTCAAAACTGCTAAGACCGATATAATAAAATTAGAAACGAAACTATTATTATCCGCGGTCTGTCATTCGAATTAGAAAAGTATTACGTCAATCAGTTATATGTATTTAACAAAATTTGATATTGCTCTAAATAATATTTATTTGGTATAACTTTGAACCACTTCGCGCTAACTTGTGTTGTTGTTTTTTTAAAGAATATAATAAATAATAATATAACAACATTGAGCGACTAATTGTTTTATTTTGCATTAGAAAAAAAAAAAATGAAAATTTCAGATTTAAAGGTTTCTCTCTGAACGCGAGTATAAAGTAGTCTGTTTCTTCGACGTTACAATAGTAAGAATTTACTCTTAGTACTTTCACGTTTTTTTAACAAACGCTCACGATTAAGATTTATTCGTTTTCAATTTAAAAATGTAATTGTATTACGTACTAAACGAAGTTGATCGAAAGGTTTTCGTCATATATACCAAGAGAGCAGGACGGAATTCGATCGAGGTTTCAGTACAAACGATCAAGTATTGACGATTAGAACGTTAATATAATACCGCGAATAATATAAATGGAAAAAGCCTTCGATATACGGTAGAATCGTGGACAGCATTAAAAGTAAAATTATTGTAAAGGACATATACCGTTGAAAAGGGATGTAACACAGGGTGATACTGTATCGCCGAAATTGCAGCCCTGAAAGAGCTCTTTAAGATAACTGAAGTTTAATGAGTATTCAAATACATAGAGGAAATCTAAGTCGACATGAAAGTGCGAAAGAAATACCAGTCGTGCTGAACATAACACACATTCCGAACAGATCGAACTAAAATCCGCAAAAACCAAGATAATGATGAATAATTCGATGATAACTGTAAATGGTGAAAACAATCGAGCGGATAAGATTAGTTAGAATAAGAAGTCACAATTGAAAAGAATAACACGTTGCAATTAGAGATAAAAAGAAGAACATCTTTCTCGCCCGAATGGCATTTGGAGAAGGCTGAACAATATTTTCAGAAGTAAGGACATAACGAATAGCCTAATCAGCGCGTGTTTACTCAAACATGCAAGTTTTAATGAAGGATCAAAAAACTAAAATAAGAATTATTCTTAATATCAGACTTAAAGACCGCAAGACGATTTCATGGATAAGATAACGAACAAAATTACCGAAAGCGGTGAAACGAATCGTTAGACTAGAATGAAATTGGACAGGATATATCGCAAGACATGATGATAGGCGGACTGAACGTACGATTCGCCAGTGGCCGATTGACAGTTGTCGTACACCGGGAAAGCCCATGACTAGGTGGAGGGGTGATATTGTGAAATGAACAGGAATTAATTGGATTCAAACCGCACAAGATAGACGATTTTCGCAGTGTTGGAGGAATGCCTACACTCAGCAGCAGTTTGATATAGACATATTGTGATATACATATATGTATATATTTATATTTAATTTTCGCTCCCAAACAATCTGTTTTAATTAATTCTTTCATTCACTAAGGTAGCCATCCAGCAATTGGACTGGAACGTGAAATAACTTGTTAGGGGGGTTAGCATCCAGCGATGGACCCCACTGAAAAATTAGGCTAGATCAAACGGTCGACTACGTTTTAATCTACGAACATCTAGATTAGTGTCAAATAGATTGGTCGCCAGTACGTTTTGTGTGCGTTTCCAAACGGCTTACATACTACTTAACAGCACTTGATCTCGTCTTTTACGTATGGGATTTTTAAGTCTCGATCTAGCGTATGGTTCGATACGTACCAAGCTGGGGAGACAGTGAGTCTTATGGCCTTGTTCTGAAACCGCTGTATCCTGTTTATGTGTGTATCTTTTGCACAACCCCATAACATTAAACCGTATGTCCAAACAGGCTTTATAATTATTTTATAAACTAGAAGTTTGTTTTCTAGTGACAAATTGTATCCATGTGTAGAATTAATAATTTTTGTGAGAAAATTTTATAACATGTGATTGAGAGGGGTAAACGCAATACAAGTATTTACTTCCATAGGAATATGTCTTATGTATATCTATCTCCTCTGTTTTTTTTTTACATAATATTCACGTGTGTATACTAGAAACTTTGTTATGTGCGCACCGTACATTTCATATATATATATATATATATATATATATATATATATATATATATATATATATATATTTCCGTGGTCCTTAGAAGGCCAAAATCGAATAAAAAAAAAAAAAAAAAATATATATATATATATATATATATATATATATATATATGCATTTATTTGCATAAGAGTATTACATCAATTTATTTTACATATACTCCTACACAACTTCGTGTTCATTTAAAACGACGCTTATGTGAATAACAACATAATACGTAAATTTATTGCGCATACACTCCTACAGGAGTCCTTGTTACTGGTAAGCTGTCAAGCTTAAGCTTGTCGACCGAAGTGTATAGCATTAAATTATTGTAACGTTTATACTTTGTAATTAACGGTAATTTAAGCAAATACTTCTAAATCCGTACACGTATATTTGCACATTTTTACTCCCACCGCCCCCCCTAGTACACGTTTGCTTTAATTCTATTTTCCCAGACATATTATTAGTATTATTTTTATTTTTATTCCTATTTTAATTTAGAATTGTTTAAAAAAAAATACCTGACCGGTTCTATGCGTTATTATTTATCGTATAATTTTAATTCTATTTTCAATTATATCCATAACGAAAAAAAAAAAAACGCGAATACATTACGAGGGAGAAATATAGGAACAAAATTGAAAATTAAAAATTCTAAAATTGTAAAATTGTAAAATTCAAAAATTGAACTCGATTATACGCTAAATACTAACGCATAGAGGGATTTTTTAAACAGCTTCTAAATTAAAATCGAAAATAAAATAAAAATAAAAATCGTAATAATAGTGATAATAATAATCGAATCAAATCAAAAATGAAATTTATTTCACATTATTAAAACATTTCCAACATATTCCATACAACAAAATAATAGTAATAGAGTGACAGTAATTAGATAATAATTTAGATACATACTTCGCGGTTTATCAACCCGTACTCTCATATCGGATACACTTTATCGGGGTGTTGAATCCGTAATAGTTCTCCAACGTACTATACTGAGAATCTTTGTCCCCAAAACTAAATGCCACTTACTGTTCTCTTCAATTGTATAGGTTACAGTATCTTACTTACGTGCTGAATGACGCTAGTATATGTAGCAAATTGTTGATAAAGTTTATTCGAATGTTGACGATTCTGTCTTATTTTACATTACGGAAATATTACTACATTATTCACTGTAATAACTCGTATCGAACCTTAAACATTTATCTTCTTATATAATCAGCATTATTGTATTTCACTAGCATTAATCGCGATTGTAATTTACGATAATATAATATCATTCTGTTGTGTATCATAATATGAATCTTCTTGTATGGTACACGTTGCTCCTTTAGTTATATATATAAGACTTATTCATAGTTTTTACACATTTTTGTTCAATGCTGCACCACCAACCAGTTTTATCGTATTTATATGTTCGTCGCATGAAAAATATTGCGGTGTTTAAGGGTTTTCAAGTGTGTACGTATACGAATGTGTGTGATGTGTTTGCGACGTGAGTAAATAAAAAAATTGTATTTTGCTATTCGCCCGTTATATAGGCGTTTTCTTCTTCATCTTTTCGTTGATTGCCGTATACTGCTACTAAGTCCAGAGGCACGGTAGGAATTTATATTAACGGGTAGATTTTGGATAAATGAAGGAAAGCAAGGAGTCTAGATTCGGATGTAGGAGAATGTTGTAATATATTTCAGAGAGTATTTGGAAAGTTTGCGATTGTACGTTCGAAGGCATAGAGCGAACAGATGTGATGCAAGTGAGGAATCTTGGTCTCATTAGTAAATAAGTATTTGTGGGTTGACGTTGTATTGCTGCAAATTCGATAATGTTTAGTTTGCTCCGTCGGACAATTTAGATCGTATGTCACGAAGGAAGTCCTTTATTGGAATTGGCATAGCTGAAATAGGCGATATTAGACACGCTTCTTTTACAGCTTCATACCCGCTGCCGTTAGATCCCACTACCGTTATGTCCCGGAATCCAAAGGAGAATAATTTTTCCGGAAAATTGCTATGCGTCGACTAAGACGGATTTCGCCGAAGGATGTTGGTGGTGTATTATTATTATTATTATTTTGATTTTTCTTCCGGTTTTAATTTAGAAGTTGTTTTTTTTCTGCATCTCGTTCTGTGCGATTTAGCTTGTAGTTTTAATTTTTCTTTCGATTATATCGTAACGAAAAAAAAAAAAAAAAGAAAAAAAATATACTATGTGAAGAAAATTGCAAATTGAACTAGCTCGTAATATAAATGAATTTTCTTCTTGTACCATATCTTCAATAGATATGTTGGTGATTATCCGTTTGGCTTCCGATCTGTCAGATAATGTTCGCCGTAAGGAGCTTCCTGTGTTGAGACCTGTCCATTGTGCTTTTTTCTAACCCGGTTTTTCTTTTCCTGTTTCTTCCCCGTTTTTCTGTAACGTTTCCTTCAATGATCACTTGCAGATGGTCATATATATCTTTTATTTCTTAGGACATGACCGAGAGAGAGAATTCGACGTTTATCAGTTTGTTCTCCGTATCGTATTTTATCTAAATGTTAACATTTGCATTTGAATTTTTATCTACCGCCAAAAAATAAGACGGTATATCATTTGCTTATAAATTGCCCGAATTACATATATCTATATTAGTGGAAAAGTACAAACTTATCAGATAGTTACCAAACATACGCTCTCACTTTCATTTTTTGCACTATCGATATATCTTCGCGGCTTTACCTATTTTTTATTTTAGAAAGTTCTTTTCTCGTACGTTTTTAAACTTTCACGGTCGATATCCGTACAGTCGTCGTTTTCGTTTTTTCGACGGTAAACCCCGTCACTTTTACTAGAGCTTGAAAAAATGAAAACTATAGTTGTTTCCCCGAAATTTTCTTTTTTTTTTCTTTTTCTTCTTTATCCTCCGTCCCTCTTACGAATGTCCGCAGTCTCTTTTGACGTGGCAGTACGGAGAAATTCATACAAAACAAATGCAGAGAAAATAAAAATAAATAAAAACATCTGTCTAATATAAAAATTGATAAATTTATTATATATCTCTTAAAACTAATTCTTCGTCAAAATTTAACGTCAAATTTAATCAATTATTTTTATCACTTTTATTTTTTAAATTTGTTTAAAGCAGTTATATATATATATATATATATATATATATATATATATATATATATATATATATATATATATATATATATATATATATATATAATATATATTTTATAATGTTTTTCCGTATGTAAAATTTTATAATTTTGATTAATATTATCGATTCTGTGTTTATAATTCCGAGTCATCGAGGGATAATAGACACGAGATGAGGTACACGGCGTGCAGCGCAACAGCCTACCCAACTTAATTTTCCGATAACGCTAGGAGAAGACAATGCAAAAATTATAGCCGAAAAATCCTGGAATCGTGGAACCAGTCCTTACATATTCGGCCAAGTACAATATAAAGATGAATTTAATAATTTGGCCGTTAAAAATAGGTAAAATCTGTTCACCGAGGCTGGAAACAGTTGTCAACAGAATATATATTGGCTACACGCTCGTATCTACTGACTGTTGTTCATGAAGCATACTGTTCACCACTAATGGTCTATCATATTGTTGTAATCTGCCATAAATATTCTCAATATCGTTTGTAATCAGTTGAAAACAAGTATCCCAGATGTAAACAATCTCCGCCTTCTCGCCAACTTTATAATAAATGTTAAACTTTGTGATTATCTTTAAGTAATCGATAATTCCAGTAATAGCCTTATAGGCAGTAGCTACTTGTAAAAAAAAATTACAATGTTTTCTGAATGATAAATTTTCATCATTATTTTTTTTATATAAATTTAAATGCTATTTAAATCTTATTGTGAATTTTCTCCTACGTGTATCTGCAGATTGATTAAATTTATATAATCCGGAATTTTTAAATATATTTTTAACTTCTATTTCGTTTTTACTACTAATCGATTTGAATAATTATTTTTATTGCTAATTTTACGTTATATTTGTTAAATATGTCTATAATTTTATATGTATGACTTTCTACATAATTTATTCAACCTAAATTTAATCTTTTTATCTTTTTATATATTTCTATTGTAAAATTTTTCCCATGTTTTATCATTAGAGATTTTTTTCGTATATCATTAGCAATAAGAAATGAGACGGCACGTTAATAAAATCAATTAATAACAATGAGATAGAAAATTAAAATATATTAAAAAATACAAGGGTATATAAATTAAATTGTAATCAGTGCGAAAAAGGATACATATTTATATTCATATAAAAACAATGATGAAACATCACTATTTGGAAAAATATTGCAGATAATTAAAAAACAAAATCTATAATATTAATATATATATGTGTGTGTGTGTGTGTGTGTATATAAAATTAAACGTTATAGAAAATAAGGGAAACTGCTGAAAAAATGGATATAATAAAAGAACGTTATAAAACATAATTTATTAAATTAAACTTTAAATTCTGATGAAGAATCTAAGAAGTATGTTATAAAATTGAGTAGTTTTTATATTGGACAGAAGTTCCTATTTATTTTTCTTTTTTTTGGTACAAATTTTTCTAGTGGCGATTTTGTTTACCGCATTCGATATCAGATTATTTTATTAATACTTTTATTCATTTTATTTAATTTTTATAAATTCCATATTTCAATCAGTTATTTTTACAATTTATATTTCTTATAAATAGATTGTATTGTTTACCACGTTCGCTATTGTCTATTTTTCATTTTGTTAATTTTTATAAATTGAATATCTAAAACGGGTTTCGTTTATCCATTTCACACCGGCTGATCTCTGTATATCGTCCTACCGTCTTCTATCCGGCCGACCGCAACTTCTGCGTACTTCTCTTCGAAGCCATTCTGTTATTATTCACTTCGTCCATCTGTCATCGTTTCTTCTTGCTACATGACCGCCCAATTCCATTTTAACTGCGCTACACGTCCGACTACATCCGGCAATTTAGTCTGCTGTCTTATCCGCGTGTTAGTTTTCTGTTCTGATATCTTGATGCCCAATATTAATCTTTTGTGAGCTCTCTGTGTCACTACAAGTTTCTTAACGACATACTGCTCCATATGTAAGCGGTGGAAGGATGGTACTCAACTTTCCAAAAGCTACCAACGAGAGATGCGTTCGTCTTTTAATTTCTTTACGCATTGCTTCCTTCTCTGTGGTAATAATTTGACCTAGGTATATATATATATATATATATATATATATATATATATATATATATATATATATATATATATATATATATTTCACTGACCTGTTTCAGTATCTTGTCATCGAGTTTTATTTGTAACTTTTGAGGTGTATTTGTCATGATCTTCGTTTCGTTTTATTAATATTTAGGGTTAATCCTCTCTGTGTCACTACAAGTTTCTTAACGACATACTGCTCCATATGTAAGCGGTGGAAGGATGGTACTCAACTTTCCAAAAGCTACCAACGAGAGATGCGTTCGTCTTTTAATTTCCTTACGCATTACTCCCTTCTCTGTGGTAATAATTTGACCTAGGTATATATATATATATTCATTGACCTGTTTCAGTATCTTGTCATTGAGTTTTATTTGTAAATTTTGAGGTGTATTTGTCCTGATCTTCGTTTTATTAATATTTAGGGTTAATCCTGCTTTTTTGGCACATCCTGTAAGGTACCAACATTATTACTAATCGGCACAATGTCATCAGCAAAACGCAAGTGACTGATTTTTTTACCATCAATATTCATACCTTTAGACTCACAAGACAAATCTTTGAACATACGTTCTAAGGCTGCTATAATTAACTTCGGAGATATTGCGTCTCCTTGTCTGACGGCCCTCTTTAACGGTAATTTGCTTGTTTTTTCCACCAGCTGTACTTGTATTTTTTATTATGTTGATTTATTAATCATCTATACGATTTTCTTCAAGCGCTTTCAACATTGTCCATGTTTACACAGTATCAAAAGCTTTATGATAATCGATGAATGCCATGTGCAATTTCATGTTGTTTTCCTTGCACTTAGATATTAAAATCCTCATAGTGTGAATGTGATCATGCGTGCTGAAATTGGATCTAAAGGCCGTCTGCTCGTACGGTTGGTAGTAATCTATTTGTTTTTTGTCATTCGATATATACATATATATATATATATATACACCTATATAGGTACATATGTGACCAATTAGCATATATATATATATATATATATATATATATATATATATATATATATATATATATATATATGTAAATCTAAATGTGTGTGTATGGCGCGCACGTACATATTCCTGTATTGATCATAATTCTCCAAATATTTCGTTGATTAGTTTCTGGCTATTTAAAGCGTCCTTTATAATTATTTAACGTTGCTGAGTGTAAATTGTCAACTCTTTTAGACAGAAGTGATTTTATTCTTGAACAAATTTCAAGGACATCGACAGATACGATGATGGTTATGATGAAAATAAAAGATGATGCCACTGTATCGATGATTAACACCATATTTGTTTTGACCGTCTTTAGAGTAATTAATGACCAAAAAAATAATAAAATACTTCCGTTGTTTAGAACGTCCTTGACTGATTAATGACGTCTGCTATCAAAGTTGTTGTTTCGTGTAATACCACACCTACGATTTGTTATATACATATACACACACACATACACAACACGTATATATATATATATATATAAAAGCAGGCCACGCACCGGCGCTTCCTCTTATTCTAGTTGCTATTGAAGATCTTATTTTAGTCTGGCACTGTTGTAACGACCATAATAAAAGAATAGTGTTAACTATAGTGGTAGTAAAATGGGCTATTAATAGTAAACTAATAAATAACAGCCTAGACTAGTCTAAAAATATAACGTAATATCCTGGTTAATGTTTCTAAATGAAATGAAATACAATAAAACTTTTTTTATCCGTCACCCACGGGACCTTGGCCTGTGACGAATAACGAATAGACGGATAACAGAAATTTCGGGTGTATATAGAACTATAACAGATTGTAAATCATTTGCGAAAGATATTAAAAATATATAATATGTTTAATCGAATGTCGTTTAAAGTACAATTACCAGAAAAAGTCTCTGCGACAAATTGTTTTTGCATTTGAAAAAATCGGTAACTTTCTTCAGTATGTTTGCAGTTCGAGCTTTTTTTACGCTGTAGTGTTCCGTATTTAATTTTTTTTTTAAAGTACGATCTGCGTATTGTTTGCCTCCTTTTGCTTTTAGAAACAATCGAACATTCGGTTAACATTATTTCTCAGCTGTTGCATTTTCATTCTTCGTCGTAAATTTCACCATTATTGGACTGTTGAACGTTAGATACAATATCTTTATCAGTCAACATTTCAAAACCTTCATCTTGTTTATCACACTCTAATTAATCTGTTACTTCTTCAGTTGTTAGTGCGTCATTATTGAGCAGACCATCATTGCATAGCTTCACGATTTCGTCAACACTAACGGCTCCCGTTGTTTCGCTAGTGGCTAGGTTCGGGTCACAGTTTATTCCACCCATTCTGTAGGTTTAACATTGTAAGGTCGATCCATGCACTGACAACATTAAAAATTGCGTCCTTGATGATGTAATTTTTCCAAAAAACCTTTAAACGTTGTATCGTCAGATGACAGCAAACTTTCAATGAAACTTCTTTTGTATCGACGAGCTGCTGCTACAGTGGCGGATAACAGAGAGTGACGGTTAAAAGAAGTTTCACTGTACTCTACATTTCAGAACGAGATTCTAAGGTTTATTAAGAAGCATACGGGAAGTTGGAAGAGCTGTTGGAAAAAACACGAAATAAAGACAATGTCATCATAATGGGTGACTGGAATGCGGTAGTTGGACTTCGAGCCATTCGTAAAAATTAGAAGAGAGTTAGGATAGTTTCTATTAATCAAGGAATAAAAATTATAATTGGCGGTTAGCGGAAGAACATTGTTCTTAAATGAGGAAAACAGTTGTATGTTGATATTAAGGCTAACGGTATTATACTCGAAATAATCGTGTAGAAGGGAGACGGGTAGGATGGAAGAAGAATATCACTGTACCTGGAAAGATGACTAGAGGAATGACATAATAAAGGACGTCGAAGTATAGAGAAACGCCAGTTATGAAAAATTTCTAAGTATAGAATATACAAAGAGGGAGCGATATGAGTGAATGCTTTTAGAAGAAATTTTATCTGACAGAAACATTCTTCGTAAGGATAGAGGGGGAACCTTTGCCACCATCTCGAGAGCAGGTACAGCGGTAGCACGGAGTGCTCCTAAACATCTGCGTAAGCACTCGTTTTGAATTTTATCTAGCCTAGAAAGGCAGTGATTAGAAGCATTCTCGAAAATAAAACTACCATAGTCGGGAATAGAACGTATGAAATTTTTATACGAAAGTAGTAAAGTAAGTCGTCACCACCCCAAGGAGTATGACTCAGTGCTTTTAGAAGACTTATTCGTTTAAAAGACTTGGTATAAACTTTTTCCGTATGCAGTCTCTACGTTAACCTGCGATCAAGAATAAATCCTAAGTACTGACGGTAATGAACAAAGGGTTTGAGATTGTTGTTATACGTAAGTCCGTGCGAGTCGGTATTGATGGTTCTATATGAGAATATTTGTGCGAAACAGTAAGACGTAATTTAGACAAGACTTGGACTATGGGTGTAAGCGATGTATTAAGAGTTTGGATAGCATTATCTAGATTATCGTGCATGACGTAAACTATTATATCGTCTGCGAAAGATAAAATTTTCACCGTATCTGAAAGGTGTGTTAAGTTTAAACAATACTATGTTAAATAAAATAGGGCTGAGAACGGACCCTTGGGAAATACTTAAGTACACCATGCGCGTTGTTGGTTTCATATTGGAATGAAAGAAAGTAAACTGTCTTTTGGTGAAGAGGTTACACACAATGCTTCTTTAAATGGGGAATGGGACATTCAAGTTCGTCAGAGACTCGTGTAAGACAGGAATTGAGATGTTATCAAAGGCTTTATTTATGTCTAAAAAACAAGTTATTAAATACTTCTTGGAAATGAAAGATTTGTAGATATCACCTATTAAATGCGCCACGCAGTTTAAAGAGCTAAGATTACTACGGAAGCCGTACATTCCAGATGGAAATAGACGACGATTTCCCAACCACCAGGTTATTCTGTTTTTGAGAATCTTTTCAACAATTTTTCTTAGGCAAGAGGCCAGTGATATAGGGCGGTAAGATAAAGAATGGAAAGAGGTATGATTTTTTTATAGGGATAATGATGAATTCTGACCATTCCTCGGGAAATGAAGCAGAGTTTAAAAAATAGTTGAAGCAGTTTAATAATATATGTATGGCAGAAGTTGGCAAATTATTTTATATTTGAAATGTGACCCCATCAATACCAGGGGAGGATATTTTATTACGAGATAAAGTGTGTTGGATTTCTGTTAAGGTAATGGGGAAGGAAGGAAAGTGGTTGTCCAGGCGGCTATTTGTAAAATGTGGATTGTATGCAAGTTCTGTAATATCTGAGACGTACGATAGTGAAATTGTGTCGACAAAATTATAATAATTATCAGTATCCATATCAACTGAAGAATGATTATAACATGCGGAGTTCACAAATGATTTGGCCTTTTTCCATATATGAGAAGCAGGTTGCGTATGATTGACAGAAGTAACGAATTTTTTCCAACTCTCCCTTTTACTGGTTAGTAAAACTTGCCTAGTAATTGCTTCCAAGTGTTTATAAGATAAATAATCAGATATGGTTTTGCTTCTACGAAATTGTTTAAATGCTACACTTAATTTATGTTAAAGCACGGCACAATTATAGTTCCACAATACGGTACATTCAGGTTACCTGAGTGATAAAATCTTTTAAAAGCATAACGACTTAACGATAACTGCAACAGACTGATAAACTCTTTATATACTGGAATATCAAATACAGGACTACATGAAAGCGGCTGGCACAAGAATTCGAGAAATCTAAGCGTCTATTAACAGGAAGAATCCAGATAAATCGTTCCAGATTTTTATAATTAAATAAGGTTGCGGATGGGTCACCGAGAACAATTTCCGTAGGCAAGTGATCACTTCCTAACGGAGTATCCAAAACAAACCATTTACTGAAAAGTAGAAGATTGTTCGAGACGAGAGATAAATCCAGGGAATTAGAAAAAAAATGTAAGGAGGGTACGGTTGTATGCCGGCTATCATTAATAAGAGCAACGTTTGTAGAGGAAATAATATTTAACAGGCTACGTCCCATTTCATTCACATTACAGGAGCCCCACAGCGGATGGTGTCCGTTGAAATCCCCAGCGATTATTACAAAGGATGAAGTTTGGGGGGAGTTTGTAAAATTGATGAAAAGGATAACTTGAAAAATATTGTTGGGCGAATAGTAGAAGGCGAAAATATATGTATTCCTACTTTAAAACTTAGTATAAATACAAACCGCGTTGCAGTTGCTATTAAGAAGAATTAAGTCAAGGGAATGAGTACAACAGCACATATTATCTCTAATTAAAATGGCTGCACCACCATAACCATCTGCCCTGTCGTCCCGGAAACAGCGATAACAGGGTAATGAAAGAAAAAACAAAAAACAGGTTTCAAAGGGTAAGATAATATCATACGGATTGGAGGCTAAAAAACATTGCAGATTCAATTTGTTCTTATGGATTCTGCGGCTATTCCACTGTAGCATTCTTAAGGATGGCATACCAATATTGAATTAAAATAAAAATATAGTGAAAGTGGGTGGATATAGAACCAAACAAATTTACCAGATAAGGTACTTCTTATCAGATGACACGAAACACAATTATGACCTATACATAGTATGGATGAGCGATAGTGGAATAAAAAATGTGAAGCAAAAAGGGTAAAGACAGAACTGAATAGGAAAGAATACACAAGAAAAACCATGTAATGTAGGACACGAAAAGAAACCAAAGAATGGAAAAAAAAAATTTGAAAGTACGATAAGAATAAAAAGGTGACTTACACTCACATATATACGTATATACCAACGTCCACATACATAAACATACACAAAGATAATTAAGAACCCACACGTGCAAAGCACATACATACATGCATACAAGCACACGCACACACACGTACATATATTTAAATTTTAGGTTCGCTAGCACATATATAAACATTATGTATAATACATTGCATATTGATAATGATAACCAGTAACGAGGATAAAGAAACTTAAATATAAGTAAATAATAAATAATAATAATAAAAAAGTGAAATTTAAGATTATGTAGTAATACGAAAGAGAAGCACTAATAATTAAGTGTTTGAAGAGGGTTTTTTCGGATTATGTTTATATGTTGACGAATTATACGAGTTGGGTTTAGAATAAAGGTGATTGGATTTAGGCTTATTAGCCATATTAGAATGTGGTTGAAGAGATTGCGAAGCAGACGGTGAAGTATCGGAAGAAGAGGAAGATTTAGAAATAGACCGTTTGAGTGTTGAGGAGTTGGTATCAACATCAGGAAGGTTAGAGACAGTTGTAGGTTGAATTAGAAATCTCATGATTTGTATACGGAATTCTTCCTGAAAGAAAGGATAACAAATTAGAATAATTAGGAAAAGAACGTACTGGGTGGTTTAGTTTTTTTAATAGGTCTTTTATTCTCATCCGGTGCATGCCCTGCAATTTCGGCAAATGAGAAGGCGCTGGTACATGTGTTGTTCCTCCATATTTCTAAGAATTTGACGTTGCTCTCCAAATGCTAAGAAATAATAAAGCACCGGGTATTGATAATATTTTCGCAGAATTGATAAAAAACAGCGGGAAAAAGTTAAAAGATGAACTTTTTCAATTAGTTTCGGAGATATACAGGCAGTCCAAATGGCCAGATGATCACTGCACAACAGTAATGGTGCCAATAGTGAAAAAATCAGCCGCAAATAAATGTGAACATTTTAGAACAATATAAGCCTAATTCCGCATGCTTCGAAAATAATGTTGCAAATAATCAAAAAACGATTGGAACGATATATATAAAGATATCTAAATAAATTTCAGTCTGGCTTTCGTAAACACAAGGCTACACGGGATGCAATAGGCGCATTACGGAATATTGGAGAACGAACTACATATGCTTCAGTGATTACTGTAAAGCATTTGATAAAGTACGTTGGAATAAGCTTTTCCCGTTGTTGGAGGAAATAGGATGTCCTCAACGCATACTCAGGCTTATATATAATAATCTTTATGAACGACAAAAAGTGGTAATTAAAATTAATGATGATTTATCTCAGGCCCATCAAATGTAAATAAAGGAGTAATGCAAGGATGTTTATTGTCACCATATCTTTTTAACGTGTACACTTAGAGTTAATCAAACTATGGAATAAACATAGAAGGATACAAATTAAAAACAATAAAATTTGCGGATGACCAGGTGATATTAGCAGGATCTCCTCATATGCTCCAAAAAAGATGATATAGGCAAGATCGTCAATCCAGGAAAAACCGAAGTGTGCCCCTTTCATTTAAACAATGGAAAGGCTAGATACAAACTGAATGTCTGCTGGAACGGATGCAAGATACGGCATAATCAAATTGCAAAATATATAGGAGTTACCTTAGACCGAACACTTACATTTAGAACTTGCGAAACACCCGAGGGAAAAAAATGGTGAAACCAAAAATAATGTATTGCACAAACTCGTTTCTACGAAATTGGGGTGCTACGTCAGAAGTGCTTCTCGAACTGCGCTGCTGACCTTAACATTTACTGCCGTTTCTGTACAAGATTCCTGTTATACTCGGCAGCAGCGCATCCCCACAATGAAAGCCCATACGTCCGTATATAGACTTTATAACTTGATTATAGAATAATAGTTTGCGTTGTATGTCCAATACAGAACGCCTACCGATGAGCCAGTACGAATTTTGTACTCTGCGCTTAATTTGAAACACTTTCAACCTTTACGTGGACTTTCGACGACATTCTGGCGTCCAAGTGCACTCCGAGATATTTCACGGCTGATTACCGAGATATCCTCGATACGTACTGTCTGCATGCCTTACGTATAAAGAACACGGACTGATTTTACCTTATTTAGTTTTATATTACAGTTTCGGGTGGTCCATTTTCTAATCAGATTTAAATGCTGTTCAATTTTAGCATTTGCCTCGCTGGGATCAGAGCCGAATATTGCGGGGTCGTCTATAAGTTATACTTAATTACGATAAAATCGGTTTTGCATTATGTTACTAATGTTGCGCCTTTAAAATAAACTTGTTCAATTACCTTTCCGCAATGCCGCATTTTAAATTCCGTACGATTGCAAATATAATTTTAACTCGTCGATATTCTAATTAATAAAATCCTCCGAATGAATTTAACTGATCGAGAAACGGGAGCAGCAGTGTTAGTTCATATGTACGAATTATGCTAATATTGTTCAGTATTTAGTGCTGAATGTGCAGTAATACTAAAAGCTTTATTAATTTTAACGGACTAGTTATTTTATTAGCGACTGAAAAAGTATGGCGAAGGCTATAGACATTAAATGGAAGGCGTCAGATATATTGATCGATTTAAATATGTTAAAGCTTAATAATTTGTAACGAGCGGGAATGTTTGATGCTTAGCGGGAAATTTGCAATCCCGATTAGACAAACTTGTCGGGAGACAATCTAAAAACTTCTTCTTTTTTATTTTTATTTTAATGGGGGTGCGTTTACAGCTTAGCCAACGTGATACTGTCAGGACTATCTACATCTTAATCAAGGATTCTGACTTCTCTGGAAACATCACTATATAGGAGAATAATTTTAGATTATCTAGACGGAGGAGGGACGATACATTATACGGAGGTGTAATACCCGAAGAACGTAACAAGGTAAAACTCCGAACGCAACGGCGTCACACAGCGGAGCATTAGAAAAAACATGATCGAGATTGCAGACTGCTTGTTTAGAATGGAGAGATAGAAGGGACTTTCTCTAAGCTGCATAACGGAAAAGACGGTCAGGCAGTAAAGGATGTCCAAATCGCAATCTACTAATGAGTACAATTATTCTTCCTCCTTCTCCGTTCATTACTTCCAGATATGTCCTAAGTTGTGGTCAATAAGTGTATACAGAAAACCTCTACACAGTAAGTCTGCTTAGTAATTTAAGTAAAATTGCTGAGAATGTCGTATTGTACAAGCTTCAGTCAACCAGCCGAAATATTTTACGAGATGAACAATTCGGATTCGATCATTCTACAACGCACCGGATAGCCCGGAATAGCTGGCTCTATTACCGATGACAATCACCAAACAGGCGTACTTGAAACAGTACATTAAAAATGATTATAATTCGGTACTCTATATCGCTTAAATGAAAGATTAATTAACCAGTCCAAAGTTCTACGTGCCTAACTGTTTAAACAACTCTTCAACTATTCACTGCCGGAGTCACACAAGAAAGTGGGGTCATGTTTAAGCGAATTTATTTTTACGATTTAAAATTAAAACGAGATAAATTGAGAAATTGCGGGGTAGGTACGACACTCTCGATTAGAAGTTTAAAGTCGTTTTATTGATTCTGCTCACTTTGAATTCTAACAATAGTCAATTGAAAGGAGTAAACTTTTATTAAACTCGTTCCATCTCTATTTCCGTTATATTCAACACATCGATTGTTTTTAATATATAATTCATTATGAAACCGACTGTTTTAGTATTGTTACTTTAATTGCGCTAACAATATTTTATTTTCCTGTTATTACTATTATTCAAGGATGTTTCATTTTTTTTTCTCTTTTTTTTTTCGTAATCTAAACGTTCGTATTACAAAAAGACTTTTGTTTCTGAAACAATATATATATATTATTTAAACAACAAATGGAGCAGATATTACATCACTTACAAATAGGTCGTATTAGCCGATATAGTAATAAATTGAAATTCAACTCGTTAATTTCTATTATTTAAAGCCCACAAAGCAACGTTTTTTTTTTCAATATTAACAGAAGATTAAATTAAAAATTACTCTGCGCAACTATAGTCCGAAATTATTGTTGTAGAATTATATTGTGTTACCCCCTATGCAAAAATTTCATATTTCACAAGCAAACAAAGCTGCCGTTTATCGATGAATTTAATTAACAAAATTTTCAAAGATTTCGATAATTGTTATAATATCCGTCGTGATAAATTAATATCAGTCATCGGTAACTGGCATACATCTCCTGGGCACGATATACTAAATCGCTGTAGAATTAAACGTAGATTTTGTATAAAAATTATTTCCTTATTTCCAGTATACTATTATTTTATTATGCGATTTATTAATAAGTATCGATTGTAAATTGTCATTATCTGATTTATGGTTTAAATATTTTTATTGCGTTTTCTTTTTCTTTCTCATCTTAGCAGTGTTTTTTTCTCGTATTTTGTCACGGGTTTTTCCTGTATTTCTTTTTGATCGGATCTATACTATAAATAATTAAAAATGTAATTAAACCATTAAGTTAAAATAACTATTTGCCGATACTTTGCCAATAATTTTGTGAAAAGTGGGCTAATTAATAAAGTACAAGCTTTTTCTTCTTATTCGTTTATTTGCTAAAGTTATTGTATATGGTACTCAGCATTAAGAATATTGTAATAATTTGAGAATTTTAAATGTTCAATGAACGTTTTCATCTTCTTAATATGTAAAGTCGGAATTCTACATACGCTCGATTATCGATTAATTTCATCAATTTGTAACCTGAAGCGTATCAGTCGAAAAAGTGGAGAAAGTCGTTTACCTTTGCACGATTTTAACTAATCGAAGAATATTTTACAATTTAATATTTTCTTATTTGTAAATTTGAAAGCTCTTTTTCCTACGTTCTTATTGTACAACAGAGGTGAATGACAGTTCTACGCATATATATATATATATATATATATATATATATATATATATATATATATATATAAGTATATATATATATATATATACTTATATATAAGACTGTAGTGTCTGTCTGTGATTTGCGAATATTTTCATTATAATCACTATATTGGAATATTTTTATTACACAAACAGAAAATTATTTTTTTAAATTGTTGCCTGTCTTTCTGTCTGTCCCGATTTAATTAAAAAACTATTAAAGCAATAATGATTAAATTAGCACAGCTGGTAGCCTATATTATCGAATTCGTTTTAAGAGTCGTTTCACATTGATATCACAATTACAATAATTTAAAGTTTTAAAGAGTATTAAACACCGGTATCTTTGTCAAATCGTTTAAAATTTCACACGTTTTCCGGTTGCAATGTTCCTTCACTACCAACACCCCCAATACAAACCACGTTTCGTTACGTTAGGGGCGTGGCCGAAATAACGGACGGATATAACTACGAAGCATGCAACACACGACCTTCGCTAACCGAACAATATATATATATATATATATATATATGTGTGTGTGTATATCCCTCCGTTCTAGATTTTTGCTTTCGCATTGTAAAAGAAAGAGACTATATTTAAAAAAATAATTACACTCGCGAAGTCATGGGTAACTTTTAGTATATATATATATATATATATATATATATATATATATATATATATATATATAATCATTAAGTGCTGTCTCCATATCGGAGGTAGGTATACATACTTTGTTGTACAGTATCAGTAGTTTACAAGGCCATTAACGAGCGTTAACGCTGCTCGATATGCGCATTTTTTTATTTACTTATTATTTGCTGATGTATAAAAACATAAATATACTTTATTGAATTGAATTGAATGTGGCGCTAGCGAGGATAGACACACACACACATCCGGGAGAACTGATTGTAATTGCTTTGTCGTCAAGACATAATGCAGGCCCGCGTGTTTTTGTAGTGTAGTTATATTGTTATTAGCGATTGTATGATTTTGGGCACGGTGGTTTGCCTTTGCCTTCTTGGCAATTTAGTATTAGGATTATTTATATTTTTATTTTATGATGATAATTTTTGCATCCTCAATGGTATTCGAACACGGTACCTTGCGTGTAGAAGTCCGTGCTCTAACCATTAGGCTATCCCAACGATGTGTATATATATATATATATATATATATATATATGAACAGTAATTTTTTACCAATAATTGTAACGTTATAAAAGAATTGAAACTTTCGTGGCTTTATCGTTGTTATATCGTCGAATTTTTTCACGTTGAGAATTTGTCACTGGTAACGTTTATACTAGATTGGGTTTGATAATTTTGTTTGTAAAAGTATCTTAACAAATTATGACGTGGTTTATATCGAAAAAAAATTTCTAAACAGAATGTCTTAAGCTCGTGACACTTTTAATAAAACTATTATTAAAAAATAATTAAACGAGTGTACGCATTTTATTTTACATACGCAGTTATGTTCTATATTTTTCTGTAATCTCAAACGTACCAAATAATTCCTATTCTCTTACTAATTTCGTCTCGTAAGAACTATAATTTTTGGAATGAATTTAATTTAATTACGATTATTATAATAATTGTGATAATAATTAAATTTATTATTATTATTTAAAGTGTTAAAAAATTTCTTCGACGTGTGCGATACGAAGTGATTACTAAATTAGGTTTGGTTTTTATTTTTCTTCGCATTTCTATAACTTAACTCCCATTTCGAACGATTATTTAACCCTACGGCACGTAAATTGTTTATTAAAAAAATAAATAAATAAAAAATTTAATCAAATATTGTCGTACTATAATTGAAAACTAAAATTATGCGACCGTGTCGATCTAAATACTTAAGGTGTCCGAAAAACTGCGCTGTTACGTATATGCGATATTATTTAAAAATGAGACTTTTACAGTTAAAAATGCAGGATCGGGGTTAGTAAAAATTTTCTTACAAATTTAGAAATCTATACAGCAGCGTCGTAGAATATGTTGCTTATTAGTAACGTTATGCGCTTTAGGGTTGATTTTGTTGACTATTTAAAATGATACATCCGTTTAAAATTTCTTACTCGGTTCTATTTAATGTTGTGCAAATCAGTTTTAATCTAGTAGTGTTACACTACGAAATGGCGTTCTACCGTTTAAATATCCCCTTCAGTTAAAACGCTGGAATATAAATCTCCGTACAATCGTTACGAATACGGCCCGGAAAAGTGAAATTTACGAAGTTCGATTATTCGTTTTTAAGAATAAGAATATTAAACGTTAAGCGTGTTCAACTGTATTCATTGAATTGATTCTCGTCGTTACGATTTTAGCATTTTATCAAACTCGCGGACACAACTTGGGGGGCAGATGCAGCAGTTCTCCGTACTACAGCGCTGGCGCTATCCTTTTCAGTGGCAGAATATACAGCTTCAACATGGATTAACATCGTCCATACAAAAAGGGTGGGCACTGAGTTAAACTCCGGTTATGTGCATAATCTCCAGAACAGGTTAAATCAACGCCAACTGAATGGCTCCCTGTCCTATCCAATGTAACCCGACCACATATCAGAAGGAAAAAAGCTGCGATGAAGGAATGAGGCAAATATGATTGAAAAATACTGCCATATCATCCAGATCTCAATGTACCACAAAGATTGAAATCGAAAAAAACCTCCGCATGCTACAGGACAGGACCTCATTTAGAACGGTTTTAACCCAACGGTCGCATGGAAACAGGGGTGGGACAGAGACAACTCAAATTGTAAAAAACTGGTTGACCACCGAAATTCCAGACCATCTGGTTTTGACTTACCTCGAATAATGTGCACTCGACTAAACCAAATAAGAACCGGCCATGGAAGAAAAGCTTTGGAGCCTTTTCAATATCCCGGAATGTGACTGTCGTGCGGAATGCCAGTCTATCGATTATATTGTAACGGATTGCACTGCGAGGGATCCTACAAAGAGGCTGGGCCGAGATAAAGGACCTCGCGTACAATGCGAGAGAATAGCTCAAACGATTGAACCTGAAGCTATAGGTCGAGGTGAATATAGATCCCGTGTCCGGGGACATACGCAAAAGTATAGTAAGCATTTTATCGAATCGTAGCAGTATGTACAGAATTCTCCTATTTATTTTATTTTATTTTTGTTTATTTTAAATCGACACGCACGAGCCACTTAAGAAAATTCGAAATTAATTGTAACGAACGTGTAATCAATATCTGTTAGGCCAATCGATGATTTATCATGTTGGGCGTGAAAAATAATAAACAGAAATTAACAGTCGATATAGACTACGCTCGTCTAACTAAATTTATCGACAATCATGTACTTACATCGGCTCAAATCGCAATATATGTACACGTGCGCATCTCTTGTATGTGTGTGTGTATGTGCGTGTGTGAATGATTATTTATTTATCGTCTATATAATATTTCAGTTGTGTTTTTGGCTTCGTCTTTCTATGTATAAATTAGAGAGGTATTCCGCGAACTTCGTTAACGATCTGGAACTCAAATATTTCGATTACTCCCTTTTGATGTATGATAATGGTACAATTTAATGCGGAGAAATGACTTGAACAAACGATTGTACTATTGATAAAAATATCGGCAATAATAGCAATAATAATAATAATAATAATAATAATAATAATTACGATAATAATAAAAAATAGTAATCGTAGCAGCGATAATAATAATAAGTGAAGAAAATTATAAGAGCAATAGTGACGACACAATAATGTCCTCATTAACCTTAGTTGGCACATTTTGTCAACCGAAATTATTTATATTAAAATTATGGCGCACTTTATATATATATATA
Source organism: Coronaproctus castanopsis (assembly GCA_032883995.1). Classification (NCBI taxonomy): domain Eukaryota; kingdom Metazoa; phylum Arthropoda; class Insecta; order Hemiptera; family Monophlebidae; genus Coronaproctus; species Coronaproctus castanopsis. Next base: position 5,386,673 of record CM065054.1, read on the forward strand.
TATATATATATATATATATATATATATATATATATATATATATATATATATATATATATATAGCCATATGCTCATGACCTGAGTCTATATTTGATCTCCTTTATATTATGAAGCCTAATTTTAGATCCGTAATAATTAAAAAGTACCCGAATAATATTTTGAAAATAAAAATTTAGAAAAATAAAAATAATTAAAAAACTAATTTGAAAAGTTTGGAATGTAGTGGTTTTTTATTCAAAAATAAACAACAAAATAAGTAGTTGAAATCACTACATTTTTTTTCTTTATGAACAAAGCTACATTACATACACAAAAGAATTAGGATATTCCTATAAAATTGAAATCAACATAGAAAATCATCTTAGAAAAAAAAATGTCGAGTGAATATAAAAAAAATAATAAAGTATAAAAATACATACGAATTTATAACTTTATAAAATGTAAACAATAATACTTAAATAGACAAATAACAAAAATGAGCAAAGTGATAAAACAACATTTTAAAATAAACTGATAGCGAGAATGTGGCAAACGACGCAATCGACAATCAGAAATATAAAATTTATATATAAATAATAACGCGATAGCAAGTAAAATAAAAACATCCAACGATATAAAATTTTTCTACGTAAATAAAAACACCGTAGTCAGCAAAATATGTTAATAAAGTAAAAATTTTTTAAACAAGAATTAACGAAATAATTTTAATTTTATCTGTATATATATATATATATATATATATATATATATATATATATATATATAATTTTTCAAAAACGTCAACAAAACAATTCAAATTAACACAAAGAAGTTTATTTATAACATATACATACACACATGCGTATATATATATATATATATATATATATATATATATATATATATATATATATATATATAATGTAATTTATGAAGTATAGAAGGTTTTAAAAGTTATCTGTGGATTTTACAAAAAAATCGTCACCAGTTTTTGTTTTTTTTTTTCAAAATCAGACACCTCTTCTGTACTTGAGATTTAAATTTTTTTGGGATACCATCTTATCGCAGAGCGATTCATCGTCTTGTTCCTCCAAATTTTGAATAAATCCTTGAACGTGCGTTAAATCTGTGACATGGCTAACTTGCTTCTTCGTCTTATACTCTTCCTCTTCCTCACTCTCGTCTGTAACCATACCTGATGCTCTGTCAACAATTTGTTCATCAGTTAGATGTTTAAAATCTGAATATTTTGCATCGCAATTAGTCTACTCAACAATGTCCACTTCCTCCTATAACGGATTTTGCTTAATGAACTAAATTACAAGTAGAAACTTCTTCTGTTTCTTCTGCAGATTCTTGTAAAATATTTTTCACATTGGGTAAAATTTTACTCCAAGAACTTTACTAGCGTAGATTGTTCAAATGACTCCCAAGCAGTATTTACATCATAAGTGCTGTCAAGAATCATGTAATCTTCCCCGAAACTGTGAAGATCATATCTATCTTCAATCCTTTTTTTCAATAAGTTTATTCAGTACTTTTTCTTCATTGATGCAATCACACTCTGGTCCATTGGTCGGATAAGAGCAGTGACATTGAGAGGTGGTGGGATGGGACATTGTCAATCAGTATTTTAGAACTTTCTCTGGTAAATTTTTTAACTTCAGATGTCCTTTGACTTGAAGAATACATTTTGTTTCAAACCACTCTTTAAATACTTGCTGGTCCATCTAGCCTTTCTTTCGGTTAAAGCAGTGTACTAGGATGTTTTCAGATCATGTCTCTTTAAAGGATCTATTTATTTTTTTTATTATTTATCAATCACTACCAATTTTAATTTGGGAGAGTCTGATGCATTGCTGCACGTCATTATAGTCATTCGTTTTTTACTGGACTTATGTCTTGGAGCATGCTACTCGCTCTCAAAGGCTAATGTTTGCGTCGGCATCCATTTACAAAATATCCCTGACATTCCTCTGATTGAAGAAACTCTTCAAAATCGGTCGTGAAATTTTCCGTTGCTTGCATGTCGCCACTTATTTTCTCGACATGTAGTCCATTTACAAAATATCCCTGACATTCCTCTGATTGAAGTAACTCTTCAAAATCGATCGTGAAATTTTCCGTTGCCTGCATGTCGCCACTTATTTTCTCGCCATGAAGTCCAATATTTCTTATCCCGTGGTGCCGTTTGAACCACATCACCAACCTGATGATGCGTCAAATATTCCTTCCAAACCTAGCATCTTAAAAAAACTGTTTTGCTTTTGCAGCAATAATAGGCCCTGAACCAAAAATTCCTTCACTTCTCAATTAAAAGTGCCGCATCTAATTCTTCATAACTGCTCTTTTTCACGGTTATTCATTTTATCATCAACGAGAAGTTGTCTGATGCGGATGCAAATTGAATTTATTTTTCTTTTTGTTTTAAAAGTGTCTAACAGTAGGATTTCCCATTTTATACTGCAAGCTAATTTGATTTTTCGAATCGTCATTTTCATTTTGTTAATTTTAGGTTCTCTTGAATTGATGAAACACTTTTTTCCATTTATAAGGCATTCTAAAATAAAATAAAATCACGATTCATTAAACAAACAATCTATCTACTACGGCCAAGTTGACAAATCTAACGTGAACGAAACTGTGAAACGTTAAAGCGAAAGCAGTTAGATGAGAGTACGGTTTTCAGAGTTGTTACTGATACAGACTTCTGGTAACGTGAGTAAATAAACGTGTGTATATATATATATATATATATATATATATATATATATATATATATATATATATATATATATATATATATCAAAGAGGCCAATTTAGGACTATAGTATTTCAGCTGTTTAATTTATTATTGTTTTGATTTCTTCTGTATCCAGATTGCCGCATTCGCTGTCGATATTGTTCTTTCCTTTCTTCGGTCCACTTTTTGCCTGTGCACAATTTCGGCTTGTCTTCAAGTTTGCCATATTCCGCTAGTTTTTTCCTCAATAGGTGACGGTCTTCGGTGTCACTCGATTCAATGCCAACTTCGTTTAAATCGCTTTCTACCTGCTGGAACCATTTCCATTTGTTCTTTAAATTCTGCAAGTACGAATATTCGGTTGATTAACCGTGTTGGGTTCGACAGCTTTATGTGGCCATAAAACCTAATAATTTCCTGCATACTTGTATATTTCTTCATTAGATCTTGGCCTATATTCCTCATTTACTTTAGTTGGTCCTAAGAATCTTCGTAACACTTTCCTCTCTTTTTTATATAATTTTTCGATCATGCACTTTGTATTTAATGTTAAGCTTTTTACTGCATACAGTACTTCGGGTTGAATTACTCCACAGTAATGTAATTTCGCATTGCGCGACATACATTTTTTATTATAAACGTCGTTGTAAATTGAAAAGCTGCTTCTAATTTGTTCATTCTAGAACGTATTGCTGTATTTTCTTGCATATTGGGTTCAATCCATTCACCCAGATATTTAAACTTAGCTACTCTGCTATAATTTTTATTTTCAATTAATAGAAATCCAGGCGCTGATTGTATGTTAGTGATGAATTTTGTTTTGTCCGCCGATATTTTGAGACCAGCCTTTGCCGCCTCTTTCTCCAGTATTTGAACATGTTTTATCGCGTCCTCTATTATGTTTGCAAAAATCACAATATCATCAGCCCAGAGCTAGACAATAAATTGTTAAATTATTTTTCTTCTGCCCTAATCTGATTTCGCTATCTACTTTTTCTTCTCCTAGACTTAAGCGCCATTCTCGAATGATTTTTTCTAATACGCAGTTAAATAGAAGCGGCGATAGCCCATTCCTTTGTCCAACACCAGTTCTGACCGCGAATGCTTCAGATACTACTCCTCGGAATCTGACCTTTGATATATATATATATATATATATATATATATATATATATATATATATATATATGTGTGTGTGTGTGTTATATTTATATATATCTCAGAGTAATGGGTACGAGGAATTAGAGAGGTAGGATGGGTGGTGTCTATAAAACTCTATATTCCTAACGACACCTATCGACTCTTGTCGGCATGAGACAGACCGTCTGTATAAATGTGTCTCACATGCTGCATTATCAGATCAGAAAGCCAATAGAAGTATCGATGACAGGTGGACGAAACGAATAACAGAATAGCTTCCAAGAGAAAGACACAGAAGTCGTGGTCGTCCGATTAAAAGGTGGCAGGATGATATACAGAGATCAGCCAGTGCGAAATGGATAAATGAGCCCCATGATCGCTACAGATAAATGGAAACGCTTAAATCCAGCAGTAGATTGATATAAGCGCATCGTTATCGTGATATATATATATATATATATATATATATATATATATAATTAATTAAAATTAATCGTTTAAAACGTTTTTTTTTACACTCAATAATGTGAAAATCTGATTTGATCACATTTGTGAATTGATGTTCACTTCCTTTTTGAATTTGTTTTTGTACAGTAATTATTTTGTTTGGGGGGTAAATGAAAAATCGTATGGTTTTAGTAATTTACAGCTCTAACATACGGAATGTACTGTAAAATACTAACCACAATCGTCAGTTTAAGAAAAGAAAATGTTAATATCAAATTATCATCTGCCATCTTCGAATTCTGTCTAATTATTATCCGTTTTTTGGTGAAACACGTGATAAATAATCTGTAATTATAGTCATTCCTCGTCTTATATCGTAGTAGTGTAATTTAACGGATTTAATCGAGAAAACTTATAGTTCAATTATAATTATTTTATTATTATCATTATTATTATTATTATTATTTGATAGCACGAGGCCGGCTGCACAAACGAGCCGTGTGCACCCATGGACTTACTGTGGTCCTGGATCTGGCTTAAAAGGTTCAGTGAATCTAGGAACAGGAAAACATTATGGATATGGTCGGTAGATTCAGACAATAGTTGAGGTAAAGAAGAAGGAAGGCTGTGCTGGATTCTAAATGTTGTGAGAACGTGACAAGATGTGAGTATGTGGGATATTAGAACTTGTGACATTTGGCAAAAGGGACAGAGAGGAGAGTCTGTGTCTTGATGAAGATAGGAATGGGTAAGATTTTAATGGGATATTTGAAGTCTGATAAGGATACAACTTTTCTTTCTTGTTCGTAATGGAAATGGCAACTGAGATAGTGGATTAGGTTTGATAGAAAGGAGATGGTTTTTTGATTAGGCTTCCACACAATGGGATTTAGTTATGAGAAATTTCAGGAAAACTTGTACGTCGCTAGAGAGGGAGAGAGGCGAGTGAAAATGTGTGGAAGCAAGGGCGGTTCCCTGGAAGCCCAGTTAATAGCCTCATTTACAGGGAGACCGATGTGGCTGGGAATTCAAATGAAAACTATGGAATCTTCAGATCTAGTAAGGAGGTCATGGAGAAGCAGTATGCGTTGTAAGAATTCATTGTCCGTATAAAAGTTGAGGAGAGACTTTAAAACATTAAGTGAATCAGAAAGTATAAGGAATTTAGAAGAAGCTTCTTGAAAATAGGAAAGGTTTCAGCTAATAACATGGAGCAAGACTTAGGAAGCCTAAAGCGATGAGGTACAAGAGGACCAAGAAAGCAGACCCATACGTCCTCCAGATTTAGAGCCATCGGTAAAACAGCTAACAGCGTCCTTATATTTGGAGATTTCAAGTACGACATAGTTTTGGAGTACTTGGGACGAACATGAAAACTTGGAAAGATGGATTAGTTTCATGTTGATATAGAGCGGTTGAAGGGAAGTTGGTATATATTGAAAGAAGCGAAAAATTAAAAATAAATTTGTTAAATTGAGGAAATCTTTTTGATGCTGATTGCGTAGGTTTTTTAAAATATATTTTTATTTTTTGATGATAATTTTTGCGTCGTCGATCGCATTCAAACTCGGTACCTTCTGTATAGAAGTCCGTGTTCTAGCCGACAGGCTATTCCAACAACATATACATATATATATATATATATATATATATATATATATATATATATATATATATATATATATATATCATATTTCCCATTAATGACAACATAGGTATAATTGTAAAATACGATGTATATTTTCTTTCTCTATCATTGACTACTGTATATCGTTACGTATATGTTAATTTTTCTCTTATTATTTCTGTTCTACTTTGAAATTTCCTAGTTTTGACTTTTGTCGACTTGGTCCATCGATCGCTATTGAAAGACACAACGAATAAACACTATCACACAACACGAATTAATATAAATATTTTACGTCTGTTATTTAATCTACGCGTTCTTTATTATTATTTTTATTATTGACGTTATTTTAATTTTTATAATTTATTTGTTTTAAAATTTATAATGTACTCCTTTACTCTAAACTATCCTCGTATTGTTCGCGTTGCCGTACGTCGTGACTAGCTATCATTGTACGTTTTTATTTTTACGTACAAAATGGACTAGCATTCAAAGTGTAACGCGGATACGCACACGCGATGTTATACGAAGTGCGGTGTCATCTCGGTGATTAAAGGCGTGTGTAATGATGAAAAACTCGATGTTACGTCGCGAATTGGTTATCCTCGACTGTGGAGTTAACATACACTCTAGCAACTATGCCATCGCGACGTTGAATATGTAATGATATATATACATAATATCTATATATCTTCTTTTCGTTCGTCAAACTTTAAATTGGTGGTCAATATATAGAGCACTTCGCTTTGAAGTTTCTCGTTTTCGTCTTTTCTTCTGGCACGTAATACTACTTTTGCATCTTCCGTTATTTGGATGATGTATTTTTGCCTCGGTCTTCCCCGTGATCTTTTCTTCCCCGCCATATAGTACTTCGATTACTGTTGTTAAATATTTTTGTTATTTCTTAAAATATACCCTATTCAAGTAAATATCATACGAAGATTGGCTGGTAACATCGTGGGAATCAACATCTAAGACTTTACCTATATCCGCTTTATCACTAGTTTAGGCAGCCGCGTAATATTGTTCGCCTGTGTAGATGATACGCGCGAAAGGACATTCAGCTTGACGAAGTAACGCGTATTATCTCGGCAACGATAGGCAGCTCACCGACTCCGTAGCTTCCGGTTCTTTCAAACGCCCAACCGCCTCACATTCGAAGAACCGATTCGTTGAAAAAAAAATACCTCAGTAAAATTCGAAGATAACGAAAATCGAATTAATTACAACATTTATAAAAGAAACGCAGTTAAATTCAAATCTAGGAAATCCCCATGGACAATTTTGAATCAAAATCGATTTGAAAGAACAATGGACCAATAAATGGAAATCGGTATGCAATTCCTTCACAACCGAAGTCCTCGTCGAAAACCGAGCAACCGGCAGTAATATCGACTCTTGAATATATTCCGAACTGGTCTCTAGATGCGGCCACCTCCTACAGAAGTGGGGTATTTCTCATTCGACTAGTTGATGTTGCGGATATCTCAGGCAAGAAAATAGGATTACGATTGACGATTTACATCACTGTTTAGACCGGCTTTCAGAGCTCGAGCTCTATAAATCAACATCATACGATACGATAACGTAATTTTATCTCTTATTTAAATATTTTATACGGACATTTAATTTAACGCTCCCAATATGAAATAACAAAGAAATAAATAAATAGAAAAAACGTTAAAATTGGAACGTCTTATCTTATATGATTAAAATCTTTAATTTCGCGGTGTTAGAAATTAAACTCTTACGGGGGAATTTTTCTTTCTATCTGTTATTGTATTACCTCATTATCGCTGGTACGATCGCGATAATTTTACCGATGATACAGGCTTTATTGTTTTACCGATTAAAATATGCCGTCACGTTTTTATAGTATACTTGCGCGTAGGACAATTTTCTAAATAGCTCGATTTTATTGTTGGACGAAAACTAGTAGTAAATTACGCGAGAATATATTAGTTTTCGTTTGTTTTATTTATAAAATCCAACGTTATCGACCACACCCTAAATATTAATAACAATCACCATCATTATCATAAATATAATCGTAATCATAAACGTGTTCATAATCATAATAGAAATAAAATTATTGTTAAACACTGTGATGTGTATCAGGCGGAATTTCCGTAATAATAACAAGAATATAATTTAACGCAATAGTAAATTCCATTGTTACTAGTCTACTACTGATATATTTTTTTTTTTTTTTGAAAATGTATATTTACAAATACACTACTACTATTACTTTTTTTTTTGTTCAAAACTGTATATTTATTATAAAATACAATAATACACGAAGTGAATCCAATCACACACACACTCCTACCCAATTCTTTGCATATTAGGTAATATATGTTGTTTGTCGACAGATCTACATCATTTTACTATTTTATTTTTTTTTTTTAAAAAAGCGTATATATATAATACAAATAATAAAGGAATTAATTACAATTACGCACATTCATACTCCCAACCCATTCTTTACATATTTTTTATGTTCCGTGCAGCTTTTGTTCGTCAACGAATTTTGTACCGTTTTACAATGTGTACATTTAAAATATTATTGCGCAGACATTGATTGTAAATCATTAATCTATTACAGTTACATACACACTCCTACATATACGTAATGTTTCAGTTATAATACTCATATATACACTCTCTGTCTGTTCTTTATTTACCGCATTTCAATTACGTCATTTAGTAGCGGTAAAGACTCTATATTAAACTTATTACTATCACTTATTGCACCACTTTGAATTCCGATACAAATCGTTATTTATTTTTACTTCTATCTTGTAAACACGTTTTAGCTTTTCTCCTAATATTGTCCATATTTCTTCCGGTATATTATTTAACAATATCCTCATTACCTATTTATTAGTTCGTCAAATTTCGTATACCTTGTTTCTTTAACTTAGTTAATATTTTATCAGCGTGTTTCCGTTCAAATCGATGAACAATGCTTAAATTTGATGAATGAATACAGCGTCGTTATATTTAACAGTCGTCTATACCAGTGGTGCGCAAACTAGTAGTCGCGACCCCTCTGGGGGGGGTCGCCAAAAGATTGTTGGGGGTCGCGAAATTTTTATGAAATGCATTACGCCTGCATGCTGCGTACGGAATACAGTGTACATATAAAGAGTGAAGCGCCATCACTCCAGTTTATTTCCATTTGCCTGCTGTCCAGTCGTTCTTTAACCATAGCGTATGTAAAGTGTAAAGATGCACGGTTTTCACGCCTGGTAGATGGCGCCCTGTTCGCGGTAATTCACCGGTTTTATTACACGTTTTCATGTGAAGTTGTAGCATGTAGCAGTTTTTGTTCTAGTTTTATCGTGTGACGGTGTGTAATTTGATGTTTACTTATCTGACTTTGCTATTCTTTATATCAGATCGTTAGAGACAGCTCTCTGTTAAATTTATTGAATTCCTCGAATTTACGAACGCGATAGTAGCTTATCAATTGTAAACCAAAACACAATAGAATTAAATATACTGTTTTGTTTTAGGTTTAACAATTTAATTCTTATCTTAATAACCGTACACCAGGTATATCTTCAGCTAACAAACGAAGAAAGGTTGATGAGGAATCGGAAAATACTGAACTAAATGGCCGATCTAAAAAAAAATAAGAAAATACAATGAGGAATTTATTAAGTACGGTTTCACATTTTGTGTTGTTGACAATGAAGAACGCCCGTTATGTGTCGTTTGCAATGAAAAATTAGCAAATGAGAGCGTGAAACCAGCTAAATTAAAAAGGCATCTGGAAACTAAACATAAAGAACTTCAAAATAAATGTACAGATTTTTTCAAAGACGAGCTGAAAACCTTAAAATTCAAGTTACACATTTAAAGGAATTTATGACAATACCTCAGAAAGCATTACGGGGTTCTTTAGAAGTTTCTTATCTAATAGAGAGAACAATGAAACCCCCATACAATTGGAGAATCCCTTATCCTTCCCGTAGCAATTAAAATTACATCAATTATATGTATGGTGATAAATATGGAAATGAACTAAAAATCATACCATTATCAATACCGTGTCTCGGTGAATTTCCGAAATATCGCAAAATATCGAGTCAGAAGTCATAAAACGTATAGAAAATTCATCTGTGTTTGCTTTACAACTGGACGAGACTACCGATATTACTAAAATGTCAGAACTAATTATTTACGTCAGGTTTTGTTTTTAGTGAAGACATAACAGAAACATTTTTATGCTGCCAGAGCTTGGAAGGGAAAACAACTGGAGAAAAAATATTTGAAGTTATAAATGAATACTTTGAAGTAAAGTCCCTTACCTGGGTAAAGTGTGTTGCGATTTGTAATGGGGGTGCTGCAGCATTAATAGGTTCGAATAAGGGGCTCAGAGACTTAATTCAGAAAATGGCGCCTCACGTGGTATTCAATCACTGTATAATTCATCGGCAAGCTCTTGTTGCAAAGAAATGGATGAAGAGTTGCACGACATATTACAAGATGCTGTTAATGCAATTAACTACATTAAAAGTAATAGCCTCGATAGCCGTCTCTTTTCAATACTTTGCAATGAGATGGGCTCTACGTATGAGAAATTTTAATTACACACCGAAGTCAGATGGCTTTCACGTGGGAAAATACTATGATGGATATTTGATTTGAGAAATGAAGTGTACGATACTCTTTGAAATCAATTTAAGACTCAGCCTTGCCAAAAATTTTGGTTATCCGTGGCAAAGCAATATCCCGTTTTAAGCAAGAATACCCCATCAAAGTTTTCATACAATTTGCATCAACATATTTGTGTGAAGCTGGATTTAACAAACTAGTTGCAATAAAAACTAAATACCGCTCGCGCGAATTACCAACATAGATCCGAACATCGATCGAATAATTAGAAACTCGCAGCCTCATACATTACATTAACCGGTAATTTTACTGATTTTTTATGTTATATAAAAAGTATTTTCTTTAAATGATAAAAAAAAAAAAAAATTGATATGTGTTAGATATGAGATGATGTTTTTATTCAATGAAACCGATAGAAATGCACGAAATATACATCGTATTTGTGGACATTTATCTAGGGGGGTCGTCGGAAATTTTCTCCCTACTGAAGGGGTTCCAAGTCGAAAAAAGTTTGCGCACCACCGGTCTATACGGCTTCAAAATCAATTGTTCGACATTTGTCACTGTGTGCCTTCCACGATATACACGGATATAATTTCAGATATCATTTTCTAAACTTACGACGAATAAGTGGAGGGGAATTTAATGCCACATCATACCCGATGGGGTTAAGAAATCCTACAGGTGAAACCTTATAAAAGTTCTATTATCATCAGAAAATCTTAAATATTTATAACTCCAAACGAGCCAACCTATTGATCATTCTACGATAACAAAGTTGATCTCCACATCGCCAAAAAAAAAAAAAAAAAAAAAAAAAAGTCGTAAAATTATAGAATATATTTGTAAAACAGTGTTTGACGTCTTGAACAAAAACTGCGCTTCTCACTTGGATACAGTTCCACTGCAATTCGCGAATTCGGTTGTATTCTACTTTTAATAATTTTTATTCGTTTGTATTTAATACTCGTTAAAAATATCGAAATATTATATTTATTACATTAATAATAATTCGTATTGTTACATTAAAAATATCGGAAACTAATTTCTTTTCAATTGAGCGGGACACTAGAGCGAAACTTGAGCGTTACCGAGATTGTTTCTTATTTGAGAATATTTTACGTGGAGCGTGACCCCGTGTAACAACTACAGTGTGAATCAAGCCTAATCAGTTTCCACCTACATGAGACATTAATGACGGCTCAAGATAGATCAACCAGGAGACATATATGGCATTTTCATAACTATGCCCTCCCGAGGGTTCAAGGAAGAAGAAGCAGATATCGTTGTAGGTAAATCTTTATTGTACACCGTCGTAAAGGATACGTTTTTTTTCTACTTAATGTACAGCTTAAATTGTATTTTAATTGTGGATTGTATCAACCACTTTGTTCCCTCGATACGTTGCAGAATTTCACTTAATTTATACGGCTACTACTATTACTCGGAATAATAATAGAAAAATGTAATTTCTATTCTTTTCGATATTACTGATTATTGTACAAACATTTTATAAGATAAAATGGCGTTCGATATAATATAAAATAATAATAATAAAAAAAAATCTGTTGAAAAATTCCGAAAGGAGAAGAATTGCGAAAGCGAATTTCTGCTTAGTAAGCATACGTACCATAGGATGAACGTATCGATAAGGAAGTAAATTCAGAAACGGAAAAGTTTATACGTGTAAATTCGATAAAAACGAGAAATTAGGCAAAGTTAATAAAAAAGTTAACCTTTTCATTGGAACTTTTAATTTTTCTAAAATTTCGTATGTAATCTAATATAAACTACCCGATTACAAAAAATTTGAACGCCAGCATCACAGGAGCACGAGGTTGAAGATATAGTGTGTCGCTGAGGAGCGATATTTCCATCTCGTGGATGAAAAATATATTTATTTGCCGGGCTAAAAGAACGGACATAACATTAAAAATAAAACTTTAATTTAAAAAACAAAATATATGAAATAAATAAAATAACACGCAAAAAAAATAAAATTAATAACAATAACAATTTTTTTCATTTATTTCATGTTTACAGTGTTGACTATAAGTAAATTCATTAAGCTCTGAGTACGTTAGTAATAACCTTAGCGAATTAAGAGTATAAAACAAATTTGAATTTAAATTAAAATTTAATTTTTATAATAAATATATTAATTATATTACGTAGGGAAAATTAAAACAAAAAACCTACACGAAAGAACGATATAATTAACTTTAAATTAGTCGTAATAATAACTTAAATCGCGTAATTTATTTTTAAATTTAATTATAAGAACGCTTAAGCGTACGATGTTTATATTTAGTGCAACGCTCGCCTAGATTAACTGCCTATGCTTTTAATTATCTCATTATCGCGATTTTCACACTTTTTATAAAATGTTTGCGATATTTTGCTAACAGTAATATATGCCGGAAGTTTTAATTGATTATGTAAGCGTGATATTTTGTCGCATCGTGTAGTATTCAGCGAGATTCTGCAGCAATGATTCTGCATTATCCGTAATTTTTTATAAGCACTATCAGATACGTAAGACCACGTAAAGGATACGCATATGTCAATCTTGGTTGGATTAGTATAGTATAGATCAGTTTTTTTATTTAATGTACTAAGACCGGACTTTTTATTACATATGAGGTACAGAATGTGCACATAGCTTTATGAGCTGTACAGCATACTTAACGTGGTTATTAAACGTTAAAAGACTATCCAACTCCTGCATACTTAACCTCTTTAAAAAAACGGAATTTGCTTCGATTTCACCACAATGCCAAGGTGGTGGTGGTCTTCTTCTTGATAATGATGAAGTGCAGTATAAATCTAATCAACATATAATGCGGTATGTAGAAATGGTATATTTAGGATATCGTTTAATAATATTAGGAACAGGTATGGACCGAGTACACTTCCTTGCGAGACTTCAGAATAATAGGTTTTTATTGAAGAATTGCCAGAATAATTTGTAACGTAAAATGTCCTGTTGTTTAAATAAGATTTAACTTAATAAGACGTAGTGGGAATTGAGATTTGAATCATTATCATACCTGTGTGTTTGCGAAGATTAAAATTATCAGCAATAAAATCGGAAAATCCGAACTGTTCGCTGTTAAGAATCCCATTTTTTTGAAGAGAAACTTTGTAACTTATTCAGTATGATTTTTTTATCTTAAAATTCTGAAATTTGGTATGTAACCTAATGTAAACTTTCTGATTACAAAAAACTAGACGCCAGCATCACAGGGCCGCTGGTGGTGAAGATATAGTGTGTCGTCGTGGAGCGACCATCTCGTGCATCAAAAATATATTTATAAATATATTTATTTACCGGGCTAAAAGAACGGACATAACATCCAAATAAAAAAAAAAATTCAAATTATTAGAAAATATAAAAAATATACAAATAAACGTAGAAAAGAATAGCCATTACGTGTACGATATAATTCGAAATAATTTATATCTTTGATTTAGATGAAGTTTACACTTTTTACAATAATTACGAATTTTAACACGACTCATATTTACAACGTGAATTACAATATTTATCTTCTACCTGCTGGAAAGTGATGCCATCATAACGAAGTCCTACGAATGGTTCAAATTCTCTGCGAATGCGAGATGAGTCAGGCACAGGCCAGGCTGAATTAGAAGGTGACGTTTCATTTTTTCTTTTTTAGTTCTTTGCATAATATTGAACTCTCGGAAATTGCCCGACGAACATGACGAACATGTAATAAACGGATTATTTATTTTTTTCGGTAAACCGTGTGCAGCCGTTCTAATATTCTCCCCGGTTATTAGTCACCGCCGTGTCCGTAGCGTGAAAAATCATCATACGTATAGAGTCCACTTGTGTGACCGAATGAATAACCTGAAGAGAAATAGTACGATTTACCGCCTCCATATACGTTCAATTCGTTGTATAGATTTTCATCCTCGGAATCATCGGCAATAATTGATGTATAATCTATCGTGATCGTATTGAAAATTTTTTCGTCATTTTTTATATACTGATCTATCGGAAAACGATCACTCGTGCAGTTTTGTTAATAAAATAAAATACACGAACAATCTTTATTTTCGCAGAAATATTTCATATAGAAAAGTTCGTATTTTTTCTTGTAACGATATATTCGCCAATCGTCATTGTCGCTCACCAGTGACGTATATTTAAAAAACCAAAAACATGTACCGAAATATTCGAATTTAAAAGTAATTACAATTACCGATAATTATCATTTATAATGTCTACGTGCCGTTTATGTAAAAAATGTAATGGAAAAAAAAAAAACCTGATTTATTTATATCGTAATACGATAGTGAAAATTACAACTAAATTCAGTAAAACCTAATACACCGAATGAATACTGTTTTTATCGGGTTTCTAATTACATTTTAAAACCGGCGAGTATCGATTTTTAATTTTTTATATAATGTGGAATGTAGTGATTTTTTATAAAAAATCAATTGAAAATTAGTTAAATCACTAATATTTATTTTCTTAAGGAAAACACAAAGCTTTTCGGCATTTACGCCATTATCAAGTGAAAAATTTAAAAAATCATAATTTTAAAAATATAAATTAAATATAATTACTTAAAAATATGTAATGGTAATTGTGAAAATATTGATGAAACGACGAAGAACGTTCGCGGTAAAATGAATATAGTTTACTTAAATATCGGCTACTAAACTAAAAGTAGTGTCGCTATACAGCGACATATCCGATTAAAGGATTAGTGTGTCATCAGAGAGAAAAAAAAAGTATCGTACATATTATCGGTGGATGTAAAATCTTAACGCCGATTGATTGTTACGTACGATATTTTCTGTTTCTCTAATGGTGACCACCCTATCGATATCTCATCTTTTAATATTTTATTTATTTATTTATTATTAGCCATAATGAACGATAATAATTCTAATTATTTATACAACTTACTCTAAATATACATATACATACATATACATATCATTTAACGCATATAATTATTATCTAGCCCTGATGATACCGGGCAAAAGCCTTCCTTAAACGGGCCCATTCGAGCCGGTCCCAAGCTATTCTATAGTATTGTTTATTTTCAAGCATTTCAGTTATATCATCCTGCCATCTTAATTTTTGCCTACCCTATCTTCTTTTATTATAGTTACACCATTCTGTGACTGTTTTTGTCCATTTTTCATTTTCAATTCTAGCTATATGTCCCGCCCAAACCCGTTTAAGTCTTTTTATAACTCTGCTAAAATTATAGCTAAATTTCAGCCTATTCCTAATCACTTTTAAATTTACTCGTATCTTTTAGCTTCGTATCTAGCATCGATCTCTCTAATTTTATTTATAAGTCCAGTTGTAAATAACTCGACCCTGTCTTAATGATAACACGCGAAGTTGTATCGGAGCGGAGGGAGTAATCCCAAACGAGTCCTAATTTATCGAAAAAACGCCTTGTACAAAAATAAATTTTAATATTATTAAATAGTACAAATAAAATCTGGCTAATACCAAAAAAAAAAAAAAAAAAAGTCTCGTAGAAAATCGATATATATAGCAGCGGTTTATTTTATAGAAATGAGAGTCAAATAACAGGAATTAACAGGATAATAATAATAATAATAATTATTATTATTATTATTATTATTATTATTAAGTTTATTAACATTGGCTGTACGTATAATTGCGCCAGTGCCAATTTACTTATACGATATACATTTATATCCTACACACACACATGCACACATTTTGTATCAAACATACATACACGTATACAACGCCTATTCGTATACGCTATCGACCGTGAAATGTACGACAAATTATGTAACGTTAAAATCTTACATATGTACTTTCACACGCGCTAAATATCAAATACCGGACATAAGAAGTACTTAACTGCCGATTAAGCCAACCCAATTTTACTGCCAACGATTGTTTAGAATGAACGATGTTAACAGTTTTAGACGCCATCGTTTATGATCAATTCTCCCGGTGGATTATACAGCTACTCGGTAAATAGCCTGAAATCTCGTAAGAGTTTTATCGAAGCATGGAATTATCGGCTGAGGTATTCCCGCTGATCTAGTCTTTTCTACACTAATCGATATATTAAATTTATGATAATTCTTTAATAATACAAAAGTCAGACGTTGCAGTTTATGTAGTTGGGATACTGTTAAAATCATACTTTCTAATAACGCATCGTTATTTCCTCTTATATAAAACCAATTATACCTTAAATGATTATGTCAAAGTTATGGTCGATGGGCCATTGACTTTTTAAACACATAGGCTTTAGTAATAAAATTAGGTTTTGTTAGATTAAGCTACAGTTTGTAAAAATTTATGTTTAACTTAGTAGGTTAAGATTGTATTTTTATTTATTAGAATATATATATATCATGTATAACAGATTTGTGTAACACCTCTACTGTTTTAATACGATGTCTAGCCATACCACTTCTAAATGCTGTACCACAGGATAAAACTGGCTGGTACAATGTTAAATACTATCATCTCGAATGAAAAAAAAAAAAAAAAAAACTGCTTTAGGCAATAAAATATAAAATTCAGTTTTCTAAACAAAGAGAATGGACGCTCCAGCTTAATCTTTTATCGGGTAATATCCCCAGGTATTTAATTCCATCAGGCCTGGTCTACATAGTAAATTATTCACAATTTTATATGCAATTGAACTCAGTCTACCGAGTCTTGATTTGTATAGATTACTCATTTCGTTTTCGTATTGTTTACTATTAATTTATTGCAGCTTAAACAATTTAATATTATGTTCACGTCAGTTTCTGAGTATCCATATAGAATTCACCGTCAACACAGTACCGTCGGCGTAGCAAAATAATTTTCAGGTAGTTGCAAATCGCATACAGATTATTTATATAAATTAGGAAACGGCAATGCCCTAATACGCTGCCCTGTTATATACCAGACATCTGCACTAGGCTATCAGTGATATTAATAATAAATAATAATAATAATAATAAGCAGCTGAAGTATAAGTTAGGCGGTATCTAAATGTAATTGTATAATAATTTTACGTACGTATATTTTGACACAATCATAAAGATACGGCTACTTATTATTCATACACGTTTTGGTGCCAGCGTGTATGTTGGATGATGTAAAAATGAACATTTATATTATTACAATGCCTAAGTTACAACGGAGAATATCATTCCATCCTGATTACGTAACAGTTATATTGAAATCAATATTTTTCATCTCTGCCACAATAATGCTATTCATTGACGCTACTACTAGTATTACTACTACAACTAATCTACTACTACTACTACTACTACTACTACGACGGCAACTACACCGCTATTATTATTATTATTTTAAATGTATATTTGTATAAAATTTTCTGAAAAGTATGTTCAGTGCACATCCGTATATCGGCAAACAAAGCAGATCACGTACGCACATATGTACGAACCGCCCTGTGTATTTGCATATACACCAATACACACGAGCATGCCAAAACGCACATATACACACAGGCACCCTCTAACCAAAAATTTTTACATTTACTAATCCCGTATATATATATATATATATATATATATAAAATACTTACATATAGATAAATGTACATTACAATTTTCATAATTATTTATTTGCGACTCACTTTCGTTTTCACATTCCCTCTCACGCACACTCTTACGTTTACTTTTTTTTTTAACTCTATAGAAGCACCTCTATGGTATCCGTACTATGCGTCCATTTCCTCTTAATAAATCGATTTTAGTATTTTGTCCATGTTTTCTTTGTTCTGCAAACCATTTTCTTAATTCACGTTTTAATTTTGGTTTATTTTCCCATTTTTCCTTTATGATTTCTTCAGGTAGCGTGTTTAGCATTTGTGTTAATATATACACTTACCTGTTTGATTTCCCTACTTCGTCCGGGGTATTTGTATTCGATATTTTAATCTATTCCTCAGGTAATACTTATCCGTTATTCTTTCCTTAACATTTGCTACTTTAATTTTTTTTTTTTTTAAACAGTCCATCATCCTGATCATCAAGCACAATCCTTTTACGTCTAGAATATTTTCTTTCTGAAGAAGTTCGTATAGTGTGCTTCCATATTTTCGTGCTGCCAGTTGTAAGTTTTTTTTTTTTAACCTTCTATATCCGTCTACACACAATCACACACTATATATATATAATAGAGAGAGAGAGAGAGAGAGAGAGAGAGAGAGAGAGTATTCGGTTTAAATCCTTCTCCGTTTTCAGAACTACATAAGATTACGGTATTACCTTTATTTTTATCCTAATCCGACGAAATATAGGATTTTGCAATGGGTCGAAATTGGCTACCTGGCGTCAGCCATGTTGTTTTATGGACGTGTGTCTAATTTGTTATTTATTCTTCTGTTACAAATGCTAAATCACCGTGTAACGTTTGACGGCGCTACTACACGCCACATAGCGATGTCAAGATGAATATTCTGCATGAACGATTTGATAGTATAGTTATCTTTCACCTAGGTGACTTACATTGGTCAACAAGATCGTGTAATTTTACCCGGCTAAACTTTTTCTTATGAGGTTTCCTGAGATCGCAGGTCTATACTAATAAATCACAATCGATCGATGCCTTTAACGTTAGCTATCGCTCGAATTCATCCGGATCTATATGCGGCAAAGTCATTGAAAATTGGATACACGAACTGAAAATACGAAGGATTGATACGTTTGAAATGTGGTTTTGATGTAGAAGGTTGAGAATACCACTAATGCGAAGAAAATATTATTATTATTTTTATTATTATTATTATCATCATGATTATTATTATTATATATTATTATTATTATTATTATTATTATTATTATTATTATTATTATTATTATTATTATTATTATTATTATTAAGTCTTCTGACGTTAATATTTGGCGTAGGATTTATGAAAAAATTTTCACCGTCTCTAATTTTGTCCTTTAACCTTATTCTCAACGATAAGCATTCCATTTATCTTGCCGCCTTTCCAGCCTTATCCGTCGGCTCTTTTCTTAAAGGTCAACATGCAGGTCTCAACAACACCGGTATAATACGCCGATTAAACAATTTAGCCGGGTTTGTCGAACTAATTTTACTTTGTACTATCGTTTTCATTCATCCAAACGATATCCATCCGAGTTGTAGTTCTTCTTTTAACTTCCTGCCTATTGTTATTTTTCACCTTTGTTCGATTCCTTCCGTAAGTACACGAATGTCTTTACCGTTTCTATAGGATTTCGTTTTAAATTTATGTATTTTTCTTCAATTTTTCCATATTTCACGACTGAAGTATTTCCTAGATTTATTCTCAAACCTATTTCTTTTAGAATTTTTTTCCAGTTGCAGGTTCTTGATTGTTTTTGCTATTAGTTTGATGTTGCCTGAAAACCGAAGATGATTTATTCTATTTTCCATTTATATTTTTAACGTTGGTTTCCCATTTATATAGAATTCTTAGAACGAATGCAAAGGTAATATTAAATAACTTCTGCCAAAAAAAAGTATCACCTTTTATCATTTCCTTTTGTATCCGGAATATATCTCTGTTGACGTACTAGATTCGTACGTTATATATATAAATAATATATACTTTAATCGATTTTTATCCGGCCTTTTAATGATAGTATTTAATAATCACTTAGCAGCCGTAGAATAATATTAATCCAAACGTATGCCGGAGGTTGTTAATTTAAAGAGTACATAATAGTTTAATGGTTAATGAACTTTATTATATCAGACAATACATATAGAGCACTCCCTCGATACGTTTTCAACGTTCAATAATTTCAATATTACGCCACCTACATTCGATGACGTCATCTTTCATTCTTATCGTTGGTGCTTATTGTTCCGTAATCGTTTATGGAATAGTATACATTATTAATACTTTTCCTTTAATTTACTGGTTATTTTCTGACGATAACAATATACATTTTACAAAACACACCCCCTTTGTGGAATTTTAAAATTTATTCCTCGTAATTAATACATTACTCCTACCAGTAACGATTAATTAAATATTTAAAAAAAAAAAACAAAAAAAAACCAGAAAAACAGAAAAACGTTATTACGACATTAACGTCATTTAACGTTATGCCACGCCACGTATGTGAACCCAATTTCGCAATTAAACATCGTAATATACTACGCCCATGGTAACGCCAAATGACGTAATAACTCTATAAGAAAAGTCTGGCGTAGTTAAAACTCGCACGATCTTGCTGGCAAATTCACCTTACCTCGGTAATAGACTCCTATCCGCGATATCGTTCATGCAGAGTATCTATCACGGCATCCGATATGTAGCACGTAGTGCCGTTACACTTTACACGCTAATTTGACATTTGCAACTGAATAATAAACAACAGATTAGACACGTGCCACCGAAACAACATGACCGTCACAGGCTGTCGACCAAGCACTCGTTGCAAAACCCTTTAAATTATTAAGAATTACGGTTTATGGGTACTTTATTTCATTATATGTTGTACATACAACAACGTCTTTTTATGACAATCCTGTTGTGGTTGTGGTCAGTTGTATTAAGAAATTGGGTCTATAAATATATTATTTATATATATATATATATATATATATATATATATATATATATATATATGGGTTTTGCTTTTGAATAGCGTAGTTGGTAACTCTGTTACAACGCAAGCCGCGTGCTCCACGTTTAGTTTACACACGAGAGATTCGTTTTTGTCTAGTTCGAGTTATCGCGGCATGCTATAACCCGAAGAAGCGCACGTTTTGCGTGGAACGTTATTTTCGGCGTTTTGTGAAGAATTCAAAGTAACGCGATTTTTTTTGTGGCGATACCGTAACAGCCGGGTTTAGGAAACACGTCCACAAGATCTAGAATTCCTGAAAACTCGGATTTTTAAAGAAATTTCAACAATTCAGCAACCTATGCTTTGAAAATTTTCTACATATTAAATGTATTTATTGTTGCGAATCCACAAATGATTGTAGGCTAATCTCTTGTTTTTCCATTTTTAAATCAAATTTCATTCAAAAATTTTGGTCGAGTAGTTTTTGAGTTATTCAAAACGTCCGAATTGTCTGGGTCACCTGCACATACTTATATATCATCATTGTTCGTTGAAACTACAATATTGTAGTTTTTTTTTTTGTTTTTTTTTTTACATACAAAATGAGCTAGCATTCAAGGCACTATTTATATGCGACGCAGATGCGCGTACATATGATGTTATACGGAGTAGGGTGTCACTACCTTCTTCGTATATATATTATATATATATATATATATAATTTACAAATACTAGAATATAATAAGGTAGAAGTAGCCTGCAGAAATTGCTTAGGGCTACTAGTAACGATTATGTATATGCATGTTTAATTTTAAATAATTCATATTTGAAAATAGGAAACTGCTGTAATAATATATAATTTCATTTAATTTAAGCGCACAGTTAATCTTATACATCTGCCACAGGTGAATATATTTAACACAGTTATATATTATATTTCACAATTGCAACGTGTACTATTATTAATAATTTTTAAGTTATTTAAATAATCGGCAATAGAGCCAAGACCAGTATCTGTGTCATGTGATAATTGACGGTAATGTTTTTATTTTTAAAACGTTCTATTACGTTAGGAAAGAACTTGTATGTGAATTTATCCTTTGCAATAGCATCATATCGTATTTTAAACTCGTAGTGAATTTGCAAATTAATTGATTTAAGAGTATCTTTGTTGATATCACAACTGTTTATTTCTTTAACATTAAAGAATAAAGATCTTTTCTTAATATGAAGATCAATAGGTAAAATCCGTGCTATGGTCTGGATCGCGATGTTAGGTGCAGTTATATACGGAGAAGTTAAATCAATTAGGAACTTCCGACAATTAGTGTTTACGTTATGCATTTGTTGTTTAGTCATATAATTGTAACACCTGCGCAGTGTGAGTACAATGATTGCACTAACCCTTTATAGAGTATTACCTTGGATTTGTAGTCTAATAACCACTGTTTTCAACCAAGAGACTTACAGATATAGTAATATTTATTGACCTTATTATTTATGTATTCTATATGCTTATTGCAATTTAACTTATTGTCTATAATGAAACCAAATATTGGTCAGAAGAGCTGATCGTACAATTATCAATTTAATATTATCGCATAAAATTCGGTAAACATTTTTACTAAAACCAGATACCACCGTGATTTGAGATTTATTAATCTAAAAATAGAGGTTTAAATCATTTACTATTACTCTGAGTTTATTAATAATATCATTAGAATTAGTGATATGAGAAGACAGAGTTAAAGTTCTACATAAATATGCATTATAAACTAAAAGTAAATTATCAGCATAGCTGTATAAACGTAGGCCTGTATAAATATTATTTAACTTAGAGTGAATATTAGAAAATAAAATATTCCACAAGACTGGTCCAAGAACCGACTACTGAGAAATATCAAAATCATTCTTAGTAAATATAATATCCTTCTGATATGACCACATTACTGACCCATTTGTTAAGTAATCATGAATCATGTTAATTACGTTAAAGCTGAAACCGTTGACAATTAATGTATCAATTATTAAAAGCCCCTTCAATATCAAAGGAGATATCAAGCGACAAGTTATTATGTTGCTATATATATATATATATATATATATATATATATATATATATATATATATATAAAATAAAATATGTATATTATTCTATCGTGCTGTCGATCAATTTATTATGAGATCGATGTTTATAAAGTTTAACTTTAATTGATTTTTTAAATCCTGCACTAGTTCACGATTTATTATGGATTTGGTTTTATATATTATTCTCGTTCTAGACGCCGAGTTATTACGAATTTGGATCTTTCAGTATTATTTCTAATTTAATTTTAATTTTATATATATATATATATATATATATATATATATATATATATATATATATATATATATACATTCTTTATTGTTACACAAATTGAGTTTAGGTTTATATATATATATATATATATATATATATATATATATATATATATATATATATATATATATAATATTTTATATATTATATATATTATATATTATATATATAATATATTTTATATATTATATATTATATATATATGTAATAATAGCGTTTTTATAACCTCATTAATGTTTATTTCTTTTAATATATCCCGTTCCTTACTCGTGATTGTCGAATAATTTAAATTGAGCCATTAATGTTATTAATACATTTTTCCGCAATAAACAATTTAGAGAATAATCTTTCACCGGTTATACGTTGCTATTCATTAACGTTAAATATATCCGTAAGACCATTTAAACATTCGGAAAAGATTCTCGAACTCATTCATCTAGAATTAAAGAATACATCGCTTGCTTTTTGTATTAAAAATTTTTTTCGATAGTTTAATTATTTTTGTTGGGGTTCCTAGTTATGCGGGGCCCTAGCCCAGTGCCCTAAGTGTCCTAACGTAAATTCGGCCCTGGCTGTATGTACATATTTAAAATAAAATTAAAAACAAAAATGTAATCATGACGGTAGACCGCCGTTGTTGTAACCGATGCCGGTGACCGTTGGAGGACGCGGTGATATTATTTACATCTGATCTCCACAAGTTGCTTACGCAGACTCTTCTAATTTAATTATATGGCAATTTAATTTCAAAATGTTCCCATATCATCATTATTATTATTATTACTATGACTATTGTAACGTCTTAAATATACACATAGTTTAAAAATTTCAAATTTTAATTCACCTTACTGACTAGAGTTTCGCTTTGAGATTTTGACTAGAACTTATCTATATTATTATTATTATTATTATTATTATTATTATTTAATAAGTTTCGTTGTATTTATTATTGAAATGAATACGAATCGAATTTGATTTAGTCTGCTGTATAAATTAAAAAAAAATAGTTACCGCATCTTTACTATCTCCTTCTAGAATCCTATCGTGCATGCCAGGTTGAAATCCTAAATAAATTTTCCGTTATCTGTCCTGTATCTGCTGGTGTGTCTCAAGGAAGTGTCTCTGCTTTACTTAATCTACTCTGCTGATTTTCGACTTGATAATAACGTGATAAGTTTGCCGACGATACAGCGTTATTAGTTATTTGTGATAAACTACAAAAAAAAACTCTGTTGAAAGTTGAAAACTGGCCGAGACGTAAAATAAATGCACGCAGGTTGATTTTACGTTGCGAAATTTTCATATCAACCGTTAAAAATAAATAGGAGCGATTATTAGCTGAGAAAAAGATGTAAAATACTTAGGCATTCTTTTAGATCGTAAATTGGTATGGCAGAAGCATATTAGTCAAAACTGTTAGATATAAAATTGCACGAATTAAAGCAGCTTCTTGGCAGGTACTCCGGTTTGTTACTGGAAAACAAACTTCTAGCTTATGAAATAATTATGAAGCCTGTTTGGACATACGATTTAATGTTATGGGATTACGCAAAAGATACACACGTAAATAGGATAGAACGGTTTCAGAACAAGAAGACTCATCCGTCTCCACACCTTGGTATGTATCGAACCGTACGTTACATCGAAACTTAAATATCCCGTACGTGAAAAGATCAAACGTGCTATTAAGCAATCGTATTAGCGATCAATCTACTTGACACTAGTCTGGATGTTCGTAGGTTGAAACGTAGTCGACCGTTTTTTATCTAGCCTAATTTCTCAGTGGGATCCGTCGCTGGATGTGTTATTTCGCGTTTCAGTCCAATATGGCTACCTGGGCAGTTGTAATTTTGAAAATAATAAAAAAAAAATTATTTGAATTAATTTGATTTGATTTAATTATTATTATTTTCTGAACTACGCGCAGTAACGGGGACCAGTATACGATGCACGAGTAGACAATTCTTTCAAATCGTATTTTATTAGATATCGGGTTAATCGAAAATAAATTAACAATCTATAAAATTATTATAAAACCAGCGTGTGAACGTACGAATTCGTATCGTATGAGGATACGTTAAAGATTTCCACATAAACATAATCAGGCTAATCATTTCTCCGCCCTAGTAAGTAATCAATAATCGATGTGATACCCTATATGGAGACTTTAAAATCACATTCATTATTGAATGAAGTCAAGAATCAGAGGAATAATAACTTTATATATATATATATATATATATATATATATATATATATATATATAGAATAGTTGAGTATATAATATTACCTGTATTATATAATAAAATAGCAGCCGAAATCATAAACAAAAGGACACTATGAATTTGGAAAAAGTAAATTAAATTACGGTTAATAAACAATATGGAGATAATGATGAGACGAACTAAAATAGAATTTTAGTAAAAAAATAAAATAAGAAAACGGAAGAATATTGACGAATGAGGAGAATGGAAAAAAAAATGAAAAGAGATAGGCGACCGAAGATTTTTATTTAATTGCTTTTATTTTTTTAACGTAGAATTACAAGATACGAGAACGGGGAGGGGAATAGATAGTGGATTAAACAGATGTATGGGAAGGTAACTAGAACAGGGAAAAGATGGAAAGAGATGAGAGAAGAAACAAGAAAACATTATAGTCATTGAAACAATATAAACTATAATATTATTAAAAAAAATCAATTGAAAATTAGTTAAATCACTAATATTTATTTTCTTAAGGAAAACACAAAGCTTTTCGGCATTTACGCCATTATCAAGTGAAAAATTTAAAAAATCATAATTTTAAAAATATAAATTAAATATAATTTTTTTAATATTTATTTTCATTTTATTTGTAAAATTGTGTTTTTTAAAAAATTTTGTGGTTGTATATTTTTATATTTTATATTTTACGTTTGGACATCATACATCGCAATAGTAAATGAAAAATTTAAAATTCCAACAGTATACAACTTTTACAGAATCAGGAAAATAATATTGAAGAAAAAATTAATATAAAAAAACTAAAATTAATAAACAAATATATTGATATTAAATTTCAACAAATCAAAAAAATAGACCGACAGAAGCAGACATCATTTTTGGATCATATTTTCACAATTACCATCACATATTTTTAAGTAATTATATTTAATTTATATTTTTAAAATTATGATTTTTTAAATTTTTCACTTGATAATGGCGTAAATGCCGAAAAGCTTTGTGTTTTCCTTAAGAAAATAAATATTAGTGATTTAACTAATTTTCAATTGATTTTTTATAAAAAATCACTACATTCCACATTATATAAAAATTATAATATTATTAACTGTATTGTAAAGTATTTTTTTTTATGCCTTTTTGTTTAAAGAATGTACCGAGTTTTATTTATTCGTGTTGGATAATTATAGATTGCGCGCATATATATATATATATGTATGTACATTAAGTTTATACGAATTACGTACGTAGTATAAGAAATTATTGTAAAATTTCAAGCGGCAATGGAACAGTAGTAGTACATAAATACATATCACACACTAACAAGAACACAAATCGTGGTAATACACACGAGAGGTAACATATTTACATTGTTATAACACCCACAGTCCTATAAACATAACAGAACTATAACACTCGAATGAATAGAGTGGTTGAATATTAACGATAATAACGATTTTAACAATATAACAGATATTACACACACACATACAACATGTTATTATGAAGAGAGAAAAATAATTAATTCAATATGACAAAGGGTTGTCTGCCGACGGGTAAAGAGACCGATAATAGGAAAGGGATTGTGTTAAAGTTAAAAAAAAAAAATTATAATAACGAAAATGCGCAAGCAGAATAGAAAATTACGAAAATTACTTAAGGATAAATCGATTATGCAACAGCATACAAGAAAGCAATGACGTACGTAAAAGTTTCGATTGGGGAATGCGAGTAATTTCTCTCACTCACGCTTAATACTAGATGACTGTATAATTGACCAGTTGTATTGTACGTAATATATATAAAAGAAATTTTATATTTAATCGATTCGTCGCTTTTCTATTTTACTACTAATAAAATTATTAGTTCTTATATAGTTACCATTGATTATATTATGTAATAAAATATGTGTAGGCGTTTATACGAATATTAGTGCGCTTTTCAGCACACTTCGGTCGATGACATTTTTCTAAACAGTTTATTTTATCGTTCAATGAACTCTTATAGTAAATGTTGAGAAAGTATCAGAATTTCGATATCTTTCATAATAAATTAAACGTTTATTCTACTATTAGCCTTTACATTAAACGTTATTGCGTAAAAATACGTACACGCTATTGTAAGCATTATTATTTTGTAGAGTTTATACAGATGGGTCTAAGAGCAATACCTTACCCTTCGCAGGCGCGGCATTTTACATACCTCACCTGGCAATCACCAAATCATATCGTTTACCGAGTTTTTCCACTGTGTTTATAACAGAAGGATATGCAATTCTTAAAGCTTTGCAATTTGCACGAGTCAATATTACACATTCAAATGTACTTATTTTATCTGATTCCTTAAGTGTGCTTAACGCCATCCAAAATTCAAATCGTACATTCAAAACGAATAGAGTTATTTTGACAATAATAGAAAATGTAATGTATCTACAACAAAAGAATGTCCATGTGAAATTTACATGGATCCCAGCTCATATCGGGATCAAAGATAATGAAATTTGTGATCAGGCAGCTAAAATGGGGGCCTCCAGAGGCCTACTGATCCCTGCGATTCCCTCCACATGTTTAGCTGCGTCTGCGAAGGCGGATTTGCGTCATCGCTGGAGCTCCATGTTTTGTGCTACTCGGAATAATTTCTATAAACAAATTCAAACAAGTTTACCGAAACAATCTCTCTTTCTAATTAAGCCTCCTCATTCAATACCAATCCGTAAATTTTTCTCTCTTCTAATTCGTATTAGGTCAGGACATAATCTGCTGCCTAGTCATCTCCACCGGATAGGGCTGGTTAGTTCCAGTACTTGCCAGTCCTGTGGTTTGACGGCAGATATTAATCATATCATTTTTTCATGTAATCTATATAGTACACACAGAGAAACCCTAATCAAGATATTATTACAGTTATCTTCCCTCTGTACTCTATTGCATACCTCCTATCCTTAAATAATCGTCTTGTGTTAATATGGCCTCTTATATATATAAATCCAATATTATTCTGTAACCTTTACATCCTCGTATAGTGTATTTTCCTTATATGTCTTAGTTTAGTTATTTATATATTTCTATTTTATAACTCTTTCGTTAGCGTTAGCGTTTAGTTTATATAAACTTATATGTACAATGAGTAGTAATGGTTTTATAACCTAAACTCAATTAAAAATAAAGGAAAAAAAAAACATTTTTACATGTAAACGAACACTTAATCATTTTTGGAAAAATCGTGAACATATACCAACCATGAAAAAGTTTAAAAGCGTACCTATGGAAAGTTTTAAATAATTTAAGGTTCGCAACGAGAAATGTTATTAATGTAAGTTAGCAGCGGGGTCAACTGTTCATCATCTACTTTCTATTATTATAATTAATTATTACAATTTTATAATTCTATAATTCATTTCTAATTCATTTTTATAAGTTTGATTTATTTTCTAATTGAGTTTGTATTTAAGTTTTGGTATCAGTTTATATCATTTTCTTATTTCTTATTTACTTTTTTTTTTACATTGCTTTCATTTTTTTTTTTTTTAATCCTTATTTATAATGTTTATTTACTTCCGTTTAAGTTATAAGCATAAACTCTAAAAATTTTATATTAGATTGAATAAGGGACTATATGTTATCTCATCCCTTCTTCCATCGCAATAAGTTAATTTAAGTGTGGAGCTCCATGCCGTCGTGCTGGGAGCTCCATCATTATATTAATAATCTCGTTTGGTTTGTAGAGGGAGGGCGTTTTTAGTGAGTAAAAATCCCACACACTGATTTTGGTCCCCCCTAATAAAAACAAAAACTAAAATATTTTTATCATCAGTGTTTTTTGAAGATTTTCTTCCCCCCCCCCCCGCTTTAAAAAAAATGTAAAGAATCCAAAAACTAAGTAAAACCACTGCCAATGTTTTTCGCAGATCTAGTATCTAAAGCAATAAAGAAATCTACAACCTTGAGCATATCTTGAATATGAAAATAAAAATTTCTAATTTTTTTTTTATCGCTATCGTTAACTTACACCTAGCTAATGCTATTTGGTAAGTTTTGCAATTTATATGCGTACTATATCACGAGTAGCATTCCATCCAGTGATGGATGTTAAAAAATAAAAATTGAACCTCGTTATAAAAATAAGGGAATAATCCAGTATCACTGGTACTAATCCTTTTTTGTATATATAGTAAATCTTATTGTACGCGACCTATTGTTTGTGTTGTATGTAGTGAATCTAAAAATCGACTGATGCATCTGCAAAATGTATACACTCTGATGGTAAACATTCAGCTAATTATAAAGTATGCACTGTATATAAAGAAAAAAATAGTAATAAATAACCCAGTTAAATAAATTTTATATTTGGCCGATAGCACTATATTACGCCGAAACGCGGACTTTGAGTCAGCAGAATATTCGAAAGCTGGAAGCGGTGCTGGAGGAAAACGGAGCGTATTAAATGGACAATGGACTGATAAAATCACAAACGAATAAGTATTAAGTGGAGTTGAAAAAAAGAAGACATTGCTCTACCAGATAAAGAGAAGGCGGTTAACTTGGATGGGTCATGTTTTTCGATATGACGAATTATTACGGGATGTATTAGAAGGAACAATCCAAAGGAAAAAAGGACGAGACCGAACGAGGAATATATTCGTGGTCACGTTACTGAAGGATACACAAATGGACAAATATTCAGAGATGAAAAGGGCGGCGAACAACCGGTGCAATTGGAAAGCACTTATCACGAAATAAAGCCCGCCCCGATGATGATGACATGGAATATCGATGGACTAGCCCCATATTGACATGAGGTTGAACTATTTCTGATAAGCAACAAAATTGATATACTATTATTGTCTGAAACACATTATTTATAATACGTTACACCCAAGCGGAAAAGCACAGAAACGAACAGCAGTTATAATTAAAACTGGAACAAAACATCACGAGATGAGTAAATACTGTGAAGAATTTTTACAAGCTATCAATGTAATGATTGTAACTTCCGATCGTTCATTAGCAGTATTTTCAGTCTATTGTTCACCAAAGCACACTATAAGGCAGGAACAATTCGATAAGTATCTAAAAAACTCCAGAGACAGATTAGTGTCGGTTGGCGGCTTCAACGTCAAGCATACACTTTTCGGTTCTCGTCTTATTTATTCCAAGAAGTTATCAATTATCTACACGTGTTCAAAGGAACAAGTACGCTATCTTATTGGAACTGCACCATCGTATTTCTCAACTTTGAAAAAGGATTTCGATAAAATTTGGCATACAGATTTACTCTGTAAACCGAAATTACCTAGCCAATATTAGTCACTGTTTAAATCATATCTGACTGATAGGCGCTTTCAAGTTGTCATAAATGTAGTACACAAGCAAATATATTTTATACAAACAATACCGCAGGGCCAATCTTAATATTTCGATTAAATATGCGCATATGTTAGAAAAAGATAAAAAACAAACATGGAGACATACTTCAGCTAGTAGAGTTATTACTAATTTAGTAACCAATTACTACCAGATAAAGATCACTTCCATTATTGAATATTTGAAGAACGCGTACGTTTAAGCAGTCACTTCTCATGCGCTGTAGCAAGTTCTTGTAAAACGTCATCGACAGATTTCATATGTAAATCGTTACTAATGTCTTCATTTCGCAAGTACCAATCGTGCGCAATAGCGTGAAGGAGATAATGTTCTGTCGTTTCTGCACAAGATTTCTATTGTATTAGCATCGCATTCCCACACAAAAAAAAAAAAAAAATATCGTATGTACATATGTATAAAATTTTTTTCAACTTCTGCCAATTAATTCCTTAACCATGTTGATTATCTATGAAGGGTATCATCGCCTTCTCTTGTATGGGGAATACATCCATTGATATATTCAGCCCATCTCTTAAACTAGGTCGCGAATTCTAGTTCTTATCAATCGTCTGGTTCAGATGACGTCCGAAAGGGCAGCGATTAGCTCATTGCAGTGTCCGCGTATGCGTATTGCATGATTTCGAGCCCGCTACTCTATTGCTTCGTCGACCATGCAGAGACCCCCAAGTTCGCGATGAATAGCTTCATTGGTAACGTGCCGGTATTCCGTATATCAGCGTTAAAGTTTTATTTTTTATATTTCTGTTTGTCTTTTTCGCACATCTCCCATATAAGTGCAGCATAAATGTTGACGTTATTATTGCATTATATATTATTACTCTATTAGCTAAGGAGAGGTTCGAATGATATTAGCCAGTAGAGAGATCTTAACTTGATATCTAGTCGTTTTATTGTTTTTTTGCATATGTATTTTCCAGTTTTGTGTGCGATCTACGTGTACTCCTAGATATCTGATGCTGTTGCTTCTTGGTATAAGATTTTCTACCTAGTGATAGATAATTCTGATTATCAGTTCTATTGGTGAATGTGATATCGGTGCATTTATCAGGATTCGTTTGTAGTTTCCAGAATTGAGCCCACTGTAAAACAGCGTCCGAACTTTTCTCTAGTGCTGCAATCGCTACTTCAGGCTTCTTGTCTTAAGCAATGAGCAATACCTACGGTTGGAAGGTCCGCTGTATATAAATTGTACCGTAATCGGCCCAGTACACTTCCCTGAGAAATATCGGATTTAATTTAATGCGGTTCAGTCATCGTAGCATTTAAGGCGAAATTATCTGTTCGTTAAATATGATTTGATAAGTTGATAATACCGTTTAGGAAATATTGTTTTAATTTTATATAATAAACCTTCATGCCATATTTCAATAACGCTTTATTATATAGTTCGTTTTTCGAATACCTTCTTCATTTATTTCTACAATATTACGGATCTGTAGTTCTGTAGAGTGAGCATTCTTGAAACCAAATTGGTGTTGTGGAGTAACTTTATTTCCTTCTATTATATTAGTTAGTCTGATTGCTATTAACTTTTCAAGTAGTTTTGCAAAAAGCATCGAGATTGGACGGTATAGACTTAGTAATTTGATTATATAACACTAGTGTTCGCATTAAACGAGTTTAGTTATATTTTTGGTTTATTGAATTTTGCGTTTTCATAAATTTAGACATCGTTTGCATCAGAGTATATCGATGTTTCATCCTATATTATATGAAGCAGATTATTGCTTGTGTGATCTTGTATATCACGTAACAGCTTTGTTATTAATTTATCCCGGATTCAAGTTTCGTAACTTTCTATAATGTTGAATAATTAGCGATATAAAACGTATGAACATACCTGATTTTGTATTTTAATGTCACTCGGTGAAATTAACAAATGATATAAAATTAATCTCGATTATTTTAATATTATTATTAGGGCAGCATCCTATTAATTCAGCAAAACAATGAAATTATTTTCGAATCGTAACATTGTTATCAGTTTTGATTACCTTCCTTTAATATTGAAATTGTATATGGAAATATGGTATTTGTTATCGCAGCAAAAATGTACGCGGTTGAACGCGAATAGGTCATGACTAAGAAATAATGCCTCTTTTAACGGGTGAACGGGTGATACTGAAAAACAAGAGAGAAACTCACCACAGTCACACGCTCAATTTATTCTGATCTGTGCAGTAATAAATAAAGTGTTTATAATAAGCCGACAACAGTGTAGCTGTGTTTACTTGTGATTTGATTATGAGTAAAATCGTGTCTAATTTGTTCTTATTCTATCTTAGTCCCTATATCATATATACACAGCATACACACACACACATATATATATATATATATATATAAAAGTTTAATCGCCCAGATGAAATATTAACATTAATTTATCTGTGTCCCTTGTTTTATTTTTCCCACACTATATATATATATATATATATATATATATATATATATATATATATATATATATATATATATATAAGAAATTCCAGTGGCAAACCATTATTTCCATATTTTATTCAAGATTCATCACTTTGTAAAGAACTGTGAATCTTCTAGTTAACCAATGCCTTTAAACAACGTTCTCTCCTAACTCTCGAGTTAATGAGACTTCCTTTACTTTGCTATATGTGCATATGTTATGTATTCTAATGGCGGTCATTTAGACGAACACATACACATATTCTCCTTTAGAAAGAAATCTTACGCGCGTTTACCCTTCGACGTAGATGAGGTTTTTGAATAGAAGATCCAGTTTTACTGAAGAATGTGGAATCCTATACGCATAGCTAGAACCGTAAAATTAACAGAGACGTATTTTTTTGTAATCAACGAGAGAAATTCACAGTTCGTAGCTAAAGATTTCACGTGAATTTTAAATGAAGAACGATGTTTCGTGTTCAAATCCAGTTTGAAAGTGTCATGTTAATGCCGAATGAAATAGAAGAGAGAAGATTAAGAAAGAATAAGGTATATTTTTTATTTATGAAAGATAAAATTGCAGAATGACAGTGAAAAAAACTACTAGTTACGAAAAGATTAAACAAGGAGGAAGCGGTTGAAAAAAATCCTTGTAACGTAAATTTATCAGACAAAAACACGTTATTCAGCCAAAGGGAAACTAAAATACCTTATGGTTTAGTTAAAAATAGTGTGTATGAGTTTGCTTACAAGAATTCTAAACTAATTGGAAATCCTTTAATTATAAACTAACATAAGTTTATTCCTGATTTAAATCTCAGATTTAGATGTAAGTTCTTTGTGTCTGATTTTTCAATAACACAAATATTAACTGAGCATGTTAAGTTTAACCCTAGAATACTAACCCGTTTTAGTAAACGCATTTATTTTTCTTGATAATAATAATTATAGAATTCAACCAGCTCCTTTGGGCATCTAAACAAATTTAAAAATTACTTCCAAGTAGTGGAAGTAGCACTGAGGGTTAATTTTTTAGTCACAAGTCACAAAATTATAAATCCACAAGAAAAATACACTTGTTATTTTGATAGGTAGTTCCCTTTTTGGGATGAATTTTTTTTTCATATACGGTACGAAATGACAGAAGTATGTAAAAGCAATACATCCATTTAGTAGATGCCTCTAGATAATTTTTAACGTTTTCGTAGAAATATGCCTTTACGGCCTACCCAACGTAATACTGCACGTACGAAGTAACTCATATTTTTATTGAACATAGACACAACTTCTCTAGAAACATGATGTATCATTGTACAGATATTTCACGTCAAATATATATATTTATATATATATATATATATATATATATATATATATATATATATATATTCCATATTATTGAAAATGACAATTTTATTAACACCGAACGATCGTGTACCCTGTAAGTAAGGAGCATGATCAATGAAATGATTAATCCGCTATATTAACGTTCCCAATTTGAATAAAACTTTTCAATTTAATATGTTTTATTTTTAGAACTAAAAAGCGTACATATTATTCGTCGTACATGACAGTCTTATCGTTTTGTAATTCTCCCATGTTTTTAATTAAATAAAAACGATAATGTCCCAAGTAAAAGTAATAATTTACAGTATAGATGATGAGTTTCCTATTTTAAAGGGTAAAACGAAATATTTTGTAAGGTTAGATAAATAATAAAATAACAATAACTCTAATAATAATAAAAATAAAGTAATAAAATAATAATAATTATTAAATAATAATAATAATAATAAAAGCAGTTAGAAATAAAGAAATATATCATTATGTAATAATTTAGGACTTTTACGATGAAAAATATAGCGCTTAGATAAAAAAAAAAAAGTAACATTATTTCGTTCAGAGCGCGCTGCGATCATGTGTGCCTGCCTCAACGTAGTTCAGTTAATTTGTTTATCAGTTTCTCCTTATCTTTTTTATTTCTGTAAAAGAGGAAAGGATTCACCGTCATCAGTTCTTAATAATTAGATAATTTACGTTAATAATTCGTAATGTGATTCAGGCTATTCGTAATTTAATTAGACGTTTTCCGAAAATTTTTCTATTGTCGGAGAGACCGCTCCCTTCCTAGGAAAGTACGTAATATATTAGTCGATTGCCATTAATGAATAATTTCTAATTTGTTTTTCCGGGTAAAACATTTAATTTCCTGAAAAAATTCGTACTATTTTTTTTTGGTCCAAACCAAAAATGTCGCTAGGAAATTGCTTACATATGATATATAATATGTATACATTATATATATATATATATATATATATATATATATATATATATATATATATATATATATGTATACCATAATCATATTGTGTTCAATCCTAAGGTTGGTTTGTCATTGACTCCAATCTCTGTCGATTCTGTGCCGTGCGTTTCAGTTCTTCATACGATGACGCCGTCACATCTTCGAGTATCTGTGAAATGTAATCTGTTCGCAGCCTTCCAATCACATTCATTCAATGCATCCCTTCTATTAGATTAGCCCTTCGTGTCGCAATATCATTTGGGTTCTTTTTTTTACTATTATTTTTAACGTCAGTTTTTCATTAATTCTTCTCAATACTTCCTCGTTGGTTATCTTATGTGTCCATTTTATTTTTAGTAATCTTCTGTAACACGAGAGTTCTAATACCATCAGTCTTAGCTTCTCATCTTTCGTCATTATCCAATGTATATATATATATATATAATCATCATCAATATGTTTCTTCTTCTGTTGGAGAAAATTGCATGCAATAATTACTAATTTACACCAAACGATTTCTTGCTAGGTCGATCATCTGTTGCAGCTTCAGACTTTTTTGTACGTCTGTTATTTGTTTTTTCGATGTTAATTTTCATTCCGTATTATACGTCCTGCATTATTTATCCTAACATATTGTGCATTTGTGACTCTGATTCAGCGATTATCACTTTATCATCAGCGTAACTTATTTCATTAAATCTATAGCCCGTTTATTTTTATTGTCATCTCGATTTCCGCTTCCTTTATGAATTCTTCTGCATAAGCATTAAACAGTCTTGCCGATAAAAGGCATGCTTGTCTTACGTCTTTCCTCATATTACACTTGTATTATCTATCTTTATATTTGCGTATTGATTCCAAATACAAATTTTTTATCATGCGCAGATCCCTATTATCAATGTTATGTTTTCTCGAAAAATCTCCATTAATTTTCCCGGTGATTTTACACGGTCAAAAACCTGAATCACACACTAAAAATACTACTGTCAATAATAAATGCCCGAATAGAATTGTAAAATCGTTGAAAAACTGAGGGAAACATAATATTATGGCTTTGTCGCCAAAAAGGGAACAATGCTGAAAATCATAATATAGAGACACCTAAATGCAGAGACGTCGTAGCTTCATATATATATATATACGTATATAGGGAATTGTAACGAAATGGATCCTCATAAATGAAGTTGTCTGAAGTTTTATTTGTTGCCTGGTTTATCATTTCACCTATTGACGCGGTGACAGCGATTTTATAAATTCTATCCATAATTGTCACCATGACTTTCGACACATCTGTTGCAATAATTTTTTCTGTCGCGTGATTCGTCCGGCGAAGATTATTATCCATTTTTGCGCCACGGTTTTCTAGTCTACCTTCACTTGTTCAAGTATGGATAAATTAGTTCTACTCGCAATCCACGATATCGTTAGCATTCGCTTCCAACGGTGTTCGTTATTTTCTTTTTTTATCGCTTTTCGACTTGTTCATAATTTGAATTTTTAATTTGCTATATTCTTTTATGATTCATTTCATTTCATTTGATTTTATTTTATGTATATATATTTACAAACTCGTTCGAATACTTTTACCTGATGGAAGAAGAGACTATGGTTCCTTCATCCATTTTTCCATCACAATTATTATAGGGCGGTGGTGTCCTAAATTATTTTTTTTACGTTCCACCATTTTAGTTAAAATTGATTGTTTCTTTCCCTATAGAGGGAGGGTTTTTTTTAGTGGGCAAAAATCCCACACGCTGCTTCTTTGGAATTTAGGGGTGCTTGTATAGTGCAAGTGCTGATCTCAAATATATATATTACTTATTTATACATCAGTCAGTGTCTTTTAAAAACCTTTCCCCCTAACGGCTTAAAAAAAATAACAAAAAACTAACGTTAAGTGAAGATTGCAAAAATAATAAATAGTTAATAAAAAAAAAAAAAAAAAACAATTTGACGCTAAAATAATCTTACAATAGTCAGGACGTTCGAGGAGTATGGTGTTGATGATGTATATATATTTGCATTATTACACGCTACGTATACGTTTATATTATATATATATGTATGTATGTTTTGGTTGTATGTATTGATTGTATGTATGTATGTATGGTAGTGTGTAGGTTCTATCTTTTGTAATAATTGTTTTAAATTCAAGCGCCTGATTCTTTTCATTATTAGCGCTATTTCAATATTTTCTTTTATTAATGAAGCGTCCTGTTCACTCCCACTCGCCCATGCTCAGAAATTGTTTTATTGTATTTCGCTGATAGGAGCGGTTTGCTTTCGACGCGGCGGTCTGCGGAGTTTCACGATTTATAGTTAGCGCCTTGTTGATCGGAGAACTTGGGTGTTTGCGAACGTTTATAAGAGTGACAAAGTAGATTAGGTTCAGTCGGTGGTGTTAAAAAATTTTGTGTAAGTCGATTGTTTTCGTGTTACACGATCGTGTATTAATTATATTCAGACGTAAATCTTTACGACTGTATAATATAATCATATTCTTTCCTAATTATTCTTATTAATTATTTTTCATTCGTTGAATATTAAAAATTAATAATAATAATAATTTTTCAGTTTTTCCCGATAAAATAGAAATATCGAAAGATCTGACTTTTTTTGTTATCTGCCGGAAAATTACGGTAAGTGTTATTTTGGAAATAATTAAAAAAAATATATATATATTTACTTATTTAGCGTACATTTTTTACACAGAATTTTTAAAAATTTTATTTCTAAAAAATTAATTTTTAATAATGAATTTTTTAAAAATTAATTTTTATTAAATAATTTATAATAATTAATTTTGAAAATTAATTTTTATTAATTAATTTTTAAAAATTAATTTTTATTAATTAATTTTTTTTTATTATTATTATTCGAAATCGCTATTATTAAACAAGCCATGGTTGTAACTTTCGATACTGTATCGTATCGGTTTTTTCTGTACTTGAAAGAAATGATACAATTTAATATCTAATATTACATTAATATTATAACGAGCGCAGATATATATATGCTCAAGTTTCAATACAAATTTTTAACATTGAAATTTAGTTCGTTTTTAAATGTACATAACGCAACTATATTAAGTTGAAGAGTAATATGGTTATCGTAATTATATTCGTAAAAATATATAATGGATATATTCGCAAACTTATAGCTCAAAATGTTACTGCGTTTGTATTTTCAAAATTAGTGTAAAACGTCGTATCAATGTCAGCAACCTCAGGTCCCCTATAATTCTTGCTTATATATATATATATATATATATATATATATATATATATATATATATATATATATATATATATATATAATTATGCATGCATGCGTCTGTGTTGTTTGTAAATTTATTTATTTTATCTAGACAGATAAAATTTTAAATATTATTTTAACCAATCATAGTCATATAAATCTTTTTTTATATAATGTTGGTTATTCTGCGTACTATCAGCTGCAGCCGTCTATCCCTAGGTTCCCATGGTTCTACTTTTTTAGAAACATTAAGCGGAGAGGAATTGTACTTATCAGCGGTTTGCGGTTTGCGCATTGCTTGTTGCCGGACCGCCTGTTCCTTGTGCAGCTTAGAGAAAATCCGTATTGCCCTCTACATGCTGGTCGTGCAGTCTGCTACCCTGATCACGTGTTCTTCGAATGCCCTTCCTTAACAGCATTACGCTCCGAACTGTATCTTAAATTACTGCACGCGTCTCGTAATGATCCTCCTTATAACGTATTGTCCCTTCTGTATATTGAGAATTTACATCTGTTCCCGGACATAGCGATTTTTCTGAAGAAAGTTTATAAAAATATGAGTTAGTAATTATTACGGTATCACGTTGGGTAAGCTGTAAAGGCATCCCCATTATTAAAAAAAAAAAAAAAAAAAAAAAATATATTAAATATTGGTATCGAACTTGATTATAATCATTATTATTAATCAGCATCGTTGAATATTGTTATTAGATATTATTATTTAGTAGCCAAATGGACGATTCAACTTGTGTTAAGATATATTATTTTGCATTGTTTTCTTCTTGTTATCGTATAATGGTCGATGAGAAATGCGATAAGTAGTGATACGAATAATAATAGGTGTCATTCTTATTGTAAATCTCGTTTCAATTTTATGAACTAGTCTCTATGACTACGTCTATCTTTTAACGTTACGAGTAAAGGTACAAATCCTCGTATATATGTTGCATTGTCTATTTAGCATTTACGCCTTTGCGTACAATTGATGTAGTCGTAGTCTTGCTATTTGTATTAAATAACGTCATATTCCTTGTCCGATTCAAATTATATTCGTGATCTTCCAGTCTTTCCTGGATAAGTCCGTTCGCGGAACTTCTTTTCTTCGATCGACTACTAAGTGGGATTTTTTTGGTATATTGTAGATTCCTTTCTCGCGTCGTTTAACATTTACGAAAATGTTTCAAGTCTTCCGATAATAATTTGCCTGATGTCGAAGCTGATGAATTTAAGTCTTAACACCGGTGTGGATCTTATCCCTTCGAAGATCGACAGTTCGAAGTAAATGTAAACTTTATTTTTAGCCCTAATAAAAGCCGCCTCTAGTCTAATTTCAGACGGAACTATATTATACAGCGGCGTAGACTTGATCGTTCCGGATATAATTCGGAAGACTTCATTTAAACATCTACTGTTTTGCTCCAGACTGATGGAGCAGCATTCAGCTGCCGACTATACAAACGCCGAGGTATTCTGAGTATTTTTACACCAGCGCCTAAACAAAAATCGATTTTTGCTATCCGGCTGTTGAGATGGAAAAAACGCTGTCTTTGTTTTGCGCGGATTTGACCGCAACTAACATTTATGCTTGTTTATTTACTCGTTTGTGTTAGGTCGTTTTCCATAGTTTGATATGGAATTACGCAGGTCTTTCTCTAACATGGTGATGACTATGTCGTCTGCATGCTGGAAATTTTGTACTAAATGTATGCAGGATATCGATGATATAGATAATAAAAAAAGCTGTGCCTCCGAGCACATGGAAAAAGTGAAACTTAAAGACGTTTTAACTAAATTGGATGGAGTGTTTTTTTTTTTTAAACATAGTTTTGAAACACGCGTGTTGGTAATGCGGTACATGTGAACGGTATATATGCATATATATACATATATATACATATATATATATATATATATATATATATATATATATATATATATATATATATATATATATATAAACTAGCGGATCCGGTAAACGTTGTCTTACCAGAACGTTGTGTTGTTTACCATTAGCAGATTAAGAAAAATAATAGCAAACCAAGGAAATCTTAAATCATACGAAAACGTGTATTGATAAATAAATCCAAACATACATACATTTATATAATGGGAATGATAGTAGACGGACACAAATTAACATAACATTTTCAATTTCATTTATTAATAAATTACCTTTAATTATAATAAAACATAGTTAAAGTTTAAGATCACCCACCCAAAACCTCCCAATGATAACCTATATATATATATATATATAAAATTATCACAGCTACCAAACGGTAACATACTGAACGCGCTAGTTGTCGTTTGTAATTGTAAAGCCTACAACACGCGCGTTAACGTAGCGTGCATAATGCGCACGCATTCAATTAATAATAATAAGGCAAGAAAATTTTAAACGGGTTGTATGCCCGCCGTGTGTTAAACAATGACATTTGATAGATTACTAAACATCTGAAGATATATATATATATATATGCATTTCATAGTGCTTATTGAACATAATATACATTTATATAACGATATATAGATATATAATTAGCATTGCCTATGCTAAAAGCATTCTGTATATAACGCGATATATATAGGTATATAAATAACATTGCCCATGCTAAAAACATTGTGGAATCGGCAGACCAAAAAACGCTCCCAGAATTATTTTTAAAAATAGAAAATCAAATTTTCAACTCGCGATTTCTCGTTACCGGTTAATTTTGGTAACACTTACGTTATAATATAAATGATAGATCTCCGCGTCTACTTTCTTTTAATGCCGACCCGAACCCTCTATCTATCAATATATATATATATATATATATATATATATATATATATATATATATATATATATATATATATATATATATATATATATATCCGTCCATTAATTCGGCTCACTGACTCGTTTTGTGCGTTAACTTCCCATATAAATCACGTCAATAGAAGTTTCACTTCAAACGGAACGATGCCAATATTGAATACTTGAGGAAATCCGTGTTTTACTGGACGATTGCCGCTATTTTTCACCTATGAAAACACGAAAATACCTATGCGACAGCGTGCTATTTGTAAGTTGCAAGATTCGAGAGCGTGGAATAATAGAAGCCAGCTTTAATAATAATCCCCGGCGCCGAACATCCGGCCAAGAATGTATTGTTATTATTATTTAATTATTTTAATTATTTTTAGTATCATTTGCGTCATCATATCCTTTTCAAATGATTTGTTGTTCGTTTTATTGGTAGACTATTATTTGCGTATGTTCGTGTATGCATCGTGCTAGTGATACATTTTGCTTTTAATCAAATTTAAAATTGCTTTCCGTTTTTTCTATCGTGATTATTCACGTTTTGTTCGCCGTAATTATACTATTCCGATAGGTCTGTCGAGTCCCGTACCTAGTGTAGATGATGTCGTATGTTAAGTATTCACATGGAAATTCCGTAACCATGTTATACACCTGATACGAATATCTTTCCATTCACCCCTGAAAGCGGTGCGTGGTTAATAAGATTGTTAAGACCGAATTATTCGTACGTT
This sequence comes from Coronaproctus castanopsis, assembly GCA_032883995.1. Lineage (NCBI taxonomy): Eukaryota > Metazoa > Arthropoda > Insecta > Hemiptera > Monophlebidae > Coronaproctus > Coronaproctus castanopsis. The sequence continues at coordinate 5,429,296 of CM065054.1, forward strand.
TATATAATTTTCTAGGGACCGTCGTACATCCACGTTTTCGTTAAAATCGTTTTCCCTGAGCAATAACGTTCTGTATGTTAAATTTCTTATTTCGTTTCTGGAAGCAACCTTCGTGGATCCGGTACAGTTGATGATGCTGCTGTTAACTTTCTGATCGTAATATAAATTTTCGTTATTTGTTTTAAGTATTTAAAATTATCAGTCACTGCGTGAAACGGAGCTTGAGTTTTTCTTCGTTTTACCTTCATTCTATATCCAGCCCGGGTCGTTTGCATATTTAATTATTTTTAAAGATCGCTGAAAATATTCGAACTCATTGATCGAAATTATAAACATCATTTTAATAATTGAGACAAATCCTTTGTTTTGCTATTATTTCGCGAAATGAATCTTATTACTGAATAACTACTAATATTATCGCTACTTCTATCAGTTTTTTTTTTCAACACGTGTATTTATTAAATTCGAGGAGAAGAATACCGCATATTACAAACTTTAGAATGGAAGGAAAACAGCTGAGAGTTACATGGAAGTTCGAATGGATAATGAACATAAAGGACTGACTATAAATATAGGACGTCGGAGAGTTTGTTGAAGCAGTAACAAATAGAACACTAAAATCAGTTAACGCTTCAAGGATGTAGGGCACCAAAAAAAAAAAAAAAAAAAGAAGCATTTGATAATATAATCAACATTTTATACGTTAATTAAACTCGATAGAATTAGGACTGGACGGGGAAGATGCGGATGTCTAATGCAGAAATGGGCTATGACGACATCGGCTGCGTGCCAGTGCGAAAATCAAAGACCACCAATGCAGCATATATTAGAGGACTGTAGCGAATTTGGACCTATAGGTTTAATACTTGATTACTAAAAATAGTTGAAATCACTAAATTTATTTAATTATGCGAAGCTTTTCGGCATTTACGCCATTGTCAAGCTATATACAATTAAAATTAATTATATAAAAACATAAAATATTAATTTAAAACGAAGTTTACAATTTTACACAAAAATGAATTATAAATACTTAAATAAGTATTTATAATTCATTTTTAATATTTTATGTTTTTATATAATTAATTTTAATTGTATATAGCTTGACAATGGCGTAAATGCCGAAAAGCTTCGCTAATTAAATAAATTTAGTGATTTCAACTATTTTTAGTAATCAAGTAGAAATAAAATCACTACATTCCACAATCTAAACTATAGGTTTAACATTAGAAGATGTTAACGAACTTAACGAGCCATAGACTGGCCAAATAAATTTCGAGTTAGTTATGATGGCAATTTTGTACAATTATATATATATAACCGACGATTATAAGAAGAAGATTTACACATTTTCTTCAATAAAAATTAACAATAAACATTTAACTCGTGATACTGTACTGTGCATATATATTCGGCATTCACACTCGCACGCGCACAATGATTCTGAGTCGCATCTCTCTTATACACTCATTTGCACTCTTATTTTCACTCTCACTTTTTCCTATTTTATTCTTATTTATTTCGAATTTGCACAATTTGTCGTCATTCGAATTTTACTCAACATCACGTACGTTACTTTTATTTATTTTTCTTTTGATTTATTTAATTAATCTTATTTTTATCGTTATTTATATATTAGTATTTATTACGACGTTCAGTCATATTTTCAATTATTGTTTTTGTTCGTTCATTTTTTTTCTTTTCCCACTAAGTCGGGTGGAAGTTTGTTTAGAAATTTCGCCAGTAGCGTCTCGTACATAAAGGTTAAGCTAAAATATCTAGAACGGCATAAAAATTAATAATGATGCAATAAAATAGTTACAAAGTACTAATTATTTTACGGAGAGATTAAACACAACGAGTGAATTTTAATTATATTTTTCGTAGAATATATTATAAAAAGTAAAAAATCTTTAAAAAAGTGTTTTGAAATGCCTACTTACAACGGTTGGTCTGAAGAAGGCATTGGAAAATAATATACAGCGTTATATGATTATTTTGCGCCTACTGCTACTATGGGTGTACAGTTTACATAGTGCTGCATTAGCAACTGTTGGTTGCAATCGTTTTTTTGTAACCAGAATGCTTGAAGTACACATACACACACACACTTGACGCGGCACAATATGTTTTTCTCATTGTGTTGTTCACGTGAGCACACGACCGTAGCCCTTTATGGACCCAGGTGCCGGCTTTTAGATAATTCCGCTGAATCAGCATTTCAGATCGCGCTGGGTCACCGTCGTTTTTCAGATAATCATAATAAACATCTCCCAATAATAATCATAAACATGTTACGATAATAATGATAAACGTCTATCAGGAAAATAATTCTTAAAATTAAAAACCTTGCCGAGAAAATAATTATTTTTAGTCTGAAATTTTTTTCTCCGGTTTTATATATATATATATATATGTATATATACACACGTATAAGCCACTTGAACACAAGCATATTACGTGTATATATACATATATTTAATAAGGGTGTGTGTATGCGAATAAGTGTATATATTTATATATGTACACATATATGCGCATACATATACATAAATGTAATATATACATGTAATATGTGTGTTTGTGTATGCGCATATAGGTGTATATATTTATATATATACCTATATGCGCATACACACACACACATATTACATGTATATATTACATATATGTATATATAATCCATGTACCTAAAGCCGAAAATACATATTTATCAAAAATATAAATAATTATATATTAAAACGTGTTGTTCAAAATTGTACTGGTATTTCATGTAATTAGGACAATACAAACTATTTTTAATATTCTGACTGACATAGACGCATGTTTTCCATAAACTTAATGGATAGGCTAAACTGTTATTTGTACCCTTTTACATTATACTTCAAATATATTTAAAAAAAAATGTATTTACATTTGGGTTCTTCACTAAAAAAGAATTTTAACTTAATGTTTTTGTGGGAACCCTTTCATCTGTGACCTGAGGTAATTTATCGCAGTTGTCCCCCTTATACATAAATGATGAAGCGTCAATTTATATACATCAACAAATGTATAGGGTTGTTCCAGTGGTTATCGCCAATTTATAATAAAATATTTTGAACTAATTTTTTTAATTTTAATCAGTTTACTACAATCGAATAAAATCTGTAACAAAATATTAATTTATGATTAAAATTTTATCGAATTGAAAAGAATTAAAAATAGACGCGTTTTTTTTGTGTGTCATTATAATTTGAAAATTTTGCTTAAAATACTCGTAACTACAAATTATTTAAATTTATTTTTAGTTTCCTCACAAAAATTGCCTAACTGGTTATATAAATATCTATGACTGAAAATAAATTGGAAACGGTAAAAATCATTATTCATGAAGTATAATCAAAACAAAAAAATTAATGCCGATTTTTAAAAATTGACTTAATCAATAAAGTTTAGTTTCTGTACATCTAAAGACAAACACTAACAATATAGAATTAAAAACAAAGCAAATCAGGAAAATTATAGTAAATGTTTGGGAACCAAGTTGGAAGTGGAAGTTTCTTTACTTCCTCACAATTTTTTTTATTATAGAATTTTTTATTGGATGGAAGCTAAATCGCGAAAATGACGTCACACTGGTGAGATTGTTCCACTTCATACACAAATATATCTTACGTTTTTAATGAAATTCGAAAATTACTACTCACTTCATGCATATGTATGTATAAATTAATCCCCTAATATTACGCTAAATTATATATATTTCCACCTACGCATACGTGCCGTAAACGTGTAGTTTTATATATATATATGTATTTTTCCTTTTTTAATTTTTCACGGCTGTGATTCATTTCTTTTCAGATAAATGTATATTTTCGTTTACTTTCTTTTTTGTTTACTTATGTCTAATCAATGTTTCTGGGTCCTACGTTGTTCCCCTGTAGCCATGCAGTCTATTTTCGTGGTGTGCAAATACTTTTTTGACCCACGGTATATATGTATATATATATATATATAGAGAGAGAGAGAGAGAGATCTGCCACAAAAGAGAGACAACTGGGATTCTCCCACAAACATTAAAAATTAGTTTTTAGTCAGAAACCCAAATATAAATAATTTTTTTAAACATATATTTGAAGTATCATACAAAAGGGTAAAAATTACAGTTTGTTCACAGCCCATCCATTTAAGTTTATAGAAAACACGCGTTTCTTTCAGTCAGAATATTAAAAATTGTTTGTATTGTGCTAATTACACGAAAATAATAGTATAATTTTGAACGACATGTTTTATTATGTAATTATTTATATTTTTGAGAAATATGTACTTTCGTCTTTTGGTACATGGATACATGTAATATATACATGTAATATGGGGGGGTGTAGAATAAGTATACCTTTCAAAGATAACAACAAAAAGGTGGAATATATTTAACATTGGCTACTGTTAAAGTAGCAGATCTAGTTGAGTAATGGAAACTTGCGAATTAAACGTTAGCTATCATTACTATGTTATCTTTTATATAAATATAGCTACTGATACAACATATGATAATGATATCAAAGTTATTAACTACAACAGGTTAACCATACATTTAAGAAAACATAATAACTTACCACACTGGAGTAAAAATTGTAATTAGCAACGATGAAATTAACAAAATAATCGCACATTTGAAAACTAAGGTGGCTTCAGGCAGAGACAAAATACCCAATGGATTCATTAAAAAAATTTACAACCTATTCACGTGTGTTATTCCTAAGCGTATTAATGTACTTATTGAATACAAATACTGCCCTGCGATACGGAACTTAAACAAAACCAAAGGCATTCGACAGCTTAGATCTAAATAAGATTATTTCATTATTACAAGATTTAATATTACTTGAATTAGGTATGTACTCTAAAAAAAAATTTTTTATGCAAGTATAACAAGGGTCTGTGTTAGGACCATTTTTATGGAACATAGTGTTCTCCCAAATTTAAAAAATACACCTTATAACGTGAAGATATTTACCCACGTTGATGATATAGTCATAGTAATCGGAGACAAAAGTGAGGTTCCACTAGAAAAGAAATTATGCTAAGTGTACCACACTGTAAATAACTGATTATGGTCATTCAACTTTCGAAGTCAACAAAAAGTAAAAAGTTAAATTTATCTCAATATGGTTTAGACATTCGATTTGTAACATAAATTAAATTAATTGACAAAAATTTAAAATTTAATAACCGCTTTAATTATATTACAACCAAAATCAGTAAATTTACGAGAGTATGACGTGTTTTCAACAACTTTCGCGTAAGTCATATTTTTCTATCTCATGAATCGTTGCGAAAAAATCGATAGTCGAGAAAAAGCAGAAAGATGCCTTTTTGAAATATTCGGGTTCAGATTGAGATTTTTTACGCGGTTTTTCACATTTATACACGATAGAGTTATGATAGAAAATCAGATCGGCGAAGACTAAATCGTTTAAAAACGTTTACATCATGCGCAATAAATTCGACGGTAACATAGTATGTATAATGGGCACACGTACAAATAATAAATAAGAAAGTTTTAAACGAGTTGTATGTTTGACGTATGTTAGACAAAGACGGTAAATACACATGTATATATATGTTCATAATAGTTTAAAAAATTGCGAGGTTTATGACTATTGACATTTTTGGGTTCGGTTTGAAATTTTTTCCGCGGTTTTTTCGCTTTATACGATAGATCTTATATATAAATGACGATTTTAAGAGTCAGAATTGTTTAAAAATGTATACGTCGCACTCTATGCCCTGTCAAAGATAGCACGTCGGCAATCTAAAAATTCGTAGCTCGAGACCTATCGATCGCAAAGAAAAACGATTTTCCATTTCGAACTCGTTATTTTAATATCTCGTAAATCGATTCTATAGAAATTTTTAAAAAATCGAAATTCGAAAAACCCCTCCAAATCCAACCAAATTTTTTTCGAACCACGACGACTTAATTTAATCGGTTTTTCTATGTATATTTAATTAGCTAATAACAATTCCATTTAACTCCGCGACTATTTTATATAGAGACACAGTATGTATAATTAAAATTTTCCGCTATAGGATAAGGTGAAAAAAAGTCGAATAACATTAGATGGTCGGACGAATAATTAGATGGCTACTAAAAAAAAGTTGAAAAAAGAGATGATTTGTAAAACTTTGAACTCCTTTAAAACTCGACTTTTTCCTAGACATGTGTGATAGATAGAGGGATGATATTTATGACGGAAAATGTTCGTTAGGACATTTAGAAAATTCTCTCGTGATATATTTTCGATTTATTTTTTATTAAGAACTTTCTCGGATCCGACGTATATTCTTAATGTTATTAAGCTTGTTAGAGAAGAACAAATTTTGGATAGTATATATAAAATAAAAAAATAAATAAAAATATATACAAATAATTATGAGTATTTTAAGTGAAATATACAGAATTGTCAAAATTTTATTTTCAAATTATAATGACCCAACATAAAAAAAGGCGCGTCTATTTTTTATTTTTTTTTAATTCGATAAAATTTTAATCATAAATTAATATTTTATTACAGATTTTATTCGTTTGTAGTAAACTGATTAAAATTAAAGAAATTAGCTTAAAATATTTCATTATAAATTTTCGTAAACGACTGGAACAACCTATACATTATATATATACATATACATACATACATACATACATACATATATAGAAAGAGAGAAAGAGGGAGAGAAAGAGTGAGTGAAAGATCCTCCGCGAAATAGGAACAACTAGGATAAATTACCCCGGGCCACAGATGAAAGCGGTCTCTCAAAAATTCGTTTTTAGTCAGAAACCCAAGTGTACATTTTTTTAAAATATAATTTGAACTGTAATACAAAAGGGTACAAATAACAGTTTGTTCACACCCCATCCATTTAAGTTTATGGAAAACAAGCGATATAAGTTTGTATTGTCCTAATTACATGAAAGTACCAGTACAATTTTAAACGACACATTTTATTATATAATTATTTATATTTTTGGGAAATATGTACTTTCGTCTTTCGGTACATGGATATATGTACATATGTATAATATGTGTGTATGTGTGCATGTATATATGTATATATATACGTATATGCGCATACACACACCCGCATTACATGACATATTACATATATGTATATATACATGTAAATGTGTAATATGGGTGTATGTGCATGAGCATGTACGATGGTATATATATATTTATATATATAGATAGATAGATAGATATATATAGATATTATTATTATTAAATTAAATTAACGTGCCATGTACAGCAGTCAAGGCTAGAGGCACGATAGGAAAGGAGGATTAGATTGAGGAATAGAGACCGGATAGATGGAGGAAGATAATTAGGTTCGACAATGAAACATGATCATCTTTGAAGAGGAGATGGAGCGAAGGAGAAAGATTAAGAGACGCTCGAAGCGAGGAGTATGAGGGACAATCGACCAGAATATAGGAAACGGAGAGGACAACATTACAGCCGGGACATACAGGAGCCAAAGTTCTGTTAATGAGATATGAATGAGTAAGACGCGTATGTCCCAAGCGTAATCTGGTGATAACCACATCATCTCTACGGTTTGAAAGCGAAGTTATCCAAGGATCAACCGAATATTTGATTTGCCGCAACTTGTTGGTTTGTGGCGTTAGCTGCCACTCCTTCTCCCATAATGTAAAAAACCCATTTATGACGAACTTCTTAAGGTCACGCGCTGGAACTGGAACATTCGAAACCGGCAAGAACACAGCAGCTTCCCTGGCCGCTTTATCAGCCAGTTCGTTCCTATGAATACCGGCATGAGCTGGGATCCACAGGAACGTCACCTTCTAACTCAGCTGCCAGTAGCATTTTCGTCACTTTCTTGGCTATTGGGTGCTGATCATGTTTGAAAACGTCGCAGAGAGCGCGGAGTGCTGGATGAGAATCAGAACATATAATCGATGGTTTATCAACATCGGAGCGCGTTAAATATTCCATGGCAAGATACATAGCGTATAATTCAGCTAAAATGATGGGGAATGTCTGTGTGGCAGCGAATATATTGCTCCAATCTCTGACAACTGAGCAACCGGCAAACCCATTATATATAAATATATATATATATATATATATATATATATATATATGTATGTATATATAGATATATATATACGTGTATACGTGTTATATATATAACCTGGGAAAAATATTATTATTTTCCGGGCTGAAAAATAATTACTTTCCTCTATCTTTTTTTAATTTTTAAGAATTATTTTCCTCATAGATGTTTGTTATTATTATTGGACGATGTTTATTATGATCATTGCAATATGTTTATGATTATTATTGCAAGATATTTATTATGATTATCTTAAATATCGGGCGAGCCCAGCATGTGCGGAAATGCTGATTCGTCGGAATTATGGCCTTAGCGGCGCCTGGGCCCATATCTTCGGTCACCGGAAATTTCATCTCTTTCTGGGATTAATTTTTTTTGTGGGAATTTCTATTGGCTTTTTTATATTTACCGGAGTACATTTCTTGTGTACGAGTTGTTTCGTTGCCTCTCTCCAGTTTGCTGTTCATATTATTACTGACCAATGTTAATATACCTATAATTTTTCCTTACCCAAGCTTTACATTTTGGATTTTCAAAACGCCTTTCGATTGTTTTTTGGACTGGGCGCAATGCTTTCTAATGGTATATATATATATATATATATATATATATATATATATATATATGTGTGTGTGTGTGTGTGTGTGTGTGTGTGTGTGCGTTTATTTATATTTATATTTGAGAATCAGATCGGAATAACATATTTTTCATAGTAATTAAAATATCGAACACGACTATAACGAATGTTTATAAACCCCCTAATGTTAAGTGGAAAACCAAAATACTTCCAATATTTAAACATCCTTCGATCTATATTGGTGATTACAATAGCCACTCAACAAACTGGGGATACGCCAATGAAGATGAAAACGGAAAGATGCTTAATAATTGGATAGAGTTAAACAATATGGAACTGATCTATAATGCAAAAGACAATGGAACTTTTAGATCCACAAGATGGAACAAGACATATACACCAGATTTGTGTATTGTTTCTACAAGCGACATGGTAGACTGTATTGATAAACCTCAAAGGATAACGCTGGATGCTTTTCCACACAGCCAACATCGGCCAGTTATGTTAATAATCTCACCTGGCATACCAGTGATAAACTCAGTTTAAAAAAAGAGATGGAACTTCAAGAAGGCCAACTGGGATAATTTCAGGGATCATATCGAAAATGCACTAAAAAATATTACCCCCTCTCTTAAAAACTACAACTCATTCCACTGTGCAGTTAAAGATGCAGCCAGATATAGTATACCTCGTGGTTTTAGGAAAGAGTATATTCCAGGTTGGTCAGCCGAATGCGAACAGTTACTGCAAAAGTTTAGACATACACAAGAAAAGGAGACGGCAGAAATACTACTTACAAAACTGAATAGCGTAAGACGACAAAAATGGATCAATACAGTTGAAAACATCGATTTCACACATAGTAGTCGGAAGGCATGGAATCTTCTTAGAAGATTAGGGACAGATCCGGTGAACATGCGTAAAATTCAGGCTCAATTAAAACCTGATAGAATAGCTACAAGACTCTTAAAATTAAGTAAATACAAAATGGATAAGGAAGTATCCTAGAAATTAAGAAACAATTGTATAACCTCAAAAGAATCCTAACACCACATAATATCTTTTCAAAAAATATTGAAATTAATGAGTTAGAAGCGGCATTAAAATCTACCAAGAGTGGCAAGGCCGCTGGCCTAGACGGAATTTACCCAGAATTTATGAAGAATTTGGGAGAAACAGCAAAAAGATTCATTATCACTATTTATAATGAAATATTAGATGGCGGCCAATTGCCCGGGGATTTCAAAAAAGCAAAGGTAGTTGCTATTAAAAAGCCGGGAAAAAATGGGAACGACCCGGCGGAATATCGACCGATATTTCTACTATCTATTCCGTATAAAATTTTTGAACAAATTATATACAACAGAATATCCACAGAAATCGAAAAATACCTACCTGTCGAGCAAGCTGGTTTTCGTACTAACAGATCTTGTGTTGATCAAGTAGCTGCATTAACACAATTTATCGAAAATGGTTTCCAGAAAAACCTAAAAACAGCGGTTATTTTCCTAGACCTTACAGCCGCATACGATACAGTTTTGAGGCATATTTTGTTGATTAAGTTGTCAAAATTAATACCTTGTTCCAAAATTATAAATTTACTAAACAGAATGTTGGCTGATCGTTTCTTTCGCGTGTTCCTCGGAGATAAAAGTAGCAGATGGCGAAGAATAAACAATGGTTTACCTCAAGGTTCCATTTTGGCACCACTGCTTTTTAATGTATATCTTCAAGATTTTCCAAACATACTGAATAGTACCGTATTTCAATACGCTGATGATATTGCAATTGCAGTGCAAGATAACAATATTGCCGAATGTCAAAGGAAGTTACAGACGGAATTAAACATAATAAGTGCATATATGGGAAAATGTAATTTACGACCAAATCCGAACAAAACTGAAGTTGCCCTATTCCACCTTAATAATAGGCTAGTAAATACACAACTAAATCTGACAATAGATGGAACGCAACTTAATAACACGAAGAATCCAAAATATTTAGGAATAACGTTAGATCGTTCGCTCGCTCACGTACAAAACACACCTAACGAACCTAAGCCAGAAAATTAGAACACGCGTAAATATCATAAGAAGATTAGCTGGTACGTCGTGGGGATCAACAGCTAAGACTTTGCGCATATCCGCTTTATCATTAGTTTATACAGCCGCGGAATTTTGTTCGCCGGTGTGGATGAACAGTTGTTATGTGCGGAAAGTGGACGTTCAGCTTAACGAAGTAATGCGTATTATCTCAGCAACGATACGCAGCACACCAACTGCATGGCTTCCAATTCTTACGAACATTCAACCGCCTCATATTCGAAGAACCGACTCGTTGAAAAAGAACTCAGCAAAATTTAAAGAAAATGAAAATTTACTAATTACAAAATTTATAAGAGAAGCACCTAAAGTTAGATTAAAATCTAGGAAATCCCCATGGACAACTTTGGATCAAGCACGATTTGCATTCGATTGGAAAGAACAATGGACCAAGGAATGGAATTCGGTGCGTAATTCGTTCATAAATGGATCCCTCGTCGAAAACCCTTCGGAGCAACCTCTAGGAATGAAACTTCGACGAAAGGAGTGGCGACTCTTGAACAGAATCCGAACTGGTCATGGTAGATGCGGTCACCTTCTGCAGAAGTGGGGTATTTCTGATTCGGCTAGTTGCTGTTGCGGACATCCCAAGCAAACAATAAAACACATCGTCGAAGAATGCGAAGTATACTCGGAAAATGGGATTACGGTTGAAGATGTACATCATCTGCGCGGCAGGAGTTTAGACTGGCTTTCCCGTTTAGAGCTCGATCTATAAATCAACATCATACGATACGATACGATACGATATATTTATATTTACTCTGATACCCCATTTCTTTACTGCGCATATTATATATGTATATACTTTTACGCACGTGCGGTAATCGGGCGTGTTACATGTATATATTTTCGCAAAATTTATTACTGCACATTATGTATGATATGGTGGTAAAATGTATACGTCAGAAAATTTAGCCTAATATGGAAAAATTGCGGTTGTAGCAAAACGATTAACAAAGTTTTTTATACAGACGTATGAGGTCGCAGTATTCATTTTCAAAATTGATTAAGGACATTAGTGTTATATATATATGTGTGTGTGTGTGCATATATATATATATATTGCGAAATATCATGGTGTTGCGGTTGTGAGAAAAACATTTAAAAATTTATATATATACACACATGCAATGGTAGCAGTAAAAATTAATTTTCAAACGGGATTCGGTACATTAGCGTGTATACAGACATACATTTATACATACGTATATATTTATATTGATATTTGGGTGTCCATTTCTCTACCGTGCATTTTATGTATATATATTTTCGGGTGTAATATATATGTATGTATGCATATATTTATATATATGTATATATATATATATATATATATATATATATATATATATATATATATATATATATATATATATATATATATATCATGATACTTTTACGGCACGTGTATGCGTAGGTGGAAATATATATATAATTTAGCGTAATATCAGGGTTTAACGTTCAGAAATTTATATATACAGATGCACTAAGTGTTAATAGTAATTTTCAAATTTGATTAAAAACGTAAGATATATTTTATACGGGGTGGAACAATCTCACCGTTATGACGTCATTTTCACGATTTTGTTTTCATCCAATAAAAAATTCTATAATAAAAAATCATTTGGTGCGAGAGTATTTGACAATTTGTAAATTATATATATATATATATATATATATATATATATATATATATATATATATATCATTATCATTAGTCGCATCAGTCCTTTGACTGGTGGTACTGCAGCTTCTTTTTCCATTTGCCTCTATCTGCTGCCGTAGTTTTCAAATCGTGATTGGTATCCACTCCTACACTATCCATTATTTGCCCGATGTAGCACTTCCTTTCCCGGCCTCTCCTTCTTCTGCCTTCTATTATGCCTTCCAATATTCGTAGGACCAGTCCACTGTGTTTTATCACATGATCTATCCATCTATTTCTTCTCGTGCAGAGGTGGTTATAAAATTCTTTTCTTCCTTTCACTTTTTCCATAACGTTCTTGTTTGATAGTTTTCCAGTCCATTGGATCTTCATCATGCGTCTCCAGCATCATATTTCAAATGCTTTTTAATATCGACCGTCTTGAGTATTCATGTTTCGCTTCCATTATATATGTTTTTATTCGTCTTTTCCTCAGTTCTATTCCCATATTACTGCTGAATATCATTTCATTTTCAATAATTGTTGTTTCGCTATATTTAATTTGTTTTTGCATCTTCTGTAGCATTTCTATCTTGAGACACAGTACTTCCCAGATATTTGTATTTGGATACCTGTTCCAGTTTATCACCATGTAATTTGATATCGATAGTTCTATTCTGCCTAGCACTAGTTACCATTATTTCGGTTTTATCTCTATTTATTTTTATGTTTATTTTCTTTAGTTCATCGTTTAATATTTTCAATTGGTTTTCTAAGCTTTTCACGCTTTTAACTGCAGTTACAATGTCATCTGCGAATCGAAAGCAACATATATTTTCTCCATTTAACAGTAAGCTCTTTATATTTTCCTTTCGTAGTGTTTCGTATGGTTTCTTCTATGTATAGGTTAAACAATAAAGGTGAAAGCTGACAGCCTTGCCGTACTCTTTTTCGAATTCTAATCTATACTTCTTTATCATTTATTTTTAGTATCCCTTCTTGTTTGGTACACATCTCGTAGATTGCTATCTATTTCAATTTCCTCCATCTTTTTAAACATTATGTTCCAGTTTACCCGGTCGAATGTCTTTTCTAAATCAATAAATACTATATACGTATTTTTACCAACTTCTAATCTTTTTCTTATTATTGATTTTAATCCTAGTATTGCATCCCTAGTAGAATTATACTTAATTTTAATCACCGATCGTACTGAATATGCCTGTTAATGTTACCACACATCGTAGTAATAATATATGCAGTAATAAGAAAAACAAATAATTATTCGAATAAAAAAGTTAGTAATAAAGAAGGACGAATAAAGAGGGTCCGGAATTATTAATCTGTATCCAAACAAGGAAGCTGCTATACTTAGGACGCATTGCGAGAGGACCAAAGTGTGAAATATTATGGAACATTATAGAAGGCAAAATCGCCGGCAAGAGATCAGTGTGGGCCGTCCACAAAATTCACGGATGGTTGACCTAGGGCACGCTTGTTTGGATGTTATCCAATTACTACGGACTGCTGTGACGAAAGAGATTGTAGCCAAATTGATCGTTGACCTTCGTAATGGAAGATGGCGGTTGAAAAAGAAGATGCGTCGATATAGAAAATAATTTTACAAAAATAATACTAGTTCCGATCATTCAAAAATTGGGAAAGCCGATGATTATATTTAGCGAGTAGATATTAAATGAACATCGGAACCATTTCTGGAGAGGTTGTCTGTCTGTACTGTTCGAGCTCTTCCCCTCGATTTTTCCCATTAATTTTACCCTCGAGTAACATTTTTGTGTACAGTATATTTCATTATTGATTATGATGATCTATTTACGTGCCGTATATTGCTACGAGGCCACAGGAACCGACACAGAAGCTATAATTGTTGAAACAGACCGGTTTCACGTAGGAACGCATTTGGCTGCAAAAATCGTAATACTGACAGAAGATCATATTGTATACGTTCAGCCTTATATTTTTGGCAGTGTAACAGATGGTGTTCTGTTATTAATTTAACGCTGCTGCAGGAACAAATCGGAGGTGATTCTCTTCTGATCAAGTGACTGCGAGTGAGAGTCGTATGTCTTGATAATATATGACGAATGATTATTTCTTCATGGCGTGTCAATGATGGAGTAGATGGCCATAAATTACTATCTGGTTTGAATGAGCGTAAATATTTATAGTTGGTGTAAATAATCACAACATATTCGTTTCACGCGGATTTGTTCGTATATTATGTTGCGAATATCTTTTGAATGTGTTGGAAGATCAGAAGTAGGCCGCATATAAGCCGCCTCTTTAGCTGTTGTGTCGGCTAGATCATTCCCAGCAATGTCGAAGTGGCTTGGAACCCATATAAATAATGATTGCGGCGAATGACCGGTAGATAGGATACCGATTATCTCCTTGGCCACCGGATGCTGATTTTTACGCTTATAATTACTGATGCTGGTGATTTCGAGAGTCAGTGCAATGAGAGCGTGCTTAGAATATCTACCAACAGAATCTTAGTTTTTTAGCATAAAATTCAGTCGAGAGGATTGAAAAATGAGGAGGTAGTGGAAATCTGATTATTATTTCGTTGGAAGATGCTACTGCACATCCTACACCAGAATTTGATTTGTAACTATCTGTGAATAATATTAGTTGGTCGTTGTACTCATCTAATATACTTAAAGATTATTACGAAGTTCAGAAGTACTCCAAATTTTCCTGAATCAATCCATCGATCTGAAATCAATTTTAGTAGTAAATCCAAAAACAGTCGTTGAACACAAACAATATAAATACTTAGAGACATTAAAGTAATCCTCCTTTTTATCCGAACTATATGTCTGCATTGCCGCCGTGCATCTCACTGAATGTGGAAGTAAATTTTTCGTTACTCCAAACAGAACCGCGTATTTAGTTCCTCTCATAATAGTATTGCAACTGTTTTCTTTCGATAGTTTCCATAATTTCACGGTTTTTCCCGATCTATTAAGCACTTCGATGTTCTTGTATCCGTGGTATTTTCAGTATCCGGTGGTAACAATAACGCGTTGATCTTTTTCTCCAATGGCGTATTTAGTGTCCAACATTATAGTAAAATAGAGATTGTAACATCTCGGAAGTGTAATTCTTAGTTCCAATTTTAACTCTTGACATATTAAAAGGTTCCTCATTTTTATTAATGTACTTCTAGCTTGTTCAATTTTACTAGTGCATCTCAGGTTTAGAAGTATAATTCTCTTCGAGTACGTGCTTCCTAAATACTTGATACGTGAAACTTGTTCAATGTTTTCATTTCTTATTTTAATTGCGCGTGTAATCGGCTTCTTTGAAAATACGATTACTTTCGTTTTAATAAAATTCGCTCGGTAGATGGAAACGAACCTATTAATACTATAAGACGCCGATAGTAATATTCCTATCGATAGTATTATATCGTCCAATGGAGAAAAAAATAAGTAAACACCACGAACGTGTAAAAAGAAATATGACGCGGCAATTAAACATCGGCGATAAAGCAGATTAACCTACTACTGAAAGAAGTAGCGGAAAAAAATTGCTCTGTAAATTTCCTTTTGAGAAAACACAATGAAACGTTAAAATTTCGCTTCGACACGTGTAGACGAAATACGGGAAAGTAAAAAGAAAGTAACAAAATTGCAGATACTTAAAGGTGAGGTTAGTCGTCAAAAGGATTGATTGGAGAGACGTTGGAAATGAGAGCGACACTACTAGAATGCGCAACGTATGCAACGACAAAAGATACAAGTCGATTAGTGCCAAGATAGGGCATTATAAAATACAGTTATTATTAAATCGCGGTGTCTATACGCAGACGAATTGTATAATGAAAGTTGGATAAATTGAAATATCCCGAGAAAAGGGAAAGATAAGAAAAATTCTCCGGCCTAAGATAACGGGACGTTCATAAACAGGTCCAATGAAAAACTATCTATGCGGAAGTCGAAAAACTATTTAGACGTTACCAGGAAGATCAGAGAATTATTAATGGCCCCCGATTGACGAAACTAATCTTTCACCATTTTGATTATAAGTTGAAAACCAGCCCTAGGTGATTGTTGAACATGAAAAAGGAAATGCAAATAGATTAAAACTTAACGATTGATAATTGAATAAGATTTAGGAATGGAATTTGAAAAAACATCTGAGCCTCGGAGTGTGCAGTGAAAAAATGAAACTTACAGATATTTTATTCCATACAGAGGTTTTTTTAATTTTTACACGTGTGTGCATATATAAACACACACACACAAACACACATTATATATATATATGAATAAGTCTACCTATAGGACCGGTGTTGGTAGCGCGGTACATGCCAACGGGGGATGGATATATATATATATATATATATATATATATATATATATATATATATATATATATATATATATATCCGTGCGTAACTTTGTTGACCACTCTCATTCAACAAAACGTAATTTGATAGGTAGATGTTGATATATATATATATATATATATATATATATATATATATATATATATATATATATATATATATATATATATATATATATGGGTGTGTGTATATATATGTATATGTATACGTATATATGTATATGTATACGTATATATGTATCGCACATATGTATATGTATACGTACATATGTATATATACGTATATATGTATATGTATACGTATATATGTATATGTATACGTATATATGTATATGTATACGTATATATGTATATGTATATGTATATATGTATACGTTCCGTCTGTTATTTCCGCTCGCTCGTTCGTTTTGCGGGTTAACTTCTCATATAAATCGCGTCAATATATGTTTCACTTCAAAAAGTCAACGAATTTAAGGGAACTAAAAGTAATAAAACCTGGCGGACGGTCGTTAGAAAGAGAAAGCGTACTATGAAGTAATACCAGTGGGTGTAAAAAGGAAAAGAAAAATAACTATTTTTTTCGCGTGGTCCATTAAATTCGAAAGAGAAAAAAGAGAATAGAAAAAAGTTATATTTCAACATCAGTTAAATGCGCAACGATCCAGTGTTAAAACAAGAAAAAAAAAGAGAAATTAAAAATAAAATGAAATTAAAGAAAAAAATACAATTGAAATATTTCCCGTTGTTTAAGTAAATAGCTTTATTCGTGTATAATTAATTATCGATAAATATTAATTAGGGTAATTTTTCATTTTTAATCTATTATTCTCTCGTTTCTTGATCCTTAATTGTTCGCGTCGTCCAATAAATCAATCGTATTCTTTCGGATGACTTTGTACTACTCGTCAATGAGAGCGCTATATTATAAACTTAGAAATGGTTGTAATTAAATGCTTAATGTCGATCATCGCAATTGTTTCCTAACTCGTAGATTACACATACATATAGATATATACAATATATGTACGTTATGTGTATTATGTGTGTGTGTATATATATATATAAAAATTTCAACACGTGTACTTATTAGTTTATTTGTTCTATATCATTCTCGGTTGAAGTCACGTGTAATCATCTATAGAAATATTACGTAACTTTTAAAGCGTCGAAATTAATTATTTTACTATTGAAGCGGTCGCTCTTTATTACTTTTTAGATGTTTATTATTTATTATTTATTGTTATAGCTTGGTTCGTTTTTCCTTTTTTTTTTCATGACAGTAATTAACTTGGGAATTTACGTTATTATTATTTGTTGTAATCGCAATAAAAGGAAAACTAAAATAATGGTTACAAGATAATAGAAATTTAAATAAAATATTAAAACAAAAGGAGTTGTAGAATGGATAATAGCCAGAATAAGAGACAAACAACTTGGATATCAGTAGACTACTGCAGGAAATAAATAAAAAATGATGATGTAAATGTCGGGAAAATTGTTTTAATTTTTAATGTTTTATATATATATATATATATATATATATATATATATATATATATATATATGTATATGTAAGTTAACATTATAATGCACCCAGGGTTAATGGCTATTCAGTAGTGTTTTATGTCATTATGCGATTAACACTCGTATAGCAGATTAAACGATGATAATCGCTCTCAACTAAATAACGCGATGTATTTTTTACACAACAGCCCCATAACCGTAACGTCAGATTGGCTTTAATATCTGCTTGCGTTTTAAAAATGAGCGAGGTGGCTTTTTAGAACGATTGAAATACTATAGTCGCTAAGGCACGATGGTTCCAGCGGAACAGTAATATACATTATGATCTGAACATTCAACACAAGTTAAACAACTTGGTAGTCAAACACGAATAGAGGCTGCATGGTCACACTAATAAAGAAGTTATACGGTTACTGGACACTGCAAATGATATGAGACGCCTTAAGCGAACACATCCATTGTATCTAATTCATAGTTAAATAATAATTATATTTCTATCGAATCCAATATTCATAATTAATATTTAGTTAATATTAGTGAAAACTGATCACTGGATTAGCGTATACAACACGTTAAATTATCAAAGTTAATAATTATTTAACCTATCGGTTAAGATTGTAATAAAAGGCAGTTATTTATAAAAAAAAAAAAAAATGGATAAAGATATGTATATAGTTCGACATGTATGTTAGAGTACGCATGTGTGAAAATATGAATTACTATACAATACCTGTTAACAAGCGAAAGCTCGACGTGGTGAGGAAAAGTATAAATTATACACGTGTAAATTTAGTGCGAATATTACGTAGAAGAGTGAATTTTTTTCACGTGAACTTGCGGTGACAAGAATAATACCTTCAGTAGTTACGCGAGAGTTAGTTGTGTAAGGGTGTGAATTATCATATTATATAATAAATATTCTCCTACCCGCCGTCTAACAAAATATCAACCGGATAGGTTGTTTTATTGAAATTTTACGTGTGGTAATAATGTTACGTATTTTGCGTGTATGTGCATTAATATGACTGTAATTGTAAAAAATTGTTCAAATATACGATTTTTTTTTTAAAGTAGTGGTAAGTAATATATATGAACATCGGAATATCTGAAGGAAGTAATTTAGCTCCAATATTATATATATATATATATATATATATATATATATATATATATATATAAAAATAAATAAATAGGTTACAGAAATTATTAAAATATAGTAAAATTTATGCATTCGCTGATGATTTAGCAATTTCTCATAGAGATATAAAAACTGCAGAGATAAATATATGCAGAATGATCTATTAATAGTTAACAAACGGGCGCATGATATTATTAACCTGATAATAAACGTATCGAAAACTAAATGCACGATGTTGAAACGTATAACAGAATTTTAACCATATAAACCGCAAATTGTAATGTACACAAATGAATTGAATCTGAATAATATGAAGGAGGATAATGAATGTATATTTATAAAATGAGAAAAAAATTAATTTCGTACATTTGCATAAATATTTAGAAATAATAATGAGCTTTTAAGATCAAGTACGCCTATGAAATATATACAAAATGAAAACTGTGATACCAATAATACATACTTTGAGGCACCATGTAGAAAAACATACACTAAAGATAGTAATCTAGAATTTTTACAATATATATATATATATATATATATATATATATATATATATATATATATATATAAAGTTGAGGAACAGATGCAAAAGCATTTAAATGAAATTAATAAATGGACGTATCGAAACAATCTTGTAATAAATGTGACGATAATTAAAACTATATTTTTAAAACTTACGAAGGAGATAAAAAAATATATTTTATAAACCTAAATTAAATATTCGTGCAAGTAAATGCGCCCGCTACTTGGAAAATACAAATGATTTTATCAACACGAATTGTGTTAAAAATTGAAATAATAAGGGATTATAAATATTTAGGAATAATTGTTGATGAAAACTTAAGATGTAATAAACGAACACTACGACGAATGTAGGCATTGAAAAATTACTTCACAGTATGATAGTGGTCAGACACGGGAAAAAATAAAACCGATATAACAAAAACAAAGTGTTTATGTCTAATAAATAAACAGTAAAACATATTACACTGTACGAACATATCGTGGTAGAAATATATTACGTGTTGGAGATTAATGTTTTCGATAAGGAAAATGCGGAATTATTTTCAAAAGTATAAAGAGGTTGTTGTTAACACGGATAGAATGGCTGCCGTGAAATAAGATTTAAGAAATTCGTTGACGTGTAAAATACAACCAGAATAAAATCGGATAACTTAAACTGATAAGCACGTAACGATATAAATATTGAACACCCCCTATATACTAATCGATATACTTAATCAAGAACCTGATAGTAAATTTAAGCCGGGCTGTGTTGGCTGGTTAAAAAACTGATTACACGT
Source organism: Coronaproctus castanopsis (assembly GCA_032883995.1). Taxonomy (NCBI): domain Eukaryota; kingdom Metazoa; phylum Arthropoda; class Insecta; order Hemiptera; family Monophlebidae; genus Coronaproctus; species Coronaproctus castanopsis. The sequence continues at coordinate 5,450,087 of CM065054.1, forward strand.
CAATTGAAATATCGAAAAAAATACTAAAACCTAAAATTGAAAATACGGGTACATCGAAAACAATATCAGCACGGAATTCGGGGAACTACTACAAGCGGAAACGTAAAAATTTAAACGGATAGTGCGTGAGTGCGTGTATAACAAAATTTTAAATGGATAGTGTTATGAGAGTGCAACATCTTTAAATAATGTGGGCTGTTTGACTATATCAATAAAACTACGCGTGCGCGTAAAATTTAAATAATCATTAAATAGATTTACTTTTAAGAGAGGAACTGAGCAGAAATGATATAACACCGATTAATGACGAACGTTCATTATTTGAATACACGCGTGTTTATTATAAACTATGATACCACCGTCTTTTCCATAAACAATGATACCATCAGAACGTTGTGTATGCTGTCCGTACGAAATATATCCCGAATATTTAATAACGATTCACTTCTCGTGTGTGTGTACAACCATATTTCGGTTGAAATTATTATATCATAGCGTACGTTACGTTCTTCGAGAAATAGTAAACATTCATCGAAGTGTTTGTATATTTAAAACATTAATGTTTTAAATAAACTGAACGCCCTGTAATCAGAAAAAAAATCGTCGTAATGACGTCTTAAACTTTGTACATTAAGGTTTAGCAGGTTCTAATAATAATAATAATAATAATAATAATAATAATAATAATAATAATAATAATAATAATCGAATCAAATCAAATTTCTTTAAATCAATCACACGATATAAATACACAAAATACTACCAAATAGTAATAATAATTGTAGTAGAAATAATTACAATAAAAAAAAAACAATTATAGTATCACGATATTTCTAAGAGAAATTACAGTTCAAGAGTATTCATACATATGAATTGCTACATGTGCGCAGAATTTGCGCGATCTGTAGGTTACGGAAACAAATAAAATAAAAGAAGAGGCAGTTTAAGAAAAAGAGACACTATATATAATAAGAACAATAATGAAAATAAAATAATAATGTGAATAAAAGACATATATATATATATATATATATATATATATATATATATATATATATATATATATATCATATATACACACGCACACATTCACCCGTATATACATGCCATGCACATATATGAAATTTATAATCTTTGTTTATAATTAATAATAAAGAAAAAAAATAAAAATAAAATAATGCAATGGCCAATAATATAAAAAAATAAGAAAACTTAAAATTATAAAGGTACATTTATTTTAAATAACAATAAAAAAGAAGAAAAGAAATGAAAAATATATAATAAAAAAATAAATATAATTTAAATGTGTCAACTGACCATGAATAATAACGAGATCGAATTAGAATAAGATCTGTCGAAGAAATTATGTGTATCGGTGTATTTAAATTACACACTAACGTGATGTTAACATTTCGATTGAAATAACAAATCAATAAAAAATACAATGATCTGACCGTATCATAAAAACACATGCACTTATATTTGGGTATATACGTACGTATACGAGCATAGAAAGTTAATATACACGCAGATAAATACGTATAACAATTACATACTAAGATACGGAAATACACACCTTTATACAAGGATATATGCACGTATATATATATATATATATATATATATATATAAATACATTTACACATACATATACCCAAATACACATTCTCGTACACACATCCTCGTATAAACGAATACTTATTTTAATACATTATACAAAAAAAATATATTTACATGTTAACAAACATGCCTAAACATATGCAAACACGTCGCTATCGTGTGTGCATTACAAAATAAATGTTCCATAATATGTAATTAAATAGAAAACATAAAAAATTAAATACGACAATAGAAAGGTGTTAAAGAAATTTATTATTAATTTCCGAAATATTCCCTATTAAACATATGCAGTCACAATCGGTTTAAATTGTTCCCGCGTGTTATATACTTTATTAAAGGCTTGCGACGACGTTTGTAATTTTTCAAATGTATTTTAAGCGCCAGCGGTAGCTGGTTAAAGAGTTCGGCTCCTCTATAGGCAGCTTGTGCTTTAGTGTGTTGTTTGTTATAAACAGGGAAAGTGGCTAAATTTTCTGATGCTAATCGTGTTTTACCAGTATGGGGTGCAATTCGAAATAATGAATGATTTTTGAATACAAAATCAAGAATTTGCACTTCATAAAGCTGGCTAATTGTGAGTGGCTCTCCTGAACTTTGTTCATACGGATTGACTTAAACAATAATTTTCAATAATCTGTTATAAAGAAAGTTAGGCATGTGTACAGTATACCTGTATGTATACATTCAAAAAGTACATAATAACAATAATAATAGTAATTGTATTATTAACAACAATAATATAAATAAGAGTATAACGTACAAAGGACAAAGAAAAAATTATATTTAATTAGCGAATATAGACGTCAGATGTAACCGCCTAAGCCTTAGGAATGATCAACACTAAATGAATGGGACGGAGATATTTTATTTATCGTAGGCGATTTTAATGCTAAAGTAGACAGGAGCCACACAAAAGTGAAGCAACAGAGTTACACTGTCTAACAGAAGGCAATAAACGTGGTGAATGGGCTATTTAAATTTGCGCAGATAATCTGAAAATATGAAATATACGGTTTAAACCGCGCAAAAGGTTATACACATGGATCAGGCCTTGAGTCGGCGCAAAAATTAAACAGACTTTACACTTATCAGTTCAAGATGATAAAAAATACAGTAAATACAGTCATCATTACACAGGAGCTGACTGTAATTCGTATCATATATCGCTGGTAGTCAAATGTCTCGGCTATCACCTTAGGAAAGCGCGGAATTTTCAATAGTTTGAAAAATGGAGAAATAAATATAAAACTGCCGGTAGAAATAGAAAAAGAAACGAATAGCTGAATACATTCGTTATCCTCGTATTTTTTAATTCTACGTTTTAGTTTTTTTTCTTTTTTTTTTTTTCGATTAAATGACATATTTTCAGTTAAAAGTGGTAAGTTATCAAAAATAAATTATTATCGCCTAGTTGTAAAAATACTATTGTTAATACCCGTCGAACAAGCGAAAGCTTGACGGGATAAGGATTGTTGAAATGTATTTTCAAGTATGTATCTTTAGGTACGTTTTGCGTCACTTATGCGCACGCGCGCTTTATATACATATGGAATGGTGTAAAAGTGTGAGAAGGATTTTAGGTGCGTGTCTGTATTTTTCAGTACTCGTTGTGTAAATTGTACCGTTGTATATTTTATTGTAAAAAAAAAAAAAAAACTGTAATTAATCTAGCTGGCCCAACAGGAGGGTAGATTTTCATCACGGTAAAATGATTTTTCTTTCGACGTAAGGTGCGATATCACAGCGAACTATCTTTAGACGATCAGAAGAGCACCACGACACCATTTTTTTCTTTTCAGTCGCTTATTGCAGCTGACTGGATGTTCTATAAAAAACATTCTGTACGCCAGAATGTTAATTTCAGTTTTCTTGCTATTCGCTCCAGTGCGTCGGTCAATTTTGTCCGCTGCCTGATTCAAGTAATGATTTTTCTGTCTTTTAACCTGATGTTTAGTATTATCCTTTTTCGTGATTATTCCTTTTGCGAAGTGCTCCATATTTCTGCTCCGTATGTTAATATCGGTAAGACACGTTGATTATAAAGTTTATAAACTGTTCGGTATATCTTTGTTCCGGAATATGTCGGATAACTTCCCGAATGCAGTCCATGCAAGCGGTATTCTTCTTCGTATCTCTCTCTGTATAAACTTATATATATATATATATATATATATATATATATATATATATATGCATGCATGCATTCATGCAAATTAATCGTTTCCATCCAAGTCGGCCGTTTGCTATATCTGAAGTAATACCGGTATATCGTCCTAACATCGTACCATATTTGTTTTGGCCATGCTATTGGTCTTTAACGCCGAACTTGAAACATGTACGCTACTAATATCGATGAACCACTACTCCGTTCTGTCGAGCTCGTAGCACGTGTCCATATCACATGAGTCGGTTTTTACCGAGATTTCGTTCGTTTCTGATTCGATCGGAAATGTCGCTTATTTTCTGTTTTAATTCACGTATATGTAAAAACAGTTATTTCACGCCGTTTACCTCCGTTAAAGATAATGCGATCCGCAATATCAAGGCCACCGCAGAAATAGAAAAAAATCTCGTTTAAAAAATTTACGTTTTTCACTCTTTCTTTAAAGTTAAACTAGGGTCTACCCTTCAAGGTATGGTATAATTAGGGGATGATTAGGAACAAAACAAAAAAATGTTTTGCCAAAATCCGACTAAAATTCGCCGAGTTAAACAACTTGCGATCATTATTTATGAAAGTTTTTCGGAGGAGAAAGCATAACTAAAACTTTGCAGGCGCGCGGCAGTTAGAATGTAAACCTGCCCTTTGAATAGCCACCGCAAGTGGGAAGGCTACATAAAAAAAAGATCGTTAATGTATATATATATTTAAAAAAAAAAATCGTTTATATATATATATATATATGTGTGTGTGTGTGTGTGTGTGTGTATGGTATGTATATATGTTTACGTTTATTGAAAAAAAAAAAGATCGATCAAACGTTAATATTTTAATGAGAATAATTTTTGCAATACATCTTGCCATCAGAAAAAACCAAATTCGTCAAAATGACGTCATACTGCAGTTGCTGTTGAACTTAAGACACGCCCTACGCTATAAAAGGTTATTTTTATACGCGCGTGTTATTTATATATATATATATATATATATATATATATATATATATATATATATAAACTAGAAAATTAATAATCGTGAACGCATACTTAAAAAATATATATACATGTATATAAATATAAATAAAAAGTTATGTATGTACGTGCTATACCTACAGCTAATATATACGTATATATAGTTTTTATGTCCTACCCGCCAAATGTTAGTCTACAGCTGCTGTTTCGTTAATGGGGCTACCAAACACGATGATACTATATATATATATATATATATATATATAAAAGACTACGAACTAAACGGAAATATGCGTACGTACATTATATATATATATTAAAAAAAGATCGATCAAACGTTAATGGACATGTCAATTTATTACAGTTTAAATTTTATCAAACTGAATATTATATTCGTCGCACAGTATATTATAAATGTATTTATTGAAGCTGCATCGTACAGTAATGTCATTATTTCGCATTACTTATTTTTCGTATATTATCAGCGCCGTTGTAATGAGGTATTCCCGGCAATGAAATTGTAGATTCATTTGCTAAAGGTGAGTCTTCTAGTGGTGTGGTATTCTCTTCAGTTTCATCACTTGATATACATTTTATGCAGTCGGATATAAGAAACTCTCGTACGTGGAGTGTATACAGCAGCCGCCTCTTACCAGATACTATCAATTGCAGCCGTCTCTTCCTAGATTTCCATGGTTCTACTTTTTTAAAAATATTAAGCGGAGAGGAATTGTACTTATCAGCAGATTACGGTTTGGGCATCGCTTGTTGCCGGACCGCCTATTCCTTATGTTCCTTATGCAGCGTAGAGAAACTCCTTACCGCTCTCTGCACGCTTGACGTGCAGTTTGCAATCCTGATTACGTGTTTTTCGAGCGTCTTTTTTTAATAACATTACGGTCTGAACTGTACCTTAAATTACTGCGCGCGTCTTGTAATGCACCTTGATAATTTACATCTGTTTCCGGACATAGCGATATTTCTAGAGAAGTTGTCCGAGTTTATAGAAATATTAGTTAGTAAGTATATCACGTTTGGTAGGCTGTAATGGCATCCCCCTAAAGAAAAAAGAAAAAAAAATAATTACGATGACCCGAAGAAGTTTGTTTTTTCAATAGCGCAATGGGTAACACACTGCTACGACTCAAACCGCGTGCTCCACGTTATAGCGTACACGCGAGAGATTCGTTTTTGTCTCCAGTTAACTAACACCGTATCTTTGCACTGTCGTGATCGATAACGAGCAGAAGCGCGCGTTTTGCGTGGAACGTTATTATTTTCGGCGTGAATCGATCACGACAGTGCAAAGAGTGTTTCAAAAATGAATTCAAAGTTACGCCATGTAAATCTGGACCACCTAGCAATTAAATTTTAAAGTGGGTATCTAGCTTCCGCAACGGATAAAAATTGTTGTGGACAAAAAATAAACAAACAAAAAAACGGTTAAACATCCATCGAGTTCGGTTAAACCTGTCGAGAGAATCTGTTCGCCGTAAATTGTTGGAAGACGTGATATTTCATCCTTATAAATTGGTAAATTAAAAAGTATCGACCATACACAACGAAATTTGATCGCTCTGAATTTTTTTTTTTTTATATACGAGAATGCTTTAAGAGCCGCGTTTTCGAAACACGTCCACGAGATCTGGAAGACCTGAAAACTCGAATTTCTTAAGGGATTTCGAAAATTCGGCCACCTATGTTCGAAAATTCCGTAAAAAGACTGAATGAACGTGTTGTTGCAAATGGCGGTCATTTGAACGATATTGTGTTCCACAAATGATTGTACTAATCTGTCGTTTTTCTAATTTTAAATAAAATTTCATTCGAAAATTTTGATCGACTAGTCTATTCAATTCAATAAATAAGAGACCGTCCGTCTTTTCTGGGTCACTCTATATTTAAATTTCCTACGCTTGTATTATTACTGAGTTATTCTAAACATTTGATCAATCTTCCGTTCTTCTTAGAACAGTTCGACGATTGGGTCAAATTTAGAAAACGTGTTATTATTTTTCTAGCGACCTTCATTGCATCAGACGGTAAAGTGTAATTGTAGCGGATCGCGTGTTATATGTCCAAAGTATTCCAGTTTTCGTCCTTTATTATGTCTTTGCGCTTGTTTAATCAATTTAGCACTTCCGAGTTTAGTATTTTGTCGGTCTATTTTATTTTCGGTATTCTAGGAAATATCCGCATCTTAAAAGCGTATCCTCTTTGTTAATGCCCAGCTTTCAATACCGTCGTGTATTAATACCTAAAATCTACGTTCGCGGTATTCGTTTTAATTCTTAAAAATCCCAATTCGTATTTTTATTTCTTCGTCCCTCGTATCCCAAGATATACGACGTTTTTAATAAATTTTTCTATTCCCCCTCCGCCCCATATATTGCACCCCATATACTGTTAACGGTGTCGTTACTAAATTACCGCTTTACTACCACCACACATTATGTTTTAGGGATGAGTTCATCCGTATCCCTTACCCGTTATTAAAGAGTAGCGTTGGATAAGATGCGACCTTGTCTTACCACTCGTTTGCATATTGCTACTTCTACGCTATGCTGTTCGATCCTAATAATCGCTGTTTGGCGCTGATATAAGTTGTTATGATGCGTAGTATATCTTTGTGGTCAATACCTGTCGTATTTATAGCGTTTTACATTATCAAATTCCTTCCGGACATCCACGAAACATATAAATACCGAGCGTGCAACGTCTTGAATTAGCATCCTAATTTATTTCATGATAACGAATCATATTAATGATGATACTATGTATATGTTGGGAAAAGTTCTTTAAATAGTAATTCTAACCGATGTATAAATGAAAAATAAAATAAACCGAAGAACATTGAACTATTAGATAACCCGAAATCTTTTTTTTAATTATATATATATATATATATATATATATATATATATATATATATATATATCTGTGTGTGTGTGTGTGTGTGTGTGAAAAGAGCTGCAGAGAAACGGTTGGGCTGGAAGTGTTTTTCTAAGTACGAACGGATTCTAAGCTTTATTTTTGGAAATTTATAAAACTATCCAGCCATTATTCGGTGTGTGTTAACCTTGGTATTAAACTAATCAGTGGCAATCGTAATCATTTTAGCTGAAGAATGAAACACGAATTTTGCTGACGTGTCGAATTCTGTACACCTGTACTTTTGTTCGCACACTAGTCTACTCTACAGCCTTCTTTATCCGACCACGAGGCACACTCTACCTGCGTCGATTAATAGAGCGCGTCCGTAATGTAATATTACATATAATAACCTTCAACGTCGACACAATTTCTCTAGGGAAAAGGTTTAAAAATATTTTTCTGATGTTTCTTCTTATGTAAACTGTGCAAAATTCAATGAAGCATCTATTCTTTTTTGTGGTAGGGTAAAATTATAATTTTCAACAATTTTTCGCTATACTTAAATTACTTACGATCGATAAACGCGGTGCTACGTGCAGTATGGTCAGCATAGGGTTTAGTGCGGATATTTTTTTACATGAATATATCATAAAAATAAAAATGGTCTCAATAAGGGAAACGCCTGCGATTACAGTTTTAGGAGATGAAATTTTTTCATATTTTCACCAAAATTTCTGTAAACTAAAACAATATATACTATATGTATATATATATATATATATCAGAATAAAAAATTGTCTATGTACAATTAAAGATTTCATAGGAGATCGGAATGCTAAGGTAACTGGATGCGAACGAAAATCTGAATGGAATGAAAGAATAATACGGACTCGGTACGCGGAAGTGTTCATTTCGCCGTGGATACCATTGCACATTCCGTGTAATGATGTCAGAACTTCGGTTCCGCAGGGAAGTTTTTATTTAATATATACAGCAGACATTCCAGTACTATCTCTGCGCTGGCTGCCTACTCTGATGACATTTGCATCCTTACGACACACGATGATTCTTCACACGTATCTGCTCTAATGCACGAACGTGTAGATGAAATATCTGTATGGGCTACACAGTTGGAATTAAAATCAACATGAAAAAGAGTCAACGTTTTCACTCAACAAGAAGCCTTATCCACCGGTTAAAATCGATAACATTCCTTTTCCTCATTGTGACACTGTCAAATATTTAGTGTTTGAACCGCAGTCTTACGTGGAATACTCGCATTCAGTATGTGCGTGAAAAATTATGTTCCATATTGAAATTGTCGCGCAGCATCATTGGTAGAAAGTCCTCTGTAAGGTTATTCCGCAGGTGTCTAGTGTACATGACAGTAATAGCGCTAATATGGAGGTAGTACGGAATTCAAGTTTACGGTGCATCTACAAGAAGTAATATAAATCACATTCAGCGCCGCAGTCTACGATGTCGACGCTCCGTTCCCGTTCTTTGTATAAAATCGTACCATTCACGACGATCTCCACATCGAATACGTTTACCACATCAGACGTTATAATAAATTTTTGAACGAGTTGCGGACCAGCTCCAACCGTAATAATTCGAATGTGCAGCAGGCATCGTTTAATCCGATAAGAAGGTTTTTTGGATTAGCTACTTTCATAAAATTGGATAACATTACGCTATAAGTTCCAGCGATACGTATAAATAATTATTCTATTGGTTCTCTGTTTTTCTTTATAACTATCGCATACTTTTTCCTTCTTTCTCTCTCTCTCTCTCTCTCTCTGTAGATCATTCATATTTATCTGTCTTGCTCACTTCGTTGAGAGTGATCGATATTTCATCCTATATCTTAGGACATAAGTTAATATGTTATTACCTTCGCCAATAGTGGTCAGTGTCAATACTGATCGGAGTGATGTTAATAATAGAAGAAGAAAAAATATCATCCTAGGTAATTATCGACCGACATATTATGGTAAATGCCTTTATTAGATGAATTATTTAATAATATGACGTAAAACTTCTATTAATAATTCTATAATTAAAACTAGCGCAGATCACCCGAGTAGATTTTTAATCGCAATTCTCGGGATACATTTTCGGGGTCAAATAATATCATCACGAGGCGGAAAGTTTTCCCGGAAAAATTTAGAAAGAAAGCAAATAATAGAACGAAGTAAAATCAACGAATCTCTCGCGGAGGATAGTCTAAATATGGTAGATGCGAAAAAGTTGCTCGAAAAAAATGGCTACAAAACGAACAAGCGTCATAAATAAAGCTCAACTGGATAAGCTAGTATAGTACTCTCGTATAGACGAGTTAAGACTAATGTAAAGAAACTGTGAGCAATTGCTTATATATTTGCGTAATAATTAGATGAAATGAAACAGATGATTTATTCGCACGAGTAAAGGATCTTGTTAAGGATTACAAAGAAAACAGAACCATCCATTATCCACAGATATTATGCGGATGCTTTGCAGCGGTGGTATAATCATGCAGAGGAAGGAGTGTAGAATACAGGTTAAGCGGAAATGAAAATCGGTCAAGATGGAATTCCGGCCGAAGCACTAAACCGAAAAAAAAAAAGGAGATTTCGAATTATGTAAAAAGATATGACAAATAGGGCAAAGTGCCCGAAGGACTGAAAAAAATTAGTACCTCTAACTACAGAACGATACCTGTTACACACCAGTAAAGCATATAAATGGAACGGGTAGAATTTAAAAAAAAAAAAAAACAGCTAAAATTACGAACTAAATTTAAATTTTCTTTTAATTTCTTTCGGTAAAACTTATTTTTGGATTTTGTGTAAACTGTTTATTATTATAATTATTATCATTATTTCTTATAAAATAATGCACTGGGGTTGTGCTGCGAGTTCTCATATTCAGTCTTTATGTACTTCGTTAAATTCAGTAAATTGATATTTGGCAATAATAGGTGTCAATCGCGTAATAACTACTTTTTGAATATGTCGGAACTATAATACGAGGTAGAACTTTTAGACTTTGTATCTCAGCGTCGGAATATTTCTGTAAAGCAAGGTGCGACTAGAAGTTCCAATGATGAATTGGCGGAAGTATTGAATAAATACCGCAGTCGAATTCAGTCCTCATATTATATGGGACCGCGATTATTTAATGCCCGAGGTACTATTAAAAATTCATCTTAAATTATTGATGTATTATCATCTCGTAGGGAAAATAATCGAAAAACAAGCTTAGTTACACACGATACATTTTATTCATATCTGCGTGTTTTTTTATAAATATATCTGTTCCGTGCGTGGTGCGTGTTCATGAAGGTTTGTGTATGTACATGTGTGTTATTGTAGTAGTTACGGATTTTTGCGTACATGTTTCTTATAGAATATCGATTTGTTGTACGTGTATATTTTCATCTATAATGAGTGAATGAATGGCAAATTTTTATTATATTTTTTACACATAAACTGAAAACGATTTTCTTTCATAACTTAAAGCTAATTATACATAAACCTTAGCAACTCCAAATATGTATAATTACAAAACTTATAATATACTTTTGAAATTATTTAAAGAAAATAATGCAGGAAAATATGAAAAAAAAAACCTACAGAAAAAACAAACACACTGAGGAAACAAAAATTAATAAATCAATAAATTAATAATAAAAAAAAAAACACAAAAAAACAAAAAAAAAATATGTTTAGAAATAATTTAACTTTAAAATATTTATACTTAACAATAGGTTAATTAAACAATAATCCGGGTTTTAATCTACGATGCTTATACTTAGTATAACGTATGCGCAGGTATTCCATATTGTAATTCGCTATTACTCGAATTAATTTATTTCGATGAATTTTACAGTTTAATTTTTTTTTTTTATATTTTATTAATAAATGAATATACGTAAGGAATGTTTAAATGATCTTGTAGACTAGAAATTCTAGTATATCGCGTAGCATTCAACCCAATTCTGCATCTAACGATTTTGAACTACTTATAATTTCCGTACTATCAGACACTGGTTACCATACAGGGCAAGCATAGGTTAATCTAGATGACAGTCGTATAAATTAATTTTTTATTCACATAACTGAGACCCGATTTCCTGTTAAATAATGGAAAAAATGTGTGCATAGCTGCGTTTTTTCTATATAGCGAATGTAATATGGTTATTGAAAGTTAGTCTGCTATCTAAGATAACTCCTAGATACCGAAACTTGTTTGACCCGAGGAATTCTTTTAGAATTTATTGTTATTTCAGTTATAGTGGTCGTCTTCTAGTAAATAGAATTGCTTCTGATTTTTCTTCATTCAATTTTAAGTTCCAAGTTAAGACGTGTTAATATGAAGAATATGTTCTTATAATAACATGTAACTCCTAAATAAGTATATAGTGTATGTATACTATACATTGGCACATAATTGATGTATCTAATTTTTGGATTTATATTTTCGTTTTTCTTTTATTTTATTTTTCTGCATAAGTATCGATAATTATTATTCTGTTATTGTCTTCATTCGCTGCTCGCGCAACTTTGCGCATTAGCGGAATTTTTTCTTATAAAATTGTACTTTATTAAAAATAAACTGGATTCGACTTATTATTTCGTTTTTGAGGGGAGAAGTTATTTCGCAATTTTTTATCGAGCTAACCCAGAAATACTGTTGCAATAATTTTCGTATTCGTGCCAATAATTATCCCATAATATATTTCGATTTGGACCCTCGTTATATGTTACTGATTGAAGTGCCGAATTGTGTTCGTCGTGCGCTACTACTTATAAAAATTTATTATTATTATTATTATTATTATTATTATTATTATTATTATTTTATTAGGGAGGTCATTTTTTTATAAATACAAAAGAAGCATTTCGACGGCTTAAATCGTTTCACTTAATCTATATTCGGCGCTTAGAGGATTACGTTATCTAATATAAACATATATATATATATATATATATATATATATATATATATATATATATATATATATATATATTTGTACTAGATATAAATTGTATATAACATACATACACACTTACACACATTTTATATGCGGCGTGTGAGAAAAAGAGACGTGCGAAAAATAAAATCGACATTTCGATAAATAAATCAATGCCAATGTGTAGGTCGCGTTATATAGCGGATCATCTGTAAACAAATTTAAAAATAGTTGATGATAAATAAAGGAAAATTTATCGCGCTACATAATTCTCTACTTACGTTAACGAGCCTTCGAAGTATTCGAACTAAGGCAGGCCTATGTACATTCTTCGTTCACGTACTTATACCCCGCGTTACGTTACAATTTTCTCTTATCATTTTCAACGTTACCAAGCTATAGGCGATTTGTTTACACGCGTTCCCGTTACATAATTCGTTTTAATTGTACCGGTATTTCTTCTTATTATTATGATTCTTATTCGGATTACAATTCCAAATAAGATAATCATTCTGCGGACGTATACATATGTGCGAATGTGTCCTGATTTAACCGTTAATTGTAGTAATACTATACGAAGTAACCGTTTAATTTTACGATTGACGGAAAGTTTTATTTTGTAAAATAGAAAAAAAAACCACTTAGCTTTACGCGACTTAAGGATATTCGATTATTATTATTATACAATTATTACAGTAGCCTTTATTTTTAAAAAGTTTAGATTGTGGAATGTAGTAGTGAGTTTTAGCGATTTTTATACTTGATTACTAAAAATAGTTGAAATCACTAAATTTATTTAATTATGCGAAGCTTTTCGGCATTTACGCCATTGTCAAGCTATATACAATTAACATTAATTATATAAAATCATAAAATATTAATTTAAAACTAAGTTTACAATTTTACACAAAAATGAATTATAAATACTTAAAACTATCTGACAATGACAATCAGAACATTTAAACTCATATATAAATAATGATGAAAAATCATTATTTGGAAAACATTGTATAGAGTTAAAACACAAAATAAATAATATTAATCAAAATTATAAAATTTTACATACAGAAAAACATTTTAAAGACTGACAATGACCAGATAGTTTTAAGTATTTATAATTCATTTTTGTGTAAAATTGTAAATTTAGTTTTAAATTAATATTTTATGATTTCATATAATTAATTTTAATTGTATATAGCTTGACAATGGCTTAAATGCCGAAAAGCTTCGCATAATTAAATAAATTTAGTGATTTCAACTATTTTTAGTAATCAAGTATAAATAAAATCACTATATTCCACAATCTAAACTTTAGCGATTTTAACTAATTTTTGTAATTAAAGCTTTATTTTCATAAAAAAAAACAACACCCAAACGTGTACATTTACAATACGCGTACTAGTTACTTAATGTTAATAATTTGCTGTATTAAATATGATAAAAGTATATTTATATTAGGGAAATTACAGCTTCCTCTAGTCAGGCCTATTTTTGTAACACAACTAGTTGCACTTTGTTTATTTCAGATTTTTCGTATTTTTTAGTTATTTCTAACTTTAACTGTGCCATTCGGTTAAAGAATTGATAAACACACGTATATTTCTCTAATCGATCCAGCCAGCAGTACTCAGTCGTCTGCATAGCGTACGCATCCTATTTTGCGTCCATTTATTTTGAATCCGACGTTGTCCATATTTGCATTTTTTATCATTTCTTTCGAATATATGTCGAATAATCTAATAGCCTTATCTTACTTCTTTTCTAATTTGACATCCATTACCACCGTATTCATCACCTACTTTTATATTCACAATCCGAACCCGGTATATGTTTTTGATTATTGCAAGTCTTTGTTGTCTATGTCGTGTTTCCGGAGTATAATTACTAGTCTGTCTGTATTAATCGCTCGTTGCAGTACAACTTTCAAAAGTGCTATTGCATTTCTAGCGTCTTCGTTCGCAACGAATTCATATTGCGTATCGCTGAGCTGCGTGTCCAATCTGCGTTGTATCTTAAGTGTTTACGATTGAGAGTAGTACTTTCAGGGTATGGCCTCACTAGTGCAATTGTACGGTATTGCATGTTTGTGATGTAGTCTTTTTGGGAATTGGGACGAGTGTTAAGGTCTTAAAATCTTGCGGGATCTTTCGTTCGTCGTATATAAGATTAAACAATACCAATAAACTTTGCTCGCATCGTGGCGTAATGTGTTCTTCAAGATTTCCGCTGGTATTTGATCATCGCCCGCAGCTTTATTGTTTCTCGCTTTCTCGCTTGCATTTTCTATAATCTATCTTCGGCGCCTCCTCTTCTGTTTTATTGTTTATTTGCGGTGGTCTTGCTTTGTCATCATATAACTCCCTGATATATTCAAGCTATGCTTTTCCTTGTTCTCCTTTGAAGCCGCAGATATCGCCGTTTTTATCATTAATTTTTGCAACGTGTTTTTTCTTTTTCTTTACTTCCTTCGTTACACTTTTTATCTGAGCGTGCATTTCTCTTAAATTACTTTTCTTATTCATTTCCTTCTATCTCCATGCACTTCTCTTCGAGTCATTCAGTTTTGGCTTCCCTGCATTTTTTCGCTATTAGTTTATTCAGTATTTTGTATTCATTCTGAGATGTGTTTTTTTTACTTCCCTTCTTTCGTTTATCAGGTTAACTATTTCTCGCGTTATCCATGGCTTGCTTTTCCTATTTCGTTGTTTTGGGTAGAGTTTTCTGCATTATATTTGTTACCATTTCTTTTCATTTTCCCCATTGTTCTTCAATGCTTCGTGTTTCTTCTTTATGCTCAAATTCATCCGCTTCATTTTCGCCATTATTCATTTCTTTCTCAATTTCTGTTTTGCAGTTTTATTTTTATTTCTCTATTTTTTTAAACTTTGAAAATCACAAGCTCTCCTTATCATTCCTTTTCGAATATATATATATTTTTTTTAATGAGATCCGGCACTTAGCTGCTAATAATATGTGATCTGAGTTACATTCAGCTCTTGGATACGTATGACAATTTTTTACTGCGATTTTGTATCTTGCATTCAGAAGTATGAAATCTATTTGATTTTTACATCGATCTCCAGGGCTGATATATATATATATATATATATATATATATATATATATATATATATATATATATATATATAATATATGTGTGTGTATATATATATAAAATATATATGTGTGTGTATATATAATATATTATATATGTATATATATATATATATATATATATATATATATATATATATATATATATATATATATATATCGTTTGCGGGTTAACTCTCCATTTTAACTTCAAAATATCTCGCAAAAATTTAACAATGACTGCAAGGCGCGTCCGAATATATTAATTGAAGTAATCGTCATTTCTACATAAACATGCGGGGCTGCATTGTATCGTGACAACAAAAAGCGATTACAATCAGGTTCTTGCGGGTGTGTATGTCTACGCTAACGCCATATTATGATTGCCTTGTCCGTTACTTACATTGTAAAACAAAATGTGTATAGGTAAGTAACCGTCTACCTCCGATACTGAGAAGGCTCTTAATGAATGAATTTTCATTTACGGTATTAATGTAAATTATTATAAATAATTAAATTCTAAGCGATTTCCCTCTGTTAATTATAATTTCATTATTAGCTGTTTTTTTTTTTTATAATTTTTCCTACGCATAAAATATGAATTTTTTTGACAAATTTTACAGCGGATGCTGTATAGTATTATGCTATTGGCTATGCTTAGTTCAATCTGTCTATTTATTTACGAATAAATTTTCTTTATGAATATAATTTTTCACGATGCTACGCGTAGAAGTAAGAATCGCGAAAAGAATATACGTATAGAAATTGTGATTCTAGGTAATTGTCGCGCCATTATGTGAAATATTCGTAATAGATGCGGCTAGATAAACTAATGTGTATAGTTGCATTGTTAATTTCGTACTAACCGGTCTAGTTAGACGGAGAAAAATCGACACGATAATAATTCATATTTCGCGTTACTTATCATTACGAATTTCTACCGGGGGAACGTTGTTTATACGTAATTATTGAAGTTCGTACGCGTGACTAAATTTGTAGTTACAGCGTCGTATGTTTACCGGTAGCTTAAATATACGTATCTAATCTGCTAAAGATAGGGTCTCGCCTTCAATAGTCGAGGCGCCATATTGCAAATATTGTCGATCGAAGAATTGATCTGCCACTGTAAAAGGAACGATACATGCAACGGCTGGAAAAACACATTAACCATCTGAGCCGGATAGTAAACCGGTCCAGATTCGTACGCTTAAAAAGGCGTAATATTATTAATTAACGTATGCCCTCGTTCGAAAAAAAATATTTGAACTGTAAGATAAGGAGCTGCGTCCACTGAGACACGCTCCACTAAATAAATCTAATTTAATTTGATCCTTAAACGTTTTCCTCGCCGTTTTTATTGCTTCAAATATATAGGCAGATTGCGGGAAAAAAAGTGTATGCAAATTTCGTAAAACGTTATAATCGCTCTTAATTCGATTAGAATATCCTCCAGTCTGTCCGTAACAAATCTGTGTTAGCGTGCGTTGAGGATGTGATCAATCGTCTGATCTTCTAGCGGACACTTACAAGAGGGATCATGTTTAAAACTCCACTTTACGAACACGTGACGACTATGTCCATGACTAGTTCGGACACGGTTCAAACGACCGCGTGTTTTTAGCATTCTACATTAAAACCTGATAACCTGCAACCCGGTATGATCGTTTTATTTCATTTTTCTTTTTAGTTTGCAACTGCGTTAAAGCCGTCCGATCAAAGCCTTACACAGTCAGTCTGTAGGCTCGTTCTGGGTCTTTCTAGATCTTTTTGTAAATAATTAAATTCTAAGCAATGAGTGCGTATTTCGCGGTTTATATATTTCACTTTGTTGTTTCATTTGTATTTCGTTTTTGCGTTTTTTTTTTCTATTTAATAATGTTTTCTTGTATACAAGAAATAATTTAAGCTCTGGATAAATTCGAATACTTAATCATTTAAATATTCCTCGTTTAATGTATTTATTCACGAATAAATTTTACTTATTCTTGATTCGTGACTACTTATTCACAGACGTCTTAATCGCAGCTAACCAACATATACGCAGTCCATTATCCACCGGCTGTGGACACGCCTCGTTCCGTTTATCATCAGCATAAGATACGGGGATATTTATCTTCATCGTAAGTTCGATACGAGTGAATCATGTACCCATCGATTAATTTTATTAAAAGTTATTATTACGAATATTACGAATCTACTATAGACCATCGTGTAAATATAGAATAAAGTCAACGGACCTTTAAGAAAATTAATTCTATGTTATATATATATATATATATATATATATATATATATATATATATATATATATATATATATATTATTATTATTATTATTTATTATAAATTGGACTCTGGAATTAACCAATCTGTCCATGAAAAACATAAAACATAGCAAGAAAAAAAAATTAACATTATAAAGTAACTTTACATTCTAAAATAAATTGAAATAAAGAATAATATATACAAGCATCATCTGAGGAAAGTAATGAACTTAAGATATACGGAGGCCGATGGCCTAAAGATATAAGCTTAGAAAATAAACGCGATTGTTCTGCCGAGTAGGAGGAACAGTTGAAAAACAAATGATTCGAATCCAGAATCATATCGGTATCGTCCGGGTGAGAGCAGGTGCTGGTTTCGGCCATTCCAATTCTGTGCAAATGAACAGGTAGGCAACAATGATTTATACGAAGCCGAGTTAATGTTGTAATCATGTGACGAGAAATTGGTCCACTAAACTTTTGGGGAAAATACCACGCTTCTTTGGAAGGAACTGGTTTAACGCTTTTATAAAAACTGCTGACTTTATTGATATGGAAAACAGTCCAATCTGATTCCAACTGGGCTAGATCTGTATATGGAACACATGGACACAAAATGCCGATGGAGGCTGCTGATTTTGCGGCTTCATCACAAACAGCATTACCAAGAATGTCAACATGACCCGGAATCCAACAAAAGTCGATTGTAATATTTCTTAAACTGAAATTATATATTTCTTCTAAAATTGCAAATATAAAATAAGATCCCTTGGTAACATGAAAGTTGGATATAGCATTAAGGCAACTAAGAGAATCCGATAAAATAAGAATATTGTCACTAAAATTAGAAGCGCGAAGGAAGCGTAAAGCCTTGACGATCGCAAAAGCTTCAGCAGTGAAAATCGAGCAGGCCGATGGTAATTTAAACTTTCTGGTCACGTTTTTACTTGGAATCATGAAGGCCGATCCTACCAGTCCTTGAAAACCATCCTTAGATCCATCAGTGTACACATATAAAAATTCGGGCCACTTGTTTTGAATTATGAAGATATGTTCTAAGTTGGAAGAAGGCCCAAGATAAGGCCACTGCCTGTGGGACTCAAAATCCACCGTAGAAACTGGAAATTTTCCAGCAAAGGTAAATTGAGAGAATACAGGAGTGGGAAGTAATAAGGATTTGTACGGAAGAAATATATTGGCGGAACGTGCGAGCAAAGGACATGATTTAGATGTAAATCTCCACTTGTGAAAAATTTCGTGATATTTAAAGGATAAAGAGTTATTAGGAAAGGATAAAAATTTTAGGAAAAACTGATTTGCAAGTTGTTGACCTCTCAACTGAATCGGTGGAATGCAGGATTCCGAACATAAACCAACTTCTGGTGAGGAAGGAAATGCTCCAAGCATCCAGCGCAAACAATAGTTTTGAATCCGTGTGAGTTTAATAATATGATCTCGAGCCGCACTGCCAAATATTGGAAATCCATAATCTATCCGCGATCTTACTAGAGTTAAATAAAGTGTCCTGAGGACAAACGGATCACCACCCCACCGAGTATGTCGTAACATCTTCAATATGTTTGAGGCCTGAAAGACCTTCAAACAAAGTAACTGAATATGGTTCTTCCACAATAACTTCTGGTCTAATACTAGACCCAGAAATTTAACGGAATTGGAATTTGTGATTACATCACTTTTAAAACGAATCGTTGTATGGTTGGTCAACCGTTTATATGTAAAAATAACAACATTACTTTTGAAAGTTGAGATCGTTAGATGGGACTCAGCCATCCAATTAATAATTTTGGTAATATCTTCTTGTATCATATTGATGGTAATTGATAAATTCTTTCCTGATTGATACATTGTTATATCATCAGCATAGGATATGATCATACTTTTAATCGGTAATTGAAAGACAGGTAAAATATATATATTAAACAATATTGGACTTAAGACGGAGCCCTGAGGAAGACCATGGTATACTCGTCTATAGACCAACTTGTTGACAGAAACAAATTTAAATGCCACCGTACGGCAAGTAAACAAATTACAAATATAACCAGCCAGAGAAGTCGGAATATTAACAGCGATTAGTCGGGTGTATAAAATCGGAAGATGAACCGCATCGAAGGCTCCTTTAATATCGAAGAACGCAGAAATCAGAAACTTCTTGTCTAAGAAACATTGGTATATGTCAGCTGTTAAATATGCAACACAGTCCATGGAGCCTCTGTTTGGTCTGAAACCAAAACAGCAATCAGGTAGCAAAGAATTCGACTCTAACCACCAAACAATCCGGTTCTTTAGTACACATTCGAATAGTTTCCTGATACATGATGCAAGAGATATAGGACGATAGGATTCAGCTGCTGGTCTAGCTGATCTTGATTTTTTAATCGGAATTACTACAAATTCAGACCAGGATTGAGGTATACTGTTGGTTGAAAAAAGGCGATTAAAAATATAGCATAAAGTCTGCAAAGCAAAATCTGAATGATGTTGGAGAACAGAGTAAGTAATCTGGTCGGATCCGGGTTTAGTAGATTTTTTATTCTTTAAAGCTAGCTTAAGTTCCTGTAAAGTAAATTCTTCAGTAAGGAAATGTCTTACAGTAGATTGTGATGAGTGTTTATTAATTTTAATTTCTGATTTATCGGGCACATACGAAGGAGCAATGTTATCTATAAATGAGTTCATCTCTTCATTACCCATATTGCAACATTTATCTAAGAATTTATTGCAGATAAAACCCTTAGCCATTTTCCATACTTTCGCTAAAGGTGTATTTCGATTGAATGAGGAACAATAATGATGCCAGGCTGTTTTTTTAGCTTGTTTGATGATGAAACGAGTTTCAGCCTCGACTTTTTTAAAACATAAATAATTAGCAGTTGTTCTAGCGTGCCTAAATAATCGGAAGGCCTCATTTCTACGATTATAGGCCGCAGAACAGTCTGCATTCCACCAAAGAGACTTGTAATGTTTTATTTTGTCTCGCGGTAAGCCACCAGTTCGATTACGTGGAACGTGTAACGTAAGGGCCAAGTTAAGATGATTAAAATAGCGATCATATAAATCGATAGGAGCCAAATTGTTTTGTAGAGTACTCAATTGAGAATCTAATTCTTTAGCAAAGGCTGTCCAATCAGCTTTTTGATAATTCCAACAATAAGATGGAATATATTCTTGGGTCAAATCAGGTTCAATGGATGCATATATACTAATCGGAAGGTGGTCACTACCAAGAGGTGAATTAATAACTGACCAATTCACAATAGCTGCAAGATTTGCCGAAGTAAGAGTGATATCAACAGAGCTGGCTTTTCTCATTAGGGAGCCTACGGTAGTAGAAGCACCATTGTTAAGGCAGACAAGATTTGTATTTTCTAGTATATATTCCACTTCCTTCCCTGACCGGTTGGTATAGTTATCACCTAAAAGATAGTGATGGCAATTAAAGTCACCGCCAACTATAATATACTCCTAAAAAGGAGTAATAGCAGTAATAAATTCTCGAGAGAGCAGACGGTGCATTGGAGGACAATAAATAGATGCGAGGTATAATGGAGAATTAGTTAAATTAATCTGAATGGAAACTGCATTAAGCGGATTATCAGAAGGCGGATAAAGTGAAAAAATGTTGATAGTTTGATGGGGAATGTTATTTTTGATGAGAATGGCACATCCACCATACCCATCTGTACGATCATCTCGATAGCAAAGAAAACCTTTAATATTAAATTGTTGTGAAGGACGAAGCCAAGTTTCAGATAGAAGAATTATGTCAATGTTGTTAAACGACAAGAACCCTTCTAGATTACATTTATTGTTGATGATACTTCTAGCATTCCATTGAATGATGCGTAACATTAATGAAATAAAGGAAAATTAGTTCCCTGATATTTCCATAGTATCAGCAGGATCATTCGAATCAACATGAGTATAGGTACAATCATTGGGAGCGTTCCTGAAATGAGTAATAAGTTGTTTCACAAAGGTGGGGATTTCAGATAATTTAGGTGCAGTAATCTGCTCTTTATGGAAGAGAGCAGACAGATGTGTGTAAATATTTTCCATCATATCAGAACGAAAAACATCAGTCGGATTAGTAGTATTAGTTTGCGTGTGAATTTCAGGATTAATCATGGGACTAACACCACTGAAAGGATGAACAGAAGGTACATTAGGAAAGGAAGGATTTACTGGTGTATTTACACGTTTGGAAGGCTTAGATTTAGATTTAATAGTAATATGGTTGGATAATTTAGCTAACCCTTTTAAAGGAGTAGGGTCGTTACGCGTAGTAATTTCACTATAACTGTGAGATTTTGTGACTAAGTTTTTTTTCTTAATATCAATCGCTTCGCGGAAGGTAACATTCTCATAAGCCATGATCTTTTTAATATTTAGCTGTTCTTGGTATTCAGGACAGGAACGATCAGTAGCTAAATGCTCACCATGGCACAAAGCACATATGGAAAAATGAGGGGCTGCAGGGCACCGGTTTGTATCGTGTTCTTCTGTACACCTAGCACACCTCGGTTTACTTTTACAATTCGTCTTAACGTGACCAAATCTAAGACAGTTATAACATTGAAGTGGTCGACGAACACTGGGTTCAACAGCGAATCTCATTTTGTATATATAGACATATTGTGGAAGCAGAGAACCTTGAAATTTAATTTCGATTAACGGAATAGGGATAAAACCTTCAGGTGTTTTCTTATTTAGTCTTCTTATGCCATTTATAGAATACTGCGTTTCCAAACCATCTAAGATATCATTATCTGACATTTTAGTATCAATATTTCTAATTATTCCAAACCTATGGATTAAATTACTGGGAATAAATGCTTTTAATTTGTTCTCCTTTAAAATTGGAGAAAGCAAAAACGAGTTAGCATTTAATAAGGAGGAAAACTCTAAACGAAGTCTATTTTTTCCCACAGATGTAAATTCTTTAATACCGTGGGTTTTGATCGAAATTAATTTCGCAACTGCTAAAGGGTGTAAACCAGCGATATTTTTGTCTAAGCTTTCAATTAGCACAAAAAATGGGCCACTATGATTAGAAGGAAATAATTCGACTGTTACATTATTATTATTATTATTATTATTATTATTATTATTATTATTATTATTATTATTATTATTACTATTACTATTATTATCATAATGACTGTTAATCGCATCTGGCGTTATAGGATCGGAGAATTTAATTGAATTAGGAGAGGGAGATATATATATATATATTCACGTTGAAATTTAGTCTCCGTAAAACAGTTTGAGCTTTAAGATCGATATGAGAAATTAAAAATATCGAAATTAACATGTTTAAAATTTTAAATAAAAAAAAAAACTAAGACTGTGTCTCTGGCCGCAGGGAAGAAGTGAAACTTAAAGACGATATAAAATACAATATCATTAAACCCATCGTGTACATTATGCACAACGAAAAGACATTTGTTTAATAAACCCAGGATCTCGTGCAAATTTCACAAAGAAAAGAAACGCACTGTCCGCTATGCTTAATTTTACGTGACGATGACTCAAATGTTTTCATTCTCAAATCTACGTCGCACATACATCCTTTGTGAAGCGAAGATTTCAACGAAAAATAACGGATAGCTGTGCGCGCCACTGTCCGCTATGCATAATTTTACGTGACGATGACTCAAATGTTTTCATTCTCAAATCTACGTCGCACATACATCCATTGTAAAGCGAAGATTTCAATGAAATAACGGATAGCTGTGCGCGCATGCGCAAGAGAAAGAATACGAATAGCTCGTTCGCTCGTTTGCCGTTTTACGGGTATGCAATGCGCTAATAGAAGTTTCACTTCAAAATTTCATCACACATCCTTCCCTTACTGTCGTTACATTTTGACTGTTTGGGATTTTCTAAAGATGATGATGTCTCGGCAGCGAGAAAATTTACCTTTAGAGATTCTTGCGACTGATCACGCTGGTACGTGACTTGCGCCCCGCAATTGATTGTACGGTGTATTAAACATTTAATCAGTTTCGAAACGGCGTCCTCTAAAACTACCTACGAGGTATATAGGTAGCGTATTCGTCTGAAATTTCGAATAAATAAAAACTTAATAATAAACCTTATTACATTCTAATCGTAATATTCGGACGCAGTTTCGAAGCTAAATAAGTTTCGAAAAAGAGAACTTCGAAAATTACGACTGGATATTTTTAGATCGGATCGAATGTATTCGAGAAATTTTTATATTATTATTATTTATTTTGAAGTTTATCCGCGTTATAAATCGTTCGTATATTATCGACATTGACGGTTTATAGCCGTCTGCGACAACGAAGCAATTACAATCAATTCTCCCGGATGTGTGTATCTATCTGCGCTAACGTCATATTATGATTATCTTGTACGTTATACTTACAAACAAAATATGTATAGGTAAGTAGTCGTCTACCTCTGATACGGAGGCAATATTTAATGATGTTGCCGTAATACGTTAAAGATTAACTCTGTTATTTATATTGTATCCGAATTATTTAAAAAAAAACGTCCCAAAGTTTTTTATTTTTTGGTTACAATTTAATTATATCTAAAATCTTCCTACATTAATGATAGCGAAAAGGAAAATTATTTTTAACTAACAGGCTACTACTTTTTAAAACATAAAATGTAAGGTTGACAGTTAACAATACGGAAGGACTGTTGAAATGTACACAGAAATAAATTATATATATATATATATATATATATATATATATATATATATATATATATATGTATATATATGTATATATGTATATATAATATGAATGCCTCTTTAAAATAAATGGTGCTTTGGGTTTACAAATATTTTTCAAAATATCTGTAATAGTTGAAATATACGTAGCTATTATTTAATCATACAACTAACTTCACATATGAAACCGTACGTGTATACACACGCTATATATTATATATGAACACGTATCTTTAAGAAATGTCCTTGTCAAAACGGTACATTATTATATACATATATATATATATATATATATATATATATATATATATATATATATATATATATAAGAGTATGTATACCGTGGAATGTGTGCTTGTGTCGTTACAAGTGTGTGGGAACGAGTTATGAATAATACGACGAATTATATCGAATATTAATACGCAATAAGAATACGATTGTGTCTCACTATGAGAAAATGTGCTAGAAAACTGTTTAGAACCTCGGAGTTCATTTTAGAAGTTTGGCAACTGGTACGTATCGCATTAATAAAGAACCGTGAGAGGGACAGAGATAGAGCGAAGTTGTGACTAAATTTCTAAAAGGCCAACTGTAATAAAAATGAAAAAACGTCATCTTCGCGAATTATAAAAGGTTTTCGCCTGTATTGTCGGAACCATCAATTCCCCTGCGGGTTACAATGAAGTCTGCCACCATTTACATATGATTGCGTTATGTTGGTCTTGATATATACGTCGTAGGTCACGAAAATAACATTTGTCGAAATGTGTGTATGCGTATGTACTCATTTGTATGCACAGCGTGAGATATATATATATATGTGTTTAGGTCGAAATGTTTAAATAAAACGATAAGGCGTTCTTTGACCAATTTTAAAATTAAAACATGCCCTTTAAAATTATATTATATATATCTATATATAACTAAAATAATAATGAATATTATTCGCGATAGTATTATTAATCTTAACAATTGCACATAACAGTGTAACAATGTTATTAATTCATGTGTTTATTATTACGGATATTATGAATATTGTCGCTATTATTATTAGAGCCGGAACAGTCCAGCTTTCCGTACAGCGCGTTAAAATTCCAACTAGAGACATTTATTAATAATCGTGAATGATAAATTTTGAACAGCGAATATTAATTCGTTTCGAGCTATTTCGTTTATAATACTTTATTGTTGCCGGGGGCTGTCTTGTTACAAAATGTTTTTTTAAAAATTTGAATTACATTATGTCGACTATCCTGTCGAATGTCTTCCATCTCGTTCTCTTTTTCTTCTTCCAGTGCAAATATACGTTAATGTTCGCGTTCAAATTAGCTATTATGGTTTTTTTCCATTGCCGTTCTGAAAAGTTCTGTTATGTTGTTCCCACCCGTCATCTTAAATTCGTTGATATAGAATGGTCTGACCAGATACGCTATCTTGGTGTCATTTTAGACAAGAGGCTAACCTTTTCCAACCATATTGACCGTGCATCATTGAAGACAAACAGAGCAATTCAATCTACCCCGTTTTCAATCGTAAATCTCAATTAAATATTAATAATAAACTAATAGTCAATCATTAGGCCTATTTTAACATATTCTTGTCCAGTTTGGTCTTAGTCTCATGTGCTAGTTTTAAAATAGACTGCAATTAGTCCAAAATAGATGTCTTAGATGTATCCTCAATGTCCCCCGTATACACTAAAATTTCATATATGCATAGTACTCTGCAGGTACCATATGTAAAAGACTATATCATCGAACTATCTCAAAAAATTTTCTCAGTAATAATTTACTTCCATCAATGGGAAATTACGATTCCAAGGAACTAAGTATTAGATATACTAAGTATAAGCATCGACGCATTAAACATAATCTATTATTCTCATAATGTTAGAATTTATTTTCGTTTCCATTACTTATAAATGATATTACATATTCGTTATATAATTAAACTTATTAGTTTTTTAAATCACCTATTGAATTTGTGATGGTTTTTTGTCCGATTTTCCCATCAGTAATATTTTCATCTTGTATATTTCTTAATTTATATTATTAGTTACTTTCATAAATGGAGACGGCATTTGTTCCGGTACATTTATTAAATATTATTATAACTTTTTAATATCAAGTATACACTTTTTACATTTTTTTTTTTGAGCCAAGATATCCCTGATTCCTTTGTTCCATTCTAAAATTACAGATCTTCCGGTCATCGATAGAAATTCCGGCGTTTTATTCGTGCAAAGCTTCCTTCCTGATATTCTCTCCATAACTATTTAAAAGTTGAGCTGATAAAATATCCCTTTGTCGGATACTACGTTCAGTTTTGAAAGTTGTAGAATCTTCTCCTGCGATTCTGTCATTTCACTGTTATCGTATAAATTTTTCAACAATTTAACTAAGTGTTCTGTTACACCCATTTCTGTAAGAACATTTATTATAGAATTCCATCCGGCGCAATCGGAAACATTTGCATAATCAACGAAGCATAATACCGCAAGAATGTTATATTCACGACATTTCTCTATTATCGTTCGTATATTAAATATTTTTTTCTCGTGTTCCGCTCCTGGCAACGAAACCAGCTTGTCTGTTTGTGTATTGAGAAAGGCCTTCATTCGTTCATTCAAAATCATTAGTAATATCTTTCTTGAGAGCGAGATTAAAGCGATTGTACGACAGTTTGGACATACCTTAGTGTCACCTTTCTTGTGAATCGACATCAATACTGATCTGCACTAATATTTCGGTCATTCTCCGGTACACCAATTGTACCGAAAACACGTTAAAAAAATTAAATAGCTTGCTTGTATTTTGCACGTATGTATATGTGTACATAAACAGGTATTGTGTACATATATACGAATGTATGTTTTTATATATTTATATTAGTGTATGTATACATTGTTTCGCGCGGTTTTAACCTTTTTTGCCATTCTAATCGGTAGCTCCGTGACAGTATTAGCATTATTTAAAAATCTGTAGAAGTACCTACGTTCTTGAGGTAGCTGTTAAAATGGAATGCAAATTCCATTAAATCAAAACTAAATGAATTGATCTACTTCGTGTATAATAACAAAATAGATATCGTAGCTGTTTCTGAAACAAAACTCGACCAGAGTATACCAATAAAATGTCCGGGTTATCTTATTTATAGAGCCGATCAATGTAGGCGTGCTGGAGGTGTTGCAATACTATTGAGGGATACCATTCGTCATAACGCTGTACCTAGAATTTCTTTAAGAACGTTACAGGTTGTAGGTATTGAATTAGAAACAGAGTATGGTTCAGTTACTTTGCTAAGCGTTTACAGATCGCCGAAAAACATAAGATATTTTATACATGACTTAAATTATCTATTTAATAAATTCAATAATGTAATAATTATAGGAGACCTAAACGCGAAACATAGTGTGCTTAATAATCATAACAATAATTTCGCGGGAAAATTATTAGTGCATGCCTCATTAAAACTTAATTTTAATATTTTATCTCCCGAAGAACCCACTTTTTTCCCAGACTGGCAAAATGGTAAACCTAGTGTAATAGACTTAATATTAACAAGACGTTTTAATAAAATTACTATTCCTGTTTCATTGTCGTGTTTATCGTCGAATCATAACCCGATTCTTTCTTACATAATGCCTGTTGCAAACGCAGCCACATTACAGCAACCCATAAGAAAAATATTTTTATATAAACATGCAAACTGGTCTGAATACAGACGAAATATTGAGCAGGTCTCCGCGATACTTTCGAGAATGATACCGTATTAGATGAAGGAATCACTAAATTTACTAACGCAATCTTGGCAGCTGCTGACATAAGTATTCCTAAGAGAGCATCACATATTTTTTGTAATAAAAAGATTAACGTGCCTAATTATATTAATAAAATGATCTCTCTAAAAAATTATTATAGGCGTCACTCAAATAAAAGCAAATTTACGGCCTCATACAAAATATTAAGAACTATATATGTCATGCTTGTCAGACTTACAAAATTTTTGTTAGACAACTGGAAAAACAAAAACTGGAACAATCTACTTGCGGCCATTCCACCTGGTACTAACAACCTTTGGAAAATAACTAAGCACCTAAATCGACAGGTTTTATCACTACCACCACTATATGATTCGATCAGGCAAATATCCGTATACAAAACTGAAGAAAAATTGGAGCTACTTGCTTCGCACATTTATAATATTTCGGATAGTTGCGGAACTAAAGTCCCACGAACGCACTATTATAATGTGACCAAAACAGTTAAAAATACGATAATAAATTCAGCAAATGTACATCTACATGCAAACACCTTCACTACGCCTGTTGAGATTCAAAATTACATTAAACAGTTAAAAAATAAGGAATCATGCGGTGACGACGGAATTTCTGTGGCAATGATTAAAAATCTACCGAACAAAGCCATTATTTATTTTACTAATATTATTAATAGTATGTTCAGGTTATCTCATTTTCCCACAAAATGGAAAATTGCTAAAATTATAGTGTTGCCAAAACCAGGTAAAGATAACAGTAATATCAATAACGTACGGCCAATTAGTTTGTTAACAAACTTAAGCAAAATAGCGGAAAAAGTGATTTTGCGCAGGCTACGAGTTTATTCTGATTCAAATAATATTCTAAGAGATGAGCAGTTTGGTTTTAAACCTAAGCATTCTACGGTTCACCAGCTAGCTCGAATAGCGGACACTATTACTGATAACTTTAATCTCAAGAAACACACGGGAATGCTGTTAATCGATGTTGAAAAAGCTTTTGATACAGCTTGGCACGACGGAATATTATATAAAATGATTAAATTTAAATTTCCAATATTACTTATTAAATTGATTAAATCATACTTAAGTCAGAGAACATATTACGTTACGAATTACTTCGAAAAATCGCCAATTAAAACACTAAATGCCGGGGTTCCTCAGGGAAGTATACTCGGGCCTTACTTATTCCTAATGTTAATGAATGATCTTCCAGAACTGCCTTTCGTTAGTGCCGCGTTGTATGCTGATGATCTTGCTTTATATACATCCTCTTATAGGACAGATACAATATATAACCGATTGCAAAAGGCTGCAATTAAAATATTTAAATATTACAACAGATGGAACTTAAAATTAAATGAAGAAAAATCAGAAGCAATTCTATTTACTCGGAGACGACCACTACCGCTAACTGAAATTACAATAAATTCTAAAAGAATTCCTCGGGTCAAACAGGTTCGGTATCTAGGAGTTATCTTAGATAGCAGATTAACTTTCAATAACCATATTACTTTCGCTATAGATAAAGCGCATAAATCTATGCATACACTTTTTCCATTATATTAGAGAAAATCGGGTCTTAGTTACGTAAACAAAAAATTAATCTATACGGCTGTTATACGCCCTAGATTAACCTATGCTTGCCCTGTATGGTCATCAGTGTCTGATAAGTACATACAGGAAACTACAAGTAGTTCAAAATCATTGCTGCAGAATTTCGTTGAATGCAACGCGATATACTAAAATTTCTAATCTACACGATCATTTAAATATCCCTTACATACATTCGTTTATTAGTAAAATCTCAAAAAAATTTTACGAAAACTGTAAAACTCATCAAAATAAACTAATACGTGTAATAGGAAATTACAATATGGAACATCTACGCATATACTAAGTATAAGCATCGTAGATTAAAACATAGATTTTTGTAATTATTAACCTATTGTTAAGTACAGATATTTTAAGCTAAATTATGTCTAAAAACACTGCTTTTCGTTTTGTTGATTTATTGACTTTTTAATTTTTGTTACCTTCAGTGTGTGTCTTTTTTGTAGGTTTTTTTTCATTTTTTCCTGCACTATTTCTAAAGTAATTTCAAAGTCCACTAAAAGTTTTGTAATTATACATATTTAGAATTGCTAAGGTTTATGTATAGGTACTTAGCTTTAAGTTATGAAAGAAAATTGTTTTCGGTTTATGTTTAAAAATATAATAAAGATTTTTCATTTTCATTTGTTAAAATTAGTAACATTTTATACACGTAATATATATATATATATATATATATATAAAATGAAACAATAAATTAAAAATCACTAACGCTAATAATTAATAACAAAGATTTTCAACTTGAACAAATGCGCTAGATGTCAGTTGTGTGTATTTTTTTAATTTTTCAATTAAGTGCATATTTTTCAACATTACTTTTCTTATTGTTATATATTTATTGAATGTGATTTATTTAATTTATTTCTATTTTGACTTGAAAATCGCGTAACTGCTAAAAATCTTTATTATTAATTATTAACACTAGTGAATTTTAAATTTATTGTTACATTTTTTATTCCCATATATATATTATATATATATATATATAATATATATATATATATATATATATATAATATATATATATATATACATATATATATATATATATATATAAAAGACGGGCTGTTTTTTTTTAATAGCGCAG
This sequence comes from Coronaproctus castanopsis, assembly GCA_032883995.1. NCBI lineage: Eukaryota > Metazoa > Arthropoda > Insecta > Hemiptera > Monophlebidae > Coronaproctus > Coronaproctus castanopsis. Next base: position 5,481,234 of record CM065054.1, read on the forward strand.
TTGGTAAGACTGCTACAGCGCAGATCGCGTGCTCCATGTATAGTGTACACAAGACAGATTCGTTTTTGTCGGGTTTCAGTTATCATGACATGCTATAACGAAAGTGAGTGTGCGTTTTGCGTGAACGTTATTTTCGACATGAATCGATTAGGACAGTGCAAAGAGTTTCGAAAAGAATTCAAAGTTACACGATTTGTTTTTTCATTGTGGAGATACATTAAGCGCCGCGTTTACGAAACAACGTCATCGAGATCTGGAAGACCTGGAAGCTCGGATTTCTAAAGAAATTTGAAATATTCAACCTAGTCCAATTAGCTATCCATCCGCCGGTTAATCGGTAAATGAGACCGGCTTGTTGGAAGTAAATGAAAATACGCTGGAAATTCGACCGTAAATTACCGCGTGTAGGTTCGAACAGAAAAGCATCTCGTAGCAGCCGATTAGCTATGATAGTTGTTTCTTGATGGGATGCTTCTGTCAAGGTAAATAATCAGAGATAATTACGCTCAACGTCGTGTTCCAATCTATAATTTTTGATTTGTATTACTATATTAAAATAATCGTTCGATCACTACCACATGAACGTTTATCTTGTAAGGACGTAAGCGAAAAACAAATCTAACGGAGACCAAACATCTATTGCTAAGATTTTACGTGCGAATAAATAACGGTCACTGTCATTGTCAATTTTTATTTCATGGTGTATACGTATATGCCTGTGTGTGTGTGTGTATATATTAAGTGCCATGAACATTTGCATGTGTGTGTAAAAGTTACACATTCGGCCACAAAGTAAATAATATCGTAGGTGTGTCCGTCTATTAAAGAGGAAACATATTTATAACACAGTTCATACAAAAAAGTAGACGACCCCCGACAAATTAACTTACACATACTAAACACTCTTATTCAATTATATGTATTAATTTAACTATCCAATTTATCTTTTTGTTTTGTATATGTATATAAATATATGTATTATATATATATATATATATATATATATATATATATATATATATATATATATATATATATATATATATATATACAAATGTTAAAGGCTAGTAGTTTATAGTGCGGTCTAATCTTTCGACTTAACCCAATCAATATATCGTCTGATGAAAAACTCTAATCACGGGTCATAATACTTCAACCGAAAGTTCGTTTTCTACTGATTGATCGCTTCCTATTATTTAATTCATACATAGTTACATTATTGTGTGCGTAATGTGCGAATATATATATATATATATAGCTAATTTGTTTAATAATTTACGATTACTTAGAATTTTTTTAAAAAATATAAACGCTAATTCAATTAAAGTAACGCTAATAATATTAGTTTTAGTTGCGATGATAACGATGATAATAATTGTAAGATCTTGATAAAATTAATGCCACAGAGAATGATATTATGGAAGAAGTATGATTTGAAATAAAATTAATATATTCGGGAATTTAGAAAACAGTGATTCGAAATGTGCAAATCGAATGAAGAGAAAGTACAGTGAAGAAATTACGGAGGGAACTACCGTCGTGAAAATATTTTTGCGTGTTTCATAGTTTGGCCAATCCGGAAATGATAATGATAATAAAAACATTTTAATTCAATATTCATTTTTCATTAACTAGAAATAAAACAATAAAATATGAAGTCGACATTCGCGCATTATCTACGCGAACATGATAATATTGATGATAGATAGTTAAGACGAACCGATAAATAAGGGTATACGGAAATTATATAGGGTGACCCGGAGAAGCGGACGGTGTTGTTCTTTGAATAACTCAAAAACTATTCGACTAAAATTTCTGAATGAAATTTTATTTAAAGTAAACGAGGGATTAGCAAACATTTGTGGAACACAATACCGTTCAGATGACCGCCATTTGCAACAATGCATTCATTCAGTTTTTACAAAATTTTCGAAAAAATTTTCTACAATAGGTCGCTTAAGTTTTTAAATTTCTTCAGAAATGACGTGTTTCGTAAACGCGGCTCTTAAGGTATCCCCAAAATGAAAAAAAATTGCGTAACTTTTAATTCTTTTCGCAACTCTCTTTGCACTGTCGGGATCGATTCCCGTAGAACATAACGTTCCACGGCGCTCCTCCTCCTTATAGGATGCCATGACAACTGAAACTGGGTAAAAACGAAATTCTCTTGTGTACACTATCTGTGGAGCACGCGGTTTACGTTGTAGCAGTCTTACCAACTGCGCTATTTAAAAAACAAAACTGTCCGTCTTCTCTGGGTCACCTTATATTCATAAATTCTGAAAATGTTATTTTTTACAATACCGCGTAACGCATATTATATATATATATATATATATATATATATATATATATATATATATATATATATATATAATAATAATAATAATAATAATAATAATATGGCACCGTCATTTGTTGAGGTTCGACAAATCATATAATTGACGTTATTTCAATAAGAATATATATTTATTATTATTCCCAATCAGCCACTGATGGATAATCTTGTTCTAAACTGTTTTCATCCCTTCTTTCTTCAGAATTGTCAATTCTTTCTATCTGTCTCTCCGTAAATCCTTTAAGGTCAAATCGTTTCTTCTTCAAGGTTGCTCGCTGTTCTATATCTTCAGGCATAATGTTCGGTTCTTACACATAATGTTTGGTCCCTGTGTACCAGCGTGCGGTTTATTTTTAGTTTTCGCGTGTAATCAAACAATCTTCCTGATCCATTTTACATTACGACCGTAGAATCGAATTATTGTTTTTCCGATCGCTGTAGTAATTTTTTTCCGTATGTTGGTGTAGTTCTTACTTCATTTTATGCACATACACCCTTGTTTCGTTCGATCTAGTATTCTTCTCGCGATTAATCTTTCAGCAATTTCTAGTCAATTGTTCAGTCACTTTTTTGTTGATTGCCAGATACTGCAGCAGGATTGTGTCTAAATTTGACATTTTTTGATAGATATTTTTTATTGTCTACATCTTTTGTTTAAATAGAACGCCGTTTTCCTTCGATCAAACCTGTGTTTAATATTGCTTCTTTCTCTGTTCCACTCTTTCAGTTAATTCTTTTACATACTATCGTTGGTGACTGAAATGTTTGTTACAAATTTGCGTTTTTTTTTTTTTTTTCAAAGGAGATTTGAGTTCAGCTTTATCCGCTGGTTATTTTAATAATTCTATCTGCCGATTTGCTGCGTTCGTAGTTTCTGCGATTTTATTTTTGTCTTATTATAATGTGGGCCTATCGCCTTGGTTGCACGTAGGCGTCTGTATAATTTCTAGTTTTAGTATCTCAGGAAATTTACCAGATGCAACAGATTCGTTGTAGAGATATGTTATAGGTTCTAAGAAGAAGTTAAAATTATCTTTCGTTAATCCTATTTCATAATCGTAATAATAATAATAATTAATATTATTATTATTATGAAGAGCGTAATAAGACGATTTTGTTATTTGTACACAGCTTCGATTTTTAGTTTTGTGTGGCCTAAGATGAAGCGAGGTCAGTTTTTTACAAAATACAGGCAGGAGTTCCATAGGGGAGTGTTCTTAGATCTCTCCTATACCTTCTATATACACGCGATCTACCAACTCTGATAATGTCACAACGGCAACATTCGCAGACGACGTCGCAATATTAGTTGTTACGGCTGATCTCAGCGAGGCAAATGCTAAAATTTAGCAGCATCTAAATTTGATTAGAAAGTGGACCTGAGACTGGAAGATAAAACTAAATAAAGCAAAATTACTGCACGTTCTTTATACGTTAAGGCATGCAGACACAGTAGGTATCCAGTATATTTTGACAATCATCTTTTTCAGCGAGTTGATTCGGCTAAATATCTCGGAATGCACTAGGACGACAGAATGTCACGGAAAATCCACACGTAAATGTGAAAGTGTTTCGAATTAAGCGCGGGGTACAAGATTTGTACTGGCTCATCGGTAGGCGTTCTGTGTATTTTTTAAGACGTGGCTGTTTAACGACGGAAATAATTGACAAAAAATCGACGATAAGCCATCGGAAATTGTATTTTCTTCTTTTTCTTTTCGTTGTTCCTTGTTCCTGTATAGTTTTTCTCTCTGTCTTTATTTATTACTTTTTTTTTATTTCTCGATGTAGTTGATAAAAGACCAACAGAATGAGTTTTTAATTAGAGCATCGTTTAAATTTAATCAGAAAAATGACGATTTTTCTGATTAAATTTATTTGTGTTATTTACAAGATTTCGAAATATTTATGGTCGCGATTACCGCTATTACTACTGCTACTAATAATAATAATGATAATTTTTTTTACGGTCAAATTATTTATTTCAACGTGGAAATATAATTACGCCATTTCTAACTAATACATATTTCGTCTAGCAATTTGCTTTCCCGGCCAAAATTTATAGTAATAACGTAATTAATATCTTGCTCAGCTCAAATGTTATACAATCGCGCGCGCGCACACACATACACATATATATGTATGTATGTATGTATATATACAATGCGTCGTCAGCGGCTATCTTTTCTGGCTCTTTTTTTTTGTTTTGTTTCATTTAATCACTTCATTTGGATTGTAACAAAATGTACACAACGTTCCGCGTTTATTATTTTTATTTATATTATTTGCCTTCTTTGTGTTTATACCCCCGATGACGTGGTTCCTGAAGCGTTCGAATGTCATTAGGATAGTTCGAAATTTCATCGTCTAAAGCTTAATTATCAGGAAGAAGACATTGACACCTCACTCAGTAGTATAACATCTAGTAGTGGGCGTGACGATTTTTTTACTGAATCGATTTTTGTGAGCCTGTTCATCTAAAAGAACCGGTTTTAAAAACCAACTCACGAGAGCCGGTTTTGAGAGTTAATTCTAAATATCATTTTCAGATCTATCAAGTAGCGTGGATCTGTTAATTTGCGTTATTTGAGTAAACTATCGCTGTGAGGAACCGTTTTGCCGGTCTTTCTCATATATTTATTATTAGTTGGACGTGTTGCTGGTAGTACATCCAAAAATTTATATACCGAAATACTCGAATAAATCCGATTTTACACGAATCCAAAGAATATTCGTTCATTCGCGATGATTACACAGAATAGGTTTTTAATTTTTCGAGAGCCGTATGAATCAACCCAGTTTGAAGAGTGACTGTTTAAAACCAGAGCTCACTCACGTGGTACTTATCTCTAATAACATCGTATGCGCACGTAGTATCATCTGCTTTGAAATTAGTTAGCAGATTGCTGGTCCATCTTGTACATAAAAATAACGGTACAATGGGCTGTTCGGCATTGACGATATTGACGACGACGATAATGATGATTATACATATATATATATATATATATATATATATAATATACATATATGTATGTATGCATGTGTGTGTGTATATTACCTTTTATTATACCTTCCTATTATTTTAATCTTCTAATCGTCTTTTTAGTAGTCGCTTCGTGTGTCCAATTTCTTTTTCTTCCCCTTGTGTTTTTTTTTGTTTGTTTTTTAATTCTAACAATTTCCTATTTGCTTATCCGAGTTTTTCATTTTTACCCGGAACGTTCTCGCACGATATTTTTTCTTATTACTAATTATAATTATTTATTATTATCATTTTTTTTCCAATCAATTATTATTTGACGATAATGATAATGACGATGATTTTTATTATTTGGAGTAATAAATGTACACTTTATTACGGTCTCCTTAATTTTATCGTTCGTTTGAGCATTCCGGTTCGCGAATACGTTTATGGAACCAGTTCCGTTTTTTCGATATATTCTCAAGGGCGTTTCGATACGTTTGTTTACTAAAACGATTTATTATTATTTCAAATCCAATAAATCCCCGGAAAATATTTTTAATAAAAAAAATTAAATTTATTTAATTCGCTATATATTATCATTTATTAGTTAGAAACAAAATAAAATCGTAACACAGTTTAATTCACTATAGTAAGTTTTTTATTGCGAAGCTTTTATAGTGATTAAGCCGTGTTATGATTTTGTCTTATTCATAAAATCACTACTGTCCGATATATCTAATTATCATTTATGTTTAAGAAATTTTAATTTATTTAATTCGAGGTATCGTATTTAGGTGTGAGAAATTGCAATTTAAATTAATTCGATATATTGTCATTTATGTTTATGAAAAAAATTCAAAAATTCATTTAATTCGATCTATTATCAGTTAGATTTTTAAGAAATTTTAATTGATTTAATTCTATATATTATTATTCAGTTCGTCTCCTATATCGATTCTGCGATTTATACAGTCGATTTATCCGTATTTTTATTATTATTATTATCATTATTACTTTCTTTTTTTTTATAATCTTTCATTTAAAGTCCTTTGCGAGTGTACTTATATTTAAGGGCAACAGCCAGGATGACGAAACATAGTCCCAGCCATTACCGTGAAATGTGTCATATGTACAAAATTTTTAAAGAGTGAAAAAAAAATAGCAAAATTAAACTTAATTGCCACATTATATATTACGTTCGCTTTAATTAAATTATATCGCAACAGTAGCTGCTTACATATAGCGTAAGTAGAGGTATAAATTAAGATACAAGATTTAAATATTAAGAACGCTGTATAAAAAAGAAAAAAAACAAAATAGAAAATTACTATAATTTTAATTATTATCGCCATTGTATATTATTACTATTATTATAATATTATTAAACATTAGTATAAGGACTAGTTAATAAGATTTACCATATATACATACATGCACATACATACACAACATATAAACACACACATATCACTATTACTATTATTATTATTATTATTATTATTATTATTATTATTATGACTACATTTAGTTCCTGTAATAATAATTCGTTGCGTTGTCGTTTCGATAACGTCAATACAATAATTAGCAGTTTTCGCCCTGAATGAGACGATTATTCTTTAAAGTTGCGATCGTTGCTACCGTAATGACGAAATACTTTTATGTTTGTTATGACCTAAATACCTAAATTGTTTTCGTATTGTTTCTATATAGATTAATTCTAATCGTGTTTGCGAGTGTCGTAAACACACACACACACACACATATATATATATATAAAATACATTACATTAGTGAAACATTTTTTTAATGGCTATGCAAATTCAGCGAATATCCTCGTTGTCTTTATTGTTTTATTTTTCGTAATAATGTTAGGGATTTCTTCCCTGTTATATATAATAGTCGTAATTACCAGTTATGGCCGCACCCGTTTCGGAATGCGATATTTATGAGAAGAATAGACAATATTATTCAGTACGATTCGGTCAATAGTTTTTATATCGGCACCGCGTAAGTGGACTCGCGGATTATTTTAAATGCTATTTTTGTAAATGTAGTTACATATTCAAGATGTACAATTTTCATTTTTTTTTTCCTTCCAAGCAATTGCTCATACGAAATTCTTTTCGTGTCTTACATATTAACGTGTAAAAGTTTTGAATTAGTCTATCGTAGGAAAATATTTAATCGTTCTTCTGATGTTTTTACTGGTGAAACTGCGACATATGATAACACCCAAGTAGCTGTTTCTGTTTCTACTGTATCTATCACGGCTTGATCTAGTGTTAAATCTGGCGATTTATGAATCGTAATTGCGAAAGCTAATTATAATGGTAGAAACGCATCGTCCGCTATGCTTAACTTCACGTGGCGATAACTAAAATATTTTTTCGTTCTCAACTCTACGTCGTACATACATCCGTTGTGCAGCGAGGATTTGAACGAAATAGTTACTCTCCATATATAACGCGCCGATAGAAGTTTCACTTCAATAATTTACGCACGATTCCACGTCTTTATCTCTCTCACTCTAATTTATTTTCTTCTACCGATGTTTTTTACTCTCTCAACCGTCCACAATTTACAAGTTTTAGTGTTTAATTTTCTTTAAAACTTCTGGAATTTCATTTCTTTTTTACCTTAGATATTTGTCTATTTCGATTTTTCTTTTTCTATTTTTATTTGACGCGTGGTTTTTTTTAAATTTCTACAAAATACTAGTAATTCGGTTTTTATGAACAAAAGTGTAGCATTCTTATTGGTTAATCTTTCTGATTCCATCCTTTTATGGTTGTCGTAAAATAAGATTCCCTCTTTTACACGCGGCGTCAATTATTTTCTTGACTACATTATTATGATTATTATTATCATTATCATTATTATAATTACGCTTACTATTACTACTGCTACTTATGTTAAAAAAATTAAGATAAATTCTCATATATATATATATGTATATATATATATATATATATATATATATATATATATATATATATATATATATATATATATATATATATATATATATATGAACCGGCGTACATCCCTACAAATAAGTTTTTATTTTATCAAATAAACACCGGGATTAATATTTTAGGGGGAAACAAAACTACCATAAGAATACATAATTACATTGTATAACAGCGTTAGTGTGGGTCGGCATACATTTATCAGTGAGAGACTTCAACTGAATACTTTTATATTGCGCAGATATGAATAAATCACGAAAATCTTGCAGAATATCTTTTTAAACTTAAGTAATGAGCATAAACGGTCGTGTGAAGATACAGAAACAGTTTGACATTAAGAAATTTTAACAAAAATAATTTTAACCTAAAACATTAAATGCTAAAAATTTACCGAAGCAATAATATACCTTAAATTCAACGAGAATGTAAGAAATTTTAATGAAAATAATTTCAACCTAAAAAATAAAATGTTAAAAATTTTTAGAAAAATGTTTGCATTCAACGTAATCTATTCAGCGAGAATGTCGTTATTCATACACTATGCGTCATTCTTCTTGAATTTAGGGTATATTACATTGAATGGAAATATTTTGTAAATTTTTAACATTTCATTTTTTTATGTTGCCATTATTTTTAGTAAAATTTCTTACATTCTCGTTGAATTTTAGGCATATTGTTTGTTTGCTGAAAATATGATAACTACATAAGTATACTTTAGACGTGATTGTTTTATGTCCGTTTACAACTTTCACAATACATCCACCTATCACACTTTGTCACTTGTTTCCTCGGTGTTATCTATTTAAATTGACGTGTTTACATAATTATATTTGTGAATATGCGTACGGTATATATATATATATATATATATATATATATATATATATATATGTTTACACGCTTATGTATGTATGTGCACTAATGTAATATGTATACATGTTGAATTTGTAAGAAGTAACAAGATTAAGAACACGTGAGATTGATAGACAAGTCTGCTTGTAATAGTAATATTAACAGGTAAAAGTGGCTCTTATAGCGTCCGTGTACACGCTATATATGTATCTATATACAAAAAATTATATTTAAACGTATGATGAAAAACAAAAAAAATTATACTTTATATTTATGTAATTAAATTATTTGTAAAAGGAATACTTTATCCTCATGATTGAACAGGAAGTTGACGCATAATGAAATAATTCCTGCAATCTTAATGAATGAATGAATGAATGAACAAAAATATATATTTCATAATTGTTATCAATTACGTAAAATATGACTATTAGCACATACCAAGCATAACTCCTGCTCATACTGTACACATCTTTATGCTAACTTTCGTTTTCCATCAACGTACAATCACATGTATAAAATATACATCAACATACAATCACATATATAGAATATACATCAACATACAATCACATATATAAAAATGGTTAAATGTAATGTACATAATGTATACGTTTTGTCAAGTTTTTTTTTTTTTGCTTTCCAACGACTTCATATCAATAATTATATTGCTATATTAATTTTTTTTAATACTGCTTATAATCTATGGCACGTTCATCTTTTTTTTTTTTTTAATTTGTGGCCGCGTCCTATTCTGCTACTTTGGCTAGACGCACACGGAAGGAAAGGTATTATATTAGATTAAAAAAGAAGGAGATTTGTATTATTGATGAAGGAATGAAGCTTAGCTTCAGAGGAGGAGGTGCGTTAAAGTATGCTAGGAAAATTATTTAGAAGACCTGCGAGTTGGCGTTGAGGAAATTAGGATGTGGATGAGGGTAGGGGGCGTATTTATTACATGCCGGACAGGCCGAGCGTTCTTCTTTGTAAAGAGGAACTGATGTGTAAAACGTGATGTTCAGATTGAATACGGTAGAGGACTCCAAAATTTCGCCGGTACGTCAACGTTACCGGGTTTTGCTGGAATCATAATGAGGAAAAATAGTGAAATGTTGAATTAATTTTATCAATCAGTTTTTCATATTATATCTTTCGGACGTAAAGGAAATAACTTACTAACTCTCTGCTGAAATTTTGCTTAACAAGGTATTCGTGAATTAATAACTAAACGATAAGTTGCGGCGTAGTAGTAATGATAGTATATGTATACATCGATATATGAATTAAAAGAAAATCTAGTTGTACACTTAGTGTTCATTTATTTTTAGTCTGCATGCATTCGAAATTTCTAATATTTAATAATGACTCATTTTTAATTTGAAAACAATTTAACATCAAATATTTGAAATTAGGATTCGAGACAGTTAGAAGGATATAAAGAAGAAAGAAATTTATTTGCAGAAAATGAAAACTTACAAATATGAACGCACATCTATTAAAGTAACAATTTGTTAAATTACATTTTCGGTTACAAATAATAAGATTAGAAATAAAAATAATTTTTTGAACGCATTAAAACGTTTGATGATGAATTAGTTTTAAAAGGCCTTCTTATAATTATATTTAGTCTTCTGTATTTAAAGTTCAACATTGCAGATTATTGTAGTGATACCTTGCCACTGCCTTGGCGGTGATAATTAAGAATTATACATACATATATATATATATATATGGGTCTCCAGGTAGACCTCTGTACGAAAGGTACCGAATTCAAGTACGATTGGCGACGCAACAATTATCATCAGAAAATAAAAATATAAATAATCCTAATATTATCGGGTTGGAGGCAAGCACAACGCGCTGTGGGCTAATAATATAGTACACTACAAAAAAAAAAAAAAACAGGGTTGCATTGTAACTTGACAACAAAGAGATTACAGTCAGTTCTCCAGGATGTGTGTGTGTGTGTCTATCTACACTAACGCCATAATTGCTTTGTACGCTCCTTACACTGTACAAAAAAATAAATATAGGTAAGTAGTCGCCTATCACTGATACGGAGACGGCACTTCATGATGATGATATTATATGGAAAACTTGTAGCTGGTGAAATCGAGACCTCGAAAACGTTTTAAAGATTAGATTGCAAAATTGATAGAATCTTTAAAAATTTGAGACAAAAATGAAACTATAACTGTCGGAAGAAAGCAATCATCAAAAGTATTGTGTTTAAATACAACTTTCGATCAAATTTTAGGAAAATCGGAAGAATATAATTAAAATTCATTTAATATCAGACTTACGTATAGTTAAAAACAAAAGTAGAAATGCGAATGACTAACTCATATATATAATAAAATTCGTAGCAAAATTAGTAATTGTGATAATTATGTCTTTTAGCAATTATACTATTTCCAAGTTATAAATAACTAAATTAATAATATATATATTTTTTTTAAATGAGGGTGCCTTTACAACTACCCAACGTGATACTGTGGGGACTATCTACATCTTAATCAAGTATGCTGACTTCTATAAAAACGTCGCTATATGGGGGAACAATTGTAGATTATCCAGATGTAAAAGGGACGATACATTATACGGAGGTGTAATACTCGAAGAACGTAACAAGATAAGGTAACGCTCCGAGCGCAACGGTGCCACAGCAGAACATTAAAAAAAGACATGATCGGGGCTGCAGACTACCTGTTCAGAATGGAGGGGACAGAGACGACTTTCTCTAAGCTGCATACGGAAAATACGGTTGGGCCACAAATGATGTCCAAATCGCAATCTGCTGATGAGTACAATCCCCTTACGACTAATCTTTTTACAAAAGATAGAACAACGGGAGGTTGGGGAGAGACGGCTGGAGGTGATTGACTAATGCTCTTAGTGTACATTAGCTCTCATTTATCCCTATGCTCTAGCTGAATAAAGTGAATGATATCTTTGTGAGTTATTAAGGAGAGCTCTACACCACTAGACGACGCGTCTTTAGCCAATGAGTCAACAAATTCGTTGTCTGGTATACCTCTATGACCCCCGACACCCACAAGAAGGACACAGATATTCCCACACGTTCCAAATTATTAAGTTTTAGCAAAATTAAACCAATTAATGTATCTGACACGCTACGTTTATTGTCTACAGCCGTCACCACGCTTTTGGAATCGGTAATAATAAGGTAATTTCCGCGAAGATTTAAGTCCGGTAGAATTGACAAGGCTTGTAGTACTGCTACACATTCTGCAGCTGGCATAATTTGTACATGTTACTAATATTGAGAGCTGGAATGAACACCGCTGCTCCCATTCCTCGAGTTGACTTTGATCCATCCGTGTAAACAAGGATGTGTAGTGGAAACATTTCTGAGATAATACTACTGAAAGTGGCACGGATTAGTGTAGGAGGATACAGACTACAGTTTTAAAGGATGAATTTTGTTCGTTGAAGAAGTAAAAATATGGTACCATAAATTGAAAAGGAGCTTGCATGCACGTAAGACGTGCACGAAACTCCTCCAATCTTGTTATAACGGAACAGAGCAGGGGCATTTTTCTATTTGAAAAACGCCAGTTAAAATGGATATGACTGAACATGTTAAACAAAGGGAAGCGATCATTATTCATCCTACGTATCAACAGTTTCAGGGCTAAATAACTCCGTCTAAGTTGTAAGGGTGGAACTTTGCACTCTGCCATTAGTGCTGATACCGGAGTGCTTTTAACACCATCAATACACAGCCTTATGCATTCATTTTGCACACGATCCAACTTGCCTAACAATACTGTTGACGCGGTTCCATAGAACATGGAACCATATTCCAGTTTAGATCGGATTAGTGATTTGAAGAGTAGTGATAGAATAAAAGGGTCACCACCCCATCGTGTATTATGCAAAATACGTAAAATGTTAATAGCGCGATTGATAGTTGTTAATAGTTTATCAATATGTGGGCGCCTAATAAAAATAACAAAACTATATATATGTCGCGGTGACGTAGTTGCTAAAATGTTCGACTGTCATGATCGGGGTTTGAAACCAACACGCGACATTGAAAATTTTCATCATTATTTAATTGTTAATTATAACAGCGAATGCAGTGGTCCCACACAATAAATGCTACATGGGGCAAATAATGGATAGTGTAGGAGTGGATACTTATCGGGATTTAAAAATTATAGCAGCAGATAGAGGCGAATGGAAAAGGAGACTGCAGCGCTACCAGTCAAAAGACTGATGCGACCAATGATTATATATATATGTATATATATTCTTGAATTTCTTTATTAGGAACAAAGAACTTCCAGCGAATATGTAATGTACGCCGTAGTAAATGTCTGTTGAAATTGTTGTAATGTCCTTATATGCTTTCTGTATACCGTCCAAATTCTACATCAGTATATTAAAGCTTTATACAGCATACCAAACGTTAATCCTTTCTATTGAAAATTCCGTTTTCAAACCATGACCGCTGCAGCGGTAGCTTTATATAATCTATGTTCAATTTCATTATCCAACAATTCCGATGCAGTTACCATACTTCGGAGATATCACAACTGCTTTAATATATTCGTGCCGTCTAGCTGAAATAGGTGTTACGCGACTAATATAGCTTAAACGAGACTTAATGTTTCTGATATTAAAATTTATATCTAATACTAGAACTTTGTATATAGAGGTAAAAAGAGGCAAGAAAACGCTTGAATTTATCCACGATATAAGCTAGTATTAAATATCGGCTCTTAGTGCAAGCCTGATCTATGTAAACTGTACTACGGTTAGATTTGAATGGTCGTAATCTCGAAATGTCGACGACTCTGAAAAAATAGCGACAGTTTTGACGTATAAAGCTTTCAATCACAATGTGCTCTATATGGTACAACGTGAAATTTTAATGTCAACGAAATTTTTTATTTTCCCGATTGATGCGAAATGTCTCAATTTTTGAAAATACTTATATAAATACGTGGAAAACTATCTTCAGTTCGCCGTACGAAGCGGTATTGTATAATAAACACCTTTATATAAATTTTATGATTTTGTGTCAAAATTTTATAATGTACTACTGAAGCGGTTAACTTTTGAAGTATTTCATTTATTTTTATTTAAGGGGTTTCACTATATATATATATATATATATATATATATATATATATATATATATATATATATATATATATATATATATATATATATATATATATATATATATATATATATATTATATATATATATATATATATATATATATATTTATATATATATATATATATATATATATATATATATATATATATATATATATATATATATATATATATTTATTTATATATATATATATATATAACCCCTGTTAACAACGGGCACATTTTTCAGGTCCTGTTGTAGAAAGTGTGAATAACAATGCATTTTGATCCCCTCTATAACGGTGGCGGACAATAATTTCGATTCCCACAGTTCTAAGTTTGCATTGTAACATCTTATTGCAAATTTAGAAGTACGTCGTACTCGAGGTTTGTGTAATCAAATTGACGTTCATGTGGATGAAAATATCACCGGAACAAATCTCCCCTAAGACAATTATTAACTACTTTTTGTATGACGGCTGGTTTTCCAGGGAGTACACCAGAGAGAGAAGATATGAATCGACTGTCTCAAATGAATTGAGGAACTCGTGAGACTCCTTCCATCGTGGTCGGTTTTAACCGATGACTTCGGTCAAGAGTCACATCGAAGTGATGTATCAAGTTGGCAACTTCCTCGGAAGCGCCGCAGGAACTCCACTTCGTGAATTTTATTCACGAAAAGATAATGAATGAGGGTTTTCCATGACATGTGAGTTAATCCTACGAACTTGAAATGTTGAAATCCAAATTTAAAAAAAAAAGAAAAAAACGAACAAAAATGACTTTTCTAAAAAAATAGATATATGTCTCCTACATGCATAATTACATACTATGTATGTAAATACATAAATACATTTATGTTTAAAATTAAGTACATTGTGTATATTATGATTTATTTTTAGTGTATTTTCAAGTAAAATTTTTCTTGTAAATATTATGTATACCTTCATTATATACCAACTTACAATATATCTGCATGCACTGGGAATTTTTTTTAAACCCCTGTATAACAGGCATTTCCTTTTATCCCATGAGTGTCCGTTATGTAAGGGTTTCAGTGTATATATATATATATATATATATATATATATATATATATATATATATATATATATGTATATATATGTGTATTATTACGTTTTCTCCTATCGTGTGGAGCCAAGTGGTTATAGGGCTCGTACAGGAACGTAGTAGGATAAATTAAAAAAAAATATTATCGCGATCGCCAGTACAGAATAATGTACAGATTCAACTATTAACTAATTTATATAATTTATTTTATTATCTGAACTAAAAATCATATAAGACTGTTGTTTCAATCATTTCTTTGTTTTATATTGTTATTATTTTATTAAATTTCGACGTGATCTATAATTTAAATTAATTTTTAAAAATTTAATGTAATTAAAATTTTAACGTGATTATAAATTTGACGTGATTTAAATTTTGACGTAAATTAAGATTTGTTCGTGTAGAACAAACAACTATCGATATTATTATCTAGTGATTAATATTCGTTTTGATTTGATTACGCGTTTATTTTTTATTATTATTATCATTATTGTTATACATTCAACAAGACCAAATACATTCAATATACGGTTATTTATACATACAGAGACATATTACGAAAAACAACATAAACCATATTCACACAAATTTACAAATATATATATATATATATATATATATAAATTTATCATAAACAAAAAAAATAATATAAAAAAAAATTCTTGGGTATCACAGGTAGGACCGATGATGCTCCCAGATGACGAAGGTGTATCCAATTATTATTGTTATCGTCCTAATTCCGTACTTATGGTGTATTATTTAATTATTATTCCGCGAATCCTTTAAAATTAATGTTTTATTATGACTAGAATTTATTCATATTAACGCAGATGTACCGATTTGTAAGATGACGATTCGAAAAGAACGATTTTCTAATTTTGCATATCGTATAGCGTCACGTACGAACGGTTCTGATGACTAGAGTCTGTCTTACGAGAAAGAATTTCGATCTATTTAACGAATCTAATATAACGACGAATATCTTATTTTAAAGCGAGTACATAAAAATGTATCAATGATCATACGATGTACCGTTGTTAGTCCTACACGCCGTTTATCTCCAAAATTCCCCTATTAACGAAGGTATTACGCATATTTTGATGTTATTCCGAATACAAGGTATAAATCCTAACTTTTTATTTTATATGTTTATTATCATTATTATTATAATTGTCACCATATTGGGAATCTTTACGATACGAATTTATTTATTTTGACAATCTAAATCATCTTTTATTTAACCTATTAATTTCTCTAGATAAATATTTAATACGTATATATTATATTAAGATTAATTATTATTAATTTTTTAATTTTATATTTATTTTATTTATTAATTTCTTCGGTATCCCCATTCTATCAAATCGTCATTATATATATATATATATATATATCTATATATATATATATATATATATATATATATATATATATATATATATATATATATATATATATCTATATATATATATATATTAAAATTTAAAAACTTTCGGTTTTTTCAAAATAATGACTTAATATTAATAAGCATACCGCTAAAAACACATACTCTCTTTAATCGTATATATATATATATATATTAGAGGTGGGCATAATTGAATAATAACAAATGACTAATTAAATTTTTAAGAAAAAGCTACTAATTCGATTTTTTAAATCTAAATCCGACTAATTATTTGGTTTAATATTTCTTCATAGGCTTTCTACCGGAACATAGGCGACACGATATAGATCGGCTAACGTGGAAAATACAATTGATTATTAAACTAACTATTAAATCTGACTGTTCTAAAGACTATAAAACGAAGCCAATAATGTTCTAATTTAAAAGAACACTTAAAAAGAAATATGAAGTTGGTTACATCCAAAAAAATGTAGATAAAATATTATTTTTAAATAATTTAAAATAAGTGTATAGTTAGTATTTTATTTAATTAATATTGTAAATAATTAAACATTATTTAATCCATCTCCAGGTTTCCGCGACTAAACTGTTCTTGTGTGCTATCCTATAATACATGCTAATTTTTAAAAATATACATTTAAAAATAATAAATTTTACCCCATTAGTGAAAAGTTGTAATATATTAGTAGTCGGTAAAAACATAAAAACACATTGTATTACACACTCAATAAATGTTACTAAAGAATCGAGTAATTTATAATAAACCAGCTATTAATCAGTTGTTAATAGTCTACTGACACTATATTAGGGGCGTTCAATAATCGAGTAAAGAGTAGGAACTATCTAAATCTACTAACGAAAAGTAACCAAATATAAAAGTAGCTTATTTATATTAAATTGTTTTCGCAATATAAATCTGATTAAATCGTTTCAGCGAAACTGACTAAAAAGAACTGACTGCTTTGAACCGGCTAATGACTCAAAAAACCAATTATTTTATTTTTAAAACAATTATTCGTTTTTATTATTTTGTATTTTCTTTTTGTAATTTACATTAATCATTATTATTTATTTTTATTTATTTATTTACAATAATTGGGCTTAAGTCTAATAACCAAAATTACCCATTGTGTGCACTGTTAAAAATTCAAAAAAAAAAAATCAAAAAAGAAAGAAAAAAAGAAAAAACGACTTAAAGACTAATTTTAGAAATAAAGACGTAGGTGGCCAGAGCCGTGAGGATATTGTTGCTATTCAGGGCCGATAAGTAAGCCACCGGGGGGGGGGGTTAATATTTAATTGTAACATTTTTTTGATAAACTCTACCTCTGGAATACAAATCACAAGCAAAAATCACATGATTAGCATCGGCTATATTTCCCGCATGCACAGGGCAGTATAAAGATGAAGTGAGATTGATAGAGTACAAATGGCTAGGAAGGCAATTGTGGTTGGAACGAAGTCTGACCAGGATTGAAAAGAAAAGTCGAGCTGAAAGATTTTTAGGAGGCGTAAGAGTGAGAATGGATGTGGAAGGGAGGTTAGGTTGGATGTATCTATAAAAGCTAAATCGTCTTTTACAAAACATAGACTTCCATCGATGAAGAAGGTCTGCTCGAGCGGATGCTACTAAACAGGAGGAGGAGGGAACCCTCGGAATGAGAATACCCTCCAATGCACCAAGTTTTGCAGTTCGATCACATACTTCATTACCCTGAATACCCTCATGGGCGGGAACCCAAACGAAAGATAACAGGGCATGGTTATTGTATAAATAAACTATATTTTCTACTATAGATAACAGAATGTAGTCAATATGGTATGGTAATCTAGGTTTCTTCAGGGCTTTAAGAACACTAAGAGAGTCACTTGCTATTAATATTTTCCCTGTGATCCTATTACCTCTGATATACTGAATGGCTTTGAGAATGGTAAAAGCCTCTGATGTAAACACACTACAAAATTTAGGGAATCTAAACAGTTTGGTGTAATTTAAATTAGGAATATGAAATGCAGCACCAGTGAGTTGGGGTACCGTATTTTTTGAACCATCTGTAAAAACTAACATGTGATCTGATCATAAGCTAGCGGTGATTGATAAAAATAAACTATTCATTTGGCAATGATTTTTCATTTGGGGTAGTGAAGAAAAACATGTAGTGTCAATATCGATCTTTAAAAAACCACACTTGTAGGTAATGGTTGAATATTTGAGGGGAAAATTAGGTATAATACGGTCAGCATAAGGTAGCCAAGTCTGAGTTCTGTCAGCTAAGCGGTGGATTTTATGCAGGACAAATCTCCAATGTCGGTTAACGTGGCTGAAAAGACTAAAGATAGAACCTCTAGAACTATCCACTCGTTTTAGAAGGAATCTATCTGCCAGCAAGGTGAACCTTAATTCCAGGGGAGGAAGAAGAGTTTCAGCCTCTAGTACAAAAGTAGGAGTTGATACAAAAGCTTCTGTTATTGTTCTCGAACAAGAATTTTGAACAACTGTTAACCTCTTGAGATGGGATTTACAGGCTCCACTGAAGAGAAAACAGCCATATTCTAGACGAGAGCGAATGGCAGCAACATAAATGATACGAAGTATACTCGGATCAGCCTCCCATCAAACAGAAGGTAGAGACTTCAGAATGTTGGAGGCTCGGAGAGATTTACCTGCTAAGTCCTCGATATGTTGACCTCATGTTAACTTTTGATCGAATATAATCCCCATTTCTGCGAGGCAAAGGTGAGTGGTTCGCAGTTGTAACCGAGAGGTGAGTCAAATTTAGCTGTTTGAGGGAAAAAACCATACAGGTTGACTTAGTTGTTGGTAATGATAAGTGGTTGTTATGCATGAAAGAATTCGTTAAATCTAAGGTCTGTTGTAAAACATACATGCATTCCTGTAAATCTTTTCCTTTATTATATACAACAATATCATCCGCATAGGAAATACAATATACCTTATCTGGTATTTGATCAAAGAGAGGAGAAATGTACAAAAGTTAAACAGTAAAGGGCTTAGTACAGACCCTTGGGGGAGACCGGTGTAGGCTGTTCTGAGTAAACAGCTAGAGAAATTTGAAGGGTGAAAAACAAGTGTACGTTTAATCAACAGATTATGAAGGAACACCGCAAGGGGATTAGGAATACCAATCTGAATCATTCTATTAAACAGAGTGGGAATATGGACATTATTATAAGCTGACTGAATATCTAGAAAGCAGGCAAAGCTCTGTTGATAAAGGAATCATATACATCAGCTTTGAGGTGGGCTAAACAATCCATTGTAGAGTATCCTGGGCGGAAACCATACATAGATTTTGGGAATTTGCCATTGGACTCCATCCACCATCTCGGACGATTATTTAGAATCGTCTCCATGATCTTTCTTAGACAAGAGCCCAGGGCAATTGGTCTGTATGAGTTGAAATCGTATGTCGGCTTATCTGTTTTTTTTTTTTTTTATAGCTATAACAAAAAATTTACGCCAATCTTCAGGGACAATATTATTAGTCCATAGGAGGTTATATATATCACATAGTTTGAAAAGAGCGAAATTGGAACATTGTTTAATGACAAAGTACGGGATGAAATCTAGACCAGGAGAAGTGTCTGCTTTACTCCATACAGCAGTTGATAATTCTTTCGAACTAATTTCTGTTGTTAACATCTGAGATTGTTGGGAGGAACCAGCAGGATCTAATCTTTTTGCATATATTTCTTCTTGTGTGGGGGTGTACGGTGGACAAATTTTATCAATAAACTGATAAAAGCTAGAAAAATTATTATAGATAGGGGGTCCCTCATTCATTTTGTGGTTACGGAAGGATTTACATTTTTTCCAGATATCCTGGAGTGTTGTATATTCCGATTGAGGGATGTGCAGAAAATTTGTGCCATGCTAGTCGCTTAGTGGTCTTAATAAATCGTCTTGTCTCGGCATCGGCTTTCTTGAAGTTGAGATAGTTGGTCATTGTTTTATTTTTGCGAAAAGTTGTAAAACACTTATTTCTCCTAGTAATATAATCTGTACATTCAGGATTCCACCAAGGGGGAGATGATCTGGACCTAATAACGCTTCTTGCGGGGGACAGCAACTAACATAGCTTTATTTAGAGCCAAGACATAGGCATCGTACTGTTCAGAAGGATGTAGATGGTGATCGAAGTTGACCAGAATGTCATCGAGTACATTTGAAAACATATGCCATTTACTTTTATGAACATTCCAAGTCCTAGTAGAAAAGTTTGCGGAAGAAAGAGGGTGAGCATTTTGAAATGTTATTAGAATGGGCCAATGGGTACCCCCCAGGAAATCCTGGCCTACTATCCAATGCAGCTTTAATGACAAGGGTGGGGGTGCGAATGTGAGATCAATAGTTGAAGAAGATTTTAGAGACGTAGGTATGCTCCCCAGAATTCAGTAAACAAAGGTTGGAAATACTCCACGACTGAAATATATCCCTTCCAATTAGGTTAGTAGATGGTTCTCCCCGAGCTAGATGATGGCTATTGAAGTTCCCGCCTAAAATAATTTCTGAATTCAGGTCGGTCAAAAAGTTGTTAAAAGCATTGGGATTAATTCTAGATCCGGGGAGGGGGGCAATATACTGAAATAACAGAAATATCTTTATTATTAGAATAAATTTTTATCGATACCAGGTTACACGTTTTCCCATAAAAAAGATTCGGAGCAGAGAAGTAATTAATTACTGTATGCCATATACTATTCCTAATAAGAATAGCTGCTCCACCCTATTCGTCATCTCTATCATCACGATAACACAAATATTCTGAAAAATTACAAGTGGCCCCAGGTTTGAGCCAGCCACCGAATTCTGCAGAATAAAACCCTCGGAAGATAGAGCATTACTTTGGATACTATGTGAATTCCATTGCATAAAGCGAAGCATTCTTGGTTAATTATTAATACATGAACGGAAATAGAAAATACGGAGAGGGTTTATAGAAGGTAAAATCCCCCAGCTCGGGCCACCTAGGAAATAAGTGATACTAGTAAGATTATTACGAACAAAACTTAACAATACCATGTACGATATCCATAGAAGGCATACACATACACACACACTCCCACACACACAAATATACACGCACCCACATACAGTTGCACGCACAGATACAACACACACATACATACTACTGTTACCTACATTAAGGCTGTGCTTATACATAACATAAAAAAGGGAAAAAAATAAAAAATAAAAGGGAAAAAAAAAAGGAAACAAAATTTTAAATTATAACCATACTTATCATATAAAAATTATAAGTACACTTATTTTTAAGACAGCGGGCGGGAAGACTAGTGGCTTGAATTAGTGTTTGAATTATTCATTTTACAAGAGGAGAAATTATTATTTTTATTCGATTTAGGAACACTTCGGGAGCTAGAATGATTGGACATTTGGTTATTCGAAGATAACTTGTTTGTGGAAACTGTCATATAGTGGTAATCGGAACAGATTTGGATAAGGAAGGACCTACTGTAGATATCGGGACATCATTAGAAGCATTACCTACAGTAGCCTGTATATCTTCTTTTGCAACAGAAGATTGATTCCTAGTTAAAACAGCGGGAACTCTTCCAGAGGGAAACACGTGAATAGAGTCTAAATTAAAATATTGTTTAGGTTTGGGAGTATATATTTACGTTTCGGTAATTCTGGGAAATGCGAAGGGGCCGAGGACACCTCAATAGAGAAACTATTTATTGGAGGATTAAAATTATTTTTACTATTATATCGATTGCTATCGTTATACTTAATATACGCGTTAGAATTTTCAGTACCATTCGATGAATTTCGAACTCGATCCGAATAAGAGAAGGCACTGGAGACTTCTCTTGAGGCTAGTTTCTTCTTAGCTTCGAAAAAAGAAATATTATCGTGGGCCATCACTTTTCTGATTTCGACTTGTTTACAGTAATATGGGCAAATCCTGTTAATGGTAGCGTGTTCGCCCCTGCAGTTTAAACAAATATCTATAATCTCCGTCGCTGTACAACTGGAGGAAGCATGTCCCTCGCCACATCTGTTACACCGCGGCCTATTACTTTTCGATTGTTTTACACTTGTTACCACGTTTGAAAGATCGTGCATAATATATTATTTTATATATTTTTATGTTTTACAAAAACCTGTTGCGAATTAAGGATAACTAAATTTAAAACTAACGATATTTAAAGTATAAACAGCTAACTAAAATTTTATTATAATTAATTGAAAATAATTAACGATTTATAATTAGTACATTACATTGTGACATTGCGTATATTGACTATATTATCTGTTATATTACGTGAAACAAATGTGAATTAAAAAAAAAAAAACCGATTGATTGATTTTTAAAAAACGATATTACTCTTCAGTCGATTATGCCCACAACTGTGATATTATATATATATATGTGTATATATATATGTATATGTATATATATATATATATATATATATATATATATATATATATATATATGTATGTATATATATATGTATATATATAATATATATTAAGATAGATTGGTAGTGAATGCCCGAGGAGGAAGTAAAAACATATATTACGAGGGTGTTTTTGAGGGTTTCGTTTTTCACACCAAAGAAATGTCTCTTATACGATGTGATTATTGTTTAATCGAACGTTTGTCTCTCTCTGTAGACAAAAGTCGACGCGATGACGTAACCGTTATAACGCACAATTAGTTGGCAATAAGATAGAAAAATCTTTCATCAATTCGTAAAGGTGCTTTAATTATATTACTGACCGAGTAACTCTTAGCCGGTGTTTATAAAACGTCTTTTATTAACCTTGCCAAAAACTCGATAGCCAAGCCAGGAATTCTCATTATTATTATCATCATTATCATCGTTAATTATATACGCTGTTGATATTAATAACGCATGAAGAGGGGCGATTATATCTGACGGTTTTATCTTAAAATTCGAATAATACGTAGGCGAAAGGTAAATCGCTATTTGAAATGGAACGGAAATTTTATTCAAGTTAGTCGATGAAGTAACGGCAGTTAGTAGAAAAAAATGCTACAAATCGTACGTACGCTCGACTTGCTGGACTATGTGCGAAATATGGACGAGGAAGTAGTGATGGAAGTATTCAAGTACTGGAATCGAGTGGTAATTATTCGATTCCGTACACTGAGAATGAGTACCGAATAAATGAATACCGAATAAATGAATATCGAATAAATGAATACCGAATACTGTATCCGATTTACTAGTTAACTACTCATTTAAACCGGACGAAACAATTGAAATAGCCGTTAATAAGGCTCGTTTCACACTTGTTCGGTTTAATTCGGTTCGATTTCTATTCGATCTGTCTTCGTTCGTACCCGAACAAGTGTGAACCGATGATTATTCGGGTCGAATTAGAATCTAATAGAAAGTGTGTGAGAATGCCCCCACGACCGAATCGGGTTCCGTGTCTAGGCTATATACGCGGTTCCTGTCGGATTCAGTTTAGGTTTACGCATTCAAAATTATCGAAAATACAAAGTTATAAATTTTATTTTTTGAAAAAAAAAAAAAGGTGCGTAGCAGACGTCGATATCGATCTAATTTCGTCGATACAGTGTCAACTCCTCGTAAATGTATTTCGATGTTGAAGAAACTTCATATATGTAATTCGTCAAATGATTTCGTTGCTATCCTGAAGTAATTCGAAAATTTGTCCTCGTTCTCCCGTAGTTGTGGAAAAATTTCGTAAAATGCTTCAAATTTATAATCGGGTGCCCTCAATGAAAAATGATTAAAACCACTTATTCGTTTTTTAATTCTCCTACGAAGGAACAACATAGACAAAACTTGACGTTCCCCCCCCCACACACGTATTAGTTAAACGAGACTGGTTTCGTATGCCGGATCAGCGAATACAAACCTGGTACGAACCGTGTGTTTGTGAACGACTAGGAGGAAACCGAAAACGAATCGAATAGAAATCAAACCGAATAAAATCGAACAAGTATGAAGCAAAGCCTAAAACTTCGTCGATATTCGGTATTCGTTTAGAGCGGTTACTTTTCATTCGACCACCGAAGTTACTTACTACTCCTGGAATCGTGTATATTCTACACTAACGACTTATTTCATTGTCGGTAAACTAACGTGTGTAATTTTTGTAAAATATATATAGTATAGTTATTGTGCAGTTTTTATTGTTTATTTTATTTAGTGTAATTATAAATTACTTTCGCAGCGGGAGTTAATATATATATATATATATATATATCTTCTTTCTTCTTTACGCCTTGTTGTACGCCTCTCCCAAATTCATCTATCGCTCTCTATTCTGAGTCTCGCGCATCCATGTACGACCTGTCTCTTTTATTATGTCATCCGACTATCTTCTTGGAGGGGTCTGCCTTGTTTCCGTCCTCTGGTGTATGGTCGCCAGCTTAATTATTCCTTCGTCCATCTTCCATCCGTCATTCGTGCTACATGTCCTGCTCAGTTCAATTTGTTTATTGCTATCTTGGTTACAATGTCTTCAAACTCTGTACTTCTCCGTATGTCGGAGTTTCTAATAATATTCGAATTATTATTATTATTATTATTTTTTTATTCGAAATAAACGATATGTATACACACGAGTTGTTTTTATAATATTAACTAAAGTTGCTGTCGTGTGTTATATTCCATTAATGCACACTAATTCGTGTTCAGTACTTAGTACTCAAGGAAGTAAAACCGATTCTTAAAATTATATATACTCGATTCCATAATAATCGATTCTTAAAAGTAATCGATTATTAATCGCTGGAAGTAATGAATTAATTTTTAAACGGGAAAAATTGACAATATATTGACGTAGTAATTAAAGTGGGTTAACTATGAACCCAGTACTGTTAACATTACCAAGGTTTTTAAACTGAATACTATCTTTATAGTTCCCAGTGAAGTAATATTTCTTTTTTCCCGAGTTTCCTCTCGTCGCATTTACTCCTAACCTCGTTTATTGATTTTTTTATTTTATTTTATTTATATCGTTGTTTAGTTTATAATTGTACAAACACATATTAACGTATATAATAGACACGCACGAATATGCAACGCGTCGTGTACATTTGCATACTTCAGTATACACAAATTATAAAAAAAATTGCTTATCCCGTCCAGCTTTCGCTTTTCAAAAGTTAATTTACCTTTTGTACGACCTAGTACTATTACGCATTACTAATATTATGAGTATTTATATTAAATATACAATTACCTTATCTGTATTTATAATTTATAACTTGATCGATTACAATTCATTTTCACATTTATTGCTCTCTCGCATATATTCACATTTACACTCGCACCTTATTGTTTTTGCCTTCATTGTGGCACTCGTATTTCATTTTTTTTCTTTTTTAACTTTATTATTATTTCTAAATTGTTCAACTTCCTTCTAAATTTCTTTTTTTAAGTATTTTTCCAATTTAATTCTCTTTTTAATTTACTCTCCACATTTTCGTCGATAATTTCTTCTAGTAACGTATTAAAAACATTCCAGCTAATATATATTTGTCTCTCCGGTTTTCATAGTTCTTTGTATTTGATTAGCGTATTTCTTGGGTCATACTTTACTGTCTTCTTTAGCTCAATGCTTATTTTCGTTTTTTAAAGATAATCCGTCGTTCTGGTTATTAATGGCTTGTATATTTCCTTAGTAGTTCATATAGCGTAGAAAAATCTTTTTCCATCGCTAACTGTAACAACTTTGTCTGTAATCGTTCAATATGGGAGATTTCTTTGCCAAAACCGGAGCCTGTATATCTTAATCTGGAATCTATCAGCGCGAAATAAACCATTTTAAAGTTTTTACGATTGACATATATATATATATATATATATATATATATATATATATATATATATATATATATATATATATTTTTTGCCATACAAATAGACGGTAATGTTGGGCGTATTTTTCCCCCTACATAAACCGTATGCTTATTCCACCTTAAATTTTCATCGACAATTATCCGCCCCCAAATATTTGTATTCTTTCAGTGAGCGCAGTCACTTGAATTCATCCATAGTATAGGTTTGTATCTTTAAGTATTCGTCGTAATAATAATAAGGAACATACGTTTTGTTTTATGCGTGCTTATTATATAAGGTTATTAATGATTATGTTCCTGTTTGACGTCAACACTGCTATATCATCAGTAAATGCACATATTTGCTGTATTTCAATTGATTCTGCAATTCATTAGCGTATAAAAAGTATTGGGGCAAAATTAACTACTACTACTACTATTATTGTTTTTTCCATTTTCTTTAAGAACGTACATGTGAGTAATTTACAATTGTACAAACATGTTAACGTGCATATAATGGACAAATATGCAACACACACAATACATAAACAATTATACACACACGTTCGAACATACTATTATAAGAACATCATAAAATTACTTATCAAGCTTTCGCCTGTCGACAGGTATTTAACATTTTTTACGACGTAGCATTGTTACATAATATAAATTTTCGAATTAAATATAGCTTATAATTTACTGTATTTACAATTTATAGCTGATTTCTTTACAAAACTCATTTTTACATTCAATTGCTCTCTCACATATATTCTCAATTTACACTCTCATATACAGTCGCAACACTTTAGTTTGTTTTTCTTTTTACCTTCATTCTGTAGTAGCATTTCCGTATTCCGTCTTTCTCGTAATCCTTGTGAAATATTCACAACGTACTTTTCTGTCGCTCAGATAATGTTTAAACCAGTTTCAGATTTTATACCGGTCTTTTAATGTTTATTGTTTATAACAACTTCACATAGTTTACAGTCTCAAGTGCTGTTGTTAGGTCGATATAAGTTTTTTGGTTTTTTTTTTCATTGCCCCGCCGTCAGAGCAGCACCATAAACCATGGTGATGAATAAAGTAATAAAAAAAAATGTCCAGCGAGACAATTATATTCTCAGTAACAGTATCATCAAAGTTGTAGAACTGAATTATTCGGTTATTTCATTACTATAGCATTACGTAAGTTTATTATTCAAATTTTATCCAAAGTATTTAAAATCGTTTACTCTCGATATTGTAACTATGACCTTTTTCAACTTATTGGAAGCCACCTTCTCCTCCTCTTTTTTTTTTTTTAATCGTCTTGTGGGATTGTCAGGGAATATAGATAAACGCATTCTACGGACTTGTGGGTTAATATTAAATTGCAATTTATAAAAAAAAAAACCCTTTATATACTGCTTTGCATAAACTTGATTATATTTAGGAGATAGATATTTTGGTGCAGATGTGATACGAAGTATTTTCGACTGTTGTCGATGTAAATACATTACTTTTACACGAAGTTCCATATAATTCGATTGCATATTTTATCAGAATGTAGCTATCGTAGTTGATTTTTCTGTTTAAAGCTAAGTTTAAAGCAGATTTCCTTCCTTGAAAAGAATGCAGCAGTCTGGTTCGCGAAATCGTAGTTTTGCTTGTTTGAACCGCATGAAACTGCCATTATAGCCGTCGGTCAATATACATCCCGAGATATGTTACAGATACAAATTGGATAGGACATGTTAGTTGTCTGTTAGTAAAGATGGTATGCTGGCATTTGGACGGATTTATACGCCATTTATACGATTCGATCCGCATGAGTTTAAACAGCTGGGGATATAAGTTACAAAGCCGTCTTAATTATCGATAATTCGATTATCCTTCATAAGTATCTTACCAGGTACGTTGCTACGTACTTTTCCATAATTTTTTCTATAATATCGCTAACTGCGAACGGTCGCGACTGGTCTGTAGTTTGCATTATAATTATGTTTATCCTTTTTACGTTTCGGTCTGATTAACCGACGTTTTCAGGGTATTTTTCCGCTTAATTGTTTATTAGATATGTTATTACATTTGAGATTTTAGTATTAACAAATTTCAACTCCTTAATTCTTATATTATCACTATCGCACGTTTTTTCAGCTAGTAATTCATCTATTATGTTTTCAATTTGTTCTTTGTTCGTTCTTAAGAGATATTCGCTAGAGTAGGATATTCCGACAATTTTAAATTTATTTTTCCACACTCGTGTTCGCCAGCCCCAAGTGGCGTGTTCTTGCGCCAATTATTTAATATTTATCCGAATTTTCCTGATATCATCCCTCCAGATTGCCGGCTGTTTTCCTCTTGTTGTGGTTTTTATCTTTTTATTTGAACTCCTTATACTGTTTCCACATAATAGATGTATTGCTTGTATTATTTTTACATTTTCTATAAAGCTGATCACGCTAATTAGTCAAATCTATTAGTTCACTATAGCGATCCCTCTTCTTTTACAGTAACATTTTTCCTACGTGTTTTTATATGTCGGTTTCTTCTTTACATGCCGAGTATAATCGAATCTTGTTCTTACATCTTCCTATACGTTTCCGTTACATTCTTATTATCTACGTCACTAATACATTTCGTACCGTTCAATCTATTTCTGAATTATGCTTCGTCAAAGCACACGTTTGCATTTTGCTCGTGCAGTAGAAATTTTAAAATATATCTCACGACTAACTATATTATGACGGGTTATTTTAACGTTTAGGTTATCATGTTTTGTGTTGATTGATTTAGTACGCTGTTTTGTATGTATAACTGTCTTCCTTCCAATCTTCCCTAATATACCCTTTCTTCCTACTCATATACCCAATTTCTGCTGAGCTCGTTTTATAATTTTTTTTCCTTTTTTCTTTTTTTTTTATGATAATTTTACTACTATCTTCTACCACTATTACTATTACTGCTATAATATTACCTTGTCCACCGAATGCCTACTGTTACTCCTTGCAATACAAAGTCATATATATATATATATATATATACGTGCGTATAATATATCGTGTGTTTATGTGGAAAGAGAAAAGAGAACGAAACCAAATAATTCTTGTCATGAACGAAAGCTCATTGACAATGAAAATTTTATTTTTACCATTGTGAAAAAACGACCCTGAATAATGTAATTTGAAACGTAACAAAAGTGTGGGACCTATATAAATCCATCCAGTTGACCCTGATAACGATGATAATGACTAATATTACATGATTAAATTTATATATATATAAATGGGTATGTGTGTGTGTTGGTGTATCAGCTATACTATACTTTATTATATTGTTTTTCTTAAACGTAAATAACCACTGACATCCAGCGTTTATAGGAGTTTTAATACATTTTGTTTAAATACACGTTTCCCTTCTATCCAAAAATATTTTTCTCCCCCCCCCGCTGTTTCAGCGTTATTTAAAATAATTAAGAATAATTTCGTACCGGAATTTTGGGTCGTTTTTCTAATTAGTGCAAGTTTCGTACAAAATTTAAAAACTTATTCGAATGCAATCGATTAAACGGTAATTTTAATCGTGTATGTATTTTTCTACGTAAACCTTGAAATACTATACATACATTTATATAAGAAAATAATGAAATAGTTTTTGACTACCGGTAGTGATTATTAATATCTATGTTTAATCTTAAATAATTCCGAGATAAATATTGGAAATTATTTTAATAGAATATAGTTTCACTATAATTAAGCGAGCAATCGATATTATACAATTTTCTCACATAGTTTTATTTACTACATGCGTATTTATATGCTGGACATCGTCTATTTCATTAGTTACACAATTATTACATTTTCCATCA
Organism: Coronaproctus castanopsis; assembly: GCA_032883995.1. Lineage (NCBI taxonomy): Eukaryota > Metazoa > Arthropoda > Insecta > Hemiptera > Monophlebidae > Coronaproctus > Coronaproctus castanopsis. The sequence goes on from CM065054.1 coordinate 5,511,649, forward strand.
TTGATGATATGTAGGTGTCATGTAAAAGGTTACTTCGAAATTTTTGTTTTTAAAACGTTTGATTACATCCGGAAAAAATTTATTAATTAATTTACCATTAGTTTGAGCATCATATCTCGATTTGAATTCATTGTTCTAGTTGTTTTTGCCTTAATGATGATATTAATATATATATATATATATTCTTTCATCTATATATAGAAAAATAAACATAGAGAACCTTGCGACACTAGTTTATGGCTACTGGTAGTGACTATTAATGTTTATGTAATTTTAAATAATTCCGAAATAAATATAGGAAATTGTTCCATAGAATAATTTCACTAGGATTAAATCGATATGATATAATTTTCTCAGATGGTTATATTTACTGCATGTGTATATTATATGCAGGGGACATCTATTTCATTAATTACATAATTACGCCACTTTACACCATTGATGATTTGTAATTTTTCAAATAACATCCGATAGAATCGTGATCGGTAAATATCTGTGTCTTGTAAAAATTTATTTTAACTTTTTGTTTTTAAAACATTTAATTATGTACATCCGAGGAAAAATTATTATTTTCTCATTAGTTTGAGCATCATATCTCGATTTGAATTCATTAAAAATCTGTAAATCATGTTGTTTAAGATGTTCTTTATTTATAATACCATTACGTTAGTTTTTTAATTTCAAAAATAAGTGATGGTTTTTTGTTTTAATATATAGATCGATAGGTAATACTCGTGCAATAGAATAGCGATATAAGCAGTTATGTATAAGAATGTTAAATCGATCAATAATTTTTCGGCAATTAGAATTTACTTTACGAGTTAGCAGTTTAGTTAAACTATTATAGTAGACGCAAGCGCAATATTAGTATAAGCTTTGTATCAGACCTTTGCATAGTATTATCTTTGAATTATATAATTATATTTCAGTTGATTATCTATAATAAAACATAAATATTTAATACTATCAGTGAATCTAAATACATGATTATTAAGTTTAATATTATTGTATGATATTTGTATAAGATTTTGATCACAGCCAGTTACAATCGTAATTCGAGATTTGCTGTTCTTATAAACTTGAGGTTTAAAGAGTTCGTTATTTAAGTTTACTAATTATTTCATTACATCTATTTACATGAGTCGAAAATGTTAATTTAGAACATATATATAAATCGTACACTAAAAGTTAGTCGCCAGCGTAGTTATAACATAGTCCTGCACACATATTTCTGAATTTAGTGTGTAGAATATAAAACATTCCACAAAAACTTGACCCTATATATAATATATATATATATATATATATATATATATATATATATATATATATATATATATATATATATCAGTGTGTTTGTAATTTATAAAAAAAAAAATATATTTTAACCTACGTCAAGGTAATTATTGTTATACCAGAAGCAAAAAAATCCTAACTTGTTATATCGATTGAAGAAATTTTTTTCCATTTTTCCATTCTCTATCGAAGTATATATACCTATATTGGTTACATTCCCTATCGAAGTATATATACATATATTGGTATTGTGGAATGGACAGGAATTGATTGGATTTATGCTGCGTAAGATAAAAGACGTTGGTTGTGCTTTGGTAAATGCGTACATAGAGCAGTGGTTTATATAGGCATATCGTGATACCGGGATATATATATATATATATATATATATATATATATATCAATCGGAAGGATGAAAAAAAAATTAAAAGGAGTAAAAATAAACGGTAATCCAATGATCACCTTATTAGCATAATTAGTGACATTCACTATCGAAGAGTGTGTGTGTATGTGTATTTATATATATAATATATATATTAAAAAAATAGCGCGTTTAGTACGGCGGCTTTCCGTTTAAATTCCCGAAGTTAAGCAACGGTACTTGGATGGGTGACCGCCGGCTTAGTGTGTTGTGTATTGTTGGTATCTCCCAATTTGCCTGGCCCGCACGGGAGATTAGGCTATTTTCTCCCCAATTTATTGATTGGGGAGATCTACGTTCAACAGTGGACAGATATAGGTTAAATATATATCATCATCATAAAGGTAGCATCTCCTGTTCAGGAGGTTGCACATCGCGAACGCTATGTACGTCGGCATCTGGCTGATTCAATTAATTTGACGAAATCGTTTATTCCTGTATTTGTTGTGGTTAATTCCATTCTTTTTCTTCCTTTAATCGGCTTTTCTTAAATTTTACCCTGTGCTGCTAGGTTGAAGAGTCCTTTTTCCCGGATTTCGTGAGCCATATATTTAATTTTTCTGTTTTTTATCTCATCCATTAGTTGCAACTTGTTGATTTTACACCTATTCAGCACTTCTCGGTTAGTCACTTTGTCCGTCCACGGAATTTTCAGTATGCGTCTATATGTCCACATTTCAACGGCGTTAATTTTTCTTTCGCATTCTGCATTTATTGTCCATGTTTCTGCTGAGACCAGACATAACAACGTAGCATCCGTTTCCTCGTTTCTAAGTCTATTTTACTGCTTCTTAGTATTTTTTTAAGATTTCCAAACGCTTGTCTGGCCATTGTTATTCTGGAAATTATTTATTTTTTATCACGCCCGTCATTTGTGATCAGAACTTCTAAATATTTATACTGTTCCACATTTTCTAATTGTTGTCCATCTATTTTCAGTTTTGTTTCTCTAGACTCATGTCTGCTGAATTTCATTACTTTCGTTTTGTTTATATTTATTTTCATATTGTATTTTCGTCCTTCTTGATTTATGATATCTAGCATTTTTTGCATTTGCTTCTCCGTTTCAGCTATCAGTACTTTATCATCTGCGTAAGAAATATTATTTATTTTAAGCCCATTTATTTTAAAACCCATTGCATTTATTTCTGGTGATTTAACAATTTCTTCTACATATGCATTAAATAATCTAGGAGACAAAGGACATCCTTGTTTAACACCCTTTTTTATATTGCAATGCTTTTCGGAATATTCACTTCCTATTTACATTTGCTTTTTATTCCCAATACAACTCTTTTATTATTCGGATATCTCAGCTATCGATATCGTATTTTTGTAATATTTTAATTAACTCTGCATGGTCTACTCTATCGAAAGCTTTCTCGTAGTCTATAAAACATGCTACTTTTATATTTAAAGCTCTCTGTATAATTGTTTTGAATAGTATAATGGCATCCTCTAGTGTCTTTTTTTGCTATGAAGCCAAATTGTGTTTCGCTTTAAAATTTATCTATTTTATGTTCCAATCTGTAGTTTATGATTGCTAATAATAGTTTTAAAGTGTGACTCATTAGTGCAACGATGAGCACCTTTTCGAGTTATGCTTTTTCGGTGTAGGAATAAAATTAATTTTTTTGAAATCTTCAGGAAGTTTACCTTCACGATATATTATATTCAATAAATGCAATAAATGTGCTTTGCATTTTTCGGGCATGAATTTGATCAGATCTACCAGTATTCTATCTCCGCCCGTACGTTTTCTATTTCTTGCTTTATCAATTACTCTATCCAATTCGCACCGTGTTATACTCGGTGTATCTTCTGTTGTCCTAATCTTAACGTTATCTGGTCTATTTTTATCTTCGTATAAATATGATATATAATTCATCCAGGCCTCTTGGATATATTTTTTCTCTATGCAATATACTCCTTGTTCCTTTTTAACTGTCAATATTCTTGATTTTCGTATTTTATGCCGAGTCATCATATATTTTATCTTTACTTGCATTTCGCGGTTGTCTTTTTTGTAATTCTTCTACTTCTATACATCTTTCATTATACCAGTCTGTTTTTGCCTGTTTTTGCATTCCTTTATTATTAACTTGTGCATGTTATTCTGCGCTTGATTTATCAGATATTTTTCTTCTATTATTTATCATTTTTATTATTTTCTGTGTAACCCGTGCGTTATTTCTTCTTACTGTTTTGGATTTTAATTTTTCATCTGCTACTTTTACCACTGCGTGTTTCCACTCGGACCACTGACTATCAATATCTCCTGTTTTGTTTATTACCTCCATTTCCTTCTTTAACTCAGTTTGAAATTCTGCTAACGTGCTTGGATTAGTTTGCAAGTGTTCGATCTTTGATTTTCTTTAATTTTTGATCTGTTGCATTTATTTAATACTAATTTACATCTAGCCGCTAGTATTCTGTGGTCCGAGTTGCAGTCTGCACTAGGATACGTGTGACAGTTTTTTATTGCATTTCTAAATCTCTTGCTTACTAAAATATAATCAATCTGTTTTTTTTGTTTTACCATTTGAGCTTGACCATTTGTGTAACCTTCGGACATGTTGCTGAAACCATGTATTACATACCATAAATTGAAATTTTTCAGCGAATTCTATGAGCCTATTTCCCCTTTCGTTTTTATTTCCTAGTTCATGTGCTCCTATTGTTGTTCCACATCCGCGATTTTCTACTTTAGCGTTGAAATCTCCCAGTATGAAGGTGCTTAATTTCTTTTTCAATAAAATTCCCACGCCATAGTCATGTTTATCTTTTCCTGAGTATATGAAATCGTAATTGTTATTAACATTTATTTTGTTGCATCCTATCCAACGCGTTTCGCTGACAACTATGATATCGATTTGTAACCTTTCTGCTTCTAGCACTACATTCGCTAATTTACCTGCTTGATATAGGTATCTTACATTCCAAGTTGCAACAATGATGTTATTGTGTGTAGTCCGTTCTTTATTATTCATATACTGTTCGCTACTATTGTTTTGGTTTTTATTCTTGTAACTTCGTCTCAGTGCCTGTATTGTTCTTCGATGATACTAGGGATCATAATCTCGATTCTTTAGCGTGTTTGCCCTCTCCTGCAGAGTGCCGTACCAACAAGGGCACGGGACGGCTCGTACAGGAGACCTATTGCCTGACCACTACAAATAGGTACAGAATTTATTTTATTTCTTTGACACGCCATGAAGTGGTGGTTTCCCGTTGCCTTCCACAGGACTTTCTTTTAGGGTTTACTCCCTTAGCCTTTGGATAAATATCCTAACCGCAAGGCAGCGGTTTTGTTTTCTGTTAGGGTTGTCTCTCTTAGGCCTTTGGGTAAAAACCCTATCCGCAAGGCAGCGGTTTGTTAAGGCTTTTACGGCGACCTAAACCCGCCGAGGAAGAGACAGTCATAAGATTTATGTAGACTTTTATGGCCAGTTCCTCAAGCTGACCATCTGCATCCTCGTGTCTCTTACCCTGTCACTACTGGAATCACCTGCCTGGGGTTTTTCGCCAGTAGCCGCTCTTGGTCCGCGACTGCTTATTTGACTAATGTCTTATTCGCAGCTAACCTACATATCTGTAGGCCGTTCCACTATCCGCCACCTATGGACGCGTCCATACCAGCTAGAGCTCTGGTCCCCAGAAGGTACAAAGTACCTCCTGGGGATATATATATATATATATAGAGAGAGAGAGAGTGGAATGGATAGGATTTTTTAGCGGTGCTATGTACTGCTACTGTGGCCATAGACATATTTATATTAGAGGAAAGAGTATAGTGTGTTTCAGAAATTGGAAGGTGTGATCGATCATGTGAGGATTATCAGAGATAGTAGATGAAAAATGTGATAAGATTGGGGGACAGGATAATCATAGAGAATTTAGACAGCAGTTGTGATTACTGGTCACAATAGCAGCACGATGCCCTTCGATCGAGGATATGCTTTATGCTTGTATGTAAAGGCCGTATGACCGATGCGGAGCCGGTTAAGAACTACTTCTTCGCGGTGCGATGGTTGTATCGACATTTTCCAAGGAATTATGCCTGTTTTGATACTCCGTAGCTTATTCGTGGTTGGAGTGTCTATCCATATTTGCTTCCACGTATCCCCGAGCTGATACTCTATATGACTAGTAACATCCGCTGCAGGAACGGCAACCGGTGGAACTGGAAACATAGACGATGCCTGTTTCGCTGTCTCGTCGGCTATGTTAATGCGAGTAATGTTTGAATGACTTGGAATCCAGCGGAAAATTCCTTTTAGGTTGGATCTAAAATAAAAATAAATAATATAGATGCTGAATGTTAGATGAGAGTAACCTACGCTTAATTCTACGACGTTTGTACTACACAGGCTAGGTCCAAATACACTACCCTGCGGTGCACCAGTCTGTATTACTTGATACGATGATTTATACTCAAAATTGTCATTCTGACAAGGACGACGTTAGCAATCGATACGCATTTCCCGGTGAAAGGTTAGACATTTTGACGATTAGACCTTGGTGCTAGATTTTGTCAAATGTGCTACGTCGAGAAAAACGGCCGAACAATACTGTTTGTCCTCTAATGTTTTCTCTATAACCGATGTTACTCGATGTACCTGTACGACTGTAGAGAATTATGTTGGTTACTAAATCTAAACTGATGATCGGCATCTTCTCTTCGATCTACCTGGCCAGCCCAATTCCATTTTGTTATAGCCATTCGCTCCACTGCATCATCCAACCGTGTTTGTTTACGTATCCATACATTCTTCTTATGATCTGCTAATCTTATATCCAGCATCATTCTATCGTTGGCAGTCTGAGCTTTTTTTATGTTTTTTAATTTGTTTTTGTACATCGCCATGTTTTAAGAATCGGAAGTACACATTCGTTATATAGTTATTTGTTTATTGCGGAATTTTCCAAGTGCAACCCACGATAGTGATATTCTCCTTGCACACTTCTGCTTTCATTATCTCGTTTTTATTTGTTGCGATTTTTTGACCTACGTATATGTAACTATCTACTTGCTCTATCTGCTCCGATTTTACTGCTATTTGTACACTTCTTCCTGTGTTCGTCATTATTTATGCAAATTTATTTCCAGTCCTATTTTGTTCGAGTGTGTACATTTAAATCTGTTATCGTCATATGTAGCTCTTCTGCACCGTCGCTCATTAGAACTACATCATCCGCAAATCTGAGGTGATTCAAATATGCACCGTCTATTCTAATACCTGTGTAGTCCAATTAAAATTTTTGAACACGGTATTTCAGTTTTCTTTCAAATAATCGTTTTTTTTTCCTGGCTCCTAATAATTTAACGTTGTTTTCCTATAATTCGCTCCTCTTTTATATTAACTAACCAACCAACAACTCTCTCTCTCTCTCTCTATATATATATATATATATCTCCTAATAAAATTTATGCGTGAGTCATATACGTACACTGTGTGTTTATGTAGTGTGGAAAATTCCCCCATCGTTTATTTCTTTTTTGAATTATTTATCTAAATCAGGAAGCGACTTGTATGTAAACTCCTTGTTTTTTTTTTTTAATAACACTATTAATTACTTTCTAAAAACCGGTTTTTAATTAAGCATCCTATTATTTTATTAAAGGTTTCCCTGTAACCGAACATGGAAATAAACTGGATGACTCTTGTAAATATTACATTACTTCACGGTTGATAGAATGATTGGTTTAAATATAGAATTAATTTACTTATTTTATTTTTAATCATTTTATTTTTCATTTATCCGAATTTCGATAATCTTATCTGAACGTTGAAAATGTTATTATTACTATTATTATTAGTTCGAACTCTTGTTGTTGCAGTTTGTCGGTTTATAATTTATTTTAAAAACCCGACCGGGCGGCGTTTGTTTTTTATAATTTATTTTCATTTTCGAGAATTCCTTAAATCATCGACTGATATGAATATTGCAGAATTTTTCTTTCGCTAATTAGACGATCAACGGTCTTTATTATAGTCATTTAAACTGTTACCTCGTTAATACGAGATAATTTAATTAGTCGTATTTCACACAAACACGTGTATATATATATAAAATTAATTAATAAATAATTGATTATTAATAAGCTAATTATTAATAAATCCAAATTAACTGATAAATAGTTAATTAATTTTTTTTTATTTATTGTAAAAAAAATTTTTTTTTCGTTTTTTATAAGATTAATTTTTTTGTACCTTTTGATCCGGTTTAGTTAAATTAATAATATTTTTTTATTATAGAAAAAAATATTTATTTTAATATATATATATATGCGTGTGTGTTTGCGTATGTGTTTATGTATGTAGGTATGAATGAACATGCGCGTGCCTAATGTTGTAAAGAAAAAATTGAGTCGCATATAATAATAGGATGGAGCTTATTTTTTTCGGTAAATAAAATTTTAGGCACGCCTACATTGTGGACGAATATAACAATTATTTTGTGTATTCCTGGTAATAAAAATTATTTTATGTATATATATATACGCAAACATCGTATGTACACGTCGTGATAATTTAATTCATTAATCGGGGAAATGAGGATTAATATTTAATTTAATCGATATAATTAGTAAATATATAATTATTTATTTAGTTAAAATAAAATATTCAATTCGACTCTTGCTAGCGTACTAATTACGAATGCACGTACGTGTAGTTGTAATAGTCGTACAATAATAGTAGTTAAGCTGAAACGTCCCTACGATCACAAGGTAACTGAAAAAGAAAATTGCGCATGCTCAAACTACTCGAGCGGCGTACAACCGATCGAGTGTTTGTTGGTGAGGTGGAGTGAGGGGGGACATAAGATGTTGGAGAAGTTGACAATTAAAGATATTCAAAAAAAGAATCTGTAAAAGTTAGTGAAAGAAGAATCAATAGTTTACTTAGTCGAGATGAGTCAGTTGGTCAAGACTCAAGAAAACGTCAGTAATGAGCTAGCCTTTAGTTATGTCGGTATTGGGAGCCAACCGAAAGGAATGATGATCGGTGAGTTACATCATGAATCTGGTTAGTTTGATTTACACGTATATTATTCGAATAATATAAATTTTATTTTATTTTATTTATGCAATACGCAGATAAAAAGTAGTAAAAGTATTTGCATGATAAAATCAATATTTAGTTAACGTAAAAAGGTTATTCGCTCATCGAAAACGAACGCGCGTGTAATTTATAATGTTTTAAATTAACTTTCTTATAATAAAATAAAATTATTTCTTCATAAATCCACGTCATGGTTTATTTCCGAAATAGAAAAGAAAAAAATATAAAGAGAAGAAGAGAGAAGTAAATATACGAGGATCCTAAGCGTGAAATAACGAAGAGAAGTCCGTTAGGCAAGTATTAGGGTCTTCGCTATATATATATATATATATATATATATATATATATGTATATATATATATATATATATATATATATATATATATATATATATATATATATATATATATATATATATGTATGGATGTATGCATGATGTATGCATGATGTATGCATGATGTATGCATGTATGTATTTATAAGAATTATTTTTTATGTATGTATTTATAAGTTATTTTTTAAGCTGACTCGAATTTCAAGATTTACAGAAGGGTTATTAGATATAATATAGTCGAATCAGCTAATAAGAGACACCGAAAGAAGGTCTGTTCATACTTAACAGCACGACATGACGCCACCAAAATTGCTTACACAGGTTTTATACGCGCATATACACCTTAACCAGGCACAGACACGTAAGGATAAAGGCACATAATACCGTCGCGACACCGAACGTTTCTGGAAAAGAATATTTTGTCTGTGGTTGCCTATCGATGGTGCCCCTGTTACGATTTCATCCGCCTGAATAGATGACACAGCAGTTCACGACTATATAATTTTCTCTAAGTATATTATTCGAATTGGTCTGTTTTTTTATTTTTTTACCTTTTTTCTTTATTTTATATTTGTGAACTCCTTAAATATGAATACTATACAATTGAATATATTCGTGAACATAATGAAATTTTTGATTTATCAAATTGTAAGTACAGTGTGATACTTTGCACGAGGAAACAATGTGTTGGAAGAAAATAAAGTTACTAATTAATTTAATTCTATATAAAAATTATTATTCGTTTACTAATAAAATTTCTTTTTGATATTTACGTAAGATAATAAAAAAATTCAATGTAACATAACAAGCGCGAGTCATTTCTTTCTTGTATGCAATCTGTATTTAATAACAATAAGCAGCGGTGAAGACGTGTTATTATCAAAAATCGAAAGGGGGTTAGCAACCAAATGGGTGCTGATCCTGTTTATTGATGAATACTTGTTATTTTAATCTGCAATTATAAGAGTAAGAGATTATTAGGATGGATGTTGAGAGGATGGAATCTGTGTATTCGTTTGAATTTAACGCAGTTTATTCATTCAGTTCGACCTGTCGCTTTTCTGGTGAACGAAAACAAAAATGATCTAAATCTGAAAAGATGTTTCGACTGCATTTCCCGCTGGCCGTGGTATTGAAGAAAGGCTGTTGGTGGATGTTTCGAATTCAACGTCGTTTTGTTCGTATTTTATTTTTTTATTTTTTTCTGTTTTTATATAATTATACAGTACGTCGGTTAATGAAACAATTCTGTCAGCGTTCTCTGTATGTAAATGAAGTCTCCGATTATAAATTCTGAATATTTTGGGTCGGTATATACGAAAATCGTTTTCATTTGCCCGAGAAAATCTGTAATTAAAATTACGCTTTAAATTATCACCTGATATCTGGTTTATAAGGTCTTTAGCAAATAAGGTTTTAAAAATAGACATTCGGATATATTGAAAACATTTAGCTTCATCGTCGATTAATTCTCGAAATAATGTTGCATATTCTTATCAATTTTCTGTTTTTTGTGTGTGTTTTTTTTTTTTAAACATATCCTGATATACGTTTAACTTATTTTTCTGCTTCTTCTTGGTCTAAAAATGACAAACGCTATTTTTTTGCTAAATCTTCTAAAGAACTTCTAAAGAATCGCTTGTTGAAAAATTTCAAATAAACGTAAAGTCGCCTAAAAACTCACGTAACACGTTTACGGTCGTGTCTGTTACATTCCGACGATGCAGTGTGAACGCAGCGTAATTTTCTGTCGTGTCGTGACTTGCTGTAAAGTGTGAATACACCTTAAGAGAGACGTTGGATTATAAAAGACAAATAGGAAAAAACACAAAAACGTATTAAATTACGGATGCGTAGCCAATGGGATACGTACTCCACACTCGTTTTGTACTTTGTGGTTAACTATTAAGTAATCATTATAGATGATAATTATTTAGCCAAATGGCTAAGACTGTATCTTAGTAATAGCCTAAAGGGCTGTATTATAAAAAAAACAAAAACGTATTAAATGAAGGTTATTTTACTCGTTATAAGAGACAAACGAAATTTTTCAGACAATTATAAATAGTGAAACGAGCAATATGCCTGTCAAGTTAATAAAACAGCTTCAAAATTTCACACGCACTGTTAGTTATAGCCGACATGTTGATGCTTTCGTCAACTGGGAAAAATTCTCAAACAAATCACCCCCGTTTCTTGGAGGAATGAGCATATTATTATTTTTTTTATATTATTATTATTCAATATTTTTTTTGTATTTTTATTAGATTTTTTTTATGTTTATTTTTTTATTCCATGTTTGTTTAGACGTGTGAATATTCTCTCATTGAAGCTTGTTTTTTTTTCTTTCCTCATCTCTCGGATATCTTATTATGAGTTTAGCTTAATACAGCGAGAATTACTGTAGTGGGTCATGCAGTGCCGGCTTTTTTGCCCTTTGAAAATTTTCTCTTTTAATTGTTTTACTTCACATATGCCTAATGTATTTCCGTCTTAATTTCCGTGTAAATCAATTAATAACGTTATCGGTATGTTAATTACTTATTTGTATACTTTAAACAGCCACTCTTCAAAAATAGCTTTTAAAAAAAATTCGCTTATATAACAGACAAATGACTTCCGTTCGATGTGTCTCTTCTAAGCGGCATTGACTATATATGTTTAATCGTCGTCATCATCGTCGTATTGTTGCCGAACGTCAAGCTATTGTACGTTTATTTTTACGTACAAAATTAGCTAGCATTCAAGGCACTATATGTGACGCAGATGCGCGTGCATAATGACGGATATAAAAGTTCGGCCGAAAGTTTGGACGAATCCCACGAGGAGTGAGATAAAAAGAATTTTAAAAATTCCACACCATTAAGTTTATTATTTATAAAAACTATAAATTATTAGTTCGAGTCATTTCCAATTTACTTCTTCCTCGCTTCGGGTTGGTCGGTCGGTCGGACCTTTCGATCTTCCCTTCTTTAGCGATTGCCGTTTTTATATGTCGGCTACGTTCTTTTCCTCCTCTGGATCATGTCTACCATTACAATATTCGTTACTCTGAAGAACTTCGTTGAAAGTTCAACAAATCAAGACTAAAGTAGTACGGGTAAACAATCTGTACTGGATACGTCGTGCAAATGTTTATTGTACCAGCAAAGTATTAGACCGATACGAATGTACGGAATTATCTTATGGAGTTGTACTGCAATCGCGAAATGAGATAGCCACGTCGAAATATCCCATTACGGACAATGATTATTTCGAACCTTCAAATAGCTGCTGTCAAAAATGTGTCATTAAGAGTTTCGCTGAAATACATGAGAAACGATTACACGATCGTGTAAATGTAGAATGCTAGATATATGACACATCGGACGTCTTAATTTATTACTAAGAAAAGTTACCGGACTTAATCCGATTAAATTACTTATTAAGCGTTTATTAATACGGGTAATTATTTAATTTAACAATTAAGTTTGTATTTTTAAATTAAAACAAAAAACAAAAAAAAAAAAACCCTGTAAATATTGTTGGTCTTCCATTAATTAACAAACTTGTCACTAGATTAGTAAATTGTACCGATCCAACAGATTTCGCAACCTAGTTGTCTACCGGCAATCCTAGGTCGGCACAATACTGTTCGGAACAAACTTATCACTAGAGTAGTAAATTGTACCGATCCAACAGATTTCGCAACCTAGTTGTCTTTTTTCTTCCTGGTTGTATTCTTGCTATAATTTTCCTCCGCATTAACTTATATGGAGTAGGCTGTATCGGTATGTCGTATTGCATGATGAAAATATTTCAGCGCATTGCACGACTTCTTTTACGATTTGCTCGCATTTTCGTGTCGCGTATTTTATCTGTTCACTTTATGCAAAGTATTCTGACTACATTTCAAACGTATCCAGTTTTTGCTCCGTCGCTTTTGTGATTATCCACTTTTCAGGACTGTACAACAAAGCGTGGTATAAGTTCGACGTTTCAAGTGTGATAACGTGTTTCGTGTGTTTACATTTGCATTGTTTAACGTTGCGTCTCATCGGCGTTATTCATTTTATCGTTTATCCGAAAACGCGTTTGTTTTGTATTTTTTTTTGTTATCTTTATATCAATAAGCGACAGTGTTAAATCGTAATTCCTTCGTTCAATCTATCCTCCTCCCCTTCCGACCGTCTCATCGTCTACTACGACCGGTATCTTCGCATCCTCGGGTAATAACATTTTATTAACATCGAAAGATATTAAATCTTACGGTTGCTTATATAGCAAAACAGAAAAAAAAACAAAACATTCCTATTCAAAACTTCGCATTGCCAACAGTGGAACCGAGGGATAAAATATTTAATCGTATCTGAAATGATCTATAGGATATCTCCTCGGCTGTTAAAGGTGTGTCTGGTTGAAGGAGCAAAAAAAACATTTTTACCGCATCTCACGTTAGCGGTAACCGTATAATCAATCGAATCCTTAATACACACGGCGGATCTGAAATCGACGGACATTTCCTCGAAGCCTGATGATCGAACCAACCGCAAAAATTAATCTTTCTAATGTTTCGCCGACAATTACGAATAGCGAATTCCAAAATCTCAATATAAAAATATATTTAAAAATAATGTTAAATTATGGAAACGATATGTTGATGATATCTTAATAATATGGAATTTTAATAATGATAATGACAGTATTTTGGATGATTTTGTAACTAATTTAAATAATTATAATAAAAACATTCAGTTTATGTTAGAAATAGGAGGAAAAACAATAAATTTTTTAGATTTAAATATTAACATTATTAACCAAAAAGTTGATACAGATATACACAGAAAACCTACACAAACAGATATATTAATACCAAATGATTCATTTCACCCAAAAATGCATAAATTAGCAAGTTTAAGAAACTTTATTAATAGAGCAAAATCAATTTTAACAGACAAAGATAAATTGAATAAAGAAAAAAACATTATAAAACAAATAGCAATAAGCAACAAATATAACCCTATTATAGTGGATCAAATATGGAATAAAACTAAAATCAATATAAATACAGAAAACAATAAAAAGAATTATTTAGGTTCTATAAATTATGTAGGAAGTTATACGTATAAAATAATTAAAATATTTAACAAATATAACATTGATTTAACAATAAAAGGAATAATAGTACATTATTAAAATCAATTAATAATAATAAAATAGAAAATAGAAATATATTAAAAAATTCAGGAGTCTATAAATTAAATTGTAATCAATGTGAAAAAGAATACATAGGAGAAACAGGTAGACAATTCGTAACAAGATTTAAAGAACATTTAAATTCATATGCAAATAATGATGAAAAATCGTTGTTTGGAAAACATTGTGTAGAATTAGAACATAAAATAAACAATATTAATCTAAATTATAAAATTTTACATATAGAAAAACACTACAAAAAAAGAAAACTACTTGAAAAAATGATAAAAGAAAGGGATAAAAATAAAAATAGTTTATTAAATTCAACGGTAAATTTTGATGAAGAATTAATTTTAAAAAGTATATTGTAAAATATGTTGTAATTTTACCGGATATTAATTTTTATTATATAATATAAGTATTTTTCAATGTTTTAATTATTATCTGGCTATTGTTTTGTAAATTTTATATATTGATAGTTGATTGTGTTGTTCACCACGGTCATTATCAGATTTTTAATATTTATTTTCATTTTATTTGTAAAATTGTGTTTTTTTTTTAAAATTTTGTGGTTGTATATTTTTATATTTTATATTTTACATTTGGACAACATACATCGCAATAGTAAATGAAAAATTTAAAATTCCAACAGTATACAACTTTTACAGAATCAAGAAAATAATATTGAAGAAAAAAATTAATATAAAAAAACTAAATTAATAAACAAATATATCGATATTAAATTTCAACAAATCAAAAAAAGAGACCGACAGAAGCAGACATCGTTTTTGGATCATATTTTCACGATTACCATCGCATATTTTTAAGTAATTATATATTTAATTTATATTTTTAAAATTATGATTTTTTAAATTTTTCACTTGATAATGGCGTAAATGCCGAAAAGCTTTGTGTTTTCCTTAAGAAAATAAATATTAGTGATTTAACTAATTTTCAATTGATTTTTTATAAAAATTATCGTTCCAAATTTCGCACCTTCGTATAAAACAGGCGAACGACGAATTTGTTGGGTATAATTACACGATCAGAATATTTCAGCTTCCGTGTTGCGTACTTTGTCCATTTTTTGCGAAATTCTGCACAAATACCAAATAAATTATTCGTAGTTTCCTCGAGTAATTGATTGATTTTTCGTCGATGCGATGAATCGTCTAAAGTCGGTTTATTTTTCCTTTCACAGACCGGAGGTATCGGTTTGACCTATTTTGTAATTGCTATTAATTTTTGAAGTTTATTCATTATTACGAATACCCGATTTTCCGGTATTCTAAGGTCGTTCTCTTCGTATCCCACGTTTTTATCGATCGCTTTCATTTCAAGGTCTGTCTTCGTATTAATCGGTATTACGCACTTAAAAATCCGTACAATTGGTAATATAATTTATTAAACGGCTGTTTGAAACCGAATGAAATATCTTATTCGATGTCAAGGTTACCTCCACGGATCGTAATAATAGGTTGGCAATTGTTTTTTCAGGGTGCGTTCGTACATTTGCGCCATCGATATATTTTCCAGTTAAGGTGCATTATAGGCCGACGATTTAGCATTGTAAATCTTAAAGAAAGTAACTTGCTCTATTTTTAAGTTTCATACTGAAGGTGGCGGGTTAAAAATAAACACTGATAAAACTGAAGCTATACTCTTTACAAGGCGGCGTCAATTACCTTCAACGGAAATTAACATGGATGGCAAAAGTATTTACTGGCCTAAACAAGTTCGATATTTAGGTGTCATCCCAGATTCTCGTGTTTATCCTTTAATAATAATAATATTAAATCTATATAAATAAAAAAAGAATGTTTGTTTGTTCGCGTTTTATAGACGGCTAAACCGCTTATCCGAGTGGGCTGAAATTTTGCAAGCTTATTACCACCAATGCCGGGAAGGTTTTAGGCTATCAAAAATAATAAACACATTTTTTTTTTTGGGGGGGTGACCTTTTTGAATTTCGATTTTTGAAAAATTTCTATAGAATCGATTTAATAGATATTAAAATGACAAATTCGAACAGAAAACGGTTTTCGATTACGATCGATCGAGCTACGAATTTTTAAAAATTGTCGACTTGCCATCTTTGGCAGTGCATAGAGCGCGACGTAAACATTTTTAAACGATTCCGACTCTGGAAATAGTTATTTCTATATAAGATTTACCTAATAAAGCGAAAAACAATTTCAAACTGAATCCGAAAATTTCAAAACCTTTCGATTTTTTTCAAAGATTTTTTTCGCAGTTATTTAAACAAAAATTACGCGGCATTAAAATACGCGTCTAATGATAGTATTACCATATTTTTATAGCAAATATTCGTAGAGAAATTTGAGGTTAAAGGCTTTTTGGGGTTTTGGGCGGTTTTTACCGCCCCTATGATAGGTAGGGGACTCGGGTTGGCATTAAAAGAAAGTAGACGCGGATATCTAGCATTTATGTTATAACGTAAACGTTACTAAAATTATCTCGCGGCTTTAAAACTGAATTAAATATAATTTTTAATTAAGTTCAATAAATCTACAAAAAATTAAAAACTATAGGCATCTTATTTAAAAGGTTCGTTACAAGTTTGTTTTTTAAGTTTTTCGTGTAATTCCTAATTCTCCATCAGTATTTTTTATTTAATTCAGCAAATAAGCTAATAAATTTATTGATTCTGTGGCGATACGAAGTTCGCCTGGTCAGCTAGTCTCGATAATAAAGCAATCCGTATACGACTGTCGTTAATAAGTAATTATTATATACGCATCATATTATTCAGCCCATAGTGTTCTGTTTGGTTATTGCATTTAAAAAATTACAACTGATAATCGCTGTTGCAAAATTACACTAAATCGTCGCATATGAAAATTACCGATACGCATTCGGAATTAAACGTTTTATACCGGTATTCTTATATTAGTAAATTATCGAAAAATTTTTCCGACAGGTAATAGAATACATCGAAATCGATTAATTAATTTCATAGGTGATTACGATCTGCTAAGCCTCAACAATAACAGCAACAACAACAACAACAATATATTTGCATAAGTTATAAACATAAAATAATATATAACACACGGGCTACAAACATCGTGTACAGGGAACACCTTGTCAAAATAACACAGTAAGAATATATAAAGAATAAAACAAAATGTTAAAAATACTGCAGGAAAAATAAAAACCTGCGACTGCAAAATAAACACGTTTTCTAATTACAAATAATATATATGTTAATATAGAAATTTAAGTTCGAACGGCTAAAATATATTGTTCAAGTCGTGAGTTCTTAAAATAAATACTATGTACGAAAAGAAACAAAAATGGGTGTGACATGGGTGTCGAAGGTGCTTAACTAAGTAAAGGGGTTAATACTAATAAATTAATGATAATTAATTACTGCATTTAAGTCGTCTGTGTTTATATTTAGAATACGTGAAAAGAAGTTGCTTACACTAGTGATGGGAAATACTAGGATTCCTCAGTACTAAGTACAACTAGTATGAGTACACCAAAATACTACCTAGTATTTTTATTCATTCTACTCTAGTACTGTTATATATGAACGTGTTAATCAAATTTGAAAGTTTGAACTGCTTGTGCTTATCAACTTTACGTACAATTCACTATTAATTTGTTAAATACAAAGATATAATATTATTAATAAAATTAATAGGTACATTGAACTTAATACTATTAAATCTTAAATATAAAGTACTTTCACCGTTTAAAATGTAATAAATGAAATGTTCTTTATATTTAATATTTCACTCTGTAAAAAAAAGTAATGAACAGTTAACTAAATACATAATTTACTATATACAAAAATTTAAAATTTTATAAATGAGAATACAGATATAACAACAATAGAGAAAAAAAATCGGTTTTATGTTATAAATTTTAATTATATACTTTTAAGAGTTTTGTTGCAAAAAATCAGTTGTTTCAGTTTTCTACTTCCTAGTTTTCTCCTCCTGTCATTTAACATTAAGCCAGCGGCAGAAAAAATTCGTTCGCATGGTACACTGTCGCTAACGCATTCAATTTTACTATGGCTACTTGAAAAAGATGCGGATATATATTTTTATGTTCTTTCCACCAATCTAAAGGAGTTTTATTATCGGTATATAATAATACATTATTCTCTAAATATCTTTGTACTTCTATAATTGCCTGTGATGTTGCACTTCTCTTCTGACGAATATTTTGTATTTTTTGAGCATAATGGTGCTACACAGAAGATATATTACTTTCCAACTGTTGAACATTTTCATTATTTACTTGTTCTACATATTGATGCCTTTGTTCTTTATTTATAAAAGAAGTGACAATATTTATAACATATGGTTTTGTTTCATCCGCAATATTTTGATCTTCGAAATATAATTTAAACCTTGGATCTAAGAACATATATAAGGTAAAAGTTCAACTTTTCCCCAAATTATTGTTTTCCTTTCAGGTGTTTTACTAAATTCGAAACCGAACTCTTAAAGCATAATTTAACTTTACACATTTTACATTCAACTTTATATTCACCAATGCCCATAAAATGGTCCCATGCAACACTACTACTCTTTGGTGCCATAATGGAAATATTAATTTAAGTTAAAAAAAAATAACAATTTACTATGCAAATAATATATATAAAAAAGTAATTTATAATAGTTAATTAAAATTTTAAAAAGTTTATATATATTACAAATAACAAATAATTCAGGAGTTCATGAAATACTTCATATATTAAGTATTTACGCGTTGTCGTTATGACCAAGTATGTATGAAATACTTTAGTCAAAAGTCAAGGAGTGCGTAAATACTAGGTAAAAAATACTCGTAGCGTACTAGTATCGTACTACGTATAGCTTAGTATTATTATACTTCTTCGTCACGAGTATTTTAATACCGGTTTAAAGTTAATTTTTGTACATACTATGTGTCATACTGATAATAGCTAGACGAATACGAAAAGTTGTGATATTCACCAGAATAAGGGACCGACCAACATTTTTCATCATTTCACAACTTTCTAATATTTTTAAAAATACTAGGTGCGACTAGTATTTACTTATCTGGAACAGGTATTACTTATTCCAAAAAAATACCTAGTATAAATACCTGTTCTAGTATATACGTCTCACCACTAGCTTACACTCGTAATTAGCAATCGAGGATCATTGTTTCGGGGTATGAGCATTTAATAAAAAAGTTAGTCGATAGTTTTAGAACAAAATCTCTAATATAGGGCAGGTTAGTAGTTTCGTGCATGCTGTCGATTCTGGCATAGCGAGGTGCATTGTGAATACATCTGAGGCATAACGATGCGTTTATACTAGGTACAAACATCGTACAATTAAGCATAGGTTACTCATTTAATTCTCTGTGTCTATGTCATTTATTCTGTATAGTTAATACGGTATGTGTGCATGTGTGTACAATGTATGTACGTATCTTTATATATATATATATACACTACCTCGTATATTTTTGTTTTTCTTTTTGCCGTATTTTAATTAGTTTCTTGCGGGGGTTTTGTTTGTTTTTTACTGTAGCCTATGTTTCATTAATGTTCTTTAGGTTTAGTAATACTATTTTGAGTTAACTGTTAAGGTATAAGATACTTAACTTTATGAACCTTGTTATGAATATTTCATTATGAAATAAAGCTTCTTTCTTCTTCTTCTATTTCCAAGGTTGTTGTTTTTGCTCTTTCGCTCAGAAGTAATATAATAATTAATTTATTCTAAAATTGCAAAATATGGGTATATTATACGTGAGCTACAATTAGACAGATAACATTCATTTGTCTCTAGTTTGACGTACCCTTGTTTGTTTATCTTATCTTATTTCTTTAGTTCTACATAAAACAGTCACTTAGCTTCACATAACCACACGCACACATGAAGTTGTACATACCGTACAGTATCTCGATCGGTCCTGCGAGTTATGTTATCTACGCTTAGATTATTATATATATCTTTTTTCTTTTCTCTTTCTTTTTTTTCTTATGTTCCCTTTATTTCCTCTTTGTTTCTTTTTGTCTTTTTCTATTCGTGGAAACAAAGTGCGTAATTTGTCACCACTGATAATGGATCAAGATAGTCCGGATTGGTTTCCCCCACCCATTAACATTTCGGAAGATAACGAACAGTCTTCTGTTACGATAAGTATATCCTTACATATAATAATAATACTGATATTAATTTTAATAGTGAAAATAATAATAACATTGATATTGATTCGTGTAACTATATGTACTACTACTAACAATAATAACAATAATAATAATAACAATAGCATTTACAATTTAAATATTACCGGTGTTATATAAACACCGCAATTATTTATTGCTGGCATTCACGAATAGTAGAATCCGCAAAAGGCCGAAATATCGAAAACCTACACCCGATTGCGATTTGCAAACGGCTCGCTGACTTCCCGGGCCTAACTTATTTTCAACGAGATGGAGTCAATTAACTTGAAAGCTGTTTTTGACAACCTTACACATGCTATATATAATTCCTTTTTGCTGGACATCTCCCGGCGAAAGGAATTAAATGCGTACGTACCGAGTAGTTTATTATACAGATTCGACGTTATCCGTCAACTTCCTGCTGATGTGACGCGTGAAGAAATTTTGAATAATTTGAAAAGTAATATTTCCTTCGCTCATGTTCGAATAATTAAACGCGAAATAGGATAGTCAGTTAATCCCTACATCAGCTGTATAATTCAAATTTCTTAGGGAAGTACTCTTCCCTAACATGTATGTTTGTATAAACTGTGCACGTTTTTCCGTACAAGCTAGCGTAGCCCTCCGAGGTAGTGTTTGAATTGTTCGAGGTATGGCCACATATCAGCACAGTGTAGGTCAGCTGAGTTTACATACATTGTCATAATGAGCATCACTCTGGCAATTGCCCAAAAATAACCGACGGATCAGATATAAAAAATCAGTTGCGCCAACTGTAAGGGAAACCATTCATCAGTATACCGAAACTGTCCTGTATATGCTGATCAGTTTAACATAATATAACGATAGCGTTTGACAACTTCGCAACGAAGCGATTGATAAGTAAAAAAGTGGATTAGTATCTGAAGCTTTTACTTATTCGGACGTTACTCGTAAGATTTTTTTATCATTTAATTTGTTAACTAATAGTAATATGTGTAAGTGTATGAGTGTGAGTGCGAGTCCGCATGAGTGTTATATATATGTATTTTAGATACTTACGTAGGCTTTTTATTTTTTTTTCCATTTTCTTTTCCATTTTCCCTTCATGGGCACCAGGATTGCATATACGCTACTCTGGCTAATCTGCTTAGAGATATATTTCCAATTAGTAATCGCATTCGGAATTTTAAAATTATATTTTATGTACAATCGTCGTAGTTATATTATCTCATTTAGTAGACAGCTTGGCCGTATTAAGTTTAATTATGTATTTCACTGAAATAATAATAAAATTTGACACGCTACGTAGCATTTTGCTTTTTTACGATAGCAGATAACTGTTCTGTGGACTAGGTATTTTTATAAAATTATAGGCAATATAAATTAAGTGTCAGATAATGTAATTATTGCAGTGAATAAAGTATTCAAAAATATAAATCACACAGCTGTAATTATGTATAATTTTTTGAACAGCCCTAAAATATAAATCACATACGGCTGTTTATTACATCTGTAATATTAAATAATTGAATAATTAAGTAATTAAATAATTAAGTGTCCATCATCGTTAGTGTGCGCCGTCCTCTTGCAGCCTTGCCAGCTATTATTTGTCGTGTTTTATCTTCCAATAATTTATTTTTCCCCTCCGATGTTATCGACAAAAGGATCTTTTCTAGTAGTCCGATCCGTTCGAGTACTTCGTCGTTGGTCATTTTCTTTACCTATTTGATACGATGTAGACGATGGCACCGGTTATCATACGAATGAACTTATTTTGGATCACTTGAATAATTCGTTTGTTTGATGATTTAGTGCAACCCCAAATCTGGACACCATATGTCCAGATTGGCCGTATAATAGTTTGATAAATCAGTCGTTTATTTTCTAACTTCATCTTGGAATGTCGCCCTATGATCCAATACATTTGGCGTAATTTATTCTTAATCTGGTGAACTTTTGCATCGATGTGAGCTCTCCAAGTTAGCTTAGCATCCAGATGTAGTCCCAAATACTTTGCGGAATTAGCAACTGGTACTTCCTGATTATTTATAAAGACTACGTACTGATGTGCAATTCGTAATCTACTGATAAGTGCAATTCCTCTGCGATTAATCTTCTTAAACAAATACGACCACCGAAGTTTGTGGAGAGACGGTTGAAGTTAATAATAATAAGTGAGAGGTGATTGAATTACCGATTCGAAAAGCACGGTGACGGGTACAGACAATAAATGGAATGTGCCAGATATATTAATTGGATTAGTTTTTCTAAAGCTCAATAATTTGGAACGTGTGGGAATATTTGTGTCCTTCTCATGGGCGCCTGGTCATAAAGGTATTCCAAACAATGAATTTATTGACTCATTAGTTAAAGACGCTTCATCTAACGGCGTAGAACTCTCCCTAGTCTCTCACAAGGATATCATTCACTCTATTCAGGTGGAGTATAAGGATCATTCTGAACTGATGTACACTGAGAGCATTAATTTACATATAATATTGAATTCGATTTATTCATTTGTTGTCCAGAGAAGATTGACCTTTTTTTTTTGTTTTTTGAATAATTCAAAAAAATACTCGACCAACATTTTTGAAATGAAATTTTATTTAAAAATAGGAAAACGAGAGATTAGCTTACAATCATTTGTGGAACACAATATCGTCAGATGGCCGCTATTTACAACAATATTATTCATTCGGTTTTTCCAAGACTTTCGAGCATTGAATTTTTGAAATTTCTTCAGAAACCCGAGTTTTCATGTCATCCAGATTTCGTGGATGTGTTTCGTAAACACACGGTTCCTAAGCTATCCCCACAAGCAAATCGCGTAAGTTTAAATTCGAAACTCTCTTTGCACTGTCATCATCATCGAGTCACGCCGAAAATTACGTTTCACGCAAAACGCGCGCTCCTTGTTATTGGATACCATAATAACTGAAACCGTGTGTATACTAAACGTAAAAGGCGGTTTGCATTTTAGCGATGTAGCCAACTGCACTAATCATAGAACAAAAGCGTCCGTCTTCTCTCGGTCGCCCTATATTTTATTAAGGGTAAGGGAAATTGTTCACGATTATTTTTTCAGTCTACCATTACTACTATGATACTTTCTACGAGTTTATTGTAGTATATTTGAAATTGGTCTGCACTGTAATTCCTGGTGTTTTTATGCTTTATATGTTCTTTTAATTTTTCCTTAAATTGTTCATTCCATTTAGAGTCCATTCTTCTTAATCGATCTCTTATTGTTTATTTCCTTGCTGCCTTTTTAAATAATAAATTTATTATTAATATATGGTCTGTTCAGAATTCTTGATATGTTCACATTTTGAATGTGTTTAGTATCTTTTACTAGAGCGAAGTCTATTTCATTTCTATATTCACTATTAGGCGGAGTTCAGCTCCATTCTGAAAAAGGAGTTCAGAAAATTCTTATTTTGACTCTAGCAAGATTCTATTCATTTCTATCTTCTTTCATGACGTAATCCATACTCGTATGAACTCGATATTTCTTTGGAAATCGAAATTAAAATTAAGTTTCGCGCGCCTGACGTATGCTGTTTCTATTTATACGGTGGACATTTGTCTTATGGATTGCGTGTCGGAATCACGAAGGCGTTGATTAAACGTTTTACATGGTGATGGCCAAAATGTTTCTTATTTTGGTATTATTCAATTTGAAGAAAGCATAGACGTATAGTGTGAACACAAAAAAAAATATACGGAACTTCGGCTGAATACATTCCAATTGAAGATTTATTTTCATTGATAGTAACATAGAATATCAGTCAAATAATTCTTGATAAGTGTAACCAGAGGGAAAATTATATTTTATTATTTTATATGCAATATGGTTACGGGAATGAAATACAAGTGTTTCGACCATGCATATTGGAATAATGTACGAATGTGCACTAAATTCTTTAGGAAAAGGTTGCTAGCTTTGAGTTTAGTTTATACAGTTAAGAGCGTTAATGATATCCGTTTATCGGAGGTATGGGGAAGTCGTCAATATGCAATGCTAAATGACAAATTTAGTACTTATAGAGTTCTGTCGAAAGAATTGAAAGTTAAGGCGGAAGAAAAAAAACGAAGAATGATGGATTGTGAGTAGGAAATACTGCATTTCGTTTCAATGTTGTTTTTCGCTTCGTCTGTAAATATTCAGTACACGAAGAGTACCGTGATAGTATTTACGTGTATTCATAGAGTATTCGATGTTGCTTTTTTTTTGCGGTATATTTATAAGGTGGAAATCAATGGATTAGATGAGGAAGAAACAACTACTGCAGAGAATGGATAAGGTGAAGGTAGGTTTATTTGCAATGAAGAAATAATATTCCGAATTTGATGTTGAAAGGATGAATTTGAAGAAGAGTATGTAATAAAACTACTTGTTATAACATAGGAAGTTTGTTAAGAATTTGCTGTTACTTGAAAGGGAGAAGTAAGTAAGGAGCGGTGTTTCTATAATTCCAGCGTTAATTCGACAGCTTCGCAGAGAATGCTGGTAATTGGAGAAGTTGGAAAAGCTTCTATTATAAGTCTCGACAGCTGTATGATAAGTTTGGTTTCGTGATTTAAGTAGTAGTAGAACTCGACGCCGCAATGCCGTAATCTATTTCAGACTTTACGATAGCTATTTAAGCGGGTGTTGCAAAGTGGAGGCAAAGCTTCATGGTGCTTATTGTGACCTTTGCGCATCTTTCACAGATTATTATTTGTAGTCGAAAGATTTACTCGAAATTTATTGAAATTATATTATTTGTAATTTTTCGTAATAAGAATACGTCGAATATATGTGTATATGCCATGTATTATATATATATATATATATATATATATATATATATATATATATATATATATATATATATATATATAATATAATGTGTGTGTCTGTTCTGTTTGTGTGTTGAATTTTTATTCTCCAAAGTTGCTGGTTAGTTTTTCGGTAACTCGTTCGTCATTTATTCTTAAATTCTTAATTTCAAATTATTTATTTGTTTTTCTCAAACAGATGACGGCACAGATTATCGTCGGTATTTTACTAACGATTTCATTCATCATCGTGCGAGCGACCGATTATTCTGCGAGCGATTTGAGAGGGCAATATTGCGAGGCTAGACCTCGAGGTTGTTGTAACGGTCGTCAAGATGAATGCAGCGCGCCAATATTAGGAACGCTTTGTTATTGCGACGATTTTTGTAATCGTACTCGTAACGAAGACTGTTGTCCGGATTATTTACCGTATTGTAAAGGAATTGATCCACCTACGCAGTTCAGACGTACGTCACTTACATTATATACGTATATATATATAAATTTTTTTTTTTTATAATTTTCGATTAATATAAAGATTTCCGATAGTTTTATATTACTACTAAATACTTTTATAACGAACTGAAACCTATAATAAAATTACATTTTTTTTTTTTACCGAGTATTTGATACCTCGTGGCTATTACTCGATGTATACATAATCATTAATTGTAATACTTATAACTAGGCGCTATTAATAATATTAGTCTTGATGAGAAAGTCTGTAAGAATTTCCAGGTTATAGACGTTCGGGATAGCTGAGCTTATCTCTTTAGTACGATATTGAGCGTGTTTTTGGCAAGTCTCGAGTATGGACTATTAATGGTGCTTGGTATTCATCGCATACAGGTGGTGACTGGTTACCAAGCAGGTACGAGTGGGTGATTAGTGTATGTCCAAGATGCACACACTATTTACCGTTGTTTCAAATCTAGGTAGACAGATTTTGCCAATGAATTTTGGCCATACTTACTATCAGCTCTTTTTTATGCTTCCCAAAATACTAGGTTGACTGTGGAAGTATCGACTCCATGATTGTAGGATGATCTAGAGCATATTCCGTACATATATGTATTGGTAGGCCAGTTTGCCGCCCGGTGTACGGTATCGTGTTGTGAAATATTACGATGGCTAGGAATCCAAGCAAATGTGACATTTACTTATACAGGTTTTTAGCCATTTCGGTCAATAATAGATCTCCTACAGATATGCTATTTCGTAATGCAAATTTTAGCGTTAATTTTTCGTCGATGCAAATAGTATTATTTGACGTTTTACTATTGATTATTTATAATCCTTCAAGTTTAATTTTCGATATACGATGTTTTTTAATTTCTTCTACATTTAAATACATTATCTTTTTTTTTTTTTTAATTTCAATCTCTCTCTCTCTTCATTTAATCCTTTCAGTTGCCACGTTCCTTATAAGCTACACGATTTTCTATTTAATAATAGGAGATATTTAGTTGACATATAGAACGCTTTGATTCTGTAAAATATTCATATAACGCGTCGAAAATTTGAACAGAATTTAGTGATTTTTGAATAATAAAGAAAAAAAAAAGTAGTTAAAATCGCTAAATTTAATTTATATAAGACGGCTTTTCCCGCAATTAAGCCGTTATCAAGTGGACATAAAAAACATAAAATATAAAAAAGTACATAAAAAGTATAAAAGGAAAAAAAATACAATAAGATGAACGAAATTACTTAATTTAGATGTACAATCTGTTTAATATAAAAATGGATTAAATTTACAATATACTTCCTAAAAATAATTTTTCTCAAACTTTATCGTCGGTTTGAACAAATTTTTTATTTACTTCTTTTATTATTTTTTTTTAGTAGTTTTTTTTTTAATAATATTTTTCTGTATGTCAAATTTTATAATTTTGATTAATATTATTAATTTCTTTTTTAAAAAAATAAACAAAATATGAGTTAAAATCATTACATTTTTTCCTTTATGAAAAAAAAACTTTTCAGCTGTTAAGCCATTATCAAGTGAATATGAAAAGTATAAATTATAAAAATATACCGAAAATTTATAAAAATATAAAATGTAAAAAAATTACTTAGATACACAATTTACAAAATTTATCCGTGATAAAACAGTATTTTTTAATATAAAAACGTCGAACGATATATTATTTTTTTAAATACAATATATGATGATATATTTGAGAGTAGTGATTTTATGAATTATAAATAAAACGAAATAAAAATAGTTTAATCGCTATACTTTTTTTTTTTTTTTTTTTTATATTTACTCACAGCTTTTCGAAAATTACGTCATTATCAAGCGTACACAATAAACGTTACATATAATAACGTTTATTGTATGCTCTTGTTAATGACGTAATTGTCGGAGAGCTTCTCGTAAATATAATTTTTTTTTAAAATTGTGATTAAACTGTGTTTTTATTTTGTTTTATTTATAAAAACACACTAGCCAGTAAAATAAAAATAAAAATAATTTTTAAATAGTTATCCAATATAAAACTGAAATTTCCGATATATACTACTTAGAACTAATTCCTTATCCAAATTTATCGTTAAATTTAATTAATTATTTTTATCTATTTCATTTATTTCCATTTTTTCTAGTAGTTTTCTTTTTTAAAAATGTTTTTTTGTGTGTAAAATTTTAAAATTTTTTGGTTAATATTATTATTTTGTGTTAAATAAAAAATAATATTATTTTTCTAAATAATGATTTTTTAAAATACTTTTTAAATCTTATTGTGAATTGTCTGTCTGTTTCTTCTATGTATCCTTTGTTATATTGATTACAATTTAATCGGAATTTTCAATTATTAACAAAACAAAATAAAAACAAAGTTAATAACTATAAAAGTTATTTTATTAATGCAAAGATAGGAAAATACACGTATAAATTCTTAAAAATCTTTAAAAAGTACAATATTATGATAGCAATAAATAATAATTTAAATCAATTCGAAACAGTAAAATAGAAGAGAATAGGGTATTGCAAAAATCTGGAATATACAGAATAAACTGCATAAAATGTAATAAGTTCTATATAGGTGAAACGGAGCGAAAAATAAATAATAGACTTAGAGAACACTTTATATAAAAATAAAAATGATAAAAATTCAATTTTATGGAAAACACTATAGAGAAGAAACACATAGTATAGAAAACATTACAGATAATATAAAAATTTTATACGTAGAATATAAATTTAAAAATAGGAAATTATTAGAAAAACTACAAGTTGTGGTTGATGGTCGTTTTCAACGATCAATCAGCATTGTCGGTAGGTAATAAGAAAGAGCTGTAATTATTAAAACTACGAATTTTGGGTCTTAATTGTTTAGATGCACTGTTAAAAGCTGTTTTATCGTTGAGGTTTCTAGTGTTCTGCCATGAACCTGGTACACGCACAGAATTGTGCATAACTGTTATATGTTCTATCTACTAATTGTAATTTAAGATTAATACGTTTCATTTATGAAATAAACTTTACTTAAATGTGAGTTCCATATTTCATATATATATTTATGTTATACAATTTTATGTTATTATATCGTATCTGGTCATAACCCTTTCTGCGACTAATGTACAAAAAACTTTAAAGTTTGTTCTTTCGTATCGGAATATAATTTATCCGCGTCAAAGGTGTCAAATAGGTCGCGCTTGAATAAATGTTCGTTATTCTGCACCATGCCACATTCGCATCGATTTTCATTCGTCATTTTCTATTTGTTTAAGTTGTACTCGGTTCGTGCCGCTTCACTTCTTATTCTATTGAAGATGTATCATAAAGTAAAATTTAAATCGTTTCCTGTGTTGAAAATGATTCCGTTACATTACTAGCAGTTTGAGTTCTTCAAGCTTTTGGTCTTTCAGATTTTTCCGAGTATTTCAGCTATTCGAATGTTCCTATATTTTAATTTTCCGTTAGCAAGTCCTTTTTATAGTTATGTGGTAGGTGGCGTTCATTGATTCTTTTCCATCGTTCTTTTATTGTTGCTACATTGTGTCTAATGTCAACTGGTGCAATGTCATTGTATTCGTACAACTTTTCTAGCGGTGTTAGTTTTAAGTATCCTGTAATTATTCTCTCAGAGCACTTTCTTTGCATAGCCCAAAAGGCTCCAAACTGGACACGCATACTCTAGTGCTAAGTAATAAAGTGCTGATGTTTGCAGTACATGTAATTTTGTTTCGTGTGGCTGAGCTTCGTATCGTTCCCCTTATTTGGTTTTAATGAAGATGCATCGGTCAAGAATAAATTGAATTGTTAATATTATTATTATGATTATTATTATTTATATTATTAATTTTTATTATTTAAATACTCTTGTTACTACTAACAATAAAGTAGGGCACATAAACATTTAATACATCTATAAAATAAACATTAATTTAAAAAATAATCGCTTAAAAAACTAATTTCGATATGGCAAAATTAATTATAAAAAACACTTACTTATATGCGAATATATACATGTACTAAATAAAGTGTGATATTGTTTTAAAAAAAAAGAAAAAAAAAGAGTGCGAGAAAGATAATATATTGTTTGTTTTATTGTGAATGATTAAAAATAATAACACCATATTTTTTCATGTTAGATATGCTTTGAGAAACACACACACACACATATATATATATATATCTCCATGCAACAATTGCAATTTTGAATATGCTGTAAGAAACATGCGTTAATTATTGTTTATTTGTTGATTTGAATTAGGTTGTTTCGATGGTAGTCGATATTATAATGATGGAGAAATCGCCAAAATAAACTGCAACGAATGGTGAGTTCGATTTTTACATATATACACATTCAAATATTCACACACATATATATATATATATATTTGTAGAATTTCTAATCTGATTAAATTAAAAACTAACGAACGAATTGTATTAATATTTTTATAGGATATTACTGCAGATTTCGTCGGCCGTCTTAAAATTAAATTATTTTTCTTTTGCGTGGTGAAAAATCCATCATGGATATCGGGCCCAAGGGTTCTGGTTATGTAAAACTCCTACTCACTAAAAACCACCACGGTACTCATTCATTGACTGTATCAGTCTGTACTACTGGGACTGCTTTCAGCATTACTTCACTGGTACAGACCTAGTCAGGGCAGCACTAAAATTGTGCCGTGTGGCTCCAGTCTTTAGCTACTGGTTGCTCTAGGGGTGACTGAAGACCCCTTTGATGTTGTCTATCAGTGTCATCCTTCATACACATAATAACTCGCAATATGGTTGCAATAGCATTCCAACTTTCTTGTTTGTATATAATGGTATCAACAATGTTTTTTTTTTTTTTTGGGGGGGGGGCTTCCAAATGTTTACCCATTAAAATTGTAATATAAGAGATTAAATAAATATAAAGTGGTTATCTCGTTAAGTTACATTCACGAATGAAATTGTATAAACAAACATAAACGTGTACATTACGAGTAGCGAGTAAGAAAGACATATTTATAGGGAGAGGAATAGATAAGGACATGATTTGGTTGTATAATGTGTTACGGGAAGAAATATAGTGGGAGCATCCGAAAAATATGTGATTAGCGTCGGCATTGTCGATGGCATCTCCAGGATGAGAGCAGTAGGGCGAGCTAGTAAGTTTCATTTGAAATAATGAAGAAGAGAGACTTTTTTTCCGAACCGTAATCTGCATATGGCGATTATGAATGGACGAATTAGATTGATTGGCATCTATATAGTGTAGAACCAGGGTAAGCATGGCAGATCAGTCTGAAGCAACTTATAATGTGTGACATTATAATGGTTACTCCAGACTACCTTCCAGTATTCCTTGTGGGCAGTTTTAACAATGGAGAGAAGATTAGTGTGCGATGAGTAAGCAACGAACAGTCCAAGAAGGGAAGGAGAGTGGGCATAGTAGTCAGCGAGAAAATTTCCGCTAATTCCAGAGTGGCCGGGAATCCATACAAATTTAATGGAGACACCAACATCATGCAGAAGGGCGACATTTTTGCGAATTTTCAATATTATCGATGAGGAATGGGGGTTGTAGTGTGAAAATTTTATCGCAGAGAGACAACTTCTAGAATCTGAAAAGATTACAATTTTCTTAGATAATTGGCTAGAAAGGATGAAACGAAGAGAATGGAGAATAGCTATAGCCTCTGCAGTCGAGATAGAAGAAATTTTCGACAGTGACAACTTTTTAACAATTTGTAGGGAGGGAATAACAAAGGCTGCACCAACGTGTGCGAATAATTTAGAGCCGTCTGTGTAGATAGGTGTGAATTCAGAGAAGTGGTTATTGATATGAGAAGTAAAAAAGGCGTTAGCAATAAGAGGAACAGAAAATTTTAAGGTTTTAAAATAATCTGAATCTATGTGTAAGGATAAATCGTTATTAGTAAAAGGAAAAAGAAAATAACTAGAATGAGAGGGGGGTGTATTATTGTATTACTATAATTGGATAGATGATGCGCGGAGCGGCAAAGGATAGGACGACGACTAAGAGTGAATCTCCATTTTTGGAAAATGTCGAGGAATGAGAGGAATAATGAAGGTTCTCAAAAATCTGTCAGCTAAATATATGTTCGACGCATATATAGAGGAGGAACCTTAGTCTCCACTTCCAAAGCTGATGTAGGAAGAGACAAGAGCTCTTAAGGATAAGCGTAGACACATGTTTTGAACTTTGTCCAATGTGGAAATGTAACTGGTCGGAGAATTTCCGAACAAGAAACTACCGTAATCTATTATACTGCGTATGAAAGATTTGTACAGAAGCAATAGAATAAGAGGGTCACCTCCGAAGGTCATGTGAGAAAGAGATTTTAAAAGGTGTGTACGTTTTAAAGCTTTTGTGTAGATAACTTCAATGTACTTACGCCGGTTGAGTCTACGATCCAATACAAAGCCTAAATATTTATGAAACATAGAATATGGAACATAATAGTCATCGATACCCAATCTATTTATGGAATAATTAATACGCTTGTAAGAAAAAATAACGGAAATACTTTTTTGAGGAGAAAGAGAAAGACCCATATTGTTTAGTAGTATGTTAAGTGAAACTAACGTACTATTTACTGATTGAACACACTCAGATAGGTTAGAATTAATTGCACAAAGCACAATGTATTCCGCATTAGATAGGATGTTAGTATTTCGAGTTCTTTAATCATGTTCCTCTACTACTTCGAAAGTATTATTTTGAGCTATAAAAAGATCATATACAAAAATTCGAGTTCTTTAATCATGTTCCTCTACTACTTCGAAAGTATTATTTTGAGCTATAAAAAGATCATATACAAAAATAAAATGTTTTGTGGTTTGTCTAATTGGCTGATTATTAGTATAGATATTAAATAATGTAGGAGTCAGCACACTACCTTGCGGCAATCCATTTTTCTATTTCCTCCAAGCGTTAGTTTTGTCATTTAATATTACGTAGAAACGTCTTATCTTTTAACAGCATTTAGATTGCGATTTGACATCATTTGTTGCCTAACCGTCTTTTCCGTATGCAGCTTAGAGAAAGACTATCCCCTTCATTCTGAACAGGCAGTCTGCAAACCCGATCATGTTTTTTTTTTAATGCTCTGCTGTGGCGCCATTACGTTCGGAGCTGTACCTTGTCTTGCTACGTTCTTCGAGTATTACACCTCCGTATAATTCATTGTCCCTTCTCCATCTAGATAATCTACAATTATTTCCTCATATAGCGACATTTCTAGAGAAGTCAGTATCCTTGATTAAGATGTAAATAGTCCCTACAGTATCACGTTGGATAAGCTGTAAAGGCACCGCCATTAAAAAAAAAAAAAAAGATACTGTCTACGTAAACTTATAGTCTGTGGTTGTCTGGTATACTTTCTTAGTGAGTATGCGATGAGAGATGATGTCGAAGGCAGCCGTTAGATCTACAAAGACGGCGCCTGTAACTTTTTTCTTTTCGAACCTATCTTCTATGTGTTGTGTCAAATTTAGTATCTGTCCGATACAGGACTTTCCTATCCTGAAACCTGCTTGTTGGTGTATAATTTGCGCTTCGATAGTTTTGGATATTCTATTCTGGATGACTCTCTTAAATATTTTATAAAGGTAACATAGAAGAGTAACATCGTTCAAATCCTTCCCTGACTTCAAAAGGGGGCAATGATGTGTGCCTTTCTCCGTAGCTTTGGTATAGTTAGTTTATCTAGACAACAATTATATAGGTCAAGTATCCGTCTCCTTGCCAACGTTCCGAAGTGTTTTATCTGCTCCAAAAACATACCATCGATTCTGGCTGCTTTTTTATTTTTAGCTTTAATAGCATCATGTATTTCATTTTCCGTAAAAAGATCGTTGAAATGATTTGTCTCAGAAGTGAAACATTGATAATCGGACTTTTTTATTTTTTACTTTAAAACCAGGTTTTCCATTTAATAGCAGTTGGTGTGCTACTTGATTTGTAGTGTAATGTTTATAGTTTCAATATTTCTTGTTTTTTCCAGAGTTTAATAAATGCCTTCCTACTATCTTTATGGAAATCAAGATTTTCTACGATTTCGCCATTCATTCATTTTTGTTTCTGCAATCTCCTCGACAATCGTTAAGCCCAGCTTTATTGTATCTTCTTCAAAGAGGTTTTTATTGTTTTCTTTGATACGTTTCTCGTAGTTTCAATAAATTTGTCGTAATTTTCAATTGTTGCAGGTATTTTTTAAATTGATTCATCTAGTTCGTCATTAAATCTAGTTTGCCTTTTTGAAATTATAACGCATTCTTATATCCTTAGTCGTGATAGGCTTAATGGCTGCTGCATCTATTGAACATATAATAGGTCTATGTTGTGCGTGCGGAATTGGATCTGAAACTTCCTTAGTACACATATAGGAGATATTGCCGATTATAAATATGTTATCAGAATTATAGCCTCGTTTCCACCTCGCACTATTAAAGGATGCCGGTAATTTTGGATCATATATCAATTCTAGTTTATATTCCTCGAAACTCTCAGTGCTATCAACTGAACTAATGGCAATAAACCTAGCTATCAACTTAGCTAGTGACAACAAATAGTTATTTTTACTGATGCACTTCGCACTATTCAAAACATCAATCTCGATCGCAAATCCGATAATCCGAGATATTTTTCTGCCAGCTAAACACGCGCAAGAAGTCATATGCTGGATCCTGTCACACTCCAATATAAAGGAAAATTATGAAGTTGACACCGCCGGCTAAAGAAGCAACAAAGATGTTCCCACTGCCACAAATTCCAACACCAATACAAGACATTAAAAACAGTTTTCACGATGCACTGGAACAAACTCCGAAATATTAAGTCAAAGCTTCATGGAAAACAACCATACCAGCACAACGGAATGAGGTTGTGTTAACTCGGTTCAGAATTGATCATTCGCACTAACACATATAAGCACTTATGAGAGAAGAAAATACCACCAATATGATGTCATTGCGGACGAGGACCATTAACAGTCGAACACATTCTAATGGCGTGCGCACTACTTTTAAAAAATCCGTCCTAGTCGTTGTTATCTCGGTACAATCCAGAGGATGTTAAAAACACCATCCAATTTCTGAAAACGTTAAACATATATTCTCGCTCATTTTATTAATTAGCCTCGATGTCTCTAACCTAAGTTGTGGTACACGACACCTTTAAAAAAAAAAAAAAAGTAAATGTTTAGTGAAGTGTCAAGTTTTTTGTCAAAAACTAAATACCGAATCTGATCAGTTAATGCGCTGTTTCCCGACCCCGTTAGATTATTTGGCAATTTTGAAAATTGCTTCGGTTTTCGATTGATTGGTACTGATTTTCCACTTGTTCTGAGAATATGTGATATGCCGATAGGAAGTCTGTTCTGGATAGTAGCTGGTCTAAAAAAAAATAGTTATATAATCGTTACGCTGTCTCAGTTTTTGTGGGGCCGAATATATTAATTTTTAATATTTTTTTCAATAATAGATTACATTTTATATTTATTAATGCATTTAATTTTTAAATATCATAAAAATGTTGTTATAATTAAAAATTTATTCTTTTTTTATTTATGTGGTTTCTCTAACTGGTCCTTGCGGGAGACATAAATGTGAAAAACCATCAATTAGTTTTTAAGGGCAAATATATTAATTTAAAAAAAATGTTTAATAATTAATTACGTTATTATATTTATTAATGTATTTAATTTTTAAATATCGAAAATTTTGTTATGATTAAAAACTAATCCATTGTCACTGCGAAGCCACTTTGCACAGAGACATAAGTGTGAAAAACTACAAATTACTTTAGTCTCAATACATAATTACGTTACATGTTTTCTATATGTACCTATTATTTTTCGCGAAAAAACAAATAAAAAAAAAAAACCTTTATATATGGCTAATATTTCAAAAATAAATAAAATTCTCGTTACAAAATGCAGTAAACGCGTAAAAACTCAATTACGGTCTTTTATTTTTATGTTATTACACAATAAAGAACGAATCTATTACTTACCGAAAGATGTAATAAAATACTTGTAAAAGTGGAAAATACAAAAATTACCAAAAAAGCCTCCAAAAAAAAAAAAAATTGGAAAAACACGCGAAAATCAGATAAATTCTAATATTTTGCCTATACATTTTAATCTAAACGATAATAATTATCGATGAATAACGTTAAATGAAGGTTTTTTTTTTTCTATTAGTGCAGATAGCTCTGCGGCAATTACAATTAAGGGTTTGTTGTAACCGCTAGGACCTTTGCGAACAAAATTTTGAATGGGGTCGAATTGGTTAAATATTTTTTACATTTTATTTTTTTCTCATTTTACAGTTTTTATAAATTGTGCATTTTTATATTTATTTTATTATTTTATGTCCACCACCTCCACGATAATGGCTTATATATAAAAATTTAACGAGTATAATTTTTTTTTTTTATAATCGCTGAATTCCGTACTGTTCAAAATATTTCCTATTTATTAAGCTGATACTATTGTAAATTTATATATATATATATATATTTTTTTTACGGAAGAATTTAACTTTTCGAGAATATTTTTCGTTTTTAGTAAGTGCCAAGAAATGAACGGGAAGATGGAAGTACTATGCGAAAGTAATCGTTGCATGATCGATGCCGAACTTATAGAGACAATCAATACTGATGCCAGACGTTTAGGGTTTCGCGCTTCTAATTATTCGATGTTTTGGGGTCGTCGGCTCGACGAAGGCCTTACTTATCGGTTGGGTACGGTATTTTCTAAGAAGAAGGTATTTTAAATAGTTTTATTTTATTCTTATTTTTTAGAATACGTACAAGATAACCGAATACGATCGAATAATAACATCTCTATTGTTCGAGCGTGTTTTTGTTGCTCGTCAATTTTATTTAACCCTTTCAGTCACCGTGTACGCTATATGGTATATCACATTTTAATCATAATAAAATTAGATATTTTCCGGTTGATCATGTCCCAATTCTAATTATATTTATGTAAAAACATATCATCTAGAATTATCTAAATAAACAGCCTGGATAAGATTTATAATTTTCCGTTAAAATTTCATGTATGACTGAAAGGTTCAATCGATTTAATCTTTTTACGTATTGTCGGATTAGGTTCATTTCGTTCTATTTCGTTCTATTTCGTACGTGTTGATGAAATATATCCGGTCTCTGAGACGGTGTTATTTCGTTCGTAGTTACTGTATAAAATTAAAATTGTATTTTATAATAATTACAAAATCCTTTATTAGATACTTAGAAAATATAAATTTACAATTACTTTTTTTTTTTCTTTTTCTACTTCTGCCAATTCACAGCCATGTTGGCTATCTATGAAGGGTATCATCGTCTTCTCTTCTATGCGGAATACATCCATTGATGTATTCAGCCCTTCTCTTAAACTAGGTCGCGAATTCTAGTTCTTTTCAATCGTCTCGTGACGTCTGGAAGCGCAGCGACTAGCTCATTATAGTGTCCGCGTATGCGTATTGCATGTCTTCGAGCCCGCTGCTTTATTGCTTCGTCGACCATACAGACCCCAAGTTCACGATGAATAGCTTCACTGGAAACGTACCAACGGCATTCTGTATATCAGCCTTAAAGTTTTATTTTGAAAGCGCTGTATTATATTTTTGCTAGTATTTTTCGCACCCCCTTACATCGGTGCAGTATAAGACCATGTTGGCTTTATTATTGCATTCTATATTAATACTCTATTGGCTAAGGAGAGGTTCGAATGATACCCTATTAGCCGGTAGAGAGATCTTAATTTAATATCTAGTCGTTTTCTTGTTTTTTGTATATGCACCTTGCAGCTTAGTGTGCGATCTAAACTCCTAGATATCCGATGTTGTTGCTTCTTGGTACAATATATTTACCTAGTGACAGTTGACTAATCTGTTCTATCGGTGAATGAGATATGGGCGCATTTGTCAGGATTCACTTCTAGTTTCCAGGATTGAGCCCACTGTAGAACAGCGTCCGAGCTTTTTTGTAGCGCCTGCCACTTCAGGCTTCTTGTCTTGAGCAATGAGCAATGTGTCATCGGCAAAAGTAGCCACTTTGACATTACTCACGGTTGGAAGATCCGCTGTATATAGGTTGTACAGTAGTGGCCCCAGTACACTTCCCTGAGGAACACCGGCTTTAATTTGGATGCGGTTCAAAGTAGTCATCACGGTATTTGACACGAAATTATCTGTTCGCTAGTTACGATTTCATAAGTTGATAATACTGCTCAGGAAATACTGTTTTGATTTCGTATAACAAACCTTCGTGCCATATTCTGTCAAATGCTTTTGTAATATCTATAGGCAATGCTTCATTATATTACAATAACTAAAACTAAAAGCCCATATTCCGAGCAACGCCTCAATCTTGTCCGTTCCCTACAGTCTGGGCAATCCTATTGTTTATTATGTATAAAATTAGTTACATCCCATCTCAAAAATTGCCTACCTCTTCTTCTTTTATTTTCAACATACCAATTTTTAATCCTATCCATCTATTATCCGTCAATCTCGCAACGTGTCCAGCCTAATCTCACTTTTTCCTCTTACATTCGTGAACAAAGTTAAATTATCCTCTAATAAGTGTATTACTGATTCTACTTTTTCGTCGAACGCTTTGTACATGCCACTCTGACTACTCTCTATGTTCTTATCTTTCGTTCACTTTTCTCTCTAATTCCGAATGTACCTTTAAATATACGTTTTAGAGATCAATACTTTTTCCAAGCTGACGATATTCTTTCATATACTCCTTTAGTCATGTTTCTCGAATCTAGTCTTTGCCCTAAATAAGCTATTTCATCGACGTATTCAATTTTACGTTAGAACAAAGTATACGTAAGTTTACTACGTTGCCATTCGACGTAAAATGTGACGTAAGTTCTTAATAATACTACGAAACTTGTTAAAATAACAAGTCATTCTCACTAAGCTTACGTTCTTCGTTTCCCGTGCCTCTGGCCTCGGTGCAGTATACGGCACTTATATCTATAGATAATCTACAGGTAGGTAGGTATAAATTACAATTAGTACAAAATAGGTGTTTTAAGCAGCCCGAGATGTACCAGAATAGTTGACATGTTACCTTTTATTCGGGATTATGTTTTTACGATAATTGTGTATCGTATGAAAATGAGTATATCTCAACGATCGGAAATTATGATTACAGGCAACTACAGAGTTTGTGTACGCGAAGTACAAGCATAGACGCTCTAAACGTAATATACTGTAAATTATTAATATTTTATAAAGTATAATCCGCTCGCGTTCTTTTTATATATGTTTATATATAGGTATGTGTATTATATTAATATACTGATTTTTTTTGTATGTTTAATGCGATAAAAAGCGTTTTATTGAGTGTCTTTTTAGATTATTGTTCGAAGACAGCAACAATTTCATCATTCGCAGGATGCACACAAGTCCTGCCTATCTGTTAAGGCGCTAAAAGAAGAAAGTGATGCCGTGATTTTATTTCGATCGTCTAAACGGATTTCAGTTTTCCTTCACTTTCCCCTAGACGATAAGTGTCTTTTTATTAACTACTACACCTGATCATTCTTATTACTATCATTGCTTCTCAATTTCATTCCTATCATATTACTACTCATTTTTTTCTTCTCACAATCTTGCGTTTCAGTGAATATCCGTGAAAAGCGTTGCTGGTACGATGAAAAAACAATAATAATTTTTAATCTGCACGTTTAGAACGTGAAAATGTTTCATTAATCGTTCTTTTTACATCGTAATTAATCGGATCGTGAGAAGCTGCTTTTGAAAATTAATAACTTGTAGAAGAAAAGAAAAAAATTAAAATACGCCCATAGATAATCGAATCGGTGTTATAGAACAGGTTCTTAGGCGTTATTTTTATTTTTATTTTTTTAATTTTAGTATTAATTTAATTTTGGGAGCTCGATTATGATAATTGTATATGTAATGATTTTAGTAACAGGAATATAGCTTATAATAATAATCATAATGAATTTTAATTCAGATTTTGCAGATGACGCCGATAAAACAGATTATCGATCAGTCAAAAATCCCTAGAACCTTCGATTCCAGAAGCAGATGGCCCGGTCGTATATCGTCTCCTAAAGATCAAGGATGGTGTGCCGCTTCATGGGTATTTTCCACTGTGGGCGTAGCGTCGGATAGATTTGCTATAATGACATTGGGCAACGATCAACAATATTTGTCTCCTCAACAATTGTTGAACTGTAACAGTCGTAATCAAAGAGGTTGTAACGGTGGTCATTTGACACGCGCGTGGACATTCATCAGAAAATACGGGTAAGACCCTATATAAATTCGCTTCGAAGTAACGGTTGAAATGAATTTTTTTGTCGCTAGAGCCACACGATATACAAAACGAAAAGTGATTAGATTCATCACCATGGGGATTTTTATCTTATATCTGGACTGACGATAACAACCTGTTTTTTTTTTTGAAGGGATTCTACTTTCAAAGAATTTACTCGCTTTTCCACACATTCAGCACCGTTATACTTAACGTAGAATTAGAATTCACATACCTAGAAACGACACCTATTCCTAGATGGAACTTCCAGAAGGCTGACTGGAAAAATCAGCTGCTAATAAGCTTATCTCAGAGCTGGACAAGGCAAGAAAGGAAAAATGGATTAACCTTGTGGAGCAAACTAACTTTAGACATTTTAGCCGAAAAGCTTGGCAATTACTCAGGAGATTGTCTGGAGAAGGAAGGATAACAACATCAGCCAAAGTTACTCCAAATGATATCGCAAACAAAATAATCGAATCCTCCCGTGTTCCAGGATACAAGCAACAAAACACTGGTTAAAAAATAACTCCGTGATTTAATGCAGAAAGCAGATCTCCCCTCATTTTATTATATGTATATCTGTATTATTGTTTTCATTAGTGTGTTCTCATTTATATTTGTGCTTTTATTTTGATATGTGTATTGAAATTATGTGTTTTATATTTATTATCGAGTTAGCCCCTATTAACTATTAAACCCTGTCTCTGTAAGTTTATATGTATATGTGCACATGTATTGTATGCATGTCCTATATATATATTTATTTATTTTTGTAAATAGGCGTGTAGTTACTAATGCGTTTACTTTTATTACTCATTTATATTTATTACAAAATATAAGTGTGATTAAGTGTACGTGTGTGTGTGTGTGTGTGTGTGTGTGTGTATACGTGTGTAGGTGTGTGTAGTGTTTTGTGGCTGTATATACATATGCGGCTGGAAGTATGTTTATTGTTTATTGTCACTTACATATTCATAAGTGTTAACACAAACTATTTATGCAATGCTAACCAACCAAGTGTTTTTGTGTATCTATTTAACTTTCCACTACTCGGCGCAAATAATGCCCATTTGTGGATTTGAATGAATAAATTTGATTTGATTTGATTAACGTTATTATTATTTACATTATTAACACTATTATCATTTTTTATTTATTTCCTTTTAAAACCTTTTATT
Organism: Coronaproctus castanopsis; assembly: GCA_032883995.1. NCBI lineage: Eukaryota > Metazoa > Arthropoda > Insecta > Hemiptera > Monophlebidae > Coronaproctus > Coronaproctus castanopsis. Next base: position 5,552,889 of record CM065054.1, read on the forward strand.
GCTGATTTTTAACCGCATTTCATTAGTCGGTCGTCGTTCGAGTTAAATCCGTACTTAATCCTATTCTTCACCTACGTCCTTAAAAAAATGATTTCCTTCCGCGAATTTTTAACTTGGAAGCTCGTTTAAAAAATTATTTTTGATATTTCTGAAAAAAAAACAAAAAGTCGAATTTAAGGACTGTTTTGGTATTTTAGAATTTGTAGAGAAATTTTAGAAAACTCTTCATTATCATATCTTAAAATAACAGATTGGGTTTTTTTAACTTGGAAGCTCGTTTAAAAAATTATTTTTGATATTTCTGAAAAAAAAAAAGTCGAATTTAAGGACTGTTTTAGTATTTCAGAATTTGTAGAGAAATTTTAGAAAACTCTTCATTATCATGTCTTAAAATAACAGATTGGGTTTTTTTAATTTGGAAGCTTGTTTAAAAAATTATTTTTGATATTTCTGAAAAAAAAAAAGTCGAATTTAAGGACTGTTTTAGTATTTTAGAATTTGTAGACAAATTTTAGAAAACTTCATTATCATGTCTTAAAATAACAGATTGGTTTTTTTTTTTACGACTATTGATGATGATGATGAACTAAGTGCCGAAATGTTTCGCGCGCTTCGTTACTTATTACGGCGGCACCGAATTATTATTTTTTTTAAATTATTCACTTTTAAGGGATAATTTAATTTCGAAACAATTCCGAAAATTTCGTTCAGTAGCCGTCGATAAGAGCGATTAAAACGAAAAGAAAGCGGCCGAAATAAATAAAAAAATAATTCACCGAATTTCGATTTCTCGGTATATTACACAGACAATGATATAGACGATTTAATAATAATAATAATAATAATAGTAATAATAGCAATAATAATGAAAATGAACATTTCGGCTAATTTATAAAAGTTTTTCAATTCGGTTTAATCGATTCTATCGAAATTATTTAATTGATTCCGGACTCTCGTTTACGATAAGATCAATTAATTATTCGTAACTTTTTCTCTTTAATATAAATTGTAGACTTTGAAATAAAACGCATCGGCGGCTGTTCGACTATATTATATTAATTTATCGAGAAATCGTTTAACGTAATAATTCGAGCGCATTTTCTTGATCGATTTTATTTCCTTATACGTCGTTGCTATATTACTACTACTACTCTACTACTAGTTTACTACTTATTATTATTATTTTCTTTTACTTTCTCTTCAAAGTAAAATTAGTGACACTAGTTATACATACACTGCGAACATTGCTCCTTTGTAATAAAAAATCTTTAAAATACATTTGTTCCACCGACCTGTTCGGACTGGGAACCATTAAAAAAAACCTACTACTACTACTATTTTTTTTGAAAACGTATATTTTTTTAAAAAAAATTACAAATAGTATACGCACATTTATATAGTAAAACAAACTCTCCCTATAATTTTAACATTTCTCAATTGTTCCTTATCGACAGATTACAATTTTCATAACTTATATATTGAATTACACTTAAAGTCACACTTGTTCTCACTGACACATCATTTGCTCGCTTCCATTCCCACATTTTCACTCACACTTCTTATTTTCAATTTTCTTATGGTTTTCATAATTTATATATTGAGTTACACTTAAAGTCACACTCGTGTTCACTGACACATCATTTGCTCGCTTCCATTTCCACATTTTCACTCACACTTCTTATTTTCAATTTTCTTATGGTGTAATTATTTTAATTCTTTATATTTTTGATTTTACAATGCCCTTTTTCAGTTTTTCTTTATTTTGAGTTGTTATTATTTTCTTAACCACCGTTTCACCCATCAACCAATTTTTTTATTTTTTTTTATTTTTATTTTTATTTTAATATGTCATCCAGGATTTTATTTAACATTCTTGTCATAATATATTTGTCTATTTGTGCGCCATATTTTGTCTTCGGTATCGGTACTATGTATTTTAATTGTTTCCTCAGCAAGTATTTTGTCTATATGCTGTTCTCGTATTTTATATCACATTTTTCATTTATGATATAATTCCATATTTTCACTAACAAAGATAGACCATTTACATTACTATTATTAGTATTTTTTTTTTATTTTTTTTTTACGTATGTACTTACACTCGTATACACTACTTTAAATAATTGTTACAATTTTTTCTCGTCAAGCTATATGCTTGTCGACAGATTTATTTTATTTACAATTCCAACTTATATTCTACTTATTCATTATCATTTATATATTATTCTCACTGTTACTTTAACATTATCCCTCTCTCTCATTTGCCCACATTCATACTCCCGTCTGTCTCTCCTACTCACACGTACTTATTTAATTTTTTTATATCATTTGTAATTTTTGTAACAGAATTGTGGTTGTAAGCTGAAAGAGTGTCTATCCATTTTCTCCTTCACCTTTTTCCTTAGTTTTATTCTTGGTTTTTCTTAACGTGCCCTTTTCGAATTTTAGTTTACTGTTTTATTTTTTCCATGATACGTTTTCCTCAATTGGCCAAATTTTGATTTGCTGCTTATGTTTTCTGATACTCTTCTCCCGAAGTATTTGTTCTGGCATACAATTTAAAATTGTTCGTTATTATGTATTTATCTTTTTATTTTCCGTATTTAGTCCTCTTTCTCAGTAATCCATATATATTTTTCGTAGCGTATTTGCTTTGTTTGTTTACTTCTATATTTTTTTCTTTTCTTCCGCAGTTAAATATTGCAATATTTTACTCATTAAATACAATCCTCTCATATTCAATACTTCCATTTTTTTTTTTTTTAATAAACTGATAAATAGTTTTTACTTCTTCCCTCGTAATCAGTTTGAAACATTTCTTTTGCAATCGGTTTATATTTTCTATGTATGTTTTACTAGCCAATCCCATGCTTGTATTCCGTATCTTAGTCTTGATTCTACTAAAGTATAATACAATGATTTTTAGTGTACTTTTGCTTATATATTTTCTTAATGTATACATTGCTGGTATTACTGTTTTAATTTTTTTCTCTACATACTCTGTGTGCTCACTCTATCGTATCTGTCTACAATCACACCTAAATATTTATGTGATTGTACCATTTTGACTGTTCCGCATTTTATATTACGGCATTCGTTATTTCGACTCATACGATGAACATGTTCATTTGAGTGCCTAATTATTGTAAGTTTGTGTGGCTCAAATTCAGTCGTTTGTTTCAAAAACATACATTTTGTTTTGTTCGTATTTACTGTTAGATTGTTATCACGCAACCACTTACTTACTAATATTAAATCATTTTGCATGTTCATTTCAGTATTTTTTTTTATATCTCTGTGTACTGTCACTATTGCTATATCATCTGCAAATGCATATACTTTACTATACCTACTATTGTTACTACTTTTTTACTACTACTACTACTACTACTACTACCACCGCCACTTTTTTTTTAACGTGTATTTATAAAATAAACAAAAATCAGTGCATTCACACTCACGCATCCCTCTTTGTTAGAACTTATTTCATAACGTCAAGCAGGTGTCTTTCGAAGGATTTATACGCATTTATTCACTTTCTCTCTTATTATCAGCCTGTGCAAAATGTAAAATTTGTCTTATAATTTAGTTATTTATCTTATATTTTATTTTAGTAATGTACAATTTGTCTTATAATATAATTAACCTTATTTTATCAAATTTTATTTTAATGTATAGTAATTTATCTTTATTCCTTCATTCACACACATACATATACGCGCACTTTTTTATTCCTTAGTCATTCACATTTACACTTACAATGATTCTCTCATATATTTGTTTTTTCATTTTAGTTTATCTCGCTACTATTATTACTTTTTTTTTTTTTTTAACGTATACTTGTTAAAAATTAATGCATTACATGGTTCATGCACATTCACACTTACGCGTATTCGTTCATGCTTGTCGACGGAATAATATACTGATATCTTATAATAGTTACAATTGATCTTAGTCAATCTTATGACTAATTTTATCTTATTTATACAAGAGTATTTTATAAAAGTTGACAATTCGCACATACTCATTTATTCTTTTCCATTTGCTCACAATTACATTCGCATTTGCACTCACACTGCTCTTTCATCTACTTTTCATACATATTTTTTAGCTCAGTTTGAAGTAGAAGTGTATTTTTGTATGTTCATTGTGTTTTCTCGGTTTACATATTTCCGCTTAAGTTATATGTTTAATATGTTGTTTTTAATTTTCTTCTCAGACAACCGGATTTTTTTTCGTTTAGCATCTGCTCTGGTATATTATTTAGCAACTTTGTCATTATATAACGATCTAGTACTACTGGCATACATGCACTACACACACTCGCACTCCCACGTAATTTATATATAATATACACAATTTACATGTTCCATCAAATTATCGCTTGTAGACGAATATCTACATTATTCATATTTAATTTATATGAATTATTTTACAATTCAAAGAATTTTAATCCACCCGCACTCGCATATATACATAATCTCATAATATCTCACTTCTGTACATATCTTCGCTCTCAATCACACTCTCACAACATTCTTATTTACATATCTATCTTATTGAAATTATCTCCATTAGTAGGCATCGTTATAGCTATTCATTTAGTAACTCGCACCTCAATTTCAATTCAACTTATCGTTATTATCATTTGTTCAAATTATTAATTATTATTTTAAATTATACTCTTTACATTCTCTTCATTTTGCATCCATTGTTTTAATTCTCTCTTCAGTTTCCCTATTCTTTTTTCTTTTGCAATATACTTTCCGGTATCTTGTTTAGACTGTTTTCCATATGTTATTTTCGTTACAGTCAATCTATATTTCGGTATTTTTCTTAATACATATTTCATCCGTCAATTGATATATATATATATATATATATATATATATATATATATATATATATATATATATATTTAATAGTTCCAAATTGTTATAAACAGATAAAGACCAGTTACGTTCAATACATTGGTTCCTGTACAAAAACTCATTCAACTTTCTTTCTTCATGTTTAGCTTTATGTTTACTTATTAAATTCAAGCTTCTTCTTTGTAGCCTATGTATTTTTTTCAGATAAGACTTGGATGCTAATCCCAAGTTGGTATTCCGTATCTTAATCTAGATTCTACTAATGCGAATTATGCCATTCGCATTGTTTCCTGACTTACATAATTACGTAGTGTTGGTATTATTGAACCGCAGTTTACTTATTTTACTTAACTTTTGCGTATGTTCCTGGGCACGGGATCTACCTCGTCCTAATAGCGTCAAGTCCAGTCGTTTGAGCCATTTCCTCGCATTGTGCGTGAGATCTTTCATTTCGGCCCAGCCTCCTTGTAGAGGCCTAGCAGGGTACTCCGTTACAATATTATCGAAAGACTGGTATTCCGCACCAGTCACATTCCTGGATATTGGAAAGGCCCCAGAGCTTTAGCATTTGGTCTGTTCTTCCATAGCCGGTCCTTATTCGGTTCAGTCGCAGTTTACTACCACTACTATCACTACTACCACTACTACTTTTTTTTAATTGATTCCTCAATTTCAACAAATGGATAGGGCAAATATATTTGCGAAACGTTTATAAAAGAACAGGGAACTAGTGTTCATTGAGTTAAAAAAAGAAAAGGGTGTATACATGTGCATATGCTCTTATGCTATGATAAATGGTTGACATCAACTGTGTGTGATTATTACTTGCCAAGTGTACTTAGAGTGGAGAGGGTATGAGTTAGTATCTTCGACCACGTGTGTGTGTGTGTGTAGGTGGTTAAGTGTTCCTTTGATATATATATATATATATATATATATATATATATGTATATATGTATATATGTATATAAGCTTAGAGAAAAATAATATACGAGTTTTTTACGAATGCACGCTTATAATAATTTATGGCACTACAGATCACTTTCGGAAGCATAATGGGCAGGGGTAAACCATGCAAAGATACAGTTTTATGATATGGTTTAGAATTATTGATACGAGTTTGAATTGGTTTCATTGGAATATCTACTGCTCTTAATCACCTAGTAGAAATTATTTTACATTGCCTTTTCTACAACGGTATTATTTTATTTTTTTTGCGATTAGGGATTGGTTGGGTTTAATTTGATTTTATAAAATAATCCGATAATAGCTAATGTGGTAAGTAACACAATCAACAAATCAGCAATATTAAATTCATACATAAACACTTACACTAAATAGCCGGAAAAATAAAAACTTTCCGTTTAATATAAAAATTAATTAAATTCAAATTCTTAAAACTAATTCTTCATCAAAATTTATTGTTGAATTTAATAAATGATTTTTATCTCTTTCTTTTATTATTTTCATATATTTTTTTTTTAATAATGTTTGTCTGTATGTAATAATTTTATGATTTCCATTAATATTATTGATTTTGTTTTCTTTTTCTTTCTTATTCTTTATTAGTCACTGTGAATCCACTACACGATGTAGGCCACTTCCTTATGTTTCTACGCGTTTCTATTTGATGCATTTTATTTTAATTCTGTCTTAACCAAAATTATGCCGAAAAGCTTTTTGTGGTCTTTTTATTACTTTCTTATTGTTGTTTATTTTTTAAAAATTACTACATTTCACCCTGTTAAAAAAAGTTTATACATGTTTTGTATATATTATACGTATATACATATATACACACACACACACATATATATATATATATAATATATATATCACGATATGCCTATATCGACCCACAACATTTTTGAATGAAGTTTTATTTTAAAATAGTAGTAAAACGATAAATTAGCTTACAACGATTTATCGTTCAGATGACCGCCATTTGAAACAATACGTTCATTCAATCTTGTTACAAAATTTTCTCGGGGGCTTTTACGAGCGTAGGTCGCTGAATTTTTGAAATTTCTTCAGAAATCCGAGTTTTCACATGTTCCAAGATCTCGTGGACGTATTTAGTAAACTTAAGGTATCTCCACAATAAAAAAAAAAAACGTGCAACTTTGAATTCGTTTCGAAACTATTTTTTCACTGTCGTGATCGATGCACGCCGAAAATAACGTTCCACGGCGCGCTCCTCCTCGTTATAGGATAACGTGATAATTCAAAGTGGATAAAAACGAATCTCCCTCGTATGTTCACTAAACGTGGGACACTGTCAATTGCGCTATTCAAAAAATCTGTCTCCCCGGTTCATCCTAATATATAAAACTGATTTTACGTACTTTAACCGGGTGTGTACACTATACCTTTCCTGTTATGCTCTTCTTCTAAATACTGCTAAATGATCTTGTCGGTCAGCTGGCAGTAAATATTAAATGAGATAAAAAATGTATTTTCAAATTTGTTTTAAATTATTTTTCCCGCGTATGCAATTAAATAATACTAATTTTAAAATGTGAAGCGACTCTATTCAAACAAAAAATACTCGTACTATTTCTGTTTTAATATATATATATATATATTAATTTGTGCATTTCGGGGAGCAAGTACAACCCGCTAATTTCGCACATTAATTAACGAAACGACGGATAGAAAAATGTATCGAACGTAAAAAGTGTCACTCGTTCGATCGGCACTGGCATTAGCGACAGTCGAAATGTATTTAAATGTTCATTAGCGACGATTGTTCCGTATGATAAATAAATGAACGACATATTGTTAAATTATTCTGGTTTTTTTTTTAATGTACTTTTTGTTATACTGTCGCTGAATTATCTTTAAACCGGAATCTTCTTAATTTCTCAATCTATTAATAGATTAGTAGACAACCATGATTAAAAGTTTCTGAATAGAACCATTTTTTTCACACTTCCATAGTTCTCTGCTTTTACATCATGTATTTGTTTTATGTATTTCTGCCTTGGTCTTCCTCTTTGTCTTTTCCCTTCCATGGTTCTCCTTCTATTATTTGTACTAGCTATTCATTGTTTCTGTATATATATATGTCCAGTCTATTTAAGTCTTGTTTTTCTTATTAGACTTCTTTTTTTCATCGACTCTTTCTAATATTTTTTTTTATTTGTTATCATTCCAAGACACCCTTTCCATTTTTCTCCAGTATCATATTTCGAACGCGTTTCCAGTTGCTTGGTAATTTTTCGTTCAACTTTCACGTTTCCGACCCATACATTATGAATACTTTAATAAATCTGTTCTCTTCGTTTCCATTTCGATATTTTTTTTATGTTAATAAGCTTCGTTTTTTCTATTAAACGCTAATTTCGTCATTGCAATTTTTTCCTTCATATCTTGTTTACTACTTCCATCTTCTGTAACAATACTGACCACATATTTTTCTTGTTTTATTTGTTCTCCGTCTACTTTTATGTTTATTCCTTTTCTGTCCTTTTGTTTTGTTACATACTATTACGGTTGTTTTCTTTTTATTTATTTTTTAATATCATACTTCTGAAATATCTGGTCCATCTGATTTATAGAAAATGTTGTGATTCTTTTTCACTTCCTGCCATTATTGGAATGTCAACTGCAAACATAAACGTGCTTATTTTGATGCCACATACTGAAATTCCATTATCAGATTTTCGTTTCCACTCGTTAACAGCTTGTTCTATATTATACATATATATATGTGTGTGTGTGTGTTGAACAGCGCATGTGATAAGTTGCATCCTTGTCTGACTGCTCTCCTTATTGTTACTTCAGTTTCTACTACAATTTTTATTATTGTTTTTTGATTCTTGTATAATGCTTTTATCATCATTCTATCTCTACCGTCTATATTTTATCGTTTCCAGTATTTCATTAAACAGATTCCAATCACATTTATCAAACGCATTTTCTCTATCTATAAAAGGGATGTAAAGTGGTTGATTTAATTCTATTTTCTTTTCTATTACTAGTCTTAATTCGAGTATCGCTTCTATCACTTCTAAATTCATATCGGTCTTCACGTAACTCTTGTTCAATTTTATTCTTAATTCTAATACAATCGTTGTTTAATAATATTTTAGACGTGTGTTCTGCTAGACTATTTATGCGACGTTCTTTTCTTATAGTTGAAAAGATCCCTATTATCGAATTCGATTCTAATAGTCTAATTATTAAATTACAGTATAGTTCCAGACAGTTGTTATCCGTGGGAAGGACATGCATCCGAGTGTCGTGTACCGAGACATAAAAGTGATAACAGCACTTGGTGTACATCTTCGAATTCGTATGGACAACGTTGGATGTCTAGATTACATCGTGTCGGTCCGCCATACAGAATAGCTACCGAGCAAGGAATTATGTACGAAATTGTATTTTCCGGACCGGTACAAGGTAATTCGATTAGAAAACTTAAATTAATTCGAAAAAATGAATGCTTTTATGCTTTATGTATATATATATATATATATATATATATATATTCCCACCCCCGTTTTTTTCATGATTATTATTATTAAAAATGTAAAAAACCCCACGATGGAGTTGACGCGAAATACGGATAGATTTAATATTTGAAATTCACACGTTATAAAATTATTTTAAACCGACGTTTTCCACCGATCGATATTAGAGATGTCTAAAATAAAATTATTGTAAAGCTTCGGTTCGATCTATAAAATTAACTACCGTTCACGATTCTTTGCGTATTGTTTTTGGTTTTTTGGTTTTTTATATTTTATAATATTAAAGACGATCGCTTTAATTAAGAAGGAAGAAAAACGTATATTTCACGTAAATTACAAAAATAATAAAACAAAAATTTGAACTAATAATTACGTATATGGTTCACTGAGAACGCAGAATTAATAACATAGTAAAATAGTATAATAATAATGACAGTGAAAAAGTATTGAGACGAACACAAAAACAGTATAGAAAAAAAAAAATTATAATAAAAACCGAGATAAAATTAAATCAAATTTATTTCAATGTCAATATAACACGCCAGTAGTACATTTTAAAATGCGTGTTAGTTATAAATTTTTTGGTTATCTGCACGAAATCTTCAGGCGGGATAGTATAATTTATTCCGCTATTTTACTGGCATTGGTCAATAAACTAGTAGGACGTATGTTAATTGCTTACGAGCCGTTATTAGCTGATTTGGGAACAGGAACAATTTTGTCCAAGTATTCGGATAATATCCGATCTAAAAATGTGGCATTTATCAGATATATTTGTACGGTTATATTTTTTAGCGGCAAATTTTTAACGACACTAGTAGAAATCGTCTAAAGAACCTTTAAGGGTTGACAAGAGAGAAATTGTTGATTAGTAGACTACGATTCAGGTAATTTTTAGTAGCGGCGTGAATTTTGTTCACTTGGTAGCCGGAAACAAAATTCGAATCTCGATTATAAACTTTGAAGTATTTGGGCGCTAATAACTCTCAGATTTCGTATTCGTTTTTATAAACATAATTATTTAAGTATGAATCGTAGAATGGTGAAAGAGCTGTGCATTGTGTATTGTTTTTGCAAATGTTTTGTATAAACGACTCTTATTGGCCGTAAGCTTTGAGAATGTAGAATAATTTTTGTAATTTACGCAGTATAACAAACCTTTTTAAAAAATATTTAACATATTTGTCAAATTTTCATTAATAAAAAATATGTTTAATGTAGGGATTTTCTAATATAATTTTAAAATTCGACGAGTACCCACGATACTGGTTTGGTAATGTTGCGTATGGATAATTATTAAGTATTTTATTCGGAATAACAAATTTCCGTAAATAAGTAATGATCGGTATCAGATGAACTGGTTTATCTGCGAGAGCAATTTTATATTATCTCGATTATATACTCGCTAAATTCTGCTCAATTTGCATTGTGGAAATTGGATAAAAATTTAGCGGCTATATTTAGTTTATCTCCGGCGACAGTGTTGAAAATTTGGACTTTTGTCGGAGGACGAGTGAGTTAATTTTAATTGTAACATTTTTAAACGAAGCAAAATTTAAGACGCTAGTTCGATATTGCACAGCATGCGGAAAGTAAGTTCTTTAGGAGCGTCGATAAAAAAAATTTAAACGCAATGCAACTTCAAAGTGAACACTACCAACCTCCTGGTTTGTATTAAGGCGATTTCATAAAATAATTTATTTTTTGGCGTTAAAACCTATTGCAATAATTTTGTTATTTACACTAAGATTGAAGATCATCTGTAAATTTACGAATATATCGGTGTGTCTGTTAATTATTATTATTGCCGGTACAGGCAGTAAATCAAATTTTAGACGTTTATTAATAAGCGAAACAACACCGCTCACGAGTCAACGTCATTTCTATAAACAGAATAGCCGCAAAATTTTACCGTGTTTGTTGTCCAGCTTTGTTTCATATAATACGATAATATCTAACTTATTACGAGTGTAGCTCACATTACATACGTATTGGAGTTACAGTTCGAGGCGACTATACGAGTGTGAGGATTTATAGACATTTTATAAATAAATCAACAACGGTTTCTGAAGTTACTTCTAACTGAATACGCGCATCCTTATTTTTCTTATCGGATTTAGTTTTTTAGTTTGATAATTATAATTACGTTCAAAAATATGTTTTAAATTGAGATGGCAAAAGAATGATAGTGCATCATGTATTGAGAGAACACCATCATCTCCATCTGTTTGGAATAGGAGCCTTGAATTTTTCGTTAATGACACGTTTAATCGAGGTACTATTACAATAATCTGCGATCTCAACATACTAGACACATCTTAGTTTGGAGATGGTTGTATTATATATGTATTAAGTTTAGATTGTGGAATGTAGTGATTTTATTTATACTTGATTACTAAAAATAATTGAAATCACTAAATTTATTTAATTATGCGAAGCTTTTCGGCATTTACGCCATTGTCAAGCTATATACAATTAAAATTAATTATATAAAATCATGAAATATTAATTTAAAACTAAGTTTACAATTTTACACAAAAATGAATTATAAATACTTAAAACTATCTGACAATGACGGTGGTAAACAACACCATCAATTATCAGTAATATAAAATTTACAGAACAGTAGCTTATAATAAAAACATACAATTTACATTAGAAATAGGAGGTAAAATAATAAATTTTCTAGATTTAAAAATTAACATTATTAATCAGAATATTGATATACATATATATACAGAAAGCCTACACAAACAGATACATTAATACCAAAAGATTCATTTCACCCAAAAATGCATAAATTAGCAAGTTTAAGAAGTCTTATCAATAGAGCAAAATCAATTTTAACAGACAAGGATAAATTGAATAAGGAAAAAAAAAAGGAAAAAAACATTATAAAACAAATAGCAATAAGAAACAAATATAACCCTAATATAGTTGATCAAATATGGAATAAAATTAAAGTCGATATAAATATAGAAAAAGATAAAAAGAAGTATTCAGGTCCAATAAATTATGTAGGCAGTCATACATATAAAATAATTAAAATATTTAACAAATACAACATCGATTTAGCAATAAGAAATAATAATACATTATTAAAATCAATAAATAATAACAAAATAGAAGATAAAAATATATTAAAAAATTCAGAAGTCTATAAATTAAATTGTAACCAATGTGAAAAAGAATACATAGGAGAAACAGGCAGACAATTCGTAACAAGATTTAAAGAACATTTAAACTCATATACAAATAATGATGAAAAATCATTATTTCGAAAACATTGTATAGAATTAAAACACAAAATAAATAATATTAATCAAAATTATAAAATTTTACATACAGAAAAACATTAAAAAAAAAAAAAAACTACTTGAAAAAATGGAAATAATAAAAGAAAGGGATAAAAATAATTTATTAAATTCAATGGTAAAGTTTGAGGAAGAATTAATTTTAAAAAGTATATTATAAAAATATTATTCCTAACTATTGATTTTTTTTAATTACATAAATATATATTTTTCATTGTTCAAATACATATTTTTATAAAATAATTATTTTCTAGCTACTGTTCTGTAAATTTTATATTACTGATAATTGATGGTGTTGTTTACCACCGTCATTGTCAGATAGTTTTAAGTATTTATAATTCATTTTTGTGTAAAATTGTAAACTTAGTTTTAAATTAATATTTTATGATTTTATATAATTAATTTTAATTCTATATAGCTTGACGATGGCGTAAATGCCGAAAAGCTTCGCATAATTAAATAAATTTAGTGATTTCAACTATTTTTAGTAATCAAGTATATATATGTATTGCTATTAATATTTAAAAAAAAATTAGCCCATTTTTTCATATATAATTTTTAGTATCGTTATTATTAATAATTAATTTTCGTCCATTTTATTAGTTCGATTATGTATAATTTCGAAATGACATAACCGCCGTAAAGTTTTGTTTTTTATATATATATATCTTTATATAGAAAAATCTCGTGTCACTATGTTTCGAAACCACTAAACGAATTTCAATAAAATTTTGAAAATGTGTATCGTCGTGATTCAACATAAAGGATGGTTATTTTTACCCAGAAAGGCTTGAATGCAATTTTAAATTCTATAATTTCTCAATAGATGGTGCTGTGTTTTAATTTCAAATATATTTTTGATGCTTCAATTTATTCAGCGTATTTTATATAAATGCGATATAAACACAGGGTTTTTTTTTTTTCTTTTTGTGCGTGCTATTTTATCGTCGTTACGCTGTAAATTATTATTATTTTTTTATACGAAACTATTATAATTTTTTTATACGAAACTATTATAATACGCTAAATTCTTGTGTATAATTTTTATTTAATATTGCAAACTTCTAACTGGCACATATACGTATGTATAATCAATTTTGTCTATAATTTTATTTCATTGTCAAATATTCAATTCGTAGTAAAACACGTTACTGGACGTCTGGATATATTCGGTTGAACGAAAAAAGTGACGTTTGCCTCAGGCTCATATTTTGATTTAGCTTGAAGTTAAACTTCGTCCGGAACAAATTGATCAAATAATTTCTGTCGAAGTTCCAGATCCATCATTGGTCGAGTATTATTTGATATTGTTAACATGATCCACGGCCCCTGCTTTTAACATTATATCACTATGTACGGAGAATGGAAAGTGTAAAAAGAGATTCTCAAAGGCCGAATATTGATTGTATCGGCGCAGAAACTCTGAGAGTGATAGCCGTACATTCACGATGCGAATGTTAAATGCTACAGGTGAAGTTGAAATTGATAATCAGTGTACCATATTCACCACTGCTTTCAAAAACACACAAGGCTCGTATAAAAGTCGAGTTTTGTAGTTCTGCGAAATCCATAAAGAACCTTTGCAAATAAGTCAAAAAAGCGGATTATTTGCCGGTATTTGAAATACAAAATGTGTAAGTCAAATCGACGAAATAACACTCTAGATAGATACACCAGTAGCAAGATTAAATTTTAATTCAGTTTTTTTTTTATATATATAAATGAAAATCAAAATATTGCAATTAAAAACTTTTATATTATTACTTATAATTAACTATTGTTGAAATTAAAAATCTTACGCTGGTTTGTGGTTTTTTCAATTCTCAAATTTTTAATTGTATTAATTATATTAATTTAATATATATATATATATAATATTTTCCAGCCGTCATGAAAGTTTACCGAGATTTCTTCGCTTATAAAGGCGGCATTTATCGATGCTCTAGCCTGTCTAGCGCAGACCGTACCGGTTATCATGCTGTTCGTATAATCGGTTGGGGAGAAGAGCTTTACGGAGGAAAATTACAGAAATATTGGGTAAATAACGATTTATATTCATTTAAATATTTATATTATTTTATAAAATTTCCAGGTAGCGTATATATATATATATATACTTATTTAAGCAACCATTGAAACGAGTAAATTTTAAATTTATGAGTTCCGCCTACCTTAACATATTCAGATATACCACAATTTTGTATGTAGATTCGGTGAACAAAATTAAGACGTACCAAATTGGCAACGATCTCTAGTGGTGGCGGTTAAATTAAGAAATAAAATTAATATGAAAAATATTAACGGTAAATTAAAATTTAATTACAACTTCATCTGAGTGAGAAGAAGAAAAACTTGCGATATTATACGAAACGAACTAAGAAACCGATTTAACTATTTATGAGAAAAGAAAAAAGGAGGAATACGTGAAAT
The DNA here is from genome assembly GCA_032883995.1 of Coronaproctus castanopsis. NCBI lineage: Eukaryota > Metazoa > Arthropoda > Insecta > Hemiptera > Monophlebidae > Coronaproctus > Coronaproctus castanopsis. Next base: position 5,567,979 of record CM065054.1, read on the forward strand.
CAGACGGCCACGGCGTGGCTTACGACAGACCAGAGTAGGCTCCATTGAGAGAATTTTTCAAGGTTAAAATATCAGTTATTTTATAATATTTTTAATATAATGTATAATTTACTCCGTTTAAGCTAATAAATAAATAAATAAATAAATATATATATATATATAGTATTTTACATATGTACAAGTAAATATGTAAATAAATAAACAATTTATCTATAAAGAATTTAAACAATTACAAGAATATGATCCCTACTGATAAAATGTAGCGAAAACCACCATGAAAACCTATTTATTTTTCTTTTCTCCAATCCGTGCATTGGTGGATAATCTTTATGACTCTCATGATCCTAGTGAGTTCAACTAAAATTGTATTTTTTCTGATAACTTGTTACTTCTGTGTCTTCTATTATTTGATCTATGTATTTACTCTTAGCCTTCCCCTGTATCGTTTTCCTTCTATTTCCCCTTCAATTAGTTATACGAAACTTGGATTGTGTCGATATAAGCGGTCTATCCATTTAATTCTTCTATTTTTTAGCTTCTGAATTTAGCTCCACGATTTGTTTATATTTGTTCACAACTTTTTCTGTCCAACCAATTTTCCGTTAACTGAGTTAAGGTCTCTATTTTTTATACATTTGGCGGTTGATCGTCCAAATTTCCGATGCGTACATCTTCCTAGTTTCTACTTTTACATTTCTCGACGTTAGTAGAGATTTCTTTTTATTGAAAGCCATTTTTGCTCGACTAATTCTAGTCGATATCTCTTTTGTCACTTTTTCCATCTTGAGTGATTATGCCAGCCGGGTATCTACACCAGTTTACTTGTTTTAATCTTTTTCCATTAATTTTTACATCTATTATATCTTGCTTTCTGGCACATTATATAACTACTATTTTTTCTTCATTTATTATCGTATTATAATTTTTTGCTCAAAACCTACAGACAGTGAATATCAAAAGATAAAGGTAAAAGAAAAATCTAATAAATATATAACCAGAAATTACGTATAAATAAAAAAATATAAATTTATAACGGTTGCGGATATATATATATATATATATATATGTGTGTGTGTGTATGTGTGAGAGTGTATATATGTGCGTGTGTGTATGTGCGTGTTTTTAAAAGGATCAAATTAATGCCGCGCACCTTTTTCCTGATTTTAAATCGTCCGTTAGTCAGTTATTGAATTTAACTCTACAGAATTTATTCATATATAAGGAAAATTTGCAATTCGGATATTTAGTACAAGACGGATAAAGTTTTTGTATTATTCAATCGTATTGTCATTAATTGTATACCATTTTATTAGCGAATTGATCAGTGTTTAATTATGAAATTCCATCGTCAATAACTCTTAAAAAATATTGTTGTTAATTAATTTCTTCTATGATTTACTTAGAAAAATATGAACCTGACCGAGTCTTACAACCTATATTAAACAAGTGGACTGCATCTAATTGACATTGTTTCTTGTGCTATATTACAATACATTAAATATGTGTATATATATATATATATATAATATATAATATATGTATATATATATAATATATGTGTATATATATATAAAATATATGTGATATATACATATATATATATATATATATATATATATATATATATGTATATAAAAATACGTGAGATATATAAATATATAGTGCCTATTGTGACGAGGGTAAAATTTAAAAAATCATTATCTTTTCACATATATAAATAGATAGATAAATAAATATTGTTTGTGTGCGTGGATATTGTAATCATTTGTTCATACGTTAAAAATGACATAACAACATATAAGTAATAAGTTTATTTCAACGCAGTTTACATTGGTAATAATAATAATCTCACGTATGTGTTTTTTTTTTTTTTAAATAATTATCATATTTGTTATTTCTTCTTTATTTGGCTACATTCTATATTTCCGGCTATCTTATTCTTCTCCTAATTATTATTATTATTATTATTACTATTATCCGCAATCTTCACAGTCATGCTGGTTTGAGTTTGTAATACGGCTTATAATTAGCATTACAAACTTCCTTCATCTTGATGATTAAAGAAGGTTCTCATATTGGAATTCAATATTTTTGAATTTGTTCCATCATATATGGTGATAGAGTCCTAGGTTCTTTATAACCTAAACTGCTCGATATTATTCCATTGTTTCCAATTAGCAATGGTACAATATTTATAACATCGAGCTTCATCATTCGTTTCATTTGCCCTGTCAGTGTTTCATATTTATTTAGTTTTTCTGCATACACTTTATCGATATTTAGGCTATCTGGTACAGAGCTATATACAGAGCTATATATCTATTAACTTATTTAATTTATTATTATTATTATTATGATTTAAGCTTTTATCAATTGCTCATAATTATTCGAATAACGTTGTATAATTACATTTGTGTGGTTACGATAAGTAAGTACATAATAAGTTTCTTTCACTTTAATTCTATCAATTTTTGATGTTATTCCAAATAAAATCCTATTACAAGTTAAAATTTTGCAGTGTAGCTACCATTATTGTTTTATTGTTATTACTATTGTTGCGGATCTTCCGCTGAAACACTATATTTCAACTGGACTTATCATCCTTCTTCCTTATTTTCCAAATCATTATCATCATTTCCTTCCTGCCTTCAATCCGTAAAGTGCCGGTTTTTCTTTTTCTGCGAAATATTTACATTAACGTACTTTCTTCTTTAATATTAATCGTTTCTTCGTACCTTCAGGTAACATATTCAGTTCGTCCGTTTAATTTTTGATCCGTCCCTTTATTTTTAATTTTCGTTTGTAACGAAACAGTCGTGTACTCTGTTCTATTCTTCTTATATGATCGTAGACAACTTAATTCTTCTTTTGCAGAACTTTTTCAATATTTCCCAGTTATTCGGCTGTCTGTGATTTTACGCTAGCTTCGTTGGTTTTAATTTATGTTTTAATATTTTTCTTACTGCGTTTTCATATATATATATATATATATATATATATATATATATATATATATATATATATATATATATATATATATATATATATATGTATTTATTATATTTTTTGTTTTTCGAATACGCAGGATGGTGAGCGATGTTGATACGCGATGTGCGTAAATTTGTCGCGTGGGTTAATTATTACTTAGAGTGATGATTTTTTAAGAAGATATGAAGAATGAGTGCTCAAAAATAATTAAATATTAACTGTGAATGTCGATTTATCAGTTATTCGAGTAACGTGCCATTCCCAATTTTTCGTTTAATTCTACTTCTAACTAGCCGAAACATACCTAACCGATTCTAATCTATAGATTTTGTTTTTCATTTAATTCTACTTCTAACTAGTTACACCGCAATTAGTTTTGTTTATGGACTCATTCTTCACATTAGCTGATGTTTTGATATTGCCTTCCTTATTTTCGAGTTGTTTAGGTTTACTTTCTGTGATACTCGATTTATAAGTCAGTCTATACCGATATAGTCGCTTCAAGTTAATATTCATCAATATGACTCGGATGCATTATCACGAGTGAGTTAGTAGCAGTTTATATATATATATATATCACGATATGCCTATATCGATCCACTACTGTGTATAGGCATTCCCCAAAATATTTACGTCTTCTATGTTGTACAGTTCGAATCCAATTAATTCGTGTCCATTTCACAATATCATATTCCTTCATTTAGTCACGGATCTTTCTCGTGTACGTCGACTGTCAATCGGCCACCACTGGCATCATTCCTTTTTGTCTACCTATCATCTTCTTGTCGTGCGATATGTTCTGTTCAAGGCTGGTGATTTGTTCCACCGCAACCGGTAATTTGTATGTGGTCGTGCTGTTCGTATATAATGATGATATAGCCCCGCTTTCGTTATATCTATAGTACCCTATCATGCGAATTTTTTCCAGTTCTGCAGGCTATACTAATTGTGTCTTCTAGAAATAAGCAGGAAATTGTCATTATCGCAGACTCGCTGTACTCGATCGAACAGCTGAAAGAAAATTCCAAATGCGTGCATCCGTTGGGTGGGGAAATTAATTTGACAATTAACAAGCAAAGTCTGCGCACTAATGTACTTTGGATTCGCCGGACGCAGGAGGATATAGAAGAAACGAAGAGAGGCAAGAAAAAAAAAGCCGCATTCGAAATGTAAAAAGTATCGAATAATCAACACAGACATTATCGATTTAGATAAAATCGTATCAAAAATATCATCGCGACATTCTAACAAAAAGTGTTGACAATCGAATACTCGTATCGGATTAAAACAAAATTAGAGATTAAAAACTGTCAGAATAAAATAATCGAAGAACAGATTAGAAATTTATCGAATCGATTCCGTCTCAAATACGAATCGCAACTATAATTCGTATTTTGTCAATATTTAACGACGTAATAAAATCGATATAACGGAACGACCCGAATCAAATTGAAAATCTATTACGATTCAATTTATAATCGATAGCCGATAGAGTAAAATAATATAAGAGAGAGAGAAACGAGTTAGAGAACTCTTTATTCAAATCGTAAAATTAATGTTGTTGTCTTAATTATGTGATTGTGTTTAGATTGTCGCCAACTCTTGGGGTGAAAATTGGGGCGAAAATGGTTTTTTCAAAATCAGACGCGGTACGAACGAATGCAGTATTGAGGATTTCGTTATCGCCGTCTGGATAGATATCGAAGATTCGGATCTATTTATTAATACGTCGTTAGTGTCGCATGGACGAAATCCTATACATAACAACGTAGAAAATAACCTTTAAATTGTACACACACATACATACATATATATATATATATATATATTACATATACATACACGAATACACAAACAAAATAAAGTAAAAATGAACAAATAAATCATTCTAATATCTCGTTATCGCCAGCACCGCCGTTGTTTTATGTATTCATGTTTTAATATCGCATTTCGAAATTTCATTATATCATCATTATTATAAAAATAATAATTTTAAGTCACCCAACATTTTTTCTCATTAATCTTATATATACATATATATATATATATATTATAAAACGTAAATATAATATTTAAATAAATCGTATAACCGGATGTGATCATGCGCACACTTATCGGTATATCTTTGTGCGAAAAATTAATAGAATTATTAAAAGTAATTACAATGAGGACGTTAATATTTAGATAATTTATTTAAATTTCCATGTTATTACGTGTCCACATCAATTTATATTGTATGTGTATGACGATGTGCGCATGTATGGATTAATTATTTTCCTGCATTTACGTCCAACAAAGACGAAAGCTGCCTAAATGAATCGAATAATAAACTTGTAATGATTAATTATCCTGTTTTCATTCAATTACGCGATTTCCGGCTTTATTTATAAATTTACACACACGCATACATACATATATAATACATGTAGCACTTACTTTTTCAAACACACGCACATTAAAAATCGAGTTGAAGCTCTATACGTTTTTTTGAGAATACTATATGTGTTGATTTATTTTCGTTTATTTTAATTCACGATTTCTTGCTCCACGACATAATTTTATCCACCGCTCTTTTCAAGTTATGATTTGCTTTGGCTTGGCTTACATCTGAACTCAAGAGTGCGGGGGTATCATCAGCAAAAGTCGCGATGAAGGATGTATCATCAACAGGTACATCAGCTGTAAAAATAAGATACAATAACGGCCCCAAGACACTTTTCCCCGTGGAACGCCTGCTTTTATCGGATATATGTAGGATAATTCATCATCATATTTGATTTGGTAGTAACTTTCGTCTAGATATGACGAAAACAAATCATAATAATGGTTTGGAAATATCTTTTTAATCTTGTACGACAGGCCGTTATGCGACACTTTATCAAAAGCCTGACTTATATCTAAGGGAATTCGGCATCACAAAACTTTTTCGCTTCTAAATCCGATTCAGTTTTATGTACCACCCTCTGTACCTATTGGACTGTAGAGTGTTCACCTCTAAACCCATATTAATAAAATGGTATAATTTGGTATTCTTCAACCGAGGGAAAAATTCTTTTTTTTAGCAACAGGATTTCGAATAATTTAGATATCGCTGGTAATAGCGAAACAGATCTATATGAGGTAATATTCAGTTGGTTCCTTATTAGGCTTATATATGACTACAATCTTCGGAAATTTTAACCGTGCAGGATAATAAGTTAATCTCAGCATAACGTTGAATATATATATATACGTTAGTAATAGTAGCCCTTTACGCGGTAGTTTTTGTAACACTTTAGCGGTTATTAAATCGTAACCACGAGCAGCTTTTTTAGGGTTCATGAATTTAATTGCAGTCTTAATCTCCATTGGTGATGTCGGTTTAATAGGAGGATAAACATTAAAGTGATTTTCATTTGATGGCGAAAAATTACCAGGATTTGGAGTAAAGATGTTGGCAAAATGTTTAGCAAATTCATCTGCCTTTTCTTCATCACTATGAATCCAGCTACCGCCACATTTTATCAGAGGATGAACCGGATTTTTTGACCTCTTTAGGTTGTTCGTTGCTTTCCGTAGTGAATAATCATTTGCTGTAGGAAATAAGGACGAGACATATTAATTAAAAGCATCATTTTTTAATTTTTCTAATAACTATTTAACTTTTTTCATTTGTTTGTTCGGTTTATTTTTCTCTACTGGGTCTGTTTGTTTGCTATTTTTTTCTTAAATTCTGCTTATATTTTACTTCATTCGAAATTTGTATCGAGTAACAAATATAGTTGGAGAAATTTGTCTAATTTGTAGCGTACTCTCCCAAAATGCTTGCTGAATAATTTTAATAAAATGTTGTAGTACGTGTTTTCTATCTCTAGTTTATTCCGTATTGATACTCCTAAAGTGATATTTTGTTCAATCATTTCTCTGAACAATTTCCAGTCTGTGTGTGTTTATTATGTCGTTATTTTGTTCATTATTATAGTATTACTTATTATAAGAATTACGGGGGGAATGATCAGATGAAAGATGAAACTCTGATTCTGTTAGAATGTAGTTTAAGGCCAATGACTATATAAAAATCTAGCAAGTTTGAAATTTTTCTGCTGTCAGCAGGCCAGTATGTTGGCGATCCGCTCGTTGAAGCGTTACATCGGTTGGAATCCGTTTATTTCTTAAGTTCTTTTCCTCTTGGCGTAGTCAGTCTCGAACCCCGGTAAGTATTTTTTGCATTGTAGTCAACTCCAACTCTACATATGTATTACCAAGTGAACGAAAGAAAAAGTTGAATTGATAGTGAAGAATTTTTTATGTTTTGGTGAACAGTACACAGCGGACATTACTATATTTTTATCTACACACTGAACTTTTATACTGGTAGCCCTGAAGATGGTTTTCTTGACGCTTGTCAATTTTATAGTGTTTGCTATTGCTTTTACCGTTCCTCCACTGAGGCAATCCTATAAAATAAGCAACGATATAACGAAGAAAAATTTATCTTCCGGATAATAGAGGATGCAAGTGTAGAAAAGTACCGAGTATCGAAAGAGAAGTCGCGAAGCATAGCGTTAAAAAGTGTTATTACGCTTTTCTGGTTGACCACCGATCGGAGACATATTGATCAATCAAATCATGTATCCTATTTTACGAATGAATTTGAATATTTCGACTTTACTTGCGCCGAATGATATTCTTATTACGAATATTATCATTGACGAATAATTTGTCTTTTTTCGGTTTTGAGCGAATATCATCTTTAATATTACAGATGTAATATTAAATGAAGCACTTCGAATCATATGAAGAACGCTTAAATCTACACCACTTACTTAGCGTCCAGTATTAGCTAATCAGATGATAAGGTCCGTACCATTATCATCTAGGTTGAAATCCGAAAAATCACCTTGGACAACGACATGAATTATCAGCAGAAGATATAAAAGATTTTAATAAATGGAAAATAACTTAGTAAGGGAATGTATAACATATAACAAATTCTAATTCGCGACTAGAGGAATTAAGTTTAAAGGAATGTATTTACTTAGGAAATAACGAAAGACGCTCGAATGAATTAGGACGGGATATAAAAGATAATACAGAATAGTAACGACATCTACTGCGTGCCTGTGTAGAAATCGGGAACGATCAATGCAACATATGTTAGATGGCTGTAATGAATTTGCACCCTGCAGGTTTAACATTAGAAAATGTTAACAAACCTAACGACGGAGCCATAGGCTGGCTAACAAATTTAAAGTTAGAATTATGATGGAAATTTCGTATATATATATATATATATATATATATATATATATATATATATATATATAACCGAGATTATATACAATAATAATAAGAAGAAAGTCATTAATGTTCATTTAAAAAAAATATTTTTTGATTCTTATTCGGCATTTTCAATCTGTCGTTAATGATAGTGAAAATGTCACGTAGTGTTTAAAATTATACCGCTTGTATAAGTAGAGGTAGAACTGCTGTATATTAAAAATTGTAAGTTTATATTTGTATATGATTAACTAACTTCTACACTTAAAAACATTCGAAAGATCTGTAATTATTTTTAAGATAAGAAGCAATTTCGATTGTAAAAATATTAAATTCACAAATTCACAGTCGATTAAGCTGTGAGGCAAGGTCGTAAAATAAGCGATGGTGATCGATTTGTTGTCCACGTTTACATAAATAGCTAACATATTCTAAGACTTGAAATATGTGGTTGTTTCTAGGTATATAATTATAACATATAGTGATTTTAAAATTGCGCTAATTATATATATATATATATATATATATATATATATATATATATATATATATATATATATATCACGATAAGCCTTTATCTATCTATCCATTCTTGGATGAAGGCTTTCCCCAACATCTTCCAACCACTTCTGCCCTGTGCTTTCCTCAACCAATTTTTCCCAGCTACCTCAATATATATATATATATATATCTTAGTGGCTAGAGCACGAACTTTTATTGGGAGGAGGAAGGTACCGACTTCAAATATGATCGGTGACGGAAAAATTATCATCAGAAAATAAAAGTATAAATAATCCTAATATTATGATCGCGTCGAATGCAATGACAAACTACCACGCTTTATATCATATGGCCGTTAGTAATAATATAGTACACTACAAAACACGCGGGGCTGCATTGTGACGTGACATTAAAGCGATTACGATTAGCTCTCCTCGGGTGTGTGTGTGTGTGTGTCTATCTATGTATTACGTTACTTACACTGTACAACAAAATTATTACAGGTAAGTAGTCGTCTACCTCCGATGCGGAGACAGCGCTTTAATGATAATGATGATGACGTATAAAATACATTAAAAGAAGGATATTTTATTTCTTACCTATTTAAAATATTGTTATATTCGAAGTTTTATTTTTTAATTAATAACTCGTCGATTCTTATATACGGAGAATAACTTTTTGATCGCAATAGATAAATTCTTTATTAACACGAATTAAATAAAAAGAGAAGACGGTTATTGTCGTTAGTTATGTGTCGCTAAATATGCGTAATGTATTTTACTGAAATTCCAAATATTAGTTTTACTGGACGTTTTGAAATGTTTACCTATGTGCGATTTTTTAATTTAACGTTCATTACGTGATTGTTCAATATGGCCGAATAAACAAAGTATAATTTTACGAATTTCGATCCAATCGTCAGTCACATTAATATTCGATCACGGCATTACGGAACACCAAATGAGTGGAAATAAAGCTTTATTTGTGATTTTTTTTTTCTAAATGAAATAACATAAAGAAAAAACTTCTGAATACACGCGCAGAAAAATATCACTTTCCCGGTAACAATGATGGAAAAAGTCGAAATTGGTGCTTCACATTAATTAATATTAGAGGTCAGTGTCGAAATATAGCTTAATTCCTTTGATAGGGTAGACAAATGAGCACATCGGTATTTTGTATCCCTTCAACCGAATCGCACTTTTCAATCGATGTGACATCGAATAAATCGACTTGCGTCAGTAATCTGGAGGAATTTTGTTCCATTCCTCCAGTAACCGCTTTTTCAGCTGGGTATGGCTGATAATTGGCTTCTCATAGTTTCTCGTCCAAGAAGTTCCATATATGGGGTTCAAGTCAGGAAACTGTGGCGGGGCTGGCTTGACAGCGCGGCAATTATAAAGCAGCCATAATCGAGTGTCGAGCGCGTCATGTTTCGGGTAATTGTCCTGATATAGCTGAAACGTATTCTTTAGACTCATTTTCTTGTTGCTTGCATGTAAATTAGTTTTTAAAACCTCAACATAAGAGGCAGCAGTCGTCGTTTCTTCGATAAAACTCATAGATTATTTACATATTTAAATATCCTTACACCTGGAAAATGCAACCTTATTATAAATTACAAATTCGTATAGAAATCATTATAATTTATAATATTTGGGAATGTAATTTTGTATTTATTAAATCCATATTAGATCGCTTTTTTTTATTTTCTGGTCATCCAGGTTTTTTCGTGAATGCACGCTTCAGCATTATTTTTGATGCGTTGATTTTTCTCTTAATCACCGTTGCTTCTTTAAATTCCGCATCATTATAGGAGTTCTTGAAATAAATTACGGATGGAGATTCGCGCAAAACTTTAATTACTTTGACATCAGTTATGCGTAAATTCTTCATAACGAGTGGTCTCATGTCGAGTGATAATTGTTTCACATTGAAAAATTATTTGTAACCGAGTTCGTTAACTTTAAAAGGTGTTGCAGGTTTTTTTGCCGCTCGAATACAACTTATAAACATGTCAGATGTGCATATAGGACCTCCTCGTAAGTGCTGCTTTACTTGTCTTTCAATGAGTGAGTGTGCAGAATCCCCTTCATTCTGACTGTGATCTTTTATCAAAAATTTATAAGTGATCGATTTCGAACCGCATATAAATATACAGCTAGTATAAATTTGTTTTTTTGCCGAGCTGCACAGTTGTCAGAATAAAAAATAACTTCACTGTCAGTTACACCGCGGCCAAGCTGATTTAATCCACAGTCACCATTGGTTTTATCCCATATGTAACATTCACAGTCATTTATTCTCGAATTATAAATAGTGAAAACATTTAACTTTGATCTATAAAAAAAAATGCAGTCGCCTCTAGGAATTTGCATTATCGCTTGGAGATCGTAAACTGCAACAATGACTTTAAAATTAGTAACTTCTTTGTCGCATTTTTTAAATGTTGGTCATATTTATACTTTAATTGATGTTTGTCTTCGTCATAACTGTTGTTGAATGCTACACAAGTTTTACATAAATCCTTCTTGGGTACAAAGAACGAAATGTTGAATTCTTTTGTAAATACCTGTTGAAATATCGCATAGCTTCCGTACAGTTTATTCTGTTCTTTACAATTCTTAACGTAATCTCTTTGAATTTCTGCTAAGGAGCGACTACCATCTATGAATGTTCTCGAAGAATTCGAACGTATGTAATGCCTTTCAATTTTGGGAATTGAACTTATGTAATTTCGAATTCCCTTTCGAATGTCTGGATTCAAGGTTTTCTGCTTACCATGTTTTCCTCGTTGGTTCTAGTAATGTATCTGCCATTTTATTCCGCTTTTCTTGAACTGTACGTACTGTCCTAGAATTTATGTATAATGTGTTCTCAAAAAATATCTTACATACTCGAATTTTGCGATTGGTAACATAGTGGGCGTTGTTATTTTTCGTGGTTTCCTATACCAATACGAACATATCACGATATTGTGGCACAATTGGTGTCATGCAGCTATTGATAAACGCCCTCTGATTTTCTATATCACCCAGTGACCAGTAAGGTGAGAAATTGTATCTCCTCTTGACTAAACTGAGATGAACACTTTAATTTACATTTATCGCTGCAGGGGGCTTTAATTTCTCCTGATTTTATGATATTTTTATTTTTTGTATGTGTTTTGTATGTCTTTTTAATGCGTTTCTTTTCCACATTTCTGTGTCTACTTTACGTTTTTCACACCTTTCTTAAGAGCACTAACCGAAATAATAATAATAATAATAACAAGTATATTTCAGATTAAGAAATTACAATTCCCATTTATGTACACATACCGAGCTTACATAATTGCTCATACTGTGCGATATTTCATTTAATATTAATACTAATATAGGAATAAGAAAAACAACTGCAGGGAAAAAGTAACCCTGCTTAACTTTACTAATTTATCTATTTAATGTACAGTGATATATATATATATAGTGAAATACATAACACATTTTCTTATACATATCCATATTTTCGTGTACATAATTCTTATTATATAGCTTAAGATAATAAACAAAATTTAATGTTCGAGCTAGGTAACCATGCAGTTTAGAGAAGAGCATGCCTAATTCTTTTATGTTTATATTTTTTGTATTGTAGTTGGAGTGATTGTCGTGTGTAATTGCCGATTTTCCTTATTATGGCATGCGGGTTAGTACTACACTTTACATAGAATTTGTTGGACTGGCTACTTACAGCTTCAGATATTTATATCGATGCTTAAATTTAGTGTGCATTTCTGATACTCTCGTGTAAATTGGAGCATTCAGTATAATTCGTAAACACTTATTTTGGAATGCTTGTAATTTGTTCAAAGTTGTCTCGCTTACGCTACACCAGATTGGAGACAGGAATATAATAGTAATGGCATAAAATAAGTTTTATAAATTAAATATTTGTTGGCTGTACTCATTTTTGATTTCTCATTGAATATAGGAAATAATTTATATAGTCTCGTATGGGCTTTTTCAATAGTGTGATTGATGTGCTTTGAAAATGTCAGGTTTTTATCAAGTATAAGACCGAGATATTTAACGTATGATTTCCAGTATAACTGTTCATTGGATATTTTTATAGAATGTTCTGTTTGAGGTCTATAGTAAAAAGTATGGTCTCGGTTTTTTGGTTGCTGATTTTGATTTACCATTTATTATAATATTTGTATAGTTTATTATAACTATCCGTAAGTCTTTTTTTGTATGGTGTCAATCCTGTAATAAGAAGTAAACACTGCAGTATCATCTGCATATAACGCAGTGTTCGTGCCCTTTATATGTGGTAGATCATTTATATACAATATATACAGAAAAGTCCCAAGAATACTACTACCCTGTGGAACGCCAGAGGAGATTAGTTTGAGGTTAGAATATGTATTACTTAATTGTACTGTAAAAAGTCTAGCGTATAAATAAGATTTTATGATCAATATAAGATATTTAGGAAATCCGTACTGTCACATTTTATAAATGATGCCATTGTGCCATGCACTATCAAGAGCTTTTTCTATGTCTAACAGTAGTAGCCCGGTGTATTTATTTTGATTAAACTGATCAGCGATATGATCTGTAAGGCGTGCTAGAACCGTTGATAGGTGATTTCTAAACCCAAACTGCGTTTCATTTAAGATATTTCGCTCATTGGAATAAAATTTTAATCTTTGTAAGATCACTTTTTCGCATATTTTACTGACATTACTAATTAGACTTATTGGTCTTATATTTTGTACTAGCGAACTATCTTGGCCTGGTTTGGGAATAGGAATGATGCTAGATGTTTTCCATATTTTAGGATAATATCCTAATAATATGATTGCATTTATAATATTAGTCAGATAGACTACTGCTTTTTTTGGTAGATTCTTGATCATTATGACCTGTATAAAATCTGTACCAGTAGATATTTTGTTATTCAGGTTTTTTATGTGTGTGTGTAATTCCTTAGGCGAAACCAATTTGATTTCGTTAACAGACGTAATATTAGATTTACGAAATTTACGAACAGTAGAGTTAACTTTTCTAGTATGATAAACACTAGAAAGCTGTGAGTTTATAGACCTGATAATAATAGTTTGATAATAATTCGACTTTATCTTTATCTGAATAGGCTGTAGAGTTATTATACGATATGGTATGTATGAGTAATTTCGTGTATTTTAGTTATTTTCCAGATACTGTTATCTCGTACCGATACCGATTGGAGTTTTTTGTTCCAATTATCATTACGGTGTTGTAGGATTTTTGTTTTTACGATGCGTGCTAGGAAATTTAAAATTATTTTATCCTTAGCCAACCTATTTCTTCGATATATTCTCCTATAGTGGTTTTTTAGTTTTACTAGGATTTTTATTTGATCAGGGAGATAGTAATGATGATTACTAGATAACTTCGGAGGAATATAAGTTTGCGCAGATTTTAATATGGTATCGTTGAAGGTAGTGATGGCATCATCTACTTTCTTGGTTGAATTAGGTCGTTTGGATATGTTTAAGGTATTATATATGAAGTTTCTATAATTTAAAATTCTGACGATAAGAAAGATCGAGTAATGTATTACCTGATTTGTTGTTGGAATAGCAGTTCCAACCTCTATGGTCTGACATTAAAATCCCCGGCTATGATAACTTTATTGCTAGATTGCAATAGCGTGTGGATGTCTTGCTCAAAGTAGCGTTTATTCGGAGGACAGTATATCGAATACAAATGAATTTTTTCATTGTTGATTGTAAGTGAGATTTTTTAAAACGTAACATTATTTTACTTAGATTAAACAATTTAATTAAAGAAAGTAATTCCGTAATATAAGTTATGTTTTCATTATTAGGTTCGACATCATGTTGCGAACTGTTATTTCTACCGGTGTTTATATTATTATCATTATCATTATTATTATTATTATTATATCTATTATTAATAACGATATTATCATTTAGTGCATCAGCATATGAAATGCCTTCAGCTGTTCGAGAGATGAATAGGAATATCTTGTGTACATGTAAATGTAAATGAATTTTCAGTACTAGAAACTGAGGCGCTCTGATCGACGTAATAATCCATATCATTATCATCATTTTGCTCAGATTATTCATCTATTTCGAGTGTATATAATTGATCATTTATTAAATCGTCGCAGTCCTCAGATTATGAACCATTACCATGACACAATGGTGAATTACATGATGATTAACTACATGATGATGAACTACATGATGATGAACTACATGATGATGAACTACATTATGATGAACTACATTATGATGAACTACATGATGACGAACTACATGATGAAGAAGAAGACGAGGAACTATCAGTGTTTAAACTGCAGGACTAAGTACTATGTTTGAACATTCTACGGGGAAAGAATAGAAAACATAATTCATTAATAATTTTGATTTTTTCTTTCATACCGCCTCTGTACAGATACCCATTATTTATTAACTGAGAATTTAAATATTAAATGAATTTTAAAACTTCAAATACCCATACCACGCTGATCTAAAAGCACGGTAGGTGAAAATTCTGTTGAAATGCTTTCCGAATGAACTGTCTTCTCGACATTATGCCTGGTTTCTGCGACAAGATTATTCCCATTCATAGATAATGACTGACTCGTTTGTTTTAATAGAAAGTTCGATCATAACTTTACCACGAGAAAACGACATGACTATAATAGTTAAAAATCGACGTTTTAATGTTTTCTGTGTAATATACTTATAATTTGGTTGTAGTTCTTTAATATTATCGTTATAAGTACACATAACACGTTTGTAAAGTTCACTGTTCAGAGTAAGAACGGCATAAATCTGAATAGGTTGAATATAACACGTGTCTAGTATGACAATGTTATTTGATAAAACAGTCATAAAGTGAGATAATACGTTTGTAAATACAAGTTTGTAATACAAGAACGACACATCTGAAAATAATACAATATTCATATTTGCGCAATGTATTTTCTAAAACGTCACAATTTTAAATAATACGTTGTTGCAACAACCTTACCTTTAACTGCAATACCGTCTTAAAATGAAATATGACCTTCTTGAAGAAACCAGTAACACACTTCCAGCGGCACAACTGAAATAAAACTGTATTGCGGTAAACAGTGTATAAAAACAGCAAGATGATTAGAACAAAATTAACGATCTCAATTGGCGAGTATTTCAGTTAATGTGTCACTCTTACATTTTTGATTTAAGAGGAATACATCCTGTCTGTGTAAATAACTAGAAATTGGTATTTTTTGAGTTATGACGTTGTATTTAATGAGCGATATATGTATATATATGTATGCAGTGGCGTAGCCAGGTGTTGGTTTTGGGGGTCTAACCCCCCTTGGAATCAATCTGATAATAACAAAATATGTACTCGTTGTTAAATGCCGTTTTGCATTTTTTAAACCTATTTTGTTTTTTATTTTTTTATTTTCATTTATCTAATTTAAATTTCGTTGTTTTTTGAAGCAAATAAATAGTTTTGTAATATAGGAGGTACTAGAAGAATTGTGTAGAAAAACACAAAGAATAGATTTTAAATTTTAAATTTAGTTAAGTATGTATCATTCCTTCAAAAAATATAAAATCATTATTTATCGTTCAGTTTTTTGCGGAATTTATTTTAACCATCTCCCTCTGTCCTCAATAACATACTATTAGTGTGTTTCAGTGACGTTAAACATTTCTTCCGTCTATTGCTTCTAATAGAATTACATATTCGACGTCTAATAAGTATAAAAATAACTCTGTTATGTTGGATTGCTTAGGATTAATCCTACTTGATTATTTACATAAAGTTCAATTTAACTTGGGTTTACTGTTATAATTTAGTTCTGTTTGAACCCCCCTTGCTCAACTGTGTTGCTTATAATTAATGTCTTGAATGCTATCCGATTTTGTACTTATAACGTATATGGGCTCGCCACCATGTTGGGAAATGAAACGATTATATATATATATATATATATATATATATATATATATATATATATATATATATATATATATGTGTGTGTGTGTGTGTGTGTGTGTGTGCGTGCGTGTGTGTGTATATATAATAATGATGAATAATACGTAAGGAATAAGCAATTTATTAGCGAAAAATTCGAAGTAAATAAATCTAACAAAAAACAATTAACTACGTATAATTTACGACGGGTGATAATTGAACTTAAAAATTAATAATTATGCGCCGATTAAGAATATTACAAATTCGACTTGAACAAAATATACTAATAAAAATCGAACAAATTACTAGGCTGATATAATTAAGTAAACGAATGATAAATTGAATTTATTCGTTATAATATAATCTCTTCATAATTTTATAACAATTCATTTAAAATTATATATTCATAAAAATATTAACAATTTCATCTTTTGGGAAATTGAGACGTTCTCTCTCGAATTGAATTTTTAATCAATATACGATCGCCATCAACGTGAAGATCATCTTTAAACGTTATTTTTTTGTTCTTTTTTAAAACGTATATGTTGTAAAATAAACTAAAATCAGTGCATGCACATTCGCGCTCTCACACATCCCTTGTTAAAATCTATTACATTCCGTCAAGCAGTTGCTTGTCGTCGGATTTATATGTATTCACTTTCTCCCGCATTCGATCTGTGCAAAATGTGCAATTTGTCTTATAATCTATTTATTTTATAACATCTTATTTTAGTTACAATTTGTCCTATGATCTAATTAATCTTATATTGTTCCTTCATTCGCCCACGCACACGCGCACTTTTTTATTACTCAGTCACTCAAATGTACACTCGCAATTACTCATACATTTGTTTTTCTCATTTTAGTTCATCTCAGTTTTGCAGTATACATCCTTTGTTTTTCTATTTATCTCTTTCGCGTTAAATTTTGTTCTTTTCTTTCTTCATCGATTTAATTTACTAATGCGCTATTTCATTAAATATTTCCGTCTCGTTGTAGCCACCTTCTTATCTTTTGTTTTAAGCAGTCTAGTCTTTTTTCATTTAATCATCCGGTTTTTGCCATTATGTACCTTTTGGGATTGTTTCCCATATTTTGTTTTCATTACTGGCATTTTATATTTCAAGTTTTCCTTTCGCATTTTTTTCAACCCTCACGCACTTTTGTTTCCCGCAATTTCACAAATAAATATATACCCGTTATATTCGATACATTTTGGGCTTTCGTAAGTTCATTTAATGATTATTCACTCGTTTTAGACATTAGTTTGAGACATTTCCTTAGAATCTTGTCTATTTTCTTCGCATACGATTTTTTTGTTATTTCCCATTACACTACATATGTTAGTCTCGATTCGATTAAAACATAATATACTATCATTAAAATTTCTTCACTTACATAGTTTCTAAGCGTATATAGCGACGGTATTATTTTTTGTATTTTATTTTCAACATGTTCCGTATGTCTATTCTACCTTAGATGACTATTTTAATCTCGAGATATTTATGTTCATTTACAAATTCTTATATTTCTGCAATTTTTATTAGAACATTTACTTTCTACAGATAGTTAGTCTTGGGTAGAACAATATGACAGCAATGGCCTTCCAGGTAAACGATAACAGGTATTTCTTGATTTATATTTTCAATGTCTTCTTCAGTTATATTTATATCAGATGAAAACCAGTAATTGTAGCAACAATCTGGCCGACGACGATCATTTAGTCACCTTAATTAGGAACATTCTTATTTCACACTCCTCCTATAGATCTGGTAGCGTACTTTAAATTTGCGCGTAAAGAATACTGGAAAAATCGATGACCCATTTACAGCAAGGCATTATAAATGCATCCGACCCAACATGATCTGTTAATCCATGGTTCTACAATATTAAAATTGAAACGATCAAATCGCGGGGTTTTATTGTATTTGTCGATATAGTCTCGTCTTTCTGCTTCGCTACGTAAGTTAAAACTTGTTAATTTTCCTAATTGCTCGCATCCTATGAGATACCCATTTAGTAGTGGCGAAACCGTGTTATCCTCGAATGTCCCCGATTATAGTAATTTTCTTTTATCAAGCTCTCTTCATGATCTTAATGTTCATTGCATTTCTCTTAGCTCTTCAAATATGACCCCATATTCCTATATTTTAAATTATAGTATTATTTAATTTTAGTCATTTCTGCATTTTGTTATACTTTTTTTTAATATTTTTTTTATTCTCGTTTTTTGAAACCAAAAAAAAAAAAATAATAAAAAAAATTTACCAAACGAAATATAGATTCGGAATAAACGCGATAAGGGAGTAAACGAATGTATGAAATTGCTAAACAAATTTCCGCTTGAATTAGCGGAAGAGGAAAATAACTGAACGTCTGAAGTAAATTCTAATTACGCGAGAAAAAAATAAAAGCTAATATATAAATAATAACGTACGAGGGCAGCTTTAGATGTGAACCTGCTACTATAATTCACGTAATTCGAGTGAGAGAAAACAAGAAAGTAGGAAAAAGTGATAGTAGTGTACGTAAGGGAGAAATGAATGAAAATCATTGCGCGTCGGTTTGTTCGAAAGTATGAATGCAGAATATAACCCATTGGCGGTTGATACATAAAAGTTGTGCGGTTTTGCAAAATCGCCAGAAATATCCGTAACAGCGTAAAAATTGTAGATGTAATAATAAAAAGGTTGTTAAAAAGTACCAATTATTTTTGCTGAGATTTAAACAAAAAAAAAAAAGTGAATTTTAATTATATTTTTCGTAGAAGTAAAAAATCGTTTAAAAGTTGCTTCGAAATGCCACAACAGTTGGTGGTTGCAAGCTCGATGCATCCTCAAGAAGGCATCGTAAAGCCGTATAAAAAACATTATATGAAAATTCTAATGCTACTATAGATGTAGAGTTTACATAGAGCTGTCATCTTTCTCCGAGGTTACGTTGTCTTTTTCGAATTTCTATCGGCGTTTCTTTCTTTCACCGTATACATTTCCGCGTGTGAATTGTTTCATTGCCTCCGGTTTACGTTGTTCGTATTATTACTGATCGATGTTAATATACGTCTCCCCATATACAACGCGCCAATAGAATTTCCATTTCAAAACTGTTGGGCCATGTAATAAGATGTAATAAAAATATAATACGGGGTACAGGCAAAAGGCCAACGAGAACATCTATAATGAATGTACGATCGCTCGATTATAAGTATACCAACAGGACACAATGTTTGCAACGATTGCCGTTAGTGAATTTAAAAAAAACAACACAAAAAAAAAACAAAAAAAAACAATTATATATAAACTTATAATCAATATATTATTTTATTAGATTATAAATTTGACCGTTCACGAGCTATCTATGTTGTTTATCATTCTACTTGTGAATTATTTCATTCGCACACACGTGGTATTTGCTCTCATTTACATACTCGCTTCACCGTTTCACTTGCATTGACTGTCCCAGTTTAGATTATTATTATTTTTTAAATATACATATATTCTCTTTAAGTATAGATATTTATATAAAGAAAATTACAATAACCCCGTAATAAATAAATACCGACGAAAAAGTTTAAACATTCTTATAGATGAAAATCGTTCGATAGATTCTCTACTTACAACGTATCCAAACGAGAAAAGTGTTGAAATTTTCTCTTTTCCTTCAATATTGTTAGTTTTATTTGTTAGTCTATTAATTGTATTGTTTTTATTCTTGAATTGTTTATCTTGATTTGTAAACTAGTGTTAGTATCATTATTTTAATATTATTATTATTATTATTGCGGTTATTATTATTACGCATTATGTTACTACTTCGATAAGTAAAGAACAATATATTTTTCTTCGAATATATAATTTACTTTTCTCCTTATAATTAATTTTGTAATAATTGAAATATTATTGCTCTTAATTTACTTTTCTCCTTATAATTCCGTAATAATTGAAATACTATTGCTCTTAATCTATTATTATTGCTCTTAATTTACTTTTCTCCTTATAATTCTGTAATAATTGAAATATTATTGCTCTTAATCTATTATTACGATTAACGCGTCTTTCAAAACCCTCTTCGTATTTAAATAATTTTTTACTATATAGATACAACACAATTTGCCCTTTTCTCTAACAAGCTTATTAATAACATTAAGAATATGCGTCGGGGATCTGAGAAAGTTCTTAATAAAAAATCTTCGTCCGTATTGTCGCTACAAATCTAGTTTAAGACTACCCTTAAAATCCATCATCCCTTATACCACAAATTGCGGTTGAAACCGGTGCGATTTTCCGGATAAAGTGTTACGACACCTGTCGCAGATTCGCGCGTTTGACTAAGTCGCTTACGGAGATTTTAACGCGTATATATATATACCCCTGTGTTAAACCCCCGCGCAGTATAAGTAATAAAATGTTGCTTGTTGTGTAAATTACTTTTTAAACCGGTTGCTATTAATTAATTACATAAAATAAAAGATTTCCTCTTAGTTTCAACTTGACTAAATAACTACGCTATATTATGATGATGATAGCGATTAATATTGACTTTATTCTTTTATTATTATTATTAATTTAATTGATGTTAATCACGTGTTATCTGAATAATGATCATATATTAACTTATTAAATTATAGTATTAAGTTTTTTTCTTATTATTAACATAAAATACAAGCGTTCACTGGTGAGTAAAATTATAAGGTTTTTTAATAAATTATATATATGTATATATATTATATGTATATATATTATATATATATCTACGAAAATACTACGAAAATATGCGATTTTTCATCGCCTTGGAATTAGTCCTGTTCATCGTCAGGTAAAAATGCTCGCTCAAATTGGTAGATTCTGTTGAGCAGACTAAATTCTCTCCAAACCTGTACCCATGTGATGACACATTTGCAGATGGTCAGAGAACAGGCGTAATAACTGAAAACCGAATATTGTATCATGTTTTTGAATATTTCATCCGACAACAATTGTTTATTGTATCCAAAGATGACTAGGGCGATTATGCCGGTTGAAACGTTAATGAACGCCTTAATCTCAATAAACGAGCGCAATGATAACCACAAACAAATTAATATTGACTTCAATGAGCCATATTTATTTTTCAAAACCACATCGTATTCACTTCCGCAAATTTCACACGTGGTACGACGAACCGCCGATGCCCAAGACATGATACATTTAACGTGAACATATTTTGCCGATCCTAAACAATCAAAAAATCACACACACATATATATATATATATATATATATATATACATATATATAAAGTGGCGCCATCAAGGGCGGCTAAAAAAAAAATCATAAATAGGTACTATAAGCATATGTATGTATATTACATTTTTCAACTCTGCGCGTTGTTAAGAGTTTCAAGGACAGATGATGCAATATTTCTGCCGCTTATTCAACAGTAGCAGGTGCTCGTAAACCAGTCACAGTGTCCTGTTTCCAGTCGGTCGGACGAGTTTTTTCTTACCATTATTTTTCTAGTTTGACTGTTTTTTTTTTCGGCTAAGTTCTTTTTGGATATTTAAAGAATAGAAAACAAATCAAAATCAAAAAGTACATAGGTACTATAAGCATATGTATGTATATTACATTTTTCAACTCTGCGCGTTGTTAAGAGTTTCAAGGACAGATGATGCAATATTTCTGCCGCTTATTCAACAGTAGCAGGTGCTCGTAAACCAGTCACAGTGTCCTGTTTCCAGTCGGTCGGACGAGTTTTTTCTTACCATTATTTTTCTAGTTTGACTGTTTTTTTTTTCGGCTAAGTTCTTTTTGGATATTTAAAGAATAGAAAACAAATCAAAATCAAAAAGTACTTTACTGGATTTTTTTCAAAGTAAATGAGTTAAGATAAGTCATGGTGATACACTTTTAAAAGATGTGGCTCCTACCTCGATTTCGACGAATTCTACAACAGAATCTAAAGAAATCACTAGTGATACATGTGCAAATGATACAGTGGTAGCGGCTTCTACCTCGATTTCCATGGATTCTACAACAGAATCTATAGAAGTAGCTCAAGTAAGTACTAATTCAATAGATATATCTCTGTTTATAAATCGAAGTTTGACCGATGAAGAAAAATTTAATATTTTATTAAAAGGTATGGAAGCCTTCATCAAATTTTGAATTTCTTAAAAAAAAAAACAAGTGAAAATAAACAACTCAGACGACTCCAATATGCGTGTTTTATAAAATATCCCTGGCTAACTTACTATAAAATTGAAAATAGCTGTTACTTTTTAAAGTGTGCATTATTTGCTCCACCAGATATTTGATCAATCTGATTTTCAAGACGTTAATTCCTTTGTTAAAACCGGTTGGAAAAAGTGGGAAAAAGCTTGAGAAAAATTTCACGAAAGTCTCGATTACTATAAAGCAGCTTGTTTACGTGCGTGTAATTCTAAAGATGTGATGATGGGAAAGTTGATGTCGATTGAAAGAGGAATTGATACTGGTAAAATGGTAAAAAAAATTCAAGCCAAAGAAAATCGACGGAGAATTAAACCCATCATAGATGAAATTATTTTATGCGGAAGACAGGGACTTGCCTTGCGTGGTCATCGAGACCATGGAAAGTTTTACTTGGATAATCCGCCTATAGAAAATGATGGTAATTTTTTAGGCTTATTAAGAGAACGAATCAAAGCTGGCGATTTAGCATTAAAAACACACTTCGAGAAATGCGGTAAAAATTCTACCTACCTAAGTTGGAAAATCCGAAATGAAATTATAGAAGCATGTAATGAAATAATCCAACAAAATCTTGTTTCCGAAATCAACGATGCGAGATTTTTTACTATTTTAGATATTTCAACAACTGAACGATGTTCGCTTTGTTTTCGGTATGAAGCACGGTGAAATTACAAAATTTGCAAACATTTTTTAGAATTTCATGAAGTCGACAAACTGGTAGAAACATGGCAGATACAATTTTGACCACTTTCATCAAGTATAACATCGATGCTAATAATATGTGCGGCCAAGGATACGACGGAGTATCGGCTATGAGTGGTAGGTTGAATGGTGTTCAAGCTATTATATCAGAACAGTATCCTATTGCGATATATGTCCATTGCATGTCACATAGTTTGAACCTTGCGATTTCCGATGCTATCGCAACACCAGAAATTCGTAATTTTTTTAGTATTGTTTAAAAAGTGGCTGCTTTTTTGTTTAAATATTCTAAAAAAGTAAAGAAGTTTTAATTCAAAATGTAGAACAATTGATAACTGACCGTACTAAACGAAGACAATTGAAGGAGTTATGTCCAGCTAGATTGGTAAAGCGACACGATGCTATTTTCATTTTTGTTCAGCTATTTCACCCAATAATTGCTTCTCTTCAAGAAATTTCGTTTCGGGACGATAGAAATTCTTCAACTGATGCGCCAATATTTTCCGCAATTTTATGCAACGATCGAAATTCATAATATCTTTACTTTGTGCTTAAAAGATGCTGAGTTATATTCTGTCTTTGAGCCAAAAATTACAAGAAAAAGACTCAGATTTGTCGCAAGCGGTCGATTTGGTCAAAAATATAATGAGAGCAGTTACGATTGAAAGAAAAAATACCGAGATAAATTTTCAACGAATTTTTACGATTGCTCAAAATATTGTAATGGAATTGAATGTTACAATAAAAATTCTTCGCATTACTGGCAGACAAACAAGAAGAACTAATGTTCCGGCAACAAATCCAGAACAGTATTTTTCTCGTGGTATTTTTATACCTTTGGTAGATATGTTCATCGAGCAACTGAATTTGAGATTCTTGAAGCATGAAAATATTCTAACCGGGTTTTCCTGCCTATTTCCTACTGGATAGCCAATCAACGAAAATCAAATCAACAAATTTTTGAAATTATGTAGATTTTATGCCGACGATTTACCATTCCACTTCGAATCTTCATTGAAGAGCAATGTTGAATTGCGGTATCTGAAGTTTTTGGAATCAAAATATTATGAAGCCAAAAGATGTGATATCAACTTTGAACTTTTGTGAAGATGTGTTAAGCATCATAAATATTCTGCTTGGTGTTTTTGCAACGATTTCAGTGACCACCAGTACAGCTCAGAGGTCTTTTTCTACTTTTCGCAGAGTTAAGATGTACTTACCGAGTACTATGGACGAAAACCGTCTAAATGGATTGGCAATACTGATTGTTCATCGCGAAATTACTATTACCAGTAATGGAGTGTTGAACATTCTAACACGCAATCCACGAAGACTGGATTTTGTCCTATAGTGCTTTCATAAGTATGCACATTAGGTCTTTCATTTTATGTATTAACACTATGCCGAATTGTTACACATAAGGCAACATTAAAAAGTTGAGTTTTGTACTTGGTTTTTTTACAACGCTCAAAAATAGGTAGTTTCTAAATCAACTAGAAATTTTAGCCCCCTTCGTAGAAAATTTCTGGTTGCGTGATTTTAACTCCTTTTATTATTATTATTATTATTCATATTATACGAGTATAAAGATTATTTTTCGTAATTTTGAAAAATTGATTATTTCGGTTCGTTGCGTGAGCTGTATATTTATATGGGATTACGTCTACAGGAAACGCTTTAACGATTTGATTTTATTCTAATTATTATTATTATTATTATTATTATTATTATTATTATTATTATTATATTGCCATTGACGGATTTATTTTAATTTATTAAGTTTACATAAAAAACACGAAATATATTTGATTTGATTTTAATTATCACCATTTATTATCTTAAAAAGTGAGTTTATCTGATTACCTGTACATTTGCATGGAGCCGCTATCTCGTCTTCCGGTGTTAAATCCTCTAAACAGATTCTACAAGAATGTTTTGGCTTGTCTTCCTTTTGTTCTGGCACACCTTGGATACCTGAAACGAATAATCGCATCACAAAATGATTAACGGAAGCAGAAAAACAATAAGAAGAAAAAAGATTCATTTCATAATGAGACACGCGTAACAAGAGATTCATAAAGTTAAGTACTCCTTATACCTTAACAGTTAACTCAAAATAGTGTTAATAGATCTAGAAAACACGACGGGCTTAAATATTATTTGGAATATTATAAATTCTGGCGAACCACAGACAACGAGAAAAACATTCAATATTTTAAATTTACTTAAAAAAAATTAAATATTAAATAGAATATTATTAACTTGGCCCACCACAACGGTATATATATTCCATACAACATTATATATATATTTATATATATATATAGCAAACCAGTCTTAGGACTGATGACTACATGATGATATATATATATATTTTAAACCTATATCTGTCCACTGCTGGTCGTAGAACTCCCCAATCAATAAATTGGGGAGAAAATAGCCTAATCTCCCGTGCGGGCCCGGCAAATTGGGAGATATCAACGAACATACAACACACTGAGCCCGCGGTCACCCATCCAAGTACGGTTGCTTAACTTCGACAATTAGACGGAAAACCGTCGTACTCAACGCGCTACGCCCGTCGGCATGTATATATATATATATATATATATATATGTATCGTTGGAATAGTGTGGGGGCTAGAGCAGGGACTTCTGTATGGAAGGTACCGAGTTCGAATACGATTGACGACGTGAAAATTATCATCAGAAAATAAAAATATTAATAATCCTAATATTATATCGTCTTGAAAGTAACGGTAAACCACCACGCACAACACTATATAGACGCTAGTATAATAATGTAGTACGCTACAAAAATATGCGGGACTTCATTGTGTTGTGTGTGCGTCTATTTGCGCTAACGCCATATTATGATTGCCTGTACTACAAAACATGTATAGGTAAGTAGTCGCCTACCTCGGATACAGAGACGGCACTTGATGATGATGAATATACATATATATATATATATATATATATATATATATATATATATATATATATACGCGTGTGTATATATGTGTATTTATGTATGTACTAAACGTCCCGAATTGTGAAGGAATATCCTTAATATTAAAATTATAAACATAAAACTACGAAAAATATATAGAGGAGAAGGAAAAACCTGCGAAAAGAATTGTTTAATTTATGTAATTTTTAAATTAAAAATGTGTATCGCCGAGGAAGCACTACAGAAATACTTTCGAGTATAATATTAACTTATAACACGAGCACCAAACCAAAACAAAAAAAATATGTATCGAAACCTAATGCACATGCCTATACATAGACTCCGACTTCAGGGTGACAACAAGATTTAAAGAACATTTAAACTCATATACAAATAATGATGAAAAATCATTATTTCGAAAACATTGTATAGAATTAAAACACAAAATAAATAATATTAATCAAAATTATAAAATTTTACATACAGAAAAACATTTTAGAAAAAGAAAACTACTTGAAAAAATGGAAATAATAAAAGAAAGGGATAAAAATAATTTATTAAATTCAATGGTAAAGTTTGAGGAAGAATTAATTTTAAAAAGTATATTATAAAAATATTATTCCTAACTATTGATTTTTTTTTAATTACATAAATATATATTTTTCATTGTTCAAATACATATTTTTATAAAATAATTATTTTCTAGCTACTGTTCTGTAAATTTTATATTACTGATATAATTTGATTGTGTTGTTTACCACTGTCATTGTCAGATAGTTTTAAGTATTTATAATTCATTTTTGCGTAAAATTGTAAACTTAGTTTTAAATTAATATTTTATGATTTTATATAATTAATTTTAATTGTATATAGCTTGACAATGGCGTACATGCCGAAAAGCTTCGCATAATTAAATAAATTTAGTAATTTCAACTATTTTTAGTAATCAAGTATTATTAGCAAATGCCTCCGGCATTATATGATACATTTAGGTCACACAAAGTGACGCGGTTGAAAAAGAACTGTATATATTTTATTCCGCAAAGTCACCTTATTGATTTATTTCTAACACTTCAAAATCTTATTTTCCTGAAAAATGGGTCATATAGACCTTTGTGTTTTTATATTTTTATATGTAAAATTTCTAATCCCTATATATTAATAAAAAAATTTAGTGCAAATTATTACATAGTTGTTATCTAAAATGTGTAATATCAACAGAAATAATTTTAATTTGAATAAGTATAGGCATTCTAAAAGCATCCACATCAGTTCAATCCGAACTTGTCAAAAAAAAACTATCCCCTAAGATAAAATGAAGTAATCGAATCAAATACTAGTAAAATTAAACGCAGTTTTAAAGTATCCTGAAAAAATACATATCCAGAGCTACTGCATAATACAGAGAAATATATAGCTTTTTGTTCATTTTGTAAAGAATTAAATGAAATAAGTTCAATTTTGTAACAAGAAAAGAACAAACATTTATTGAAACAGGGTATTGTAACTGGAAAAAAGCAATTTAAAAATTCAAACAACATGAAAGCAGTCTCATGCATAAAGATTGCTTGATGAGTAATGGTTTTGAAAGTTCTGGTGTCAATATAAGCAGTCAAATTTGTTCGACTAAAATGAAGGAAATGAAAAAAGCTCGATCCCGTATATTAAAAATTATTTCCACATTGGGATACTTAGCTATGCAAGGTCTAGCAATTCGGGATCATGAAGACGATTCTAGTAATATCTTAACTATAATTAAATTCCGAAGCGAAGACTGCGAGAAATTAGAAATGTGGCTGAAACAAAACACATAAATGGTGTAGTCGTGAAATTCAAAATGAAATTTTACTTATTATGATCCAATTTATACAGAGAAAATTTGTCCAAAAAAAAATAAAAGAAGCCGATTTTATGCTAATGGATAAAACTTCTGATATAACTGAGCAAGAACAAATTAGTGTATGCATGCCTGTTGTACGTGAACATTTTGAAGAATACTTCTTAAGATTTTATAGTACTGAATCAACAAAATCAAAGGATTTATTCAACTTAATTGTTGTTGTTTTAGCACGATTTGATATACCTGTTTCAAAATGTAGAGGTCAGTGCTTCGATGGAGCAGCCAACATGGCAAGCATTTATAGTGGCGTTCAAGCTAGAATTGTAGACCTAGAGGTTAAGAGCAGTTTCTGTGCACTGTAAGATACGCTAAATCTTGTTATTCAAGATGCGGTTATGAAAGAGTGCAGAATATATTTAAGAATCATTAAATTTTAGACGTGCTCATCGACTAATTGAAACGATGTATTTAATTTTATCATGTATGAGAAATGAAATCGACAAATTTTGGGTAGAAATTGAAGAAAATCGTACAAAATTAGACGTAGAAAGTCCCATAATGTCACGGAAACGAAGAGTATCCAAAAAATTAGATAACAGTAGCAATACAGAAATATTATCATTTGATAAGGATTTATATCGTCAAGTTTATAATGAAATATTTGATAAATTATTTAATTCTACAAAAATAAAACGTTACGAATGTAAAAATTTAAAACTAGGAAAATTGAAGAATTTATTTGTTCAGGTGAAAACACGTCGGATAATTTTAAAGAACTGTACAAGAATGATTTAATTTTGAAAAAATTCTCCTAAATGTTTCGGAATATTAAGGAGTATTCTGAACATGAAACTGATACTGACGATTTAAAAAGTGTAATTAATTTATTTTTTAAGCAAATGAGCACTATGTTCAGGTTTTACCAGTTTTGGTAAAACTAATTAAATTAATACTGACTATTCCAGTTAGTACCTGCATTATTGCAGAAGGATCATTTTCGAGTCTGAGACGGTTCAAAAATTATTTACGTTCAAAAATGTAACAAATTCGTTTAAATTCAGCGGCTTTAATTAATATCCATAATTCAATAACAGTAGAAATAAATTTTAAATGGTATAGCAAAAGATTTTATTCTTAAAAATAATATTAGAATGTCTTATTTTGAACATTAATTTTCTTTATAATATATATATATATATATATATATATATAAAAAAAAAAAAAAGATGTAAGTAAATTACTAATATATGTAATCATTGTCAAAAAAATATTTCACATGTGGCCCCCTGGGAGTGTATACATCACGTATTTTAAATATTTTTTTATTTTTTTTGCAAATTCTCACAGATTAATATTATAATTTGTGTTACATGTAGCTTTGAAATTTAATAGTGTTTTGTTCAGAAGTTAAAATTTTAACAACATAGATTTTGGTATTGAAAAGTTTTGTATCAAAATTTTAAATATAATATATATATTCTATTTTAGTCTAATTTTACATTATTTTCCAGTAATATACAATTTTTTATAATTATTTTTATAAAAATACTCAATATATAAACGCCAATCATATATGTATACTAATGATGCGGAATAAAAAAAAAAAAAATGGATCGAAGGAACTGTACCCCATTAGGAGTCAAATTCTAGTTTGAACAGTTTTAATCTAAAAATGTATACATATTTTCGCATATATTAACATTAAAAAATTATATATGTATATATATATATATATATATATAATTTTTATACGTAAGGAAACAATTTTATTAATGAGTTATTTTTATGAAACATAAAAAAAATATTCTTTTGTTCCCCAAAATACGTGTACGTACGTCGTTATAATTATGCATCAGTATTACAAACATAGATAGTTGATCAATCAAATGTTGTCTACATATGCTTCAGCAGTCGATGTGTCTACTTTTTTATATTCGAATCATAAACATTTATAGTCGTAACAATTATTTCATTCGCAATTAGAATATCAGATAATTTGTACAATTGAATTTTTTCAAAACTTCTTGTTATATTATAAAGTATTAAAATATGCTGGCGTACATGTTTAATTCTTAAAAATAATTTCGTATTTTTTATAATTTTAATTGTGTGTGTGTGTGCGACTTTTTTTTTGTGTCCGCGGTTAGCAGTTATACTGATAAATTTAATATGGGCTGACCGTTTGAATTTATATTAGCTAAGGTCGCTTTTAAATATTTTTAGCGCGTATTTTT
The DNA here is from genome assembly GCA_032883995.1 of Coronaproctus castanopsis. NCBI lineage: Eukaryota > Metazoa > Arthropoda > Insecta > Hemiptera > Monophlebidae > Coronaproctus > Coronaproctus castanopsis. The sequence goes on from CM065054.1 coordinate 5,598,640, forward strand.
CAATTTTTCGTTGGCTAAAAAAAAATCTTTTTTTAGATATTATAAAACAATCGGATAATTGATTTATTGCTTAACCTATTACAAAGTCAGACCAATTAAAAAAAAAATCTATTACAAATTCAACCTTGTAAGATTCTGCTAATAGAGCTCCGTCATCATCGGTATACATATTTTTAATAATCGGTGCATTATTCGCGTTCCACTCGAGATTATATATCCATTAAAATCTTCACTCCCCCCCTTAGGTTAATATATGTTCCGATAGGAAAATTGTTTATAGACGGAATACAAGAAAGGTGAAAGTACCATGACAGAGCGTTTGAAATTTATTGAAACTCATGAAGGATACATTCTCTAAGGAGAGTAACAGCTCTCCCATAACAAAAAAAAAAAAAAGAGAAGAAAAGAAATAAAATCTAAAATGGATATATTAACTAAGTTTCAGATGTAACGATGTTATCTGTAGGAGAAAGGTGAAGAAAAGATTCTAGATTGTGTTTGTTAGAGACTATGCCTGTTTCATTGTACGATTCTTAATTCAACCCGTCTGATAAAAAAGAAACAGAATAGTGAGAACGTGGAGAACCAAAAAAGAAATATGAAATTCATGCCGCGTACATATACACACGTACATAGATGCACTTATACAAAGTCCATATGTGAAAATTTGAATAAAATCTATAGATAGATAATACATAGTAAAGACGAGTATAAATAAAATACAACAATATTTAAACACGAAATAAAGGCAAAGGTTTAGGTAATAAATTTAAAGAGAAAATTACTGAATTTTATGTAAGTTTAAAAGATACTTTAGCACGAGTACAAGATGATTTAGAATTACCATTGCAAGGAATAATGTTATTTGTAGGATAGATTGATTTTTTAGTGTTAATGTGTTCATCATGGAGAGAATCTTGCATTTTTTTAATTTTTTTTTTTTTATTTTTTTATTTTGTAACATTGCGACGAGAAAGAGAGGATTTATTTGTATATGTAAAATATACAGGTCATGCGTTTAAAATATTTCGTTGTCTTAAATCAACCGTGACCCCAATACCATTACAGTGTTTTGCAGGTTGTTTTTTTTTATAGCGTGATCAACTGCCCTTTGTTTATCGTACTTATTTATTTCAATATTATGTTTTATATTTAACTATTTTATTATTTAAATTTAACTATTTTTACAAATTTGTCATAGCAATTTGTTTATTTTTTCGTTCTCTCTTTATGATTTTTTTTCCTTTTTTCTTCTTTAATGTTTATATCAACAAGTTTATATACGTATTATTAGGTTTTGTTTTATTCTATTTAGGTATGAGTGACACTTTTTAAAGTTTAAGTTACATTGTATAGTCTTCCTGTTATACGATTTTATTTTATTGTGCGGTTTTTTCAGTTTTCATTTTTTTTTTTTAGGTATACGTAATATCTTTTAAACTTTAAGTTACATCGTAAAGTCTTTTTGTTATAAGATTTTATTTTTACCTTTTTTTTTATGTATATATATATAGTTAATGCATAAACTCGTTACTCTTAGTTTGATGAAAGAAGGGGCTATGTATATCCCTTCTTTTATCGCAATAAGTTAATTTTAAGTGTGAAGGTCTGTTCATTCGCGCTGAGACATATTATTTAAACTTTTTTTTTTTTTGCGTGTGTTTTATAGAGTGAGGGGTTTAAAAATCTCACACACCGGTTTTTGGCTCCCTTGCAGTGCACGCTTATGTGCGCTGTATTAATAAAAACTAAATTTCATTATTATATCAGTGTCTTCCGAAGATTTTGCTAATACCAAAAAATAGATATATTATATAAAATAGTGGTAGTCGCTTGATTATAAACTTAATAAGCTTAGCTTATAACTAATATGATAAAGTTTGAGTTAGATTTAGCTACTTTGAAAAGTGTAGAATGTAGAAAAAAAACAAAAAAACAAAAAAAAGAGGAGTTAAAATCACTAAACTTTTAAAATGAAAAGTCACAAAGTTTTTCGGTTCTAAAGCCATTATCAAGAATAATATATACAATTTAGAAAAATATAAAATGTAAAAAAAAAAATACTAAATTAGAACAATCAACAATTTATAAATTTTTTTATACGTAATAACGCAATAGCTAGTAAAATATTTTATATTGTTCATCATCGTGTTGTATTCACCGTCAGATCTTATAAATGCTGGTTTTTTTTTACATTTTATATTTTTTATAAATCGTATATATTTTTATAATTTATTTTCGATGTTCGCTCGATAACGGCTTAACAGAAACCAAACAAGTATTTAAGGGGAAATAAATGCGCTATTTTAAAAATTAAAATGATGTAGTACGTCTTTTCGACGCATTACTTTCACACCAACGTGCTGCGTATGTTGATTTACCCTGGATATGTTTAAAGGGCTGCCACGCCCTTTGTTCGTTACGGCAACGTCTATCGTCTGTAAGCTAATCGTACTATTATTATTTATTATTTCGTTATTAATATTATTATATTTATGATATTTAAATCTCTTTCATTTGAAATCATAAACAAGTAACAATATTTTCCGTCGTAACTGATGAAAAAAATTTCGAACGTAATTTATTTTTGAAAAATTGACGAAAACAGTTAATTTATCGAAATGAACGAATTTTTTGAAAACAACATCATCGAATTAAAAAAAAACTACGTATAATAAAATTATCTGCTCTTAAGAGCGTAGGATGTAATAAATGCGCTAATTTATAATTGAGTAGTTAGCTTTTGTTTTTTCAAAATTTAATCCTAACAACTAACTCGAACATAATAGTCGAAAATTGTATCGAACGAAATAAGTAATTATTGTCAATTACCATTTTCCTCCGCTGTAACATTATTACCATTTTCCTCCGCTGTAACATTATTACCATTTTCCTCCGCTGTAACATTATTACCATTTTCCTCCGCTGTAACATTATTACCATTTTCCTCCGCTGTAATATTATTAACATTTTCCTTCGCCATCGTAATATTATCGCTATTTTCCTCCGCCATAATATTCCAAAATATAAAATTGAAATGTTAAACGACAGTATATTAGCACCCGATAAGACACACCGTTTACCTACTAGTCGACTAAACGGAATACGTGGCGGTATCGTGTATTGCACCGTTCCACGCAAGATTTTTACCATACGCAGTGATAACACACACTAACGATATGAAAATGTCCTCTAACTGATATTGCTACGAAGAAAATCAGGGATGGGAAGTCGAGTAACCAACCCTTAACACGAGCGTATGGAGGGTGGAAAACTTGTTCCCCCCCCCGAAGTATTTATGATCAGCTCGCGTGTGCGTGTGTTAGTGCGTTCGCGTTTTGAATTATAATTCAGTACTAAACGGAAAATTTTTATTTCGCTTTAGAGATGGTTGTACTTAAATTTGGTACATACCCACATACATGCGCATACACACACGTCGACACGTACGTGTTTGTTATTCAACTTCCCCGAGATTATCCTTTGAACACACACATAGATAACGCCCTTTTTTCCGATATTTCGCTACCTGGAAACTGAACGGTTCGTCGACATTTTGACGCGCGTTGTTGCCTTTTCGATACGACTTTCAGCTGACGATTTGTAATGTAACATTCGGTTGAAGTAAAATTAATTCTCTTAACATTTAACGAACTCGTACATTTATAATTAATAATAATAATAATAATAATTAAAAAAATAGTTAAAATAACCAAAATTACATATATAAAGAGACCACAAAGCTCGTCGATTATTAAACCATTATCAAGCGGACATAAGAAAATAAAATATAAAAATATACAAGATTTATAAAAAATATATATATATATATATATAAGTAAAAAATACAAAAAATAAAATAAAACGTAAGATATACTTAATTTAAATGTATACAATATTAGGAGAAAATAGCAAAGTGAAAAAAAAAAGTTATTTATTATAAATTCATCTGATAGTGAATATGGTAAACAACACGATCTATACAATCTCTTGATATATAATTTTTTTTTTTAAATAAATAACTGCCTTTTAGGTAGTTCCACTAGTACAATCTTAACCTATAGGTTAAATAATTAGTAACTTTGATAATTTAACGTGTCGTGTACGCTGATTCAGTGATCGGTTTCCACTAATATTAACTAAATATTAATTATGAATATGGCGTTCAATCTATAATTATTATTTAACTATAAACTAGGTCCAATTGTGTTCGCTTAAGGCGTCTCATGTCATTTACAGTGTCCAGTAACCGTGTAACTTCTTTATTAGTGTAACCATGCAGTATCTGTTCGTGTTTGACTGCAAAGTTATGAATGACGTCATTAACTTGTTGAATGTTCAAATCATAATGTACATTACTCATTGTGAGTTAGTCAGCGTCCGAAGAATTTTGTTCTGCGGTCGCTGGATGATAGCTCTGTTGGAAGCAAAAACGCAGCCCCACACTTGAACTCCATATGTTCAGATGGGGCGTAGAATTGTTTGATATACCTCTTACTGTATAAGTTTAGAGGCGACTTTCTGCCAATTAACCAGTACATCTGATTCATTTTGCGCTGTAACTGATGTTTCTTTTACCTTCGCGAATCAAGATGAATGCCTAGGTGCTTGAACATTATTTATGTATATATTGCGATTCACATCAACAGGTTGAAGCGTGAATCATGGATAGATGTTTGTTCATTTAACTTGATTTTCCGATCTTGCATTCATCTAACTATGTTGTGAAGGTGTCCCTGAACTATATCTATTACCTCTATTTGGGTGTCTCTGGTTACCATGATGACACTATTATCTGCATAAGTAGCAGTAAAAATCCCATCTGAGTTTGAAATGTCAGCTGTATATAGTGTGTACAACACAGGACAAAGGACACTTCCTTGTTGTACACCAGCGCGTATAAGTTGAAAATTTAAATTCGCTACTTCATATATTACTCTGAAGCGCTTATTTTCCAACTAAGCAGTTGGTAGAAGTATTCTGACTGCATTGCGCTTAATTTATGAAACAAACCTTTATGCTATACTCGGTCGAATGCCTGTGTCACATCTAGGAATACAACGGCACAGTACTTTTTTTTCTTCGAGTGTTTTTAAGATGTACTTAACAACTCGATGCACTTGGTTGATTGTTGAATGATAGCTACGAAAAACAAACTCATCAGGTAACTGGGCTTCCATCAGTTGCTTAAGTCTTTTCAAAAGAAGTTTTTCAAGTAATTTTGATAGAACGACAGTGATATCGGCCGGTAAGACTTCACATCTTCCGCTGATTTCTCAGGTTTCTTCAGCATGATGATTTGAGCCGTTTTAAAAAGAGCCGGTATATACTGGAATCGAAGACAGACATTAAAAAGATATGTAATTTTTACAACCGCCTTTTTTGGTATTTCCTCTATTATTGATGGTGAAATTTCATCAATCCTAGGAGTTTTTTTTTTTTTTTTGGATTGATATTATCAATCTTAATAGCTATTTCCATTGGTGTAATATATCGAATTTGGTGGCCGACATTCCACCGTCGTGTCAATGTTTGATGAGATTTCACGCGGCTGAAATACACTGGTTAAGTGCTGTGCAAAAAGCTCAGACTTTTCTTCATCTCTACGGACCCATCTTCCGCAATCATCTTTTAGCGGTGGAATTTGGATCAGATGTCGCTTTAATTTGCGAGTTGCACGCCAAAGGATATATCTTTATGCTCATTCGGACTCAGGTTTTTCAAAAAGTTATCAAACGTTCTTTTCTTGATTTTTTTATTAAGAAATTTAGCTGATTGCTAATACGGTTAAAGGTATTTTTATCTTCAGGTTTTCTTGTTCTGTGTCAGTTACGCCTTGCTTGTCTTCGCTCTTTAATTAGCCGCCTGACCTGCAGTGGATAGCATTTTTCTTGTGTAATATTGTTAACGACTAGTGTTGCTGCAATCTCCGATTCGCGTATTATATCCACATAGCGTTGACACTGCAGTTGCAGTTTCTGTTTTGTTTTGAGATTTAAATCTATATGGGAATTCAGTTCAGATCTAAACTGATCCCAGTTTGTATTTTTATTAGTCGACATCCGGCGTTTTTGCTTTCGTATTACAGTGTTACTAAGTGATAGTAACACAAGTACATGGTCAGATGTAAGTTCATCATAGTTCTCACATAATTTGCTGAGACATTTTTGATTATGTAAAAATCTATTAGATCTGGAACCTTGCTCGAATCAGAAAGCTAGTATGTTGGTTTTGTAGATGATTGAACTTCACATGATTTCTTTATAGTTTCTTCGATATACTTAAATATATATTATAATTATAATTGTTGTGTACATTTGGCCATTTTTACTTTCTTTTAATTCCGTTTGGAAATAACTTTTATTCTATGTACAATGTTAAACACTTTTTTTTTTTTACATTTTGTGTTTTAAGGAGTTTAACTTTCTTTTTATTTGTTTAACATAGTTAATTATTTTATAATTTTATATAGACATTTTGTAGTTCATATTGTGTTAACTTTCTTCTACTTTATATATTCTGTAGCTGTGTTCTTAATTGTACTGGAAATTACGGTTATTGCACGAAAGGGAATAGTTTTTTCGTTTCCAGACAATGAAAATTTAAAAAAATAAAAATAAAAAAATAGCGACAGACAGTTATTGCTAGACAAAATTTCATACCTTCTAAAAGTATGTGAATTGCATTTTAGAAGTGAAGATATCGAGTTAAAGTTGTAATGAACAAAACAGGTAATATTCGAAATATTTAAAGCATATTCGTTTAAAATGCTATACCATGTATTTTCCCAAATTGTATAAAATATTTATCTCAAACCTTGTCAGTTTAACAGCGAGAGTAGAGATGTAAAACTGTAGCAAAATGAAAACCAACAGTTGTTATTAGCTTTAGCCGAAAGTAAATCTACAAACATGGTTCCGTGTAAATAGTAAAATGGACATTTCATTTTTTAAAATAGATTATAAACCTAGATACAACTAAACGTTATTATTTGGACATAACTTTTCACTAGAATTTGAAAAGTTAAAATCCTGTCAAATAAATAACATTGATAATTGCTTAAAAAAAATTTACGAAAACTTTTAGGAAAAGTAATATTACGCACATTATTAATCATGTTATTGACGTACTTGATTCTATGGAACGAAATGACACTAATAATTTTTTATCCGATCGGTTGAAACTTAAAATTACACCAAAAGAAAGGTATCCGCTATTCTAATAATACACTTATATTCTTTTCAATTAACAATAAATTTCCTCGTGCTTATAAGTATTTAAATTCAAGTTTTTTAATTTTGCCTCATTTTTCGACAATTAGAACTATTTACAGTGAATGTTCATCTGATTCAACTTTTGAGTATAGACATTTATTTCTTTTCTTGTAATGTTTTCAAATTTCTAGACGATCATGAAAAACATGTAATGTGTATAGATGAAATTCCTATACAACCTTATGTTGACTACAAAGGAGGACGTATTGTTGGATTTTCAAGTGATAACAAATCTTTATGTACTTCTGCGTACACGTTTATGATTTCAACTATAACATGTAATTTTAAGGAAGTTATTCATATTCACACGACAAATGCGATGAAAAATTTGAATTTGAAAAAGTAACCTCAGAATTCAGTTCCTTTAAATGTTGTCATCCGAAAAATTCGGTAGATACAAATTAAGTTTTTTTTTTTTTTTTAAAGTTATGAGGAACAACAAAAGAAACGCGGCAACTCATTTAATCCAGATATATTTAAAGTACACTACAAAAATACGCGAGGCTACGTTGTGTCGTGACAACAAAGCGATTACAGTCAGGTCTGTCGCGTGTGGGTATGTGTGTTTATAGCGCCATATTATAATTGTTTTGTACGCTACTTACATTATACAACAAAATATGTATAGGTAAGTAGTCGCATAAATTGCCCACCAACCTATAGCGGTTGAAGATAAATTATGATGATATTTATTTGTGACGACGACTTTGAAGGAGTTCAAAGTGAGTTACCTACTATTATATATTTAGCTGGCTATTGTTTTTATGCAAACATAATATGGTAACCGATAAATAATTAGTTGTAGAAAAACAATACAATTTAATATCAACTTTAAGCAAGTGTGGTTTGTTATTCCCTAAAAATAATGTAGTGTATGTAGTTTTAATTACATAATATTATTTTCAACACAATTTTACAGCTTCATAAAAATGAATTTTTGCGAATTCATTATAATAATCAGTTTATTATTAATTTGTTCTTTAATTATTTCCACGTTCATGAATCAGTAACCATTGAACTTAACCAATGTCGATGTACATGAGATCACTTTGCAATTGATTATAACAAGCGTGATAAATATATTACTAAAAAATTATTATCGAAAATCAAACGTATTTGGTAAAAATAAAAAACGAAAACTTCAGACATTAGTAAATAAATAGTTATATAAAATCTAATGGATCTTGATTTTAAATTTATTTACGATATTTTTAAATTATATTTTAGTGCGAAAAGCGTCAACTTTTTATGCTTTGCCCTTTAATTTATGAATAATTTTTGTTTGGTCTTTCTTTCAAAATAACAAAGACGTAATAACTTTATAGACGTTAAGTTTGTTACAGTTTTTTGCATTATATCTATTTTTTATGATCTTTGCTGAAATTTCGTTTTCTATTTAAAAAAAACTAACGTGGTGCAACTGAAGATTTAGTTCATGACTGGCAACCTCGTTTAAACAGGAAAACTTCAATTAATTTAAAAAACACCCACTAAATTCACAATTAATTTACATTGCTTTTAATAAAGGAGAGCTAGTATCGCAATTTTATAACTATTCTTGAAACTTGAAAAATCAAGCCATCAGACCTTATTATTTCGGTGGCAACGGCCTAACCCATAATCTATGCTTTTACTTACTGTTCATAGTACAAGACTTCCAATTGTATGTTGCAATTGGATAAACTAACATTTAATTTGGTTTCATTTGATAATAGCGATGGCCTTTATAGGCGTTAGTAAGTCTGCCGATGCAGTCTTAGCCATGTCAATTCTTCTTTTGTTTTCTTCCTCGCACTGGGCTCTTTAACCGGGATGTATTACCTTTTCTTCTACATCTCTCATGATCCCTACTTGTAGGGGCAGATTTTTTTTTTGTTTGTTTTGTATTTTTATCATAATTTAGGAACATTTTTATCGAGTTAACTCTTTACTAAATTTATATATAAAATATTGTATTTTTATTATATATATATATATATATGTATGTATGTACATGTGTGACACGTAGTTCCTTTATGGTGATGTGGTGTATAATATTTACCAGTGTTACTAAATTTATATATAAAATATTGCCTTTTTATCATACATATCTACATGTGTGATGTGTAATTCTTTTATGGTGTTGTGGTCTATGGTTACCAGTGCACTTCATAACCTTGACACATTTGCCTGTATGTGGGTTCCTTTTAATATAGCGCACAACCGGATTGTACTTTATTCATTGAAATCATTTATTCGATTTCTGTCATGTGTAACTCGAAATGATGATGCCGCGCGAAGTGATTAAGCTGAACTAATCGCGAAACGTGATATTGTATTTTAATTAGTAAATAGTGTGTATATACGTATTATTTATTATATACTTTCGATTAGGGTCGAAAGAGAAAAAAATAATAATAATTTTTGTAAATTTATCTCTCCACCGATACTTCACTATTTTCCTCAGTTGATGCAATGTAATATATGTGCAGCGCTCGTGATAAGATACGGTTAACACGAAAAATATCAACGAAACCGACATAAAATGCTAATTTAATGTAATGTCAGACATCAGAATTTAATTAATATAACGAAATGAAATGGGATAAAGTATCGATTAGTACGAAAATATGGACCGAGATGTGTAATTTAAACATTTAAAATAAAAATAATTAAGTTTTAAATGTTTCATATTACATATTTTTAACCACTTTCAATTTATCAACAACATTTTTATTTGAGAATCTGTGTAAAATACGTGAATTTTTTATTTCGTGTATTAAAATATCGTCTAGCGACCGTTTTTACAATTACTGGCATCACTGATGGTATTCATATTGTTTTCTTTGCCGTTTCGGCCGTTTCCTATTATGTGTAAAAAATTTGCAGAGTATTCGGTTAATGTCTGAAAGTTTGAGTTTTATTTAATTAACGAGCAAAATGAAAGGCGATAAAATATGGCATTATCAAGTGAAATTAATTACTGTCATAAGTAAATTATTATTGATACAATGCTCGAATTATTTTGATAAATGATTTGAATTTTAATTTACTTTAAAAAAATTTTGTTTTTAATTTAATACTTTCTCAGATTAACTTTTATTTGTATAGATTAATTATAAAAATTATAAAATTAAGTAATTATGTAATTGTAAAGTTGTTAGTTATGATTTTATGAATGATTTGCGCTTATGTTAATGCAGAGTGTTATCAGTTTTAGCTTTTAATTGAAAGAACACGAATTTACAAAACGTAATATAACTTGTATCGTTGAAAATTTTTGTATTTTGTAAATTTCGATTTTGAATTTATGTAAAGTGATATAAAATTTAGGTTACAATTTACGAACGAGATATTTTATTCATTTAAAAACAATTTTTATTTCGTATTTATTTAAGCGTCTGAACCAGTTGTATACTTGTTAATGCATTCAGATTTCAAACAAGTAATATGAACATTGTAAATATATTTTTACCGCTTATGTTTGTTCATTTTTATATTTTTTATGCTATTAAGAGCATACGACGTTTACACAATTACAGTAATTTTGAATATTTTGTAATTTTTACGGTGTTTTTAATTTAACTTTAAAACTTTTAATTATAAAAATACCTTATATATTACAAAATTAACAATAACGAACATTTCGTCTTAATATTCACATCAAAACTGTTATTAGGCGTATACATACACGCGCATATGTTTTATATATATATATATATATATATATATATATATATATATATATATATATATATATCATAACGTTATAATAGGACGAAGATTAGAACGTGAATCTAATTACGCTTAAATTTATATCTATACAATCTTTACATCGATTAGCCGTTTGATAGCAGTTTTTCTGTTTTCATTGAAAATATCCAAATGAAAAACTTATCAAATTCGCTGACGAAGGGGGAAATATTTTAATTCTGTAACGATTTTAAAAGTTTTAGATTATTATTATAATTTAAAATTAAATCGAGGGAAATAATAATTGGAATAATATTTATATTTAATCTTTTTTTTTTTTTATCGCAGTAAAATAGTTTGAGTCTGGGGGGGTTTATTTTGTAATTTACGTAATGTGACTCAAAAAGCGAAAGCTTTCGGCGATGTATATTGTAGAAAAATGGTGTTTTCGATATGCTACCTGACTTTTCGATTGAAAATATGCGGGGAATTTCTACAAGTCGAAACGGATAATCTACAGTCTTAAAGTAGCCATATTCAAAATTATTCAAATAAAAACTTATAATATTCGGTATTGATTTCAATATTGATCTAAAAACTACTTTAAATCAAATGATTCTGTTATAAGACTGATACGCAGAATCGATATGTCGACAATTACATTTCAACTTTTTGTAATCGATCAAAAACAATCGTGAGAAATTATTTTTATAACAACGAAATGTGTATATATTACGAGTAAACAAAGGAACGTGTGAATATCGCTTTGTAAAAACTGTATTAATATTTACATGTTTCATTCATGGTATTGAATAAATACGAAAATATCGGAAATGATGGTATAATCAGAAAACATTCGAGAAGGAATGCCTGTTGAACCGACAAAGAACACAAAAAGGTTTGCTTCACGGAAGTCATGCGGTACAATGCTAAAATCGGAAACTTTGAACAAGTATGGAGTAATATACAAAACAAATTTTGAATAATATTTATGATTTTGTGAAATAGTCTAAATTTACATCTTCCACGTACGGTGAAAATTTTCAGACAAAATTTATCTTCTACATACACTTTTCCGTCAAAATGACGTTATTTTAAAACCTGCATCTGAATGTTCTACCATAAGATATCGGAAGAAACAGTTTTCTTTAACCACTCTTTTTTCTTGTTGTAATAATCCGCACATATACTTTTGAATATGCTTTAAATAAATGTTTAAAAATTATTGCACGAATCGAATGGTACATCTGTTTCTAATGTTTATAACGTTATGAAGGAATAAATATTTTCGAAAGCTTTATCAATCGTTAGTACAGGCTTAAATGTATTAATGTAATACGAGATTTTGTCGGATTCCAGTAATTGAATATTTTTCTTCTTTTTTTTTTTTTTTTTTTTTTTTTCGGTGTGCTGATTTAGACATCATCATCAGAGTGGTTTCATTTTGGAAAAAGATAGTATATAATAGTTCTATACTAAACTACACATCCCTTTTCTCGGCTGCGACGTTTATTTGTTTTTTCTAGAACTTTGCTCTTATCTTTATTTCCTTTTTTTTTTTTTTAAAGTGTGGATATACATCAGTTCCTAATGATCTTTATGCTCCAGCTGAATAACCTTGTGAGAGACTAAGGAGAGTTCTACGCCAGTAGATGACGCGTCTTTAGCTAACGAGTCAAATATTTCTACACGTTCGAAATTATTAATCTTTAACAAAACTAATCCAATTAATGTATCTGATACATTTCATTCATTGTCTATAGTCGTTACCACGCTTTTCGAACGGGTCATAAAATAATTTCCGCAAAGGTTTAAGTTAAAATTGACAACACTCGTAATACTGCTGCACAATCCACCAGTAAATACCGAACATTTATTAGAATAATTTGTACATAGCATTGAAAGTTGGAATAAACACCGCTGTTCTTGTTCTTCGTGTTGACTGTGATCCATCTGTATAAATAAGGGTGTGCAATGGAAACCGTTCGGAAATAATATTATTGAAAGTGGCAACGGTTAGTGTAGAAGGATACAGATTGTAATTTTCAGGGGAAAACGATGAATTCTGTTTGTTGAAGAGGTAAAAATATGGTATCATAAATTGAAGAGGAGCTTGCGTGTACGTGAGAGACGTATCTGCTCATCATTTCGATGTTTAGGAATTATTGTGGATTCATGGTTATATTGATAAGCTATTAACAACTATCAATCGCGCTGTTAACATTTTACGTAATTTGCATAATACACGATGGGATGATGTTTATTCTGTTCTAACTGCACAAATCACTAATCCGAACTGAACTGGATTATGATTACATGTTTTATGGACATCAACAATATTGTTAAGTAAGTTGATTCGTATGAAAAATGAATGCATTAGGCTGTGTCTTGGTGGTGTTAAAAACACTTCGGTACCAGTGTTAATGACAGAGTGTAAGGCTTAGACGGAGTTATTTAGCCCTGAAGCTGCCGGATACGTAGGATGAATCGTGATCGCTTTCCTTTGTTTAATAGGTTCAGTCAAATCTATTGGCCTTTTTCAAATAGCAAAATACCCCTGCTTTATTCCGTTATAACAAGGTTGGTGGAGTTTTGTTGTTAACATCTTGATTATTTTTCTTATTGGCTTTCCTTTGATCTTGCCCTGTATTATCGGTAGAAATATAATTTCTTCCTCGATATTGTTTAAGAAGTATTTTTTTTCTTTTTGTCGTTTCTTTACATATATCTTCTATCAGCGTCATTTTGATTCCAATTTTACGGAGTATTTTTATATTTGTTATGCGCGCTATCACATTCTTCACAGTGTCCACGTTTTATGTTTTCCGCGTTCAGCGTCTACGTTCGATTAAGACATTTAAAAATTACCAAAAATAAATGTGTACATTACAGCGAATGCGAATGTACGAAGTGAAAGAACGGTCTTTTGAGAAATGTAGTTGTACAAGAAATTGTACGCGAAGATTTTATTTCATGCATAATTGTACGGTATTGCAAAGATATAAATAATTATATAGCGATTTATATCTGTTGTAGCATAAATAATAAATGAACGAACGATTCTTTGTTTTTCGGTATTTCTCATTTACCGCTCGGTGTAATCAGAATATCGAGAATAAGCATCTGCCTAGTTAATTCTGTAAGCAGCGGATGTTACATTATAATTTTAGACACAATAAAATATTCGATATAGTCGTCCGAATTTAGCGAAACCTACGACACAATTTTTTTCGTTAGTTTTCGATATTGTCGACTTCGATTTAGATATCGACTTAGTAGCGCCCCCCTACTACTAGATGTTCGATATGAAGCGATGTCATCACCTATACAGCATCAGTGCAAGCATTCGGCTAAAAAAGTTTTAATCGTTAAAAAGTTGACAAATAAAGTTGCTAGATATAAATCGACCTGAATCATGCGGCAACATACGCTATTAAAAAACGCTGAACAAATACGATGAACTCTTTACCAGGATGCAAATCACTTTTACGCGGCGAAAGCTGATTCAAACTAATATTGTGCTTCTGATTCATTTTCGGCTAGTATTAGCAGTAGGCGAGGCTACTCAGCCGACATCTAATCCGCTCTGATCGATAAGGTTACAAAATTACCAAAAAATCCGCAGAAAAAAAATTGTCAAAAAAAAAACAACAACAAAAACAAAATTGTATTTCTATCACTAAAATATTACTACGCTCATGATAAGAACGTGATACGTCCGCGTCTACCAACTTTTTTTTTTTTTTTTTTTTTTTTTTTATTATAAAGATTTTATTGGAACTGTAAAACTAATTATTACCATAACTAATTATAGGAGAATTTCACATGTAGTTAAATTATTTTATAAAAAATAATAAAATTAAATATGAATAAGATCCAGCTGATGTTTTCTTTTCAGCCGTCGGATATCATTAGAATCATCTAATAGTAAGATTGCTTCAACGTTCGGACGGAGGTGAAGGCGATTAATGTAGCTGTTTGACTTCTGGTGGATAATAACAGGAACTGGATCGATTTTGAGATCGATACGAAGTTGGGCGTTCGAGACAAACCAAGGTGCACTTGAAATCATACGCATGAACTTGTTTTGAAATTTTTCGAGAATTTTGAGATTAGATTTGGCTGCGGATCCCCATATCTCTGCACCATACATGCTGGTCAGAAAATTGAAGTATAGATGAGCCTTTTGCTTTCGAGACTAAGCTCAGAATTAGACTGAAGGAGCCATCGAAAGTTGGAGAGCAGAAGGTCCAACATTTTCCGTTTTCATCTAATATGCTCGTGCCAATTGAGCTTACAATCAAGGTGCAGACCTAAATAGCGAGCACAGTTAGATACTGGAACCGGTTTACCATCCAAATAAGTTGGAATGTAACCATGGTTTCGGAGAGAAAAGTCTACTCGTACTGACTTGCTGTCATTTAATTTAATTTTTCAGGTATGAGCCCAAGTTGAAATATTGTCTACAGCTGTTTGAAGAATACATGCAGCTGTAACATAACTGCGACTATGTGAAATTATTGCAGTGTCGTCTGCAAAAAGACTTGTTGTTGTCTCAGGAGTTTGAGGAATATCCATAGTATAAAGTAGGAAGAGTATAGGATACAGAGCCTTGTGGAACACCAGCGCGAATGCTAATGTAGTGCGTAGTCGCTGATCCAAAATGTATATAGAACTGTCGATCAAGTATGACATGAGTAGTCTGCAAAAGCCCGGTGAAAAATATCTTTTAATTTTGTGAATTAAACCAAGGTACCAAACTTTATCAAAAGCCGCACTAACATCTAGAAAAACTGCTGTAGCAAATTCTTTGTTCTCAAGTGCTTGAGTTGCAGTATGTACAACACGGTGAATTTGCTCAACGGTTGCGTGCTTTTCACGAAATCCAAACTGAACATCTGGAATGTTTGTTTACAATTACTGTTCGAAGACGCTGCGAAATAATGTTTTCAAAGATTTTCGCAATGATAGGTAGTAGGGAAATGGGCCGGTAAGATCCAGGATCCTCGACTGGTTTCCCTAGTTTGTGAATCATGATCATTTTCGCAATCTTCCAAGTGCGAGGTACATACCGTAGACGAATACAAGCATTTATCATCGTCGACAGATAGACAGTACCCTTCTTTGGCAGTTCTTTGAACACAACAAGAGAAAGCCTATCGTGTCCCGGTGATTTGTTAGACTTTAGGCTATCAATAACCTTGGCTACTTCGAGGGGAGAAGTTGGTTTAATTCTGCCATTAGATGTACTAGGACAGGAACGAGCTATGACTGAAAGAAAACTAGTTCGTTGTTTGACCAAATGCAACTTATAGGTTGATACTTATTTTTTGTTATAATATTTATTTAACGATGTTTGATTTTCTTGTAATTTACATTGTAAAAGAAGTTTATAATGTGTTTTATTGATTTAAAAATCGCAATAAAATGTAAATATATATTATACATATAAGTGATGTTCGAAGTTTTTGTAATAATAATCGTGTTTTCTCGGTATTTCGGACATTTTATTAAATGTATATGAAAATATAAAGAAAAACATTATCACGTATCAGTCGTTTTTAATAGATACGAAATTTTGGTTTTATTAACTACTTGTGTAATTAAGTTTTTTTTTTTTTTTTAGGGATCTAAATAATCCGAGTTTTAAATAACAACCTGCTGAAAATTCTTTCATATGCATGGTTACAATGTCAGTTGTTAAATCGGAAAAGTAATCATCGTGGAAGTGTGTATTTATAAATATAAATAGTATAGCATTCGAATAATCGCCACAATAGTAAACTAATGTCTGAAATAATTTCAGTTATAATTTCCTGATTTTCATTTATCAAATGTAATATGTATAAACGGTAACACTGAATCCGTCAGATTTTTTTTTTTAATAATTGTTATTGTGACTCGCTGCGAAATGAGTTTTTTTTTATTAAAAAACTAATATTTTTTAATTTCAATAATTAAAAAAAACAAACAGGCAAATTCGTTCGCTTTAAAAAATAAATTAAAAATGATTATCAGCTGTAGAGTATGTTATTTGTAGCTTCTGTGTTTGTAGATAATATTGTATATTTCCAATCGTGAAAACCTGTTCTAAACAGATGGATTTATGTAAACATTACACGTGAGTCGACGGAATAGAGAACATTTTTATACGATGTCCATTCTTTGTTTTTCTTTGAACCCGTTTGTACTATAAAAAGTACGCGTAGAATAAAGTAGAAACAAAAATGTTTAGTTAAATGGAAAGTTATGCGTCAATTAAGGAACGCCTATTTCGTGCGTCGCTTATCGCAGTAATATTTCCTTTATGTTACAGAAGAACGAGTTAGTTCAATAATAATCGGTATTAGTTAACGTTCGTGTTTTATAGCGTTTGTGAATAATTATTTATTATGCGTCTTAGATAAAAAGACAGCACCGAACGTTTTTTTTTTTTTTTTATTTTTCACGCATAATAAGTGTAAACATGAAATACAAGTGTATTTGCTTTTTATTTATTATTTTCTGCTTTAAACATACCCAGTCGTTATCTATCGAAGATGCAGAGGATATCATTTCATTAACGACGACTATTATAAAAAGCATTTATCGTTTATGGGAAGTAATCGAACCGACTGAAGACGATTCCGAAGAACAGGACAGCTTTTCGCTTGCAAATCGCAGGCAGCAAAAAATAATAAACGGAATTGATAAGCTGACTAATATAGTGGGAAATCTGGAAGATAATGTGGTCCAAAAATCGGCCGGTGCTATTAAAGAATTGGAGAAAAATATCGTTGATAAAATACGGTTCGATGGTAAATTAACGAATTTAGACGATACAGTAGACGGAATTCTATCGAATTACGAACAGTTTTTAGGTAAGTACAAGTACTAATAATTTTGTCGATTTTCTAAGTAAATTTTAGACTTTATTTATTCCGTATATTGAGCTTGTACGATTCGTTAACTTATTAAACTCAAAATAATTATGAATTTTAATTCAACAGATTCAAATTGTTATATAATATTTTCAGTTAAAATACGGAATTTTGCATTTTCACTAATTTTTTGCAACATCATTATAAAACGGGTTCGTCGATTTCGGCTATTTTATAAACATAAAAATTGCGCTGATTTATTCCTAATGTTTCTATGTGAAATACATACATCGAGCTGTTTAAAAGATGAGCATAACTTTGAGTGTGTGTTTTTTTTTAAATAAGCTGCGTTTTAAAGTATATTGTTCGGTGTAATTTGTTGAAAAAGTGATTATATATATATATATATAGTTTATTGTTTATTGTTATGTCTACCACGCACGACGAAATTATTGTCGAATGTAAACAAATATTTTAAATAGCCTTATATGATATTATGTTTATATCGTATGGGAGATACGAAAATATAAACATTCAAATAATTTTCCATATTTATGATATTTAAATTTTATTTTAATTTAACACTAACTTAAATTATACTATAATGTAATTATCCATTTTACGAACGATGATGTTTCAAATGTAGTGAATTTACAAATTTTATTATTTCATATTCGTGCATACGACGTTTAATTATAATTACGTGTTTTATTTTTTTTTTTTTTTTAATTCCCATCTTTCTGTATATATTTTGTGGAATTAAACATCTCGAATTTGTTACAATTGTCGTTTTATATTCGGTAGTTGTGTACTGTTTAAATTTAGTAAATTTTTGTTTGTTTGTTTTTCTGTTTGATTTTTCGATTAATTTAATCCGATGTCTGATTTTATTCGTATGCTGGTTGGAGATTATTGAAAGGTTTATATATTTTTATAATTATATAATTACGTTATAGATTATTCAAATAAGTAGATGAGTTAATCTTTCAGCGTAATGTGATTGCAATCGTGTTGAAAAAGTTAGAAACAAGCTTCATTTTAGCTGTATTGCATCAGCGGATTTTTACGGTATATTTATATTTTCCGTTGTATAAGTTGTTTCGTTTTTATATATGATATAATTAAGTGTTGTCGAGTAGCATATGGGTTGATTAGAACACGCATATTAATTTAAAAATAAGTTAGAAAATTAAAAAAAAATGTCAGATTGTTAAAAACAATTATTAAAGCATCAAAGTAAATTTATTCCTTAAATTTGTTAAAACTTCGCGGTTCGTATTGTTATAATGAATTGTATTCTTGATATAAATCGTATCTAAATCCTGGATTCTAAGCTACTCTGGTCATCATCGTGCATGGGTTCTGATAATGTGAACATGTTTAAACTTTTAAAAACCATTACTTTTCATTTCAAAGTAAAGTAATATTTTTTTAGTTTACACGTTCAATTTGTCTTACTTTTATTCATAAGTATAAAGACGTTATTGATGTGGTCACTGCGTTGAAACTTTATCTTGTTATTTTAAAATGTTTATGTTTATATTTAAGAATTTAGCAGGTGATATCAAAACGTACGAAGTGTGTATGAGATTTTATTAGGTTTAGCTTTTAAATCGTATTTCTGTAATTTTAAAGCTAATTTATCTAGTTATAAGCAATAAGTAATTTTAAAAATTGTGTTTTCTTAAAAAATTTTTGTGTTTGTATATTTTTATATTTTATATTTTACTTTTGGACATCATACATTGCAACAGTAAATGAAAATCAGTAAACAAATATATTGATGTTAAATTTCAACAATTCAAAAGTAAACAGAACAGAAGCGGAACAACATTTTATGGAATATATTTTCACCACCACTATAAAATATTTTTAAGTAATTATTTTTAATTTATACTTTTAAAATTATGGTTTAAAAAAAAATCGTTCACTTGATAATGGCGTAAATGCCGAAAAGCTTTGTGTTTTTCCATAAGAAAATAAATATTAGTGATGTAACTAATTTTCAATTGATTTTTTAATAAGTAATTTGTAATAAATATATTAATATACTTCGTTTGAATTAAAAAATTACCTATACTGCCGCAGAGAGAGGAGAGTGAGGTTTTGAGTAGGAAATAAATTATTTATATTTACTGCTAAAGTTGTAAACAATGGTAAAACTATTAAATAAGCGATTTTTCGAAAACCATAAAATGCGGACTTAAAAAGGAAGTCATGTCATTAAACAAACAATTATATTTTGATGTAAATATATATATTTGTAACAAATTAAAATAAAAACAAAGTTAATCACTATAAAAATTATTTTATTAATGCAAGGCTTTTCAACAATCACGTCATTTTCAAGCATATACAAAAGTTTATATATATATATATATATATATATATATATATATATATATATATATATATATATATAGGGATTTTCACTATTATGTATGATTTTAAAATTGTTATTCTAAAAATCGCTATTACTTTAATCTTCTTTCACATTATTCCAAAATATTTGGCTAGTTTGTTACTTTGTTTACGTTTACTGGCTATAATAACTAGTATAACATTTTTTGTACCAATTCTAGTCTGGATTTTTTTCATTCATCTTATTCTAAATTTATACGTGAATAAACATAATTCTAAATAATTTATACGTGAATAAACATAATTCTAAATAATTTACACGTGAATAAACATAATTCTAAATAATTTATACGTGAACAAACGTAATTCTAAATAATTTATACGTGAATAAACATAATTCTAAATTTATAACGTGAATGAATTGGTTTTCGACTTAGTATTTCTTGTGTTTTGTGGATAACTTAATTATACAACTCCTAGTATATAGATAGTCGTGTGATTCGACTTCGGTTGGTATTATATTAAAAACCGTACGAAATTGACAAATTATAAATTATAGTCGGTAAATAATTAATGAACAAGATTACGGCAATATGAATACGGACTTCGAAGAGAGGTTGTTCGGATAAAATTAGAACTAAAATAACCTTACCAATATGTGAACATAAATTTTGCTGTATATCCATTTTGTGACAGAGGATTAGTAATTGCGTTTCTGAAGTCGATAGATGCCAGAAATGGAAATAATCGTCAAGATGATAGAATTGTCTATATGAAAGATTTTCTTATCTATTTATATGGAAAAATTATGTAGTCTCGCATGTACATATCGATAAAGCCTATTTTCTTTTTGTAATAATGTTTTTAAAATACATTCAAATGTTTTAATAAAGTAAAATAAATGTTTTAATACGATAAGAAATACTTCATTCGTTTAAAATTTTTAAATAGACTGACTGTGTCGCGAACATTTACACAAAAACAGTTATATTTTACACGTAGGATGTGAATGCTTAACGGTTGACTTCATTTAATTCAAAATAATTGCATTTATTTGTTTTTAAAAAATATATATACATCCTCCCCGATCACTAACTTTCGCCATACATTGTTTAATTAGTTTATATTTTATATGATTATTTTATTTTATGTACTGATATAAGATGTAAGCCGGTTCTTGATCTGGTTTGATAAGGTTATAAAATGATAATAATTTTTTTTATGAAATCTTTTTTGTGGTCACCATATATTTCACATTGCCACATAACATGTTCAATTGAGCCAATTTTTCCGCATGCGCATAAATTACTCGATATTATATCCTGTTTAAATTTTTACGGAATTCTTATATACGGTCGTTCAACATATATATCGTACAAATTCGCCGTCCATTTTATTTGTAAATCACGTTTTCTTCTGTATAGTTTTTTGAATTTCAAAATATTTCTTCCTAATATTTCCACTGATCTTTTTATATTGTGTTTGCCATTCATCGTTTATTATCCGCTTTATATGAGGTATATATTCCATCCGTGGTGATATTTTAATTTTTTAAGAATTACTGAAACTTAATTTTAATTTCTTGTCCCTCTCATTTCAAAGAAACATGCAAACGTGTGCAAATATAAAACAATACATTAAATAATTAATATTTTGTTTATTTAATATAATTATTAAAATGAATTAGGGTGGGAATAAGTGAAGAGGTTAATGTAAATAAGAGAGTCTTATGAAAGATTAATTTATTATCTCTAGTGAATTTTATGATTTTTTTTTTTTCATAACGAAAATAAATAATTGGTATGCATATATACAGGTGTAAAAACTTATGTTTACATTTTATAACAATGCTTTATTCTATATTTATTTCGCTGACACTTGTCAATTATCTAATTTTTTACATATGCGTATTTTGTCATTCAAATGGTATATCTATACCGTTTATACGTGGAAGATATATTTAGAATTTCATATTTAATTTGTGTATGCTATTATATACAATTAAGTATGCGAATTAATTTCTTTTATTTTTATTTATGGAATTAGAGATCACGGTTTAATCGAGCTGAACCATGACTTGTAACCGAGCTATAGTATTAATTAGAAAATGAACTCGTACAATAACAAGATTTATTATTATTAAAAATTGATTAGTCACGTGTTGTAATTACATGTGCAACTTGTTGTAAACAAGTGAATATTTATATAGGACGAGAGTTGTTAGAAATAGTTCTTATTTTAGGTATGGATCCATTAGTTCAGATGTTATCGTAAAGTTGGAGGAAAATAATATTTTTGTATTTTTGGGGTTAAGTAAGAATATTACATTTTTATTAAAGATGAACTTTAAAAGAATATTACCACGCATGTTGGTTTAATGTGAACCCTCAGAGAGGGGATTAGTATTGACGTTCGAATAAAGATCACAGGAGATGATAGTTTTGGAAGCAATGAAGGTCGTATAGTGTAATATTTTGGTATGGGGAGAAATGTAAATATTTGTTAATATTACGGGGACGAAGATAATTTTGTTGTATAAAACTGGAAGTAACTGAAATTTGAAGACTGGATGTCTATAGGTGTGTAAGAAACAGAATCGTAGATAATAATTGTTGTCCCGCTGCAAGATTTTGTTTTAAGAAATGAATGATCTTCCAGATAAGGTGAATATAATGCGTTGAAGTGAGTTTTTTGTAAACACAAAATTAATGATTTGAACTTTGGAATTATTAATTGGATTTTCTCAATATGACGCTAATAGATCCGGCAGTTCGTGATAAAGCTTAATATATTTGAACACACTGTTTTGATAGTAAGATAGGTATTTACACGTATTTAGCATAGAGAGAGAGATACGATGACAAACGCTGCACATTTTATTTATGAAAATAATTTGCCTCGCCTGAGTCATGTTCATTGCTGCTTCTGCTGCTACGTTTTATACAATTTCAGTGCTAACACGCAGAGCACCTTCTCCTTGTAGTTGTAATATACGTTTGTTTATTTATTTATTTAATATATTGTTTTAGTTTATCTCTATTTTTCTATTTGTTCTGTGTCGTGAAATATAAATTGCGATAAATTAATCGAATATCGGCTGTATGATTTATCTTACTTTAAAATAATGGCGACAAATGTAATTTCAAAAGTATTTGTGAAAAATTAAATCTCGCTGATAAGCACTGGCTGAAATTATTTTTCAAATCGATATATTAGTATTTGTATAATTTATGTAATTTAAATTGAATTTGTAAAACGACTACAAACAACATTTACAAAGACACCAAAAATCTCTTTATTTTCCAACGTTGTAGATTTTTGATAATATTGCAAGCACGTGATACATATAAGAAACACATACGTTGGAAACGCCCTTGAATAAAATACAACATATACTATAATAATAAATGTATACATTATTAAAATTATTATAAAAAAAATTATTAATTTTAATATTATAAGTTTAAACTCGAATAAAAAATACGAATATTTATTTGCGTCTCTCTGATGAAGTCGGAATTATTTTATCTTAAAACTTGTTAAGAACATGTTTCAATGTCGTTTAAAAGGTTGCTGCAAATAGTGAAACAGGTGATTTCGTAGGGTTTCGAAATGGAGGCTATATAAAGTGTTGTTGCCTGAGAAAAATAACATTAAATTTACGAGTAATGTAGAATTTGATAAAGCGAAGGTTTATAAGAATATGATGTGAGGTATGTAAACAATTTGGTAAATGATGAAAAAGAGAATGAGAAAGAGGTTAGTGAGAATGAGGAAAATGAGTCAGAAGGAACAGAAAAGCGGCAGAGGATTATACCAAAGAAATTTAATGATTAGTTTTCAGTTCGTTCTTTAGGTAGAAAATAGTTATTTTTATATTTGTCTCTAATTTATTTAAATTTTTGGTTATAATCGTGCTATTATTTTTTTTTTTTTAATTGAAAACATTATATTTCCTCACGGACCCGATATTGATAGATTATTAAAAATATCGTAACTAGAATTTGACATTTATAGATTTACACGAATCATTCGATAACATCGATCGGAAAATATTATTTAAAATTTTAAAATAGAAAAAAATGTAGACTGAAGAGATGGACGGTTAATATTACTACACGTATATATAATATAATAAATAAATAAAAAAAAAAATTGATGTTAAAAAATACAAACTAGAAGCTAAAATACGGAAATTAGTAAGGTAAGAATGTCCTCTTTCGCCGTATTTGTTTAACGTGTGCAATAGAAGAACCGATAAAAAATCATGAAAAATAAATCAAAACGAGTAAAATTAAACGCGATGCAAATCCACTGTATACGTTTCGCGGATGATACTGCTCTATTGACGGAATCAGAAAAGGATATGAATAAAATGCTTAATCAGAACAATTAAATATTAATGAAGATCGCGGTAAAAACACGCTAAATAAAAGGATAAACATAGAAATAGATAATACTCAATCGGAAGAAGTCGTAGAAACACGTTACCTAGGAAGTGTGATAATGCAGGATAAGTATAACAGATATTAAAAGGTTAAGCTAAATGTAAATTTAATAATAATAATAAAAAAAAAAAAACAAACAATATTGAGGAACAAGACGTCTGAAAAAATTTGCAAAAACAACGGTCGTCAAAATTGGTGCTTAACATGGCAGAAAATAAATAAACTGAATGCAACGGAGATGTGTGTATCTGGCGCAGAATATCTTGGAAAGAAATGAAAATAAATAATGAAAACCTAAAAGGTGTATATTAAAAAAAGAAGTTTTTGATAAATCATATAGAAAAGAGGAAAATAAAACTGTTTAATAATTTTATAAAAAATATAATAGAAGATAAAATTATATTTAAAAGGCCAAAGACATCGATAATGAACAGTGTATACGATCGCTTGTCAAGGACTTCAAACACTGGCTACCAACAGGACACAATGGTTGCAGCGGCCAGGCACTTAGTGAATAATAAAACAAAAAAAAAATAGAATTTGTATAGATTTTTTTTTTTTAAATTAAAATTGTGTCGCGTACAAATTAATCTGCGTCTTAATCCGCATTTAATTGAATTCTGTACTATATAAATTTTGGTGATAGTGTGTCGAAAGCGTTTTAAGTTTATAATACGAAAAAGTCTCCGATTAATATTATATTTTGTTTTATCATCGATTACTTGATTTACGTAATAATCACCTAATGAATATCATTTTAGAAGTGATAGCATAATCACGATTATATGTATATATTATATACTTATTTTGATTTATTGCGACGATTTAAAAAAAAATAATTAGTATATCGATGATAATATTATCGATTATGATAATATCTTGGTCAAAGTTACAATAAGTACGGCGGATTGATTCGTATTTCGGAAAATGGAACGTGCTGTGCAGATAACTGACACTGGCATGCGTCGCACAGTGGAAGGAGTTTGTCTTACGGAACATTTGTCGCCTGCTAGATTGTGTGCCCTATTCGTAAACGGGCCAAAACAATCTCTTCCTTTTGATTTTGTTGGAATGATAAATGTCATGTATATAACATATCGGTTTGATCGTTTGTAATTTAGTTTCTTGAAAGTGTTATTACATTCTGTTTGTCAGCGGTCCTTTATTTTATTTTTTTATAAATTAACTAACGTGAACATGTTTCGATAATGTTAAGAAGAAGTATATTTCTGTAAAGTTTCCGAGGGTCGGATATTTAATTCCGTACATAACTTTAGGAAATGAACTGATGCAGGTTTCGGTGTTGTTGGCTTTGGATTGAATAATTTAGCTTGAATTATTAAATTTATGTGGGTCGGTTATTTCGAGTTGGATGCTAGTTTGAAGAAGTATTTCAGGGTTAACATGCTACGGCGATTTGTAAGGCTGAATAGGTTTGTTTCCGCTAGGAAATAAGGTATGGGACTTGTTTTCAGGCAGCCTGTGGCCGCGTAGTATATGGAGATTTTTCTAATCTGCTTGGTTTTGTACTGTTATACAAGAAGTAGCATTAATGCCTGCTCAGCAAATCGTGTGCGTTTTTAACGTATTTTATTTTTACTTTTTTTTTTTAACATTTGGTATACAGTAATTGGATATGGTACATGCAGGATAGTTTTCTGTTCAAAGTAATTTCTAAAATTTTTATTGTATTAGTAATTTTAATAGGTTTATGATATATATTTTGATGTTACACGCAGGATACGCTGTTGTATGCTAAAAGTGATGTATTCTGTTTCGGTCACAGAAAAAGTTAATCTTTGTGAATCTGTCCATTTCAAGACTTCATTAGTATTCTATTGGAGTGTTGCTTCGATAGTTTGGTTGTTTTTTCCCGGCAATATGTGATCACATCATTAACATACAGAATGTGTTGATGGTGTTTTTTGAGGTGTGTCGTTGATGTCAATAGTAAATAATGTTTAACGATCGAACCTTGCGGTGTATTATTTTCTAGGTCTCGTGTTTCAAATAAGATGCTGTTTAGTCTCACTTGAAATGTTCTGTTTTGAAGGAAATCGTTTATATACATTGTCAGCACATCTTTTATTTCCCACTTTATTGAGTATCGAGTACCTCTAGATTAGTTCGGAAGCTTTCTCATAATTAAAGCTGATGACTACTGTGAAATGTTTATTTAGGAAATCATTGCATATATGTTGTTATAGTTTCGAAGGGAATCTGTTTTACTTTTATTTTAAAAGAAACTAAACTGTGCCAGGTGTAATATCTTATTAACCACAATCCCACACATTGATTGTGGGTCCTCAATAAAAAAAACAAAATTATTATTTTTTTTATCACCAGTGTCTTTTAAAGATTTCTCCTTCCCGTTTTAAAAAAAAAATATTTTGTCTGCTAACTTACTCATACAATCATACAAGTAGCTAACGAGATAGGACTGATATACGCGAATCCGCTAGTAATAATTCTGAGCCTAAGATATTTCCGGTCGCAATAACGTAAACTCTGATTTTTATATTATCATAGATATTGTGAAGTATTGCTTAATTTTTGGTGGTGTAGATTTTAAGACTTGCGAATATATATATATATATATATATATATATATATATATCACGCGGGAATCTTTATTAATCCTTCTATCGAATGCAAACGGTCTTAGCAGGCACTTCGAAGAAATCAACCATACATTACATGATAAACATATAGACATAGCACTTATCAGTGAGACTCATTTCACAAGTAAAACTAAATTCACTATATCTGACTATATTACCTACAGATATGATCATCCCAATGATGAAAGACATGGAGGTACAGCTATACTTATACGCAATTCAGTCAAACATCATGCTATACATTCAGTCTGCACTCCAGCAACCCAGATTACCGTAGTCAATGTTAATACTGAGGAAGTTAGCTTTAATATAGCATCAGCATATTGTACTTCAAAATTCAAAATCTCTTCTGATCAGTTTCAGTTACTGTTTAAACAACTTGCTCCACAGTTCATTGCAGGAGGTGATTTTAATTCAAAACACCAACAATTTAGATGTAGAATCACTAACCCACGTGTAATTCAATTTCTCAACTGTGAACTGAAAAATGATTACATAATTACATCCCCAAGGCAATCCACATACTGGCCAACAGATATTAACAAGAAACCCGATATTCTAGACATATTCATTTCCTCAAACCAGTTTAAAAATTCTATCGAAATAAATAATTATTTTGACATCTGTTCTGATCACTCGCCTTTATCGTTAACAGTATATCTACGACTTCATATAAGCCTCCAGCAAGGCTCTACATACACGAGAGTTAACTGGGACTTGTTCCGTGAACTGTTAAATCAGAATGTGTCGTTAGATGTGCGCTTTCAGAACCCTGATAAAATTGATTCTGCAGTTCGAAAATTAGCGATAAATCAGCTGCCAGACGTGAATGGCATCGAACTAGATACCCATCTTCTAAACATCAGTATAAAAAACTATGTTCCATACTTAAAATGCAGCTCCGTAACCTCAGGAATGAATAGTTTCATAACTACGCTGCATCGTTATCAGCAACAAATAAAAGTTTATGGTGAGCTGCAAAAAGTATGCTTAATTATCGAGAAGGTTCTCATCCATTGCAGTTAGATAATGGTTCTTGGACTAAAGCACCCGTAGAGAAATCTGCAACTTTTACAAAATATCTCTCTTAACTCCTCATCAGGACAATATGGATAATCAACATGCTATGCACATTTCACAGGAGCTGAATGCATCACTCCAATTATCACCACCTATCTCATCATTTAGTCTAGCTGATGTAAAATACACGATACAACGTTTGAAAACTAAAAAAAGCTCCGGGGTTTGACACCATCACTTCTGATATTCTTAATAATCTACCAAAACGAGCTATCCTCCTACATACATATACGTATATATATATATATATATATATATATATATATATAACTCGACATTACGAGAAATGTATTTTCCGCTTGAATGGAAGTTTTCGATCATTAAAATGGTACTTAATAAATCTTGTCAAGAAGTATCATCATACCGGCTAATCAGTTTACTGCTTATTTTAGGAAAGGTATTAGAGAAATTAATATTAAAACGTCTTTATCCAATACTACGTGATCATAATGTCGTCCCCGATCACCAGTTCGGTTTCAAAAATGATCACTCTACTATTCATCAGTGTCATCGTGTTGTTGATATGATATCATCCGCTTTCTAGGAGGAGCAGTACTGTAAGTATATTTATGGACGTTTCTCAAGCGTTTGATCGTGTGTGGCATGATATTTATGTTAAAAACGTTTTTACCACACCTTTTTAACTATTTAAGGACACGTTAGAATGGAAATTTTTGTATATCATGAAGAAGAAGAAGAAGAAGGAAAAACATTATTTGATACCTTAACATTTATCTTAAAACTAGCGTTGTGTATTCGAGCAAGCGATAAAAAAATATAACATACAAATTCGATTATTAAGAAAGTAAAAATAAAGCTTTGATTTGATTTAATTTTATTATACCGGGAAGAAACAAATAAAAAACCTGTGAGAGAAACGAAGAGAATACGGCAATGCGACAGAGGGTAGTTAGACCGACACATATATATGATCACATGGGCAAGTAACTGTATTAATAAAAATAAACGCTAAATATGATAAAAATATCCTATGCTTGATTCTACGATGTTTATACGTAGAATAACGCATGTATAGTTACGAGTAGGTAAGGTAAGGTGTATATTAACTTTAGTTACATATTTTGTACTTTTAATGAAAAATAATATATTCTACTAAGTGTATAGTTTAATAATATTACACGCTTGCCGTTATAATTATGAATCCTTACGAAAACATTCAAAATATTATAGATTATTTTTATATTACACACACACACACACATATATATATATATATATATATATATATATATATATATATATATAAAATATGTAATTAGGTCGTTATTTTTATTATTGATATACGATTTTTTGTTTTATTACTTCAATTGTGTAATGTTATCTTAGGAATATGGGGGGGTGTCATTTTTAAAGATTTACGCGGTATTAATAGTGCTGAACAGTGGTATATGCTCATCGTTAAACTTTATTTTTTATCAGTTACGATACATATTTACACAATGGAATATGCTTAATGATTATGTAAACTTTATCTCTCGATTTTGACGATTTACTTCATCGTTTTTAATATTTTCATTGGAATAAAATAAAATGTCTACCACGAATTACTCTCGTTTTTATAACTTAATTTTGTACATTGTGCATTTAAAAAAAAAACACACACATACAATAAATGAAACGCCATTCTGATTTATAATTATTATTATTTTATCTGCGAAACGTATTGGAGTATATTCAAAATTTTTATATCGATCAATCTTAGTAAAAATCTTCACGATATATTTTTTACGTTATTATATTTGAACAGTTTAAAAATGAATTCTTTAAATTTTTCTACTTATTTTCTAAAAAATCATAGTCCTGAAGTTGTTGTATACGAATTTATGTAGACGTTTTAATTTTTTCAGTAACACATTAATATTTTTTCGTGTAAAATAATTAAACAAAGTGCCTGGAGCATGTGTGAAGTACTATTTCACGTATAATACTGCTTTATAAATAACTACGTGTTGTTTAACACTTTTTTAAATTGAAATATCCTATGTCATCCGAGAATGCCTCTTGATATTAAACGTTTATATGGTACAGTGTGACTGAAAGGTTTAAAATCTTGTTAGCGAGATTTGGAAGTATTAAGAAAAATCACGATTACGATATGCCTTTATCTATCCACTCCTGGATGAACGCTTTCCCCAACATTTTCCAATCATTTCTGTTTTGCGTTTTCCTTAACCATTTTTTGACGGTCGTCTTTTCTATAGTAGCCTTTTTTTGTGTGTGTTTTGGCCACCATTACAAGACCCGTTTCGACAACCTGTTGCCATTTTTTTTTGTCACATGACCATCCTCCAATCTTGTTTGTTTTCGTATCCGCGTCTTCTTTTTTTTTTTTTATCTGATAGCCTTTCGTGCGCAGTTTAAGTCCTTATCTTTTGTACATACACCATGTTTCCGAGGCGCGTGTGAGCACTGTCATTGATTTTATTTCACTTGAAAGGCCCTCTACCTTCCTCGAGCCGGCGTACCTCAACTTGGAACGAGTTCCTTTATGTTTAACGACCCGTTCCTTCCGAAGACCTAGACAGCTTTTCAGCGAGATGATCTGGTGGCGCAATTGAGGAGTTGCGGAGCCGTCAACAGTCCAGATTAATCACCAGCAATGTCTCGGGTCCGAAAACTGAGCTGGTAATAAA
Source organism: Coronaproctus castanopsis (assembly GCA_032883995.1). NCBI lineage: Eukaryota > Metazoa > Arthropoda > Insecta > Hemiptera > Monophlebidae > Coronaproctus > Coronaproctus castanopsis. The sequence continues at coordinate 5,629,610 of CM065054.1, forward strand.
CGACAAGTATCATTCAGTGAAATTTTCGCTAAGAGCCACTGCCTCCAACAAGAAGCATAAGTGTGACTTGTCAGATACTGGATGATATCATTTCGGGTGATGAGTTTGCGGCCCTGTGCTGCTGTACATTGCAAACTTCATCTCCACTTTCAAGTGCGATCCTATAAAGGAAGCACAGGAGATCTTGGCCGATTGACCAAGTAGGTTTCCGACGGGAGAAATCTGTCCAGCTCATCGCCAGCACACCAGTAATTTAGTGATACTGGCCGAAGGCAATTTCGTTAAATTTGTTCGGCGACACTGACAGTACGCATTGGCATTGCGCTTTTCATATGGATCGGTATTTATTTATTGCGGAATACTACGTTTAGTTTTCCAAGTGCGACCCATGATAGTGATATATATTCCCCAATGTGCTAACGTGAAAGAAAGACTGTAATGGATAATAAAAACAAAAACAATAAACAAAAACGTATAAATGTGGTAATTATAACGGAAATGTTAATTTGAATATTAGGGGCTGCGAAATAATTTTAATCGCAGCTAAACGGGTGCTAACGTAAATTACAGCTAGCTTGCTAGCGAATCTCTTTAAGCAATCAATCGATCAACCAATCTCACAGGCTCCCAGTTTTCGTCAATGAATCATTTTTGTAGAAATTCTTCTCTCGATGTTCATCTCAAACGTCTTCTATACTAGCGAATTTTTAAGTTCATGTAAACATGCAAACCAGCATTATGAGTTACAAAAAGAAATACAATTGTAATACAATACAGGATCAGCAGTGTTATCCTTGGAGCTAATGACTCTGACTTTCGTTGAGATATCGGAGTTAAGACAGATTTTGAAATTATACTCGAGAAATCTGCGTTTCGGCTTCCTGAATTTTTACGAAAATATACATGCTTTAAAATAATCCACAGGATCTCATCCTATAGATTTTTATCGTTACCTTTCCCCGGATGTTTTTGTCGTGAAACTAAATGACCTCGTTATATTTATTTTATTAGAATTTTCCCCGCAGTTAATTACGTAAATAGTAATTATTTAACTTATTAGAAGTATACGTTTTAAGTTTGTACTTTTTGAAAAATCTGCCGGAAATAAAATCGCGAGAAGTCGTTCTGGTATTGTTAATTTACGCAGAAAGCGTTGATAACGTTCAAGCGGTGTTGTTTCATAGTTTTTCGGTTTTTAACGGTATATTACCTTTCCGAATAGTTACAATTAAATATTAGGAATTTTTGTAACGTAATAACGAAATTGTCGCGAATCGAAAGTTATTTAAGTTTCTTTTGACGTCTAAAATATCCTTTCTGATTAATATAAATATCCGTTAAACGATTATCGCGCGCATAAGCAAAGAAATATCATGAACAACCGTTTTAATCCTCATCAAACGGTAACGTGACTTTTTCGTCGCTAAACGGTCATATGCGAAGTCAAAAATCATGTTACCCAATTATTCGCCGTTGACAAGTATATAATAATAATTTTTGTCAAAACTGAATTGATATAATTAAAATCTATATATTAAAAGAAATATATCTATTACCGTATTTAAAAATATTATTAATATAAAATAAAATTAATACATTAAAAAAAATAATCGCGTATGAAATGAGACGTTATAAATATTAACACATTTTAAAGATGCTTACTAAGTTTTCACAAGCGTTCAAGTTTATCAATTGAACGTTGGCTAACATACTGGCAGTCCTATGTCGGTCTAAAAGTGCTCGGAATAAACTTATTACTGGTAAATTCTACCAATCTGACAGATTCTGTAACCAGGTTAGGTTTTTTCTTCCCATGAGTATGTATCGTGTTGGATGTCACATTCATGACCAGAATACTTCAGTTTACTTTACTTGACTTCTTTTACAACTTTCTCGCATTTATTCATACGTTGCAGTACTTCCGTGTTGCGTATTTTATCTGTCCACTTTATACAAAGTATTCTATGATACAACTACATTTCAAATTCATCCAGTTTTTGCTCCATCGCTTTTGCGATTACTCTGCTTTCAGAACCGTACAACAATACAGAAAATATGCAGCATTGTATAAGTTCGACGTTTCACGTGTCATAACGTGTTTCCTGTGTTTACATTTACATTGTTCAACATTGCGTCTCATCGGCATGAAATTTATTCTTTTCATTTTATCGTTTATCTGAAATATCTCATCTTTATATCAATGAGCAATAGTGCTAACGTAATTCCGGTCGGCCATGTAATATCATTTGTTGTTCAACCTATGCTCCTCTCCTGCCGACCTGATCATCGTCTACTACGATAGATATCTTCGCATCAGCAGGCAATAACAATTTATTAACATCGAAAGATATTAAATCGTCAAATTTTAATTCCAGTTCTGTTGCTTATATAAAAAAAAAATCATTCTGATCTAAAACTTCGCATTCCCAACAGTGGAGCCAAGGGATAATATTTAATCATATCCTAGATTTCAAAATTCTAGACTATCAACTCTTAAAGGTCTGGCCGATGAAGGAGCAAAAAACGTCTTTACTGCATCTCGCATTAGCGGTAACCGTATAATAGTTTTCCCGCACAGTGCATAAATTCATAACTGATCCCGGCGGATTTGAAATCGACAGACATTTTTGCTCAAAGTCTGAAGACTGAACCAACCACAAAAATTAATCTTTCTAATATTTCACCGACAATTACGAATGACGAACTCCAAAAATATTTTTAACGACATATCTCAATATGAAATTATCGTCCCAAATGTCGCTCCTTCGTATAAAATACATGGACAACTAATTTGGGCATATTGTATCAAACGGATTACATGTCTTACATTATGCAGATTTAGCTGGCAGCGACAATGTTCCCATGATATTTACGTTCAGGTCAGATTCATTACCGCTACACTGGAACTACGAGAAAACAAACTATGAGAGATATGCCATTGACGGCAGAAACCTCTCAATTGATATGCCAATAAATCTAAACAGTGTCGTCGATGTTTTTATCTTCACCCTGTTTAAAAAGGCTCAATGCCTCGATACAAATCGTAAATTAGTTCCTTGATGGACGAAGGAATATGCTAATTCTATTAGGCAATGACGAAAACTTAGACAAACTTGAAAGGTTCGCCTTCCACAAGTAATCATCTAGGGTATAAGAGAGTTCACGCCAATGCTAGATGTTATAACTCCGATGTTACAGTCATCTAAAGACTATTCAAATGTAGACAGTTACCGTCTTATCTCACTTATGACAGTTCTGTGCAAAGTGTTAAAACGTATCTTATATTATCGACTAAATTGGATCGTCGTAACCGCTCAACTCTTCATCAGCTATTTTCAATTCAAAACGTTATAATAAACGCATTAAAATAATCTTCATCCGCTAGCTGTATTTTTCGACTTATCGAAAGCTTTTGGCAAATTTCCAATTCATAAAATTATGGAACAATTATATCGCGGGGGTTTTTGTGTGAAACTTCGTCATGTTTAAACATCATTTTTTTATCAATCGAAATTTTTCCTTTCGGATTGGAAACGAGTCTTCATCTTTAAGATCTTCAACGAATAGTACATCTTCGGGCTCGGTATTGAGTTCACTACTGAATATCGCCAGTTGCATCGTACTTTTGCCGTGTTCGTAAATGTCAACGTGAAATATGTATCTCGCTTCAGGTTAAGACGCTTCGTAATAAGTCGGCAGTTCGCTATCTTGCATTGATTATAGACTCAAAATGGAAGTCCCATGTAGATTACGTTAAAAAAAGCTGTTGCAGAAAAATGCATATTCTGAAGAATCATATACTGTCTATAGTTCTGACCGAATCTCTTTGTTGCGAAGCCATCCACCCTCAAAACCATCAATGTTATCAATAATTCTGTCTTACGTTTGGCAACTGACTGAAGCATTTCGCACTAAACCGATCGACAGCCTATAATCCGAGTCACCAGAATTACCTCCCGATTATCGTCGTTGGTTTCTCCTCGCCAATTTTTTTTAGTACAGTCTAAAGCTTCCGCTTTTTCGATTTCTGAACTGTTTGTGCCTTTTAATTCAGCTTTTTTGAAATTAAAACAATTAGTTCCAGTTCCCGTTGACAACATCTTAACGGAAATAACTTCCCCAAATCCGCAGTAAATCACTCATGAGACCGTATCGTTCCCTCTCTGAAAAGACAACACGCTTCGGCTAGATCCCGAATCCTGCTCGTCGAAGAAATCAAGAAAGAAATTATGTTACATACATATAAATCTACCATGTTCTACACTGACACATCTCCGTTCAACGGATTTGTCGCCTGCTCAGCATGGAGCAATCATCATTCAGTATTCGCTACCGCGGACATTCTCCGTTATTCCAGCTGAATTATACGCGATTTATTTCGCTATGGAATCCTTAATGAGTTCCGATTCTGATCAACCTTCAACTATATTTTCTAACTTTTCCAGCACTCCGCGCTCTCTGCGATGTTTTCAACCGTGATCAGCTCCCCATAGCTAAAAAAAAGTGATGAAACTTGATTCGGTAAGTGACATTCCTGTGGATCCTAGTTCGAATAAACTAGCTGATAAAATGCCAGGTAAGCTGCTACGTTCTTGCCGATCCCGGATGTTCCCGTTCAAACATCTGACCGAAGAAATGCATCATAAATGGGCTTCCTGCGTTATGGTAGAGGAAGTGGCAGCTGACTTCACAAAACAACAAACTATGGCAAATCAAACATTCGATCGATCCTTGGATAACTTTGCTTCCAAGCCGCAGAGACGATGTGGTCGTCAACAGATTGCGCCTGGGCCATACGCGTCTCACTCGTGCCTATCTTATTAATATAACTTAGGCTCCACTGTGTTTCGGCTGTAGCGCGTTATCCTACCTCCAATATTCTAGTTAATTGTCCCACACACTCCTAGCTTAGAGCGTCTCTTAATCTTACTCCTTCATTTCATCTCCTCTTCAAAGATGACCATGTTTCATTATTGAATCAAATTATCTTCCTTCACTTGTCCAATCACTATTCCTCAATCTAATCCTCTTTTTCTACCGTGCCTCTAGCCTTATTAATTTAATAATAATAATGTAGCATTTTATTAATCTTATTGTAAAATCTAATTTTATATTTCTACTACATAATATTTACTTTAGTTTCAGGGATGTGTTTTTAGTTTTTCCAATTCGAATTTTTATTCTGTTTGCGTGTTGCAACCGATATAATCGGTCTCGTTCTTCACTTCTTTACCATACGCCATAGGTGACTTCGTGTTTATCTTTCCATTTGTTTTTGAAACATTTAACTGCATCGTCACAATAACTACATCTAGAAATATTTATAATACGTTTAAATTATTTACTATTAGAATCGTATCGTTCGCATATCTAATATTGTTTACTTTATGTCCAATTTGTTCAATATTTCTTCAAATATTTTTTCGAACTATATATTAAAGAGTATTGGGGACGAGGTACAATCTAACCCCTTTGCACATTTTACCATCTGTTCTGTGTATTATGATGAGTAATTCTGATGGTTGCTGCCGTTAAAGATTTTTTATAACACGTCTATCTTTATCATAAATTTTAACGCAAATGATTAATCCACTATCCTGCAGCGATGATAAACTCTATGCAACAGTGATTAAATACTTACCCCGTAAGGCAATTGTATATCTGACTTACATTACAATCGGAGTTATTAAAACAGGTCACTTTTCGAAAAACTGCTAAATTTATAATTGTACCTAAACCAGGTGAAGATCTTTCTAATATCACTCATATCCATCCGATTAGTTTGATAAGTACTTTTAGTAAAATAATTGAAAAAGTTTTTATACCACATCGGCTACAGTCACATTCAGCAAATAACATTATTATAGATTAACCGTTTTTGATTTAGAGTTGGATATTCCATTGTGCAGCAAGTGTCTAGACTAGCGGGTTATGTAACCGATAACCTTTAATTTTAATTTGTATACAAGGTTATTGCTACATGATATTGAAAAAGTCTTCGATTCGGCTTGGCATAATTACTTTATTTATAAACTCTTTAACTTTAAATTTTCCTCATATTTGATTAAGTTAATAAAATCGTAATTAAGCAGTAGAAATTTATTGTTACTCACCTCACACACCGTCAGAATTTATCGCTCAGGCGTACTACAGGGCGGTATATTAAGACTTTATCTGTTTTTAATTTTAGTAAATGATTTACCTAAATTACCTTACGTTGAAAGCGCACTATTTTTTTTTTTTTGTGACTTGGTGAGATATATTTCTTTTTCAAAATGATTAGAGCGTTAAAAGATTGTTACAATTCGTGTATATATATATATATATATATATATATATATATATATATATATATATAAATAAATAAATAATTTGTATGCTTTTATTATATTTTACAGAAATGCAGTCTCATTTAAAATCACCCCAACAAGAAGATCAACAACCAGATCCCAAAGCTAAATTCCATTCGTATTCGACGTTTGAACAATATACCGTGAATAAATTCATTTCGTCCGTAACTGATTTCGGAGAGAATTCTGTTCGTCGACAGACTGAACGTATACATGAATTAATAGTTCCGCGTCAGAATATGGCACTCGTTAATCAACGTGGTATTTTACACCTGATTCAAGAATATTTTCAGGTAATCGTAATAATAATTTTTCAAAAACTAATTACCGAATTAAAAAAAAAAAAAAAAAAATAACTAAGTAAATGGCGTACTAGTGGAACAAATAAAACATTTTAGAGAATTCTAACAAATATATAATAACTGTATCGATGGAATAATTATTCCTAAGCCCTGATGGAAACTACGCGTAATCTCATTATCAAAGTCCAGGAAAGAAGCTTATAACTCAAAAAAACATCGCCTGATATTATACGTCATCTGAAAAAATTATCCTGAATAAAATAAATAAAACAATTCACTTAGAAATCACACCGTAACTGGTAGGTTTCAAACCACAAAAATTGCACACCGTACAAGCGGGGTGCACTCATCCCGATATGTAGAAAACAGATTTGAGAAACGTAAAATTACGAATGTAGTATTCGTAAACCTCACTGCAATCTTCGACACGGTATCACACAGAATACTCTCCGAAAAAATCTATGAAATCACGAAGGACTTATTACACAAATAATGTTAATACTATTGAAAGATAAAAGGTGTTCTATAGGTCGCAAAATGGGGAAAATAACACGTGGGGAGAAACTTAAAAGCAAACTTCTTCAAGGAAGTGTTCTAGCTCTAACCTTATTTAATGTTTACATTGACGGTAACTCTGTTGGCAAGGATACCAAGCACTTTATACATTCAGGTGATTACGCGTTGCCAGCTTAACATGAGACCTTTGAAGAAACCGATAATAAACTCGTACTATCTCGCTAATTAGCTGAAATTAAACTTTCATCTCGAAAATCGGAATGCATTAAGGATGGAGCTACTGATTTTTGAAAAATAAACAACAAAAAAGGAGTTAAAATCACTAAAAAACTTTTTTATGAAAAATTACATAGCTTTTCGTTAATTTTATAAGTACTATTTTCCCTTCGCTAATTTTTGCTATCTGTATTTCTAAATTAGTATTTTTTACATTTTATATTTCTATAAATTGTATATATTTTTATATTTTATTTTTATATTCACTTGATAATGTCTTAACAGCCGAAAGTTTTTGATTTTAACTCATATGTATATATATTCCGTGACTAGCTGTACGTTTATTTTTACGTCCAAAATGAGCTAGCATTCAAGGCACTTTTTAAAATTACAATAGTATCCTTTGAAATATACGTATACTGTCGTGTATGCTTTAAATATCGTATTGTGAGCACATTATAAATGCGGAAATACTGGAAAAGAATATCGTTTAATTAACTCTATATTGAATGGCGAAATTAAAAAGACAAAAGAGAAGATGTGGCAGATGAAAAATATCTTGGATGGACGATTTAAACATACTAAAATATCTTGGACGGACGATTTAAACATACTAAAATATCGTGGATGGACGATTTAAACATACTTTAGGTGTGCTCCATAATGTAACTACAGCTGGTTGTAATATCAAATTTAGAATTCACCAAGATAATCGTCAAACTTTAGAAGATATGTATATATATATATATATATATATATATATATATATATATATATATATATATATTTATGTGGTGATGTATATTCATTGTCATTAAAATTATAATAATTATTTTGTGTGTACTTTATATATTATATATGGATGTTTAGAATCAACATCAGTGTTCGCTTAATGAATCGCTTCAGCAGACGATATACAATCTGTTTACATTTCTCAGAATGGTACAATTGAAGGGTTATATCATGATGCAATATTCCTATATGATGTTGCGCGTTTATAAGCGAGGTAAGTAAGCTTATTTACATCACCATCGTCGGTTCTATATAACGCCGAAATTCGTGAAGAAATTAAATGATTCTAAGCACGTTTATTAAGGTACGTGAAGACTGTTAACGATAATCGTTGATCACTACTATCGTACGACGTTGATAATCGTTCAACGAACAAGTGAATATAATCGTTAGTCGTTTACGATTATTTGTTGCGTGAACACGTATCGTGCTCTTTCCATTCTAGCTCCTTCGTTTTCCGACGTGGACGACGACATTCTTCCGGAGGAAGTGGCAAATCATCCTTTGCTGTGGCAATGCTTCGTACAAAAATCAAAGATTCAAGGATAAGTTACAGGGTAAATATTTCTATTGCACGATTCTTTATGTATAACTTCATTGATCAATTTCAAAGCCTCTATCAAACTGCTCATGAGAAAAATGAAAAAATGTTGAGAATTTTTAGTTATCATCACGCAGATGGTTATCGATATATCCCGCCTTCAACAACAACAACAACAACGTATATTTCAACATAATTTATAGAAAATAATAAAAATCAAAATTTTAAATATGGCTAGCCGTATAATAGGATTAATATATAAAGACGCGTAATATATAAAAGAAACACTTACAATGTAATAACAGTTAAAAAGAATTATAAAAAACTGTACAGCGAAGAAGAAAAAGTTTTAATAATCATAATAATAATAAAACAAAAGAATGACACGTTACACGGTAAGTAAATATAGAAGAATTAATAAATCGTTAAATATGCGCCGTATAATGTTACAAAAGGTTATATATTTGAGTTTTTTATGTTTATATTTACTATACATAAATTGAAGTTGCCTAGATTCGTTATTACCTATGTTAGTGATGATCGTGTACTAAGCAGTCATCGCAGAACTTACGCGTTAAATTTAATATAAGATCCTTAATATAAGGCATGTTTAAGGTAGTATGCGTGTCAATGATTCTATAGAATACTACATTATCTAGGGACATTTAGAACGCATCTGAGACACTTTGGTATTTGAAACCAAACTCCATACGGGACGAATAAGTGTTTTATCATGAAGAAATGATTTTCTGTTAATTAGTAGATATATGACCGATATGCTTTTATTAGCTTTCACGGTTGACATGTTCGGAAAAATTTAGTTTGTTATCCGAGATTATCCCAAGGTAACGAACATGTTTTGACCCGCTCACTACGGTGGAATTAACCCTAATTTCAGCAGACAATGCGGCACGTTTGCTGGTGAAAAACATAGCCTCAATTTTTTCGCAGTTTATAAAAATTTCCCATTTTCGATAATAACGCAAGATTCGATTTATTCCTGTCTGTAACTTATTAGTAATTGCTTTAGGTATATAAGAAGTAGAAAGAAGAGCGTAATCTGAACATCAGACAGATTAGGGAAATCACATAAGAACAAAGTAATCAGAAAGGAATCCAAAATACTAGAGTGGACCTTGACTCATTGATGGTAACGTAAAATAATTTGTTTTGTAAATAACATTAATTACATAAGGAGAGAATTGATATTGTATACCTTTATGCCAAGTTATATTGAAAGCATTCGCTGCATCCAGCAGAACCATGCCAATATGTTCCTCATTACATGCACTTTGTTCTTCTTCACGCCATACATGCCGAATAGTATTTCATCGTCTTCAATTTCCTCCATCAAAAGGAGTCCAATTATTCTTCTTTTCCGTCGCGACTGAACACTATACCCATTTTAAGCAACTGCCCAATTACATAAAACGCGAATAAGACCAAACGAAGTCTAAAAGTCGTAACAAATCGGTAGTTACCACGGTACGACAAAAATTTCCAAAAGAAAAAAGTTGTTCAACGATTATCGTAACAGTCGTCCCGAGAGTAAAGCATGCCTTTTGTATTTTTCACATGTATGCATATATTATATAAGTGTATTTTATATACGTATTATGTTGTGCGTAAAATTTTGAAAACATCATTTTATTTTTTTCAAAAATATATTTATGATGAAATTGTGTAAAAAACGTCATAATTAAGAATTTACTTTAAATCTACGTTTATCACCTATAATTCTCGTTGAATTTATAAAATATATCTTTCTGTGATATATATATATATATATATATATATATATATATATATATATATATATATATATATATATATATATATATTAAACCTATATCGGTCCACTGCAGGACGTAGGTCTCTCCAATCAATAATTTGTGGAGAAAATAATTCAATTTCCTGTGGGAGTTAGGCAGATAAATTTGGAGATACCAACAACACACTGAGCCGGCGGTCACCCATCCAAGTACCGTTGATTAACTTCGGCAATTAGACGGAAAGCCGCCGTACTCAATGCGCTATACCCGTCGGCTCATATATATATAAAATTAACAAAACAAAATAAAATCGAAGTTAATCACTAAAAATTTTTTTATGATATAAGCGAAGCTTTTCGACTATAAAGTCATTTTCAAGCTATTACCAAAAACGTTAAAAAATTTTTTAGTTATTAACTTTGTTTTTATTTTGTTTTGTTAATTCATAAAATCACTACTTTCCCAAACATCAACATATATATATATATATATATATATATATATATATATATATATGCGTGTGTATGTTTGTTGGTAATGCTCACATTATTATGTGCGGAAAAATTTAGTAATATCAGTAGTTGATAAGGTACAAATAATAATTAGCCGTGACAGATGGGTCCAAAGTATTCCTATTGATTTTTTCATATAAGTAATAAAATTATACTTCCATTTGTTGATAAAGAATGTAATTAAATATAATTATTAACCGTATAAACAACCGATAGTGTTTCGTTATCAATTTCAAAATTCATTTCCCATTCGAAAAGCGTTTAAACATTATTTACTATTTTAATGTAGCTGCTTATATTTGTCTATTAGTTCGCCATCTATCGTGATATTTGGTAATTAATACGCCGTATACAACTTTCATTCGTACTTCTTCTTTCGTTAACTATACACTCCATTATTATGTTTTCGTTTATTATCATCCACTCGGTTTTATGTTTTTTTATTTGTTGGACACTACATATTTTTCTTCATAATTTTATTTATACATTATATTTGTAGTTTGTTATTCCGTAATATCCTTCGAGGTTGTATATTATATACATGTATATGTGTTTTAATATATAGTTTAACTAAACATAATTTTATAACTATTTATTTCACGACGTGAATTACTTATTAGATTATATCAGTGTTTTGTATGTCAGTGATGAATCGTATCTAATTATGCAGTTTGAGACTAATACTTTATGATATTTCGCTGTGGTTAAATGATTTTCTATTCATTAATGAAGCATTTAACCGGCTATGCGAATTTTATTATTCCAATGTAAAACCCTCGTGAAATAAAACACTATATTCATATGTCAATAGTAATAAGAATAATTATAAACCAAACAAAATCATAACACAGTTTAATCACTAAAAGTTTTTTTATTGCAACGCTTTTCGACAGTTACGTCATTTTCAAGCATAAATAATAAATATTACATATTACCAGAAATATTTATATATAACGACAACTTAAAATTTGATATACATATATCACTAGCCAGACGTAATTTCACATTTAGGTTTATTTACAATAAATTTTATTTATAAAACAGATTTTGAAAAATCATTATTTATCAAAATTGTTATATATATCTCAAAACCTGGTTCAGGTTCCATTAAATGTTGAATATATTGGAAAGTAGTGATTTTATAAATTATAAACCAAACAAAATGATAACACAGTTTAATCATTAAAAGTTTTTTATTGCAAAGCTTTTCGACAGTTACGTCATTTTCAAGCATACGCAATAAATATGAATTACCAGAAATATTTGGATATATATATATATATATATATATATATTGATGAAGAATTATTTTAAAAAAGATACCTTACCAATCAACACACAAATTGGAATAAATTTCGAGAAGAACTGGACCAGAAATTAAACCTCAAAATACGGTTGAAAACAAAACGAGACTTGGAAGAACATTCAAAAACCTTCATTGAAACAATTTGTAAAGCAGTCAATGTAGCTACACCCGATCTAGCAAATCATAAAGCACAAGAAGTCACGTATCCATTGTAAGTGCGTCTCGAAATTGCTGAACGGAGACGAGCCCGTCGTATATGGCAAAACACGCGCAGTCTATATAATAAAAACTTCTTTAATCGAGTCAGCTGTAAACTCAACGCGTTAATAAAAAAGGTTCGGAACGAAACGTTTGCTACATATGTCAAAGAGCTTAGCCTTTCCGAAGATAAAGAGTATTCTCTCTGGAAAGCGACTCGAAGAATCAAACGTATAATTACCCAGCAACCTATTCTTAAAGATGAGGGTAGAAAATGGGTGAGAACAGACGATGAGAAAGCCGAGTGCTTTGCACGTCATTTAACCCGAGTTTTTAAACCACACGATATAGCGCCTCGTCTGCCAATATCAGTATAAATTTTAAACCAGATGAAAAAGTTAAAGTATTTACACCTTACGAGGTTGCGATAGAATTAGATAAAAATAAGATGGCGTGCCTTCCAGAGTGTTAAAAGAATTATCTAAAAAAGGTATAGTTATGCTGACATATCTTTTCAATGCATGTACGCGATTAGAATACATGCCACCTTGCTTCAAAATAGCACAAATTATAATGGTCAAGAAACATAATAAACCGGAATATGATGTAAGGTCATACAGACCGATTTCGATACTACCATCTGTATCGAAGCTATTTGAGAAATTATTACTCAAACGGCTTCTGCCAATGGTCGAAGAAAGCATGCCGCTGCATCAGTTTGGATTCAGACGAAAGCACTATACAATCGACCAGACCAAGTGCATAGGATTGTATCCATAATCAATAGAGCTTTCGAGGAGAAAAAATATTGTCCAGCCGTTTTCCTGGACGTAGCACAAGCCTTCGACAAGGTGTGGCATGAAGGTCTGGCGTATAAATTAAGCCGACTACTGCCGGGTAACATTTGTCGACTGCTCATATCATATTTAACAGAACGTCAATTTAGAGTGCTGCAAGGAAGTACGACATCCGCATCCTATGAAATAGAAGCCGGAGTTCCTCAAGGAAGCGTACTCAGTCCGATCTTGTATCTGCCGTTTAGACGAGACTTACCGACGGACGCGCAAACGATAACGGCCACTTGTGCTGACGATACAGCTATTCTAGCTGTTGCCAGTAATCAGTCCGACGCAACTAATAAGTTGCAGAACTCGCTAAATAGAGTGTATGAATGGGCAATAAATTTGAAAATTAAGATCAACGAAGAGAAATCAAAACACGTGATTTTCACATACCGGCAAACAGAGACGTATTGTGTACTTTGGGGGCGAACCTATTCCGCAGGCTTTAGACAAGCGTCTGACGTGGGAAGTGTATGCCAGAATGAAAAGCAAGCAGATAAAGAAAAACTTTATTGGCTTATCGGAAGAAACTCACAACTTGTCGTAGCACACAAATGCCTGCTGTATTGGCAGATTATAAAACCAATATGGACCTATGGCCTGCAGTTATGGGGCTGTGCTAGTAGGTCTAACAGAGCAAAGATCCAGGCCAGACAAAATGTAATACTAAGAGCAATAGTCAGTGCGTACCGCTATTCTAGAAATGATGATGTGCATCGAGATCTACGGATTCCATTCGTGAACGAAGAGATTCGAAGGAACGCAACTGCTCATAAAAAGAGGTTGGAGCGACATATCAACGTGGAAGCAATCCAGTTGCTGATACCGGTAATGACGTCAGGCGTCTTAAGCGGCGCCACCCAGCTGATCTAATTGTATAATTATATAAAACCAATTATACCTTAAATGATTATTGTCAAAATTACGGTCGATGGTTGACTTTAAACACGTAGGCTTTACTAATACAATTAAGGTTTTGTTAGATTAAGTTACACTTTGTAAAAGTTGATGCTTATTTAACTTAGTAGGTTAAGATTATATCTTTATTTATTAGGGGAAAAAATGTAATACTTATTGTGTATGCTTGAAAATGACGTAACTGTCAAAAAGCTTTGCAATAAAAAAAAAAAAAATTTTAGTGATTAAATTGCGTTATGATTTTGTTTGGTTTATAAAATCACTACTCTCCAATATATTCAACATTTAATAAGAATAATGATAGTAATATAGGATGACGCAGTGAAGACGGGCGGTTTTGTTTCTTGAATAGCGCAGTTGGTAAGACTGCTACAACGCAAACCGTGTGCTCCGCGTTAGTGTACAATTTGTCCAGTTTTACTCATCATGGCATCCCATAACGAGAAGGAGCACTCGTTTTACGTGGAACGTTATTTTCGGCGTGAATCGATCACGACAATGCAACGAGAGTTTCGAAAAGAATTAAAAAGTGTAACACGGGTAGTATGATGAACCCGGATCGCAATAATTTAGAACTAGCAGTATATTGGCCTAAGAAAATTTAATGATTCAGGTTCGAAGTAACAATTTCTGCGCTTGATGTTTGAACGCGGATACGTTTTGTAACTAGCAGTATATTGGTCGTAAGAAAATTTAAATTTAATTCTGATTCGAAGTACATGTATGTATGTGTATATATCCTGTGCTTGATTTGGAATTGTTTCGATATTACATCAATTACCGAGTTTATAGTATTTCCGTGTTATCTATATTGCAAATTTATTATTATCATAGATAAAGCGGAAATACTTTCCATAGCGAACAGCTTGAAGTTCCATACTTATATATTACAGTGGATAGCATATTATTTATTCATTGTTTATAAACCGCGATACGAAAATCGCAGCAATACGCTTAAAATTATTTATCTATAACGCATAATATTGACGTAACGGTTAAATGTCTTAATCCGAATTTAATCCTATACAAAATTATTAATTACGTATAAATTATTTACTATCGAACCCAAAATTTTACTTATTTCGGCTATATCAGCTGTATACGAACATTCAAAAAGAAAATGTTCAACCGTATCACTGTCAGAACTACAATACGGACGAAGATATATGGCAAAACGTTTAAAATACTCTACGAAATTACCGTGTTCACACGGCATCTGACTGGAAAAGAAATCATCTATAATCCTAAATCTATTTTCAACACTGCGATTAAAACTCGTACATACGCAGATATTGATGCTCCATATTCCGGCAGTTAAGACTGCGTAACTGCTCTAGCTAGCAGCTCGCTAACCATTGCGCACGTTTATGAACATTTTTTATTCAAAAATTTTTCCGAACCCAAC
The DNA here is from genome assembly GCA_032883995.1 of Coronaproctus castanopsis. Classification (NCBI taxonomy): domain Eukaryota; kingdom Metazoa; phylum Arthropoda; class Insecta; order Hemiptera; family Monophlebidae; genus Coronaproctus; species Coronaproctus castanopsis. Next base: position 5,645,280 of record CM065054.1, read on the forward strand.
GAGCAGTGCGTGTCTTCTTTTTTCTTTATAGGTAAATAAACTTTATTATTATTTATTCGCGATTTTTTAATTTTTTATTACGTGACGTTTCGGGAACAATTACAATTTTCATTTGAGTTTGAAAATAAAAATTGTAATTGTTTTCGAAACGTTACGTGACTAAAAAAATTGACAACACGATTTACATCGAAAAAATCGCGAATTTTCCCTGATATCATCCACGAAAGTTTAAAAGTCTATTTATTATTATTATTATTACTGTTATTATTTTTAAATTCCGATATACAGTCTAAACCTTTTTTCCCCTTAATTTTAATAAGCACCGGATTTTTTTATCCAGCTTGGTATAAAATTATTTAAACGGATATATTAAACATTAATATTCGTTGATACGATGTAATTATAAACAGCTAAATACGTGAATTTGTTTAATAATAAATAGGTAAGACATATTTATTGGCAATGGTACTTCGAGAGATATGATTTGATTATATAATAAAGATTGTTCTGTAGTAAGAGCATTCGAAAAATACACGATCCGCATCTGCTATTTTGTTGTCATCGGAAGGATGAGGGCAAATAGGAGAATTGATGAGATTATATTGATATAGGGACGATGGAAGATGATTTTTTCCAAATCGTAATCTACATACAGTAGTAATGACGAAGTATGTTATTTGATACTTTTACGTCCTGTACTATGACTTCACGGATATTAGAGGTTGAATCGTCCTGTAAATATGGAACTAGATAAGGATTAGATCAAATATTATTCCAATATTCTTTATGTGCAAATATAATGGGACACAAAAGATCTGTTAAAGGTGTATATGGAATGAGTACACCACTATTCGAAGCGGACCTGGCTGTTGCATCAGCAACAGTATTTTCCAATTATACGAGAATATTCAGGAGAAACTGGCGGCGGAAATACCAGATTCTAACAGCGAGGAAACCGAAATTCGGATTTTATATAAATAAGGCGATGCACAAGAGATTTTCGAGCGGTTAAACAGCTTTTCGAATCGGTAAGAATAAGAACTGATGAAACTGGACGATGTTGATAAACGTATTTTAACGCTTACGTGTATATTTAGCCTCAGCTGTAGAAATCGTAAAAAAAAAAAAACCCTAATAGAACGAATTTCTTAATAATGTTTAAAGAAGGAACTATACGAAAGCAGCACTAACGTTATTATCGGAACCATCTGTATAAATTAGAAATCTTCCTTCCTATGATACCCGGCGATATTGTCACATATAAGTGCGCGTAGCATTTAAACGTAATAAATATATGGTTATTAATAATTAGATTTTAAAATACTTTTCTTACGTACAACTCGAGCATTTAAAATTTTTTTGAGTATAGAAAAAGAAATTGAAAATAATCATAAAACTCTAGAAAATTTTTTTCGGGTTTCGTCGATAGTTGTCTAACCTTACGCGCACTTCTTTATTAGTCATTGCGAATCCACTGCCGGATGTAGGCCTATCCCTTATGTTTCGGACTGCTATGAGGAAGGAAAATAGTATAATATCCTAAACTGGCTAGATGTGTTGAGATATGCATTCCGAAACATAAGGAATAGGCCTACATCCGGCAGTGGATTCGCAATGACTAATAAAGAAGTGCGCGTAAGGTTAGACAACTATCGACGAAACCCGAAAAAAATTTTCTCGAGTTTTATGATTATTTTCAATTTTTTTTTTCTATACTCAAAAAAATTTTAAATGCTCGAGTTGTACGTAAGGAAGGAAAATAGTATAATATCCTAAACTGGCTAGATGTGTTGAGATATGCATTTTATAACTTCCGCCCGGTTTTGGGTTTTTGGTTTTGTGTTTTTGGTTTTGTGTTTTATTTTTTATTTTTTGTTTCAGTTTATTATGTTTTATATTTATGCGCTGAATTTACCTTAGTATTGTAATCTCTGTACCATTTCATTGTACGTGTTGCTTTATATATGGTTTTGTTTATTGGTCTATGGAAAAACGAGGGTTGTTATCCGTTTCCATTTTTACTTCGTTAACAATTCCGTTAGTTACTTCTCTGGGATTGATTATCTCTAACCGTTGTCTCGAGTGAAGGTATGCGGGGGTCACCACGAACAGGTGAGGTAGGTGTTGATGTAGAGAGGCTAATAAAAGCTGTTCTAATCTTTATATTGCTCCTCTACATCCTTCAACCCTCTTACGCGTACATAATTTACACAGTTTACTTAGGATCAAACGTAGTGAATGTTAGACGTTAATGTTGATTATCTGTACGGTTTACTGTGATCGATGGTACGTCCTTCGTTTATTTATACACGAAGATGTCTTATTAAACGATAAGCCGTTCGAATGTAGAGAGGGCATCGGAAATAGGGAAAAATTAATAAATATTTATCGGGATTATAAATTCGAAATATATTTCTTTTCTCTTTGTGTGTTTTAAATGCGATTGTAGTATATTATATATATATATATATATATGTGTGTGTGTGTGTGTGTGTGAGAGAGAGAGAGATCATATATATGAACGTATAAATATTATATCTGTTTAAAGCTTATTATCGAATTTTATTTAATTTTAAACGATAATAATAGTTCTCTCATAGTTTTTATTTTTAATTTGCAGATCATTATACTTTGTATTTTGATTTTATGTTTTGAAGTATATTTTTTCACAGTGGACTGTCTCGATGCATAATGCTGGAATATCAAAATATCGTCCATTATTGTTATTATCATTGTTAACGCTTACAGGTAACTTTACAACTGAAAAACAGCAGTTAACGACGAAATTCAAAGAACGTTTCAAAGAGCAGCTTGAAATTACGAAGAACGTCATTAATAGAAGCGATAATTCGGTCTGGCGTTGCGATCCATCCAGCGCTAATAAAGAACTTGATAAGACTTACACCGAAATAACTAGATTGTTACAAGTATGTAAGAATTCCGGTTTAGTTTTTTGTTTTTTTTGTGTGTATATATATATATGCGTGCGTGTGTGTGTGTGTAATAATTATTATGAAGAATTTTTATATTTATTATTTTATGATTCGTAAAAGTTTGAGTAGTCATTTTGCTAAAAACTCTATGCGTTTTGTATAGTTTGTTTGGCGCTACTTCTGTGTATACAAAGAAAAATGGTTTAAAGGATATATATGTGTTTTTATCATGATATACATTATTTACTCAAGTAAGATTAGAAGTGCTATATAACTTTGCGTAGTATGGCCCGTCATACAGTTATATTTTAAGTTTAAAATTGTTCACTGAAACGACATCAAATTTACTGTTTTATCCATTATATATACTTATTTCCAGATGAGCAAGCAGGATTTGTAAAGGGAAAAGGAACTCGAGAACAAATTTTAAACATAAGACTGTTGATTGAAAAAACCAGAGAACATAATATTCCGTTAGTGTTATGCTTTGTTGATTATTCAAAGGCATTCGACAATGTTCGTTGGGAAAAATTGTGGCCTGCACTTATTGAAATGGGAATACCAAGGCATCTAGTGTATTTAATAAATCAACTATACGAACATAATATAAACACGGTACGTATTGAAGGCCATATAGAATCAAAAGAATTTAAGACGAAAAAAGGTGTAAGACAAGGATGCGTCTTATCACCGGTACTTTTCAATCTATACGATGAATATATTATGAGACAGGTTTTGAACAGTTGCAGCGTTGGTGTTTCCATTGGTGAAAGAATCATTAATAACCTACGCTTTGCAGATGATACAACGCTTATAACCAGCTCAATTGATGACATGAGAATATTACTCGACCGACTAAATAAGATAAGTGCCAAATATGGATTAAATATAAATAAAGATAAAACAAAACGAATGGTGGTTGATCGGGGAAACTTAATACCGGAGGCTGAAACACAAATCGATGGTTACGAAACATTACACAAGTATATATATTTGGGTTCCCTTATTGATGATAAAGGCACTTCAACGGATGAAATAAAAAGACGGATCCAGTTGGCTCGAAGTGCCATGATCAAATTAAACAGAATATTGCGCGACGCATCAATTACAAATGCGGTAAAAAAGAAATTAGTGCAATGTTTGGTGTTTTCAGTATTCACATATGCGGCGGAAACATGGACGCTGAAAGACAAAGATAGGCAACGTATCGATAATTTCGAAATGTGGATTTGGAGGCGTATGTTACGAATACCCTGGACAGCGAAGCAAACGAACGTTTCTATATTACGCAAGCTCAACATTAAGCGTAGATTGTCCAGCGATGTTCTTTTCAGAATATTACGATTTTTCGGACATATCATGTGAAGCGATGACTCCATGCAACGATTAGTAATTGAAGGGAAAATATAAGGAACGCGTCCTCTTGGTAGATTACACATCAAATGGACAGACACGATCACAAAAGCGCTTGCAAAGTCAATGGCTGATTGTAAACGGGAAGCTGCAAACCGGATACGATGGAGAAGAAAAATTGAAGAGGCTGTAGCATGAAAATGGTCACGACATCCCTTAGGGGGAAATACTACTGAAGATGATATACTTATATGTTTGTTTACATCTTCTATCATTCCTTGTGTGTGTTACCCAGTTCTACCAGTTCTGAGCTTTAATTCATCTCTACAAACAAGGATACGTGAAAGAATGTTTTCAAATATAATGTGATTAAATGTTGCAAAATGAATGTAAAAGTTAACCTTTACTTTTTAAAATTATAAAAATATAATCATTTAAACTGAAAAGCGACCTGATTCACCGTAAGATCAATCCGAAATTCTTTCAATCTGGACACAGCCGCAGTTTTGTTATTTGCAAAATACTATTTAAAACGAATTTTATTAAATGTAGTAAAAGCAGAACGATTATATTCATTTTGTACTGAATAAGTTCGTTTTAATTTTGAGCCGTAATCTTATACTTCGCAATTAAGTACGATGTTGGAGTGTTTTTAAATATAGAGCTTAACATATTTGTTTTATACTACGTCCAACTTGCTTAATAATAATGTGGTCGTCGATGCCTAACAACATGCAGACCATATTTCATTCTTTTTGATAAATAACTAACAGAATAAAGAATCGCTACCCCAACCTGTGTTAAATATTTATAGCGCGATTAATAGTTTTAATGAACTATAGATATGTGGCCACCATGTTAAATTCGCATCCAAGACAGCTTCTAAATATTGAAGTAACAGAAAGGCATAATTCTTTCTTCTTTCGTTGTGCAATACTATTTTGAATTTTTTACAGGGTTACATTCAAAATGAAAACGATTTAAGTCAGCAACATACCTGTTCCGAAGGATGCGCTTATTACAAATACGTGGAATTTCAGTCGTGCACCAAAGACACATTTTGTGCCAAGCAAGATCGTTGTAGTGGAAAATTAGTGGACTGTCGGCATGTTGATAATGATATGTCAGTTTGCTTGAAAGTTAGTGATAGTAATATACATACATATATATATATATATATGTGTGTGTGTGTGTGTGTGTGTGTGTATGTACGAAAATATATTTGTGTATAATAAACTAAACAAAAGTTACCTTTACATAGAGAGTATAATTAACATGTGAAATATTGTAAACAGTTAGATCGAATGTGATAATTAGGATATTTTTTAATGTTAAAGAACGCCTTTAAATGTAAAATATCTTTCAGTATTTTTAATACATCATCTTGTAGCTTCTTCTTGTCAGAAGATGGCATACATCAACATTGATTTATATTTCCCTTTTTCTAGCTGATTTGATAATTTCTGTAATTTTCCTTGTATTAAAGCTGGTTGTCATCATCTCCAACCGTCTTCTTCCTCGCGTCTTCTTTCCTTGTATTTTTCCTTGAACAGCCATCGTAAATAATCTTTCTTCTCTTATTTTGTGCGCTAAGTACTTTTTCTTCCTTTTTTCAATATCTTCTACAACGTTCATCTTCACCATTCCATTACGTTGTAGTACTTCTTTGTTCGTTATCTTCACCGTCCACGGTATTCGCCACATTCTTCTTAACGTCCACATTTCAAAAGCATTTAAACGTTTAATACTCTCTGCGTTCAGGGTCCACGTTTCAGATGCATATTTTAGGACGGACATGACGTAGCACTGATTTACTTTTGTCTTTGTATTCATTTTTAATTTTCTGTTTTTTAGTACGGAGGTTCCTAAACGCTTGCTTTGCCATTCCGATACGACTTTTAATTTCATTTATATCTCTACCGTGAAATAAATCCTTGACTTTTATTCAGCTACGAATGGGTTACATTGTTTAGATATATCACTAAAACTTGGAGGTCTATAAAAGTCGTATTATATACTAAAATGTATTGTTAAATACTTCTAAATTCAATTTCGGAAAAGTATTTGAAATAATTGTCCTCAGAACCTTATTAAGTGTGATATTCAGCAAATGCCCGCTTCAACATAATCGATTTGGCTTTCGTGCTGGACTCTCTTCAGAGGTGGTAGTATATAAAGTTGTCGCGAAAATTGGATCTTTCTTCATACATAGCGGTTCTTCAGTTTTTACCTCCTTCGATATCAAGGGTGTTTTTGATAACTGTAAATAATTTGCCATTGATGATGTTCTAAAGAATAATAATATTAATTCGTTTGTAAACAGTTTAATTATTAATTACTTTTCAATTAGAATTGCAGGTCTGGAGCTAAGCTCAACAGGGATCTATTATGAGTTCCACGTTGTGGAATTTACTGTACTGAGTAGTTCCCTACAGTATATAGAGGTGCTGCAATATTATAAACGAAAAGTGCGAGTTGATCGAATACGCAGCTACCAAAAAGCGCATACACATACACGCAAACAAGTTGATTATGAGCGGTTCAGATAGTTTTGTAATCGATTTGACGAATTTATCGATTCAATATATTCTAAGTAATTGTCGAAAATATTTTTAACAGTTAGCGTTTCAAATGTACAAACTTACATATCTTGTACAGTTTTTAGACTCGGTGTCTTTTATATATAAATTTAGTAACTAGAAAACAATAATTGCAAATGTACACATATATATTGAATTTATATTTTCACAATGGCGACATATTTGATTTGTTATATAGAATGTTGTTTGAGCTATTCTGATTTTTAGGTATTTTCTAATTCTGTCCATCTTGGATAATTATGCTTCCCGAATAACAAAATTCGTCTATTCTTTTTTACTTAGAAACCGTCAATATCGATATTAATTTGAGTACTTTTACTATTTATATATATATATATATATATATATATATATATATATATATATATATATATCAGTGTGTGTGTGTGTGTGTGTATATATATTCGAAATCATCACTAATTGTTGTTATATTTTTGAAATAAACGTGATTAATTTATTGTTAGAATTTCAAATTTAAATAACTTCGTGTGTTTTTTTTTTTAAATAATTTTTTTAGGAACCAACTGATACTCGTAGATATGGTTATATCTACGCACGTAATAAGAAATTCACGTTAGGCCAGAATACGGAAGATTGTAAAGTTAAGTATACGATAAAGTCATGGCGACGCTATTTCTTCATACATTGTTACTATTGTTTATGCATATGTGACGAAGAATCCGAACTGTCCGATCGATACTTTAACTTACGCGAATATCAATCTGACATCATGAATAACAAGTAAATATATATATATGCATAAATTATTAAGCAAGCAATTTTCGTATGTGTATTATATATATATATATATATATATATATATATATATATATATATATATATATATATATATATATATATATATATATATATACATATATATATATATATACACTCGGTTATCTCGGAAACAGCTATAACGATTTGAATGAAATTTTGTACATATACGTATGAGTTTTTGATTAATTAAAAATGGGATCGCATTAATCGTTCGAATGTTTAAGATTTGTTTTTTTTAACGCATATGTGTTATTAATTTCATTAAAATTTGATATCTCGGCTACCATTTCGATTGAAGGTATCGGATGTTCCGGAAATTTCTTACTAAAGAATTATTTTTAAAAAATTGTTCAAAAAATTTCAAAATTTATTTAAAAAAGAAACCTTAATGGCGGCCTCATTTTGATGTTTTTCCAAACTGAAATTTTTGGTTATAACTGCGGAAATTTACGAAGCGTTATTCTACACGATTAGTTATAGTTAATGTTTTTTTTTTTTAATAGTACGTGATTCGTATCCAAATATATTTTCCGAAAAAACACAATTGTACAAAAATAAAAAAAAATACCGAGCGAAGTTCGGTCGGCCGGGTGGTACTATATATATTAATATAGATAACATGAAATGAAATGAAAAAATCTTTATTATATTTTTAAACATAAACCGAAAACAATTTTCTTTCATAACTTAAAGCCATGTACCTATACATAAACCTTAGCAATTCTAAATATGTATAATTACAAAACTTATAGTACACTTTGAAATTACTTTAAAAATAGTGCAGGAAAAAATGAAAAACCTACAAAAAAGACACACCCTGAAGGTAACAAAAATTAAAAAGTCAATAAATCAACAAAACGAAAAGCAGTGTTTTTAGACATAATTTAGCTTAAAATATCTGTACTTAACAATAGGTTAATGAAGATAACACATAGCTATTCAACTTATTCTATAAAGCCTACATTACATAATTGATTTGATACAGGCTTCATTTAATATTTTGCAACCATCTTTGTCTCGTACGTCACGAAGCCGCTACTTTCCTGCGACTACAATTATGCTATCCGCCCACCTTTTGAAGTGTCTTCCTTGTGCACATTTCTTTACGTATTTTCTTCCGTGAATGATTTCTCTTGCCCATCTGCAATATGTTTGTCTATCAACGTAATCAGCCCAAAGCCAGTATGCTCGAATCTTATTGTAAATAAATGTTGTGAAGTAACATATCATTATCGTAATACGTTTTAGTTAGTACAGTCATCTTGTGTAGTCATACGTGAGCTGTTGCCGAGTTGCACGCATTTAAAAGAATATCCGTGTAAAACATTTTTTTAATATTATTAACTTTTAGATTATTACGCGTACGTAGTTAACACAAAACAGTTTAAAGTTATACTAAAGCGTTATTATATGGAGATGTGGAATACGTATAATGGATCAACTTGTGAATTAAATGATAGATTGAATAATAATCATTTTATAACTAACTATTATAATGTTCAATTTATTACCGGTCATGGCTAAAAATATTTAAAACGTTTACTGAAAATTGTAGAGCATGTAACTTTGAGGATACGGTTTACCATTGTAATTGCAAACAAATAGTTTTAGATTGTAACACGATAGAATTAATAAATATAATGATTTTAATAATTAAGCTGTTCAAGAAATTTCTTCTTCTTCTTCTTCTTCGTTGTCTGTTTCCAGACGTCGTGACCGTCATAAGCATTTTTTAACTATTTTTCGCCATTCATTCCGATTCTGGGCCGTTTCCGTCAGTTGACGATGATATCCTCGCTGCATGTAGAATGTAGTCTATCGAGTACCGTCCTCTATTTCTTTTTCCTTCTACTAATCCCTGTATGATCGTTTTTTTACAATCCATTTCGGCGTATAATAGCTCTTCTTTTTATCTTCTGTGCCAGTCTATGCTTTTCCTCTATTTCCAGATCTGCCAAAATTGATGTGTCAGATCGATGTGCAGTCCACGGTATTCTGAGCATTCTTCTATAACAGATCATTTCAAACGCTTCTAACTTACGACATAAAGTTTTGTTTAGGGTCCATGATTCAGATCCGTAGCTCACTATCGAAAATAGTGTTTCAATTAGTCTCTTCTTACTTATTATCCGTATAGAGTGGTTTTTCCATATTTTATTTAATTTTCCTAGGGCACTTTTAGCTATTTCGATTCGTCCTTTGATTTCACTTTTATCGATATATGCTCCAAGATATGTGGTTGAAGTCTGTTTTTCGATGTATTTTATAGTCGTAAATGTTTCAGGCAGTTTTCCAGCCCTATCAATGGTGATTATGGTGCATTTCGAACGATTTAATATTAGCTTTTCGACTGAAGTGTTCTACTCGTTTTAAAAGTGTTGCTATTTCCAGTTCATTCACTCCTAATAGTACTATGTATCATCTGCATATCTTAAATTACAGATTTTTCTTACACCAATCGTTATTCCTCCATTCCAATTTTCAGTTGCTTGGCGCATAATCCATTCACTATATATATATATATATATTATAAAGTATGGGTGACAGTATGCAACCCTATCTCACCCCCTTTTTTTGTTTGAAAATTTTCAGATAGTTGTCTCTCTGTTTTATTATCTTCATATAATTTTTTTATTATCATTATGAGGTGTTCAGATACTCGAGAAATCGGAAATAGAAATAAGTATAACTTAGCATATTAATAAGACCATTTTTCAATGTTATGTATATCATCTTACTTTTTAGAAAATTATTATTATTAAAAAATGCAATTAAAAGATTGTAAACGGAGCTTATGGTGGTAATAAACTTAATTGGACTGTCAGCGTAAAGTTTTTATAACATATATTTCTGTAATTTTTAATAAATATACTATTTTGAAATTAAAAAAAAAAATTAATTTCAAACGAATAAGTATATTTAAATAGTTATTTACAAAACAGATTAAAATAGAAAAAATGTAAATGTAGTTACTAGGCTTAAAGTTAATTTGTAACTATTAGATTGAAAGAGATGAAATTAAACCAAATTAAGTAGAAAAAAGAAAAACAATGGAAGGAGAAAACATGATGATGATAATAACGATAATTCGACCAAGCTAAAACTGAAGAAATACGAACATTTTTATTTCAATCGCGTTTATATGAATAAAAATAAAGCACAATAAAGCCTGCTGAGTAATAAATAAAGTTTCAAGATAGTTTAGTTAGATGATGTAACATTAAGACAATAATATAAAGGAAGCAAGATCATGTTAAATATGACAGGTTGACATAAGTAGTTTAGGTAATTTGTCAATAAAAAGCAATTTAATTCTTTACGTTTATCTATTTTTTCTATCGTAATAGTTATCGATTTGTTGAAAACCTCGGATGTTGATTTGTTAAGTGCTTATTATAAGAGTTAGCAGCTTAATTATTGAGCAATTGAAATATGCACAGGAGATTCAAAATGTAATTCATATAAGAGGTTTTAGGATAAAAATGAACGTTACATCTATTCTGAATAATTTGTAGTTAATTAATCGCGGAGTTAATGTTACACCAAAGAACGGAAGTTATGTTTTAATTTTGACTGTTAAGTCTTTTATATAGACGAGCTTGAACTCGGTCGATAGTCCCATTAATGTGGTTACTAAACGTTAACCGTCTGTCTAGGGTGACGAGTTCAAAAGATATTTTATGAAAATTTTTCAATCTGAATACTATTTATTCTGTTGTGGTGTGAAATTTGCGGTCTTCCTCCGGTTAATAGTATAACTTCGGGTTTTTGTTTATTTTAATTTCACGCGTATAAATAGATTTAAAATTGCTTCTTTTGAAGTCCACAAATCCAGGTTGTAACGACAAGTTATAACGCAATTAGCTGTCCGAATATGATCCATAAATCCGGCCTGTTCTATCGGTTGTCGATCATTTCAAATACGTTCGAGTCTGTTTCATATTATTCTAGTGAATAGTTTGGGAATCGGTCCATAAAAAGCTAATAAATCGATAAGTTTCCCATTTCGTTTATCAACTTTCTTTTTCAGTAGAATAATAATCGCCTCCACTAACTTGGTGTTTTTTCTTCTAGAAGTATTAAACAGACACGTTATCAGAGGACTGGTTTTGCTGAAAATCACTAATCTATTTTTATATAGCGATTTTAGATGGATTATTCTAATGAGTTAAGTACTAAAAGTATTTTTTAAAATTATACGCTATAAGCAGCAGGTGCGAAACATAAATAGGTAGTGCATAATTTGACTTTTGTCAGTAGCTTGATACGCGCGAGTCAATATCCTGCTTAAATGTCTTACTGCGAAGATTATTAAAATAGGGTTGTATACATTTATTTCATTGACCAAGAGAGAAAGTGAAAGTTGCGTCACTTCGATATTGATGGGTTGTTTCAGAAATTTCGAACTTGTTAGCTACGATCTTCGCATAATAGAAAAGTTATGTTGAAACCAATAAACGTTTGTAAAATTGAAGTTGATGGTCATATATCGCGCAACCGTTCAAATGCTTAATTACACCGGCATCAAACGATGGTAAAAGTCCTCGAAGCAAATAAAGTTTAGGATTGTACTAGTTAAAATTACATTTATAAAGATGAATCAGCTGTTTTGCAGCAAACACGGTTCAACATTCGTTGACGTTTTATTAAGCGCTGCATTTGGCCAATTTTTTATTAACGGGATCCGAGGCGTGAACGTTGTTAAAAGTAATTGATATTCGTGTATTACAATCATTGAAAATGTTGCTACTAAAGAAAATGTTACGAATGACATACTTCGATCATGTAACTGATACGGAGGTGTTAAAAAAAAAGGTGTATATGAAGTTGGAATTAATCTTCGGTAGTAAAATGGAGAAAGATAAAATATTTAGGACATATAATGAGCATGTAAGTACTATTGGGCGTGGTTAATTCTCCAAGGAAAAGTGTTAAAAGTAAATAAAGCTCGGAAGGAGAAAAATTGATTGAGTGGAAAATATTAAAGAGTGGACTCGGTTCATCGATGTATTTAAAAATACGAAGGATTTAGGTGATGAATATTTGATTTCACAAGATTACTTACGTAGTACACCTTTAGGATGAAAATACTAGAATGAAATTTCTTTCAGTCGCGTTCGCGTACTAAATTCACCGTTGGTGTCTACTTTTCGTCTGTACTTGAAACTCATACATTTTCCAAAACAGATATTTATACGATTAGTTGGTTTAGTGAAATTTCAGGTTTACGTACTTGTTATTACTGTAAGAAAGGTATATTGACATCGATTCGTGGGTAGCTTGCTTTGTGATTTTAAAGTATCGTTATATTTTTTCATATCCTCAAATATGTTTGAAATTTTCTCGAATATGCGCTATTAATACACGTGTATTTCTGTTCGTGTGTAGGATTATGTCCGTACTTCCAGTGTAGTGAGCGTGTGTACGTGCGAGCAATTTTACTTGTTTTTTTTTCTGCTTATGCTTGTTTACATTCTAATGTGTATTGCGAGTGATTGTGCTTATGCATATACATATATATATATATATATATATATATATATATATATATATATATATATATATATGCAGTTGTATAAGTTTTTGTATTATTAATTTAATTATTTAATATTATTATTATTTTTTAAATGTAGTTTAATAATTCAGTTGTATACTTTTGTATTTAATTATTTACTCCTCATCATCGTTTATCATCAACCGCTAATTTATAGGACTACTTACCTATACATATTTTGTTGCATAGTATACGTAGCGTACAAAGCAATTATAATATGGTGCTGGCGCAGTTAAACACACACACACACACACACATACACACACCCGGAAGAACTGACTGTAATCGCTTTGTTGTCACGACACAATTTTCGTAGTGGTACTATATTATTATATGGTGTTGTACGTGGTGGTTTGCAGTTGCCTGTCACGCAAGAATTTATTTCGCGGTGTTAGCATTTTAATTGACATTAGCTATGAACCGTTAACGGTCGTTAAAATATTATTCGATTTTTCTTACATTACAGGGTGATAATCGGTGTCAGATTTATCAAACATAATCGAATAATTCATCTACAGATTAAACAAGGAGCATTATTGCCGAAAGGTAGAATAGATATGTCGACGTTGGAATGGCTACCGTTGTATAACTACACCGTCGAAAGTGGTACGAGAGGAGTCGATTATCATACGTTAAGTTACGAACAACGTGCCGTCGATTTAGATGATTTAAAAGCGTCCGATAAGCAATTACTTACAGGTACTTATTACGACATAATACTCGATTCCTACGCCTTTGTCGTAGAGATTAGTTTCCAAACTAGAAAGCATAGATGTATTTCGTAATTAGTGTCGAAAGAAAAATAGATATAATTGTAAAAAGAAAATTATTTTTATTAGTATCTTAATTAAAATTGTCCGATGAAAACAGCAACAAAATATATAGTAATAAATTATGTTTGGATAGTAGTGATTTTAACCCAAGCAATTTTCATAAGTAAGAAAAGCCTACTGACATCCAGAAACATCTCGCTGGAAACTAGAAATTATTTTATTAAGAAATTTGTCTGGAGCGTTGCTCTATATGAAGCGGAAACTTGGACCATGTCTAAAGGATATATTTAAAAAATGGAAGCGTTCGAGATATGGTGTTGGAGAAGACTGTTAAGAATAAAATGGACGGAGAAAATCACAAATGAACAAGTGCTAAAAATAGCGAAAGAAAATAGTAATATTATTACGGAAATAGATACTAGAAGAAATAGAATGATTGGACATATGCTAAGACATTCAAGATGGATCATAAATATAATTGAAGGAATGATGGAAGGAAGACCAGGAAGAGGAAGACCACGGAAAAAGTATACTGATGATGTTAGAAAAGGGAGGAGATATCAAGAAATAAAGAATATGGCCGACAACAGGATTCATTTGATGTAACTTCCCACCAACCTAAGGGTTGAGGAGAAAAAAAAAGAGTAGTGATTTTATGAATTAACGAAACAAAATAAAAACAAAGTTAATCACTATAAACATTATTTTATTAGCGCAAAGCTTTTCGATTTTCAAGCATATACAAAAAAACGTTACATAAAGATTAACAGTAATATTAATGTTGCAAAAACACACACACACATATATATATATATATATATATATATATATATATATATATATATATATATATTATATATATATATATAGAATCAATTGGAAAATTAATTAAATAACTAACATTAATTTTCTTGTGAAAAACACAAAGCTTTTCATTTATACTTGTAAAATTGTGTTTTTTAAAAAATTTTTGTGTTTGTATATTTTTTATATTTTATATTTTACTTTCGGATATCACACATTACGACAGTAAATGAAAATTTAAAATTCCATCAGTATACAACTTTTGCAGAACCCAGAAAACAATATAGTAAAAAATAATAAAAAAACAAAATCAAGTAAACAAATATATCGATGTTAATATATTCAATTTCAACATTTAAAAAAATAAATTAATAACAGAACAGACAAGAAGAATAACATTTTATGGAATATAGTTTCACCGTCACCATTAGATATGTTTAAGTAATTATTTTAAATTTATACTTGTAAAATTATGATTTTTTAAAAATTTGTTGTTATCACTTGATAATGGCGTAAATGCCGAAAAACTTTGCGTTTTTCACAAGAAAATAAATGTTAGTGATTTAACTAATTTTTCAATTGATTTTTTATAAAAAAATCACTACATTCTACATTATAAAAAATTATTATATATATATATATATATATATATATATATATATATCGATTTACATTAACTAGCCAGATGTAATTTAACTATAAACCAAACAAAATATAACACCGTTTAATCACCAAAAGTTTTTTATTGCGAAGCTTTTCGACAATTACGTTATTTTCAAGCACGCACAAATAAATATTACATATGAATTACCAGTACTGTTTATATAAAGACAACTTAAAATTTGATGTACATATTTCACTAGCCAGACGTAATTTCAATTTTAGATTTATTTACAATGAATTTTATTTATAAAACAAATTTTGAAAAATTCTTCATCAAAATTTATATATATTGTAATTTAATTTACTAAAAAATTTTTATTTTTACAATAACATTTACTTATAAAATCGATTTTAAAATTAATTCTTCATCAAAATTGATCATATTATTTAATAAATTATTACTACTTCTACGTTTTATAATTTGTGGAAAACATTACAGATAAGATAAAAATTTTACCCATAGAATATAAATTAAAAAAAAAAAAGAAAATTAGTAGAAAAACTACAAATTATAAAACATAGAAATAGTAATAATTTATTATATAATGCGATCAATTTTTATGAAGAATTAATTTTTAAATCGGTTTATAAGTAAATGTTATTGTAATTTTTTTTTTTAGTAAATTAAATTATATCTGGCTAGTTAACGTAAATCTATATATATATATATGTATGTATGTTTTTAAACAAAACAAAATCATAACACAGTTTAATCACTATAAAAGCTTTTCAATAAAGTTATGATTTTAGTTTGTTTATAATTAATAAAATCACTAATCTCCGATATATCAACATATAAGTTTTTGCTATATTAATATTACTGTTAATTTATATGTAACGTTTTTCATATATGCTTGCAAATGACGTGATTGTCGAAAAACTGCGTTAATAAAATAATTTTTATACTTATTAACTTTGTTTTTATTTTCTTTTGTTATACGCACACACACACACACACACACACACACACATATATATATATACGTATTAATTCATCACTTGTAATCTATTTTGCGTCTGTATAATAACGTATTAAATATTCATCAGCAACTAGACGTATTAATTACTTTTCGATAAGTTTGTTTTATGCGATAAAACACACATTTTGGTCATTTATAAGTGTCCTGTTTATCGTCATTGTGAATTCCGTATAGTATCATTAGGCGTGACTGGAGTAACATTGTACCGAGTTCTGTTTTTTGCATTTGTGAGTTAGTATGCGCTAATGCGCGTTGTCTCTAGGTAAAGCTGGTGTACACATTTTTTGTTGCGTTTAGATGTGCATTTTTCTATATAGGTACACCGTATCTCGTTAGGAACGTCATTATTTTTTGTTGTCGGTATTAATTATTTATTTTACCATTTTTCGTTAAATATGATTTCTAGCGTACCTTACCAGTACTAGCTAATAATAAAATCTTACCTAACAGAGAGATCTTTTCAAGTAAATTTTAACGGTTCACCGGTCATCCATATTATGTTTCTTTTAACATAAATGAGTACAGAACATTGATTTCTAATTACAGACCCATTTGTATACTCCGATCATTTATAAAATTCTTGAAAATTGTATTATCAATATAACATAACCTTATTTGGAAAAAAGTGATTTTTTTTTGTGAAAATCAATTTAGATTTCTTCTTAATAGAATCATTGGAAGCTGGGAGGACAGCAGTAGTTGTACATTTTGTATGTGAAAAGTTTTCGACACTGTTAAACATTCCATTTTATTACAGAAATTATATGTTTGCGGTATTAGAGGTTTTATGTATAGTTGATTTGTATCTTATCTGAGAGAAAATACGCGACTAAAATAAATGGCGTCACTAGTGATAGTATTATTTCAAAATACGGAATTCCGCCGGGTAATATACTTGGCCCTTATTTCTTCCCAATTTATATTGATGATTTGTACAACTTAAATGTAAACGGTAAAATTTATAGTTACGCTGATGATATAGTATTAATAACAGACTCACGATACGTACATATTTTACAGAACTTAGTTCAACACGATGAAAATAAATGCGTGTATTGGCTAAAAATTAATAAACGTAATGCCAAGAAAACGAAATATACGATTTATAGTTTCCAACCTCAATATACTGAAAATCTATTATTAAATAATCGACTTTTAGAAAGTGTCCGCGAGGTTAAATACCTTGATGCTATGATGGACAGTAAATTAACATGTCACTAGCATGCATTATATTTAACTCGGAAGTTATTAAGAAAATTAAATTATTTATTGTATTATCTTGGTCAAGTTTTCTCTATTAATCATCTTCGTCGTCTATACTTAATCCTCTATCAACCAGTTTTTATATATTTACTAATTTTATGGACTGGAGCAGCAAAATCGCACTTAATCTCGTTGCAATCTTTACAGAATTCATTATATAAATGTGTGTTTCGTAATAATAAAACTAAAGAAGCTATACCATTACCTAATGTTAAACAACTTTATATGAAATACATTTATTGAATTTTATTTTTAAAAGCAGATCAAAGTTTTCAATTATAACTCGTAAAAGTAAAACTAGAACCACGTCTATTGAATACGATTATTCCTATTATTAATAATAATAATTATTATTGTTTTGCGGAGAAATATTTAAATTATGATTATATTTTAAATAGGTGTAAGATTTCGTTTAATTGGAGCTCACTTAAATATGGAAATACGTCTGACAGCATTTAATTTCGAAAAAGGAATTTTGGACACGACTCGCAATCATTGGATCGGAAATGATAACACCGACGCATCCGATCAAAATCCTAGGTATGTATTAAGTTCACTATTATTTTTAATAATAATAATAATTGTTATTTTATTAAGATTAAAACAACATAGTTTTTAATCTGAATTATATTTACGATCTTAATACATATAAAACATATATATCAAAACTATATTTAGAATTAGATTAAAACTACATTATATTACATATGACGAATTACATAACATTAATACCAAGAATAATATATAACATTCCAACAACAAGTATATATACACATGATAACATTTTTATCCAAAAAACTAATTGGCTTTGTACTCAGGAAACTATTCCAACACCATCCCTTCAAAGCCAAGTATTCGTTAAATACATTTATATTTGATGACTAAGGTTTAATCTAGAAACGAACCGATTAAAAAGCTGATCTCCTAAAGCCTTGGTAAATAAGTCTGCTACTTGGTATTCTCTTGATATGTTGACGTACATCGATATTCTTTTGTTCAATGTGTTCCTTAATAAAGTGCAGACGAACATCAAAATGTTTTGAACGTTTTAGGTTGTCAGTGGACTTTGCAATTTTGATACAGCTTACATTGTCCTCATACACAACAGTTGTTCCAATTTTGATCCCGATCTCTTGTAGTAATCCTTTAGCCCAGATTAACTCCTTTACTGTATCAGTCAGTGCCACATATTCAGCTTCTGTACTTGACAGAGTAACTAATGTCTGTTTTTTGGTACGCCATATGACAGGACATCCATATACACATATGATATAACCTGTAGTAGATTTCCTTTTAGCCTCGGTTCCATCATCTTCAGCATAAGATGCATCTGAATAAGCTAAAATGGGTTCTTCTGAATTTCCGTCAAAGGTCAAACCAACTTCAATTGTCTTCTTCAAATAAGCAATAATTCGTAACACATATTTATATATTTCATGATTTTGAACTGTACTTCTTGACAATAAATTAGTGGAATAACTAATATCCGATC
Organism: Coronaproctus castanopsis; assembly: GCA_032883995.1. NCBI lineage: Eukaryota > Metazoa > Arthropoda > Insecta > Hemiptera > Monophlebidae > Coronaproctus > Coronaproctus castanopsis. Next base: position 5,664,475 of record CM065054.1, read on the forward strand.
TTGTTCCTTGTGACAGATACGTCAATGAGCCAAGTATTTCTTTGATAGGATATTTTTCATCTCCTTCTTTATCTGTATGTATTTTCAAATTATTTTCCATAGGTGTGGACTTTTCCTTGAGATGTTCCAACTTATAGTTGCGAATCAATCTATCAACAATACTTTTTTGATCAACTTGAATCTTTTCTGGTGTTATAGTGAAATTCATTCCTAAGAATCTTTTAGGTGTGCCTAAGTTTTTGATAACAAATAATTTTTCTAATTCTTTTATTATTTTTTCTGATTCATCACCAATTATTAGCATGTCATCTACATAGATTGCTAAGTATGTATTGTTCAATATATATAAACATTCGTCATATGATGATTTTTTCAATCCTATAGCAGTCAAGGTTTCATTAAGAGTTTGATTCCAGCATCTAGGTGCTTTCTTAAGACCATAAATAGATTTTTTTAATTTTAGCGCATAATTATCTTTTAGTTCAAAATTTTCAGGAGGATTCATATAAATATCTTCTTCCAATTTTCCATTTAGGAATGCTGTTTCGACATCTAGATGTGTAATTTGTAATTTTCTTTTATTAGCCACACTTAACAAAATTCTTAACGTCTCATATCTGAGAGTGGGTGCAAGTCTGGCTCTGTGTGTTCCATCGTCTTTTTTTTTTGAGAATCCACTTTGAGTCTATGCACTTTTCATTTTTCGTTTTTTTTTTACAATTTCCCAAACATCATATTTATGCATATTTTCTATCTCTTTTTTCATAGCTATTATCTATTCAGGTTTTACATTTTCATCATTAACTAATTTCAGAGACATTATGTAATCTTTAAAGTGAGTAGGAAGCTTTTTCATTCTCTTTGGTCTTTCATTGTATTCTTCTATAACCAAGTGTTCCTCTTCATTATCATCATGATCGCTGTTGTCAATTTCTAAGGGAGTATCTGACCTGTCATATACTTCTGAAGACTCCTTTTGTATTGAGCCCAAATATGGAAACACATTTTCAATAAATTTTACATTTCTTGTGACAATAATTGTATTTCTACTTAAATCTAGTAAGCGATATGCATTTTGTGTACAATTTAGGAAGACACATTTTTTGCTCACTTCAGACAATTTTCCTTTTCTAAACTGTTTATTTATTATTGCATAAGTTAGGCAGCCAAAAGGTTTTAAATATTTATATTTAACAGTTTTCCCAGACCATAATTCAAACGGGATTTGATTATCTATTGCACTTGTCGGTGTTCTATTTAAAGTAAAAACCACATGATATAATGCTTAATTCCACAATTTTTCTTCTATGCCAGATTGTATTAACACAGCTCGCAATTTTTCCAAAATTCTTCTATTCATTCTTTCATCTAAACCATTCTATTGGGAGGTATAAGGCGCCGATGGTTTTAAAACAGTGCCATTATTTGATATAAAGTTTACTATATTTTGATTTGCATATTCCCCTTGTCCATTATCACATGTAAAGATTTTAATTGTTCGGCCGAATAATGTTTCCGCTTCTTTTGTATATTCAACTAGGACATCATAAACTCCATCTTTACCTTTAAGTGGATAAGCTTTGACATAGTGAGTGAATTCGTCAATAAATGTTACAAAATATTTATATTCTCCATCTTTTTTGATTTCACATAAGTCGAATGGACATTGTCTAAAGGTTGTTTTACATACTTTTCTTTTTTACTTGTAAAGCAAAGTTTCGAGAATTTGGCTTTGATACATACTTCACAATTCTCTAATTCACCAGATATATCTTTAATTAACTTTTTTGTCTTTGAGATACCTCGAAACATGATTTCCAATATGATTTAATCTCTTGTACCATGTAAGCGAATTTATTCCATTTTTTAGGTGACATCTTTAGAAAATCCACAATCTAGAGTGAAACTTTTATAAAAGTTGTTTCCATAAATTATGCATTTTTTATTATTTTTAAAAAGTACATTATAGCCATTCTTATTTATTTGTGCAACCGAAATTACATTTTCTCGTAAATTTGGAACATACCAAACGTTTGCAAAACGTAACGTATTGCTAACATCAATATAACCTGTACCATATGCAGTCTCAGTGAACCTTCTTCACTTGCTACATTAACATGTTCCGGATTTTGAAATGCTTTATACTCTTTTAGTATTTTTTCATCATTTACACAATGGTGAGTAGCACCAGAGTGTATTATAAATTTTATACCGTTAAAATTTTCATTTTCATCTAATCGTAATGTATTTACTGACATTATAGATCGTGTATCTTGTTTTTTCGAAATATGTTTTTTATTCACATTTTTGCAAAATTTATCAATATGTCCTTTTTGTTTACACGATTTACAAAACTTATCTTTAAAATAACAATTTGCAACTTTATGGTCTATTTTTCCGCAACCATTACATTTTACGTTGCATATAGCTACATTATTATTTACGAGATTAGGTAAAATTATTGACTTACCTTTGGTACTTTCGATAATTAGTCGAGTTTTTACCTGCTCGTAATTCATCTCAGTCTCATTTTCAAGTACTGTGATTATCGTTTTCAAGTCTTCTTTCGCTTCTAATGGCGCAAATAAATTCATGAAAACGAATTCTTGATCAAGCTTCAGTTCAAGATTTGACGCATCTTTTATAATTTCGTCATACCGTTTGATAAATTGTTCAACTGTTTCATTTTTTTCTATTTTTACATACCTGAACTTTTTATAGATTAAATACTTTTTATTTTCAACATTCCCTGTGAAGTGATTGTTTAATTTTTTCCACATTTCACTTGCTATTGTACAATTTGCGATGACTTGTAGTAATTCGTCATCTACGGTGGAAATTATAACGTTTCTTACTTTACAGTCCTGTTCCGTTTTTTCTTCTAGACTTTTTAACCATCCTCTAGCTTCTAGGAAGGTAGAAATTCGTATTTTCCACAACAAGTAATTTCCGTTTAACGTCAATTTCGGAATTGTTATTAACTGTTGATCCATGTTCAACACTTATATTTTAGACCCGTGTTCTAAAAAGGTAAATTAAACGCAAACTGACGATAGACGAAAAAAAAATATTACGCAACGTTAACTGTAAACTGTTATCGCGAACCACGGACCTCTGCTACCATGTTATTTTATTAAGATTAAAACAACATAGTTTTTAATCTGAATTATATTTACGATCTTAATACATATAAAACATATATATCAAAACTATATTTAGCATTAGATTAAAACTACATTATATTACATATGACGAATTACATAACATTAATACCAAGAATAATATATAACATTCCAACAAGTATATATACACATGATAACATTTTTATCCAAAAAACTAATTGGCTTTGTACTCAGGAAACTATTCCAACAATAATCATAGAATATATAAATATAAACGAAATAAGAATCATTTTTATACAGTATTACGAAATGTATTTTATCTGGCTACTACTGCATCTTCATAGCTATGAAAATATTTATATCTGTACAAGTCCTTGATTTGTGCCGAACATTATTAATCGAATTCCATACGAAGAATTAAATTTCCTATGTTAGTCGAGTTGTAGTCGTTCTTTCTAATATTTTGCATAGAATCGGCGTTGACGAGATCGGACGGTAGCTATCAAGAAGCATTGCATTTTTGTTTGGTTTAAGGAACGATTGTTACAATTTTCCATGATGAAGGAAATTGTCCAGAAATCCAAATTTGATTGATATCAAGCAACTTCTTCTTGATTTCATTCGGCTCATTTTGAAGCAAAGAGACATGATAATTGTCTGAACCTATTGCAGGTGTCTCTGTGATTTTTATCGCGGTTTCTATTTCATGAAGCTGTGGCTGAAATAATCTCGTTGGATATATGTTTATTTTAAATTGATGCAATTTTATTAACTCATAAGAAACTTTCACGATATTCATTCAACCGAAAATATTTATCTACTTCTGAAATCTTAAACGCTTATTAGAATAAATTACTAGTTTTCTGAAGAACGTCCGATCATATCGTCGGTACTGTAAAACAGTTTGCTGGGTCCATTACTGTATTCCGTTTATACTGCGCACATTCCAACCTCTAATCTAACGTTGTTAACCACATTCGCCGATGATATAGTGATAATTGCGTCTAATACGAATGTTATATATGCAAACTCTGCTGTTCAAAAACACCTTATTCGACTGGAAAAATCGACACGCCTTTGGCGTATATTAGTCAACCCAACTAATGTCGACACATGTCATTCACCGACAAACGGCTTAAGTGTCCAAGTCGAAACTTGACATTTGATAATTAACAAATTCAACAAGTAGATTCCGTTCGCTATCTCGGAACGCTTATAGATAAATGTTTAACTTGGTATGATTATGTAGAAAATACGAGAAGATCTGTAACGACTAAGGCTAGACACAGCTGTGACCGGTTATTAGGACTAAAATCATTTCTAAACCTGGATTTAAAGCGGAATGTTGTATTTATCGGTTATCGTTCCAGTATGGAGAGATATGGGTTAGATTATACGGAGCAACGATCCGAAGTAACCTTCGTAGAATAGAGCAACAGCAGTTCAAACTTCTACGTACAATGGTATCTGCGCCTTATTATGTATCGAACGACGTATTGTATATGGACTTGAACGTTCCATATGTAAAGAATGTCTGTATGGAACAGTATAGAAGGTTCTATGAGGAACTTTAGTTCAATCCAGATCCATTGCTACACAGAATGTTCACTATCGATTTTCTGGGAATTCTTAAGTACCGCCAGGAAAAAAAAAAGATAAATGATTTATGTACATTTTCATTTCTATTCCACTAGTATCTTTTCTCTTTTTTCCTTCATTCTTTCCTTTTCACGATCGTTATTGTTTATGACAAAGAACTATGGGTAAATTTAAAAAAAAAAAAATATTATTAATGTCAAATCGACCGTTGAAACTTTACCATTATTATTATTTATTTATTTTTCATTTTCTTCGAAAATTTAGGAAAGAATTTAAATTACCGTCCAGGAAGCTTTACAATCAATACGTTGACTCGGTTATAGATATTTACAAGGATAGTTTTTTGCAGTTTACTTATTCCGACGAAGATGAAGATGCCGCTCAATCAACGGTACCGTTTATCGATATACAACCTATAGAACCGATGCCACCGGCTCCATTATTAGGTTTAGGCATCAGTCATAAAGGCACGAAATGGACGTCTGGATATTTAATGCCGAAATTGTTCACCTATAATATGGCCGATTATCTAGAATTTAACGATGTTAGTATAGAAGATGAACATCAACATTTTTAAAGATCGATTTATGTACACGTCGTAATCGATATTTTTATGTGTTCGATAAAAAATACTCTTAATTATTTTAACTCGCCTTTCATCATTTTTACGGTGTATATATATATATATATATATATATATATATATATATATATATATATATAATAGTTGTTAGGTTTATTATGAATTAAATAAATAAGTTAAAGTGTCTTGCATACAACTCAGTGCCTGTCGTAAATACGTAATACGCACACAATCTCAGTTATTATATATGTTGCTTATAACGTTCCGAAATACTCTCAATTTGTTCGAGGAAAATTTGTTTCTCGGAATATTGTAACGTAGATAATTTTGATATACTCCATACGCTCGTTTATTTATGTGGGTTACTTTTTATTAAACACACTTGTATATTTTATAGTTTCTTTCAAAGTAAATATTATGAAATAAATAAACTTCTGCGTCGTGTTTTTATACGAAGCATGTGTATAGTTCTTTTAATCGGATATGCGCCTGAGTTGTATTTTAATATCGGTGTGAGCTATGTCTAAACGACTACATTATATAACCTACAAAAATTCAATACAAGCAGCAGGACGGAAATGTTTGTACTGCAAAGCTTACAATATGCTGATGATCGCGTTATACTAAGTGGAAACATCATCAGAATTACACTACCTCGGGATTATGGACTAAGTACAAACACAAATAAAACGGAAATAATGTGACACGGAAGAAAACTTTCAAATAAATGGATCGAAGTTAAAAATTGTCAAAAGCTTCAAATACCTTGGAAGCATAATTAACGATACTTACTTACTTTATACTTTCTGCTTCAGTCCAATATGTAGCGACGTAGACGGCTTTATCGTTTGCTGAAGTTAGATCATTCGCATCACAGTTCTGATCCATCATTGAACATTAAAGCGGGTGATCAAAAGTTTGTGCTTGGCCGCACTTATTGTTTTCTTCTATGCCCCATTTTCTGAGTTTATACATCGGTGGTTCCTGGATCCAGTTAGCTTTCTGATTATATTATTTCTAGCTGCCACTTTGTTCTTTGTGGATGTACAATTCCGTTTGAACGTTAACGAGCGATCTAGGTACACGTTAAGACAATTCGGTGTATCGCAATCTTCTAACTTTGTTCCTTTCCAGGTGATATCCAGTTTCCTTCTCGCATTTCTATTATGTAGGTGGAAAGCACAGGCTTGTGTTTTATTTGGGTTTGGCTTCAACTGGTTTTCATCATAGTATTTCCCTTTGGTCTTCAAGGAGGCTATCAATCCTGTTTCAACTTCTTCAAAATTATTTCTTTGAACTGTAATTGCGGTATCGTCAGCGTAGATAAATTCTCTAGTGTCGGGGTTAATTGGTTGATCGTTTGTGTAAATATTGTATAACGGGTGCTAGTACACTTGAACCACTTTTGTGATTACTCCATCGACTTTTTTTTTTTCAAACAGTGTTACGAAAAATCGACGACTTCGTCGTTACTGTTACTGGTTTATTAGTTTCCTTTGGATCATTACTAAGATTCTTCAACATTTTCCATGCTCTACGGCTATTTTGTTTCATGTCCGATTCAACCATTTCATACCATTGGTCTCGTCTAGTCGCCGCAACTGCTTCCATTAGTTTTTCTCCTGCTGCTATTGTGTCCTCTGCAAAGGGGTCATTGGTGAATAATTGTCCGTACTTTTAGATTCTGTTAGCCCACAAACATATTCGGTTCTAAATCCTCTCTGTAAGTGTCTTCGTGAAACCGTTTTTACTAGTAATATGAATTTATTTTTCAGGTACAGCTTCAATTTCACTTATTTTACTAAACCATTCCCAATTAACTTTTTAAAAATGATATTGCTTTTTAAAGCTATTTTTTCAGGTACAGTTAACGGTTTAAACACGCATGTCATAGGACGGTGTTGAGATCGCGGAATAAGTGTTTGGATGTTTTAGTACACTGATTTGCAATCGTATCATTAACCAAATATGTTATCTGGATTCGTACCTTTTTTCCTCCTCCCGCTGTTAAATGTACATGGTAACTTGGGGTTATGCACTAAATACATTCCACTGTTTTCAGCCTATAAGACTTCTTCATTTTCGTCGGTATCATTGTATCCTCCGGCTATATTTCTGCAGTTGAAATCGCCCATTAGAATACGAACCCCGTGCCGGTAACTGTGAGATTCCAAGAATTGAAAATTAGCAGCAGATGGCTTATATATAGATGAGTACAATGAGTCAGTTCAACTGTTAAGATTTCAATATCATTATTTTCAGTTAGCGACGCGGACTTTGATGACTAGGTCATTTTTGACAAAAACTGCACTACCATATTGATCATCGGGCCGTTCAATTACAAGTTTCATTATTTCTTAATTGAATGCTCTTATATTATTGATGCGCGTTTAAAATATAAGTTAAACGGTTATAGTTAATGAATTAATTATTAACGATGGAAATGGTTTAAACTTATCATTTAACCGCAGGTCGTTAACTATGTTAATCGTGCTATGACAAAGAGTATTGGAAATAACTTAAATTTAAAATTGTACCCCACAAATACCGTCATTAAGTTAAATTGGCATCGCGGTCGTGTAATAAATAAATAAATAAATAATACCGGTCGACTTTATCGCAAAATTTTGTAATGCAGGGTCACCCAAAGAAGACGGATGGTTTTGTTGTTTTTTGAACAACTCAAAAACGACTGGGTCCAAATTTTTGAATAAAATATTATTTACAAATAGGAAAACGAGAAATTAGCTTACAACCATTTGTGGAACACAATATTGTTTAGATGATTGTCACTTGCAACGATACATTCATTCAATCTTTACAAAAATTTTTTACGTTTTTCAGAAATACGAGTTTTCAGGTCTTCCAGATCTGGTGTCCGTGTTTTGAAAACGCGACTTTTAAGGTATCTCCACACAACAAAAAAACAAAAAACAAAAAACCTCTAGCTTAGAATTTTTTTCGACTATTTGCATCGTCGTGATCGATTCATACCGAAAATAACGTTCCACGCAAAACGTGCGCTCCATTATAGGATGTGATAATTTAAAATGAAAAAAAAAACGAATTTCTCGTGTGTATGCTAAACGTGAAGCACGCGATTTGCTTTGTCGCAGTGTTACTAACTGTGCTATTCAGAAAACAAAACCGTCCGTCTTCTCTGGGTCAGCCTATATTAACGATCTCTTTCTTGTCTAATAATGCAATTTTTATCTCTCTCTCTCTAACTGTCGATCAGTGTGGCGATCTTGCTATCGATTTTGTTGTTTGTGGCAGAATTAGTTAGCATTCTTGAGATTCTCGAAATTCTTAAAATCGCTGTTCATGGGCACCATGTGCAGTTTCTTGCATTGCCCCCGATTAATAAAAGAGACGATAATTTGATTTCTTTAAATTTTAAATAAATTTTGTAATCTAAAAACAATTCTAGGATAAATTTCTAAAATAAATATGCGAAATTTATTAATTACAATAATTCCACCCTAGTGTAAGATTCGCGACGTACGTGAATATATGTAGAATGTGAAAGTTAAAAAATAAGATCAGTTCTTATAACTAGAAGTTACCCACGGCTTCGTCTGTGTAATTATTATTTTTTAAAAACTAGTTGCACATTAATATCACAAATGGGACAGAAATTACAATAGGCTATACGCGAATTTCATTATGATTTCTTTGATAGTTTTTGAGTTAAATTGGAACAGACAAACAAAAATTTTGAAAAATCGATTTTCTGTTATATGTGATAACAATAGACCAATACCAATGATTATATTCGCAAATCACAAACATTGCAGTTTTATATATTAGGATAGATGTATACTTGGATATATATGTATATATGTGTTTTTTGTGTAAAATATGCTTGTTTATATCGAATGTTCTCAACTCCAAATATATATTTTAAACGTTTATTGTGATCGTGATAGCTCTATTACAAAAAGAAACGGTTTAAAAATATACGATAATTACGATTTACAAAAATTAAATATAAACATACACAAAAATTGACATTTATTACGTATGGCCGTAACGTGTATTTTAAAATTAACACCGCGCGTGATTGTGTGTTTGGATTTTATACTATCAAATGTGTGCATTAATAAATAATAAGTATTATATGTTCGTTGCAAAATTTAACAAAAATCAAATCTGAGTTTATGTATATATATATATATATATATGAAATTTTTTAGTTATAATAATTCAAGAACTGCTGGACCGATTTTTATGATCTGTTTTGTTAATTTTTCTTTGTCCGGAATAGCATAATAATTATTAAAACGTTGGAAAAATTCACAAAAAAAAAATAAAGAAAATTAAAAAAATTTTGTAAAGAAATTTAAATGATATGCGGATAATTCGATATCGATCGAATCGATAAGTGTCATTTTGCCGGAAAATGCAATAAAAATCTTAACATAATTTACAGATATGTTTATTCATTTTTTTAATTTTGATTAATCATTGTGGTGTGGTATTTTGTTTACGGATCGTATTTTCAAATGGTAATTTGTCAGGCTATTACATTTCTAATTATAAAAACATTGATAGATGTTTCCTTATGTAATTATGAATTGTGCGATAATTGTACAAACATTGATGTTTCATTATGTAATTATATGATTTGTGCGGTAAACGTAAAAACATTTATAGATGTTTTATTATGTAATTATGATTGTGTGCAATTAACTTCATACGCCACAGAGTAAATAGATGTTGCGTTAACTTATTAGTTTAATTAAATTTAGTCTCTTAGCCAGGTAGGCTTATGTGAAGCGCCGGTTCCCAAACAAAAAACGCGTTTTCTTCTATAATAATCAGCGGTTCAACTTTTAAATATGTAATATATACTTACTACAGTTGTTAAATGACATATTAAAGAAAAGATTGTTTTACTATAATTTTTATGTTATTCTATATTTTACTGTTTTCCTCAGAAATTAAGGAAATTGGTAATTAATGTCGCTAACACATAATTTATCATGCATCGTGTATTCTTAAAATTAAGGATACATTCAAGATTTGTTATCTAATTATATATTTAAAAAAAATAAATTATTAGGCATTAAAGGTTAGTTATCTAATTAAATATTTTGTATAATTATTTTTTTAATATTTGAATTAATTTTTTATTATGATTGTACAATTTTGAACTAAATTTAAAATATAACGATTCAAATAAGATCGATTAGCCTCGTGTAGATAAAATTATTAGTTAAGATTTGTTATCTAATTAGACATTATTTCGAAATAAATTATTAGGCATTAAAGATTAAATTATCCAATTAAATATTTAAAGTGTAATTTTAAAAAAAAAGTAAAATTATTACGATATCCTTTTAGATTTGTTATCTAATTAGATATTTAGGAATAAATTATTATGCATTAAAGATTAGGTTATCTAATTACAGATTTAAACTGTAATAAAATGAATGCTCCAAATGAGTTAAGTTAAACAAAAACGTATAAACATTCAAATGGAAGGTATTTTTTCTGATTGTGCGAACATGAATAATTCATTATATAATTTTGAATTGTACGATGAATTTTGTACGACTATTTTCTACTTAGTATCGCATCAGAATCTCAAAAGTGTCGTATTGACTTATTAGTTGCGATTCAATTTATGAAATTCATCAGCAAAAATTAATTTAAAACAGGCGAGTTCAGTTAATGAATAAACGAATTAAGTTCGGTAAATGCATAAAAATCGAAATGAATATGGTATTTTGAATATTGTCATTCATTTTACGCTGTTACTTCGTACCGTCCAGAATTAATAAATATTGTTTTAAGCACCTGACGACAAAACAGAAAATGTTTTATATCGCAAGGCGTTTCAATGACGGAACCGACTACAACCTATCAAGAGAAAGCCGGTACAAAGTTTGCCGAGTAGAGCGCAATTCAGAATTTTTATATAACGAAGATATTATTGATGTTTGCGCAATCACAAAGTTAATAATGCGAATTATATTTACTTCTATGTAATTAAAACACTGTTCATTTTTATGTTTGTAGATTTATGGAACTTAATTCGTTTTATCGTGATAAAAAACTAAATTTAATTCAGCTAATAAGTTAACACAACGTTTATTACTTCTGCGGCAGTATGATGTTTATCGAGTAGATATATAAAAAATACTTTAAAATTAATTTCATAATTCGAAATTACATAATAAAACGGTATGAATGTTTGCACAATCACAAACGTGAGAATGTCAATTACATTCATTTCCGTATACTTAAAATTATTTTCATTTTGATTTTTGTGCATTTATCGAACTTAATTCATATCGTAATAAAAAATTAAATTTAATTCATCTAATAAGTTAATTATATATATATATATATATATATATATATATATATATATATATATATATATATATATATATATATAGGAATATAGATAGATACATAGATATAAGGATGGAAATTGCGCAAAAAATCCTTAAGACTAATTCTTATGCTATAGGGTGTACAAATGCGCGCTTATTCGTGTATATATTTAAATTCGGACTTTATTTGAAATATTTACATATTATAATTGATTATAATATATAAATAGCGTTTATAGTTTTGTTGTTGTGGTTTTGTTTTTAATTATTTAAAATAATAATAATAGTACTCGAATAATAAAGAAAGAATTGGATGATCGTTATCGTTTTGCTTTTATGTCTTATTTAAACATCAATGATTTCAATCTCTTTCGGAATATCATTTAAGAGAGCTCGATAACGGGCTGCCAGATAAGCTCGAGTGACGTATTTTTCACGTTTCAACACGTAAAATACAAATATAAATCCGGACACGATGGCCGAAATTAAGATGAAAATATCCGAATTCATAGCCCAGATTACCGTATCTATACATCTGTCCAATAATTGAAAGAAGAAATCCAAAAAGCTAACGTATTCTTGCGTATTCTCGTCCATCTAAACGGAATAAAACCAGGATTATTATTATTATTATTAATATATATCATACAATGAAATACGTTTAAAAAGCGCCGTATATATATATATATATATATATATATATATATATATATATATATAATATCAAAATGTTTATTATGAGCGAATTGTTAATTTCCTTGTTTCGCGCGTACGATATACGAAATTAACGAATTAGTAAAACTATTTATTCGACAGTTGTATAGAATAACATACGTTGGGTTTATAACGATGGTATACAAATGTATAAATGTTTATGTATATTACGCCGTATTCTTAAAATCGTACGGGGGAAAAACAATTCCGGAAGTGCGAAAAATAGCGATTTTTAAAAATAAACTACAAAAACGAGTTAAAACCATTAAGTGCTTTTTTTTCGTATAAAAAAAAATCACGAGCTCTTCGGCTATCGATTATCAAGTGCATATACAAATATAATATAGAAATATATAAATAGAATATACAGTGAAACTCCTATATAACGGACACCCATGGGACCAAAGGAAATGTCCATTATAGAGTGGTGTCGGCTATAGTGGGGTTTTAAAAAAAAGTTCGCAGTGCATACAATTACGTTGTAAATTGGTATATAATGATATAGATAATATTTGTAAGGATCATTTTACTTTGAAAATATGCACAATAAGTTTAAACTTATACGTATTTATATACATAGTATGTAATTATGCATGTAGAAGACCTATATAATTAAAAAAAAAAAAAAAACGATTTTTGTTTGTTTTTGCTATTTGGATTTCACCGATTCATGATCTTTGATCAGCATATCATAAGCAGTTTCTATAATTGTCGTAGGGGAGATTTCTTCCCACGATGTTTTCATCCGCAAAAAAGTCTTTAAAAGGTCAATTTGATTCGACAAAACTTGAGTATGACTAAATTTGCAATTAGATGTTCCAATACAAACTTATAGTAAATTACTTTGAAAATCCATCGGTTTTAATGTAAACGTAGTGTTAGAGGGAAAGAAAGCAAGTTTAACATTTTCGTGTGGATGGATGTAGCGTTGTCTAGAAACAATAAATTTTTTTTGCTTTCGTGTTTCATTTGTTGATGTAACTACTTCGTCATGATGGGCGTTGTCATCCGTGCGTTTTTATTCGCTTTATAATCGACTCGCAATAAATCGATCTTGACTCCTTTGAAACATCTTGGTTTCAAGGCTTTTCTCGTCACCAACGGTTTCATTTTTCCCCGGACATATTGTTCGTACACATACGTGCTTATTTTTTAACTCTGCTGAGTTTTGACAAATTTATGACAATTTTTAGTCACGAACAAGTCACATGTTTGTCCGTTAGAGAACTGCGGAAATCGAAATTACTGTCTGCGTCCGTTATGGAGGGGTCAGATTTTTATTCACACTTTCTACAACGTGACCTGAAACATATTTCCATTAAGTGTTTTACTGTATATAAAACGTAAAAGTACTAATTTATTTATACAATGTATAAAGATTAACCAAATGAAAAGCTAATTTTCGTAAACTGTATATATAAATTACTATTTTTACACGTTATATATATTGTATTTATATATTTTTGTATTTTTAAATTTTATTTGTATGCTCATTTGATAATGGCTTAATAGCTGAAAAGCTGTCTGAATTTTTTATTAAAAAACCCGTTTTATAATTCCTCTTTGTTGTTTACATTGTTTTTTTTTTATGCTTTCAAGTAGATATCGATAGAGGGATGTGCATTGAATTCTTGCTGTAACGCGAATATAAAAAGACAAAAAAAAATATATTTATATATTATTATGTTCTTAGTACGAGATTTAACGAGAACGTGTATGTGTGTATATAAATCAAATAAATAGAATAAACAACAAAAAATAAGTTAAAATCACTATTTATTTTTTTTAAAATGAAAAATCATAAAGCTTTTCGGATGTTAGGCCATTATCAAGTGAATATTTAAAAATATAAAATTCATAAAAAATGAAGTTAATGTAAAGTACAGTAGATTAATAAAGCAAATTATGTTTCAATATTCTGTGTTCGTATTTTATATATTTTAAAGATAACGATTGGTAGTTATACTATTGCTCTGACAGTGATAAGTGGATTGAGTCGATAGTAGAAATTTTTGGAATACATATCGTATATGCCGGATAAATGCGACATATTTCGCATTTTTTTTTTACTTTGCGGTATATCTAGAGGACATTTTATATAATTCGGGAACTAGTTATTTCGGATTATTCGAAATTTTTTGTGTAAAATTTTAGATATACGATTCCAAACGTGACACGCGTATATAAGTATCGGACGAATAAAAGATTTTTATAAGGTTAGTTTATTATTTAGGCTTAGTTTATTTTATTTTTTTTCGAATAAGGTAAATAAATAAAACATTTTCCCGTTGCTTTGAATTATGATTTATATGATTTTCGAAATTCATTCTTTCCTCTAAGATAACGTCTAAATATTTAACGTCATTTTTCCACTTTATAATAGAACTAGAAGTTACCCACGCCTTCGTCTGTGTAATTATTTTTTTAAATACAATATCGATGTCTTTTTCTTTTAACAGTTTTATATATATATATATATATATATATATATATATATATATATATATATATACCCATCCGTTATTTCGGCCACGTCCCTAATGTAAGAAAACGTGGTTTGTATTGCGTGTGTTGGTAGTGAAAATACATTCGAACCGGAAAACGCGTGAAATTTTAAACGATTTGGCAGAGATACCTACTACTTTTTAAAACTTTAAATTGTTTTAATTTCTGTCCTGTTTGTGATATCAATGTGAAACAAAGCTTAGAATGAATCCGATAATATAGGTTATTGTGCGAATTTCATCAAATATTTTTTGAGTTAAATCGGAACAGACAGACGGTCAAAAATGTTAAAAAATAAATTTTCTTTTTATGTATGATAAAAACAGTCCAATGATTATAATGAAAATATTCGCAAATCACAGACACTACAGTTTTATATAGTACAGATTATCTAACGTAATTACACGAGTAATTAAGACATTCTTCTAGACAAAATTATGGCTTCAGGTTTTTAGTGAAATTCACGGTAAGTTTCCCTTTGTTTAACAAACTCTTAACTTGGTTTAAAAAAAAACGTTCGAAGTCGATTTTCTACGGCAACGATTTTGTACGATGACGTGTACAGAACGATATCATCCGAATAGAGTATTATATTCACACCGATATATGTAGGAATGTCATAAAAACGAACCAAGTATAAGTACGCATGCGAGGAGATAGTTTTAACAGAGAATATGTCGACTCTAATGTTAACACGGAATTTACGATGATTTAAATAGTTTTTTACAAGCAGTATTAATGCAGGATTAAAGTTTATTCGGATCATTTCGTAAATAAGACCATCGTATCAAACGGTATCAAAGGCTTTCTCCGTGTCAATAAGTAAGGTATCAGTATATTTATTTTATGCCACAGCGACGTAAAATCAGTCGCTAAATGACGGTGCAAAAAAAAAAAAACAGGTTGTGATTCACGGCTAGATTTGATAGCGTTTTCGTACACTTCTAATGTGTGATTTCTACTTTTTCTTATTTTTAAAATCTGTTGGCTAATAAGGTTTCTGTATTAAGTTCTGTCCATTCCTTTGCATTATCCAACCATGTTTTTCTTCTCCTTCCTTTTCCTCGTTTTCCACTGATGTTTCCTTCAATTATCAATTGTAACATTTCACATCTGTTGTTCCTCAAGATGTGCCCGAAGTAAGCTATTTAAACTTTTCTTAATAGTTTTTTCTAACTCTAATCTTTTATTTAGTCGATTTAGTATTTCCGCATTTGATACTTTATCCGTCCAGGGAATCTTTAGCATACGACGGTATAGCCACATTTCAAATGATCTTAATTTATTTAGCATTGATTTTTTAATCGTCCAGGCCTCCATTCCATATAGTAGTATGGCCCATACGTAACATTTCACAAACCTCCATCTGGTGTCCCATTTCATCGTTTTGTTCACAAATATACATTTCATGTTCGGAAACGCGTTTCTCGCATATCCAATAATCGCCAACATCCATTGAGGATACGGCACCAGAAGAAGAAGAAGAATTTTAAAATTTTTAACCCACACATACGTGTATATATATATATATATATATATATATATATATATATATATATATATATATATATATATATATATACGATATTAAATTGGATATTAAACATTTAAATATAATAACTAATTTTAATCACTATTGTGGAATTAGCTCATAAGGAAATCAAGTTTTACCTTATCTCAGTATACTTAATCATAATATTATAATATGGTGTGAGTCTATCTTGTTGTATTGTTAATATTTTAATGAAATTAGTTACACATGTCAATTTGTATCCGATACTTTTGTTTTTTTATTCATAATTTTATCTTTGTTAATCTCAAAAAAAAAATAAATTGAAAATTGTTAATCTCGTTTGCATTAAGTAATTTTACCCTGGTACCCATTATAACAAGAATAAAAAAGTAATTTTAAGTTAGATTGTAAACAGTTTCTATTACTTATTTATACATAGAAACTGATTTTATATTTATTTTGATATTTCATTCGTTTATTTATTAAGCATATTTTGTTTTAGTTTAATCAATTTATATATTTATTTACTTATTGGTGTGGTATTATATACAATCTCTGAATATTTTGATCCGGAGATTGTTTTATGAATGTCTCAGAAGGCTATTTGTGTGTCTTCCTTATTAAATTATAAATATATATATATATATTTCTCGGCAGTTATGATATTGTCAAGCAAAAATAATAATGAAATTATGTAATATAATCAACAACAAGATAAGTAATATATGAAAAGTATACGTAGTTAACTAATAACAACTAACATTTAGGTATCATATCTAGTTCGAGACTGAGATGAAACAATTTTAAAATATACAGATAAACCCGATCAAGAAAGAATGAAACATGATAAAACATAATAATAGATAAAAAATGTGGGAAAAAAATCTTATTAAAGAATGTAGCAAAAGGAAGAAAAAATAATTATCTAGGCTAAATTAATGATGTAGCAAAATTAGACGTATGAATTATTAGAAGTATTTGAAAAGCATCGCATTCCACGTAGTAGTAAATAATAATAAATCGCTATTAATGTTGGAATTCGGTTTATAGTGATAACGTTGGTAGACGATTTTATCTGCGTTCGTTTTACAACACAGTATCAGTTGCATTATCCGTGGTAAGTTATATTAAAATCTAGTTTTGGTTAATTTTTAAATATTTTAAATAAGATATGAACAATAAATTGTTAGAAAAATTCGATAAACTGTGCGAAGATGTGTCGCGTATTAAAAATGTATGTACAGAGACAAATAAAAAAAAAGATGATATAAATATTGAAATATCGAAGTTGAAAAAGGAAAATGATATTTTAAAGAAGGAGATAAATACCCGTACGGAATGGAAAAAGAAGATTCAGACAGAGATGGATGTGTTACAACAATATTCGAGGATAGATAATATAATTATTAGCGGTATGTCGATAGAAAAAGACGAAAACATGAAGAGGAAGGTGGGGGGCTGTTAGCTGATAAGCTGAATATAAAGTTAAATGATAATGACATTATGGCGGCTCATCGTTTACCGCGGAGGGGAAATAACGCTGCTGCGATAATTGTGAAGTTGAATAACAGCGATAAAAAGGAACAGTTCGTAAGAAACATACAAACATTAAATACCGAACAATTAGGTTTAAATACAGAGAATTACGTTCGTAAAATCTACGTAAACGAAGATCTTACAAAACAAACACGGCAACTGTCGAGGGAGACGAAAGAAGCGCGTGATAAAGGCTACATCGTGTACGCTTGGGCTAGACAAGGAAAAATATACTACAGGCAAACGGAACACAGCGATATAGCCAGGTTATATAGCTGTACACAGCTCGATCTAATGGTTAGGAACGGCGAAGGAGACGGCCACTACACACGTGTCAAAGGAAATACATAAGACAGAGATAACAGGTAACGTTCGAAATGCAGATAACCGATCATCGACAGCAGCAGCAGTAACAACGAAACAACAGCGGCATCAACGAAAGAAATTGTCGTTGGAAGGTTTCGCTAATCGCGTCAATACACGTTCGCGTAATAATAATGATTTTAATAATCATAATCATACTATATAGGATAACTCACCTTGCCCAGTAACGCTCGGTCCGCGAGGGCAAGTACGACCACTCCCCTCATCTGTCATATCGAAACATTAATTAAAAGGTATGAAGGTTAGTAATGTTGATATTGATGAATTTAATAGTATTAAAGTTAACAATAGAATGATTAATAGCATTAAAGTTAAAAATAGAATGGTAAAGTTAGGTGAAAAATTAATTTAAAAAAAGGCAGAGGTTAATAAGAAAGTTTTAAATGTTGCCAGTTTAAATGTTAGGTCGTTAAGAAGCAGTGAGAGCTTAATCGAATTGGAGAGTGCTCTTAAAGAATCAAAAATAGATATATTAGGTTTGTCGGAAATAAGGAGAAATGGTAACAACATGGTAGTAACAAAAGGAGAATAATCTACTATGTTATATTATAGGTAATGATCAAGGACAGAAAGGAGTAGGATTTATTATAAAACGAGACTGGAAAGATAATCGAATTTAGGGGAAGGAAACAAAAGTAATCAGTATCTAACTTTAGTTCAAATCTATGCCCCTACGGCAAATTCCGAAATTAAAGAATGCGATGAATTTTATCAATATATCGCAAATATTTAAAAAAAAAAAAATTAAATTTAATCCAAAACATCGCTTGATAATAATGGGCGATTTTAATAGTCAGATTGGCCAGAGAAGAAACGAGGAAAATAAGATATTATAGGATAATGAAAGAGGATGGAAACTTATTGATTTCTGCATGGAACACGAATTAAAGGTAATAAATGCTTTATTTAAAAAAAAGGATAGGAAGAAAATAGACATGCACCAAATCGACAATAGAAAAATCAAATTGATTATATGCTAACTACAGCGAGAGAAAATGAAATAATAGATTTTAACGTAATGCAAAATTTTAAATTTTATTCCGACCATAAACCAGTTATGTGTAAAATAGCTCTTTATAACTGGCGTTTACCGATATCGAAAAAAACAATTGTTAAAAGTATCAATATAGACAATAGTAGTGATTACGAGGCAGAACTAAACAAAATTTTTAAAAATACCAACAGTCAAAATATAGCAAATTCAGAACTATTATATAGGGAAATAGAAACTAGCATAAAGGAAGCCGCAGAAAATAATAAAGTCACGAAGGAAAAAGCAACTTTGACAGAAATTCCGTTAGATATAAAACAATTAATGGACAAAAGAGAGGGTCTAAAAAGAAGAAGGAATAGAATGAAAAAATTGAGTTGTTACATGTAAGTTGATAAAAAGTAGGCTAAAAATATTTAACGAATCGAAGACGCGTAAGTTTATTCAGTTAGTATTAGAAAGTACAAGGAGCACAAATCTAATAGGAATCTGTCATTGGGGGGAAAAAAATGGGTTAATTTTCTTTTTGATGCTCAGGGTTATAAAATATACAATAGGAAAAAGATAAATGAATGTGCTACGTATTATACAAAAATATAAAGCGATAAGGGTTTAAACTTGCACTATGTATGTAGTCCGGAAACGATACAAGAACCGTATATATTAGAGTCCGAGGTAGTAGATGTGGTGGCAAAGTTAAAACGTTATGCTATTCCAGGTCCTGATAATATAAAAAATGAGCAAATAAAATTTGGAGGATTGCTTTTAATAAAAACCTTGAGAAAATTATTTAATACGATTCTAGAAGGACAAAAAATTCCGAGTGAATGGAAGAAGTCGAATATAATTCTGCTTCATAAAAAAGGAAGTAAAAATAAAATTGAGAATTATAGACCAATTAGCTTGAGTCCCACAATCTGAAAAATTTTTTCGAAAGTAATATTAAGAAGGATTCAAAGTAATTTAAATTATCATTTATCATTTGAGCAGGCAGGTTTCCGAAAAGGATTCTCCACTATAGATCATTTATTTGTTCTAAATCAGGTCATAGAGAAATCAAGAGAATTTCAGAAAGAAGTATGTTCGGTTTTATTTCTCTAAAACACTTGATTCCCTGAGACACACATTTATGTTAGGCGCACTTAAAAGCCAAGGAGTTCCGCTGATATATCAAATGATAGTAGCAGATATGTATACAAATGTAGAAACGCGTATACTTACAGAGAAGACAGGAGAATATTTTTATATAAGGAAAAGGGTTAATCGTCGTTATTATTTATATGTGCACTTGAAGAGGTGTTGAAAAAACTAAATTGAGAACGAAAAGGTATAAAAATAAATGGAGAAATTCTAAGTAACTTGCGTTTTGCGGATGATGTGGTACTTATAGGGAATAATTTGTTAGAGATTAAAGACATGTTAACGGAGTTAAATGAGGTTGGTAATGAAGCGGGTCTATGTATAAATATGGAAAAAACAAAAATTATTACGAACGTTAATGAAAAAATAGAAATCGAAATAGGCGGACAAAGAGTAGATTAGACGAAATAATTTATTTAGGACATAGAACTTATACAACGAAAAGTGAGATTCATATAAGGATAGCACTATCTTGGAGGTAGTATTGGTCGCTTAAAAGTATATTTAAGGGACCGTTTAGGATTAAAAATAAAAGTGACGTATTTAATAGCTGTATTGTTCCATCGTTGACATATGGCTCGCAAACAACGATCAACAACCAAAATGGATGAAATTAAAATAGAGAGTAGCCAAAACAGTATGCTTAGGTCCATTTGAAATATTAGACGCAGAGATAGGATTAGGAACTCGCTTATTAAAGAGGAAAATTTAAAAATGTAATAAATTTAGTCAATAAATATAAAAGGAAAAAGTGGGATTGGGCGGGACATGTTGCCAGACTATCGGATAATAGGTGGACATATAGAATAAAAAATTAGTATATTGAGGACAAAAGAAGAGGAAGACAGTTTCTAAGATAGGAATAACAACGTTTATTCATAAACAATATGAGATAATTGCTTAGGACCGTAGGGAATGGGCAAGATTGAGGGAGGCCTTTGCCAAAGATAACGGCTTTTAGTTTTTAGTTTTTTCTTCAGTTAAATTATATATTTATTTTAGTTAAGTATATAATAAGTCAATAATAATAATAATAATTAATGTATATTAATAATACAATTGAAGATAGATATGAAAAAAATTCGTATGTTTACAAATTGTAATAACGTATGTAGAAGAAGCTGGTAGACAGTTTAAAGTTAGATTTAACGAACATTTAAATTCCTATAAAAACAATTATAACAAAATCATTACGCTGTTGTACTTGCTTGTCGAGCTTCAATATTCTGTATTTCGTAGCAATGTATACTGTGGAAACAGGGTTTCGATGAAAATAACGTAAGATTAATGAAGAAAAAAAATAAGAAAAATAATACAAAAACGAGTAATAAGGCAAGGTTGCTCGCGAGTTAGTTAAATAAGTGTCTTTTTTTTAAACCTTCTTTTTACTTTCACATCTTCTCTGTGCACCGAGGCACATCGTTTTTTTTTTTTTTTTTTTTTTTATATATTTCATTTTAATAACAGTTAGATTATATATAACGATTGAGAGGGACACCAATTGATAAACTTAACCAATTTTCAATCTATAAAACGGATATTTATAACTGTGATAAAATAGAATAATTTTGATAGTACAAATCGGTTATATTGTATTCAAGCTTAAAAACAGAATACTGTTAAAATTGTTGAAGTATAAAATGTAGAACTCGTAATAGATGGTATTTAAAGATGCTAATATTATCCCTTGCAATAAAAGAAAACTTTTTCGATAACAGAAGACACATGAGCGGAGATAAACACGCGCAAAGATGTGAAAAAAAAAACTTTAGATGGTGAAATAACAACACAAAGATATCCGTACATAAGTGGAATAATTAAACAAAAATGTGAACAGCATGAAAAACAACTTTCTATATGAGATATGTAAGGATATAGAAGAAAACAAACATAAAAATGAGGTAAAAGATCTGTTCCAAAAAATTAAGCAGGTAACGAGACGGTTCACCCCGCAACATTTGGGTATTAAAAACGAAGACGAAACAACATTGTCTCATGAAACTGAATTAATGACAAGATGGAAAGAGTATTGCAAGAATTTAATGAAAGATTTAGATTGATCATAACATTCAATAACGTAATTGAAAAGGAATCACCCTTATTATAAGATGAAGTATGCTCAGCCGTGCAGAAACTAAAGTCATTTAAGGCAGCAGGGGTTGATCGTATTATATCGGACATGTTCAAATACTTAGGGGAGCCAACAATGGATATTTTTTTTTATAGCATATGCCGAAGTATATGGAGTACAAATATATGGCCAAAGAACTGGACAATATCTATATATGTCCAAATCCATAAGGGATCGTGAGATATGTGTAAAAATTACAGAACGATTGCTCTCATATCGCATGCCAGTAAGATAATGCTGCATTCATACATGAGAGGCTTAAGTCGTACAACTACACAGACATCAGAACAACAAGCGGGTTTTATTCCAGGAAAAGGTACGCGAGAATAAATTCTGAATACGTGACAAGTAATAGAGAAATGTCACAAATTTAATATTTCATCGACTTTATAAACTATTCAAAAGCCTTTGACTGTGTACAAGATATTATATATATATATATATATATATATATATATATATATATATATATATATATATATATATATATATTTGAAATCATCGCCAATTGTTGTTATATTTTAGAAATAAACGTGATTAATCTATTGTTAGTATCGTAAATTCTATCGTACCGTCGTCTTGGATTTGTGGCGAAATATCACATACAGAGCAGTTTAGTAGCGATTAAATAGGAATTGAAAAATTTTCTTCGGCGCTTATATTAAATTCGTCGGATATTATTACTAATTACTATTAGTAAATTATTAATAATAATTACTAATTACGTTCATAAATAATTATTACCTCGAATTTAAACGCTTTCAGAAATTTTTTAATCGTTTCTTCACGTCCGCAATAAGCATTACCGTAATGCTCTTTCTTTACCGAATTAGCTCGTTCGTCGTTTAATTGAAGCGAAAAATCTATGTTATGATATCTAAGGATCATCTTGCCGTCTGCGAAGTTAACCAGTTGTAAATATAAACACAAATAAAATCACATATATATATATATATATATATATATATATATATATATTTAACAAAACAAAATAAAATTGAAGATAATCACTAAAAAAATTTTTTATTACACGAATACGAAGCTTTTCGACTATTAAGTCATTTTCAAGCTTTTGTAAGCTTGAAAATGACTTAATAGTCGAAAAGCTTCGTATTCGTGTAATAAAAAATTTTTTTAGTGATTATCTTCAATTTTATTTTGTTTTGTTAAATTCATAAATCACTACTCTCCAATACATCAACATTATATTATATATATATATATATATATATATATATATATATATATATATATATATATAAAGCCTTTGATAACGTCAATTGGAACACATTGTTTTCAACATTATAGAAAACAGAAATAAACAAGAAGGATATTAAATTAATATATAAATTATACGAAAATCAGAAAGCAATGATACAGATTGGCAATGTGAACAAAGAAGTTAAAATATTGAAAGGAGTTAGACAGGGCTGTGCTTTATCACCGATATTATTCAACCTGTATATAGAAGAAATAATGAAAGAAATTAAAGAAAAAACAAAGAAAAATTGTGTAAAAATACGAAATAATATGCACATTACAATTTGCTGATGATATAGCTGTTCTACCAGCAAATCGAAAGCAATTGAAGGAAACGTTAAAAGTAATGGAAGATGTATTTAAAAAATATGGAATGCAAATAAATAAAAATAAAACAAAAATTATGATATGCGAAAAAAATAACAGTCGAAAGAAAATAAGTGTAGATATTGACGGTGATAAAATACAAGAAGTGAATGAATTTTATTACTTGGGTAGTAAAATCACCAGAGATGGCGGGTGTAGCAAGGACATTAAAAAACGGATCAATCAAGCAAAGCAAGTTTTTTACGATCGGAAAAATATTTTAACCAACAAAGCTATAAGTACAAATTTGAGGAAAAAATTTTTAACCCTATTTGTTTAGAATGCAGCGTTGTACGGATGTGAAACATGAATGGTTGGTAAAGCAGAGAAAAAAAAACATAGAAGCCTTCAAAATATGGTGCTATAGGAGAATGCTGAAAATAAGATGTACCGATAAATTAACAAATGAAAAGGTGTTAGAAAAAATTGACGAAGGAAGAACATTATAGAAAAAAATAATAAAACGAAGAACTAATATGATCGGTCACATTTTAAGACATGAAAGCTTATTAAAGATAATTATAGAAGGACGGATAAATGGGAAACGCGGAAAGGGAAGACCAAGAAATCAATATACACAGCAAGTAATAGAAGACACTGGTAGCGCACAGGATATACGGATATGAAGAGGAAAACAGAAAACCGTCAGTTGTGGAAGAAATTAGCAAACCAGTCTTAGGACTGATGACTACATGATGATGATGATATATATATAATCGACATTGAGTGCAATATAACAATTGCTCGTTTAATGTATATTTGTTGAAATATCAGAGAGTAGTGATTTTATAAATTGTAAATACGAAGCTTTTCAATAATTACGTCATCATCAAGCGTAAAAAAAAAAAATTAATATTTATATAAAAACAAATTATATATTTTATATAAAACTTAACTAGTCAGAGGTAATTTACTCTGAGATTTATTTTTACAATAATCTTTTTTTTTATATAAAACTAATTTTTTTCAAAATTGTTTAATAAATTGTTAGTATTTCTATGTTTTTATAATTTGTAATTTTTTAATAATTTTTATTTTTTTATATTCTATGTGTAAAATTATTTTTATATTATATTGTACGTGTAAAATTTTTATACTTTCTACGTTGTTTTTCTTTTCTGCAGTGTTTTTGCCATAAAGTGATTTGTCGTCATTTTTATTTTTATACGCAGTTAAGCGTTCTCGTAGTCTATTATTTATTAGTCGCCAAGTTTCCACCTATATAAAACTTATTACATTTTGTGCAGTTTATTCTGTGTGTAGTGAAAATTATGAGAAAAATTAACTTAAAATCGGTTTTTTAAATAAAGGTTATTGCAAAAATAAATCTGAGAATAAATTACGTTTGGCTACTTAAATTTTATATCACATTTATAAGTTGTTGTTATATAAATATCAGAATTAATTTATAATGTTTTTTTTTTCGTGTACGCTTGATAATGGCGTAATTGTCGAAAAGGTTCGATATATATATATATATATATATATATATATATATATATATATATATTGTCATCATCATCATATAATCATCAGTTCTAAGATTGGTTTGATAATTTTCTCCACAATTGACGATTTGCTGTTTTCGTCTACATGTCCGTATATCCCGGTGATACCAGTTTCTTCTATTAGCTGTTGTATATATTGTTTTCTAGGTCTTCCTTTTGCTCGTTTTCCATCCAATATTCCTTTTATAATTATCTTTTGTAAACTATCGTGCCTTAGAATATGCCCGATCATATTCTTCCTTCGTTTTGTTATTCTTTTCCATAATGTTCTCTAATTTTCTTTCGGACTTCTTCATTACTTAGTTTATCTGTCCACAGTATTTTCAGCATTCTCCTGTAATACCGCATTTCGAATGATTCTAGTGATTGTTCGTTCATTTTATTAATCGTCCATGTTTCACATCTGTATAGTGCCGTATTCCGAACAAATAAGATTAGACATTTTTTTCCTCGGATTTATTTTTATATCCTTGTTTGTTAATGTATTTTTTTCGATTGTAAAATACTCGCTTTGCTTGATTAATCCGGTTTTTAATATCTCTTCCGCATCTCCCGTCACTGGTGATTTTGCTACCTCAGTAACGAAATTCATTAACTTTTTGTATTTTAGTACTGTCAGTGTGTATGTTTATTTTTTTTTCGACCGTCATTTTTGTCACATATTATAATTTTTATTTTATTTTTATTCCATATTTCTTAACTAGATCTTCCATTACTTGTGTATCCTTCAGTTGATTTTGATTTTCTGCGAGGACAGCTTTATCATTGGCAAAACGTAATGTGCTTATTATTTCAGCTTGTAGGTTTAGACCATTTTCCTTAGTTTGTTCTTTAACTTCTTTATATATATATATATATATATAGATATAGATAGATAGAGAGAGAGAGAGAGAGAGAGAGAGAGAGAGAGAGAGAGTGATAGTATATTGTGTATGGTGATGCGTCTTCTTAATACTGAAATACTCCCTTTAGTATAAAATCGATACGTTGGTTTGGCTTCCTTTCTCTCAATAAACTATTACGAAGACGTTCGCGATAATGATAATACGTAGACGGGAAATAGTAATGTAACGCGCTAACTATAGCACGAATATTATTTAACCTCATGCGAAAAACTTGTAATGGTTAGGGCGAATGAAGTTTGGTGTATATTATTCTATCGAAGGGTTACTCGTTACTATAAGTACTAATAACGATGTATACTCCCGATGGAATTCTATAGCTTCTACTTTCAGAAAGTTTTATTCATTTTGCTAGTTTATTTTTTTTTTTTTTTTTGGGAGTTGCAATCTTATATTAATATTTTTTCCTTTTTATATTTTTTATTTTTAAATGTTCACTTGATAATGATCTAACAGCCGAAAAGCTTCGTGATTGAAAAATGTTTACTTTTTTTTCTGTTTATTTTAATAAAAAATCACTACACTCCACATTCTTCGGAATATTTATACTATTCTTATTTATTATTATTACTATAAGCTACCCACGGTTATTTTACATAGATGGTCTTTGACAGTGATTTATCTTTCTTTTACTAGACACGTAAGCAAATAATCTAGAACGGACGGATGATGCCGTGTTTTACAGTCGGTCTACCGGCTGATAGATTCACTGTTTCCAGATTTTAGGTGGCTGTTAAATTTTTAACAATTTGACAACAGGGATATCGTTGTTTTCTATTTGTTAAAACTTTAAATTGTAATTTCTATCCTATTTGCGATATCAATGTGAAGCGAAGCTTAGAACGAATCCGATAATATAGTCTATAAGTTGAGCACGAATTTCATCGTTATTGCTTTAATAAGGTTTTGAGTTAAATAGGAACAGACAGACGGACAAAAATGTTAAAAGAAGTAGATTTTCTGTTTATGCGCGATAAAAATAGTTCGATACAGTGATTATAATCCAATAATCCAAGCTGCGTCGTTACTAGAATTTCAAATGTTCGGATTACCTTTATAACTCGCTATTATATTTTACATCGATTTAACGAAAAATTTCATGTAAATTTACAGCGTTAATATTACGAATTTTAAAAGTGTCTCATTGCAACGATAGTTTTAAATATACGACGATACAGCAAGAGGAGTAATGGTGTATAAATTATTCAAAGATATTAGGGAAAGAATTGAAAGAAATTATTAAATTTTTATATAAGTCAAGTCTTATTAACCGGTCAAGTCTGGTTCGGTGCATATTTGGAGCGTTTTTTAAAATTATATCCTTAAATATTTGTTAATTCCGCGCACTTGACGTTCTCGATACATCGTTTCTTAATTGAATGCCCTTATATTATATGAGTTAAACGGTTATAGTGAATGAATTAATTATTAACGATGGAAATGGTTTAAACTTATCATTTAACCGCAGGTCGTTGACTATGTTAATCGTGCTGTTTGGAAGAGTATTGGAAATAATTTAAATTTAAAATTGTACCCCACGTATAATTGGCATCGCTTAAGAAATAGATTTTCCGATAATGCAGTGATCGATAACCGTAGCAAATTACAGACACTACAGTTTTATATAGATTAGTATAGATTTGTTTTAATACAGCGTGTTTTGCTTTTTCCCGATATAGGGCGGAATATTTCAATTATATTTTATGATTATTGTTTGCTTTAAATAAAGTTCTTCGTTTTTCTTTCGGTTAATAATATCGATTTTTAAATCTACAACAATTTATCGCTTTTATTATTATTAAATTGTTTAATTGAATTGAATTATATTTTGATATACTAACTTTTGTCGATCGGAAATAAAATACCGTTTTCGCATTTTTCGTCAATAGCGCTCACTCGTTCGCTATGTACTTTTAGTTCGCAATCGGACGCGCATTTAGCCGTAGCGATGTCTAAACGGACCGATTCATCGTATGCTGTATCGATGATGTTATAATTTGTTTCATTAAATTTTCGATCAGCTTCCGATTGAAACGATGATAAAACTAAAAGTCAATAATACGATCCGGGAAATTAATTAATTCATTAAATTAATCGTTTTTCTTATAGTTTATTTACGATTTTTGTTTAAAAAATTAAAACAATCCCTTTACCCCTGTGTCGACGATAGATAATCCTTTGCCGTATTTATTAATTAATGTTCCATTTTTACTGTGAAATCTGTTACGTTCTTAAATTCATTATTACCGTTAATACTCAATTACTCTATTCCTTTGTATGCTATTTATGGGTGTTGTTATAGCAATGTAGACACGTTATATGTGACATAGCTTTACACCTAGGAAAAAGCAACTAATTACGACGTGTTGAAAGGCAGTTACTTTAGCCCGCTATTAATGAAGTATATAAATGAGCGGAGTCAAACTAGATAGATATAAATTTCGGGGGGGGGGAGATGTTATGACCGGTATATGTAGCAGTTATTACGGGAGATAAGATGTCACGATGGTTACTGAAATAATGTGAAATTTTTCATTAACCTATTTCGTATTCGGTTGTTTAACTTGATTCATCTAGAAATTCCATTTACAAAATGTATATATATATATATATATATTTATATATATATATATATATATATATATATATATATATATATATAAATAATAAAACCAACAAATATTATTATATATTTAAAGCTCTTGGTGGTAAATTATGGGGACTTAACTATAAATCTAAGGTAATTCTTTATAAAGGTTTAGTACAGTCATTATATACATATTGTGCTGGTGTCTACTTCAAACATTTAACTAAGCAGCAAATACATTATGTAATTTGTAACTGCCGTAAATTTCTTATTGATTTAACCTCTTCTTATATTACTGTATCAAATATAACATTATATACTATTGCTCGTATCTTACCTATTGATCTTTATATTAAGAAAAGATCTTTAATTTTCAATGCAAAAAAAAATAATTATGGCGTCATAAGTAAAATAGTTCTTAAACAGTTAAATACACAAATTTTAAATGAATTTAGTGTAAGATACAAAATTTTAACAACAGATAAATTAATTAGTAAAGTTTTTCCGTATGTAATAGATCGTTTTAAAAATAAAAAGATTATAGTAAATTTTTACATGACTCAGATACTTTCTGGTCATGGTTCCATTGGATATTATTTGAATAAATTAAATATAATCGGTGATAATAAATGTCACAATTGCAAGTGTAATGTAGTTGAAAATGTGCAACATATAATATACAAAAATGTAACAAATATGATCACCTGAGGCAGTTGTATAGTATTGATTGTACGCTTAAACCGAATGAAATTATTTTATTAAAGCAATTTCCGGTTTTTATCTTGGAAATATTTAAAATTAAGTACATTTATAGATAATCGCTACTAGTAGCAATAAGCAAAAATTTGCATGCTACTACAGTTTTTTTGTTTAAATTGCAATGTATATGTTAAATATATAATAAATAAATAAATAAATAAATATATATATATATATATATATATATACGAAAAGAAAAATCTTCGTGTAAAATTTGATTAAGAAATGTAACGAACGGTACGATATATGAATTTTGAAACTTGGCGGAAATGACTGTTTAATTATGAAAAATTTCTAATTCGATTATAATATGCTTCTAAAATGATAATTAAGATGTTCGATCATATTCGTCAAAGATTTTAAACTAACGACTTATAAAGAAATGACCGGGCAAACTATCGTAGAAAACGGACAAATTTAAACATCTGAAGAAGAAGAATAATAAATATATACTTACAAAACATATAAACAAAATCGTGAATACATGAATAATTGAATAATGAATAATGTTAAGTACCTTTTTTATATATATATATATATATATATATATATATATATATACCTTAACAGTTAACTTACTAATGTACAACCACATCTAATGTATATGTGATAAAATTTAAATTTAAAACTTTTAAGTACAGGAAAAAATTAGAAAAAAAAAACCTGCAAGGAAACAATAAAAATAAATTATAATTAGAACTTAAGTAAAGAGGTAGTAAAACACGTAGTAAATAGGAAAATAATTCTTTGTATTTAGAATATCGAACGGTGAGACTATGTCGTAATCGCCTATGGTGTTAATCAATGCGCTGTCATTACAATTATGGTAAAATTTACTAATTTGTTTATATAAAAGGTTAAACTGCGAATGCATATCACGCAATTTAGTACATCTACGGGCGTTTAATATGATTCTGCAGCAGTGGTTTTGTAACAGCTGTAATATTTTAAGAGAAAACAAAAACAGGGCAGACGTAAGTTAATCGGGGTAGACGTGTATAATAACTTTTCATTAGCTTATCCGTTAAGATAATAATTGGAAAGGTAACACAGTTACTGTATAATAGCGCTAATTCTTATATATAATTATGACGCGTGTATTTGTACGTATGCATATGAATATTATATACTACATTATTGCATTACAAATTGTGTTTTCAAGTATTTGAAAAGAACAAGTTCTATAATTTTCGTTTATTATTCGTTATATTTAAATGTAAATATCGATACTTAAGTCGGGCACGTGTTTTTTTTTTTTTCATAATATTAAGCGTTTTATTTCGATAATTTTTATTTATGCGGTTATATATTGATGTGCGCGTGTGTGCATGGTCATACGCATAAGCCGCGGACGCATTACTTTCCTGGTTTTTTTGTTTTTCAATTGCTTTTTCCCGTATGATCGAATGTTTATGTTTTATTATTCTAACTAATAACTACATTATATACTAGAGAGTATTGTTAAGCGAAGTAGTACACTGATTAAGCGTAAACGGGTGGTGCAGTGTATACTACACATCAGCTGTAAATAAAACAAACTGTGAAACACTAATTTGAATAATAAAGTATTAATTAAAAAAAAATAACTACAGCGCTGATTTTAAGATAAATGTTAAAGTACGTGGATACTCTTAATATTAATGCTGTACATATATTTATATGTGTATCGTACTATTTAAAGTTATTTCTTTTTTATAGCATCTCATCATATGGTCGAAATTGCGCGCGCGATCGTTTTAGCCGCACTAATATCGACGGAAGCCACTTTGTTCCGGTAGAAGAAAAAGAAGCAGCACTATTAAATCGCGTAAGTAAACCGTGTTGAAGTTAAAATCGATATAGGCCGTATAATTACGTAAAAAAGAAAAAAAAATCCAACACGTCATAGTTGTCAAATAATTTTAAAAATTGTCCAACACGTCATAGTTGTCAAATAATTTTAAAAATTGTCCAACACGTCATAGTTGTCAAATAATTTTAAAAATTGTTTTTTTTATTTCTTTTTTTTGTTTTTGTTGTAACAAATAATAATCATAATAATAATAATAATCCTTTGATTAATTTTGAAATACGTGCTGCTATGTGGACAAATTAAATGATTGCGATTATTACAAATCAAACGATTGCGATTATAAAAATAAATTTTAAATATGCACTCTATAAATGTGCGCGCGTCTATTATACAATGATGATGCATACCTTGCGCTATTATCAATGAAGTCATAACCATCGCTGAGACGAAGATAATAGGAATGATTATTTTACAATGCTGCATTTTTGTATATATATATATATATATATATATATATATATATATATATATAATTACACGCGTAAATGCAAAAAAAAAAACACGGCAAAAAATAATAAAATATAAAATAATACGTCCGGCGTTCTGCCACGGGAAAATCTGCAGAGTAAACGACCAGTCTAGAAATGGGTTATCACGCAAATATGAAAAGTTAGCATAGGAGAGTACTCTCGGGTAGTATTCACACTTCTCCCTATTAAACGTTAGTGTATCTCCAGTAGAATTTGTCCGCTCCTATAATCCCGTGTAACGCCATCCTATATATAATATATATATGTACATATGTATGCATTATAAGCAAAGGTAGGAACCACCCGTGTCTCGATAATAATAATAATAATAATAATGATAATGTATCCCTTTTACGAAGCAGAGCTTTCCTTTACCTAAGCTGAAGTACGTGTATACCCGGGAGAAATTAACAAAATTATTATTATTATTATTATATATGTATGTGTGTGTGTGTGTATATAAACATATATGTATTTATATATGTGTATGTGTTTTTTTGGCTTATTATTGATTGATGTTCAATAAACTATATAATCGGTCTGCTTTTTAGGTTACGTGTTTTAGAGCGAGCTTGTATAGTGTAAAAATGTACGTTTCCTATTTTATTTTTAAACGAACGACCGGAACGTGTAAGTACCGTAGAGATCAAAGTCAATAAAAAACCGTGTATGTATGTGTGCCTGTATATATATATATATATGTGTGTGTGCGTGTATTGTGTGTGTAGTTTATCTTCTTGGCTTGTTATTGATTGATGTTCAATAAACTGTATAATCATTCTACTTGTCTACTTTTTAGATTGCGTGTTTTAGAGCGTGTATACTGTTAAAATTTCCGTTTCCTATTTTATTTCTAACCAAAGGGGCTTATAAGTAGTACCGTAGAGGAAAAAAAGGCCGATAGACATTTGTTTTATTCAGTAAAAGGCATCGCTTTAACCATCGTGTCCTGCTGGTGTAGCCAATGTCCGAAGTTTTGGATATTTACTTATTAGGAGGATCCTGAATTTTTAGTGGTCTTCCTCTTAGCTTTTTACCTGTACCCCCTAATTATGTACTTTTATAAAGTGTTATTACGTCCTTGCCTTGAAACAGTTTTATTTTCCCGATGTTTTCTGTATAATACGGATAATAAACAGCGTGTCGTATTATAGAAGATTCTGCGGAAAAGAAATATTCATTTAAAGTACGACGGTAAAACGATTGCGCAAACATCTGTGGCGTCACGTAAATTGTTAACAAATTTTTAACGTTTATCGTACGTGCTTGACAAAATTGTCGAGAAATTTTCTTTAGCGATTAATTTGGTTTTAATTTGGTTTTATTAATTCGTAAAATCACTACTGTCCGATATGTGTCAACATATCGATTTTTATTTATTGTTTTCTTAATTACCGAGTTTTTCGATGGTAAAGTTACGAATGAAGACATTTTAAAAAGACCGTCCGATCCAAACAAAATAAGTTACATTCTTTACATCGTACAAAATGTAAATTGAATTATTACGGAAACGTATATGTAGAAATATATATATATATTACGCTATCCTTTATTTCCATTTTTTTCCTTTTGTTTTATCTTAATATACATTTATGATATTCCACATACTGGTTACTCCATGTTAATATACAATAGTAACAGCGGAATCCTAGGATCACGAAATACGCGTGAATTTCTAATGATGAAACCTATAGACTTCTGTAAGCATTTTTGGTAACATTTTAAGCTCGTTGTCAATATAAACCCCCAAATCCCGAACACAGGTTACATTACAAACTGGAACATTACCCATAGAATAATCGAAGAAACATTTATTTTGTGCACGACAAAATCGAATATAAACACATTTCTTATAATTAAAAGGTAAGTAATTATTGTCACTCAAATCATCTTGCAACAATTCACAATCAGCAACAGTTTTAATTGATCTAAAAATGCTTAAATCATCAGCAAATAATAGAAATTTTAAACGTAAGTTAATTCATATATTATTTATGAAAATATTAAATAATAGTGGATCCAAATTAGACTCCGGCCGTACTCCGGAAGTAGGAGTGTAATCCGTTAAATAATACGTAGCACACGCGCGAAATTATGATCTAAATAACTGTATGTAATCGTCAGAAAATCTATAATTATGCAACTTAACCAGAAGTAAACTATGGCTGACATTATCAAAAGTCTCGCTAAGTATAAATACAATCAACTCGAAGACGCTGCTGCATCCAGTCTGTAATTAATTTTGTATGCGTAACAAGATTAGTTGTAGTAGATCTAGACCTTAAGAAACCATGCTGCTCGGAAACAACTGTAGGCAAAAAAAAAAATTATATAGCCTTTCATATAAAATGGACTCCGATATTTTGCTGAGTACACATAGTAGGTTGATAGGACGATAGTTTTCAGCTGTACAACGATCACCAGATTTGAAAATCGGAACAACCTTAGTTGTTTTTAACAACACAGGCCATTTACCCCTGTTCCAGTAATAAGATTAAACAAGTACATAAGTGACTTTTACCGAACATAGTTTAAACAATATTGCCGGTAATCCATCAGGGTCAACACTCCACTTGGGTTTTAGAGTCTTAATAGATTTTCTATAATCATTTACGGCGATTGGAACAAGATTTAAGTGTCTTCCATCTTTAATCGCAGAGGTTTGAAGTGGTGTCATAAAGCTGTCAGTCACCATGTACAGATTAAAAATACTTCGGAAAAGCATCTGAAATATTCTTACTAGAACAATGATCTATGTTTCCATATTTTACTACGCTAGGATGTAGCCGCTTATTACGTTTATATTTAACAAAAGCCTAAAAATTGTTCGTTTTTTTTTTTTAATACCAGCCTCAGTTTTAAGAATATAATCATCAAAAGTATTCCTTATTAACTTTTTAACTTCGGACCGTAGTTTACTAAATTCAACATAATCAGTTTCCTTGCGGGTTCTAAGATTTCCTAAACTTAGTTTTCACGTTTATTTTACGAACAATTTCTGGGGTAAACCAAGGCGGGTATGTAGACTTTCTAGATGATTTCTTTGTAAGATGGTTCTGAAATTCATTTTGTATATTAAACTATAAAAATAAGTAGTTGCCGTTATCCATATTTATGATATTATAAAGTTGTCCCCAAACAATCAGAAATTTTTTTGTTTTAATGTTAAAGGGTTTGCTTTCCTAAAGTTGTAAGGTGCCACGCTTGTACTAAAATCCACTCTATATAAAGAACTACGGCGAACAGTGATATCCAGAGCAGGATGATACTTACCCTCAAGAAGAAGCGGATCGAGCGATCCCTTTACATCAACACTCGATACAGAAGTAGTAATGATCAAATTCAAAGTTTTTTCTGCGAATTAAGAACATTATTTACCGAACTCGGATTATTAATTTCAATGAAATTTGAAATCGAATTAATAGTCCTAATCAAGCGGAGTACCAGAACCAGATATGGATAAATTGATATCACCCATAATCGTAATATGTATTTTTCATATTCGGTAATAAATTATGACATTCATAAAAAATCTGCTGTATCAAGAGTAAGATGTACCGTGAGAAACATAAATACAACCGATAAGTATTTGTACATACAGACCTAACATTCCTGACCTTAATCCAAACTGAATCTATATTCGCAAAACTAGGAAACGCTATTTTCTCTGCAACATATGTGTCCTTAATCGCTAACAAGACTCCGCCTGCCCTCCTACCAACTTTATCCCGACGATAAACGATATAATATTGATTTATAAATTCATTATTGTAAACACTTCCAATTAGTTTCAGTGAATCCTACAATATCACTACACAATTCCTAAATAAAGTTCTTTTAATTTCCCCCGAACATTTTGGTAATAAGTCCCATTATAATAACCGTTTGAAAATTTGGCGATAAATAATCGAATAAATAAGAACTTCAATAAATAAGAATAGACGGAACTTGAAACCTCTAACCTATTACATATAAAAAACGGAAAAGTAGTAAAACAGTCCGTGAAATATATCCACCTTGCATAATCAAAACACCACCTGAATATGCCAATTCGTATAACAAACATTCGAATGTATACCGATGAAAAAATAAAAATCCACGTAATAATTCTCTTAAGAATATTTCCAGCAGAATTACGTATAGCATAAAGAGAGAGAGATAAAATCAGCATCAGTATTAATGAAGCGACTACATGAACGGCAGAAAGTACTTAAATACACTGACATACAACACAAAAATACGCTTATAAATGATGATAAAAAAGTACACGCGTACCGATACATAACGTATCAAACACATACATACTCATAAAAAACATAACGCATTAAACACATACATACTCATAAAAACACACGGAAATATTATTATTATAAATAACAATAACGTCTCTGTTAGGTAATACCTGAATAATTAATTTAAACATCAGAATGAAAATAAATATAAAAACTGGAAGAGAGTTCTTATGTATTCGAGTAAATAGATGCATCGGTGATACATTTAAATTACACAACGATTACACCTGATCCGATTTGTAATCATTTAACGTTGATATCGTTCTTCTACGATTAGCCGAAAATGTAAAAAGTCCCATCCTTCCGAACTTCATAATTAATTTTTTTTTTTTTTTTTTTTTTAAACCAATTCGTAAAAACGATGCAGTAAATATATTGTGTAAGTGAAATACAAAAATACACTAGAAATTGTTCAGAACCCGTCCAATTAAGTTTATCGAATTCTGAACAAACTGTTTTAAAATATACTAATAATAATAATTTGTATACATAAATTTAAAGTAGTTGAGATTATATAATTAGTTTATAAGTTCGGTACAATTATATTTAAATATGTTCAGGATAGGGTGTAATTATATTTAATTGCATAAATAAGTTTAAGCTGAATGTACATGTTTTTACGGTTATTTAGTTCAGCAAATCGCGAATGTGTTAAAAATGATAAATAGTTTGGTTACCAGTTGATCAGTACTAATATTGCTGAAATCCGTGTTACTATGATTACAGCCACTAAGTATATGCTTAACAGTGTCAGTACTGTTACACGTCGCGCAATTTTCAGAGTATGCATTTTATATTTATACAAGTAATCTTTAAATAGGCCATAAGTAATGAAATGTTTAAAAAAATTGGTACGGAAGATGTGTTACTTAGTCTGTTTTCTATATTTGGGAAATAATTTTTAGCAACACCCACTGTGTTTGAAATTTATTATTATAATACTTATAGAACAAACCGTTTACTCTTTAATAGTTTTCGTTCATGTATAAAATAAGGTTGTTGATACCGTACATTATTATTTATATTGGTTTTAATTTAAAAAATGGGAATATGTTTTTGCATTTCATAACTTCAACGGTTTAATACCTGCAATAACAATACCTGCCGTATAGCTAATAGTTCGCGATAAGATTTAATCATTTTTATTGCAATAGTTCGCTGATAACTTTTTAATATATTTTGGAATCTTTTAATTTTTAACATATCTGTGTATAATAACACTTGCGTAAAGTATTTTGGGCAACACTACACTTTTATGTAATGTTATGCCATTCTTATAATTAATTCGGTTATTATTATTATACAGTTTGTTAAATATAATAAACAATTTATTTATTTTATCGGTGATGTGATGAAAGTGATTGTAAAATTTTAAGTTGTTATGAATTATTACATCGAAGTATTTAGTTTGATTAACCATACGTATATTTAATCCATACTGAATTAAGTTTAACCGTTTATCGTTTAATTTTTTGTTAAACAACGTGTAAGTTGATTTGGATTCATTAACATTTAAATTATATTCTTTTAACCAGTTTGCAACTATTGTATAGACTTGATAAAGTTATTTCCCAGTACATCTTCACTCTTGCCAGCAATTACAATTGCTATGTTATCTACAAAAGTGAAGATGTTTACATTGTTGGGAAGATTGATTTTATGTAATTGGGAGAAAACTATGTTCCACAAGTACGGTCCTAATACAGACCCTTGTGGAATTCCCGTAGTTGTTTTAATACTTTTTGATTAATTACCAATTCGTAATGTAGTGAAGCGATTTGGGAAATATCCATTTATAATGTTCAGTATCCCGTTGTGTAGTTCTAAGTTCTTTAACGAGATTAATAATTTCTTTAAATCTAACCTGTGGAAATCTTTTGTTATATCTAGGGTGAGTAAGCGTGTACAGTTATTTTTATTTTTGTACATTTTTATAGTTTGCAAAACATTGTATACCGCCATTTCGGACGATCTACCCGGCAGTGCGCCATATTGATTTTCACGAATTATCCAGTTGTTGTCAACGAATTCCTTTAATTTATTAAGTATACATTTTTCATAATTTTTTTTTAGATTTGATAATATAGCTCTGTAGGAAGTTGATAAATTTTCATTTTTTTCATTTTGTGTATGATAACCGTTTTACTTAGTTTCCAAACATGGGGATAATAGTTATATTTAAACAGAACGTTAATAATTTTCGGTATTACGTCTGGAAAAATATTATGCAATTGTTTAATTAGTCCATTTGATATTCCGTCTAATCCTGCTGAGACACTTTATTCTTAAATAGTTTAATAATTACATTAACTTCTTCAGCAGTAATCGCTATGTTTACGTTAGGTTCATATATTTGCGCTATAAAGAGTTTTTCATGGTGGTATAAGTTTGACAACAACAAGTTTACTTTATCATGTTCTGTACAGGCATAATTATCGAATGTTGGAATATTATTACTTTTTACTTTATTCGTTAATATTTTATATTTTAGTCCAAAGACGTTTTTGTCTTCCATTAATTTATTCCAAGCTTTCAACTTAGCTTTCTTAATCATAAATTTATATTCTTTAAAATTTGCTTCATAAATACTATAATGGTTATTTTTTACATGTGTACTTTTACAGTAACGATACTTCTTATATAAATTATTTACTAATGACTTTTTCTTTTTTTTTTTTAATTACATGTATATAGACGGATGAACTATTTAGAACTGTATTTACATATTCTTGATAACTGTTCAGCCAACTTTTAATTTGTTTAATATTATTACAATTTACTTGCACATCAATTATATAAATTAATTTTCTTAAACTGTTAACTTATTGTAGTTAATAACTTTAATAAGGCTTTCTTTGTTTTTTGTGCAACAGTATTTATGTTAAAGGTAGTGTAATAATGATCACTGACATTTAGTTCATCAATGACATCCCAGTTTTGAACTCGATCAGTTAAGTTTCTAGTCACCAAAGTTAAGTCTGTCACACTTTTTTGCTTATTCCTCTGAAAAGTATATTTGTTTTTAATATTTAGAATATGTATGTATTTCTATTAAATTTAATAATTTCTTATATCTCATATTATTCACTCGCGGGTTTAAATCTCCCAACCATATAAATGTCGTTAATTTATTATTCTGTATATATATATATATATATATATATATATATATATATATATATATATATATATATATATATATATCGATAAAATGGAAGTATTGATTGGAAACGTTATTTGGCGGTATGTACGTTAAAATTAAAGTAATATCATCAATTTGAACAATAATAATATTAGAAATATTGTGTATAAAAATTGTTTTTAAAAGCATTCTTATACGACAGATTACCATGATCTTGTTGTGGATTATTTTATTAAAGTTTTGTGGGTACATAATTATGTTTGCACTTATCACAAATAAATATGATATCTATATTTTTTGGTATATTTTTTGCTAGTAAGACGTCTCTAGCTATGCTAGAGTGATTTTCATTATACTGTAAAATGTTTGTCATTTGTTTGCTCAAGTTATAAACTAACAGTTACATTAAGTGTTATTTTATAAATATTAGAATACTAATAATTAATATTAATATATATTTCTAAATCTTATGTTAAGTAATTTTTTTATCAGAGCCACTGTCGTATGACTCATCAGTTGATTTTTCCAACTTTTGTATTAACCTTTTGAAACGACCTTTCATTGGTGCATGTTGCAACAATCTGTAGTTTTCTGTTAGCATTCTTTTGAATCCATCAATATCGTTGGCAAAGTTTCCTATGTTCTGTAATTGGTCCTATTGGTCTTTGATTATGCCCATTAAGATCGTAAGGTTAGTAAAGGATAATGAGTAACCTTTTTTTTTTTTTTCGTAATGTTTTCAGTTAGTGGTACTAACATATCCTTTGTTGAAAATTTAATTTTTTTCTTTTTCATGTATAATTCATTTCCTTTACTCGTTTTAGGTTGATTTGATGAGCAAGTTTCATTTTTAGTTTGTACGATATTTTTATTTTGCGTATCAGCGAATATGA
Source organism: Coronaproctus castanopsis (assembly GCA_032883995.1). Lineage (NCBI taxonomy): Eukaryota > Metazoa > Arthropoda > Insecta > Hemiptera > Monophlebidae > Coronaproctus > Coronaproctus castanopsis. Next base: position 5,705,068 of record CM065054.1, read on the forward strand.
GGTCTGTTTTAACTTCTGTATCTGGTGTTGTTAGAAGTGGACATTTACTTTAAGGTTGCTTTTGGTCGCTATTTTTTTCTGATGCAAGTGATTTTGTATTGTTTGTTGTAACATGTGATTTATTCTGTTTAATTTTATTTTGTACCACTTGTTCCTCTGTTACCATCTTATTTACTTTTTCATTAAGTAGTAGTATCCGAATTTTTAAACTGGTAACTTTTCTAAGTTTTAGCCTGTTCTATTTTTGGACAAGTAGTTTCATTGTGACGGTGTGTTTACTTTTCTTCGGTTGTAATAAATATTCGAAATTGTTCTTCTTCATATTTGATAATTATTGAATCCGGTATCTTGTTTAATCTTATTAGGTATTACAAAGACTTGACGACGGAAACTAAGGATATGTTTATATTTTTCTTCGATAGGCCGGCTTTAATAAAATTGATTACGGAGGCTAATTTCAGGTTTATGTTAGTAACAGCTTGTTCGAGAATATAGTTCGGAATAATTAGATAGAAATCAATACGTTTGATTGGGTTTAGTAATTTACGCGTCTTTTTTTTTTTTTATTTTTTTTATTAAGCTTCCATAAAACTATATTATATAGACAAGAAAAAATAAAAAAGAATTATCTTAATTTTAACTATATGGGTATGTTACAATTAACAATAAACCTATATAAACATATGTATATGTGCATGTTACGTGTGAAAAGTAAGAAAGGAATATTGACAGGAAAAGGAACATTTAGAGATATGAGGTGATTATAGAAGGAGTCACGAGTGGAGCGGTAATATGAGCACTCCAGGAAAATGTGATTTGCGTCTGCGATACAGTGGATATCTGAAGGATGTGAACAGAACGGAGAAGCAACAAGATGCATTTGAAAAAGTGTAGCCGGTAGACGATTCTTTCCAAAACGTAGTCGACATAAAGTGACAATAAAACCACGGAGCAGACTCGCTTGTATTTCGATATTATAGAACCATGGTAGACAAGGAAGATCAGGTTGAAGTAGTTTATATTTTCTAACATTATAAGGATTATTCCAAGTAGCTTTCCAGTATTCTTTATGAGCTGTCTTAATGATAGACAGGAGATCAATGCACGGCGTGTAAGCAATAAATAAATCAAGGTACGTTGTACATTTAGCATAATGATCAGCAAGTAAATTCCCTTTAATACCAGCATGACCAGGAATCCATGCAAACTTAACAGAGATACCGGCATCTCGTAAAAGGGTAATGTGATTACGAATTTTAAGTATTATGGGAGAGGAATGAGGATTATAAAGTGAGAACTTTAAGGCCAAGAGACAACTTTTAGAATCTGAAAAAATTATTACCTTTTGAGTTACCCGATTTAACAGAATGAAACGCAGAGCTTGAAAAATAGCCACAGACTCTGCTGTAAAAATGGAAGAAACTCGCAAAAGGGAAAATTTTTTAACTATGTCTAAGGAAGGAATTATAAAAGCTGCTCCTACAAGATTCTTTGATTTAGAACCGTCTGTATAAATAGCGAGAAATTCTGACCAGTTATCACAAATATGGGATGTAAAGAGAATATTGGCCATAGAAGGGGGTGTAGAAGCTTTGAACGTTTTAAAAGAATTTAAATCTATATCTAACACATTAAACGCTAGTGATATACCGTGTTTTTGTGCGTTCGTTTCTCGTTCACATTCTATTATTATATTACTGTGTTCACTTATTTTTTTCGTTTTTATTTCTCGCCGTTGTTTGTGTGACTACGAATGTTTCGTAGTCCACACAAGAGGAAGAAACCCCTTCTTCACCCCGCAGGCCCATCGAAATCACGTAGAAATATATACGCGATGGCTGCCGAAACTAAAGACGTTGTATCGACATCGGATGAAAACGACGATGCTGATAATGAATTAGTAACGGAAATGTCAACTGACGAGACTACTACAACTGTTCAGAATGTATGGCTACACGCTAATCGTCATAACAGTGGTAGTAAACCTAAAAAGTTGAAAACTGAAGATATTGATAGTGTACCGACGCGAAATCGGTTTTTCCCCATTCAAATCGAATCGGATGTTATCTACGATGCTATTCACGCTGATACGCAAGCGTCTACTAACACTTCGTCTACCTTCGCCAACATTTCAGATATACGTAATGGTAAATATAATAAAACTATTCCGCCGATTATTGTCGTTAGTTAACAAATCATAATCAGACGGTAAATATAATAAATATTTAAGTTCTAACGTAATATTAAAATCAAAGCCTAGTAAAACTATATTTTATACGCATAATATTAATGACTTTGATAAACTTAAGTATTTATTAAAAGAACAAAAAGTCCAATTTTTTTTCTTATACTCCTAAAGAACGTAGACCGTTCAAGATGATACTGAAAGGTCTACCAAATAATATATCAATTCGTGAAATAATCGCTGAATTAAAGACCAAAGTCGATGTAGATAAAATTATTCAATTTGAAAGAAAGAATCCGGATTCTACGATAACCCTACTTCCCATCTATCTCGTTACTTTTCCTTCCCCACCTTGCCCGACAACAAGTTATGAATATTAAAAGTCTGTGTTTTTGTCTTATTAGATGGGAGAAATACAAATCAAAACAACTTGTTGTTCAATGTTATAGGTGTCAAAAATTCGGACATATTTTAAACTGTAATAAATCTATCACATGTTTGAAATGTAGTGGGTCACATCTTAGCAGCCATTGTACAGCTGTAACTTCGGAAACTTTTATTTGTGCCAACTGCAAGGGAAACCACACTTCAAACTCTAAAACATGCCCTATATATATATATATATATCGACAGACTACGTAAAATAAACCTAGCAAAAAATAGGAGAGCTCCGTCGTTCTCTACTCCGCATGTAAATTACTTGCTTAATAATAATAACATTAATATTAATCATAACTTTAATACTACTAATAATAACTTAACAAATAATAGTAATAATAATAATAATATCAAAACTCGACAGAAAAGCTACTCTGAAATAACTCGATGTAATAGTAATTCATCCCATGTTAATGGCTCATTAAATCACACCGACTCTTCAGACCTATCATCCATTTTATCATTATTTAAGGGCGCTGATTTTAATAAATTAATGATTGTTATTAAAACTATAATTACCAAACTAAATGCACTCGCGAATGCAGATAGTTTCATAAAAATAGCGGCTATTTTAGAAATAATTGCAGTAAATTATATGTAATTTTTTTAAATGTAATATGATTAAGTTAGTTGCCTGGAATTGTAATTCTATAGTACACAAACTAGCTGAGCTTCATGAATTTGCTATTTACAATAGTATTGATATCATTGCTTTATCCGAAACTAAACTGAACAGTAACCTCACAGTTAAATTCCCTGGCTTTGATATTTGTAGAAAAGATGGGACGCGTTATAGTGGAGGAGTAGCATTGTTGATTAATCAACGGCTAAAGTATGATCTTGTGCCAACGCCCCCATTACATAGTATTTAGGCTGTTGGCATAAACATTTATTTAAACACTGCTGGCAATACTCATAATGTAAATCGCAATGTAGAAGTTGCTACTATTTTTGCTGTTTATAAACCACCTAATCGATTGACTAAGTATAGGGAAGATATTTTATCCTTGATGAAGACAAGTAAAAAAATTATTTTAATCGGCGATTTAAACTCCAAGCACAAGTCTTGGAATAATTTTAATAATAATCAGGCTGGCAACGTCTTACTTAGTACTTCTCTAACAAATAATATACAAATATTAGCACCACTAGAACCTACATACTTCCCACCACCTGGCTCTCGACCTAGTATTATTGATTTAGTTCTCGTCAAAAATATCAATACAACGCTGCCCATTACAGTTAACTGTTTATCCTCCGATCATAACCCAATATTTATAATCGTCAAAACTGGCAACATACTGCAGCAACCAGTACGTAAAACATTTAATTTTAAAAATGCGAACTGGAATTTCTTTAAGCGTCATATTTCTGATAATATGTCCATTTGACCATCTATTGTCTTCTCTCCGAGCCACGCGGCTAAACCAACTCCATTTTGTTATAACTGTCCGCTCCACTGCATCATTTGTTCGCGTATCTGTGCATTCTTTTTGTGATCTGATAATCTTATATCCATCATCATTCTCTCATGTGCAGTCTGAGTTTTTCTTATCTTTTTTAAATTTGCTGTTGTATATGACCATGTTTCCGAACCATATATAAGAATCGGAAGTACATATCGGTTATACAGTTTACGTTTCAGATTAATCGGTATTTGTTTATTGCGAAATACTATGCGTAATTTTCCAAGCGCAGCCCACGATATTGATATTCTCTTTGCCACTTCTGTTTTCATTATCATGTTTTTGTTTGTTATGATTTTTTGGCCTAGGTATATGTAACTATCTACTTGCTCTATCTGTTCCGATTTTATTTATATATATTATAAATTATTTTTCATTTTCAGTAGTATGTAATCAAAAAATGTTTTAAACGTGTCTACCGAAAGCGTAACAAATATTTTCCACAGTTAACTTTTTCTCAAAATTAATTAAATCTCCAAAATCTCCAAGTGTTTTTTTTTTTTTTGTTTTTTTCGGGTACTATGTACTGCCACTACGGCCAGGAGAACTCACAAGTAATTATTATGTGTTATATTAACGCATCTATATTTCGGAGAAATTGAAGGGCTGCTTGTACGGAAGTTGATTCATCGGATAAAACTTCTTGTAGTGAATTGCAGCTAAATTTTTGAGCTCGGTATATGAAGTATGGTGGACATTTAAGAAATCGAAGTGTTAAGAGTGTCTGGACGCAGCGAGCGCACAATGGTAGATCTATTTTATTTCTAATGTATCCGTAAGTGAATGCCGTGCGACCACTGCGAAGGCAGATAGAACTCCCTCTGTTCCTTTCTACTACAAAAAAAAATATATATATATTTAAAATAAGGGGTAAAAGCGAATAGCTCTAAGCTAATTAGCCGTAGGGATAACATTCTAAAAGGTTTCATTTGTTTTGTGTTTGATGGAAGCGATTGCATCAGGTTCGGATATAGGAGTTAACGGATATGGTTGGGTAGCGGCTGCTTCTTTAGCTGTTTTGTCTGCTAGTGTATTTGGTGAAAAAACCTGTGTGACTTGGGATTCGTAATAAAATTATAACGGTATAAGAGATTCGAGATTTCTATAGCAACAGAATGTAATTTGGTGGAGTTACATAATATGATGGAAGAGAGAGAATATATTATAAGTTTTTTGCGGTTTTCAGTAAGGGAAAGCGAATATAGCGAGATATATTTCGTATAGTTCAGCAGAAAATACCGAGTATTGAGGTGGTAGGCTGTAACGCAAGAGATTGTCCACTGAAAATACAGCGCAAACCCTAAAGCTTGTTATTATGTTTGTTAATAGCGCAAACCCTAAAGCTTGTTATTATGTTTGTTAATAGCGCAAACCCTAAAGCTTGTTATTATGTTTGTTAATAGTTTGTTCGATTTGTTTATTTATTAGTTTTCATTCAGATTTATAATTAAACTTTTTCAAATTCAGAAGAAATCTCTATATATTAAAGTCCCTATTGATTCAGCACGAGCTGGTCTTAAATTTAAGAGTTTCTTTAATATTCGTAAATTCGGTGGCAGCTATTTTCTCTTAAAATTAACTTTTTCTTTATATATATAATATATATATATATATATATTATATATATATATATATATATACACATATATATATACATATATATATATATATATATATATATATATATATATATATATATATATATATATATACACACATATATATATATATACAGGAATTTCGACAGAAATTATACATGTTCTCCAACACTTATGTGGCGTTGTACGTGCTGTTGTTTATCGTATGTATTATATATAAATTAAGAAATCTGCAATAGGCGAGAATGTAATTCAGGGGAACTATTTTCACTGTTGAAAAATCGTGACGATTAATTCCTTACTTTAAGTATGCTGGAAAACCGTCTTACTAGACTTAACAGTCTAATGAATTTTTTAAACATATATATCTATTTATCAGCTAATGTGCTCATACCTTAGCAACAGGCAGTTCCAGGTCAAATATGAGGACAACCTATCAGACGTATATCCAATTCTAGCTGGAGTCCCACAGGGCAGTGTCCTGGGTCCTCTGCTGTACAACCTTTATACATCAGATTTCCCGACGGTTGAACCTGCTCAGGTGGCAACATTCGCAGATGATACTGCGATTATCGTATCGGATAAAAATGCAGACATTGCCATCACAAAGTTACAGAATAGTGTTGATCAGATTTATCAGTGGGCTCAACAATGGAAACTGAACATTAATTCAGATAAGTCATCTCACATTACATTCACCAACAGAAAACCGCACAATAAACGGGTGCTAATCGACAACAGAGTGATTCCAAGGACCAATGAAGTCAAATATCTAGGAGTCTACCTAGATCAACGGCTGATATGGAGGTCGCACTTACAAAAGAAAAGGACCGAACTCAATATCCGGACGAAACAACTATACTGGTTATTAGGATTTCAGTCGAAGCTGTCGCTCCAGAATCGCCTATTAGTATATAAAACGGTACTACGTCCAGTATGGTATTATGCAGCACAACTCTGGGGCTGCGCAAAGAAGTCAAATAAACAGATTATTCAGCGCTTCCAGAACAAGGTGCTACGCCTAATATACCGTATGCCGTGGTACGTGTCTAATGAAGTTATACATCGGGATTTGAAAATCGATTTGGTGGATGAAGTTGTCCGGAGGCTCGCCCAGAAACATCTGATGCAGATACAAAATCACCCAAATAAGCTGGTAGTCGAACTTTTACACTCGGAACCGTCATCGAGACTGAAGCAAACTAAAATGAAAAATTTGATCATATAATCGTTTTGAGGGGATGTATCATTGGATACTCCTCCTACACGTGATTATATATGTGTATATGTGTATATGTATATATGATGATATCATTTATTAGATAGCCTCACTCATTGGCTAGTTATAAATAGCAAATATATGAAAAAAAAAAATATCTATATCTATATCTATATCTATATCTATATCTATCTATCTATATATATATATATATATATATATATATATATATATATATATATATATATATATATATATATATATATATATATATATATATATATATATTTACAATAATATATATTTTTTTGAATTCCTTTTTTCTTTTTTTATACAATCTATCTAAGAAAGAAATGAGTAGCAGTGCGGAGAGTAATTACATAAGAAATATGGATTGCCATCCGCTGGTGATAAATCCTTGTGAAATATATGATAAGTCAATTTTAATGATCTATTTTGTAATTGAATTTGGTTAATTCTTCCGAGGCGTTTAAAATAGATACAATTGTTTTTGTAAATTAACGTCTAGCGCATTAACATGTTGTTGAAGCCTGCGTATATATTTTTCACTTACATTTCTTATTGTTTGTTTTGTCGTTGGTACATGCGGATCACAATGTATGTCATCGTTACGTATATACCGGAGCGTAGATACAATATTTCGTAACACATTGTTTTGAAATCGCTGAATGGTATTGAATTAGTGCTCCGTAAGTCCACACCGGTTTCAATAACATGTTGTAGAGTAAGACTTTGTTTAGATCGAACTCTAAAAATAACGTTAAATATTATTGTAACGAAGAAAACATATGCGTTGTTAGCGAGTAACTTGATATGTAAAAAATGAGATTGTATAGTACACCGTGTAATTAAAGAATATGATGATGTTATCAGTAAAAACACGAGGGCGTATTTTAAGTGCTTCCTTTTCAGTTAACTATATGGAATGTAGAAATGAATACGAAAGCCATATTAAATAAGAAACGGCTAGACATGTCACATATATATTTGTGTAACAACTATTTTTCAACTATACGCAAAATTAGACAACTCTCGAAATATTATATCATTTCTGAATCTTGAAAACAAATTAATCCTTTATAAAACTCTTATTCGACTAGGTAACAAATTTCCGCTTAATATCCTTTTTACGCGATAAATATTACGAGAGATTTATCGAATACTACTATAATTACGCAGACAAATTTGATTATCGTACAAACCTGGTTGTTGGTTCTAATTCAACAATTTTTATCTCCCCTTGAACAAGAAACAAGTCGACATAAATATCGATCCGACTACTTCCGATCGAATCTTGCTTCTGATAAATACATCAGACACTTATTTCAATTTAGCGTATTTCACACATGACAAAATTTCTTACGAGTCTTCATTGACATCTCAAGGAGTATTGAGTTAAATGTTCTTAATAGAAAATTAGGAACTGTGTTGTTTAAAATATATATATATATATATATATATATATATATAATGTAATAATGATGTTAAAATTTTATTTTGGCCGTGTAATTCGTAAAACAATCATTAATGCAATTCTAAAAATTGTATAAAAATACAAAGAGAATAACGTTCCTAAAATAGAGGTAATTTAAAAAATAATTTTACAGATGTCAGATTTACAAAAACCACCCATTAGGCACGGCATACTTACTATTTTATTATATTATAGGCATCTCTACCTTTCAATGATACAACTGACGTTGATAAAGTAGACGATGAATTAAATTATAATGCAGTTAATATGCAGAATACGTAGCATCAAGATATAATATGATTTCCAGTTTTCTACGTTCATTCAATATATAGAATATTTACTGAACTTATAAAATGATGTACCCACCACCCCGTGTTGTTTACTATTCCAGTCGATAGTGTAACATTATTCGTAATAACTATTACTGACATTGCGTTGGAGCAAGAATAAATAAAATAAAATAAATAAATAAATAAATAAAAAGTGTATTTTCATCAGTTATAACAACAACGAAACTTATCGTCTACACATAGCGAAATGTACAAAGTTCTTACCGTGTGTCGCGAAAGATATAATATGGCTTAAAAATAAAATTGCACGAGGAAAAACAACCAAACCCCGCATAACGAAATTACAATCAATATAAATAATAACAAGATATTAATATATACATATATAAAATATAATAAATATATAAATTAAATAAAATAAAATGGTGCTTCGGTGATATAATATAATCGAAAATTAAGCTACGCACTATAACATGTGTTTAATTCTATGTTTTATATCATGATTATTTTGTAAAAATGATGAGACGTGTGTTTCTGGTTTAGTAACATCGATGTGTATCGCGTTATAATACAGTTATATTTAAGAAGATACGTCTATCTCATGTATATAATATTATCGTTACGTAATATTCCAAATTTCGCCTATTCCTAAACAGAATCACTCTGATGATATTGAGAATTACAGACCTATATCTCTCCTACCACAAGCAGCTAAAAGATTCGAATTTATTATTTATAAGAAGATATATACACTCCTAAAGCACAATGTTTCTAAGCAGATTATTCGGCTGCGAAAGTTAAGTAACTTCGGATTCTTCAATAGGTTGCTAACATTATTCCAAAGCAAGAACATTGTCTTCCCGACTTAAAGTTAAACCTTAGTGTTGAAAAGTGTGCAGCAGTAGTTTTTTCATATCGCCGATATGACCCAAATGACCTTTTCATTACAACGGAAAGGGGCGCATTCCTTTCTGCTTATCATTTCGCTATTTAGGAATTATTCTGGATTTTCGGTTAACATGGCGCCTACATATTGATAAACTATTAACAACTATCAATCGCGCTATTAACATTTTACGTATTTTGCATAATGCACGATGTGACCCTTTTATTCTATTACTACTCTTCAAATCACTAATCCGATCTAAACTGGAATATGGTTCCATGTTCTATGGAACCGTCAACAGTATTGTTAGGCAAGTTGGATCGTGTGCAAAATGAATGCATTAGGCTGTGTATTGGTGGTATTAAAAGCACTCCGGTATCAGCACTAATGGCAGAGTGCAAAGTAGTTCCACCCTTACAACTTAGACGGAGTTATTTAGCCCTGAAACTGTTGATACGTAGGATGAATAATGATCGCTTCCCTTTGTTTAACATGTTCAGTCATATCCATTCTAACTGGCGTTTTTCAAATAGAAAAATGCCCCTGCTCTGTTCCGTTATAACAAAGTTGGAGGAATTTCGTGCACGTCTCACGTGCATGCAAAAGCTCCTTTTGCAATTTATGGTCCCATATTTTTCCTTCTTCAACAAACAAAATTCATCCGTTTTCCCTGAAAACTGTAGTCTGTATCCTTCTACACTAATCCGTGCCACTTTCAATAGTATTATCTGAGAAATGTTTTCACTACACACCCTTGTTTACACGGATGGATCAAAGTCAACTCGACGAACGGGAGCAGCAGTGTTCATTCCAGCTCTCAATATTAGTAACATGTACAAATTATGCAAAGAATGTTTAGTATTTACTGCAGAATGTGTAGCAGTACTACAAGCCTTGTCAATTCTACCGGACTTAAATCTTCGCGAAAATTACCTTACTATTATCGATTCAAAGAGTGCGGTGACGGCTGTAGACAATAAACATTAGTCAATCGCATCTCACTTATTACTATCACCTCCAGCCGTCTCTCCCCTAACTCCCGTGGTTCTATCTCTTTAAAAGATTAGTCGTACGGGAATTGCACTCATCAGCAGATTTCGATTTGGACATCATTTGTTGCCTGACCGTCTTTTCCGTATGCAGCTTAGAGAAAGTCCCTTCTGTCCCCTCCCCTCTGAACAGGCAGTCTGCAGCCCCGATCATGTCTTTTTTGAATGCTCTGCTGTACCGCCGTTGCGTTCGGAGCTTTACCTTATCTTGTTACGTTCTTCGAGTATTACACTTCCGTATAATGTATCGTCCCTTTTACATCTGGATAATCTACAATTATTCCCCCATATAGCGATGTTTTTAGAGAAGTCAGCATGCTTGATTAAGATGTAGATAGTTCCGACAATATCACGTTGGGTAAGCTGTAAAGGCACCCCCATTTAAAAAAAAAAATCCAAAGCTATCTACAAAATAGAGAACAATATCTTAGTTTGGAAATTTCAGATTTTCTTTTCTCTGCCCTTCAGTAGTACCTCATGGTTTTATTTTGGGACCTTTTTTGTCTTTTTGCTTTATATTAATGATTTACCAAATATAATAAAGTACTCGATAACATTATTATACGCTGATGATGCAAAATTATTTAAAGAAATTAGGTATATAGAAGACCCTACACTCCTACAAAAAAATATCGATGACTTTGTGTCTTGGAGTGTTGCTAATAATTTACCAGTTATTTAAATGTAACCGTATTTCATTTACACGAAAATTTCTCCCTGTTAAAGCGTTGTATCATATACAAGGTTCATTATTAAAAAAAAAAAGATGTGTGTAAGAAATCCTGGTATTTTCTCCGATGAAAAATTTTAAATTCCACATCTTGAGCACAATTCGAAGGCGAGGAAAATGTTGGGTTTAATTATGAGAAGCAGTCAGAATTTTAAACATATTGAAACACATTTCTTTAGTCCGTTCGCATTTGGGATTCGGTACGTTAATTTGGAACTCTGCGTCTGATGATTTAATAAATAGAATTGAAAGTGTACAAAAGAGATTTTTAAAGTTCTTGCAGTATAAATTTATTAGATCAGGTTATTTGTATTTTCACTACGAAAAACTTCTTCGTCAGTTAGATGTGTTTAGTTTACAAGGGCGAATAAAAGAAATGTCGCTTCGTTTTTTGCACAGTTTGATCCATGTCAAGATAAATTGTCTCACTCTATCAGAAAAAATTCCTATCGAAGTTCCGGTTTTCGGCGTTCGTCCCATTTGTACGCTGGCGATACTGTTTACAAAAAATAAACAGTATGCATATTCCCTTTTACATTCATTATTTATACTATACAACAACCTAGAGAAAAAATATTTTCATAATCATTCTGGAGAATTCTTACAAATCGTTAAAAGTTTAATAACGTTTAGTTGGGTCACCCTGTTTCATCTAAGTGATCATATTATGCGTGTGTGTATATCAGAGTGTATTCGAGTGTGCTTTTGCATAATATTTATTATGTTTTCGTACCAATGTGAATTATTTGCGTGTATGTGTACTCGAGAGATTTACATATATGTATATGCATATGTATTTTGTATGATATGTATATATGTGTGTGTGTGATATTTTAAGTAAGTAATTATTAATAATTTCGTTGCGCATGTATGTGTGCGGTATATTTATTGTTTTTTCTTATACTGTGCTGGGCAGTAATTTGCGAAAGCTGTTGTACTGACGTATTGTAAAATTTAAATAAATAAATCTCTTGTATTTTAATTATAAGCTAGTACGAATCTCCTATCATATTTATAATGGCATAAGTGTTTATTGTTGATTATAACTAGCTGTACACAGGATAATTTTAAAGCCCTATGCACTTGATCTATCCTAGGAGAAAATGGAGCATTTGTAAGTGTTGCAATTTTTTGCAATTTAGAGCGACTTCTGTAAGATCAAATGAGACATCCGTGTAACATTATCGGGCGTAAGATATTTTTATAGGTTTAAAAATCATGAATAGTTTAAAAGACGTTGCATTCATTTTTTAAGATTACGATCAATATGTTTGGAAAAGGTGAGACATTTATCTATGATAATATCGACGTATTTAATTTGGCTCTTCCATTCTAAAGGGCGAGTTATCAACTGTTATAGTGCTTAGATAGCGAGGTCTAGCGAATAATATTGACTACGTTTTAGTAGAATATATGTTAATTTTCATCTATTTCTGAAAATCTGTTGTTAGGATTTTTTGTATACTAGGCGGTACGACGTATCAAAATAGCTGTGTCGTCCGCATACAATGCCATCTGCAGATTTTTAATTTTAGGAATATCGTTAATAAATAACAGAAAAAGATAGGTACCAACTATACTGCCCTGCGGTACTATAGGTAGGATAGATGATTAATGTTATTAATTTTTACCATAAAATTTCTATTTGTTAAATAATCTTTTATAAGGCTGATAGTATAATTAGGAAATTTAAGTTGAATTAGTTTGTGTATCGAACCAAGATGCCATGTAGTATCAAATGCTTTCTCTATGTCTAAAAGAAGGAGGCCACCAGTATATTTATTTTGATTGAAACCATCTATTATAAAATCTGTAATCCTCGCTAACTGCATGAGTGTAGAAAATTTATCCCTAAATTCAAATTTTCCTCTATAAGAATATTATTAATTTGTATAAAACTTTTTAGCCTACTTAGAACAATTTTTTCAGCTATTTCGCGAAAGCCTTACAAACAATTAAGTACAGCTTTGCAAGTTCAGAAAAACCAACATACTGACCTTCCGACAGGCGGAAAAAACCTGATCTTGTAGGTGTCTTTATCATAAAAGGTGTTGCAAGTAATTACGTAGACGTCGAGGGTGTAATTGATCTTTCATTAGATCATACCTCCGTTCTTTTTTCAACAGTCATACGAAAAAATAAAAAACGGCACCTCACTAATAATCTAACAAATTAGGATAAATTTCGGGAAGAACTAGATCAGAAAGTAAACCTTAGAATACGATTGAAAACAAAACAAGATTTGGAAGAACATTCAAAAAGTTTCATTGTCAACACAGCTACACCTGAACCAGAAAGCTATAAATCAAAAGAAATCACGTACCGATTACAAGTACAACTTAAGATCGCTGAACGAAGACGAGCCCGACGCATATGGCAAAATGAATGGAGTCCACATGATAAAAATCTATTTAATCGAACTAGTCGCCAACTTAACGCGGTAATAAAAGAGATTCGCAAAGAAACATTCACCACATACATCAAAGATCTTAGTTCCTTCGAGGATAAAGAGTATTCTCTTTTGGGAAGCTACCTAAAAAATTAAACACACAATTACACATGCTCCATCCGTTAAAGATGAGAGTGGAAACTGGGTGAAATGTTGATAAAGCCAAATGCTTTGCTCGCCATCTATCTCGAGTATTCAAACCGCATAATATGGCTTCAACTATTAATATCAGCATTAATAATAAAACGGGCGAAAAACTGATATTTTCACCATATAAGGTAGCGACTGAAATAGATAATAATATGAATCCTCGGAAAGTTCTAGTTATTGATGGCATATCCTCTAGAGTGCTAAAAGAACTCACAATAAAAGGTATAATTGTGTTAACATATTTGTTTAATGCTTGCCTACGTTTAGAATACATGCCAGGCTGTTTCAAAATAGCGCAAATCATTATGGTAAAAAACCATAACAAACGAGATGCTGATGTAGGGTCGTACAGACCAATTTCATTATTGCCAACTATATCAAAGTTATTCGAGAAATTATTACTCAAACGACTATTGTCTATTGTTGGAGAGTATATACCAGTCCATCAGTTTGGTTTTCGACGGAAGCACTTCACAATTGATCAAGTGCACAGGATCACAACGATAATCAATAGAGCATTCGAGGAAAAAAATATTGCCGGGCCGTCTTCTTAGACGTAGTGTAAGCTTTTGGAATGGCACGAAGGGCTGACCTATAAATTAAGCCGAATTCTGGTAGGTAACATCTGCCGTTTGCTCACGTCTTACTTATCAGAATGACAATACAGCAAGAAAATGCTACTTTCGCTTCCTACAACAAAGAAGCTAGAATACTGCAGGGAAGCGTTCTCGATCCCATTTTGTGTATTCTGTACACAAACCACTTACGAGCGAATGCGCAAATGACGACAGCTATATTTGCCGTTAACAGTAGTCATTCTGAAGCTATAAATAAATTGTAAAACTCTTTGAACAGAGTGCATGGATGGACATCAACCTGGAAAGTTAAAATCAATGAAGAAAAATCAGCGCATATAACTTTCACATACTGACGAACAGATATACATTATCAAGTGCATTTATGAGGTAAACTTGTTCCACAGGGCGATTCAGTCAAGTACCTTGGTATGCACCTGGATAGGCGGCTGACCTGGGAAATACATGCCAGACTGAAATGTAAACAAATTATATTGGTTTATTGGACGGAAATCGCCTCTTTGGGAAAATGAGATGGTAGTAGTATATAATTCATTATAAGAGTTTAACTAAACTTTTAACGGGTAAATTTTTAAGAAAAATTGTAAAACATTGTCCAAACCAACCGACCTTTTTTTTTTTTTTTATATAATATAATTGTGTACTTCAGTTACAGAAGCCAGGTCAGTTCCCGTATTTCACGTAATATCATATGTAAATACTTCTTCACGCTAGATTTGATTTTGGTATTCTGGTAAATAGATGCCATATTGCAATTACGATCATGTATGTTGTAATATAAGTTTGCTAGAAGTTCATTTTTTTTTTTTTATCAGAATACGTAATTTTACCCTGATGAGACGGGGGAGATAGGTGAAAATTAGAATTAGTAAACAGTTAAAAAATTTTCTGCAGACTATTGCCACGTATAGATAAGGAATTAAGGTTAGAGTTACATTTATTATTATAGTTTTCACTTAATTTGAGTTTAACTAATCTAGATTAATATCGTAACAATAACTTACAAGTGGAAGTGCGACATTTTTGACATCGACGTCTGATGAAATTTTTGAATTTAATCAACTTAACAAGTTGAGGTGGAATTCTGTTATGTCTAAAATTACGTTTTGGAAGCCAAAATGGTTTTGTTTAGGATTCTCAATATTATTATTTTATTAATATCAAAATAAATAACAAAAAATGATTTTATCGCTACAATTTTTTAAATCACAGAGCTTTTCGACTGTTAGGCCATTATCAAGTGAATATTTAAAAATATAAACATATGAAATGAAAAAATATTAATTTAAGGTTACAATTCACAAAAATAAGTCAAATGAAGAACAGCATTAATAAAAACAATCTGACCGAAAATTGAATATTTGGTGAAACGTGGCGACAACAAAAGTTTTGAAATAAATGAAGCTGGTACAGCAACAACTTTCGAAAAACGAAATCATGTATTCAGTTGAAATTTTTGATATTAAATTAATGATTGTTTAAATTATAAGATCGATTTAGTGACATATTTAGAGATCGTTTAGATAAAGGTTGATAGTGCGAATTAATTTCAGAATCAGGCAAATTCTGATTTAGAAGACTGCTGATTTCGACAAGTATAATAGATTTCCAGGTGTGAAAGTACGTTTTACTGTTACTTCTCTGTCTTCAAGAAATGTAACTTTCTCTAACCGCAATGTATTCACGCATAAGTGACTTATAAATATCAGTTTCTTAAAATTGTGGCACACGAAAATTGTCTGCATAATATGTTCAAGATATTTTTTTTTATATATATTTTAAAATTTTATGTTATTAGATAGAAAAAAAGTACACACTTGCGGTAGCAATGAAGTATTAGTTAACTATTTCAAAGTTATTTAAAAGCAATTATTATTCTAATATAAAGAAAAAATATTTGTATGATCAAAACTAAAAGTTTTTAAGTTAACTCTTTAGGTAACATTAAAAAAAAAAAACATTTTTACTAAAAAAAATGTTTCTGAACGTTTTGTATTAAAAAGTAAATTACCTTGAAATCGTCTCCTTTCTTTTAGCATGTTAAATCTCGGTTAAAAGTTCTTATTTGCCATTGTAACCTATAATTAATTAATAATTCCCGTTATTTTATATATATATATATATATATATATATATATATATAATATATATGTAAATTTGATTCAAAACAATATAAGATGAAAGGCAATAAAATTATACGTTCCAGTTTTCAGATTTTTTTTTGATTAAGGAAACACATTAAGAGAAAATACTTCACATCAGTGTGACATCAACTATTGGAGAGTTCTACCCAACGTCTTTTTTTTTTATCTTTGATGGGGTTTTACATGCATTATTGTTTAATGTGAAAATATGTATTAAATATAAGGTGCGTTAAAAATGGATGTTTTAGAATATACGTACGGAACATAAATTTTAGAATTATTTATAATTTCATATTTTCAAAAATTTAATTTTTGTATCGTTTAAATTACTTGTTATGGAATAAATGTATGCACTGAATAATGTTTGAAAATTCCTCAAGCCGGAAGTTGGCCGGCGTCCTACAAAAGTATGGTGTTTTAAAAATTAAATTAGCGTGAGTTATTTTATTGCGTTCATCATTAAATATTCATTAACACAAAGTAAGTTTATTTTTTAAATCGAAATGTTCATTTTTTTGTATTAGTGATTATTTATACTTTTTACTTCGTTTTGATTAAAAATGACATAATTATTCATATTCGTGATTAGAATCATAATGAATTTTTCTACTGAAGATAAGTAAGTTAGTTAGTAGTGTATTTGTTATAAAATATATAGTATAAGCATATTTATTACATATTCGTTGGTATTGGTTTTGAAAAATTGTACACCATAACTAGAGATTTAAGATAAAGTAAAATTTATAATAATAAACAAGTTAAATGAAATTGTTGAAATGTTTTCTAACAAAACCTAAACACTATTCGGAAGATATAAATATGTAGATTGATGGCAGATTCCTATATATTTGAATGTTTTTTTTTAATGTTATTTAAGTAAAATACTGAGTTATTTTTAATATTGTTTATTATATGTGTATGAGGTGTATTAATTATGTACTTTTAAAATTTAATTTTTATTATATAACGTTTAAAAATTAGTAAATGTGGGCATTCATGTTTGTATTCGCATAGCGGCATTTAATAAATAACATGAATTTTCGTTTTGAATCAAAAAATATTATTCTGTTAAAGCGATTTAGTAAAATATAAAGTAGTTATATTTCAAGTTTGGTCATTAATCATTTGAAGGTTATATGTGTTTTGTGTTAAAGTTATTTAAAAATGTTGACTATAAATTAACCACAAAATATTTATAACATGTGACCGATAATTATGAAAACATCGCATTTTGAGTTTTAAATAAGAAGTAAAATAACGGTTTGTGAATATAATTACACGATATATTATGTATTTTTTTGTATTTCAAGCGTGCTGATATTTTTAGCATTCATTGTGTTTTCTCTTGTATAGCTCATTACATCTAATGTAAATTTTCTAATTGTATTTTTATTGATACATGTCGGCGCAGTTGTTTTTAAAAAAATATATTCGTTAATATATCATGAGGTTTAATTATAAATTTATGTGAAATTCGCTGGTTTTATACAAAATATAAAAAGAAATATGTGTAGTTTTAAAAAATGATGTCATGTTTTTCGTAGAAATTCTATTTTTAAATAATGTTGTCCTGATCATTTTAAATTTATACCATTAATTATTAATCGCAGCATTTTTCTATAAGGTAATATTTTTGCGATAATTGTATTATGTACATTAATAGAAAATATTGTACGCTTTGATAAAAATTTAACCAATGATTTCTAATCTACTCCTTGATAGAATTTATGCAATTTTAATGAAATTTAATTAGATTTAGGTGTAATATGCGAAATTAAGTGATTTTAACTACAAAATTTTTTGAATTTTCATAGAATTCGGATAAGTTTAGTGTGGTTTAATAAAGTTAACGTGAGAAATTTAAATTGTTTAAAGCGGATAAAAAATTTAATGAAATTTTTATTTTTCACGCGTGAAAAATTACTTACTACGTGCTGGATAAACAATATACGTTCAATTGTTTTTAGTTGTACTTGTAATTTTTAATAACTTTTTTTTAACTGTTTTTGAAATTTAAACAAAGTCACTTGAAATAATGTATGATTTTATGAATTCATAAGTGAATTAAAAACTGATTGTTCGTTTTAATTTGTTTAGTAATGTACGAAACATGTTTTTAAATCTTAATTGTACCTATAATAAAGTTTTTGCGACATCTAATATGACGTTGTACAAGTAAAACGTTTCGATTTTATTCGTTTTTTTATTTTATTTAAAAAATAGATTTATATTAAATTTGTATCGATGTAATGTTTATAATAGAACTAGACGAGTTCAGTATTTAAAGGATAACCACCCATATTAAAAAATTTTAAGATTATCCTCCTGAAGGTTGAAAAATTATGAATGGAGTTCACTAAAATCTTGCGTTAATGTATTTAAAAAATCATCCGTCAAAGAATAGTTTCACATTTATCGATATCGTATACATTAAATACGATCGGAATAACTTCTATCCAGCGATACGAGCGTCATCTGATATTCGGATTGACGTAATAGATCTTTACAACGTGTCAGTTGTCTTTTTTCGTTTCAAGCGTTTGACTTTGTTGAAGTTATCCAACAATACTACATCCAGGTGATTTACGTGGTGTTCTAGAGTTTTGGAACTTTTTTGATTTAGTCATTGATTGTACACTTATATACAAGTCTGTATGTCAAGTAAGGCTGTTGCGTATTTTGTCAGTGTCAGGCGTTTCTCGATATCTTCTTCACACTCTACGTTGTTTACGTCGAGGGGAGCTAAATAATGTTTTATAGTCGTCAATGTTATCATTTTTCTTTATTCTACAGCCGTATCACCATTATTATTTATCTGTGCTCTGGAATAAGTATTTAGGAAACTGGATTGGAAACAAAGGTGCATTAAAATGAATGGAGAATTTCTGAATAATCTAGGTTTTGCGGATGATGTAGTATTGGTAGGGAAAAATTTAGTTGAGCTAAATGAAATGATTGCGGAACTAGATGCAGTGAGAAAAGAAAAGCTGGTTTACATATGAATATAGAAAAAACAAAAATCATTACGAATATAAGCGAAAAAATAAAAATTGAATACGTAGATGAAATATTTTATTTAGGGCAAAGACTAGATTTGAGAAATATGACTGAAGGAGAAGTACTTAGAAGAATATCATTAACTTGGAAAATGTGTTGGTTTCTAAAACATATATTTAAAGGTTAATTTGGAATTAGAACGAAAAGTGAAGTATTCAATAGTTATGCAGTTTCAACGCTGACATATGGCTCTGAAACGTGGTCTACAGCTAAAATGGAAGATAAGAAAATAGAGAGTAGTCAGAATGAAGTTCATGTTAAGTGTTTGACGAAAGAGTAGATTCAGAAATGCATTTATCAGAGGAAAATTTTAAAATGCGGTAAATTTTATTCACGAATGTAAGTGGAAAGAGTGGGATTGGGCAAGATTGACGGATAAATAGATGGAGTTATAGGATTAAAAGTTGCTGTATTGTAAATAAAAGAAGAAGAGGTAGGCAGTTTTTGAGAAGGGATGACCGGATAATTAATTTTATATATAACATGCAATATGAGAGAATTGTCCAGGATCGTAGAGAATGGACAAGACTGTGGCCTTGATCGGAATATGGGCTTTTAGTTATTGTAAATTTATATTTCCTAAAAATCCTTTTATTATTATTATTATTATTATATAGCCCTAACTTTATATGTGTATAAATTTACGTTTATGTGTGTGTACACTGTCAGACATAATTTTACCGGCTATAATTTTTAATTCAAATATTTCAAAGTGTGATGTTTGTTTTAATCGTGTATAAATTTAGCTGTGCGAAAGTCCTACCGATCGATGTTTAATACTTATATCGAGATAATATCGATAAGTATATATTCTTTTAATCGACTTTAAACTAAAACGATCATAATTTTAATTCAGGAAGTAAAACTACGTCCGTTATATTAAATAATAATGCAAAAACTCTATTGTTTACAATATATTTAGTCGGATCGCGCATCTTACTTTTCTAAATTAAATAAATATCATCTGCTAACGCGAATATCACACTTCCAATCGTGATGTGAAGTTTTTAAAGTCCCATAAAGTTGCACAACGTATAATATTTCCGATTATAATTCGGTGCTTTCCCTAAACAATTATATAAATCGTTAACTTTCAAACAATCCGTTTTACTCAACATTTTCCGTTGTCCAATATTTTTACCCGGATATCTTGTCGTTATAGTTGGTTTCTTTTTACTTGTACTAAAACAGAACACGAAATTACACGCACAAATTTAATATTAAAACCCATTATTAGTTTTAATAGTTTATATGTATGTACTTCAAATTTTACATATATGTATATATATATATATCATCGTCGTCATACTAGCCATTTTACATACAAAATGGGCTAGCGTTAAAGGCGCTATTTATATGCAACGCAGATGTGCACTTATATGATGTTATACAGAATGGGGGGTGCGCAACTACCGTCACCGTGATAATTAAGAATTACGTGATGACGAAAAACTTTCTATGTCGCTAGTTCGAATCCTTGACCGTTTAGTTGAAAGTCGAGCACTAGCAACCACGCCACCGTGACATATATATATACTATATATAAAAAAAGAAGAAATTGATCAAAACATTCGTATGGAGCGTTTTACTTTATGATTCGGAATCTTGGACGATAGAGAAGAAGATGCATGGCCAGTTGGATCCGTTCGACACCTAATGTTGGGAAAGTGTGGAAAAAGTAGCGTGGACAGAGAAAATTAATAAGAAAGAAGTATTTAAATTAATCCGTGAAAATAGAAGCTTATGAGGAAAATTTAAAAGAAATAATATAAAAACGGATAGCTCGTATTTTCAGACACAATGAACATTTAACACAAATAATTGGAGTCACCATAGAAGGGAAAAGCTCAAGAGGAAAGCCAAGAATGAAATATATCAAAAAGTACAACGCTGTGTGCAGGCAGTAGGATATAGTAACATGAAAAAGTGGCGCTATCTAGAGAATTCTGTCATTTCAAATTAGCTGTAACAATCTTAATAAGATTGAGGAATTATGATGATGATTATATAATTATGCGCAACACTATTCTGCTTCACAAATTTGATTCGCATCATTGTTCCCAGTACCAATATCTTTTTTAAGTTGAACAAATATTTCGAGGTTTAGTTTCAAGTAAATGCAATCTTGAAGTAAATTACTAGTAAATTAAGTTATTTATATATACAATAATAAATAAGCAACAATAAAGTTAGTAAAGAAGCCATTAATTGTTAATTATATATAATAAAGCTTTTCGGCAGTTACTCCATTTTAAAGTTGTAAACAATTTAAATAGTAATAATAATAAACTTATATATACTAATTTTTAACACTAATAACAACCGATCTGTTAGCACATTCAGTTGTAAACTAAAATACTTGTCAACCTACAGTTTTATACTTTAAATATTACAGATCAAAAATATATTTATTAAAATTACCGTTGAAATTATTTCATTATCAAATATTATTAATGTGTCTTTTATAAATTATTCTTAAAAAATAATTTCTTCATTTTTAGTTTTTTTTTCTGTATGTAAAATATTTTTCTGATTAATATTATTAATTTCGCGAGTTAATTATTTTGCAATTTTTGTTATATCTATTATTATTATTTTACAAGAATTTAAATGTTCATTAAGTCTAAGTTTAAATTGTCTGTCTGTTTCTTCTATATACATTTTTTTATATTACAATTTGTCTTATGAACACCTGGATTTTGGGATATGGTACTTTTGTTAATGGTCCATTGGTGTATTTTGTAAATCTTATGACTTCCTACATAATTAATTGACTCCAGATAATTATTTTTTTTTCTTCATATTTTTCTGCATCTTTGGATTCTTCCACATTTTTTCGACGATGTTAGTATTATAATGTTATTTTATTTCTTTAGTTTATCTATATTTTAAAGTTGTAGGAAAGGTTGAAGGAAGTTTTCTTTTAGGATATGGGATTTTAATTTTAATTTTAATAATAAGTTATTCAAATATGTTTTAAACGTTAATAATTATTATTATTGTTATATATATATATATATATATATGTGTGTGTGTGTGTGTGTGTGTGTGTGTATCTATCTAAAACATTTATGAAATTTATTGAATTAAGAAAAAAGTACATGCTAACGAAGCAATAAAAGTCCAGGCTGGTTTTAGGAGGCATTTCTCTTTCCCAATAAATAAAGGAGTAAAGTAAGCATATGCTGTCACCGATTTTTATTTGACTATGTATTAAAGGGAGTGTTTAAAAATGGTAAAGTATAGGTGTTGATATAAACGGGGAATATTTTGGCGACTTGAAGTTTGGAGCCAATATAACATCAGTTAGCTTAGATTTAAATGGTTAACGAATTAATGGTGTGGGGAAAATAGCGGGTCCTGGTTATCAATGTTAATGTATCAAAAATTCTTTCACCAACTCACAAAGTATACGTAAGAATAGATGGGCACGGAATAGGGAAAAATCGATGAAATAATATACCTCGATCAATTTTAATCTCTTTTAAACCTTCGGTTAGTTCCCTATATTGTACATGAAATTTTAATGCTAACAAAATATTGTATTTTTTGATTGACCACGAAATATATTAATTCTAACAATATTTATATAAATACATTGAAATTTGTAATAGTGTTGTAAAATAAACGTCCTATATAAAATTTTAATTTTATATCGTGTGATTGAAAAGGCTAATTAAAAAAGGAGCAGATAAAAGAATAAGTTTAGTTGGGGAAACATTTCAATTATTGAAGGTATATACTAAAATGTTTGTTTTAATTTTTTATTATGAAAGTCAAATATTCGATAGTCGCTTACTTTATACACTTTCTTATGGTAGACAGACTTGGTCTTTAACCTAGAGAGATATAAACGTGTTTGCAACAACACTTAAATAGTGATTGGCCGGGTCACATATCTCCCCTCTCATAGATGGAATATGGACGCCTAAGAGTGTACCTTCTCGACTTAGGGTATAAGAAGCGTAAAGTAGAGAAACAATGGACTAGATGGATAGACGATGTAGAAGAGTTTATAAAATATATTCATTTCCACGAGATAGCAGTAAAACGCGAGTGAAGTCGACTCGAAGAAGCCTACGCTCAAAATCGGAGCATTCTATACAGTATATCTATTATTTAGATTTGAGTTAACTGATGTTACATTGTCCGCAAACATAAAATATTCCCCGTTTGTATCGACACCTATACTTTACCATTCTTAAACATTTCCTTTAATACACAGTTAAATAAAATCGATGACAGCAGATATATTTACTTTACTCTTTTATTAATTGGGAAAGAGCTGCCTACTTTATCGGTTATTGTCTTTGTATTTAAATCGGTATACGCTTCTTTTTTTCTATTATGTTAATAAAGGCTTTTAGGTATACCTTGATTTTGTGAAGTGTTTATTAAGAAATCATGATTTCGAGTGCGAAACGCCTCAGCGTAGTCGATAAAGGCAAAATTAGTTTCAGATTACTCTTTTCTCTAATTAGCTTAATAGAGATGATAAACTTCAGAAAAATACCTGCTAAAACCAACCTAGTCTTTTGGTTATTGCTCAGTTAGCGTGTGCTTAGTTCTTAATTCAATAAATTTTATAAATATTTTAGATAGGTACACACACACATATATATGTATATATATATATGTGTGTTTGTGTATATATATGTCTGACCCGACGG
This sequence comes from Coronaproctus castanopsis, assembly GCA_032883995.1. Lineage (NCBI taxonomy): Eukaryota > Metazoa > Arthropoda > Insecta > Hemiptera > Monophlebidae > Coronaproctus > Coronaproctus castanopsis. The sequence goes on from CM065054.1 coordinate 5,729,490, forward strand.
ATGTTGTCCTGTCTTAACTATCAATATTGAATTCGCATTGGTATAATTAATTTAAAAAAATAATTATCCCAAAACATAGTGTGTTGCTTTTTGATACACAACATTCTTTATTTTCCGGATAATATATAACATATATATATTTGGGATAATAAGCTGTGTAATATGAGCTCTTTTAAATACCGTGGGAGCTAGGTCAATAAGGATGTAAATTTGAACGACGAAATTGCTTATAGAATTAGAAATGCTAGTGCAGTATATGGCAAATTATCTCAGAGAGTTTTCAAAAACAAAGATTTGACAATAAAAACATAATTAGCGCTATATAAAGCTATAATAATGCCGACAATGATGCATGGAAGCGAAATTTGGCCAATTATGAAAAAGCATCTTAAAACGCTGGAGATCTTCTGAGCATGATTAGAAGAATACTGAAAATAACACTTCGTATTAAACGGAAAAGTTTTAGCTGTAGCCGAAGTTAAACCTATTGCGCAAATGCTAACTGATAGACGCATGAAATGGGACGGTCATATTTTGCGAATGCATAATGTCCGCGTATCAAAGAAAATTTTATATGGTGTTCTAGAAACTGGAAAAAGACATGCTGGAAGACTTAAACTGCGTTATAAGGAATGATCTGAAAACCGTGGAAATCAATTCAAGAAAAACTGATTGGGAAGTGAATGCACAATGCAAAAATAAATGGAGATCTATCGTAGATAGTATAATACTGTCTCAAAACAAGAGGTAAAACCAACTGATCAACCGGAATTCGATTGCAAGCAACCAACAACAGCAAATAGTCTGTTGCCAAACAAATCATCGTATCGAATTGGTATCCGATTTTCGTCATAAACATAAATGACAGTTGTAGTACTCGGCAATGAGGGAGATAGAATAATAATATATACAACGTTGAATGCACCGGTTCTCGTCAGATCACCGAAGTTAACTTGGATCGGTGACCATCTAGGAAAGCTTGATGTTATGTTGTCGAAATAGCCGAGTGGTTAAGAACACGGACTTCTATACGGAAGGTATCGAGTTCGAATGCGATCGACGACGCAAAAATTATCATCAGAAAATAAATAATCCTAATATTATCGCGTGGAAGCCAGTGGCAAACCATCACGCGCAACACCATATGTGCGTTGATAAACAATATAGTTAAACAATATAGTATACTACAATAATAGGTGGGGCTGCATTGGATCGTGACAACAAAGCGATTATAATCAGTTCTCCTGTGTGTCTATCTACGCCAGCGCCATATTATAATTACCTTCTACGCTACTTACACTGTAAAACAAAATATGTATAGTAAGTAGTCACCTACCTCCGATACGGAGACGACACTTAATGATGATATATATATATATATATATATATAAACATACACTATATATGTGAATACTGTATGTAATATTTTTCTACCGACATTATATTAGTCTATGCTAAAACATTGTAGAAATGTCCGTCCAAAAGTCGCGTCGAGAATTTTTAAAAATCGAATACTGAATTTTAAATTCCGCGATATCTCGTTACCGGTTGATTTTTTTCAAATTTACGTTATAATATAAATGGCAGATCTTAACGTTTACTTTCTTCTAACGTCAAGTTCAACGCTGTATCTATCATAGAACCCTTAATATCGGCTTAGAACTCCTAAACCTTTCAACCTCTATTTTGTTTATTAATATGACTACGATGTTATTTGGCGCGTATTTGAATACTTTGTAACTTTCGTATAACACATTTGAAATGAGAAAAAAAATATTCTTCTTTGGAAATTTACCAGTTTGATTTGATTTTTTTTTTTTTCTTTATAACGATAGAACTTACATATTAACACCTACGTACGAAGCTTGAATCGCTTAAAAACTTTTGCGTCGTGCTTGCCTTGTCGGAGGTGTTAACTAATACGGACGTAAAGTTTTTTTTAAATTTTATAAATTTTCTTAATTTTCCTTTCATAAGAACCTTCTCCTGACAATAACAAACACAATAGGAAACCGATTAGCAAAATCGGAGAAATAGGGATTGATTTATATACATGCATATACAAACACATACACACACACACATATATATATATACATATATATATATATACATATATATACATATATATATATATATACATATATATATATATACATATATATATACATATATATATATACATATATATATATATATACATATATATATACATATATATATATATACATATATATATATAGAGAGAGACAGAGAAAGATTATAATAATTATTTTTGCCTTTAATATAAGTTTTAATAACTATAATTATATTTTTGTCAGTTCTCTCGGGTGTGTTGTGTGTTTAACAACGCTAGCACCATATTATAGTTGCTTTGAACACGCTACTTACACTACACAACAAAATACGTATAGGTAAGTAGTTGCATAAATTACCCACTAAACTAGCTGTTGAGGATAAACGATGATGATGATGATTTGTTTATAGTTGTAAATAAATAAATAAATGTGTATATACATAGAATATACGTGTGTGGCTATATGCATGTTTATAAAAAGTGTAAATATCTGGATTTATCGGTTTCTATATATAAGCGTTTTTTTCGTTTTTCTAGAAATAAACGTTTTAACAAAATTTATTATCATTATAAATGCGTCGAAATAAACTTATTTCGTGAGAATAGTTCCGAATTTTATATTAATTTGTTTAATACGACGAGAAGTGGACATGATATTTGAAATGTGGTGCTGAGGCGTTATGCGGAAAATAAGCTGGACGGAGAAAACAACAAACCGAAAAGTTTTGAAACGGGTCAACGAAAGGCGACGAGTATTGAACCGGGTTAAAAAAAAAAAAGAAAAGAAAACGGAAACTGTGTTGGATAGGGCTATGTATGTTTCGACGTGGAGGATTGTTGCGAGATGGCATACCCCAGGAAATCGAATAACAGGTAGACCGCAATTGAGCTGGATGGATAACCTGAAGAGGGATTCCGCCTGCTCCAGTTACTATTAAATGAAAAGAATGGGCAATGACCTATATGAATGGAAAAAGAGACGATGGGCCGAACCAGTCCACGGACTGTTGCAGCAGATGATCATGATGATAAAGACGGAATTTTATATTGAAACTGTTTCGTATGCCGCGGCATATTTGTACAATCGTATCCGATGATTTTTTTAACATTTTACTTATCTTCTATTTGGGTAATGGAGAAGTGTAACTTTAACCGCGTACAGATTGATTAGAAATCACTTAGTCAAAGATGGCTCTTTATACTTAATAATTTAAAAACAAGAATAATTAAATAAGAATTCCCAGAGAAGACACTCTTATCGAAACTAATGTTGTCAATTAATCAATTCTACGAACAAGTTACGCCTAACTAAAGAAGAAATTTATTTTTTATCTATCTGTCCGTCTGTTTGTTCGTCAATATACATTAATAATATTAATTTTCTTTAATTTCTAAATCGGTTAACAAAAATCTATCTTCACTAAGTGCCAAATCCAGAAATACAAGAAATACATGCGATATTTTAAGTCGATATAGTTGTAAATGGAAAATTTCGATTCTCGAGATTAAAATTTCAATTATGCAAATGATGAGAGCGATGCGTTAATTTTTTGAAGGAAAGATACGATGAGTTGAATATAACGCATATATATATATATATATATATATATATATATATATATATATATATATATATATATATATATATATATATATATAGAGCAAAGTAATTTTGATTATGTTGTTCCTTTTGGAGCTACAAGTCACACACACGCACACATATATATATATATGTATACATATGCACAATTGGGGATGTAGTGACAAATGAGTCCGTATTAGTTTGCCTTTGATCGGTCTTCTTTCAATCTCGGTTTGGCAATGATCGCTTAGGCGACGTCCAATAACACCTTTAGAGTTGTTGGGGCATTCCTTATATGCGTAAATTTACACTTACTTTATATATATATATATATATATATATAATATCCATGTATATATATTTGATTATTTAACCTAACTAGTTGAATTTCGAAGGCTATCGAAGAATGCCGCGGGGCTACTATGTTACTTATTTAATTTTATTTTGCGTAAAGGAGCAATCGGCCAACAAGTTTACTTAGTGTATTGTTCACGGTTTGAGAAATTGCTATTAAAATGAATTTGTGTAATTGTAAATCAGAATAAGGCTATACCAAATCATCAGTTTGGCTTTCGTACCTCAGCATTCTACTACTCAACAATGCCACAGATTGATAGGTGCCATGTCAACAGTGCTTGAAAGAAAATAAGTTTGTTCAGCGATCTCTCTGGATGTGAAACAAGCTTTCGATCGTGTATGGCACTCAGGATTAACATTTAAATTGAAGTATCTACTTCCACCAGATCTTTAATTCTTCAACAATCTTCGCCTAAGCGATAATCTGAATATACTTCGAATGTCCGGATACACGTTGCCGGGCAATCCTAGAAGAATATTAAAAAGAAGATGGTGCCGGCACGGTCTTCTACAAATGATGGCTTCATAATCAGTACACATCATCCGCTAGGATAAATAATGATGTCAACACGTGAAGCATGCGTCGATAATTATTTAGCCCATGAGTAGTGTAGTGAGATAGCATGTATTCATATGCTTCCAAGTATCCGAAAGATAAGTAAGTACGATAAAATTCATCGTAGAACAATATGAGTAAGCGAATATAAAGGGATGGCAGATCTATCTTACTTTTATGAAAATATATGTTTAATTTTTTAATTTTAATTAGTCTTTGGTAAGAGTTAATATTCCGTTTATTTATGGGTTGTCTCCTATAGATTAGGAGAAGAGACAGTATCCATTTGATTTATTTTAAAAGTGAGAAATGCCAATTATGATGACGATTGGTCGGTGTGGCAAAAATGAAAAATAAAAAAGTCTGTTTATAGATATATAGTAATACATTTGTTATATAAACTGCGGGGATTGTTTAATTAGATGATAGCGCTATGTATTTCATTCCAATTAAAGTATTATTCTGCTAGTGTTGCGTACTATGAGTAACTTTGAAAGCCCAATAAAATAAAGAAAAAACTTACCTGAAAAATGTACGTCCGTAATGCATGATACTGTCGTAATCGTATTCAAAACTGTATGTCGTATTTTCCAAACTTTGTTTATCAAAGTTTACTCGGTATTCTGTAAAATTCAAATGCATTACGTATATAAATAATGTATGTGTTGATATTATATATATATATATGTGTGTGTATTTCATAATATTGACGACAGCTCGTCGCTATACAGAACCGTATCTTTGATATGTGGTTTACATTTGTAGTTTCCATTTTTTTTATCCTTGTATTCTCTTCGTTTCTTTTCTTTTGCTTAATGAGGACAAATTATAAAGCTTAATCATCAAGATAGAATAATTCATTTTTTCTACGTTTAATTCGATTTATCACACACAAACGCTCACACACAGGCATACACTATTAAAACAAACAGATAGACCAGGAAATGCATCGAATAGAGTTACCACTAGATAGGAAAAGTCCGAAAACGAGATGATAAGACGATATTGACAAATACGCTGGAAAGTTTTAGATGCGTAAAACACAGAATCGACTGGAACGAAAACAAGTGGGAGAAAAATATGTGGACATGTGTAGGTTGGAAGAGAGGCCAGTGTTCGATAACGGACTTTATTTTCCTAATACAAAATATACTTTTATCATATTCAGTATACATGTGTAATATTATAAATGTATGTTTTAAAATATCAAATCAAATGTATTTCAGCGAGTATTATAAACATAGTAATGATTAATTAAAATTAAACCATCGATGCGCGATATTGCACGAGTGGCGAACACATTATTATTATATATCATGTTACAACGCTATCACATACTCATGCACACACACACACACACACACACACAAGTAAATAATCGGACATAATACTACACAAAGTTTATAATACTCCAAAGTATCTCAGGCACACTAATATATACATTCCTCAGAAATAAGCAGAATTATATAATTTACCTGTATACTGTACTTAATTCGTACAATATTATAACAACATGACCATATGTAAATTACGTTTGTGTAATTATCACTTATAAACATATATATATATATATATATATATACATACACATAAACGTACGTAATACGTAACATGCACCTATATGTACCGATTACAAACACGTATATATTTAGGTGAAGTAAGTCTACAATTAATTACTAAATAAAACTTTTGAAAAGGATATCCTAATTGTAATATACTATATATATATATATTCTTTAATTTTTAATGCTAAAAAAAATAATTATGATGTCATAAGTAAAATAGTTCTTAAACAGTTGAATACACAAATTTTAAATGAATTTAGTGTAAGATACAAAATTTTAACAACAGATAAATTAATTAGTAAAGTTTTTCCGAATGTAATAGATCGTTTTAAAAATAAAAAGATTATAGTAAATTTTTACATGACTCAGATACTTTCTGGTCATGGTTCCATTGGATATTATTTGAATAAATTAAATATAATCGGTGATAATAAATGTCACAACTGCAAGTGTAATGTAGTTGAAAATGTGCAACATATAATATACAAAAATGTAACAAATATGATCACCTGAGGCAGTTGTATAGTATTAATTGTACGCTTAAACCGAATGAAATTATTTTATTAAACCAATTTCCGGTTTTTATGTTGGAAATATTTAAAATTAAGTACATTTATAGATAATCGCTACTAGTAGCAATAAGCAAAAATGTGCATGCTACTACAGTTTTTTGTTTCAATTGTAATGTATATGTTAAATATATAATAATAAAAAAAAAATATATATATATATTAAAAATTTTAACTAATAATTACGTGAGGCTCATAATGGCTTACCGTATCGTATAATAGAATTAGTATGAAGACGCGCATAAAAAAGAAAATTTATACTTATAATGTAATAACAGTAAAAAATTATAAAAAATTGTGCAGCTGCGAGGAAAGAGTTATAATAATAATAGAACAAAAGAATGACACGTTACACCATAAGTAAATATAGAAGAAATAATAAATAATATAACGAGTTACGAAAGGTTATTTTTAAATCTGTCATGTTTATATTTACTATGCATAATTTGAATTTGCCTAGAATTGTAATTACCGATAGTAGAAATTAAGTGATTGTCACGGACTAAACAGTCATCGCAGAGCTGGCATTTATTAATGTTCTGCGAATTTTTATATAGGATCCTTAATTCGAGCGTAATTTTTTTGTAACACCTGGCTCGGTACGAAGGCATTGTGATCGATGTCATTATATTTATATATATATATATATATTTATATATATATTTTTATATATATATAATTAATTAATGTTTTCGGCTAAATTTCAATCTGTCACTCGCCTCGGGTTATTGAATTCTTTTCGAAACTCTCTCTGTACTGTTGTGATCGATTCACGACGAAAATAACGTTCCACGCAAAATGTTTCGTAAACGTGGCTCTTAACGTATCTTCACAAAAAAAAATCGCTTGAATTCTTTTCGAAGCTCTCTTTGCACTGATAATATTCTACGCAAAACGCGCGCTTCTTCTCATCATAGATTGCCATGATAACCTAAACTGGATAAAAAGAAATCTCTCGTGTGTACACTAAACGTGGAGCATGCTGTTCGAGTTGTAGTGTTACCAAAACTGCGCTATTCAAAAAATAAAAACCGTCAGTCTTCTCTGGGTCACCCTGTATAACCGAAGTTAATATTCGGCCGATTTTACACTTTCATTCTAGCATCCACGATGTCGTACTACGTCTCATCATCGCTGTTCATCGTTTTACTTTCTTACGTTATTAGGGAAAGTCCAGAATATCGTATCGTGTTTCGTTCAGTCACATTTCTTCTTAAGTGGCTTGTCCGTTACCTGCTAAAATTAGGTCTGGCCGCTGATTTAGTTGGGTAAATTTTTGAAACGTCCGAAACCTGTTTGAAGTTTTGATTTACAAAATTGTCGTAAAACGCGTCAAAAAAAAAAAAACGAAATAAACTTGTACTGCTCTAGAACGTATCGTTTAGATGAAGTCTACTTATACCAGAAAGTTTAAATATCGCTGGATAATAACCCGGATGCACAATTATAATAATATACGTTCGAGCGATGAATCTCGCGTTATAATTAGGTTATTTTAAGGAAAAAGAAAAGATGAAGATTGTATATTTATTGCGCGCGATAAATGTGCATTTACAAGTCTAAAACACGAAATATCGAAACGTTAGTGGAAAATTTCGTTTACTTAACATTTATTTATATATATACATATATATATATATATATATGTATATATATATATATGTATATATATGTATATATATGTAATGAACCCTCAAGTATAAATTATGTAAAAGGCGCTACAGATAGAATATGCAGAATTTTACGAAAAAATAAAGTTAGACCAGTGTTCGTCACGTGTAAACGAATAAAACAATATTTACAAAGCGTCAAGGATCAGCTGCCTAAAGGGCTCGTCGTTTTGGGTGTATATAAAATTACTCGCTCGTGCGAGTTCAGCAATATTGGACAGACTAGTAGAAGCGTCAAACAGAGATTAAAATAACTCAAAGTAGATTGCAATCGTAAGAGGAAAAGATATGTCTGCAGTGGCTTTGCACCAGTGTCTTGGGAATCGTGAAATAAATTTTGACGATTTTGAAATCTTTTCGAAAATTTATAAATATAGCTCCGGAATTGTTCGAGAAGTAATCGAAAATTAGTTAAGAAAAAGGATAGATATCGGCTAAATTCAACTTGGCTACTAGTCATTGCCCCAATGTGAAAAAAAAATAACCGCTAGTTTAGTAAACAACTCCGGTCTCTCGCGGAATAATGATGAAAAAACGCACAGACAGCAGGGCGCTTGTTTATCACAAAATGCGGCCAATATAAGTGTCTAAATTGTGTTGCTCTTGTACGCGTAATTGTTTAAATATACCTACACATTCGTAACCGTTCTCAGTTTGAAAATGAAAACTACGTTTTCAAAACGTCACCTAATAGAAATATTGACACGGTTCAGAATCATCCTAATTAATAAATCCTTTTCTTCTTTTCCTCAATCCGTAGACTGGTGGATAACCTTTATAACTCACGATCCTGATGTGTTCAACTAAAATTGTCGTTTTTCTACTCTTCTTTGAAGGTTTGCATAACTTCTTGCTCCTGTGCCTTCTATTATTCTATCTATATATTTACTCTTTGGCCTTCCCCTGTATATCGGTTTTCTTCTATTTTCCCATCAATTACTTGTACGAAACTTCGTGTCGATATGGCCTATCCATTTAATTCTTCTACTTTTTAGCTTCTGAATTAAGCTCTTCGATTCGCTTGCCTTTTTAAAAACTTTTTCGTTTGTCGCTTTTTCTGTCCAACTAATTTTCTATAATCTACGCCGGCACCAACTTTCGATCGCCTCAATTTTTTTTTATACATTTTCCGATCCATACATCAATATTAACAATTATTGAAAGCCATTTTTGCTAGACCAATTCTAGTCGATATTACTACGTCACTTCTTCCATCTATAGTGATTATTCTACCTGGGTATTTATACCAATTTACTTGTTTTGATCTTTTCCCATTAATTTTTACATCTATTATATTTGGCTTTTTAGCGCATTTCGTAACTATCGTTTTTTTCATTTATTGACATATTTTCTTTCTGCAATTGCTAGCTGTTTTACCAATTCTCGGATTCTTCAAGTTTTTTTTTCGTTACTCCTCACGAGCACTGTGTCATCTGCAAAACGGAACATCATCATTTTTGATCTTCCCATTTTGATGTCTCAGTTACCTTTCTCTTTAAAATCTTGCATTATTTTTTCTGTCTGTATATTACAAAGTCCCGGTGATGTATAACATCCTTGTCTTATTCCTTTTCTTATTTTTAATTCTTCTTTCTTATCGGCTTTTGTGTTTCGTATAATGTTTTTATTACTATACCAGTGGACTATAAAGATAAAAGAATAATAAATATTAAATATTATAAACATTTATATATTTTTTTTTTTTGATGGGTGGGGGGGGTGTATACCGATCTAAGAAATATTCCAGTCGTATTGCGTATGTTTTTGCTTTTAATTATCCGGCGAAATAGAAAAGAAATATGATTCGAATGCTATTCTTGATTATCTTTTTAAAAATATTCCTTAACCCCCCCTCTATTTACGATAAAAAAATATTACGCCACGAGAAACGGCCTTATCATCATTTCACAGTTGGATCGTACGTTTAAATTGCACGTGCAATTTGGCGCGATTATAAAGAATTTACTACACATTTTGTTTTATACCACGATGACAGTGTTTGATAACGATCAATAAATTACAATATTATCAAGTAGTAATGACTCAGGTAGATCTTAAAAAAAAATATTAATTGTATATTTATATGAAAGCGTAAACAAAATGCATATTTATTTTTAACGTAAGAATAAGATAAAATTCCCTCTTTCTCATATATATATATATGTATGTGTGTATAAACTTTTGTTACACATTGCGTCATTGTTAAATAATAATTTGTCGTTAATTTTTTTTTTAAATATATTGTACCGACAGTTCCCTGTCATAAACAATATCGAACGTAAAAAGGAAAGAATGAAGGAAACAGGAGAGTAGATTGGAGTGGAATCGGAATGAAAATGTATATTAATCAGACAATTCCGACGAGTTGCTTGGACTTTCAAGAAGAAAACTGCTCATTTATCTTTTTATTCTTTTTTTCTGTAACTACATAAGAATTTTCTGAGAATGGATCACTTCTTCCTTTTCAATCGTCTGCTAGATTTGGCTGGGAAATCGATAGTGAACATTCGGTGTACCAGTGGATTTTGGTTGAACTGAAGTTTCGGTTTTGTTCTATATAGACATCCTTTACATAACGTTCAAGTCCGCATGCAATGTGTCGTTCGATATATAATAAGGCGCAGACACCATTGTACGTAGAATTATGGACTGCTGTTGTTACATTCTACGAAGGTTACTTCGGATCGTTGTTCCGTATAATTCTAACCTACATCTCCATACTGGAGCGGTAATCGATAAATAGATATTCCGTTTTGCGGCCAGGTTTAGAAATTATTTTCGTCCTAATAATAGCTGTCTAGTCCTAGCTATTATAGATCTTCTCGTATTTTCCACATGATCATGCCACATTAAATCCATAAGCATTTCGAGAAAGCGAATGGAATCTACGTGTGAAATTTGCGACTTATGTCAAGTGTGGACTTGGACATTTTACCTGTTTGTTGATGAATAGAATGTGTCGACATTTTACTGGGTTGAACGATATGCGCCAAATGATGATTATATTACCAGTTTGAAGGGGAACGAATCAGAGTTTTTTTTTTACTATGTTAATTTTAACGTGAACATATTTTCACGTAAAAGGATAAATCTACATTTCTAACGCAATTACTTATACTGGTTATTATTCTATATAGTGGAAATTCGTCTTCATAATAATGTTACACAAAAACCAGAAAAGCCGTAAGAAAAAATTACAGCGTGTATAGTCCTATGAGTCCGCTACTCATTGTTTCAAAATTATCGAAATACTAAACTTAATCAGGATAAAGTTGTAAAAAGAAAATATAAATCTATCGAATTCGGAAAGCTGCATGAATAAATTACACGGAGACAAGTCAACATTATCAACAATAGTTTTTGAAAACAAACGATACTGTACTGCATTCTTTCTATAGAAAAAACGTTCGATGAAATTTATTATATAAACTGAGACAAAAGTCATGTATAACGAATATATATTTTCCGACGAACACGAAGATGCTTATACACAGATATATTTTATACAGTCAGTATACCACGAGATTATGCCTAACATTCACACTACCACTGTTGCGCGTTCGTTGATAATACAATGATATTATCGTAATCGTGGTCTTAATCTTGCAACTAAAAACATTTTTACGCATCTAAAGAGTAATAATTCAACACACGAAGAATCACAGCGAATACATTTAAATTTGTCTTAATAGCAACCAATTCTAATATATAGAACGTTTCCAAACAAAAATATTTTACGTAACGTTACTGAAGCGCCACGGTATGTTCTCAATAATCGTTTGTATAAAGATCTGCAGGTACCTACTGTGAAGAAGATACAAACAGTGCCAGATGTATTCTGCGACTTCAACATGTTAATTCCTCGAATGTTACTCTATAGGATAACACTGTAAGGTTTGTACGGCTGAGGAGAAATGCAAAATTGGATTTGTCATATCAGGTTTTAATTTATTTGACATAGCATTTCTAGTACAGTCGACGTTTGCGCGGTGTTTATTTAAAATAATAGCTGCTAGTTATTGTTCACCTAACTGGAAAGATTGTAAACAAAAAAAAATCCTGAAGGGTAATGAGGGAAATGTAATTTTTTAAATCGGTTCCATGTTTTATACATATATCGTATGCATGCATGAATATATATATATATATATATATATATATATATATATATATATATATATATATGCATAGTGTATGTACTTACGCGGTATAATATTTTCGAAATGCACTTTGATAAATTTATCTCGATCTGCTCTGGATTGTTCGTGAAAAATTCCCAACGCATGTAACAATTCGTGCAGCGCTCTACCTTCTCCGGCTAAACAGTTCGAACTTGTTTCATCTGGAGGTTGAAGCGACACTATTTGCGGACCTCCATATCGACCCACATACGACCAACATCTATGTTATCGACATAAGAATAGATTTGTACTTCGTTTTTAATTTTTGTACGTTAAGATAGTATCAAATAAGATTACGAACAATTTTGCGTTTTAGCCTTAATTTATGTATCCGAATAATCTTACTATTGCTGCCAATATTACTATCAGCGTTAGTATTAATAATTGTCGAAGAATTTTATGAATTTAAGAAGCTGAATGAAAAATTTTTTCGTACCCACTCGGATATTTTACTGGCCATATCAGCAAATAATCTTTCACTTTTCCATCCCACGGAACGAATTTTACGCACGTCATAAAATTCAGCGTTTGAATAGCGTGGTAAATGGTTATATAGTGTTCAGTTTCTGTAAATAAGAGATAATTCGTTATAATGAAAAAATTGAATTTCGCGATAATTATCAATCATATTTGACGGTTTGTTAAAAAATAAAAAAACCGCGGATTTAAATTATGCGGAAAACGTTACAAATACGTTTATAAACATAAATCAAATAAAAATAAATTCCGGATATATGTACTCACGCATATGTATCTTCTTGTTTATCTCCTCAGCCATTAGGTTTGTGGGCAACATGCTTTTAGTCGTAGGCCAATTTTCGTTTGTTTATTAAGTTTATTATCCACGAAGAATGTCTTAATAAGCGGCCAATCATGCCGTCCCTTCCATTCTTTGAAGTACGTCTTTATTTTTATTTTCTCCGTCCAAGATATTTTCAGCATTTTCCTGTAGCACCATAATTCAAAAGCTTACAGTTTTGACTCCTCTTTTTTCAAGATAGTCCAAGTTTCACAGCCATACAGTGCCACACTCCAAACGTAAGTTTGGATAAATAGTTTCTTGTGTGCAGTGAAATATTTTTGAATTGTTTTTATCAAGCACGTTTTTGGCGTTTGTTATCTTTTTCTGATTTTCTTTTTGCTCCTTACATCTGTTGCGATTAGACTTTCTATGTAGCAAAATTTTTATACTCTCGGCAATCTTTGTTTGTCTAGAAATATATTCGTATCTTTTATTTCCCGTCTTGAGCATGACATTATTTCGGTTTTATTTAGATATATTTTCATTATTTTCAATTAATAGTTTATTTAAGTCGTTAATAGATTGTTGTAGTTTTGCTTCCTCCACTGCTATTAATGCTATATCATTAGGGTACCGTATTGAGTTGTACCACTGGTCATTAATGTTGATAGCGCAAATATTTTCATTGCTGCTTCTATACGTACATGTTGAAAATAATTATTGACAGCAGCATCTTTGTTCATCTCCCTTTTTAACGTTCGCCGGGATCTTATTATTTATTATTACTTGTTGATTTTTGCATAGTTGAAAAAATAGTCTTCTATCTCTGTATTTTGGAATTTGCTGTTTTTTCACTGTTTCACGTAATATGCTCTGATTTAATAATTTACGTCAAATTTATCAAAACGATTCTGGTCGTTATTTCATTTTAAAATAAATCTTCGTGGTTATTTTGTACGAGATTGAAAACTCGTTCTGAGTACTAATTTATCTCGAAATTTATATATATATATATATATATATATATATATATATATATATAAAATATATATCTTCTTCTGTGGTCGTAATTCCCCGAAGGAATGTCGTGATCATTACACTACAGCCTCTTCAATTTATTTTCGCCACTCTGTCCGATTTGTAGCCATCTGTCTGCAGTGTGTAATTGATTTCCTTTTACCCAGCCGTCTGGACGAGTCCCCTGCATTTTTCCACAAATTCTTTCTCGCCGCATCGAACATTGCGCATGATATGATCGGAAAAACGTATCGTCCTTAAGGAAATATTACTGGACAGTTTTTATGCCGAATGCAGAATAGAAACGTTCGTTTGCTTCGCTGCCATTCATAGCATACGTCGCCACACCCACATTTCAAAGCTATTGATTCATTTCTTGTCCTTTGCTCTCATCATCCAAGTCTCTGACGTGTATGTAAATACTGAAAAAACCAAACAACGAACTAACTTCTTTTTTATCGCGTTTGTGACTGATGTTAATCTGCTCATGGCGTTCCGTGCCAGCTGGTTTCGCCGTTTTATCTCACCCGTTGAAGAACCGCCATCTTCAATAAGCGAACCCAGATATATATACCTGTATACCGTTTCATACCCGTTAATTTGTTTTTCCGGTTCCGCTATTAAGTTACTGCGATCTACCACCATCAATTACGTTTTATTCTTATTTATTTCCAGTCCATATTCAATGCTTATCTTATGTAGTCGGTTCAATAATATTTTCATATCGCCTATAGAGGTGCGTAGTATCGTCTGCAAAACCGCAAATTATTAATAGTTCTTCCGCCAATGGATATACCGTGATCTAGACACCATCGATTGGATCTTCCGTAACTTGCCTCATGATGTATTCACCGTATAGGTTAAACAGTAAAGGAAAAAAGACACGTTCTTTCTTTATTCCCTTACTTTTTTAGCTTATTTATATCATATTTAATTTTTGGTATCGTCGCGTGTATATTAATCGGTAAGTTGGCTGCTGCTGATAACACGCGTATGCGGTATTGTAAAATTGTTACTCTAATTAATAAACCGATATGGTTTGACGATATTCTTCTACCGCGAGTTTGCTACGGTCGCCATGACTAGAGGACGTGTCTACCTGTATATAGTTTTTATCGTCTGACGATAACTACGAATTAACTGATAATTTTGGTTTGTGCTTATTTTGCATCATCGTTTAGGTTACCATTTATACATGAAGTTGTCTGTACTTTTTTGTTATTTTTAGAAATATATAAAGTTTTTAGTCTTTATACTTTTGTTATTTTTATAAATGGATGAAGTAAATAAATTTTAAATACTTATAAATTGAACTGATTTTGTTGTATGCAGATTTTTTAAACTAACGTGGAAAAGTATGTAACACACACACACATATATATATATATAATATAGCGAAATTTCGATTACCATACAATGGACTGATTACGTAAGGAACTGTTCGGTTTTTCCATAATTTTTCTGGGAATACGTCCCATCTTAAACCAACTCTCCAATAGTCGTACACCTGTAATTTATTTTTCAATGTTGCGCAAAATTATTATTATTATTTTTAATCGTACTGTCGAAGATTTAATTGATATTACGTGCGCTTTCAAGTATTAAGTTGTACATTTTCGAGGGTGATAATAAAATTTCTAATATTAAAATTTAAAAAACCTTCGGTTGATGCCGCGTCACTATTTTGAAAAAAAAAACGACCAATATCGAGGCGGAACATCAACTGACTGAGCTATTGAAGGAGCGTCTTGAGCGACCGTGCTGTTTCTTACGTAACTACTACTATTACTACTACCAATATCACCGTTTTGATTGTCCATCTCCTGCTGCTGGTTAATCTATATTTTTCACATTGTTTTTTCTTTTTTCTTGTTTCCCCCCCCTAATTTGACCTAGGATATGACTCCAAATATCAGTGAAACGAAAGTCATCATCTCTATTGAAATTATATTGATATTTACTAATTTCAGTAGATTCTCGTGCTAATCTTGTGTGATATTTATCTGCTGAGACACCATTTAAATTTGACGACGTGACCCGAATTACACATATGATCAGTCAGAGCAGATTTTGTAGTTCTAAGGTATTTTACGTTATGCTAAATGCTCCTTAATACGAACAGCCACTGGCCTTCCTGTTTGACCAATATAACACTTCCCACATCCTGGAACTTGTTCCCATGGTAAGTCATCATTTTGACGCTTCTAATCATATTTACAATTTTTCAGTTGGTATTAAACACTGTTTTAATATTTTGTCTGCGCAACATTCTTCCAATTTTATCTATACTGTCTTTTGTATACATTAGCATCAAATGTTCCGTTCCCATTAATGATTTCCTCTTTTCAATGTTTTAAATTCGTTCATGAAAAATTCAACCTCTCTGGCATTATGCCCATTATTTACCACGGACCGCTTTAAATTATTTACCTCTTCTGATACATCAGCGCAAATTACTCCTCTTGGAGTCGTCAATGTTTTGAATACACCTATTTGTTGTCCAGGGACATGATGAGAATCCTTCCTTATATATATATATATGTAATGTGTATGATTTTAAAAGTTTAATAGTAATAATCATATCGTGAAAAGCGCAAACTCGTTTCGATCGTGTATGATAAAATTTGCGTTATTGTAATGAAAATGTGAATTATATTTAAAAACTTATACGAGTAAATTGGTCCTATTAGCAATTGTAAAACGTAGGTTTTCCGATAACGCTACTGATATAAACGCTCGGAATTCCAAAGAAACATTAATAAAAAAAGTGGAAACTAAATTATAAAAATAAATCGCCGATAAATTTAAAATTACTCTCGAAGATCGTGGTTTCATTTAAAATTATCTTCTTATATGACGCGTGAATGAATTTTATTGAACGTTTGTTTTGATCGTTTTAATTTTTCTTTAATTTTGAAATATTTCGTTAATGCGATATGTTACTTCTGACATTTGGAATTTTCAATTCGTGATCGAACCTCCGATAGAAGACTGAAAATATTGGCAATCTTTTCGAGATAATTTGATTACAACGCTTTTACGACTTATGACGATAATTAAGGAATAGTTAATTTTCGAATATTACGAATATCTTTTGAAATAAGTTTGCTTCTAACCTCATTGTTTAACGCCATGTCGCCTTGAAAAAGCCCCGGTTTTACTTCAGGATCTTGATGTTTCAATGACGTAGTATCTTCTATGACTTCTGTATTGAAATCGACTGAAAATATATATCGCATAATTTATTATTTGTGATTCAATCATTATAATATTAGTTAAACAGCTGTAGAATAGTTAGTAATTTTATTATTATTAATATATATATATATACATACATATATATATATATATATACATATATATATATATATATATATATATACATATATATATATATATATACATATATATATATATATATATATATATATATATATATATATATATATATATATATACATATATATATATATACATATATATATATATACATATATATATATATATGTACACATATATATATATATATGTACACATATATATATATACATCATCATCAACAGTAGTCGTCACCCTATTTAGGGTATCGTGATTAATCTTAGTCCCTCGTCGAAGCAATAAGTTTACGCCAATTAGATCGATCTGTTATATATACATCATCATCAACAGTAGTCGTCACCCTATTTAGGGTATCGTGATTAATCTTAGTCCCTCGTCGAAGCAATAAGTTTACGCCAATTAGATCGATCTGTCGACAGTCGTACACATTCCTCAATTGAAATTCCTGTCCTTTGTCGATCAACATGTGTCCATCGTATCCCGTACATGCCCCGGTGGTCGTTTACCTTTAATAATCCCCATGATATCGCTTCTGCGAACCTTATGGTTTCCGCATGAGACATGTCCAAAGAATTTCATCATTCTCGTACAAACAATGGTTTTGCGTGGTGCCAGTTTCTTGTAAAATAGACTCATTCGTCCGTTTTGCTGTCCACGGTATCCTGAGAACCCTTCTCCAACACTGCAACTTGAAGGAGTCAATTCACTCTTTATCGTTTTATCGGACTTTTTCATTGTCCACGTTTCTGCTGCATATAGTAGAATTGAAAATATGATGTTTGGACTAACTTCAGTTTTACGTGTTTTGTAATAGAAGTATATATACATATAAGTCTTCCGTCACAGTGGAGGACTGGGCAGTATTGAATTCATTAAACCTAATTGGCATCAATAACAAGTGTGTACAAATTATAAAGAACAATTATGGGTCTGCTACAATGCAGAATAGTTTATCGAATGAAAATAATAAAATATGGATAAAATGAGGTGCTAGACAAATAGATACCATCTCACCGAAATTATTTATCTGCGCTTTGGACATTAAAAACCCGAATTGGACTACAATCGTTATTAGAATAGAGGGCGAATATTTGAATAACCTTAGATTCACGGACGATATAGTTATAGCGAGCGGAAGTACAGACGAGCTACAGATCATGATAACGGATTTAAATGTACACTCGAACAAAATAGGACTGAAAATAAATTTACATGAAAGAATAATGACGAACGCAGGATAAAATGTACAAATAGCAGTAAAATCAGAACAGATAGAGCAACTAGATAGCTACATATACGTAGGTCAAAAGATCACAACAAATAAAGACACGATAACGAAAGCAGATGTGGCAAGGAGAATATCACTATCGTGGGTTGCGCTTGGAAAATTACGCATAATATTTCGCAATAAACAAATACCGATTAATCTGAAACGTAAACTGCATAATCAATGTGTACTTTCTATTCTTATATACAGTTTCGAAACATGGCCATATATAAGAACAAGTTTAAAAAGGATAAGAAAAGCTCAGATTACACATGAAAGAATGATGCTGGATATCATAAAAAGAATGCGTTGATAAGTGAACGAACACGGTTGGATGATGATGCAGTGGAGCGGATGGCTATAACAAAATGGAGTTGGGCTTTCCACGTGGCTCAAAGAGAAGGCAATAAACGGCAAAAGCGGATCTTACAGTGGTGGCTGTTAGACAGAAAAAGAAAACAGGGAAGGCCAATGACGCGGTGGCACAATGATATAGTAAAGGTAGTTGGGAAGAATTGGCTGGGGAAAGAGCAGGACAGAAGTGGGTGGAAGACGTTGTGGAAAGCATTCATTCAGGAGTGAATAAAGAAAGACTTATCGTGATATGCGTACATATTTCATACACGTATGCCGGATTGGCGTGATTGCTAGTAACCAAGTTCGCGGTGTAGAAGTTTTTATCAAAATTTAATTCTTAATTATCACAGCGAAGACAATGGCATCCATTTCATATAATGTCGTATTGCATGTATTTTATGCTTTGAACGCTTGTCTTGTCCATTTTAGATTAAAAAATATAGGACGGCTTTGTTTTTTGAATAGCGCAGTTGCTAACACCGCTACAACGCAAACTGCGTGCTCCACGTTTAGTGTACACACGAAAGATTCGTTTGTATCCAGTTTCAGTTATCATGACGTCCTATAACGAGAAAGAGCGGGTGTTTTGCGTGGAACGTTATTTTCGTCGTGAATCAATCACGATAGTGCGAAGAGAGTTTCGAAAAGAATTCAAGGTTACGCGATTTTTTTGTGGGGATATCTTAAGAGCTGCGTTTACGAAACACGTCCACGAGATCTGGAAGACCTGAAAGCTCAGATTTCTGAAGAAATTTTAAAAATTCAACGACCTATGCTTGAAAAAAGTTCTCGAAAATGTTGTAAGAGGAATGAATAAATGCATCGTTGCAAATGGCGGTTATCTGAACGATATTGTGTTCCATAAATAATTTTAAACTAATCTCTCGTTTTCCTATTGTTAAATAAAATTTTGTTCAAAAATTTTGGTGGAGTAGTTTTTGAGTTATTAAAAAAAAAACAAAAACAAAAAAAACGTCCGTCTTCTCTGAGTCACGCTATAGTGTACAGTTGTTCACGATATTCGACAATGAATAATACAATGTAGATTATATATATATATATATATATATATATATATATATATATATATATATATATATATATATACATATATATATACATATATATATATTCTGATCTTGTGAGGTTGCAGTAACTCATGTATTCTGCACGCAGAACCTCGGTTCGAATCCAATTCAAGACTAAAATTTCTTGTACTAAAAACATCTCGTCCTAACTCAGCTAATCATTTAATTAATCACCGGCGGGCGGGTAACCATCTTTGTTGACTTGATCGGGAAGCACCGTATCGTCGGTTCACTATCAATCTTCGGATTGATTGAAACCCTATACGCGGTATCCTCCATTAATGTTTGATTACTATTTTGTTAAGAATTATGGTTTGTTATATATATATTTCGAATTATGTTTATTTTATATTTAACTTTATATTATTGTATTGTGATCGTTAATTTATTGTAAATTATCATTTATGTATATATATTTTTTATTTTATTTTATTTTCTGTCGTAAATTCGCACGTTTTTTTTTTTTTTTTTTTTTTTGGTGGGGAGAGGAATTTTATTTCTGGTTGTCTAATTTCTTGAAATTATATTGATTTATTTTATTAATTTTTACGTTTATTAATTAAAATTTATATTATATTTATTTCTATTATTTATAAAAATGATTTGTAAATATATGAAAACGAGCACACTTTTAATAAGTTTTAATAATTTTATTTAAAATTTATTTATAAACTTGGATACATACGTGGACAATGACACGCTTGTATTAATGTATAATGACTTATAAATCAATAAATACGATTAACATAATCGATGAATCAACGCAGGATACGGATGACGACGCTAGTCCGGAGTACGATTCGGACGTTTAAACGATATCCCAATTATCGATGACACTAATTTCCGTAGTATTTCACGATAACTACGTGATTGTCGAAAAATCGATCGTTTCGTATTTATAATTGCTTTATTACTATTATTCCAGTATCATTATCAGATTATTTTATTAACACTGCTTGTTTAACTTTGCTATTTTTTTTTTTTTTAAATCTTGTAATCTAAATTAATATTTTCTATATATTTTTTTTATAAATTGTGTATATTTCGATATTTTATTTTTTTATGTCCACTCGATAATGGCTTAAAAGTCGAAAAGCTTTGTGATTTTTCTAAAGAAAATGTTGGCAATTTTAACTTTTTTTGTTGTTGTGTATTTTTTAGAAAATCGCTACATTTCGCGCTTTTCAATTTTATTCCTTTCGGCTTAGTTTTAATACGTTATAGTATTTGCTTCTTTTTTTTTATTTACGGAACAGAAACTTGCACAATGCACAAGCGAGATAAATAGAGAATTCGAGATGTGAACACGGCACAGGAAATCCAAACAAATATATAAATTTGGAAAGAACGGAATATTGACCGACGTCTCTTCACATTGTGCCAACAAAAAATTTTGAAATGTTTTGGATACATTATACGAAAGGATGATAGTAGCCTCGAAAAATACGTATTAACCCAGTCAGATAGACGGGAAAATAAGAAGACTACCGATTCGATGGATAGATACTCTTACGTCGCTTACTGGACTAACTAGGACTAAATCAATGCAGAAGACATCACGATACTTAGTAATTGAGTTATCGAGTATGAAAAATAATAATATATATTTATTTCTATCCACTGCTGGATATAAGTATTCTCCCCTTTTTTTCCCAATCCATTTCACTCCGGCTAACTTTTGAACGTCATCTTTCCATCACGTACACGACTGACCACGGATTCTGTATTCTTCTTTCGGTCTCCATTACGTAATTCTTTAGGTCCTCCTATCATCTGTCCTTCTAGCGACATGATTAGAATAGTTTCATTTTAATTTTGCTACGCGTTGTATTACATCTACCAGTTTTTGGTTTGCTGCCTCTTATCCACGTATTGCGTTTTCGATCCAGCCTCTTGACATTCAGAATTATTCTTTCGTGGGTTCTTCTGCGTTACGGCTAATTTCTTGTGATATTTCGTAAGGCACCACGTTTGTATGTGAGCAATAATGGGATGCATTGTTCATATACTTTCTTTTTTAAACGGTTCAGTATGTCTCTGTTTTCAACACATTGTTATTCAGTTTTCCAAGGCTCGTCTTTTAATTTTTTTACACATTGCTTTTTGTGATTACTTAACCAAGGTACACGTGTATTCATTAACTTATTCCGATCTCTGTCCATCTATTGTTAATTTTTAGTAGCGAGTGCGCGTTTGATATGACCTTAGTCCTACTGATTTAGAGCAACTATGTAGGTCGTTTACCATATCCTGTAAAGCATGGGCGCTTTTTCCCATCTATATTAATACCGTGTGATTCCCAGTTTAAATGTTTAAACAAAACAACGGTATTGTACCCTGTAAAAATGCCTGATCACAATGAACTGCTCTATGGGAATATATTTATCGTCGTTAATTTATATTGAAATATATAACGAAAATTAACCGGAAAAAAATACCACTAAAACCTGTAAAACCATTAAAAGTAATTTAATTATCATTTACAGGATACGGTGATTACCGATTCTAATATAGGGCAACATTTATACGATATAATTACTAAAATTAATCGATCAGAAATTTATAACAAATTGCGTTTTTATGTTTATGAATTTGAAATTGAAGACCATACTGGGCATGTGTTAGTTATTACCGGGCGTATAATAGTTTTATAAATAATCATTTTATTATGAGGGTTCAGCTGGGATTTTCGATTAATGATAGGGTAGATGGAGGAAATTGCTTTATTCGCTTTAATATTAATCAGAGATAAATGCCGAGTAAAATTTAAGCGACGATCGAGAAAGACGCCAACATAGCGTATTTCATTAGTCCGATTAATAGCTTTATTCGCTATGAGGATTCTGTTATTAGACGCCTACGATTGAAAACGATAGCTTTAATTTTGTTTGGATTAATGATGATATCGTATGTCTTAGCTTAGATATCCACGTCCAGGTTTCGTAGCCATATTATTGCCGCATCTGATACTGCTCGAATATCCTTCCAACCGCCCTTAAAGGCTCTACGTGGGCATACGTTGAGGATGTGAACTATTGTCTGCTCTGCTAATTAACATTCGCAGGATGGATCGTCTTTAAAACTCCACTTCGCGAGCATATAACACACCGTATCACGTACTCGTCGTGCATCTGGTAATATTGGTTTTATAAAGAATGGCTAATTTATACGGGAAACAGTCGGCTAACTGTGCTGTGCGCCTCATGCTACATGGATAGCAATATGTCAAATATGTCAAGTACATGGATTAATATTAATTCGTCAATTCTTAAAATAGCGTGTCGTACTATTTAAACCTTTTCGAAGTTTTTATTACTAATTGCACTGAGCCCGAATGAACTACAGGTAAATAAGGCGGAATTAGCTGAAGATAGTTTAGCAAAGTCGTATAAAAGTGAAGTGAACAGAAATGAACCCAGTCGCGCAGGTTTTTCTGTCGTAGAGTGATTACACTTGAAACCAAGTTCGATATTTAGGTGTCATCCTGGATTATCGTTTAATAATTATATTAATCACATAATCGATAATAAAGCAATCCGTATACGACAATCTTTAATAGACGATCGTATTTATCTGTCGTTAATAAGGCGTTATTATATACGTGTATTATTCGGCCCAGATTAACCTACGGTGTCCTTTTTTTTCAAACGGTACATTTAAAAAATTACAACTGATTCAAAATCACTGTTGCAGAATTCACTGAGTCGTGACAGTTATAAAAAAAAGTTACCGATACGTGCTCAGAATTAAACATCTTATACGTTATCTTCTTACATTAGTAAATTATCGAAAAAAGTTTTACACGGTAGGTGTAATAGATTATTTAACTTTATAGGCGATTATGATAAAACCTCATCTTGCGTTATACTAGGTACAAACATCGTACAATTAAGCATAGATTACTGATTTAATTTTGCGTGTCTATGTCAATTATTTATTTTGCGTAGTTAATACGGTATGTGTGCATGTGTGTGCATAAGTATGTACGTATGTATGTATATATATGCGCTACCTCGTATATTTTTGTTTTTCTTTTTACGATATTTTATTTATTTTCTCGCAGGTTTTCGTTTATTTTTTCCTGTAGCCTAATGTTTGTTTTATTAATTGTTTAGATTTTGAGTTAACCGTTAAAAGGGGTACTTAACTTTATGAACCTTGTTATGTATGTCTCATTATGAAATAAAGCTTCTTTCTTGTTTTTCGGCTATTTTGCTTCAGTTTGAAACATACTTTTTTCCCCTCTTCATTGTACCGGAAACAAGTACCATAAACAACGGTGATCACGATAAATTTAGCATCTTAATGTTTCCAATGAGACATTAGATTGCTATACGATAAAATAATGCGTATGTATAGATAATAATTAAACGATTATAATGCGATAGTAATATATGTGAGGTAAATATAAGTAATGATTAATGAACGCTTTTTAGAAGTATCGAATTAAAGTAATATAATAATAAAGAAATATATCGCGCGAGATAATTCCGGTTGCTAGGTAATCGGGAGAGTATCCCGACGCTATTTCCTTCTCAGTCTTCTAGCTGGATTACCTGGGAAGTCCTGATGAGTGCATTCTGGAAATATTGGGATTATTGCTGTTTGAGTTTGTTAAATAGGCTAATGTAAATATCCTGTACAAATGAAACGTTCAAATCATTTTGCAGGGTTAAGTTGGAAACGTAAAATAGCGCGGACGTGATTCTGCTGCTGTATTCAGATTGCACTAGTTGATTCATATAATTCAATACCATAACGCCGAATCGGCGCAATCGTTGCGAGAGAAATGGGTCTTTTAGTTTTTAAATTTAAGGTCGACCGACGACCCAGCAGCGGATATAGTAGCCCAACGCGTGCAATGATGGCCTTTCGAATTTGCGCCACGTAAAAGCGCAATATTAGCCTTCGATTCAAGTACAATTCGAAATAGCGTACGATATCATCTCGTGTGATTATGTCATTATTAATTGTTATAGGTGTATGCTCGCCTGATCTATTTGTAAACAATAATATATTGGCGCTTATGCGGATTAAACTGTATTCGCCGATATTGAGCCCATTGATCAATTCGATTTATTAGGTGATTCTGAACAGCGGAGTTTGCATATCTGACGTCCGAATTCGACGCGAGGATGGCTATATCATCTGCGAATGTGGCTAGTATTGTTTGATTACCGGTAGGTAAATCCGCTGTGTAGATGGAATACAGCAGAGGCCCAAGTTGCGGAACTGATTACAGCATGTTCCTTCGAATAAAAGTTGTTGATCCTAACCACGAATTTTCTGTCAGTCAGATATGACTGAAGTAATAACATGTAGAGATCACAAGGAAGAATTCGTTTCAATTTAAAAAGTAGTCTGGGCTGCCAGCAGAGCATACTTCTTTTTTCTAGTGTTGAAGAGGACCAGTCGATGGCACTGTTGGATTGTGGAGTGCTTAAACCAAACTGATGATCTGGTATCGTTTCACTACTCTTTATGATCGGACGTATTAAAATTAGTTGCTCGAGAATTTTAGATAGCGAGCTAAGTAAACTGATAGGTCTGTATGAGATTAAATCAGTTTGAGGTTTAGCGGGTTTGCGAGTCATAATTACACAGATTTTTTTTGGAAAATATCCGATCCGCAGTATTCCGTTAAAAATGTAACACAACAAAATTGCTGAGATTTTCTTGGAAAGTGCGAGATAAACACCCCCATTGATCTTGTCTAAACCGGGAGCTTTACTTTCCAGGGATGCTATTTTTATTTATTCACCCAATAGTAACGATGTTTATAATGTTCTGTCAGTAATTTTTTTTTTTTTTGTTGAAAGGACCGACTACATTTGTAAGATTGTGGCGATCATAAAACTATCTGTATATTAAAGAAATTTAGTCAAATGTGTTAAATTTTAGTTATACATACCGGGATGCGGCGGTTGTAGTACATCCGGAATTGTCGGTAGGGAATAATTCACGGTACGTCCGCATGTCGAATGTATCTTCATCCATAATAACGATAATAACGCCAACGAAATTTTTAATACTCGCGGAGCGTCGAAATATTCAGCGAATAACATTTTGCCGGTCGAGCGGTCATATTATTACTCCGGACCTATACGTCAAATAACGTTCTTCTTCTATATATTCTTTTCGCATTATTACTATTATTATCGTTACTATTATCATCATCATCATCGTCGTCGTCGTAGAAAACGTGTTCCGATTATCCGATATCTAGTTTCGATATTGGAATCCGTTTTAATTTATATTCCGTATCTCGTCCTTCCGTTGTCACGCTCGGGTCAACGCTTCTTATAACTACGTACATATATCAACGTGCAAAGGGCAGACGCCGAAATAAAACAAAAATAAAAAATACACAATGAAGAAATAAATATAAATAAAAATAAAAACTAGAATATCTTCTTATTTACTACGTCTTAAGTCTCTACGGTCTGTATAATGTGTAACTTAAGTCGAAGTTCCCCCGATAATATTTTACGTTAACCTGTTTCTTCTCCCCACTACGTTGCTCGAATACTATTTAAACGATATACGTGTATAAACGAAGATAATCGAAGAAGTGTGAAAAGAAATGATAGAGGATTAAAAAAAAAAAAAAGTGACGCTGAATGATGAAATTAATGGCTGAGAACCATGACCGTGACCGAAATCCGATAGTTTTGTGCACCTGTATTATATATATTTATATATATTATAAATATTATATATATATATATATATATATATATATATATATATATATATAACACGTTTGGAAATGTGTCGATTTTTGTTTGTTTTACCAAATTTTCTAAGTTTATTGCCCTACGTTGGTACTAATAACCACTTCTCTCTTGTGATCCACTTTTTTTCTTTTTTTATATTTGATAATTTTGTGCATAATGAATTTGATTTTTTGGAAAAATTTCGCATTATTATTTGTTTTATTTTACGCTAAATGACTTCTGTTCTTGGCGTACTCGTAATGAAGCAACTAAATGGATAGGTCGCTTATGTCGACACAATCCAAGTTTCGTGTAACTAATTGAAGGGAAAATAGAAGGAAACCGATACAGGGGAAGGCTAAGGGGAGTAAATACATAGATTAAATAATAAAAGGCACAGGAGCAAAAAGCTAACCTTAAAAGAAGGATAGGAAAAAGACAATTTTAGTTTAACTCACTGGGATCATGATGAGTCATAAAGGTTATCCGCCTATCTACGGATTGAGGAAAAGAAGAAGAAAGTTCCCCGAAAGTTATCCACGCTAACGATATTTTGCGATGTACTTCTGTCTGCGTCATATTTTTCTTGTCGGTCGTAATTTTTTTATTCAGATACACGTACTCGTTAACTTTTTCTACTACTACCGTATTATTTATTGGAATGTATGCTTAGTTCAGTTAGCATCGTTTTAAGCTGTTTTGCGCTATTAGTGCTATACGATCTGCAAGTATTATAGGTGGTTTATATACTCATACCTACCAGTCTAATTTCCTGAATATAGTTTCCAACGCGGCAATAAACAGTTTAGGCGATTATGCAAACTGTTAGATCCTCGCTAATTCCGTAGCTACGTAATGAATCTATTATAGTCTATATATCCACCGAGTCGAAAGCATTTTACATTATATTCTTCGCTTTTTTCAATCAGGGCTACAATTATTAGTAGGCGACCGCTTGTGCTGAAATCACATCTAAACTCAGCTCGATATCATAAGCACTTTTGTGTTTACGTTTGTGTGTGCGTGTGTATATGTGCGTTCTAAAAAATGTTTCAACTTTGTCACCGAATCCGAATGTAATTTATTATAATTAGTTTCGCGTCTATGCGAGTCGTTTTGGGAATTAACGCGTTTTAATTTCGTTTCGAAATATAGGATACCTTCCGGAGAATCGTCGAATTGATAAATTTGTCGAAGCTGGAATGTGTACATCATGATCGGTTATGATAAACGCGATAAGTCCAATTATTTATCTTACGTACGAACGGCTATAGCTGGAGCATCTAGCGGGTGTGTGACCCGATTTGTTTGTCAACCTTTGGACGTCGTTAAAATTGTATTTCAGGTAAGGACATAAATAATAAACAACAAAAAACTGGTTAAAATCACGAAATTTTTATTATATATATAAGAAAGGAAGAAGAACGAAAATATGTATTTCAATTGTAAACATAAAATACAAAACATTCTATACTAAGTACACAGAATTACCTTTAGTAGCTAATATAATAATAATAATAATAATAACAAAGTGCAACATATAAGGGAAATTTAAAAAAAAAAACATTAAAAGAGAAAGAAAAAAGAATACAAATAGCGTTGAAAAATAGATTATAGTTAATTTACTTAATATATAAATAAACAAATATATAAAATAACAAATAAAAATTATGTTAAAAATTGGTGTTTTAGTCTAGCGCGTATATTACGTAAGCTGGTCATATTATAGTCCCATATGACTTTAATTAATTCATTTTCGTGAATTTTACATTTTTCGTAAAAATTTTTAACAAGCTCGTTGATATAGAAAAATAAGAGCTCGAGGTTTAAGAATTCATATATCCCTGGGAAACCTGGTGGCATTAAGCTAGATTCTGCAGCAACGGTTTTGTAATAATTGTTATTCCAGGAATCAAAAATCTTACGTAAAATTATAGACGCTCCTTGGTTCGTGTCAAACCGGTCTATACGTTCCGACTTGCGGATACCAACTATTTCAGAAGTTGCCAAAAAAAAAAGATACAAGCTCTTTTTCAGCAGGCTAGGAAATACCGCTAATCCAGCTATTCAACAACTAACAAATCGTGATGTGCCACTCGCGTCATCACGTCGATTGAAGAGAAACTGGCCAAGAGACAATCTTAAAACAACTTCTTCCTCCTCCTCATCCTCTCATTCCTCCTAAATAAGTCCTAAGCTGTGGTCAATGGACCATCAGCAGTATCTGATTCCTTCCTGTTTTTTCATCACATTTACTTATTGCACTATGTGCAGATTGTAAATAAACGAAGAAAAAAAAAATTGTGTAATTTACAATATGTGCACTGTTGGAAACTGAAAACCAAACGTAGGACATGAATTAACCGGGGACGAATAATAGTTTTGTATATAGTAGTTTTTTTATTTGTAACAGTAAGGTAGGACCTTCGATTAAATACACAGGTGAAAGAATTCGAATATAAGCATTATCGATAGTGCGATTAATATGATTATTGAACGACAAACGCGAGTCCAGAGTGACGCCTAAATACTTGACATCTTTAATTCAAAGACCACAAAGCTTTTCGGCTATGAAGCTATTATCGAGTGGCCATAAAAAACAGAATAAGATATTAAAATAATTAAGATACACGATATTGCAAAAAAACATCGAAAACAGTTATTCATTAAATAATTTAATAGTGAATGCGAGGTAAACGAGACAAACGACAAATCTATACAATTTATACATAAACAATTACACTAAATAGTCGGAAAAATACAAACTTTCCGTTTAATATAAAAATTGATTAAATCTATAATATACTTCTTAAAATTTATCGTCGAATTTAATAAATGATTTTTATCTATTTCTTTTATTATTTTCATATTTTTTTTACTAGTAGTTTTCTTCTTTAAAAATGTTTTTCCGTATGTAAAATTTTAAAATCTCCGATAATATCGATTTTCTGTCTTAATTCTTTACGATGTTTTCCAAATAATGATTTTTCATCATTGTTTTTATATGAATTTAAACACGTTTTTAAGATTTTATTGCGAATTATCCGTCTCTGTTTCTTCGATGTATTTTCTTTTATTTACACTGATTACAATATTTATATTTTCTATTATACTAATTGATTTTAATAATGTGTTATTATTTTTTATTGCTAAATTTATTTCATATTTGTTAATTATTTTTATTATTTTATAGGTAGGGACTTCCTACATAATTTATCGAACCTAAATCATTATAATATCGTTTTGCTATGTTATTTTTATTGTAAGAGTTTTTCCCTATTTTATCGGGTTACATTTATTATTGATCGCTGTTTGTATTTTATTATTATGTGTTTTTTTTTTTTTTATTTAATTTATCGCTATCTGTTAAAATTGTCGTTTTTGCTCAATTGATAAGACTCCTTAAACTGGATAATTTATGCATTTTTGTTTTTGGTTAATTATGCTGATTTTTAAATAGATATTTTTTTTATTTACTACATTCCACACTGTTGGGAAAAAGAGATAAACATTCGAACACACACAGAAAAATCTTGTTTTACATGACTAGTATTTCGTTTCATCAACGATCTGCATGCTACGTGCATGTGATCGTCACGATTAAAAATGTTTTGAATGAATTAAAAATCGAATACCGAATGTTTATAAAGTAATTTTTAAAATAAAATCCCCGTCTAAACGAGGCGGTATTCTATTTCTCGATTTAATAAAAAAAATTAATTCTGTTTCGTTGATTGTTATCGTAAATCCCTCTGAAAACTAAAAGCCCTAAAAAACAACGACCGTATTCGAATAGGTGAATGTTAGACACGAATCGAAAGATGAGTGTTAACATTTTATTTTTCTAATTCGAGGAATGGACACCGGGAGAAAAACATATAGATAGAGTACAAACGTGGGTCAATAACTGGAGAATGAAGTTCAACAATAAAAAATGTCAACACATAACTTTTACAAACAGATCTATTACCTGTATACAAGGCTATTAATAAATAATTCTGAAATACGGCACACGTCGGTGAAATATTCGGGGATACATGTGGATCGCAGACATAACAAGCGTACTCATATTGAGCAAATTGGTAAATGAATCTTGGTACGAGCATGCTTTCCTCGTTAATAGGAAGAAGATACACTTTAAGTCTCTAGATCTTAAAAGGCGCGCATATATACTTTACGATTATAGCTCCAATCTGGAGGTACGGGATAGAACTATACTAAAGCAAGTAATTTAGCACTAATACAAAGAAAGCAATGAAAAATTCTTCGTACGATGGTTGCGGCTTCTCGATATTTCTCGAACCGCACTCTTTACAAAGATCTTGATATTCCGTTTGTTAAAGAAGTGCACGTTCAACAATATCAAAAATTCTTCTACAATCGATGATCGTAATTACAGTTAGCGTAGAGGAAAACGTTTAAAACTTTAATTAAATCAGAACGCGCACCGGAACCTTTCAATATTTCTGAATTCACGCTTCGATTCATAATATCTTTTTTTTGTAAATAATTTAAAAAAAAAACAAGTTTGATTAGAAAAAAATGAATATTTTTTAAAGACATTAAGAATATTTTTCGAAAATTTAACATATCAATAAATATATCTTCTTGTTGCGTAAATAAACGTTAAGGAGGAAAATTTAAAGTAAGAAAACAGAAACGCAACTTAGAAAAATTGTTATTTTCATCTTAGTCCACCGACCAGTTCGCTGTCGCTATAATAGTATACAATTTTTTCTCTATTTTGGTCTGCATTTTTCTGGTTAACCAAAGTTTTGCAATCCCGTTTTTTGCTTTCAGTTTATTTAATCGTTGTCTTTTTCGTTTCCCTTTACATTGTACCTTCCTTTCCGAGACATCTGCCCGCATGGCTGGGTGTATCATCGGATATTCTTTCCTGCGTACGGTGAATGAGATTGTTTTCTTTTCTTGAATGATCTTATTTGTAATTTTGCCCCTCTGTGACACCTTCAGTAATCTTCTCCAACAACAGATTTCTGATGTTTACAATTTTTCTCGTCGTTCTTGCTTATAGTCAGTCTTAGTCCTATACAATGCTATCGACCGAACATATGTTTGCGCAGCTGTAGTGTTCAGATTTGTTGACGTATTATCCAACTTTCTTTTTTTTTTTTGCCTCTTCTTGTAGCAATTTCATGGCGACGCGATGCATCTTACAGCAAACATAAAAAAAAAAAAAAAGTTCTCTCATATCCACCAATTAATCTTACGTCGATTATTAATAAAAATAAAACGGAACTAAATTGTTTAAGTTATTTTAATTGTTTTTTAAGTTATTTTTACGATAGGAACAATTTTTTCCTAATTTCCGTGTTAATGTTAGTACGTAATATTTAATAATGAACAATTTTGGAATTAAATGATATTATGTCTCCGGGATATTCGATAATCGTATTAAATATCTACTTTGTAATAGGTGTAATTTGTTCAAATTAGTATTGTAAATCGAACATTATACAAATTTATACGATAGATTACTTTGAATTGCCTTATTAATATGGATTGTGAACGTATTAATGCAAGTCTCTCTAACTGATCTAAATTGCAAACCATGCAAAAAAATGTTGTAGAATCATTCTTAAAGCTCCGTTTTATGCTAGAATAGTTCGTATGCACAGAGTTTTGAAATTACCATATGTGCATCAAGTAATAAATCAGCAAACTAAAAATTTTTTTAACGATTGTACCCTAAGCGCGTATCCCATTATAAACAATATAGGAGACTACACTCTCACTAGTCTTCAATTAAAATATACCAAATATAAACATAAAAGAATTAAACATACATTATTATGATGCGTCCGGCATTCCTGATGCTATATAGTTATTATTTAAGTTTAAGTTTATTTTATGTATATAGTTATGATCGTCTGTTATCTCACATTCCATTTTATTATATACTTATTTCATGCCGGTTTTGATGGTGGTTTTTCCTGCAGTTTATTTGCTTTAAGCTTCGTTTCTTTTATTTATATTATTATTTATATCGCGATACACGGGGAGAATTTTGTTTTATTTCGGTACGTGTAGATGATAATTGTTATTTCGTATTTTAAATGTAAAAATACACTTTTTATTTATTTATTTTATAGATAAAAAATGAATAAAGAGCACATAATTATTTTTCAATATATATATATTAATGTAAATTACTAATTTAAATGCTTGAAACAAACATCGTATATATTTTATTTTTCATTATCTTATCTCATATATATATATATATATATCGTTCATTTATCGGCTCGAATATGTAAACAAACACATACAAAACGTAGTATGGATAATTATATGTTCATCTTAATGTGATAATGTAGCTACGTTGCGCACGTGAACTAGATGAGGATGGAGGGACGCACTAATCTACAAGTACCAACTACGAGATACGATATCTGACAAAAACAATTGTGAGATACTACGTTAAAATATGGAGAATAATTTCAAAATTACATTCTCAACTGTTCACTCTATTTAACACATTGAAAGCACGTGTTTATATATATATATAATTGTTTGTAATATGCAATATTTATATATTGTACAAAAATATATCATTTTAAATTCATTTGTAATAGGCATAATATTATAAGCTGTAAAAGTACTCTTGTAAATTAAAAATTTTGTAATTTTTGTTTATTTTTCGCTCGTTTTAAGCTGCAAGTCGAACCGGCATCGTTAGAAAATGCTAAATATCGAACTGTACGACAAACGGTTAAAACTATACTAAAAGAAGAAGGTATACACGGCTTATGGAAGGGACACAGTTCGGCTCAGTTATTGTCGCTGGTCTACGGAATAAATCAAGTATGCAGTAAAAATCGATAAATAATTAAACGTATACACGTAATTAATAGAAATATTATTATTTTTAAAAAATAATAATAAACGTTAAATATTTTCAATACACATGTTAAGTAATTAATTGTATTTAGGTAAATCACATCTATAATCCCGGATAGATAAATTGTTGTTTATTTATTTCCCGTATTCTCTATTCGTTTATTACGTAGTTCGTATCCGATAATAGAGATTTTATGTCAATTTCACGATAACATGCAATTGTCGTAGGAGAATATTTTATTTTTCAATTTTATTTGCCGAGTTATTACGTAAGTGTAAAATACATCTGAACGTTTTTAGCAATATATATTTTAAAAAAATTATTTCATTTTTAGCATGTTTTGTTTATATTAAAATTTGTTTATTTAAGTTATGATGTTAATTGTTTTATATGATTATACCGGCAGCATGACGCGCAAGTGTATTTACGAGTTTCTTTTTCTCTATATATCATAATATAGGGTGTCAGTAAGACGGGCGGTTTTGTTTTTTGAATAGCGCAGTTGGTAACACTGCTACAACGCAAACCGCGTGCTCCACGTTTAATATATATGCGAAAGATATTCAATTATCATGACATCCTATAACGAGGAGTTTTGCGTGGTACGTTATTTTCATCTTGAATCGATCACGACAGTACAAAGAGAGTTTCGAAAAGAATTCAAAGTTACGCGATTTTTTTTGTGAAGATACCTTAAGAATCGCGTTTACGAAACACGTCCACAGATCTGGATTACCTAAAAACTCGCATTTCTGAAGAAATTTCAACAATTCAGCAACCTATTCTTGAAAATTTTGTAATGATTGAACGAATGTATTGTTGAAAATGGCGGCCATCTGAAAGATATTGTGTTCCACAAATGAGTGTAAGCTAATCTCACGTTTACCTATTTTTAAATAAAATTTCATTCAAAAATTTTGGACGAGTATATTTTTAGAGTTATTCAAAAGCAACAAAACCGTCCATCTTCTCTGGGTCAACCTATATTTTACTATTGCCTTACACTTGAAATATCTGTAAACAGTAAGCAGTTAAAATAGGTTTGATGTTTAGGTGTTACAGTGGATAATAGATTAAACTTTTATCAACCAAATTAAATACGTCACCATCGATGCTCGTAAAGCAATACAATTGTTGTTACCAATATATATCGTTAAAAGTTTCGTCTTTATACCGTAAATACGAAATACGTAGTCTACAATTAGCAATTAATCATACCAAAAGCACCGAAAATAAAAATAAACAAGAACTTCAGTCTACTATAAATAAAAATTTATCAGACTATTTTTCATTTTATTAATTTTTATGTGATATTAAATTTATTGTCATCAATCGTAAATAAAACTAGTAAATAATTATTACTTAATTAAGAATTGAACGTTGGAACGGTGATGGCGCGTTACAACATAAATTAGAAATATAGTTATTTCTACTCACTACATTGATATACTCCTCATCTCGGAAACTCATTTGCCAAATAAAACAATTTCTAATATTCCCAACTGCGATATGCACACTTGTCTTCGCCCAGATAATAAAGCTAGTGACGGTAGTGCAATTATTATTAAAAAAACAATCAAGCATTACGAGGAGAAAAATTATTCGGGAAAAAGAATACAAGCTTGTACGGTAAAATTATGTTCATTTAACGGAACTGTCGTTATCTCCGTCGTATACTGCTCTCCAAATGAGCGATTAGATGAAAACCTACTCGTCAATTATTTTAAATCATTGATGGGAGTGAAATTCATATCTGGTGGGGATTGGAATTCAAAAAGTCGCAAATGGGACTCTCACTTAAGTAATCCTCGGGGGAAAATTCTGGAGAAAGTAATTTTTAGCCAAAATCTAGGTTACTTCTCGGGAGGCGAATCTACTTACTAGTCTCAAGATCGTAAGAGGAAACCTAATCTGCTCGACTTTTTTATAACAAAAGGAATATTTTTTTATACATAAGAGCAGACTCTTGTTTCGACCTACAGTCAGATCACTCGTCAGTCATATTAACGGTAAGCATTTCGCCAGTAAAGATTTATTTGTAGCCGGTTTAAAAAATTTTCGTTTTATGTATTTATTAACGATTAAACTTTAGTACATTTTAAGGAACACACACATATACATATATATATATATATATATTATATATATATATATTCTTCGTAATCGGTTACCCCAAAGGGGGGACATCGTGATCATATAGTAACTGCGTCATTTTGAGCCATACTTCTCTGTTGTCGCGTGCCCGTCGTATGCATTAATGTAGTGACAGTCCGCTCCAGTTTCTTGTCATATTTGTCCATCGCTGCGGTGATCGAACCTTCGGTCTGTTCCTTTGAATCTTCGTCTGTACTATTAACAGCTCCAAGTTCAACTCACTACGTACAATATGCTCTAATTATTTTATCACTCTGATAATGGCCATATTATTTATCCGCTGCGTCAGGTTCAGCTTCTGTACTATGAAAGCATTTGTTCGTTTCGCAGTCCATGGTATACGGTGGAGTTTTCTCCAACACCACATTTCGAAACTGTTAAGTCGGACTAGACTAGTTTTATTTAATTTCCACGTTTCTGCTCCATATAGTACATCGTAAAATATAAGAGGCTTTACCAATTTTACTTTACCATTCTTATTAATAGAGCCGTCCTTGCATATCTTTCTTAGTTTTACCATAGCACAACGATCCACTTCAATGCGATGTTTTATTTATTTTTTTGCACTCTCTTCGCCATTGATATATATATATATATATAACGATGGTATTCCTATATACAACTACAGATAAGGTTATCAGATCTACTTGGACTTTACATTGTGTTTGTAAGAAGCAACTCTTATAAACTAAATGATTTGTATTATAACAATATGATATAATTTGTGCTAAATTGTTTAATTTAAATAAATTTCAAATAATATATTATTTGAAATA
Organism: Coronaproctus castanopsis; assembly: GCA_032883995.1. Classification (NCBI taxonomy): domain Eukaryota; kingdom Metazoa; phylum Arthropoda; class Insecta; order Hemiptera; family Monophlebidae; genus Coronaproctus; species Coronaproctus castanopsis. The sequence continues at coordinate 5,766,365 of CM065054.1, forward strand.
TATTTTATTTCATGCATAGATATATCTTCATATGTATTAATATGTATATATATCATCATAGTAGTGGTCTCTATACGAGCATTGTGATATTACGATTAATTTTATTTGTTCCGTGTAGTTGATCCCTATCTATCCCTGTCCTGGACGCATTTATAGTGACCTGGCGCCTGTGATCACTTTAACATTTTTATATATCGCATTGGTACTCTTCCTCTTCGCTTGCGACCTTCAACTATATCTAATACTATCAATTTTTATGGCCAAATAAAGTGGATGTGTTTTTTAACGATGTTTCATGTTTCAGCATCCGGATTAACTTCTTTTAGTGTTGACACGTTTGTCCTCCTCCTCGCTGTCCACGGCACTCTCAGCATTCGCCGCCAGCAATACATTTCGAAATCATCGTTCCTTCGAACGACTGTCTCTTTCAGTGTTCAACACTTAGATGCATATAGGAATACGATGAATACTAACGTTTTCATTAGGCGTATTTTGATGGTGATCGTTATATCATGGCTTTTACCATTTTTGTATGATAAGTGACTCCAAGTAGGCAAATTTATCCACTACTTGGATTGGATTCTCTGTCTTGTTTCTGCCATAGACAATCGTTACTATTATCTTCATTAATTAAAGAAAAACTGCTTCTTTGCTTACATTATTCAGCCTTTAAAATTATTGCAGATTATTAACTACCTTTCTAGCGACTTTCATGCTATCTTCCTATCTTTCCATTGCTTTCCCTAGTATGCACTCACTGTATGTGTTTAAAAGGATTGGACGGACCACATTTTCTGACTTAAATTCAATTAATTTTTCACTATGCCTCCTTTAGATTATTTTCCCAATAATCGAATAGAAAGTTATGTAATATGCGCATATTGTAATTTTTATTACCTGTAAGATAATTTGTTGCGTATCTTTTCAACGTTCTCTGGAATTTTCCGAAGTTATCTATATTAATATGTTACAACAAACGGTTGTAAGTTTAATTTACGTATTAATTTCCAATTTTTTTGTCGAAGATAATCACGAGCTTTTTTTTTGGAATCACTAGGTTTAGAAGGGGCTAGGACTCGAATCAGCACAATCATTAGGACTCTAAATCTGTATGTTCACAATCAACCAATTCTAGCCTTTTTTCAGAGATGCGAACACAATCTTGCGCTTAATTTTATCATCGCAATTTTTTAGTATTCTATAAAGCACTATTTTAACCAACTACCACCACAACTACGGCAAGGTTTTACTATCTGTTCGATTTTCGATATATTCACACACACACACACACACACACACATATATATATATATATATATATATATAATATAATCCTGTATTGTTTAAAGTTAGTTGTTCAAATTAGTTCATAAGCTACTTAGTATAAAAATAAATATGTAGTTAAAAATCACCGAATTTTTATATATAAAAAGACCACAAATCATTTCGGTCAATAAGGCATTTTCAAGTGGACAAAAAACAATTTATAAAAAATGTCACAGAAAATAAAACAATATGTATCAAAAATATCAAATAAACGCTCCTCTTATTTCTTTTCTCTTTTATATCTTTACTTAATTAAGTTTTATTTATTTATTTCATATTTAAATGCTCGAGGTTTTTTTTTGTTTTATTTAATTAAATTATGGAAAATCGATGATTTTTTTCAGTTTGTCGTGTTTGATGTTACCAGAAATCGCTTGGTTGAAGTAAATTTTTTGTCGTGGCAAAATTCGATGAACGATTTTCTGTGTGGTACATTAGCCGGTGGAATTGCTACACTTTTTTCGTTCCCATTCGACGTTGTACGAACCCGAGTCGTCGCTCAAGCAAATATCAAAGTATAAACAATTTTGTATATATATATATATATATATATATATATATATATATATATATATAAATAAGTAAATAAATAAATAAAGTCTTTATTTCGCCAAATATCCCACCCATAAATATATTAACAATATTATATAACATATAAATATGCATTCGGACTCGTATAAATAATAATAATAGTCAGATATCGTTATGAACACCGTATAATTGGCACGTTTTCTTCCATTCCGTTCTATCCAAGCTTAATCGTAACTAAGTAGAACCCATCCGCTTTCTGATGTCATCTGCCCACTTTAACCGTTGTCTAGTTACACACTTCTTTTATTGTAATCTGGAATCCATTTGGTTACATTTGTGGCCCAATCGTCCTAGTTTTATTTTAGGCTGACTGCCCTCTTCGCGGTGTCCTTCATTTTGGCTTTATTCCTTATGGTTTTCGACCGAACTGGGTCAATTGTTCTGATTCAAAGTACACATCTTTCAGTTGTTCTCTATGCACGAATAATTTTGTCAATATGTACTATGACCTTGTTTGACAGCCGTACAATATAGTATGTATTTTATATATATATTATATACATGTTTTATATATAATATATAATATTTATATTATATTATTTATATATATATATGTGTGTGTGTATTATGCATATATATACTTTTTATTATCGAAATATTTAAATCGCTGGTAATTTTGTTAGGGATTAATAAAACTCCTCCGTTTTTAGGAAAATGGATTATTTATTGAGCTTTTTTACGTTGGTTTACCCAATGAGAAGAAATAATATTCATTATATGTTTGTTTTATATTCGAATTTTTATTATTTTTCTCAGTCCATGCGAATAATTTTGATTTTTATAAAATTATAAATCGAATCTATCTCTCCTATGTATACATCCATCCAAGAATATATATATAAAATACATTTTTAAACTTACATGATTGATATCCATAAAAAAGTTGACATAGTTTATAGTCGAAAAAAATCTATTTATGTATTCATCCATCCATTTATATATATATATATATATATATATATATATATAATTTTTATATTCGATTTTGGTAGCTATTCGCACGACGTTAGTCTTAAGTCAATTCAGTTCTTTCTTACCGTTTTTTGTCCAGTATTCTTTCATCCGTTTCGAATGAGTCTTTTTTCTTTCTTCCGTCCATGTTCGCGCCGTCTTCTTTGTCACTGTCTCGTGACATCTTGTCTTTTTCTGTCGTTTTCTTGTTAACCAATATTATTTCATCATTTTCGAATGTGTCTTCTTCCTTTCTTCTGTCCTCCTTCGCCCTCTCTTTTTAGTCACAGGCTCATGGAACCTTGGAAAGATTGAATCCTATGTCTAAACTTGTTTCTATCTTTGATTTCTTCATCAGATATTGCCATATGTTCTACATCCCTTTTGACTTGTACCTTCCATGGCAATTTACTTTTCGGATTTTTGTCAAAAAAGTTAAACACCTTTTTGGTAAGACGGTTGTTGTCCATTCTTTTTTATGTGCCCATAAAAGGCGACTCTTCTTTTCCTTATTAACCTTTTATATTGTTTCATATATTTCCCTGTTGCTTCCAATTTCCAATATTCTTCACCCTCTCTAGGGCCCAATATTTTTCGTATTATTTTCCTTTCTTTGACTTCTAATTGCTGTATTTCCTTGTTAGAGGTCAAATTTAGGTATTCAGCTGCGTACAAGAACCTATATATATATATATGTATATATATAAATAAATACATTTTTAAACTTTCATGATTGATATCCATAAAAAAGTTGACATAGTTTACAGCCGAAAAAATCGTTATATATACTGAAAAGTGTGTAATGTAGTGATTTTTAAAGAATAAATAAAAATAAGGTTGTTGCATTATATTTGTTGCGAAAAAACACAAAGCTTTTCAGTTGTTAAGCCATTATCAATTGAATATAAAAATATGGGCAATTTATAAAACGTATAAAATGCAAAAAAAAAAATACTAATTTAGATATACAATTTACAAAAATTAACAAAAATTGAAAGAACAGTATTTGTTCGATTAATATCAGATTATTTTATAAATACTGTTTTTTCACTTGACTAATGTTTGCACACTTTATATATTAGTATTTTTATATTTTTAATAGAATGCAGATATTCGTATATTTGATGTTTTATATTCACTTGATAATGGTAAACACTATTAAAATTAATTAATTCTTTTGGCTTTAATCGTTTAAGGCGTCTAACATCTGGTAGTATCTCGAGCAAATGGGTTGTCTTAATATTCGGCTGTTTATAGAGTTTCTTTAAACGACCTCATCTGTCCACTTCAAATTCAGATTTACGTACAGATCCTCGTTTTTCTTAACTTTATTTCGACTACGTTGAATATTTATATAGTTAGCAAACTTTGCGTATTCCCAAAGTTCGATTTCATAGGTCCAGATGGATTTGATGATCGACTAGTGCGGTAGAGTAGTCGTTTACTGTAGGAGATCGAGTTGTGAATTTCTTCTAACCAGCCACCACATTTTACGTACTTTAAGTCGGATTTGTTCTGTTTTCCGCCTCACGTGATGCTTTCATGTTAAATGGAAATCGAATACGCTCCAAGATATTTAGTCGAATTCTTCTGCTGGCTCTGCTAGTTATTGATGTGAACGCACTATACTGTGGATTAACTTTTTTTTTAGAGCGTTATCGACGAGAACGAATTTATGCTCCTTAAGTTTTATTCTCCATTTCTACGTTCATCTTGAAACTTGGCCTAAAGCGTTTTTATCTACTCACGAATCAATCGCAGATAATATTACAGTATCCTCAGCCAACATTTTTATGATGATATCATCCGTTAATGGAATATACAAAAGTTGACTTCGCTTCTTCATATACAACTTTAAATTTTCTGTCAGAAAGATACGACTCTAACAGACGACAGCTGCCTGAAAGATGTTGGCTAGTTATTGTTATGTTCAAACAATACTTACGTATATAAATAATAGAAATTATTTAATGAACTAATATTCTATACATGTTTAATAATTACTAATTAATCATATATATTGACTTTTTAAACATTAGTTTAAGATTGCAATACACATTTTTAAACAGAAAATAGAAGAAAATTATAATTGTGTAAGTGTAAAGTACTAACTGATGGAAATGAATGGAAAAAATGGCAGACTTTTTACAGAAAGTGCGTCTACGTGCTATTTACTATTCTTGTTTGCTTACTGTTTGCTTAATCGTATTCGTTCGATTAAAATATTGATTAATGTGTCTAACATTACAAAAATTTGAACTTTTATATATTTCTAACGGAACTATCAAAGCTGTAGTACGTGTCTGGTGATGTTGTTTTCTGCCGTAGCTTCACAACATAGTTTCCGATATGCAGGAATTAAGTTATCGAACATGGCGATGATGATATTATTACTGTTTAATATGACGAATTTGTAATTTTTTTTGCAGGTCTACAGAAATACTGCCCAAGCGTTGTATAGTATCTATATTGCAGACGGTTACAGAGGACTTTATAAAGGTTTCGGTATGACTATAATACAAGTTGGTCCTTATACCGGAGCTCAGTTCTTGTTCTATAATCTGTTTTCTCGATTATATTCGAAAGGTATTTCATTAAAAATGCTACGTTTTTATTATTATTATTATTTTGAAAATTTGGCTCATGTATTTATTATGATAAATCATTCGTTCGTAGGAATTGAACATTTTATGGATTAAAGTATAAAATATCAAACGACTGCAGCGAATTATTTGAAAATTCAGTCCAGATTTAGTTATTGGGATTTATTTAAGATCTGCAATAATATTTCACTTTTACCATCATCACACACACACGCATATATATATATATATAATGTGAGTGTGTGTTTGTATAATCCATTTATAAATAATTTATAAAGTGAGTAAACTATGTACAGATCACATTCACAATTATAGATATTAAGAAACTGTGCCTTGTCTTGCTACCTTGTATCAATCTCTTCTTTCGTATGGGGAACCACTGACGTACTCAGTCCATCTCCTATACTATGTCTCGGGATGTTAGTTCTTTTAGTCTTCTTGTTAGTGAAGTATTTCAAAATTTGGAAGCTATCTTCGGATCGAAATTTGTTAGTCACCCGTAATAATAAATAATTGTAAAAAGTAAATCAAAGGCCGGTAACTAGGCGTCTGTCTAAACAATCGTCTATTCTATATAGTCAATGAAGACATACAGAAAGAACTGTGTAACTCCAAAACAACAAATGTACATTTCGAAAATTATTATCACGTACAAATATCCGAATCGAAAATAAGGAAAATGTCACCGTCAAAATATAAACAATAACAATAATGTATATGATAATAATAATAATCCTAAAAATAATACCTTCGTAATAAGATAAGGATTATTAAACCATCTGATTTTAATATCGTTTTTTGTCGTAATCACACAACCAATGTTACAACGAGGGAATTTAAACTCTGCGTGTAACGGAATTTAAGCGTGACCATCCTAGCATTACGTTATCGTTGTTTATCGCCTAATAACGAATCTTATTAGAACGGCTATATATGACGTACATTATCCGGAATCTACCTAAATAGAACTTTTTTTTTTTTTTTTTTTTTTTTTTTTTTGTAAACTAACGTGTAAATGAATTGAATTTGTAAATTAACGCCTAGAATCGATTCACCAAAAGGGACAGATTTATGGCGTGTTTATTAAGTAGAGGGGTACATTAGAAATTTAAAATAGAATAATCAAAATATAAAAAATTAAAATAATAATAGTGAATACGTGAAAATGTATATATAAATTCATTCGATGGGTTGGTATAATTCGTCGTATTTTTCAGCAACAGTTGGTACACGATATTGATAAGAAACGGAAATATGATATTTCTAATAGAAGAGAAGTGGTAATAATAATATTCAAAACATGTATATATATATTGTGCGTGTGTGTATCGTTAAGCCAGTATCAGAATAAGAAATATAGCTATGTCCGTTATTGACTACTGGCAAGTTTGTTGCATATATATATATATATATATATATCATCATATTGTGCTCAATCCTAAGATTGGTTTGTCATTGATTTCCATCTCTGTCGATTCTGTGCCATCCGTTTCAGTTCTTCATACGATGACGCCGTCACATCTTCGAGTAACTGTGAAATGTAATCTATTCGCGGCCTTTCAATCACATTCTTTCTCGGCGAATTATTAGCCCTTCGTGTCGCAGTGCCTATCATTTGGGTTCTTCTTTGTACTATTATTTTTAACAACGTCGGTTTTTCATTAATTCTTCTCAAAACTTCCTCGTTGGTGACCTTATCTGTCCATTTTATTTGTAATAATCTTCTGTAACACTCGAGTTCTAATGCCATCAGTCTTCGCTTCTCGTCTTTCGTCATTATCCAAGTTTCGCGCCCATGTAGGGCAATGCTGAATACACATACTTGCAGCAGTCTTTTTCTAACGGCTAGATCCATGTTTCTCGATGTTAATTAGCTTTTCTTATTATAAAACGCTGCTTTAGCCTGGGAAATTCTGTTTTTTATATCCCTTTTATTCCTAACGTCTTTGGTTGTTACGCTTCCAAAGTAACAAAATTCGTTTACTTGTTCTACTTTTTCTCCCTTAATATCGATAAATTGATTCATTATATTATTATATTTATTGCATACTAATATTTTGGTCTTTATTTTATTTTCATATTATATTCCTGCAGCATGTTTTCCATTACGTTTACATTTTTATTCAGTTCTTTTTCTGATCCAGCTAATACAGCGCTCATCGGCAAATCGAAGCACACTAATATATTCCCCATGTATTGGTATTCCTTTAACATTTTCTTTAGTTTTTTTCATCGCTTCTTCTATGTAAACATTGAATAACATGGGTGACAAGACACTTCCTTCTCGTACACCTTTTCCAATTTTTGCTTCTCTTTCTTCATTTCTAATTTTTATAATCATCTGTTGATTATTATATAGATTGTATATAATCCTTCTTTCCTTATATTATGATCCCATGTTTTTTAATATTATAAACATCTTTTTCAATTCGACATTGTCAAATGCCTTTTCTATATCTATAAATTCTATAAATGTGCTTTTTCCTTTCCTTATTCCTTCTGTAATGATTGATCGCAAGTCCAATATTGCTTCTCTGGTACCTTTGTCCTTTCTAAAACCAAATTGATATTCTGCTAATATTTTTTCCATCATTTGTTCTGCTCTTTTATATAGAATTTTTTGTTAACATTTTTGAAGCATGTGACAATAAACTCAGAGTTCTATGTTTTTCACATGTATCAGCCTTTTCTTTTTTCGGTATTACGACTATTATATTCTTTTTAAAATCGTATATATTTCATAAATAATATTATACAATTGTGTAATTCCTTCTACTCCAATATTTTGCCACAATTCAGATGGTATTTCATCTATCTCAGGCGCTTATCAGGTCTTAACTCTTGTAACGCTCTGTCAAATTCGGATCTTAATATTGTATCGCCTTTATCGTCTATATCTACCATATTTTCTTTTTCGATAATTTCTTCTTTATCATATCCCATATATAATTCTTCCAAGTATTCTGTCCATCTATCCGCTATGTCTCTATCTTCAATTAGCAAATTTACAAATTTATTTTTTATATTCCTACTTTTTGTTCCATAGCTTGAAAAATTCTTCCTTATTAGTTTGTATGCTTCTTCAGTTTTTCTTCCATTAATTTTTTGTTCAACCACCGCACAATTATTTTGTATTCATTGTTCCTTTGCCTTTTTACATTTCCGATTAATTTTCTTCCTCAAGTATTTGTACTCGTTTTCGTCTTTACCTTTAAATGTTCTTCGTTTCTCCATTAAATCTAAAATTCCTTTATCCATCCATTTTTTCTTAACCCGTTGTTCTCTTTTTCCTAATATGGTATTCGCTGTGTTAATTACTTTTGTTTTTAATTGTGTCCATGTTTCTTCAATACCTAAACTTCCTTGTGTTTTAGTAGACTGACTGATCGTTTCTTTTATTTTTTTGTTTATATCATTATCTTTTAATTTTTCTATATTCAGTGTCAATTTATTGTTTTTCTTGAGATTTTTAAATTTTAAACAACATTTCATAACTACTGGATTATGATCACTTTCTATTTGTAGTCTTGAACTTGGTTCCTAAATCTTTGTTTCACCAGTACATAATCTATTTGATATCTGTTGTTATCTCCTGGGCTTTTCCACGTGTAAATTCTTCTCTTGTGATTTTTATAAATAGTATTCGAAATAATTAAATTATGTTTCATACATACTTCTATTAACCTTTCGCTTCTGTAATTTCTACTTCCTAGGCTATATGTTCCTATAATTGTTTCTTCCTTTTCTTGACCTACTGTGGCATTCCAATCGCCCATTATTATTAGATTTTCTTCCGATTTCACATGCTTAATTACTTCTTCAATGTTTCCATATATTTCTTCTATATCATCGTCATTATATTTCGTCGTCGGCATATAAACCTGTAGAATAACAGTATTTGTTGGCCGTGTTGCCAGTCTAACAATAATTATTCTTTCATTATATTGCAGATGACTTATAACTTTACATTCAAATCTTTTTCCAACAACTATTCCTACACCTGCTGTTCCATTTACTGATTCCGTATGTATGATTCTATATTCATGACTCAAGAAACTCTCTTGTTTAGGCCATCGCATTTCGTTTATCCCTAGTATGTCTATTTTCATTCTGTCCATCTCCTTTTTTAAATGTTCTAACTCTCTCTACATTCTCGTTCTCATTGCCCTGTCACTACTGGAATCACCTGCATGAGGCTTTCCACCAGTAGCCGCTCTTGCTCCACGACTGCTTATTTGACTAATGTCTTATTCGCAGCTAATCTACATATCTGTAGGCCGTTCCACTATCCGTCACCTGTGGACGCGCCCCATGCCGTTTAGAGCTCCGGTTCCCTGAATATACAAAGTACCCCCACTATATATATATATATATATCACGATCACACACGATCACGATAATCCTTTATCCACTCCTGGATGAAGGCTTTCCCCAACGTCTTCCAAACACTTCTGTACTGTGCTTTCCTCAACCCATTTTTCCTAGCTATCTTTGCTATATCATTGTGCCACCGCGTCATTGGCCTTCCCTGTTTCCTTTTTCTGTCCATCGGTCACCATTGTAAAATCCGCGTTGACCAATCTTCTCTTCGAGCAATGTGGCCAGCCCAATTCCATTTTGCTGTAGCCATTCGCTCCACTGCATCATCCAACCGTGTTTGTTCCCGTATACATGTATTCTTTTTACGATCTGATAATCTTATATCCAGCATCATTTTTTAAATTTGTTTTTGTACATGGCCATGTTTCCGAACCATATACATTTCGTTTTTATGTTTGTAATCAGGGTTTCTCCATGTTCATTTTCTTTTTTCTTTCTTTTTAAAGAATGTATTCATGGCATAGAGTTTATTCATTTCGAGAAAGCTAGCTAACATTTCTCCCATTTCATTTTTGACCGTACTTCCCAATTACTGTCTCCTTTTCGTCTGAACGTGTCCCAATTTTGGCATTAAAATCGCTGACTATAATAATATACTGGCATTTCTCTCGGTTTAAACTATCCTGTATTTCTTCGTATAATTTTTGTACTTCTTCTTCTTCGTGAGTTTCTGTTGGTGCATATATTTGAACAACTTTCAGCTTCTGTTTATTATTAATTTGTATCACAAGGTGTGCAACTCTATCCGATATTCCGACATATTTTTCTACATTGTCAGACCACTTCTTGTTTATCAGAAATCCTACTCCATTTAAACAATATTTATCCTGCCCCATGTGATACAGTATATGTTGTGATCGCAATTTTGTTACACTTTCACCTGGTCTTCTCACCTCGCTCAATCCAAGTATATCCCATTTGATGTTAGCAATTTCTTCTTCTAATTCAATTAGTTTATCTTCCGTTGATAGAGTTCTGACATTATATGTACCTATGTACATCTGATAAATATTTTGGTCATATCCAGGATGTTTTTTGTCACATTTTAGAGGTTTGCTCCTTCTGTTTATATTTGTACTAGGCGGTGAAGGAGCTGGTGTGTGTCATATCCGGTCGCCCATTATGGCCTTAGCTGTTACTGCCTTTCCTTTTTCTTACTGTCATATTGGGGAAAACAAAGCCTAATATTCCGTGCTGGTCGACCAAATTGGAAGATACATTTTATCCCTACTGCCAGGTTATTTATCATGTAGAGTTGTATATACTCTTCTGTTTCAATATTATTGTAATTATTATCATTATCTGTTAATTTGTTCTTTTATTTATCACTTTTAAAATTATTTCGTTCTAATTTATATAAGTAGAATTATTGTAGGAGCATAGGTGGTAAAGTTGTATTATTCTGCTTCCTGATTTTCTGTTAGGGTTTACTCCCTTAGCTTTTGGGTAAACACCCGAACCACAAGGCAGCGGTTTGTTACTGAGGAGATAACAGTGTAAGGTTTTTACGGCGACCTAAACCCGCCAAAGGGGAGACAGTCATAAGATTTATGCAGACTTTTATGACAAGTTCCTCAAGCTGATCATCTGCATCTTCGTGTCTCGTGTCTCTTACCCTGTCACTACTGGAATCACCTGCCTGAGGTTTTCCACCAAGAGCTGCTCTTGGTCCGCGACTGCTTATTTGACTAATGTCTTATTCGCAGCTAACCTACATATCTGTAGGCCGTTCTACTCTCCGCCACCTGTATACGCGCCCCTTACCGGTTAAAGCTCCGGTTCCCTGAAGGTACAAATTATCTCCAAGGATATATATATATATATTTTTTTTTTTATTTATTTATTATATATTTAACATATACATTGCAATTGAAACAAAAAAACTGTAGTAGCATGCAAATTTTTGCTTATTGCTACTAGTAGCGATTATCTATAAATGTACTTAATTTTAAATATTTCCAAGATAAAAACCGGAAATTGCTTTAATAAAATAATTTCATTCGGTTTAAGCGTACAATCAATACTATACAACTGGCTCAGGTGATCATATTTGTTACATTTGTATATTATATGTTGCACATTTTCAACTACATTACACTTGCAGTTGTGACATTTATTATCACCGATTATATTTAATTTATTCAAATAATATCCAATGGAACCATGACCAGAAAGTATCTGAGTCATGTAAAAATTTACTATAATCTTTTTATTTTTAAAACGATCTATTACATTTGGAAAAAATTTACTAATTAATTTATCTTTTGTTAAAATTTTGTGTCTTACACTAAATTCATTTAAAATTTGTGTATTTAATTGTTTAAGAACTATTTTACTTATGACACCATAATTATTTTTTTTTGCATTAAAAATTAAAGATCTTTTCTTAATATAAAGATCAATAGGTAAGATACGAGCAATAGTATATAATGTTATATTTGATACAGTAATATAAGAAGAGGTTAAATCAATAAGAAATTTACGGCAGTTACAAATTACATTATGTATTTGCTGCTTAGTTAAATGTTTGAAGTAGACACCAGCACAATATGTATATAATGACTGTACTAAACCTTTATAAAGAATTACCTTAGATTTATAGTTAAGTCCCCATAATTTACCACCAAGAGCTTTAAATATATAATAATATTTGTTGGTTTTATTATTTATATATTGTATATGCTTATTATAATTTAACGTATTATCTATAATGAAACCCAGATATTTTATGTGATCAGTAGAACTAAACACATGATTGTCAATTTTAATGTTATCATAAATTATCTGATCAAAACTTTTATCTCGACCAGAAACAACCATAATTTGAGATTTAGAAATCTCAAATTTGAGATTTAAGGCATTTATTATTGTTTTAAGCTTATTAATAATTTCATTGCAATTAGAAATATGAGACGATAACGTCAATTTACTACATAAATTAACATTATATACTAAAAGCAGATCATCTGCATAACTATACAACCGTAAACCAACTAAAGCATTATTAAAATAAGAATGTATATTGGAATATAAAAAAACGTTTTCCTCCAATAGGAAAACCTTCGTTGCAGTCAGTTAGAACCTTCCTCATAATAAGTTCACCATAAACAATAAATAACAACGAACATTAGATGCATCCTCGTCTAACACCACGTTTTATATTAAACAGTTTCGACCATATACCATTGTCTACATTTACGGACGCTTTACTGTCCTCGTAAAGGCTCTCGATGAGGAATATTTTTATTAAATATTATAGAAATTCTATTTTCAATCATGACTAAATAAAATTTTGAGTAGATATGTTTTGAATAAAATATTCTGAATCGTAAAATCTCGATTAATAAAATATATATCACATCGACGCGCGGTGTATATTGCCGAATCGTACGTGTGAAACGAGTATCCGCTTCCTGAGAGCGATTTTAATATATTAACCACGTGTAATATATAGTATATAGGTTGGCTACTAGATATGGCTTATCTACGTATATATATATATATATATATATATATATATATATATATATATATATATATATACATAGATAAGCCATATCTAGTAGCCAACCTATATACTATATATTACACGTGGTTAATATATTAAAATCGCTCTCGGGAAGCGGATACTCGTTTCACACGTACGATTCGGCAATATACACCGCGAGTCGATGTGATATATATTTTATTAATCGAGATTTTACGATTCAGAATATTTTATTCAAAACATATCTACTCAAAATTTTATTTAGTCATGATTGAAAATAGAATTTCTATAATATTTAATAAAAATATTCCTCATCGAGAGCCTTTACGAGGACAGTAAAGCGTCCGTAAATGTAGACAATGGTATATGGTCGAAACTGTTTAATATAAAACGTGGTGTTAGACGAGGATGCATCTAATGTTCGTTGTTATTTATTGTTTATGGTGAACTTATTATGAGGAAGGTTCTAACTGACTGCAACGAAGGTTTTCCTATTGGAGGAAAACGAATTTGAAATTTGAGATATGCTGATGATACAGTGTTAATAACTACTTCAAAAGATAATCTAACATCATTGCTGGTTAAACTGCAGACTGTGAGTAGTGCCCTCGGGCTTCAAATGAACATTCAAAAAACAAAAATTATGATTATTAATAAGGAGGTAGGAGTTTATTCAGATATACATGGATTTAAAATAGTGAAAGATTCCATATATTTGGCTTCTTTGATATCAAGCGACGACCATTGTATAAGTGAAATTAAAAAAGAATTAATATGAGTCGCGCTCAGAGTTCATCATAGGTTAACTAAAGTATGGAAAGATTCGCATATATCGATGGCCACTAAAATCCGAATTATGAAGTCGTTAAGTTTCTCTATCTTTACATATGGTTGCGAATCTTGAACTATCAATAAAAAAGAAGAAAATAAAATACAAGCTTTCGAGCTATGGTGTTGGCGGAGGCTTTTAAGAATATCATGGACCGGAAAGATCACGAATAAGATAGTCTTGCAGAGAATAAGCGAAAAATGTAGTTTACTGTCTGCAATACGGATATGAATTTTGCGCTATTTTGGTCATATTGATATTGGATTTAATGTGCCCAAAAGTAACATCATTAACAGCATGCAGCAGGTTGGCAATGGACAGGTGCCAGTGGAAAAAAACAATTCACGAGTTAATTGGATTATCATTATCACGACATTATTAAGTCTGGATTTCAAAAATTAAAAATTTTATTTTATTTAACGATTACATATGAGCAATTAAAAGTGTTTTAATAGTAATTAAATAATAATTAAAATCGAGCAGTAAAACGGTTAATCTCGCGATGTTATTAAGTGAGAACGTTAGCATCAGAGGTTTGATTTGAAGCAAATATAATCGTACGCACACAAAGATCCAGCGTCTGAATTACGGTTTACGTTCTTGTTTTATATATATATATAGTGGCGTAGCGTGAATTTTGAAATGGAGGAAGCGTCATAATGAAACATTTTTTTATACGTGTATAAAAATAGATATATGTAAAATTCGGTTAGATACATAACAAAATAAAAATTATTAATGTATTTCTTAAGTATGTTCTTCTTCTTCTTATCGTGTCGGTCATTTATATTCCTTTTTTTCCCCAATATTTCACTATTTGAACTGCGTCGTCCGAGATTCCGTCTATTCTTGTCATATCTTCCATCCCGCATCGCACCGGCAGCAATGAGCAAGTTAATAGGTGCTCCGAATCTTGTACCATGCCACAATCACATCTGTCATTATCTGTAATTTTCCACTGTTTCATGTTCTTTGCTGTTCTACCTGTCATAGTTCTTATTCTATTTAGAGTTTTCCATGTTGACCACGGCAATTTATTACCGGGAGGTAGATGTTCGTTCGGTTGTTCCCATAATTTTAATAGGTTTTCTTTCAGCCTTCCTTTCCATAGCGCCAACCTAGTGATTTCCGGCGTTTGTGTCAGAGCATTTGATGTTTTAAGAAAACTCTTTCTTGACTTGAGTCGACTTATTGCTGCTTCTTTTGCATTCAATGGATGTCTTATATCTTGTTCTTGTTTTGTTTTTTCCTTTCCAGCCATCACTTCCCGTCTTATACCTGGTGGTGCTATGTCGGATAATATTTATACTTTATCGATCGGTGTCGGTTTCAAACATCCTGTAACTATAAGATCGGTTTCATGTAGTGCTACATCAATTCTTTTTACGTGTACTGAATTCCGCCATACTGCACTAGCATATTCACCTGCGGAATAACACAGAGCTAAAGCTGATGTTCTTAATACATTTGGATCTGCACCCCAGGTGGAGCCAATAAATTTTCGGAGTAAACCGTTCCTTGTGCCAATTTTTCTTTTGGTATCTTCGCAGTATTCTTTAAATGTTAAGGCTCGATCCAACTTAACTCCTAAGTACTTTGGGTTGTCACAATGTTCCAGTGATATCCCTTGCCATTTAACATTTAATTTACGCCTTGCATCCTTATTTCTCAAATGAAACGCCGATACTTGGGTTTTATTAGGATTCGGTTTGAGGTAATTGCGAGCATAGTATTTTTCCATAGTCTTCAGTATTCCATTCAAATTATTTTCTACCTCGCAAAACGTTTTCTCTTGAGTTATAATAGCTAAATCATCAGCATATATGAAGTGTTTTGTTGAACTTCCAATTGGTTGATCATTAGTATATATGTTAAACAACATTGGTGCAAGCACGCTTACTTGTGGTAAACCGTTGTTCTGTTTCCTCCATCTGCTCTTTTTGTTTTGTAGCGTTACATAGAATCGCCGATTCCTCAATAATGTGCTAATGATTTTGGTTAATTTGTAGTCGGCAGTAAGCTCGTAAATTTTTTTTGTTAATATTCTATGATTTACTGTGTCGTATGTTGCGCTTAAATCTATGAACGTCGCCCCTGTTACCATTTTGTGTTCATATCCATTTTCTATTTCCTGTACCAGGTTTAAGATTTGCGCTGTGCATGACCTTCCAGCTCTAAATCCGGCCTGCTGTTTAATAAGTTTTGAGTCTATTTTTTCACTTATTCTATTTAATATTATTCGTTCAAATATTTTATAACTATGGCAAAGTAAAGAGACAGGCCTAAAATTTCCAGCATCTATAGCGGTTTTTCCTGGTTTAAGTAATGCAACCACGTGCGATTTTAACCATTCTTTAGGAATTCGGTCCATGATAATGCAATTATTAAACATATCCAGAAGCCATTTTTTAGCTTTAGGTCCTATATGTTTAATTTGTTCCGTCATTATGTTATCGACTCCGGGTGCTTTCCGATCTTTCATTGTCTTAATTGCCCTGTCTAGTTCATCCATTCTGAGCGGTTCATCAAGTTGGCTCATATTATCAGTTGTTTTCAATATCAGTTTTGGTTTATCTGTTCTACCTTTAATTTTTGCATTCAATAATAATTTATTTGCTATTTGGTCTGGTGTAATATTTATATATTCTTTTGGTTGTAGTTTTTCATTATTCATGTTTTTTATCAGTTTCCAAGCTTTGTAACTATTTTTCGACATATCCAGATTTTCTATAGTTGAAATCCACTCTTTTTTCCTTTCTCCTGCTATTATTCCCATGAGATTTTCTCCCATTTCAATGGTAGCTTCGTCAAAAGGATCTGTTTCATATCGTTTATAGTATTCTTCTAGATTGTCAATAGCTTCTTGACATAATCCTTTTATATAAGTATGTTCTTATTCGTTTCAATGCTGAGAACGATCTTTCTGCAGATGAAGTGGTTGCTGGAATTGTAGTTATTAAATGAGAAAGCTCGTACATTTCTGGGAAAACATGTGTTAAATCTGATGCGGTGAAATATTGAAGCAGATCCAGCACAGTGTCTTTATGCATGTCTGAATCTTTATATATAAAAGAAAATTCATTTTTCAAACTTGCAAAATCGAAAAAGTTCCCATAATTCTGTTTTAAATTTAGAAAGTCTTCTTCCGGAAACGTTTTTTGAAAATTTAAAAAATCTTTTGTATTTTAGAGATTTAAGAATTTCAGTTTTGTTATGTCATTAAATCTATTAGACATAGTTTACACGACATCGATAATTTCTAAAAATATTCTTCTATATGACAGCTTTCTGTTTTCCCCAGAAATCGAATCAAGTCTTATTCTTTTTTTCGAAATCTTAGCTAATGATATGTTTTTTTGTTCATTAAAACAATTGTTAATTAGTTCCCAAATATGATCAAAGTTTTCCTAAAAGATAATCGCTAAATAATTCGATTTTTTTAAGACAAAATCCAATGTTAAATATTTTTGTTAAGTACTTGAAACAGTAAATGAGATTGTGGAAATATGGAAGAAAATATCAGCAGAAAAAAGTTAAAATCAAAGTCTTTTAAATATGATGTTAACCCACGAGCTGTGCAAATCGTTTCTGAATCCCACATATCCGCATTTGCAATCAATCGTGTAAATCTGTCTTTTAATTCCTTTTTATATTCATTTATTGTTTCCATTGGTCTAGTGTTGTAATTCCAGCGTGTTGTTGATAAAGCAGAAAACCGTTTTTTAAAATAGATGTCTAACGAAGCAGTTATCTTTGTGGATTTTGAAAAAAGTAGCAAAACTCGAAAGAGAAATAAAAGATTTTACACGGTTTTATGTAGCTAACTGACTGAGAAAGAACTAAATTCAATTTATGATCATAACAGTGAACGAAAATGGCTTGAGAATACTTATTTTTAATTCGTGATTGAAGCCCGTTATGCTCACCAGCCGTCACTGCTGCACCGTCATAAGTTTGAGCAATTATTTTTTTCACATTTAAAGTTTTTTAATGCTTCAGAAAGTTTTTCCGCTAAATACTGAGCACTTCGATCATTACTTACATTCTGAAAATGTAAAAATCTTTCTTCGACATTACCAGTGTTTATTACGTATCGAAGTACAGTTGATAATTGAGATTTTGTAGCAACATCTGTTGTATCATCCATTATAACTGATACAACGAATGAATTTGATAGTTCAATTTTTATTTAATTTATCATCGCCTCGGAAATGGATATGATGTCATTTTTTAATATCAGGCGATAATCTAGAAAGAAATGTCGAATTAGTCAAGTTAACTCAATTCTTTTAATAAGTCGATATAATTTTCCTTGTTCATTGAATTTTCATATTCATTGTGCCCTCTAAAAGCAAGTTCTTGTTTCCTAAAAAGTATGCAACTTTTATCATACAACGAAGAATTTTTCTATTCTTTTTTACATTTTCATTATACACATGAACTGATGAACGGAACTGTTCACTTAAACAGTTTTCAATACGGATTTTTTCAAACTGTTTAAGCTGTTTTAACAAAATAATTTCCGATCAAAGCCACTTGCATTCCATACATTTCTTTCTTGGTTAAATAACAGGCAAGCCCAACAAAACAGTTTTTTTTTTATTTTTTTATAACCGCGTAACCATCGGATTGCTGTGTATAAATTTGTTTGAAAATGGCGATTAAATGTTTTATTGTCCTCTTGATTTTGTAATCAATTTTCTAAACCAGGCGTTGGTCCATCATTTTGAATAATATTAATTTTTTCTTGAAAATTTAATGCACTTAAACTAACCGGTAGAAGTTTTTCAATAAAGCAATTGCATACAGCTTCAATTTCAGAAGAGATTCCGTTTGAACAGACCGGTGCATTAGTAATTGCCGTAAATGGAGACGAACGAGCCGGTACAGTTTCTTTTGTAGCGGTGTCTCAGACCGAGATGCGCGACCGATCAGCGCTTCCAGTTCCACTATTAGTAAATGACATAATATAGAAAAGCGATCAAACTAAAACGTGTCGCAACTGCAACAATACCATATGAACATACGCAACATACTGACGGGCGTGTATAAAAATCACGTTGTTGACCAGTGTAATTGTTTGAAAACGAGGACATTGTACAACGTTTCATTATGAATATGCAGAAACTAATAATGCTGTCATCTAAAATTTCAAGGGGTTCTCTAATGAACACCACCAAAGAATTACTTAATGTGACGTGTAATTTTGGAGCAGAAATTTAATGCATTTCACGGGGGTAGGAAATCAATAAAAATCCTAGTGTTACGTACTAAAACATTGCCTAAATTGTTGAAATCGAAACATGCCAACTTAGATTATTTTGCAGTTCCTTTTTATGGGAGAATAAATGATTTATGCCTTAAATAGCAAATTAGCTTGAAAAAGTCCACTTGTAGAAAAATGAGTTAAAAAATAGAAGAAACAAATTTAAAAAAATAGTAAAATGTGAAATCTGGTTTGCCGTTAGGCAAGATATATTTGCGATAGTTTCGATATAATATAACTTCAATTTAATATTGTGTTTATTATGTGATAAAAATGGATATCTATCATAATGTCCTATTTATACGATATATTTTCGTGTTAATAATGTTCCATTCATATGACATAATATATAAAATTTCTTAAATGAAAAAATTCAGACGCCAACATTAAAAAAAAAATAATTAATATAATATTTATAAATGAAGAAAAAAAATGTTTACATGTATGTTAGAAATGAAATTATAGTAACAGAACTCAGCCCAATGGACTAGTGGGGCACAAACACATTACAAGCAGCAGGATCGTAAAAAGCATGCGTGTGTTATCTGCCTTATACTTATATTTATCGGGCAATTAATTATAATGGGGCGTACACCGTGTGCATTATATGCGCGAGGATCTGGTTGTGTAAAAAGTCACGGTATATATATATATATATGTATGTGTGTGTTGTGTATGTGTATGTGCGTGCATGTGTGTAATATAAATACATGTATTAGTGAGTTTATATATTTATATATATATATACATATGTATATATATATATATATACCTTTTGTTTGTAAAATATATGTAAATTAGCTATTAATGATGACGGTTCATCTGGATTTGTCAGTAATATGACGGTTGGCTTTCTGGCTGGTGTATGCGCTAAAACTGTCGTGTATCCGTTTGATTTATGCCGGAAACGTTTGCAAATACAAGGTTTTCAACACGTTAGAGGAACAGAATTTGGTCAGGTAAGGTTCAGTTTATCGGCTACGTGTACCTTTTTATTTCTTATATATATATATATATTACGAGCAACTCGGTAATTGATGAGGTTTCGCCAGAAAAACTTCATCGACCCCAAAGATTTACCAGCTAACCACGTCCTCGATAAGTTAATATAGGTTGGTTTCTCAGTGCTTTCTATGGCTTATTTACTTTTCATCTAGCGAGTACAAAAAACAGTGCTTGAAAGGGGATGAAATGATAATACCGTTAAAAAAAGGGATAATAATTATAATCGCGTACAAAATGCATAGGAATTTAAAACGAATCAAATCAGTATATCATGAATGTCTATTTACTTTTTATTTTTAAATAACAACGTGTAATATATACGTACATTTAAATCGAATAAATATATTTAAAAAATCAATTTTTGGCTCATTCATAAAATATTAAAACGTCTCAGATGTATCGCGCCTCCCTAAATACCAAAGAATAAAATATTGTCACTCTATTATTTAACATGGTGTACGTGCTGCCCGTGGTTCGGTTCCGGTAGTTATACGTTGTAAATTGTTTTATTAACTAATGTTTTGACTTATCTCAATTTCGTCTATAAGCAAAAAAAAAAGCGTTAAAATCACTAAACTCTCTTTATTAAAAATTAAAAAGTTTTTCGGCTGTTAAGCCAACATCAAGTGGATGTAAAAGGGTGACCCAGAGAAGACGGACGGTTTTGTTGTTTTTCAAATAACTCAAAAACTACTCGATCAAAATTTTGGAATGAAATTTTATTTAAAAATAAGAAAACGCGAGATTAGCATATTATAATCATTTGTGGAACACAATATCGTTCAGATGCCGCCATTTATAACGATACATTGATCTTGTTATTTAAGTTAAGTTTCGATTTTCTCTCTAATAGCCAATACATTCGCCTTACTTTTATATTAAGTTCTGTTCTTTTAGTTGTAAATTACTTACGCCACATCATCCTGCTGTCCAGATATAGTCCAAGGTATTTCACTTTGTTTTTGATCGGTACGATGTTATTGTTCATAATAATATATTTTGTAATAACCTTCCTGTTTGTAAATGTCACATGCGTTGATTTTGTTTCATTAATTTTGATTTTCTATTTTTCGCACCAATAGGTGATGAGATTTACGCTTGTCTGCAATATTTAATTCGCTTCTTTAGGACAGCTGCTTGAACATAAGACGGTTTTATCGTCAGCAAATGTAGCAATTAGTGTATTTTCAGGTTTCGGTAAATCAGCAGGTACATCATAGGGCCCAAAATACTCCCCTGGAGCACTCCGGCATTAACATCTATCGTCATACTTTACTTGAAAGTACCTTTCGCTCAGGTAGGATTCAAATAGTTTTCAATAATGGTAAGGGAATATTTTCCCGATTTTATGTAACATTATCGAATGTCAGACTTCTGTCTAGAAATGCCGAGTCACATATTCTTCTTTCCTCGAGATCATTTTCTCTTTTGTGTGTTATTCTATGTACCTGCTGTATAGTGGAGTGTTTTGAGTATAGACAATAAGGAGATATTTATTTATTTATTTATCTATTTAATGAAGCCACACAATAGCTAAAAGCCAATTATAGTGTAGGCTTATACATAAAATAATACAATAAATAATTTTTTTCTGAATTATAAAATTAAAAGTAAAAAAAAATAAAATACAAAGAAAAATACATTGAACACATTCACCAGCCTCACACCTATTAACACATCAGAAAAAACTACACGCATTCGCAAGTTTCACACTCATTAAAACATACATCATTCACACAATCTTACTCGAAATAAACGGATGAATAATCTTTAACAAATTAATAAATACAATATAAACCTTAACGTATATACTACATGTACATTAGTAAAGGAACCCATATACCAAACACCCACCACATAATAACAATCTACAACCATTGGAATAGACCACAGCGAAACTCCTGTTCTCATCGTGAAATATGTTCGGGAAGCAACTTATTAAAGAAATATCTGTTATCAAAGTATATATCCATACAGGGAAATATGTTCAAAAGAGAATTATATAAGCGGAAAGCTGACGGCAACGGAGAACTTAAACCGAGGTTTGTTCGTGCACGCGGCTCACTAAAGAACGATTCGATCGCCTATTTGGTCTTGGTACAATGTAGGAGACGGTTGATGTTAAATACTCACTATTAACTCTACCGTTGCATACATCATGAAGAAACCTTAATTTGGCTATTTTCCTTCTGTACTGTAAAGACCTCACATCCATTATATTTCTTAATATATCGTAATTCATATATTTAGGGCAAATACCTGATATACGGTAATATAGATATTTTAAAAATTTACATTGAACTTTGTCAATTAACCTAATGTATTTATTATAATACGGATACTATACAACTGAATAGAATTCTAAAGGACTATGCAATAGTGCATTATAAAGCGACAGTAGCGTCCATGGATCTCTAAACACATATGACTTTCTTATAATAAAACCTAGCATTTTATAAGAGCGATTAATAACATCGCTTACATGTATTGAAAATTTGAAGTTGTCATCAATATTAATTCCGAGACCCCACATCGCAGATTTTTTAATTATCTGCTTACCGTTCATCAGAAACTCATGTTGACGCATTTATCATAATTGAAAGGTAAATGATTTTCTTTGCTCCGCAGAACCAGCTTATCTAGATCTGTTTGTAAAGATTCACAGTCAGCTAGTGAAGATATAGTAGCATAAATTTTGAGATCATCAGCAAATAAAAGAAATTGTGAGCAAAGGTTCTTTCCAATATCATTGATAAAAATTAGGAATAGAAGGGACTCAAATTTAAACCTCGTGGAACACCTGAAGTAGGTGAATTTGTATTAGAATGGTAGCCATTATACACAACAGAGCTCTTACGGTTATATAAATAGGACTCTAATAATATTATAAAATCTTTTGACAGTCCAAACAACTTTAGTTTATTCAGTAGATGTGAATGACTAAAAATCAGTGTAAATACTATCAACTTGTAAACCACAATCCATGAATCTAGAAATATGATCAGTGTATGTAACTAGATTTGTTCTGTATGACGTTATTTCTGTAGGTGGTATACCAGTTTTAATTAATCATTATTATCTGTGAGAATTGTAACAATTTATAAAAAATATAAAATGTAAATAAAACTAATTTAGATATAAATTATCAAATTGAAAAAAAACAACAGTATTTATTAAATAATCTACCATCAGATTATTTTATAAATACTGGTTTTTTTTTTCACTTTGCTAATTTTTGTAAGTTGTGTATCTAAGGTAGTATTTTTTAAATGTTATATTTTTCATAAATTATGTATATTTTCATATTGTATATTTAACTGTAAACTATATCACTTTTCTTTGTTATTTAGGCTTTCGTTTGTGATGGCCTTGTCGACTGTGTTCGGAAGATATATCGGCAAGAATCGTTGTTTGGATTTTACAAAGGACTGAAAGCATCGTTATTAAAGGCTGCAGTTGTGACTGCATTAAATTTCGCCATGTTTGAGTATTTTGAGGATTTACTTAAATCATTATGGCATAAGTAGTCGGAAAACTTATATAGGTATGTCCTGATTTATTATACATATATATAAAGATTTTATTATTACTTCAATATAATCAGATTTGTCAGGAATGGGGCGATTTTTAGGAGTGTAGTGTAATTGATCATGAAACGAAATGCGTACCAGTTTTCGTTGCGAATGTATGTATGAATTTCTTTAACGTCTAAACATAAGAAAAATGTGAAATGATGAAGACTTCGAAAATTCGCCTATGTATTTATTTATTAGTCATATTATTATTATTTATTTTATGTTTTCGTTAAAGCAGGAAATAAATTCAAACACAATTTAATTTATTATAATGGAGTAGTAACATGTTCATTAAATTATTTAAAAGTCTGTAAGAAAAATTAAACATATAACCAGTAATAATAATGAAAAAATGATATATTTTAGAACAATTTAAATTATCGTAACCCTGGAATGAATTATACAAATATGCACCTATATATATATATATATATATATATATATATATATATATATATATATATATATATATATATATATATATATATCAGTTTTATTTAAGCCCTTCTTCAAAAGTATAAAAGACTGAAATTGAAAATATACAGCGCTTCATTTGATTATGTCTGATGTCAATGATATACATATCGCTATCTTCTATAATACCAAAATTATTTCTGTCTGCTATATAATTTTCCAAGCAATTTTATTTCCTTTTAGATGGTTGATGTGTTAGTAAGATTTTGATCAGTCATTAGATCAACAAATGCTGAAGAATTTTTTTTATAATGTAAGAATCTTATATTTTATTGGGGTTGGTCACCTAATAAGTAGTTGGTACTATGAGCAAAATAAGCTGTGTGTTTCCAAATAATCGATTTTAATTTTTTGCTTAGGTACCACTGTTAGTCTTGAGCCCAAGTATAATAGTTCCCACATTGTGTAGTCTAGTGGTTTCTTATCATTTATGCACAGCTTAAGGTTTTGCAAAACCGGCAAAGTGCCTATTTTTGTATACTATCTCAATTGACAATAAGTGATGGTTAATTTGTATTTGAACCCTCGCTAATAAATATTTTTTTACAAACCATGCACGTTATAGGTAAGTAAATATTATGACTTCTTTACTTTATAATTTCTGTGTTCAGGATTTGTAATGACATTTTTTTTTGTCACTTCAAAAGGTGCAATATATTTGATAACTTATTGTGAGGTTAAAAAATTAATTTAAATATTGAGCAAATAGTTCAAATTTTGTTTCGATTGACAGTGTTTATCTTTAATCAGTAGAGATTATACCAGAGGTTATTTAATTTTTCAAATAGCTGCCACAGTGAGTAATCTCAATCATTTTTGGGGTTAAGATTTTTCTGTGTAACTGTTAAAATTGCTTTGCTTAATATTATTATTTTATTTAAAAGGTTACAGGAGTAATGCTAAATTCTTAATGCACATCTACATTTGTTAATCAGTTCCATGATTTCAAGCAGATAGCATGTTGATGTTTGTGATTTCCATAGATGATGTGAAGTGCTGTTGACATTAAAATTGATTCAGTCATTAATTTTACTCAAAAATAACTCCCAATCAGTAAATTTATTTATCAGTTTGTCAATCCTTTTTTTTTTTTTATTGTACAGTGGAAATATAGGAGTGTGATCAGAAAATAACTCTTCCGTACAAATACCTTCTACATAACTGGTAGTAAGAAAGAAATCCTGTAGATCTGGAATTTTATCCTTATTGGTTGACCAATGAGTTGGTTTGCATGACGAGTAAAAGTTACATTTAATGGCGCTAGTGAGGATTTTTTCATTTTTTGGTGTAATTAGATGTGGTTCCCAATGTTGCACGTTTCACATTGAAATCATAAAAAATGAAGCATTGTCTAGATTTAAAAAATTCCAATCAGTTGTTTTTTCTCAATTTTATATTTAGACGGACAATATAGTACTGTTATAAGGAATAGCATTATTTTAAATTGAAATTACTGTATGTCGTAAAAAATCAAAGCAGGTATCTTCTTGCTCAGTGTGTATTATGTTTTATTTAATCAGCATTGTAATTCCATCTTGTTCTTATTTATTAAGATGGTTAGTTGAGTATTAGCACCATTACAATTTTTTTTTTCATCACATGTTTCAGAGATTAAAGCTAAATTAAAATATTTTTAGTTCATGAGAATTTTGTTTAATGTCATCGGTATTCCAAGACATAAGTGATTAAGAGATCATCGCCTTAGCTTGTTTAGATTACAGTGGGAACTGATTCATTTTAAAACCAATTTGTTAATAACTGTTGACAGCATATTTTTTACTGCATTATTTTGTTGAATTAGCTGACTAAACATCTGTTTAAACTCAAAAAGGAATACATTCCAGTGGTTTGACGTTGTTTTATACATTGTGCAATTATCTCGACTGGATTCAGTCTTGAGTTTTTAGTCTACATGGATTATTATGATTTTATTGTAAAGATGTGTATAATATGACTTCTGTCTAGGACATATGTATAATTAATATACTATTAGGATTTTTGTATAAGAGTGACTTGTCTGGACTAATAAGACGTTTGTGTCTGTTCCAGGTACATCATGCATATACTAAAAGATTCCGTTCTCTACCCGTTTCATTTTCCAGCTCCCACCACAGTTGAAGAGTGAAAATGATACACTGATGTGTACTGTAATTTTTTTGTCCTATCTAGTTTTTATTTATATATATATATATATATATATATATATATATATATATATATATATATATATATATATATATATATATATATATATGTATATGTATGCGTAGTAATGCAGGCAATTCTTATTTTCATTACTCCGCAAATTAAGTTAATTGTTTAAGTGCTTTTGTGTTTTTTGAATCAGTGTTTACACTTATTTCAAGTATTACGAAGTCTACTTTTAAATTTTGAAAAAAGAATTTTACTCCGACCGTCGGTTGAAAAAATATAAAGTTTCAAAGTTTTTGAAAATAACGGCATTTGGTAAGATTGTTTCATTTGATCTCATATCGTTATCTATTACGTTGTTGGTGTACCGATAAGGTATTAATGTATGTGCATTTTCGGGTTTTGCACAATCAGTATAGCTATTTATACTACGCAAGATTATCTTGCGCGATCGTCACATAATTCGGTGGAAGATACCGCGAAACTTCAACATGCGCTTAACCGTATCCGAAAATGGACAATTGAATGGAAGATTAGCAAAATCAGTCCATGCCATTTACACCTATCGTAAAATCAATGCGCAGCACAAAGTATACTCTTGGGTGATCTAGTTGTACCTCAAGCTGAGTCAGCTAGATACCTAGGATACATTTGGATAAGCGCATTATTTGGGAAATCCACATCAGAATGAAAGTTAAACAAATCAAGGCAAAAATGTGTGAATTATACTGGGTCATCAGTAGAAATTCTCCATTAGATCTATCGTGTAAGCGGCTATTATACCAACAGGTTATAAAGCCAATTTGGACGTATGGTCTCGAACTATGAGGATGTAAGGCTACAAATCGCAACAAAATTCAGGCAAGACAGAATGTCATCTTGCGTGCAATTGTTGATGCTTATCGTTTTACACGTAATGATGACATTCACCACGATCTTCGGATAATGTTCGTCGACCATATATATTACGTGTATATATATATATGTGTGTGTGTGAAAGAAGGGTTATATCTGCGTAGTTAAAATATTTAATTATTTATTGTTAAGAGTCTTTGTTCATGTGTTCATTTAGCACACTGTGTAGCATACATAAGCGTCTGGTAGTAACCTGACACATCAGTATTTACAAAATTGTACACAACCATTTCTAGTTATTGATTTATTTTCCATTGGTCCGGAGTGTCATTCGTAGATTAGTATGAAAAGTGAAAATTAATATAGACTGTATTATTTTCCTTGATCAAATAGAAGGCGGAACTAAGTTTATTTTAAATGTTTCCGTGAACAGTACGGATTGTACCTTAATAGGAAACAGAGGGCCGAATGGGAAATAAGCCGATTGTGCAGAAATAGTTCCTTGTTCTGCTGGTATAAAACAGAGTGGATCCAGTGTTTACTAAAACGTGATATCTACATATCGGTATACTGAAGCTACAAATTAAATTATTTGTAATATTAACTTTATAAAATTAGTTTGATGTATGTATTGCCGGTGGATTTATTACAACGAATTAAGAACAGATTAAATCGCGTATACATTGCAGATATATTTTAATTAATAAATGATAATCAGCTTAATAATTGTGTATATGCCGTTCCCTAATAAACAATTGTTGGCAGCAATGTTCGTCTACATGTTTCAGAAATTCATGCGATTTAATACTGGATTTTTAGCATTAAAAGAAGATGTATCAGTTGAGATAAGCAGTTTTTAATAAGTGATTATTAAAATTATACGATTTGGACGACTTTGTCCTTGCTCCGATGATAAAAATGAAACAAAATAGTGATAATGTAAATTTTCAAGTTAGACCAAAGGGTTAAATAATAAAAGTCGTACAGTAAACTTGAAATCGTAAATTTCAAAGACGAATCTGTATTGTTCAAATAAGGCATCGAAAATTACGTTTCCTGCTCAGAAGGGTGGTTCTAAAATGTCTAAAATACTTTAAGGTCAATATTTAACCCTTTCAGTCTCGCACGTTATTTCATTTTGACATAAAATTATAAATGTTGGCGTAAGAAGTAAAGGACTCAAAAAATGGGAAATATAAAGTAATATCTAGATAATGAGATACAATAATTTCGAAATAACCGCGTTCAAAAAATAAAAAACCAAACCGATTCATTAATAAAAGTAAAAATATTTATTAATAAATCCGAGTTTACGTTTCAATGCCGTTCCCGCTTGAAACGTATCCTCGGGTTTATTAATATATCGTTTTACTCTTATTAATAAATCGTTTTTTTTTCTTTTTTTTTTGTACGCGATTATTCCGAAATTATTGTATCTAATTATGAATATCGATCGCCAAAATAGTTTTTAAAAATATCTAGATAGTTTTTTTAATACGCTATATAAATGTTTTTAGAATTGAAATATTACACGTAAAATATCTTTTATTACGATAATAGACAATTTTGTTCGCATTAAAAATCCATGTACCGTCTCTAAACGTCGATCATTATTAACGTACGTGTTGAAAAAATAGGGCTAAGTAATGAAAGAATAAGTAGAATTATAATATAACTAATAACGTTGCTCTGTGGATATAGTAAGTAGTCGGATAGATTAAAATCGTAATCAGATCACGATGAAGTATAATTTCGAGGGAATTATTCTAATTTAGAAATTACGTAATTTTTATTTTAAAAATTTATTCTTCTTCTGGTTATCATCAATGGATGTTGGCGATTTTGGCTTCCAATCTGTTGGCTAAATAAAGTTTCTGTATTAAGTCCTGTCCATTCTTTTGCATTATCCAACTATATTTTTCTTCTTCGTTTTCCCCGTTTTCCAATGATGTTTCCTTCAATTATCAATTGTAACAACATCTGTTATTCCTGAAGATGTGCCCGAAGTAAGCTATTTAAACTTTTCTTAATAGTTTTTTCTAACTCTAATCTTTTATTTAGTCGTTTTAGTATTTTCGCATTTGATACTTTATCCGTCCATGGAATCTTTACCATCCGACGGTACCTCAAATGATCTTAATCTATTTAGCATTGATTTTTTGATCGTCCTCCATTCCATATAGTAGTTTGGCCCATATGTAACATTTCACAAACATCCATCTGCTGTCCCATGTTATCGTTTTGTTCACAAATATACCTTTCGTGTTCAGAAACACGTTTTTTGCATATTCATTCTCGTTTTTATTTCGTAATCAGGATCCCATTCGGTGTTACTATTATATCCTCCTAGGTATTTAAATGTATTAACCTGTTCTATGATTCTGTTATTGATTTTAATTTATGTCTTTTTCGTTCCTGCCTCTTTGCTTACTACCGTAACTTTAGTTTTATTGCAGTTTACGAATATACCCATTTTATTAGATTACGTATTGACCCTTTTTTATCATCTTTAAAAATGTATAAACATTTAAATAAATTTTTAGATTTGTTCAAAAATCATACGTTATGAGATTGTTCTTAACAACCGGGTTAAATAAGTTATTAAAAAAATATAATCAGCAAAGTAGGATTAGAGATAAAGGGTGAAATAGTGATACAAGCAGATAATAAGCTATTTGTACGTAACGTAAGAACACTCAGATTGATTTGGTTGGTGCTACAATCATTAAAATTCATGAACGCAATATATTCAGATAAGGAATAAATAGAGAGATTATTATAAAATATTGGTTAAATAGGCAAAACTATTGGTTCAATTAAAGGCCAAAAATCTAATATAATTGAGAAATATAACTTAACAGTAGAAGACGCATGAATGATGAGGTGAAACATAAGTTTAAGCGAGACAGATTTTAAAGATTTGTAAAGTTAACAATTTCACGAATATAATCGAAATTCAACCCATAACCGAAAATGAATGTCATAAAAAAAATTATAATCACGTGTATTTGTTTCGAGCCAATTGAATGATAGTAATTAATATCGCGCTTGTACATTTCTAACATATCGTCCATAATAAAAATATCAGATTAAGTTTACCGTTTTCAGTCATACATTCAAAACTCATAACTTAAATATACAGTTAACTTTATTCTAATGGTTTTTTTTTTTTAGTAATAAATTTTAAATAATTTCACATAATTATTGATGTTTTATATAAATATTTCTAGAATTAGGACATTACGTTCCTCGTTTATGATAATGAACAATTTTGTTAAAATTAAAAGTTCACCATAAAATAAACAACATTGTGATTGAAAGGGTTATTAAACATTTAAATATAATAAACGTTAAAAGTTATTAACGTATAAAATCATCCTTACTAATTAGATCATCGATAGAGAATAGGTAGAAATATCGATAGATATTTTAAAATATTTAATTATGCGGATAGAAAACGCGCATTCTGTTTTTGCCACATAGCGTTGTTAACCGGTTGAATTCGTACATGTCGATAAATAAAAATATCTTCTTCTTTGTCTGTTTTCAGACGTCGTGACCAATCATGTAATTTTTCCAATTAAATTCCGCCATTTATCTCTATGCTGCGCGGTTTCCATTAGCTGCCACATTGACAGTCCCACCATACCTCGGATGTAATCCACGAAACGGATCGGCGATCTATGATTTTTTTTTCTTGCTACTATTTCTTATATTATTATCTTTTCAAATATACCGCGCCGTATAAAATGACCGTAGAACTTAAGACATTCTTTTTATTGCTGGAACCAGTCTATCTTTTTGCTCTATTCCGAGTTGTTTTAGAACAACTGCATTAGTTCGACTTTCCAACCATTAAATTCTGAGCGTACGCCTATAGCAGCGCATTTCAAAGACTTCTAGTTTTCGGCATAATGTTTTGTTTAATGTCATAACACGTTATCGAGAATAATTCCATTAATCGTTTTTTCGACGATGAAAGTGAAATCAAGCGGCGGCGAATCATTATGGCCAAAAGCGTTCTAGCAAGATTAACAAGAATATGGAAATATTCTATAAAGAAGAATAAATTTTCTTCATTATCTTTATGCGTTAAAAATATTAGTATAACTTTTAATTTGGGCGTGGCTTTTTTCATTTCTGATGTGTGCAGTAGATATTATGGAGAGGATTTCTCGCGTCATTTTTTTCTCGTATAGCGTCGTGAACAATAAACCCTTATTATTATTAAAAGCGTCGATTATTATAGTTTAAATTCATAACATAATCGGTTTGCTGATTAGGCAGATTTCTTTTGTACGTTATTCACTTTCCATCTAGATCAATAATGATCTACTGGTTCATCCAGAAAAGATGGACGGTTTTGTTGGTTTTTTTTTTTTTAATAGCGCAAAAGATCGTTACAACGCAATGTCACGTGCTCCGCCTTTAGTGTACACACGAGAAATACATTCTTGTTCAGTTTCAGTTATCATGATATCCTATAATGAGAAGGAGTGCGCGTTTTGTGCGGAACGTTATTTTCGACATGAATCGATCATGACAGTGCAAAGAGGTTCGAAAATAATAAACGTGTACCATCTCGCAATTAAATTTTAAGGTGAGTTGAAAACTTTTGAGATACATATAAAACGTCCTGAACAAAAAAAAAAAACCCGTTCGTATCCGTGGGTCCTTATTTTTTCATTTGTACTGTCAACGGAACGCACTGCATCGAGATGATAAATTTGTTTTTGCTTCCCTCACTTCGTCATCGTCGTCATCTGGGTCGTACATGGTTTCAATAAGAAGGTGCGACGTGCCACTGTTCGGCAAAAACGCTTGCAGTATTGAAAGAAGCGTTTGGTAACCGCATATTGTCGCGTCGCCACGGATTTCGCTTGGGCGCTGCACTCGCCAGATTTCACTACTCTAGATTTTTTTGTGAGAATATCTTAAAAGCCGTGTTTACGAAACACGTCCATGAGAAACTTGAAAACTAGGATTTCTGAAGAAATTTCAAAAATTCAGCTATCTATGCCCGTAAATGTTGTAAAGATTGAATGAATGTATTGTTGCAAATGGCGGTCATCTGAACGAAATCGTGTTCCACAAATGATTGTAAGCTAATCCTTTGTTTTCCGATTTTTAAATAAGATTATAAAATTAAAACCGTCCATCTTCTCTGGGTCACCCTATATAATAATATCATTACTAAATCAACTGATATCTCGGTAGATACAATGCAAGCAAATGACAAATGTGAAACAAAATTAACTGATCACAGTTGGCAAGAGATAAAAACCGTAAAAGATAGAGAGAAATGAAATACCGAAGTTGGAGGAAAAAAATCTAAACGAAATAGTATAACAGATTTTGTAATTTTATCAACTAACGATAATAATGACGAAAATAGTATACAAATAAGTCTTAAATCTTCATCGATAACAGTTCGTGAAGTAAATAGCTATAGGAAAATGCTAGACCACATCGCACACGTTATTCCAATCACAGACGTTCATTATAAATCGGTAATCGATAAAAGAATCGAAATTAAAATTGATACTTTTAAATACGTATTTAATTGCGGCTCGCGAAAAATTTTAAATTTTGAAAAATAGCTCGAACTATCAAGGAGCTTGGCCACCCCTGACAGAGTAAGCAAACAACCGTTACCTTTCTTCTTCGTTGACTTAGAACTTCAAGATGATAATCATAAAATATATAACATACAATTTCTACTAAATATGAAGATAAAAATTCGAGAAAAAAAAAACATCATTACGCAAATACGGCCATAGAAAAAGCTACTGCAACGAAGAATATGTGCGCATTCAGTATGGTGGAGGTCATCTAAAATACTAAAATTTAATTTTCGGATTCAAGTAATTTATTTTTCAATAAATATTGTACAAATGAAACGAAATGTTAAAAATAAGTACATTGAACATTTTTTCCTTACACGCTTATCGTCTGGAATACCTGGAAATCATTCAGAGAAGTAGTAATTAGAACTCCCGGTATTTGTTTGTGCCAATGTATTTCTTTTACGAATTCCTGTCCCAAATGCAGGAAAAGCAATTGGGGTGGAACATCCTAACAACACATAAATGAAATAAATTATTAATAATATATATATATAGGTTATTTTAGTAAATTAAGGTTGTTGCTTTGATGTATGTTTATTTTCTAATTTTACTACTGAATTGTTAAAACCGATATAGACGATTCTAAAGATCGAAATAATTTTAATTTAAACGAACTCCTTAGTTAAATTATTGATCATATCACTATCAACATTATTATGAGTATTTTTAGAATTCGCTCCATGAAACCAACTCGTTGGTTTCAACGAAATGACGCACTCCATGCAGATCTACCGATTAAATGGGTCATATATGATTATGCTCGACAGTATCAAAAGCGGCTTTCTTACCATCCGATTCCGGAGACATCGACACTTTTGTCTACTGATCTGGATCAAAGAAGGCTGAAACGTATCAAACCTCATCAATTGATCGTTAGCAATTAATATAATTAGCAGAGTTTTGGACTATTCCTCTACGCCAGTTATGCTATTTATGAATACTGCTTTAGGAGATGTATTAAAAAAAAAAAGATCGATAAAATGTTTACAATCGTTTTCATAATTGAATTTTAAATGCTTCGAATTGGTTCTCCGATCTTCAAAAAACTCGGTTAGATTTATAGTTTTCAATTCGGGATGATTCGAACCTAGCACTATCGGCTCTATAATCATTAGAATCCGCGCCGAAGCTTAAATTCAGTCGTTATTAAACATAGTGTTAATGTAACATGTGGTTTTATCGGCTTGTTCGCTTTTCATATTTCAGAATCGAAATAAATTCCGATAAAACTGGATCTATATTCTATTCACGAAAACAAGATCGCAGTTCTTACCACTTGCGATAGTGAACAACACACCTTTCCTTTTGGGAAACCTATATTAAATATTTAGATGCGATACTGGAACGAGGTCTCACATTTACTAAACATGCTGAATATGCCTACAATAAAACTCACGCGTCTCTGTTTAAACTATATCCGATATTCAATAAACGATGTTACGTCAGCTCGAAAAATACATTAATAATTTACAAAACCATAATAAGAACAATTACTCTTTATACTTGTCCCATATGGTCATGTATACTAGCTGTTCTAACTTAACAAAGTTAGTTAACGGCTACAAAATATGTGCTGCGGAACAATTCTGAATCTTCCAGTCTATATAAAGATCGAACACATTCACAAGGCATTGAAGTTGTCATATATATATACACGATGTTGTCAAACAAAAAACGATTCTTTTTTTTTCGATAGTTGTGCCTGCAGTCAAGTATTAATTTATAAACGACACAGGGAATCACACACGCTATTACGATGTACAGCTGGCGCTATCTTTTGTTCAAAATTTATGTTTGAGTATAATACACATTAAAAAAATATTTTTTATCCTATTAACTTAAATATCTATAAGTTTATATATAGGTGGCTTTATGATCGGTATGCAGGTTTCGTTGTTTCCTGTATTTTTATTTTAGTTAGACAAGCAACGGGGCATATTTTTAATTTAGTCTATACGTAGTAAGAACTGTGTTCGGAATGCGTTATATTATTAATTTCGTCATTTTTTTTTTGGTAACATATAGTTGTTTTGTAAATACACTTTTTATCTATCTATATATCTTTTGTATTTGTCGCAATTTAATTTTACTTTATTTAATATTTAAATTAATCTAAAAAAAATAGAAATAACAATTAATTATCTTCGAAATTTAACCATTTTTTTTTTTTAAATTTATAACGTATTTATTGTCGCAAAGTAAGTTAAAAACTTGTCGCCTTAAGTAACTCTATAATAATAATAAAATACATATAATTGGGCAAACGACTATTCCTGGAAAACTAAATAACGAATGGTTTTGGGGATTGTCGTCTCTATTTTTTATCATTTTATGTCAATACTCTTTTCACGATCGTTGTATCCGAAAAATTCTCATTCATGTCCTCGATTCGAAATCCGTATTATGAATTGAACGCAAATTTGAAATGCATATTATATATATATATATATATATATATATATATATATATATATATATATATATATATATAGGGACGGATTTACATAAAGACGCTCGGAGTACCGGGCCAGAGCCCCCACAAAAATAATTAAACTATTGAAATTTGTTTTCAATATAAAGAGTAATCGATATATTCTTTAATTCTAGATAAAGGAGAGTGAGAATTTGTTCCGAATGTTGAAATGGTCTTACGGATATGTTTAACGTTAATGAGAGTAGCAACGTATAACCGGTGAAAGATAATTCTCTAAATTATTTATTGCGGAAAAATGTATTAAGGACATCAATGTCTAGAAATATTATTTAAATTACTGATAATTATGAGTACGGAACGAGTTATATGACCAGAAATAATCATTAAGGAGGTTATAAAAAAAAACACGAAAAGTTTTCATTAATTTTCTGTATAAGTATTTGTCGGTATAAATGTTTACCGATTCGATGTGTTTTAATTTTATCGAAATAAATTCCCATATTTTTCGAGAGTACGAATAATTTCGTTTAAATTAATAATTTTTGAAAAATATTTTTATACGTATATTTTTGTCGACGTAATAGTTTTTAAATTCCTATTTTTTTTTTTCTTTATAAAGGGGGCTTACCACGCTGTTTGTGCCCATAGGTTTCGAATCATTTAATACGGCGCTGTATATATATATATCGTTGTTTTAAATTCACGCACGAGAATTGTTTTCGTCTTAATTTACGACTGTACCTTTAATTCTTCCGGATTATTTTCGGATTCTCTTTCGACTGCCAAATCCCACAATGCTACCTGGGTATCGTCGGATGAAGCGAATATCGAATTTTCTGTCGGATGAAACTGAACAGAAGTGACGCCTGTTGTATGATATTTAAACGTGGCGAGGACCGAATCTTTCTGTTGTGTCGACATAAAAAATTGTGTTTTATATATACAGATTAATGTTTATGCATCAGATATCGGTAATTATATATATATATATATATATATATATATATATATATAATTACCGATTATGTTAATATACGAAAATATTCAAAAACATAATGAACGGAGCAATTTACAAACGAACAGCGATAATCAAAAATTTTAGCCAAATAATCAGTGAATTTATTATCATGCAAGTAAAACAATACAATTAAAAAGTAGGCAAAAGCTAAAGACCCGGAGTAAAAATTTAATAATTGATGCTTGCTAGAAAATAACGATTAAAAGCAACAAGTTGGACGACGTGCATGGTGACTGAGAACCAGTTTTACGATTTGTGAACTTTCAAGTATAAACAGAAATTACGAAAACGAAACAATTTATAAATGAGATAAGAATATTGATATACAATATATATATATATATATATATATATATTAAAGAGTGGTAAAAAGGGTAAATAGTAACTCATAACCACAATAAAATAAAGGATATAAAATAACGGGCATACGAATAAAAAATAATGTGAACAGTTTGTGGGAAAGAAACAATAGATAATTCAAAATAATATTAAAACAGAAGATTCATTTTTAATAACTATAACATTCCATTCCAATTAGTAGCTTTTTTTCGTCACAAGATGCATATATCAACGTGTTTTATAATTCTGGTTCCCTGGCTAATTTTATTATTTCGTCAATTTTCTCGTTTTTAAAACTGTTGATAATCACTTCGGGTCTCGTCCTTAGTCGAATTTTCTTTCCCAGTATTTTTCCTCGAATGGTAAATATTCCTTCTTCTTTTATCTATACATGATAAATATATCCTCGTATGTGTGTATCGTAATCTGTAGCGAATTTAGACCCAAAATTAATAAACTTGAAAAGTTTGGAATGTAGCGATTTGTTTAAAAAAATAGTAATAATAACAAAAAAGGAGTTAAATTTATTATTTTTATTTATTTTTTTTTAAATAAAAAATCACAAAGCTTTCACAGCTGTTAAACCATTATCAAGTGAATATAAAAAGTATGAACAATAAAAAAATCTATACAAATTTATAAAAATATAAAATGTATAAAAAATTAGGCACACACACAATTTACAAAAATTATCAATATCTAAGTAATTTTTTTTATATTTCATATTTTTATAAATTTTTATATGTGTTTAAAAAGTTTGTGATTTTTATTTTTAAAAAATAGCGATTTTAACTCCTTTTACGTTGTTTATTTTTTTAAAATTAATAAAAACAATCAAATATTTTTGTTGTTAGGTAACATATTAAATGAGAATAAAATTATGCAATACGTTATTTGAACAATAAATATTTTTCACGTCGCGCATAAAAAATATTTTTTTAACGTTAATCTGAAAGAAATGGTTTTTACCATTTTTTTTTACGATTTACAATAACCGACCATCATAGAATTCGAGAGACTTGTCGGATTTATTTTATTTCGATGATCTTTCATTTCCTAGAAGGAAAGTGTAAAAAAGTTTTCAATAATTCTATGATCCGAAATTTATTTATTTATATATTAGTAAAACATATCCATAGGAATCTACGGTATGTGGACAAGAATATAAAGAGGGACTACATAAAAACGGTATGCAGATTACGTTTTGAACATAATCGAACACCGTTTCACCTATGGCTTTTAGAAATTATCGATAGCTGGACTCGCGATTATTATGACCCAAAAGGGTCGATAAATCATATCATATGTCAATGTGTCAAATTCGAACCATTAAGAAGATTAATTTTTGGAAAAAGTACCCTTGAGTATTATTCAAATAGCCATAAATCCATTATCTATCTCCGGAATATATGTACTTGTATCACCTTATAAAGAACGCTAATATACATATTTAATTATTTAAAACTAGATTAAACTGGCCAAAAAAAAAAAAAACAAAAAAAAAACATTACGTCGAAATTTCTTAAATCCCATATTTTAACGCATTTATCGTCTCCGCCAGATACAATTAACGGTGACAATCGATTCCAATGTATAACGTTAACATCACTATCGTGTGCACCTTCTACAGCTGTTACGCACGCTTTATTCGGCGCTAAACGTATATCCCATAACCGTAAGCTATTATCGAAAATGAAGCATCAGTTAGAAAATTACAAGGAAAATATTGTAAAAACGTAGGTAATAAGTTTTCTATTTTAGGCGGTAAGTATAAAAATATATTTATGTTTTTTAACGAAAAAATAAAAAATAAAATATTGTATACGTCTACTCCGATATCACATTTAGTCAATATTACTATCGGTTCCGGCACAAACTTTGGAGAATAAAATCGAAGCTTTTGAGATGTACGTCTATCGCAGAATGCTAAAAATATATCTAGATCACGTGATCGATAGAAAAGTGCTGAATAAAATGTCAAATATTATACCGTCCGAACCAGAAAGTTAAAATACTATGGACACATACATAGACATCCAGAAAAATATCACCTGTTTGATCTTGTACAATATGGTGAAATTATTGTCCATAGAAAACCTAGTAGGCGAAAACTTTCTTGAGAAGCAAATATGAGAAGATGGTATCAAATATCAGCACACCAAACTGCAAGAGACATCCAGAGATAAGGGTTTAGTAGTTACGACGATCGTCGACCTTCGAGATGGCGTAACAAGAAGATTTAATTTTTTAATATATTGTTACATACTCTTCGATAAATTTAATAATTAGTATTTAGTTAAATTTATTGAATGTATATTATTTATTCATAATTATAATATATCTATATGTTTATGCGTGTGTGTAATTTAGAAATATCTCTACCTTTTGTCAACGGAGCACGATGCTAATATG
This sequence comes from Coronaproctus castanopsis, assembly GCA_032883995.1. Classification (NCBI taxonomy): domain Eukaryota; kingdom Metazoa; phylum Arthropoda; class Insecta; order Hemiptera; family Monophlebidae; genus Coronaproctus; species Coronaproctus castanopsis. The sequence goes on from CM065054.1 coordinate 5,805,688, forward strand.
CCATCCTCATTTGGCGACCACTGAATATCTTCAATTGAACCTTCGTGACCTTTCAGCGAACGTAAATCCACTTTCCATGTACTTTGCTGTGGCGTCCAAATGTGTATATTTTTTATACAGTCGCCGGTTGCTAACATTCCTTTATTAATGCAGATTGAAAACATTACAATTTCGATGTTCAGTAGTTGCGTAATTATTTAGCGAATTTTATTCAAATTAAATCGGTTTTCCCCTTTTGTAGCTTATTTATGGCATAATCGGTATTTAAAAGCATAAAATAATAAAAGCATTATCGGTCGTTTGCTTGTGTATAAATTAATAGAATTAGTCGCGTAATATACAAATATATGTGTGTAAATTAAAAGTATTTTTATCGATAAATACCCGGAACAGTTGTACACCAATCAATAGCAAAGCCATCACTTTGAAATCCTTTATACGAAAATAGTGGATCCTCTCGAGAACGAGACTTCGGTTTTGATTTAGAACTGCGCGAATACAGTTGAACGCCTTTAGAACTTTCCACCGCTTTCAAGTGTTTGTTAATATTGTATATATTTACCGTTTTTTCTTCAGACCATGCAGCCGCGTATACCGCTCCTCCGAATGTAGCGCTCTAAAGCGAATAACATTTTCACGTTATTACAGTCGAATAACGTTTAATTACGTTTATAATACAATATCCGTAAAAATTACTCTTAATATAAATCAAAGTAATTGCTTGACTTTATAAACTTAATTTTATCGGCGGCACGTGCGAATGTCGCGTCTTTATTTAATACACGTTTGTTTCATTTCAATTGCCAATTTACAACTAGCTCTGTAAGCTATTAAGAAAATTTAATATGTTACTGTGCTAAAAAGTAAGATATAATAGACATAAAACTTAATGGAAATAGATTAAAACAAGTAAATTGATATCTGGGTAGCATAATCACTCAAGATGGAAGAAGTGGCAAAATGATATCGACTAGAATTAGTCCAGCAAAAATGGCATTCAATAAGAAATCTCTACTAACGTCAAGAAATGTAAAAATAGAAACTAGGAAGTACTTTGTTAAAGCATACGTATGGAGCATACTGATATATCGATCGGAAACTTGGACGATCAACCGCCAAATGTATAACAAAAAAAAAAAAAACAGAGGCCTTCGAAATTCGGTGTTGGCGTAGATTATAGAAAATTAGTTGGACAGAAAAAGCGACAAACGAAAAAGTTTTTAAAAACATAAACGAATCGAAGAGCTTAATTCAGAAGCTAAAAAGTAGAAGAATTAAATGGATAGGCCATATCGACACAAAGTTTCGTACAACTAATTGAAGGGAAAATAGAAGAAAACCGATATACAGGGGAAGGCTAAGGAGTAAATACATAGATCAAATAATAGAAGGCACAGGAGCAACAAGTTATGCAAACCTTAAAAGAAGGATAGAAAAAAGACAATTTTAGTTGAACTCACTAGGATCATGTGTCATAAAGGTTATCTGCCAATCTACGGATTGAGGAAAAGGAGAAGAATATCTTAATGTAAGATTACTTGCTAAAGAATCCCGTCCAGTAACAGGGTCTCATAAAATATGTATACAAAATATATACATTATATTCCGAAGGATCAGTAAAACAATAAAAAAAGAAAAAAAAACATTGTTTTACAAATAGATTAATTAACGCTAATTGTCTCGAGAATGTATATATCAATTTATAAAGGATAGTAATATAGAAATGTAGATATTGAAAACTTGATTAAACTGGTCAAAAGGTGAAAAACAAACACTAACCCGTATTCTATTTATCGATCCATAATGACCTATCATCGATGATGACATAACCGGCGTCTTGGAATTGACGGAATTCCCGCCCGCATCGTCGTCGCTACTGCTGCTGCTTTCGTCAGATGCATCTTCGTCGTCCTTTGTTTCTTGCGTTTTACATAAATTTCGCCACTAACATTATAAATACGTTTATTCTTTCTATATTTAATACGTACGTACAATTCGGTAGATTGCTACAATACTTGTACATCCCTGATTTTCGCAATTTTTTTCAGAAATGTCAAAAATGACTATAACGAGTTATGAAGTTAAAAATCCGCGTAAACCATTTGTGAAAGTTTCATAGAAAGAAAATGACGAAGTACGGATATGATTAGAATAATACGTAAAAATTCGAAAAAAAAATGTAGAAAAAATCAACAGTTAATATTGAAAGAAAAGATTACACTTATAAGGAAATGGTTTCCACCTGATGTAACTGAACGAATTAGCTTTATCGGGAGAGCAGTATAGATTAGCTGACATTTCTATCTAAATGTGATTTTTAACCACGTTTTATCATTAATCATACTTCTATAACCTAATCTAACTGAATGTAACCTAAACTAACCAAGCCAACAATTGAAAAAAAAAAATTGTTTATTATATTAAAGTAATTTTTAACTTCGACCTATTTCTGTTTATAACCATACTTATAAATAAAATTTCAAAAGCCGCAATTTATATTAAAAATTTTTTCGCATTTGTTTTTATTATTTTTGATCGTGTTTAGCGAAGCAATATACGTCAATTTATCCCGATCAATTCTGACGTGTACAAACCGAAAAGTCGAATTTAAAACAGGCGTGTGTTTCATCGTTTATTATTGTCTCTTTTATATGTGTTACCACAACAGTAGTGTAATCATCCTTATCAACGTTTATTAAGCATTAAAAATTTGAAAATGTACAGATGAAATATACAAACGTACTAAGTGGCTGATCGTATTGTCAATGTATCATGCTGTCGCTTTTTTATCATTGTAAATAATGACTTATTTTAAACATTGTTCATATTAGCAATCACCGATAAGTTGATTTTCCCGTGTATTATTAATAGTCTTTCGGAATATTTAGATAATTTGGTACGACGTGGATATTGACGTTCACGATTTAGAATTAACGTAATTCATTTAAAGAATTCCGAGTAAAACATATATTTTTTCGCCGTATAAAGTTAATCTTAAAAATATATTTTAGTTTAATTTTAAAATTATCTACGTTATCGATTTAAGTAATATTCTCTCGATTTATAACTAGCGTATCTGTCAGATTTACTATACAAATATGTATGTATATGAAAACTTTTACACTAAAAAATTGTTTATTGTTGTGTTTTAAAAAAGATGAAGATTTCTTTATATTCATACATCAAAGTTCTAATAATCATAGTAACGTTACTGAACAAGACGTGTACACTGGTGCGAAGAATATATTACAAAAATAATTTTACGGCGTCGGCAAATAGGAATGTTATTTAGAGAACGTAAATAATACCTTTTGATTTAGGTCATGTAGAGTACATGAATTGTTATATAAATAATGAAACAGTAAATTGGATGAAACTTATTACACACATTTGTAGTATAAGATCCCACATGTGTAAACACAACAAAGAGGCACATAGAGTAATTTAAATGGGACTAATATCGATACCGCATGTATTTTATACGTATGGATTATACATTAAAATTAAAGATTTAAATTATTACTTTCATAATAATAATACGGTTATCATTTTTTCGACAAGCTTGCGTTCCTGCGACAATATACACGGTATGTGGATAAGTTCTGTCATTGCCCAAATTGTCAGGGATAATGTCAAAACTCATACACGGTGCTTCTGCAACAAAATAGACAAATTCGCCGTTAAATCAACATTTCAGTTGCTTTTTTTAACGTGACTTAAATATCACATGATTTTTTTTGTTCATTTAATTTTTGTTCGATGAATTTAAAAGTATATACAATATTATGTATAATTATTAATTAAAGTTGCTCGAACCTGTGTGAGCTTCGTGTAACATAACGTAAGTTGACGGATCATGTTCTAATATTTCATTTTTCCCCAATTTATGCCCATGCATTGGTAGGTATACATCTTTTGGGTTATCAGACGGTTGCTGATTTTCACATTCCATACTTCAATCTACTGCTAAACACGTTACTAATAACATATATATTTAAAAAGCACATACGTTAATAAACGACGCCTATAATCAAAATACTATTATTTATGGATAACATGTTACAAAGAAAAAGAGAAATAATTTGCGATACATTTTAATGCGTAAAATTGAATAGTTTTTACCGTATGAAATTCGATGTAAAGATAAAATATAATATAACTGAATAGTTAAAAGAAAATATTCAACAAGAACCAATTGCAAAATTAGAAATACAAACATACACCGAATATAAACCTACATTAATCAGTGTAGAATTACCATCGTTATTAATTTTATCGAATGTCAAAATTAATTAATTTAAAAAATATATAATTATGTTATTTGTTATTTGTAATTAGTTTTTTTTTTAAATTAAGTTAAAAAATAAATTTATTTATTTTTCATATACAATATTCAAGAAGTTTGCGTTATTTAAACTATTCTCATCTAAGTAGAAATCCTAAAAAAGCATGTACAATAGTAGTCGCCGGTTCTTGAATGGTCAACAGTTTTTAATTCTATTTCTTTTTTAAAAGTGTTTCTTATTTTTTAAACAACGTAATTATTATGTTTTTTCATTCGGGATTTGATTTTAAAATATATAGTATTGTAATATTTAAACGGATTACATTCACGGCAACATGAACCAGAAAGGCATTCGTATTAATTGTAGGTATTTTTTTATTTTACATATTTTGTTTAAATCTTGAAAGACATTGTAATTATTGAAAATAGTGTTATTTTCTTAGCAATTGTTTGTTTAATAGTCATATAACAATATCGTCGTGCGCCTGAACGTTATATGTATGATGAGTTTTAAATGTATGATATTTAATATAAATTTATTTTTCCCCGTCATGGTGATAGAATTTATTGCAAAAATTAATATACTTATTTGTTTTTAATTCACGATAATTTATATATAGTACTTTCGTGGAAATACGTAATCGGTTTGTTAAGTATAACTTGTTTATAATTAGCGTATTGTTGTTTTCTTGTGTATTTAGAGAAACGAAAATATGTTTATACTTTAATGAAACAAATATTTTTTCGACAGTTGTTTGAATAACTATATTGTTTCGAAATTTCGTGTGTTCTGTTCGATGAAAAATGGTTCTGAATTTTTATTTAAGGTTAAATTTCGATATTTTTCAGATACATTCTAAAAAATAAATGATGATGGTTTTTATTATGTAGTTGTGAAACCGTATGTACTACATTTATCTAATGGTTATTTCATTCGTATATCGTTCAAAAATTATTCGTAAATGGTTCCTCCATGGACGGTTGTTTAGAAACATACTTCCCGCGTTTTGTTTCTACTTTCTGTTGTGTTTGTTATTTGCTTATAAATTAATTGTTTTTATGATTTTTGAATTCATTTATTATGTTTCTTTAAATGTATTAATTATTTTAGTTACATTTAAATATGTGTAACATTGATATTTGTTATCTTCATACTTTATGCGCTAATAAAGAAAACTTATTAAATTAGTTGAGGGAATGAAGTTTTATTCCTAATGACGCTTATAAATGTCCGAAATTCAACGGCAATCTGAGGTCATATTTCATGTAAGTTATTTTATATTATATAATTCATTCTATTCAAAAATCACATTATAATTTTGACTTGGAATGAAACATTTTTTTTACGCGAAGTAACATTGTTTTGTGTTAAGAAACCTCGTTTGTTGGTTAGGTTACATTCGTTTGAGCTTGTTTCGATTAGTTAAAGTAATAATTAAAGGAAAAAACGAGAATGGCACAATATGTTTCATTTGTTGTATGATACACTGCATTTTATGTTGATTTGTTTATAATTCGTCATATATTTTTAAATTAATTTTTAAATATAAAGTAAGGCACACATGCGTTTCATCAGTTAATTTTTAGAAATAGTGTGTATATGTATGTGTATATACATATTTTAGTCTTTTAAATTTGTTTCATTTTTAAAAAACAGAAATATCACAAGTGTAAAAAGTTAGTTATTTTCCGGAACACAGACCATATACGAAACCAATAAGATTTAAATGATTCTTAAAGTATATTTTAATATACTTTTCGATAGAGAGATAGTTTAATTACCAACGATAAATACACCAGTCTGCGAAATGTGTTTATTGTTGCTTCGGTTTTAATTTATTATACGTGCGCAGTCATAAACTTTTTTTTTCTCATTTTGTACACATTTACTGTATATTATCATTCCCGAACATATTTTGCGATGAGAACATCAGTTTCGCTGTTGTCTAATGGTTCTAGATCGTTATTATGTGGTCGGTGTTTGGCATATGTGTTCCTTTACTAATGTACATGTAGTATATACGTTAAGGTTTATATTGTACTTATTACTTTGTTAAAGTTTATTCGTCCGTTTATTTCGAGTAAGATTGTGTGAATGATGTATGTTTTAATGAGTGTGAGACTTGTGAATGCGTGTGGTTTTTTCTGGTGTGTTAATAGGTGTGAGGCTGGTGAATGTGTTCAATGTATTTTTCTTTGTATTTTATTTTTTTTTTTTACTTTTAATTTTATAATTCAGAAAAAAATTATTTATTGTATTATTTTATGTATAAGCCTACACTATAATTGGCGTTTAGCTGTTGTGTGGCTTCATTAAATAAATAAATAAATGTGTATAAAAGTGTATATAAATTGTGGATTTCTTAATTTTTTTAACATCAAACCAGCATTAATTACTGCAAACAACGGTAATCAAATAAATAGAAAATTAGTGTTTTTCTAGTGACTCCAGTGAGGCACTAGACTACGTGGAAGGGAATGGAATAACTTGATAAGAATGGAATGTATGTAGGAAATAATACAGGACTGATCAAATACAATAATTAGAAAGAAAACAACATGTTATCTTTTGAATAAGGAGGAAATTCAAATTCAAGTGATCGGAATTGCATCTCGACACCACTTCCTTCGCAGACGCCTTGGAGGATTATCTGGACGACTGTCTGATTGCATTCTGCGGACATCAGGATTGCTGCTGACTTTGAACTTGTCGAATAATCTCTTATACTGCATGTGTTTCACTGACATACGGAATCTTGAGATCATTATGAAGATCATATTAGAAACATAGTGTGGAGCAGACGTAATAGTACTTAATTTAAAGTATTTGTGGCTGAATAAATTAACAAAACAGATATAGTATTTTTATAGTTATTTTACTAAATGTGAGCTAAACGGTAATTGCTATATGCAGACTAACATAAGTAAACATAAATACAAATTATCGAGTGATCTAATTTTAATCGTAACAGTAGTAAATGTTTTGTCGGTTTTTAAATAATTTCGTCGTCTTACAAAAATCCCAAAAAAAAAAAATAAAAAAAATTATTCTTAACTGTTTGTGTATGATTTTTATTTAATCGACTGAAGAAAATATGTCAGATTTTTTTTAAATTTTTGTCGTTACTTATAAGTTACCTTTTCTTAGCAAGGCAACAGAAAATTTTTAATCTACTCTCTCTAACTGTGTTGAAATTGTTTTATTATTAAAATATTTTGAAACAAATTTATATTATTATGATTATTATTATTATTTTGATAAAATGATTTACTTATAATCTTTATTACCGATAAGCGAATAACTATTTTCGTGTTACTCCTGATCTAAACTGTGATGTGCAAATCTGTTTGGGGAATTTTAAGTTTAATTCATACTATTTATGTTAATTTCAAGGTTTTCAAAAACATATTTATCTTTTCCTAATTTCATAGACTAAAAACAATATTGATGCGCGTACGTAAAAGTTTATGGTACTTTGTTCCGTACACCTATATAAGAAATTTTTCAAATTAAAATCGGCTATTTCTGAATGTTCAAACTTGACGATACAGAATTCTAATTCATTTTTAATACGATCTTCAGTAGTATAAACGATTGAATATTTATTAATGATATTGAAATAATTCGATTAATTAATGATGAAGTGTGTTGACTAGTTATTGTATTTCGTGGCGTGTGCTGTTTTTATCTACTTGAACGTGTTCAATTGATTGATTTTATCATCACTTGAAACAGTTCATTATGTATGAAACATCGTAAACTTTTAATAAAATACATAAATAATAAACATTAACAAATTAAATCCGTGCTAATATAGGAAAGTTTAAATTGTTTTTCACGAAATCTATGCATATTAATCATGTACTTTAGAACAGCAAATATGTTGATTATCTTAATTAATAGTATTTATACGTGTGTATTTGTATTATAAGTTATTAATTTTTAGATTATGTATACCCTAAGTTTTATAACGTTTCTTATTTTTCATATTTTAAACTTAAACAGTAACCACGTAATAAGTATCTTATAGGGGTGTCCGTTATACGTGTCTAAATTAAATAATATCGTATATATATATATAATGTTGGACATATTGGAGAGTAGTGATTTTATAAATTATAAACCGAACAAAATCATAACATCATTTAATCACTAAAAGCAAAATCATAACTGTGCTTGAAAATGACGTAACTGTCGAAAAGCTTCGCAATAAAAAACTTTTAGTAATTAAATGGTGTTATGATTTTGTTCGGCTTATTTTACACACACACACACACACACATATATATATGTGTGTGTATGTGTGTGGAATGAATTATGAAATTCCAGTCTGAAGTACAGGATCGAATATTGTTTTATAGTATACCTGAAGAATATTCATGTGTGAATAGTGCTAATAGTATTAACAAACAAAAATAATTTGAATATTAATGAATAAGCACAGCAAAAACATTGTTTTATATCGTTGGCTAAAGGATATGCTCTAATTTTATCAGTCTTTTGTAATGAAGTATTAACATGTATTTATAAATAGAGACGATGTTAAAGTAACATTATATATATATATATATATATATGTGAGTGTATATACATATAATTTCGCAATTAATCGTGAAGTTATCTAATGATTTATATGAATGCCGTTGAAAATAATCTTCATTTATCTTCTACATTGAAAAAGTATAAACTGGGAATAAAACTCTTCAAAATAAGAATTATCGGCAAGTGCATAATTCAGAAAAAATGTGAATCCAAGTGAACAAGCAGAATCGTTCTCAAAACAACACCAGCATAGTATAAAAAAAAAAATATTTTTTGACGATTTTTTCCAGCTAACAGTTATAATAGTGTATTTTAACTTAAGACGTGTATTGATTTGTGTTTATGATTGTTGTATAATACAAAAAAACAAAAATTAATTATATAGAGTCGGTAGATGGTAAATTAATGGTGTCAATTACAATTGGGTCGTTGTGTTTCGTACTATTAATTTCTGGTTGTTGAATATTGTTACCCTTATATACATACATGTATATATATAGATTTTTTCAGTTTACGCTTAAATATGGCTATTTGATTTGTATTTGCTTTTTGTTCTGTTGCACGTTTTACTCTTGGGTTTTTGACGTACGCTGTGTTTAGTTGAATATATTTTTAAAAGATTTATATAATTATTAATTGTCAGAGGTTTCAAAAAATCCATTATAATTAAATAACCCATTAACATTTAACAATCGAATGATATAAAAATTAATTTTGACCCCACTAATTATGTATTTATTTTATATATATATATTTTTTTTAATACACCATTGCGGTCTGACGACCACTATTGGTGCCGATAACATATGACGTAACCCATCTCCAATAGGACAAACAACACCGATGATAGAACTACAACATAGTTGTATACATCAATGATCATTATTAACTAGCGCCAACAAGTGACACCACGATCTTGATTGTTTTTATCAGTTATGCGCTTACTTAACAGCTAAAGTACGCTGAGGTAACTTTAACATGGTTAAGTAAAGCCTAAAATATCTCTCGACTGATTTTTCTTAAGTCTTCTTGCTCCTGGTCAATGGATATCGGCTGTGTAAACATTTTCGTTTTCTTTTGTATCGTTAAAAAATCGTATATAACGATGTTTATAATATTCTTGTACATACGGTACACGAAGATCGGTATGTAGAGTCCGGTTTGACACGTAATACGGAGTGCTATTATCCTGAGAACTTTTGACGGCAGCTGTTGCACTCGCTTCATATTACTGTTGGATGCTCCTCTATATATTTCGATACGGTACCTCCAAATTGGAGCAAGTATCGTCTGATAAATTAATTTCTTACAGTATAGATTGACTCTGGATTTTTTACCAATTAGTGGCTGTAGCTTATAGATTCTTTCCATGATCCGTTGTCTTACGTTCGCTACATGGGGTCCCCATTTAAGTCGACGATCAAGTACTAATCCTAAGTATTTCACCGAATTTGATGCAGGAATCAGTTCGTTTCCATAACTCATTTGTGGACAGTTACCGGTACTTAAAGTAAATGTGATTTGCTGGCCCTTACTTTGATTAATTTATATTTTCTATTTAACAGCCCAAACGTTAATTCTATTGAGATGTTCCTGCACCATTATGTAAGCGTGTATTTGATTTTCGTGAGCTGCTAATATGCAGGTATCATCAGCAAAAGTGGCCATAACTGTGGTATTTAGCACCGGAATATCACCCGTATATAGTGAAAATAATACAGGCCCAAGTATACTCCCGTGAGAAACAGACGCTCGGATCAGGTACTGTTCAGAGGCCGCTGAATTAATAATAACTTGAAAATATCTGTTCGATAAATATGATTTTAGGAGTTTATATGTATCATTTGGCATAGTTGATTTTAATTTGTACAACAGGCCTTTATGCCACACACGATCAAATGCTTGTTCAACATTGAGAAATACGGCATTACAATACTGATGCCTCTGAAGTGTGGAACAGATGCGATCGGTTATTCGATAAACCTGGTGGATAGTCGAGTGATTAGTTCGAAAACCAAACTGATGATCTGGGATTAGATTATTTATGGTTATTACTTTCTGTATTCTGTCATGTAGTATCATTTCAAATATTTTACCCAATATACTTAATAGGCTAATTGGCCTATAAGATGTTAATTTCTGTGGATTGTTTTGAGGTTTTGGAATCAGTCGAATGATTGAGTCTTTACACATTTGTGGGAAGTAGCCGGTTCTAAGCATTGCATTAAAAATATATGTTAGATATAGTACCGATTTTGTTGTCAAATTTTTCATTATTTTAGCTGTTATTTGATCCTTACCTGGTGATTTTTTTAGTTATAACTTTTTAACTTTTGTTTGTACCTCACGTGGTGATACATGTTTCGTCGATAATGTTAATTGAATTGGGCTTTGTAAATGTACAAATGCAATGCAAAGGTATCAGCCTTATCTGTCATTGCCCATTCTCCATTTGGTTTTCTAATGGAGTATTGTTTAGGTTTCTTTTTTAAGTATGTCTTAGTAGCCTTCCATACAGTCATGTTCTCCGGATTTAATGAGGTAAAGAATTGAGTGTATCTTTCAGATTTGTATTCGCTCATTATCACTTTTAACAAGTTATGATAATGTTTGAAAGATCGTTTCAAGGAAGACGTTTTATTTCGCTGCCATTTATTTCTTGATCTTCGTGACAACTGAATTAGTTGTCTAATTTCCATGGGTAGATTAAAATCTAACTTTCCATAGTTTACTTTATAGGCTGGATACTTAGTTGCACTTGTACAAGCGTTATGGATATTTTTAACGAACGATTTAACTGCTTCATTAATTTCTTTATGTTCTTTTAGACGGACGTTTAATTTGATCTGATGATCTATGTAGTTTGAAAATATTTCCCAATTAGTGCTCCTATTTGTTAGAGGTATACGATCTTTATTTATGGTAGGTGTAATACCGACACTATCTATTACTGGGGTGTGATCTGAGCTTAAAAGTGACACCATTTTACATGAGATATTACTTCTAACGCAATTCCACCTCTGGCGTTTAGCATTGAAGTCTCTTCCTAATAGTATTCTTGAACCAAGCCCTGTTAAGATATTCTTTAATCTTTTCTTAGGAATGATTACATTCGGATGACCACTGCTAAGGTAAAATGGGTTTGAATGCTGTTTACTTTAATGGCTAATTGATAGGCATAAGTAATTTCAGTGTAGCAATGACAATGATTTATCTTATTTCGAATTAGAATGGCAACACCTCCATGAGATTTTCCATCTCAGGATGTGAGGCATAATAGCCAACATATCCATTGATATTAAAGCTTGAGTTCGAAATGAGATGTGTTTCACACAAAAGTGCTATATCTATTCTATTATCATATAGGAATAATTCAAGTTCTTGTTTCCTCTGAGATATGCTATTGCAATTCCAAAGCAGAATTGCTAGGTTATTTTTTAATATTGTAGTATTTATGTTCGTCATATTAATTTATCTATTTTTTTTTTTTTTTTAATTGGGCTTAAGTATTAATTTATCTAGAATTTATTTAATAATGTAAATAGCGGACTTATTAATGATTTAAATTCATTTAACATTTTATCTAAAGCACTAGTAATTTGAACTGTAAATTGGTTTATTGAGTTCTGATTATTTAGATTAGTACAACTGGTTTGAGCTGATGTGGTATTGCGATTCTGAATTTCATGTGGCGTAGTTTTATAATTAAACCAGGGATTATTAGGAGGACGATTATTTACTTGTAGTGACGGATAATTTGAGTAATTTAGATTTTCTAATCATGTAGAGTATTTGTTAGTACGTGTAAATTTTTCTTGTACTTCCTGTTTGTATTCAGGACATCCCCTGTAATTTACAGGATGCTCACCCTTACATAATGCACAAGTTGGTTTAATCTCCGGAGATTTGGTGCATAGTTTTGTATCATGTTTTTCCCCACATTTGACACATCTAAAAGGTAAGTGACAGTAATTGTGGGAATGACCATAAAGTTGACATATTTTACATTGTATGGGTTGTTTTTTTGGTATTTATCTCTTGTACAACTACTCTTGTGTGCAGTAAGCCTGTTAATAGAAATATATCATCGTTGTTAGATGAAGAAAATAAATCTACATAATGCGAGGTAGTTGTGTTTTATATTTCGAATGTATTACACTTAATTTTGAAACCTTTGTTTTCCAGTTTCACTTTAATCTCTTGGATGTCAGTCGTAGGGTGTAGGTTTCTGAGTAGCACTCTAAACGGGTTTTCTTCCAATAATTGATAATTGAAGAAGTAATATTTTTTATTCTCTAATATTTTTATACTTTTTCTATAACTGTCAGCATTTTCAGGGTTAACTGTTACTCCTGTTCGAGTAGATTTTAGCCTAAGTGTAATTTCCTTTTCTGTTAGTAGGTCGCGACGTAAGGTTGAAATATTAGTAACGTTTTTTACTAGTATGGGAGGTATTTTTTATTAACATTGGGAATGTTGATGTTTTGTACATTCGTACACTCTAACTTGTTATTATCGGGCTCCACGTTTAAATCTTCCGTTTAACTACTGTCGTCCTCATCATTTTCTTCGGCACTAAGAAATTGAAAAATATTTTTCCGTTTCGGTTTAGGCGATGTTGGTGAAGAACTAGAAAGTTGAGATCGTACAAACTGTTTTCGTCTTTTATTATGCCGAACGAGTTTCCAGCTATTATTTTCATTTAAAGACAATTGAATTGGACGTATTTCATGCTTAGATTCATCGGTAGTCGGATTTTTTTCGTAATTTGATGTTGATGGAGTATTTGAATTAGTATTATTACTATTAATGTTATCGTTACTACTACTATTATTGGTAGGTTGAGATAACGAGGAATTGTCTGGTGATTTACGCATAGTTGGAGGTGAGTGGTACATAATTAGGAATTTAAAGGTTGACGAGCTAACGCGTCTGTAAACGCGCTGAGCTCCCCTCCCCTAAATTATCAAATAGAGACGACGCGAACGAGTACGTACGACAATAACGTAAATAGTTGAAACGATCTTACCACACCGCTGCTGATACGATGAGTCAACGATTAGATAGATAACGCACAATTCAATTAAACCAGACAAGAATTAACGACAAACACAAAGCAAAATAACGCGTAAATTGTAAAGGTTTGTGAAGAATTAACCGACGCGCGATTAACACACACGAGCCACGCACGAAGGTAGCTAATAAAATTAATAACTAAACACGCGCGGCATACGCCATACATTCACGATCGCGATAATAGGATCAAAAATTATTGTAAAGTGGAGTAGGGTTCGAGAGAGGATGATGTTTTAGCAGCACCATGTTATCGAACAATTGATAATAAGTGGATACTCGAAATTTAATAGAGTTGAAGAAATTTGTATAATTCATCGGAAAAAGATATAAATTTAAAAATTGAACTAATGATTAATTTTGCAAAATTTCGATCTCTTTCCGAAACGATTTAACAATTTTAATAATTTCCATAATGTTCTAACAATCCAAAGAAAACGTATTGTGTGTTTCTAATGATTAACATGATTGATTCTTTTATTTCTGTCTGCATTATTTCTTATGATCTTTTGAATTCAGTTAACAAATGTTCATCATTATTTATCTTTTTGCTTTTTTGTTTGTTTTTACTTGCACCCAAATTTTCTAGTATTTCAATAACTTAAGACGTGCATTGATTTATGAATATGGATTGTTGCATAATACAAAAAAACCTTAATTATATACAAATTAGCAGTTTCTGTCACAATTGATTCGTTGTGTTTCGTACTATCAAATACGTTGCTACCTTTATATACTTTTTTTCAGTTTACACCTACATATAGGCTATTCGACTTTTACTTGTATCCAAATTTTCTAAAATCTCCCTGATTAATTATATATATCTATATATATAAAAATCAATGCCACTTTTCGTTGTAATTTTATAACTCAAGAACGGACTCACCTATCCAAACCAAATGTTTAAGCTTTGTTCGGACTATTTAGTAGATGGTTTATGTGAAGTTTGCACAAAATCGGTCAAGCGATTCTTCATTTATCACATTTTTTGCAACAAATGAATTCAATAAGTGGTGTAGTATACAGTTGATGCTGTCTGGAGGATTATGTCGTTTCCAATGCACGAAAGACATCCTTTGGTTGTTCACTTTGCTGTGCATCTTGAGAATGGCCAACGTGTTTATTTTAATTAAGCAAATGTATTGGAAAGAACAGCACAACCACCAGCGACTACGTTGACCGCTTTTTTCAAATTATGCGAAACTGATACATTTGCGATAAATTTGTTATATTCTGAAGTGTCTCAGTATTACACATGGAATGTGTCTTCGAAAAAATTTCAAAGACGTAAACAAGGAAAAGCAGTCGATGGGCATCCAGGCATTTTCCAAACAGATGCAATTGGGAGAATATATACAGTACATCCAAATAATGCTGAGTGTTTTTATTTGCGATTGTTATTAGTTAACGTCAATGGCGCAAAATCATTTCAAGAACTGAGAACAGTCAACGGTCATTTGTGTCAAACATATCGTGAAGCATGTCAACTCTTGCATTTGTTGGAGGATGATGCACATTGGGATTTAACACTTCATGATGCATCTACTTCAGCTCATCCGCAACAAATACGAATGCTATTTGCCATTATATTATCAACATATATGCCATCAAATCCACTTGAATTATGGAACAAATATAAACATTATACGGAAGAAGATATTTTAATTCGTATGCGTCATCATGCAAGAAATCCTGATTTGTTGATTACCTTGGAAATGTAGAACGAAGCTTTGATAATAATTGAAGATATGTGTCTAACGATTGCAAATAAAGCGTTAGTACAATTGGGTATGACCGCACCAAATCGTGAGATGCATGATTTGTTTGATCGTGAATTGCAACGTGAGCAGGAATTCAATTCTAATGATTTGCGTTTATTTGTACAATCGAATATAACCAATTGAATATTCAGCGAAAACATGTATATGACACAATCATACAAGCCGTTTCCAATAATGCAGGTGGATTATATTTCTTGGATGCACCTGGTGGTACAGGCAAACCTTCGTTATATCATGGCTTTTAGCGACTATTCGATCGGAACAGAAAATTGCATTGGCACTTGCATCTTCGGGAATTTCTGCTACATTATTAGAAGGTGGTCGGACCGCACACTCTGCATTAAAATTGTCATTAAATGTACATGTGATTGAAACTCCAACTTTCAATATTTCTAGAAATTCTGCTATGGCAAAAGTTCTGCGATTAACGTCAATTATTTTATGGGATGAGTGTACAATGGCGAATAAAAAATCACTAGAAGCATTTAATCGAACAATGCAAGATTTACGTGGTAATCAACAGCTTTTTGGTGGTGCTTTGATATTACTGTCAGGGGATTTTCGTCAAACATTGCCTGTCATTCCTCGATCAACTCCTGCTGATGAAATAAATGCCTGCTTGAAGTCATCAGTTCTTTGAAGATATGTACAAAAATTGACACTGAACATTAATATGCGTATTCACCTACAAAATGATCTAGCTGCCCATGAGTTTTCAAAACAATTGTTAGAAATTGGTGATGGCAAAATACAAATCTACAGTACCAACGGATTGATCGCTGTACCGAACAATTTTTGTACAATTGCGCAATCGATAGATGAATTGATTGAATGTGTTTTTCCGAAAGAATTACAGAAATCATGATTGGTTGAGAGAACGCGCCATTTTAGCCACGAAGAGCATTCATATCAATGTCATTAATTTTCAAATTCAAGCGAAACTGCCAGCTGTAGTCACGACATATAAATCAATTGACAGTGTTATGAATCAAGATGAGGCAATGAATTATCCAATTGAATTTTTAAATTCATTGGAACCGGCTGGTATGCCACCGCATTGCTTGAATCTGAAAATTGGTTCTTTGATTATATTATTGCGAAATATTAATCCACCAAAACTGTGTAATGGCACCAGAATGGCAGTGAAAAAGTTATTGCCAAATTTGATTGAAGCTACGATCTTAACTGCTAAATCAAAAGGAGAAATTTGTTTGATACCGCGTATCCCTATGATTACAACTGTTATGCCATTTGAGTTCAAACGATTACAATATCCTGTGCGTGTATCATTTGCGGTGTCCATCAACAAGGCCCAAGGGCAAACACTTCACGTTTGTGGTGTGAATTTGGAGGAATCATGTTTTTCACATGGCCAACTTTATGTTGCCTGTTCCAGAGTCGGTACCCCCCAGCTGTTTGTTTATTCATGCTCAAAATGGAAAAACAAAAAATATTGTTATCCAAATGTTTTGGATTAAGTTTTAAAATAGGTAGCAATTAATAAACTATTATTTGATGTTCCAATTAAATTTTATTATTATTTCACTTTATACGTAGCGAAGCACGTACCGGGTCGCTAGTATATATATATATATATAAGTATTATTTATGTTTCTTAGTGTGCGGATATTTTAACCGCATCAGATTTGTTCAAAATCATATTTTGTAAAATTTTAAACGTTACATGTTATATGATAAGGCTTTGAAGTATGGCGGCTGACGCGAATAAATTTTTTTTTTTAAAGCTTAAAGATGCGTGCAATCTGTTCGGTTGAACAATAGGCAGCACTGATCTGTTTAAAAGCTATAACGGGACACTTCCCAACGGTCGTTATCCCTTAATTTATCTTAGTATTATTATACAATATAATATAATATAATATACGATATATTAGACTTCATAATTGATTTCAAATTGATGCGCTGTATTTCTGTTTGTATTGCACACATATACATATGTGTTTATGTATTATAAAGTCAGCCCATGTTCTCTCTTTTAATATCACTACAATGGCACAATTTTGTTACCTTCACATTTGAACTCCTTCATTTAGAAATTTTTATTTATAATCGTTATAATTAAATTTTTAATTAATGTTATTTATTTTGAAAATTTTATAAAAAAAAATTATGTACAAAACATATATGATAGTATGATAAACTTTTTATTTATGAATAGCTTTCGATCGTATGTATAATAATATATATATACGTAGATCCGTGTATTTAATTCAATGCTACTTGTATTTACTGTCAAAGTGAATTTTTTGAAAAGAATAATTTACGAAATAATAATTAATGTAAATAATATAAATAAACGAATTTTATGTAAACCGCATTCGCATTCGTGTTAATATCTGGAATACTTGCGTGTTTGATTTTTTCTACTCTTTATCGATCTGGAAGCTCGATTGCTATTATTATCCGGATAATAATCCATTTCGGTTTCGGGTTCGTTCGTCGGTTGATCGGTTGACGGTTGAAAACTACGTCCCCACCAACCCCATCCGTGATTATGACCGTGATGTGGATCTTCGTATTCGGCGTGATCGGCTCCGTCAAAATGATGCGGATTTTCGTGATGATGTACGTTATCGTATACAACCACTTGTTTTTCCACGTGATGATGTTTAGCGTGTTTCATTTCGTGCCAGATTTTAATCGTTTTAGTCAATACGAACAGCGTAGCTACTACGATGAAATTATTCAACAGTATCGTCTGCATCATCAATAGAGCCCATTTGATCTTTTGCATAACTAAGAATATGGCTACGATTATTTTTATGACTATCTTCTTGATTTCTTTATGTACTTTTTTCTTCTTGTGATGTCCTCTCTCTGCAACAATAAAATAACGCGGGCAATTGCCGAAAAATGGACGAATTAGAGGAATAAGTGAAACTAATTAATATATTTTATTCATTTATTAAATTATCATAATAGCTGTCGATACTTTTACGTTTTATCTTTCTATTTTTAAATTTATATAAAAACGTTTTAAATATATTTCATTTATTTATGTCATTCAGTTAATCCTCTCTAAACTAGTTTACTTTAAATGTATCATCGATAGGACGCCCCACAGTTTATCAATTTTTCGATTCCGACCTTCATGTATTCAAGCCCCAGTCGCTGAATAAATCACACAATTCATCAAATTTTTTAAACGCGCCTGAACAAAATTAATATCAACATGGAATACATACATACATATATACACACGCATTTTTTTATATACATTATACTATAATATATATTATAAAAATATATATTATAATATACGTGAATATTTTATGTATATATATATATATATATATCGTAGAAGTAACCCACGGCTTCACCTGTGTAATATATATTTTTTTAATACAATATCGCTTTCTTTCTTTTAACAGGCTTATATATTAGTATATAGTATACGTATTTGTATATATATCTGTCGGTGTATATATATATATACAGATTACATACACACACACGTGTGTGTGTGTGTATATATATCCGTCTTTTAAAACTTTAAATTATTGTAATTTCTGTTCTATTTATGATATCAATGAACGAATCCAATAATATATGCTATAAATTGTGCGAATTTCATCATTATTGCTTTTATAGTTTTTGAGTTAAATCGGAAAGACAGACAGACAGAAATTTAAAAAAAAAAATCTGTTTGTGTGATAAAAATATGCCAATACAGTGATTATAATGAAAATATTCGCAAATCACAGACAGACACTACAGTTTTATATATTAGTATAGATATAGATATAGATAATATACATAGATAGATAGATAAAATATATACTTTATATATATATATTCATGTAATGTGTACTCGAGTAACGAATACGTAAGGCTACTGTTATTTTTATAGCGAATTCTTTTTCTCTAGTACATTATACGTACACACCGTCAAAGATATTATTTATTTTTCTTTATAACTATAATAAAAAGATAACTCCATTGTTCATTGTTTCCTTTATCAATGCTTACGTACGTCGACAGTTTATTTGTGGTTTACGAGGTCGGTTGCATCATGGCCTACGGCCGAATTGTTTATTTTTTATAGAAAATTACTTAAATTAAATACTGTCCTACAATATTTGAATAGGAAAATTGTGCCATCGTATCTGTTTAAAATACTTAAGGCGTACCAAAAACTACGCTGTTACATATATATGCAACATTATTCATGAAATAAAAAATTGTGATTTTTGCTATAATATAAATGACATGTGCGAATCATAATAAAAATGCACTGTAGTTTACAGCGCAGAAATACGTTTAAATCCATAATTAAAAGCATTACATTTTACAGTTAAAACCGGATGATTGCTGTTAATAAAAATTTTCTTTTTTAAATTTAGATTTATACGATGCTGTAATTTCGTAAATTTAACAATATTTTCCAAGCCTTATATAACATGTCGTAGAATTTCTTTGCTTATTAGTAACGTTACGCACTAATATATATATATATATATATATATATATATATATATATATATATATATATATATATATATATATATATATATAATTGCTTATTTATCGTACAGTTAAGATAGTGACATTTTTTTTTAAAGATATATATTGTACCTACAGTCCCCTTAAACAATATCGATCGTAAAAAGGAAAGAATGAAGGAATGAGGAAATAGTATTGGAATGGAATAGGAATGAAAATGTATGTTAATCAAACAATTCCAACGAATTGCTTAATTTAGGTCTTCAAGAAGAAAACTGCTCATTTATTTAGTAAGCTGCACGTATTACGATTGTTGTTGTTTGAGCGAAATTTTAAGAAACACGTTTCGATTCTACGAACTAAGGACGTTATTCTAAATTGTTGAATTGTTCGGAAATTACGTGTCTGCGTATTAAAATTAGAATTATATAAGTTGAACGTGAAAAGAATTATGGTAGGTAACCGAGAATTATATAGATGTATCTATGTGTCGTCGACAATGTCCTACTGATTCTCGGATTGTTCTTGTTTACGTCGAAAAATTGTAAAGAATTTAATAAATTATTTCATTATCGTCGTTTCGTCAATATAAGTACGTTATAACCCACTATAATTACACGGTGTAATCCGATGACGGCATCTCGGAAAGTCATATATAAATAGTTATCGGGTGATTTTGCGCCTAATGCTACTGCCGGTGTAGGGGTTACTTAAGGCTGTTTAGTAACCGCTAGTTGTAATGTAATATCGTTTTTCAACCAGAGACGACCTTGAAGTACACACACACTCGATGTGGCAGAATAGGTTTTTCTCGTTGAGTTGTTCATAACACGCGAGTGCGGTTGCGTGCGCATACTACCGGTCAACGAACGAACGGTCTGCGACTTTATTCTATTCCTTTCTGAGATTAATTTTTCTTCTTTGAATTTCTATCGGTGTTTCTTTCTTTTATTGTATATATTTCCGCGTGTTAATTATTTCATCGCCCCTCTACAATTTATGCGTTCATATTATTAACCGACCGATGTTACTATATAATACGTCTAATTTTTTTCCTTACTGAAGTTTTACCATTTGTACGGCAAATGGTAATTTCATTTTTAGAGGATTATTTTGTGTAAAATGTGAAAGAATAAGAATACTTAACGATTATAATCTCGTTTATCGAATTGTTTCGTTTTAGGATTTTAAAAATGTCTATATTTTTCTAATTGAAAATAAAATTTTGTACTTATTCACGCGGAAAATTTTGTTTAATATATTTTGGTTTAATGTAATAAAATAATTTATCTGGGTATTGATAATACTAAATTTCATAATTTTTAATGATTACGGTTTTAAAAGGTTCTTGTATTTGTATTACACTTTGTCTATTTTGATACTATTGATGTTACTTTGTGATGTATGACAACATTTCTTATGTTCGTATATTGTGAAGGGGTGAGGTGTAATTGCAACCGCTAGATTGCTTAACCACGAGCCGTCACTGAAATTAACTATACAGTAAAGGTATTAACTTCTCTCTATCTCTAATATAACGAAAGTCGTCAACGAGAGTTTTTCATTAACGGTAATAAACATTACCACAGATCAAAGATTAATGAAAAGGAGCTTAAAATTAAGTAAAAAAGGGACAGGTTCTAAAGAGAATTTACAATTTTGAGAATGCATTCAAACGTTGCTTATTAATTTCATAAATGTTTCTTCACGTTTAATCTATATATATATATATATATATATATATATATATATATATATATATATATGTATATATATATATATATATATTGAATATATTACGAGACAGATATTTACCGACTGTGAAGGAAGGTGGAATCTCAATAGGAAATAAGATAATCCGCAATGTATGGCATGCCGATGATATTACTATAGTAAACAGTTCTAAACCAATGTTGGAAATAAACTATGCGTAGATTGGAAAATAAATGCGGAGAGTACGGACTAAGTGTCAAAACGAAGGTCACGCATATTGACAGGGAAATGAAAAACGTAAAGCTAATTTTGAAATAGTTAGTAGTTTTAACTATCTGAGGGATTGGGTGATAATCGACGATATAAGTAACTTTCCGGATATAATATATACTATTCGCGTAAAAGACGGGGGTTAAAATTAATAATGATAATTTTCAACTTTAGAATATTGCCTTCTTTTTAGAAACTTATTCGTAATCGAGGGTGTTGCGAAATAAAAAAAAAATCGTTTTAGAAGGTTCGAAGGACTAAATCGAATCTCTTAGAATCGTGTGTCAACTAGACCGGACATCGTAAACGATGCCGTCATTTATTAATATTATTATTATTATTTTTTTAATGGGATGCCTTTACAGCTTACCCGATGTGATATACTATACGTACGAACTGACTCGTATTTCTATAATTCTCTAAAAGTAATGTAAATTCTCGTGATGAAGAAGGGACAATATATTGTATGGAGGACTGTTATATTCAGAACATAACGTTAGTAAAGAACATTCGAAGAACACACACGATCATGATTGCAAACTGCACGTCCACTAAGGAGAGGGTAGTAAAAGATTTGTCTAAGTCGCGTAAGGAAGTTTTAATGGCCGAATCGCAATCCGCTGATAAGTAGACTTTACTCTTAATGTTTCCGAAAAAGTAGTACCGTGGAAATTTAGCAAGAGACTGTTGTAATTGATAGTACTGATTGAGCGGGTAACTATGTATATTCTGCAAATCCGTTCCCGATCATAAATCGTCGAATTCCATCCGATCATCCAGGTCAGGGTTTTCCACGCGGTTTTCCCTCTCGACGAAAAGCGCTTCAAGTCCATTTGCACGGACCGCAAACCGCCCAATTCTGGTCGTTAATTCCATTAATACACGTTTTGATTTGCCAATAAATCACGTACGTGCGCACCGTTATGTCGAACAAATTAATTTTCTTTTATCAAGCAGTATGCTAACATTCTATAATTCACGCCGAGGTTGGTTAATTATTCAGTTGACTGATTTAATGTTAACAATTGATTATTGCGATGGTATTTTGTCGATCGGTAGCGTAGCAGGTTTTAGATGTCGAAACATATTGCGCTTCATCGTAAATAGTGTACGATTTCCAGAATTATTAATACTCGCCGATCGATATCAATTTTACCTGACGGTTGTAATATCATTGTAAACAAAAAAATAAAAAAATCCCTAATTAAATAAAAAGAAAAACTGTTTTATCTCGCTTCGTGAACGGGATTATTTAAGCCCAATTTTCATGCGGATCATCTTATCAGAGCTTGCGGATTCGCCTCCTTATGAATCGATTTATATTCGTTTATGTTTTAACGAAAATTTTGCGTTGATTAAATTCCCGTTCGTATAGACATTATTAAAATATAATCAGAGTAAAATTTAATTTCGATACTTTCACGAAAAAACCCGACGATTTTTCAGCTATCTTGTTTAGATTAAGATGATACTTATAACTATATATATATCTTCTTTCTCTCCTCAACCTTATGGTTGATGGGTTAGTATAACTATGTTAAATTAATTTTCAGGAACAAAAGTGTTTTTATGGTGGCATAAATTTCCTCGTTTTTTAATCAGATCTTCCTTTACTCTGTCTTAGTATGACTATGTTAGATTCTTTTTCAGGAACAAACGGGTGTTTTTACTGTGGCATAATTCTCCGTTTTTAAATCTAAGTGAGAAAAGTTATATGATACTTTAGAATAAAGCGAGACAAAAAAACAACAAGAAGTTGGTAAGATAAACGATTTTTCATCTAGATTGATAACGGATCCACCTAACGACGCTTCTTCTAACCTCGAATTATGTTTACTTGTCAGCAAATTGCTAATAATCTTATATTCGCCGATTAAATAGATAGTTGAGAGTTGGCAAGCATCCGGAATTACCGTTTCTGATGTGTGGCTTTCGAAATAAGATCGTACGAATAGAAGCACGTTTCGATTACGTTCTAATAGTGAAAATTCGACTCATTTCCAAGCGAAGAATCAAGATCGAAATTTTATATAATAATAATTTCGTTCATAATTTATTATAATTTTAATTCGATTTATACGTTAATCAGTTAACGTTGCGTATTTTTATAAATTTTTTATCTTAACACAAAAGGTTCGTTTTCAATTATTCGAAATTAGTCTTTGTTAATTTTTTTTTATCGAAGTTTTTGATATTTTTGCGTGTTCGCCTAAAAAATATTAAACTTTAACGATAGCGATGATAGATAGCGCTGTACTTTATTGCGGATTTTCATAATCTTTTTATCTCGTTTGGAATATGATTAAATGTTGTCAACATTTTAAAATCGTTTTATTTATTAAATTAAATAACGTTTAAAGAATAAAAATTAGCAACAGTTTCTCTAAACCTCCATACGAATATTTATATTTCTTCGGTTGACGTTATATATATCTTTTAGTCGTGATGTTCCCTATATTGGAGAAATGAAATTTTCATCGTAACGGAATCGTATATATTGTCCGATTAACGTAAAATGTCTCAATTTAAAAAAAAAATATTTTATAAATATATCGAATATGTATATATATATATATATATATATATATATATATATATATATATATATATATATATATATATATTGTATAACAAAACACGTTATAATTTTTCGTCGAAATTTGATAATGGGCGACTGAATTAAAAATGTCAAATACGTGTAATTAAGATCATTTAAATATATCCCCACCACTTAATATTAACCGAAAACACTTTAGTTTTTAATTTAGCGCTGAGAACTCGTTTAAATTTGTTTTTCTGAAATTACTGTCCGAATTAAGTTGTGATTGAAAATGAAATAATTTCATCGTTTTTTATTTTCGCTTAATATTTATTGATCTATTAATCCTAATGAAGATATAAATGTTGGCAACGAAGTTGTAATATTAGATCGGTTTTGGAAAATTATGGACTCGCGGCAACTAGCATTGGAAGTAGATTCAATGAAGTCGGTCTGATATAAACTAACCATGGAAGGTGTCGAAAATAGGCCGAAGTTATTAAAGTTGCCCACACGATGATATTTATATACGATTCAAAAACTCAAACGATAAATGTTAAAGATCTGTGGCATCGAATATAAAATCTTGTGGACGTTCCTCCTTAAGGCTGTTGGATGTCCACCCAAGATGCTATGTTTAATAAAACAACTTCACCACCAAAATAACGGTTCTCGGTTGTATACTACTATGTATTTCAGTTCGTGGGTAGGATTATCTAAGTACTTTCCACTGTAGCGAATATGTGTATGTACGGACAATCGTACCTTTTTTTTTGCTTGTATGCAGGTGACTGTGTTTATGCAGTTGTATTGTTTTTTATATTACTTTAATACTTTTATACCATTTTTTTTTTTTTTGTTCAAATATTTTGTAGTTTCATTCAGTTGTATACTTTATTCAGTTATTTACTTCTTAGTATTGTCATTTTAATTGGCATTAGCAAATAAATAAATAATATGCGATGTAGAATTAACCGAAATTATTTTATATAAACACCGGAGTAAAACAGGGATGCGTTCTTCCACCACATTTTTAAGGAATATGTGACACCGCTTGGTGTACGAATAAAGTTCCGGTGTGATAGAGTCTTATGTAATCTGACTAGTTATTAAAAAAACTCGAAACATTTGCTGTTACAAGCCTGCAATATGCAGATGATTGCGTACTAGTTAACGAAAATGTAAATGACCTTGAAATGCTTGAAAGCTGTGTATAAGGAGTTTAGTCTCACCATAAATTTGAATAGAACGGAAGACACATCCAACCTAAGCGGGATTAACTTACAGATAGTAGATTCATTCACCTACTTAGACAACATATCATAAATAAGGATGGAACTCTCGGTGACGAGATTATCGAACGCAGAAGTGCTGGTAAAAACATCAACTCCTTCCGTTGATTAACTGCTCGTTAAGAAGCGTTTGAAATAGACAGGGCATACGCTACGTGTGAGTCCAGAACGCATTCTGAAAAGAATGATGTATGGAATTCTAGAAGATGGATGCAGGCAGATCAAGAGAATTTTGTATGCGTATATTTATTGATCGTGTGTGCGTGGTTTTATCGATGTCATATTTTCGGACATCACGAACGTTCAATATTCTTCACACGTTTGAATTTCCATCGTAATGTATAGATGAAAGGGCATGTGCTTCGCACTGAGTATTTTTTTGTTTAATTGGACTTACACGCAGGTAGTTAAAAAAAAAAGAGAATAACAAACGAATATAACTTACTTTTTTTAAGGATTAAACTATACGGATAAATTAAAGTTGCGAATGTAAAGATTAAGACCACAGTGAAATTAACTGGAAAAGGAGTGTGTAACGAAACCGTTATTAACGTGGACAATGCGATCATGATCTGGAGAATGTGAGCGGACAGGAGAAGAATTTAAGCGCGTAACATACGTATGATAAACCAGTGGATTTTTATCGAAACGAAGTTTACGTATAGAGTGAATAAAGTTACGAAGGAAGCTAATACGGATTTGAGTGTAATTAAGTTAACGACAATGAATGGAATATATATATGTGTATGTGTGTGTGTGTGTCCGCGTACTACCCTCGCGTACCCAAACGTGTATAACGTGTACGTATGCTATATGTGTAGGTGTGTTAGAAATTCTTCCAAACTTATACGATTTCGATGTCGTATGAAGAGTTTAATCCGTATTTATCCATTCATTTTAAAGCTTAATCTTTATTAAATTCAGTCAGGAATATTATGTATATATTACGCATATATGTACATTGTATATGCGCGTGTCCTCGTTTTCATAATAACTAATACTTTAAGATTTTATTTTTATTATACACGTGCCAACAAAACGCGAGTATTATTTCATTGAATAGATGTAAAATAATGGATACAAACATTTGTTATTTGTGAGGAGGGGAAGCTGTAAAAATTCTATTATGGCGTCTCTCAGATATTCAACGGAATTAGAATAAACTTCCTAAATTAATGATGGAGAATCGTTTTAATAAATATAAACTTGGTAACTTCGGTCTCTGACGTTATTGTCGTTTTGTGGCTCATAATTCATCTGTCAGTGTATATATATATATATGTGTGTGTGTGTGGGTGTGTATTGTGTAATATGAGTAGAATGCAGTTTTTTAAAAATTTTTCTTCTACGACCTAAATAATTTGAACATTCGTTTAAATTGACTTTTTTTGTGTGTGTTTTCAGGTATATGAATGTATATGGGGATTAGGGTAAATTTTCAAATTAAATAATTATTTATATATATATATATTCCTTGAATCGTATCGTCTCAGCATGGACATCGTGACACAGAAATGCTATTTTTATGAATCACGCGCCATTTGTCTCCATTATAAACTGTGTGTGTGCATTCACTGAAGCTCTTCTCCACAAATTTCGTTAATCCATCAAACCATCTTACAGACACATGACCACAACCTCTTATTCCATCCAATTTCCCTTCGATGACGATCTTTTCTCCAATTTGCTCAAACTACGTGGCCGAAAAAGCGACGTATTCTAATAAACACTTCCGTTAGTAATCGTCTAGATTCTCCGACCTCCTTATGGATTCGTTGGTTCTCTTGGTCGTCCACGGAACGCGTAACATCTTCAACACCGCAGTTCGAAAGATTCGATGCGTCTATGTTCAGTTGGTGTAATGTCCAAGTTTAAGCACCGTACAAAAATATTGGAAATATTAATGACTTGACCAGTCTAATTTTAACTTTTTTATTTACTGCTTGATCACGCCAAATTTTCACTAAGCATCCCATCGGGCTTTTGGCTACTTATATGCGGTGCCGACCTTTCAGTTTGAATCCGCCTTTACTGTCGATATTTGAACTTAGGTATGTGAATTTATCGACCATTTCTATTCCATCTATGTGTTTTTTGCTGGGAAAGTTATTTTTAGGACAGTTGATTATCATTATTTTGGTCTTCTTTCGATTAATTAACAATCCGTTATCTTTGCTAGTTCTCCAATCTTCGCAATAAGCGTCCAATATTTTCGATATTTCTAGCTACCAAACCATAATTTGTTCCACCCGACTCAATCAAAAACTACTAACGCAGAATAACTTTTTCACTTTGAATTTGTTGTTTCGTACTCCTGCCTTTCATGAAACCTGCTCGTTCTTGCAGGATTTGTTTTTCCATTAAAGCGTACAAGCGATTATAAATTATCCTGAGCATTAATTCGTTGGCATGCGATATCAGTGTTATTGTACGTTAGTTTTCACACTCGGTCGTTGGTCCTTTTTGGCGAATTGTGAGATAAGCTGTTTGTACAAATCTGTTGGCCACACTCCGTTTTTCTATATCACATTATATATCGTATGCGTGACTCATTTGCTTTCTTACTTATTAATCATCTGGGTCCGAAACCTTGTTATTCTTTAGATGTATCGCGTTTTGTACTTCACTAAGAACTATTTCTAGTTCTGGTTCTTCTATTTTTTATAGACGGTTTGGGTTATCAATGATTGATCTATCTGCAGAGTCTACCCCTGAACTGTACAATTTGGTACAATATTTCTTCCATACTTCCGCCATTTCTTCGGCGTTTGTTTTTTATTTTCATTTCACCGCTATCATCTCTAATAATTTTTCTGTTTAGTTTGAATTCACGGGCCAGAAGACAAAATTTTTGGAACAGAGTTCTTGTTTCATTCCGCTCGACGTGTTTTTCTATTTCGGTGCATGTAAAATATATCTAGTTGTTCTTATCTATTTTGCATAGCTTCTTTGTTTTTTTTTTTCTAAAATTATTTTTTTTCTGCAATCACTCCCTCGTTTCAAGTTTCTGCGCCTATCTATTGTTTCTTTTGTCCCTTGTGAGAACCAGTGTTTCTATTTCCTCTGTGTGTTTTGCTATTGTGTTGTTCTATATGACTCTTTTATGTGCTCTTTCAAGTTACTCCACAATACTTCCCCCATTGGTAATTTAAGTTGTCTCTTTTACTATGTTCAATCTCTGTTCTATTGCATATATATATGTATATGTAACATGTTTTGTATGTACGAATGCTGTTAGGTTCGCTTCTTTACATAATTTTTCTTGATGTTTTGTTATATAGCTGATATATTTTTTAATTAAACGTTTCTTTAAAAGTACTTCTTTTTTACAATTGCCTAACTTTATTATTAGTATGTGTGTGTGTGTATTGTTAAACGAGCTTTTTATTAGTTTGTTTACGTTAAATTTTTGATTTCGCACGATTAAAATTTCGTCTTTGACTAATTTTTGTTTTCTATCATTTAAAGCAATGTGTTCACGTGAATATTTTTGAAATTAAAAATTAAAATGATCGAAATGTAAAAACCGGAGATTTCTTATGTATCCGTTATTCAATTATAATTTGATTAATGAGCCACATAGCTACTTTCGAAGGCTTCACTACTCAATAATAATGTTAATATGGTATAGTAAAGATGTAAAAGATTAGCTTGATTTTTATCTACGAAGTTGAAAGAATGGGATGCGACTTGATGGAACATGGAAAGAAAAATCTAAAGATATTTAAGATCTATTCGAATTAAAAATGACGCGAGATTGCTGCGAAATGGATATCCTGAAGTATTGTCGATGTCATACTTTGGAGAATGTTTGGGAAGAGATTATTACATTAACGGCCCCGGCAACTGAGTAGTTACAAAACTTGATGTTGAAGTTTTTCTCTCTTTTTTTTTTTTTTTTTTTTATTTAACTCTGCAACCAATAACAGAAATAATTTCTCTTCCTCGCTGCATTAAAGAGTCCACCGACATCATTAATGTTACCCCATTCCTTGATGTTTTTTATCCATGAATTTCTTCTTCTACCAACCAGTTTTTTACCATGAATTCTTTCATGCAGCATTAAGCGCGAAATGTCATACTTTGCTTCTCTTAAAATATGCCCTAGGTATACCATTTTTTAAAAATATGTTTTATGAGCTTTCTATGTACGCGAGCTCTTTTTAATACATTATTATTTGAAACCTTTTCGGTCCATGAAATTCTTAGTAGCCTCCTTAGAAGTCACATTTCTGTAGCTTCTAAATGTCTAAGAGTGCTGACACATGCAGGGTCCACATTTCCACTCCACACTAAAGTACTGGAATAACGATAACTTTTAGTAACGTAACATTACGTATGAGATTATATATATAGTTAGTTCATTTCAGTAATATTCGTTCATTGTTTTAACCCTGTATGTATTTTGTTTTGTTTTATTCCTCTAGACATATGATGAATGTTTTTATATGTTGGTATTTTTTTTATTACAGGTTTCCGTTTTATAGGCATATGTGTCTGCGCTGTGATGCATGCAACTTGTCAGGTAACTTGTTTACATATTAAATGCGCGTATATATATATATATATATATATATATATATGGAGAATTCGTGAGTTGTGTATAGTGTATGTTTGTTACTCGTGTTCATGTTCTCTTGCAATATATACGGTATTATTCTCGCTATCGCTATCGTCGAATTACTTCTATCAACGTTGGCTGTGGTGAGATAATTCCAATTTATTAACAATTGTATATTTCTATTATCATTATTAATATTATACGAGTGCCTATTCAACTCTTTCTTATCATTTCCTTATCTTATTTTCCATTCCGAACTATGGTCTTCTCTCGATCACCCGATCCGCCACGCACTCGGTCGGCTTTTAAAAACCGGAATAAGGATAAAGATAAAGCTAATCCCCCTCTCTACCCGTCAGCGACTTTAAACGACCCAAACGAAACTAAGGGTTTATCTACTATTGCGCTATCAGCGGATGTCCAACAACTCCTTTGATTCACAAGTATTACCTATTACTTACACACATATGGATAATTCAGATAACGCTACTTATTTACCCGTTAATAAAGACGTTATAGCTGTCGTCAATAAGAATGATGATCATGTATGTAAATAAATTAGTAACTGGCAGAGTGTTAAAAGAAAGAGTTCTTCTTCTTTCTCGTCGCCCCATAAATTGAATACAGCTAAGCACATCACCTAATCCTAGCACTAGAAATAGGTATCAACCTTTTCTATATCTAGATACTGATGATGAGGATATGGACAACACTGAAAAAGAAAACAAAGTTGATATGTCATGCGGTGAGCTTACTAACGCGTTGCACGCAGAAGAACTTATGCAAAATGCTCGCATTGTAAATTCTAATGACAAACAAACTCAAAACAAATTCCCCTCTCCCCCACCTACCTTAGTTAAAGATATCAGAATCTATTTAGAGTTTAATAATTTTTTAATAAATATAAAAAATCAACCAACACAGGCATAACTGTGAAACCAAGCTCACCGGCCTGTTACCGTACATTAACAAATGTTCTTCGCGATAAAGATTACAAATGTTATACCTTTCAACTATCGCAAGACAAACCCTTTCGCATAGTCTTAAAAAATTTACATCAAACAACTGACTCAAACCAAATCAAGGACGAGTTACAGAAATTAGAATTTTCAGTTCGTTCGGTAATTAACATTATAAGCAGGAAAACGAAAATTCATGTTTTTTATCAACCTCAATCAGGCATCAAACAGCGTAGAAATATTTAAATGAAAACAGCTGCTTTATACATCTATAGTATGTGAAGAACCTCGCCCAAGCAGACATCTAATACAATGCATGCATTGTCTAAATTTTGGTCACACAAAATCGTACTGTACTCTTCCCCCTCGATGTGTTAAGTGCGGGGTAAGCACTTAACAATCGACTGTACTAAAGAATCAGTAGAAAACCCAACATGTCTCTTTTATTGCGGAGATCATCCAGCGAACTATAAAGGTTGCGATTACTATCAACAGGAGTATAGCAAAAAATTTCGAAAGCAAGTATCAAAAAATATTCAACAAGTTACACCAGATCTGACTAATCCTAATGAATTTCCGCACCTACATAAAAAATTAACACGAAATTCCTGTTCAGATGTTGCTACCGATAAATATTCCTCCTCCTCCTTCTGTCCTGAATCTAATCCGATTTCTTCACATCAAAACAATGAATCCTGCATTAATATCAATGTTAACTAAATTAATGGATAAATTATTATAAGTAAAGTCAAGTTAAACGATCAAACTTTATCGATAATCCTGTGGAATGCGAATGGTCTCCATCATAAGAAACATGAACTTCAGTGTCTTCTTACCTCGAATCGAGTTGATCTCGTTAGTTTAACTGAAACGCACATTATTAATCCTACGAGCTTTTACTTTCCAATATATAAATGTTATCACGCAACCCACCCTTCCAGCACCGCGATGGGTGGTGCTGCTGTCCTGGTTAAAGCTAATATTAAGCAATACCTACGTTTTACTCGCCATATCGAAGCGTACCAAGCAGTTGCAGTCTGTATAAACACTTTGGACAATGAAGAAATAGCGGTAACTTCAGTTAACTGCACCCAAATTACTATATCCCGAATGACGAATTTCTGAATTTATTTCGTCATCAAGGTAAAATCTTTATTTGCGGGGGTGATTATAACGCTAAGCACGTGTGTTTTGGATCAAGATTGCGAACAAAACGTGGATTTCAATTGTTTAATTTAAATCAGAAACTACGCTTAGACGTAGTTTCTCCTTTTTCACCAACATATTGTCCTAAGCACATTAATCGTCAACCGGATTTATTGGATTTTTATTTCACTAATGATTATGTAATATTCATAAATTATGTTACACTATTCCTGACTTATCATCTGACCACATACCAGTGATACACTATATCTCGATAAACACCTCTATGTGAAAAACGAGGGGCACACCTTACCAACAAATCAACAAACTGGATCGAATTTGGCAACCTTGTCGCAGGAAGAATCGATTTAAAGCTAAAAGTACCCGACGATATTGATGCAGCAGTTGATTACTTGATAGATATCATTCAAGAGAGGTGTAAGAAATGTACACAATATAACTCTTGCACTGCTATATTACACCTGCAAATCCGTAAATTGATCAGCATGAGAAGAAAAGCTAGGAGAAAATGGCAACACAGCAGATATCCGTCTAATTATTACGCATACAAAGAACTTTGTAAGCAATTAAAAGAGGCTATTGAAAAATATAACAATGCGCGTTTATCATTATTATTTTTCAACCTGAACTAGCGCCGATTCCTTTGACTGGAAAGCAGTGAGGACATTAACAAAAAAGTCGGCTCCTTCTCATGATGTGAGGAAACCCGATGGAGTATGGGCGAAGACTAATAATGAGAAAGCTGTTATCTTTGCAGATTATTTCGAGAACCAATTTAAACCTCACAGTTTGGATAATCCCTTACACACTGAGAAAGTTATGCAACAAAATACCAGGGTTATTCAGTAGTGTCCAAATTATAAATAAATACTATATTACACCAAACAAGCTACGTTCTTGCATTATAAACCTACAAAACAATAAAACCCCGGGAGAAGATGGTATTACAAATAAGATCCTAAAACATCTACTTCAAAAAAGGTCTTCTCCTACTCCTTTACTTTTATAATTCGATGATGCGACTATCTTACTTTCCGAGAAGATGGAAACATTCAATAATTATACCAATTCACAAATATGGAAAACCGGCTTCTGACGTTTCATCATACCGACCAATAAGTTTATTGGATACGTTTGGAAAACTATTTGAGAAATTACTTCACCCAATTCTTTGTGGTATTAAGAACGAGATTGCTTTACTTCCGGATCATCAATTCGGTTTCCGAACTAAGTACTTGGCTCTTCACCAGTGTCATAGAGTTGTTGACACAATCGAGTCGGTTTTGCAGCGCAAGTTATACTATTCAGTGATGTTTCTGGATGTGTCCAGGGCATTCGATCGCGTCTGGCATGAAGGGCTGCTCTACAAGATCAATGAGATTTTTCCGCTTGAAATATACTTTCTTTTAAAATCTTACCTCAACAGTAGATCATTTTAAGTCAAAATAGACAAAGCTATACCTACTCCGCTAATGATTATGGTATCAGTCTTTCAAGGAAGCGTCCTGGGTCCTCTTTTATGCAACATATATACGGCAGATATATCAACCACAATGTTCACTATTCAAGCTTCTTTCTCGGATGATGTTGCTATTTTGGCTAGTCATGAAGACCCCCACGAATCGTCAATGTATATACACAGGTACTTACTATTAACTGAACAATAGGCCCGAAAGTGGAAAGTATCGCGTGTCGCTTTCACAACTAGACGACAGAATTGCCCGCCAGTTACATATTCCAACAACGCCAGAAGTTAAATATTTAGGATTAACATTCGATCGAAGATTAACGTGGGGACCGAACATCATAAATACACGGAAAAACCTGACACTTCTACTGCGCCAGTTGTATCCGTTAATAGGGCGTAAATCGTAACTTCGTCTTGCAAACAAAATCCTCTTATACAACACAGTAATTGCTCCTATCTGGAAATATGGTCTCGAGGTGTACAGTTCGACGTCCAAAACCAACCTAAATAAGATACAATCGTTTCAGTCGAAGGTTTTAAGGATTATGACAAATTCACCATTTTATGTTCGTAACAATATCATATATCATGACCTCGGAATACCAACCGTTGCAACAAAGCACAGACGGCGATACAGCAAAATGCATATGGCACTCAGTGAAAATCCAAATCCGTTAATATCACGAATGTCGACAACACATTTTGTAGATAACCCTGTCAGACATCTTAAAAAAGGTCAATGTCGGGATGCACTTACGTCATCATAAAATGGAGGAAGAATAAATATAAATCACTAAAACAAAACAACATTATCCATTGGGATATGTTGTTTTTCTGATATTTTTCTCTTTTTTTTTTTCGCAGTTGTGTTTATAATCTTCATATAGATTAGTACACACTATATATATATATTTTTTTCTTGTGTTCTTCTGCTTTATATTGTTATTGTATTATTCAATTAATTCATAGGGGGTTTAATTCTCTTTAACTGTCTCAACTCATGCTGGTGAATCAAAGGCCACGCCTTGCTACTGAATTTGCGTTCTTTAGTTCGTGTTTTTACCAATCTGTTTATCATCTACGATAAATCTAGCACATGTAGATCCTGTTTCTTTTTCATCATTCGGCATTAATGATAATTGTAAGCAGTTTTTCGGAACATTTGATATGTTGGCTAATTTAGCGCTACCCCAAAACTAACAACCATAACTTAATGTTGGTTTTAATATTTTATTAAACTTTTACAAATTGTTGAAAACCATATTAAAAAAATATATATAACTCATCGTAAGGTGATTAGTTAACATGTACATAATAATGTTGATCATTAAGTACACTCTTTTGCTAGTAGCGTTAAAATAACTTCTTTTTAGCTAATTCATTTTTTGTACGAATCAATTTAATTTGTTTTGTTAATTTATTTTTTTACGTTTGGAATAAGTTTTATTTCTTTTTTTATTTTATTTTTCGAAAATTATTTTTTTTTCACAAAAATTTTGCACGCAATCTGTCTATTTTGAACGCAATACGTGGCAGTGTTAATGAAATCAATTTACTTACTAATGGTCGCCATTTCTTGCTGTTGATACAATATTTAGCTAGTTAATTATATTCGATCGTTTTAATCGCCTGAATTACCGTCTTTGATAATCCTATGCGGCAGCTGATTACAATGATTTTGTAGTCGTTCTATATATCGTACGCTGATAGCTTTGACTTCTTTAACCATCGGTACTCGTAAATCTTTATGTATTTCGCCGACTATCGATCGTAGTATTTTTGATTGGGCCCTTTGGATAATCGCTATATGAGATTTCCTTGCGATAACCCGGAGTAGAATTCCGTAGGATCATATAGGCTTCAACATTGTTTTATAAAGTAGTACCTTATTTTCTAAGGACAGTATTGAATTTTTTTCAAGTAACCAATACATTTTGCGAAATTTAATATTAATCTGTTTTCGTTTACCTTCTGTATGATTTCTTTCATCAAGGTGTAAGCCGAGATATTTAACGTTGTTCGAGGTAGAAATTGTTTTTTTTTTTATTATTTGACTTTACTACTGCACAACTGTACACTTTCTTCAGAGTAAATATAATTTGTATACACTTCGATTCGTTAGTGTAATTCTCCAAAATTTATACTATTTTTTCAGGACGTCTAATTGATCCTGGAAGTTTTTCAATGCCGTTGAC
Source organism: Coronaproctus castanopsis (assembly GCA_032883995.1). Taxonomy (NCBI): domain Eukaryota; kingdom Metazoa; phylum Arthropoda; class Insecta; order Hemiptera; family Monophlebidae; genus Coronaproctus; species Coronaproctus castanopsis. The sequence goes on from CM065054.1 coordinate 5,841,998, forward strand.
ACATCACGATTAGTGGATAATATCCTAGTGTCGTTTGCGAACATTGACACCGTTGTGAGAACATTGAGCGGAAAGTCGTAAGTGTATATCTGATATAGCACATTACATTGCGGAACTCCTGAGTTCATAGAACGAATTCTAGAGTATAAGCCATTAAAATTTACCTGAAAAAATCTTTCTTCGATGTAAGATTTGATTAATAGATAGTATTGGTAGGGTAATAGCTGCTTTATTTTTAATGAACCTATTGTGCCACACTTTATCGAATGCTTTTTCGACGTCTGAGAGTCGTGTGTAGTGTATAGATATACATATGGATACGTGTAGACTAGTATAAATATTGAAAGAATTGGAAAAAAAAATGTTCTACGGACGTTACTTTTCACAATTTGCTACATACATATCTTATTCTTCTTTCGCTATCCGTATCCGGATGCCGTGGCCTTATGTAATGAAATCTACCAGACAGCGCCACTTTTTTTGATCCGTCGCTAGATTCGTAATTTATTGTAAATCCACTCTGCCTATTTCGGCGATTTGATCGATATAGCTGATTATCGGTCTACCTTTCTTCCTTTTTCCATTAAACTTTCACTGCAGGATCGTTTTCTCCAGCCGGTTTGCACTTATTGTATGTACGGAAAATACTAGCATGCGTCTGTTAATCGTAGGTAACAACGGCTGCCTGGCTTCGATTTTAAGCTTCTTTAAAACGGAATCTTTTGTTCTATGAAGCTTCCATAGAATTCTTAGAATTTTTCGATACCCTTCATCGATTTTATTTCTCCTCGATTTGTATCAGAATGAGCAGTTTTATTATTTTAGTGATCTTATTATCTTTCCATATACAATTGATTTTCCAAATCCCGGCGTTTGTCAGTACTAGTCATATCCTTATTTCTTCTTCTGATCCACCATTTTCGTATATGTATGTGCACAAATAAATTAATTTATCTTTAATTTCTATATCTCGTAATACAGCTAAGAGTTGTTGCATTCTGTTTTCTTTATCAATGATCAGCATTGAACATTTCTGTCTGTTCAATGTTAAACCCGCTTTATTTTATATTAGTAATTTTTTTGCTCGTATTCTCCCTGCCAACCAATTACTGCTTTTCTTATAATACATTTTCTAAAGAGAATCGGTGATATACAGCAGCCTTGTCGTACGCCTTCTTGCTGAAAACTCTTCCGATATTTCATTCTCTACTTTAATATAGCTTTTATTATTTAAGTACAATTTTTGCAGCAGATACATCAGTTGTTTCGGTATGCTCATTTCTGGAAAAATTTGCCAAATTTTAGTCTACTTAACATTGTTGAAAGCTTTTTGATAGTCCAGAAAAAAAAATCAGTGCAGACGTATTATGTTCATTATACTTTTCAATTATTTGTTTCATACTTAATAGCTTTTCGCAGGTGCTTCTGCTCGGTAGAAATCCCACTTTTTTTTTTTTCAATGTTTGTGTTAGAAGGTAGATTGTCTGAGCCGTTCTTGTATTATGTATAGTAATATTTTACTGGCATGACTGATCAACGCTATTGTGCGGTAGTTTCCACATTCCTCGGTAGAGTCATTTTTGTGTATTGATGCATATATCGATGTTGTCCAGTCATCAGGTCAGTTGCCAGTTTCTTATATTTTCCTACAGATCTTTTGCAATATCTCTATTTCGGGTTCCTTCATTGCTTTTAACATTTCTGCGGGTATATTATGTGGTATTTTAGCTTCTTAAATGCAACTTTAATTACCGTTCTTTCATCATTATGCTGTAGGTTTTGACAATACTGGTGCTATCATTACACTATTCAGGATTTATCGTGACTTTCGTTCCATTTTTGGTATTTTATTGGTAACGTTCTTAGTTGGAAAGTATTACTTAGCCATTAAATTTTCTTATACAAATCAAAGGGTTCATTCTTTTTTTGTAGTGCTGTTCTGTTTCCTTACAAATTTCTATCATATAATTATTTCTATCCCTTTGCATTATTTATCAATTGGTTAAGATTTTCAAATGTTTTTTAAATCTACTGCATTATTAATTTTCCTTTTTTCTTTATTTGGTTCCTTTTGTTAATTAATTCAAATGCTCCCTCGAATGTCCGCGGCTTCCTTTTGGTCTGTATTTTACTGTGAATTTTTTGTCCGCCATTTCATGGTTTATTGATCTGAATTCTCTCCACAGTTCTTCCGCCGTTATATTCTTATTTTTATATATGTGCTGAACTTCATTTAGTTTAGCTTTTATTACTTTTTAAAATTTTTATTCGACCTTTATGTATATATATTACAGCCACTGAAATTATTTGAATATTTTGTATACGTATTTACTGTTCATTGTTAATATTATTCAACAGTATGAAAAATATTTTAATTTTCCTTTTTTATATAAAAATCTGTTGAATTATTTGTAAGCTATTATCGCCCAGCCTATATTCAATAGTTAACGTGTTGTTATAACCCATGTAGAGATATGTATATTTATATAAATGTGTGTGTGTGTGTAGAGGGAGTATGCGTGTGTGTGTGTAAAACTCATTCACATACAAGTGTCCTCACTCACATGTACACAATATACGTGCATATATATATATATATATATATTATATATATATATATATATATATATATATATATATATATTATTCGCGGGAACCGTCATCTGTTGAATTTTTTTAGACTATAATTGGATTCAACGTTGGTTTTGTTGTTGTCGGAAATAAGTCTATCATCACTTTTATTTTCAATTTGTTCACTTAATTGTTTTAATTTTCATTCACGACTTTCAGCTGCTTTATAATAACTTGAAGCTCTTTTTCTAAGGCGGCTAGTAATACTATATCATCGGCATACTGTAGAGTATTGATCCTGTGGCTCCTATTATTGTGTCGCCATTCCATCCATCAAGTACTTTTCGCATTATGTCGTTTGTTCTTTCGCAATTTGTGGTATTTTATAAGTTTTAAGTTTTTCACTGATAATAGTTTACAGGTGTGAGCTATTAGTTCAATAGTTCTATAGTTCTCACAGTTCGCTGGTGAGTTTTTTTCTAACAATGGAACGAAAGTTGATTTGCGCCAATCTGTGGGCCATTTTTCAGTGCTCCATACTTCCTTGCATATTTCACGTATTTGATTGATACCATGATCTTCAAGTTCTTTTATCGCTTTTTTAATATGCGATCATTCCTCCACTTTTCCCCTTTTTTAATCTATTTATCGCTGATATCACTTCTGATCTTAGTATACGCGTTTTTTTTTTCTTCTTTTATATCTGCTTTAATCAGTCAAGACAAACAATGCCTTCTCTTCCTTGTACGCTATCCTTAATCACAAGTCGTTCCTCAATATTAACAACAAGATAATCCTCTATAAAGTACTAATCCGTCCAATACTTTGTTACGCTTGTCCTTCCTGGAGCTCTATATCAAAAACCTTATTGAATTCTCAATGCACCTCGCTATGCCAGAATCGACAGCATGCACGAAACTACTGATCTGCCCTATATTAAAGATTTTGTTCTAAAGCTATCGACTAACTTTTTTTTTATTAAATGCTCACACCAAAACAATGAAATCGTCTCCTCGATTGCCAATTACGATCGTAGGCAACTCCGTTTCATGTATTTCAAATATAAACACATACGACTTAAACATAACATTATGTAGTAATTAATTATAATTTATTTATATAAGTATTAACCCCTTTACTTAGTAAGCACCTTCGACACCCATGTCACCCACTTTCTTTTTTTTTTCAATTACATAGTATTTATTTAAGAACTCACAATCTAAACAATATATTTTTGTAGTTTAAACTTATGTTTATATATTAACGTGTATTATTTCTAATTTAGAAAACGCGTTTATTTTGTAGCCGAAGGTTTCATTTGCTTTTTTCCTGCAGCATTTAACGTTTTGTTTTCTTTTATTCTTTATATCCTTACAGTGTTATTGTGGTAATCTCCGGTACACAATGTTTGTAACCCGTGTTATATTTTCTTTTATGTTTGTAACTTATGCAAATATATTGTTGTTGTTATGTATCTGCTTCAATTCTGTGATCTTTTATTTCTTCATCAGAGTATAAATTTTAACAATAATGTCTCCAATATTTCGGCAATAGCCATAGAATTTCTTATTATTATTCCATCGTTATTATTTGCTATTAGGTGAGTTCGTAATTTAAATTCTCTGGTGAGATATTTTGCAATATTAAATAGTTCTTTCGGCTCATTACGTTCAGCGTGTTTTTTTAATTTATCGCATATATTCATGATAGAGACATTTTAACCGTGTTATTTTTCTGTTTATTTCAATCTTTGTTCCTACCGAATGGCTTTTGGTTACTAAGATTCTTCTTTCATTTATCAGTTGTAGTTAATTGTACATAAAGGAAATTAAATATTAGTAATAAGAAATTATCAACTCGTCATTTGCTGATGACATTATTCTTCTCTATTCCTACAGAAATATGTTGTTAATAAAGTTAGGTAGGATAGGATCAAAATATTATTATGTGTTAACGGAGAAATAAAAATCTATATATGTTAGCTAAGAGTACAATTGAGAGAGAAATACGGTTAAATAACAATTGAGAACTTGAATGTGAAAATTACTAACACGTTGGATAAGTGAAAATATTCGTTGTTAAAAAAGAATATTTAAAGACCCTTTTACTATAAAAGATTTTGAAAATGTCCACATTACGGGTCTTAATTTACGAGTACGAAATTTATAAATTAACTAAACACGAAACGCACTTGAAAAGTAAATGTATAATATATAAAGATGAATGAGCGAATTAAATATTGAAAGAAATGAAGCGACTCATAATGAGAAAATGAGGATAGACCGACCATGTAACAAGATTAGTTGTCGATCGGTAGAAGTACAGGGTCACGTGTGTCAATGCCGTAGCTAAAAACGAGAAATGGAAAGACGATGTAAATCAATCGAACAAATAACAGCAGTTAACAAATTAGAATGGGAACAGTGAAAAAATACCTTTGCTCTATTAAGTAATTAATTTTTTATGTATTTTGTATTAGAAATGCATACATTTTCTCAGTAAAAGTGTTTTGATATATATATATATATATATATATATATATATATATATATATATATATAAATATATTGTTGCTAGTATATCGTTAAATTGCTATATACATCGGAGAAAAAAAAGAAACGTTTTCTACAATCTAATCAATTATAGAATGCGTAAATAAATTTTTATGTCGCATTCTCTTTCTTAGAATCTCTTATTTAAATTAATATTTAATTTAGCAATCCGTACCTAAACGGATTGATTTAATAAAAATTACTTTTTAAATAATAATTAACATTAACAAAGAAGACTATCGACCAGAATTAGTCGTTATAGCGGCGGTTATTAGTATTATTTTAATGTCGATAGATTGCGCTGTATGCGTTTTGTTTCTTTGTATTAATTTTCGAAGATGATTTTTTGAGTTTTTTTAATAAATAGATACGATATTTCTCGACTAATTTAGAATTATTTCTTTATAAATGTTTCGATTTTACGTTTGTGCGATGAAAATTTAAGGCAGGAATGATTGCTTGGTCGAAATATTATTTCGGAACGTAGTTTATTTTACTTGTAACATTTTATGCGAATATTTCGAAATCGTTCGTACTTATCGGCCTACGTTATCGTTTGGTAAATTTTTAACTAAATAAAATGACTATCCCGAAGTATGCCTAACTAAAATCCGTAGTAGTTTTTCACATTTACAGACGTATGGACGTGAATTAGTTGATAAGGGTGACTTGGACGCAGTTTATTATACCCTTTTTAATCGGACCTTCCCTACTACTTTATTATTTAACGCTTCTCCAAAATATTATTTATGTACCAATGTTTTTTTTTTTTTTGTGTGTGTGTGTATAAAATCAGTTTTTCACGCGTTAGCTGCAAACAAATTCAAGTATCCTTCTAGGTTTGTAACCGATGTTTTACTGAATAGTAAATTTTTTTTCTTAGTATATTTGGATTATATTTCCGGTGTATTTTGACTGAAAAGTATTCAACGCGTAATACTTGTTTCGAGTACCATGTTATGTTTTTTTTTTTTTTTGTTTTTCTTATCATCCTGAAAGTTTGTATGTGTTTGTGATTCGTGTAATATATGTGTGTGCGCGTGCGTGTGCGTGTGTGTGTATGTATACATAAACCACGAACAAACTACTATTATTGTTGTTTTTTTTCTATTCTACCAAAGTGTATGATATACAAGAGTGAAACGAAAAAATACAATGAAAAAATATATATGTATTATACAACAAACGTTTAATATAATTACAACAAGTATAGGGAGCTATCTAATATGTACAAAACAAAAATAAATAAACTAATAAATAAAAAACTACTGAATACATTTAATAAGTTATTAATGGGAAAAAAGGACAAGTATTTGAAAGAAAATAAAACATTTATAGTATGTATATATATATATCTATATGTGAAGGTTTGTAATATAATGTACAATTATATACACGCGATATATATATATTTAGTATTACATATTAATAATGTTTTATGTTTATTTGTACACAAATATTGAGGTTTTGATTTTCGTAATTGAGAAATAATATCGTACAGATTAGATTCATCATTGTCCAAAGTAAAATTTTAACCATTTCTGGCGAATAATATGAAAGGTAGTCGAGGAGGTTTGATTGGATAGTAAAAAAACAAACAAACAAACTAACAAAACGATATAAGGCTAACTGAAATCTTCGTCATCTAATTGAGCGAAATCCGGAATCGTCGTTCCTTTATTAACGGGAAATATCGGAATAGCCGGTGATGGCGGAGTAGGTTTTCTAAACAACATATTAGGAGCGGCCTGGTTAAACGGCGGTCTTGGCCCGCCGTTTGTTGTAGTGGCACCGTTAATTAAAATTTCGGATCGTTTAGTCGGATAACTACGTCCCCAAAGTCCGCCCCAACCAGCGGCGCCGCCCCAACCGGAATCGGCCGTAGCGCCGCCGGTACCGTGATGAATCGGAGCGTACGATTCGTCGTACTCGTGTTCGGGCAAATCGTATGAATGTTCGTGATGAGCGTTATCGTAATAGACCACGTGTTTATCGTGTTGATGTTTGCTCTGTTTAATTTCGTACCAAATTTTAAATGTCAACGTTAATACGTACAACGTAGCGGCGAATATCAGCTTGCTAACGAGTACCGATTGTATCATACTAAGTATCATTTTTATCTTTAACTTGAACAGAAATATACCCAAAATTATTTTCAATATTAACTTTTTAATCTCCTTCTGCACTTTCTTTTTCTTATGATGGCCCCTTTCTGAAAACAAAAATATACATAGATATATAAAATGAAAACACGATAATTCGTTATATATCACATAGTATAATACAATTAATATATATAATATACAATATTGCCACCAAAATTGTACCACTACTATACTAATACTACTACTACTACTACTACTACTATTACTACTGATACTACTATTAATATTAATCTACTACACTACTATTACTATTCTTCTGTTAATGATATATATATATATATAAAATATTGTTTCATCCTGTATACTATATTTACGTTATTATATCGTTTATTTTATTTGTGTTTAACACCATGCAAATATTATAACTGCACGCGTTTTCAAACAATTAGTTTGTACAATACGCGTGCAATACCATCAGCACGACTACCTCTACAATTGCATTCACTCCGTGTGATTTATTTCTGTTTGTTTGTGTGCACGATGTAAGCATGTTTATATGTGTATTACGCGTGAAAGTAAATTAGGGTTTTAAAATATCGGCTTGATGTTGGTAGAGTCTATGGGCGCTATGTTGTTGTTTATTAATTCTATTACTAATGTCAAATAACCGTGTCCAGTTTAATGACGCTACATGCCATATAACGAACACCATCATGATGGATATTCTGTATGAAGAATTTGATGATAAGGTTAGTGAATTGGCCACTAAGATCTTGCGATTTTACCCCCATTAAGGCCTTATAGACTTTAGGCGGTTTTTTTTACGTGGTTTTCTGAAATCCCGGATCAAGCCAGTGAGCGCCGCAATCGACTAATGCTCTTAAAGTTAACACATTACTAATTCCATCACTCGTATTTAGCCAGATTTATGCCACAGAGTCGTTGAAAATTGAATCACTCGCATCCGTGTCATTGCGAAATTTCGCGCGGTGGATATTTAAACGATGCTAGATTACGTACATAGTTGCATACATGGTAGGAATGAGCGATGTTAAGAAAACATCGATGTCAACATCGAAACTGACATCGGTAGTGAAGCATCGATGTCCGATATATCGAGACCTCCAAACATCGATATTAGCCAATATCGATTTTTTTTCCTTTTACTCTTAAACAAATTTTGCCGTGTCTTAAAAATCATTTTATTAACAGTTTTTTGTGATTTACATTGATGCAGAATCTGTTTAATAAATATTGAAATTTTGTCCAAAATTTAAAATAATGCAAGGTATAAAGTTTTCTGGATTAGCAATTGGTATGTATAATTGAATTATGATGCCTATTTTCGGTTTTTTATTTTTACACGCCCCCATTTTTTTAAATGAATTATAAAGGTTCTTAAATCAACTGTACTGCCATGTTTACTAAAAAATTATTTTCATAATTTTCAACAATTTTCTCTGCATTGAGTTCACTTAACATATTACCAGCAGGATTTTGAAAATTATTGTATATTTTCTGATGTGCTAATATTAATATACTAAATTATTTATCTGTTTTTTGTTGTATAGGTGCGCAATAGATATTAACAGATGCAAGCACCTGTTCCTAATTCGCTAAATAAAACGTAATTAATTTTAAACTTAACCGAAAAATTTACAAATCTGTAAAATTTGCATGCTAATTTATAATGGAATTCACTAAAACTTCAAATATAAAAACAATGTAAACGTTTTATATAACGTAATTTAGTTTTTTCTTAACAATTTTATCATTGACAAGTAAATTATGTATCCGTGTAACTGATGTATGTCTACAAAACAAAAACATTATCTCTGCTTTTAAAGTATTGGTGTTTTTAACATTTTTTCAATACCGTCCTTCATTCGAACTAAGAACGAAAGGAATGTTCTTTTTTTAATAAAACTATTTCGTAAGTTGGGCCGATATCGGCAATGAGCGATTCGATTATTTGCTTCAACATCGATGTCGCCATGTTTGATATTATTCATCATCGATGTTAAAACATCGATGTTTCGTCTCTCAACATCGATATTTTTGCAACATCGATGAACATCGCTCATTCCTAATACATGGCCTTTAAAAAAAAAAAAAAAAAACATATTTTCGTTAATATGCTTGTTTTATCGACTTGACCCGCCCTTATTGGAAACCTATGTATATACTCCCGCGTATGCTCTATGTGAATACTCATATGTGTTAATACGTGCAAGTTTAATATATTTGATGTTTGTATATTGATTTTGCGTTAGAGTAATCATTGATATGTTTAGAATTAAATAACCTTCAAAAATTATGTATATATATATATATATATATATATATATATATATATAATGTTTTGAGAAGAATTATATTTGATTATTGTTATAATTGTATATATGGTGCGTGCATTATTTGTATGTATATTTTATATATATATATATATATATATATATATATATAGTTAGATTCGCGTCTTTAATACTTATATTGTAAGTTTCCGAGAAATATGAAGGTATACTCGCATTTTTAACGATTTGATTATAATGCTCCTTTGTCGACGCAAAAATTTGTGTATATTTCTTTGTAACCGTTGGTGTAGAGAATTGCATTTAAGTTTTTGATCATATTGGTTATTTTATACGTTTAACATTATTATAGTTGCATTCTGTCTCTTTGTTCGGTCAAACAGTTTCGAATAACGTATAGTTATTTCTCGGACGTTTCCCGTTTCTACGAATATTTGTATTTATCTCGTAAAGTTATGCCGAACGAACAAATATTAAATTATATGAAAATCTTCATAATTATTACGGTCGTAAATTGGTACTGAACTAACGTAATCCTTCGCGTAAAGACGAACACGCGGTAATTTAGTCTTACGTAACGGAACAATAATATGTTTAGTAGCACGTACTCGTAACACTGGAAGTCGTCCTGATAACGAACTTTACAATTGCCACATATTTTCAATGACCGACAGGGAAAAACTCTTATATATATATATACGACGTTTAAAATATTAGCTACTACTTACCCACTTCACGACGGCTATCGGTCGAAAATGTCTCTAAACGATTCGGTTGATCGCATCGCGAGGAATAAACGCGTGATTATAGTAACGAAATCTAGAATGACTTATCGACGAGCGATTTCACGGTTGAAATATTTAATTTAAAAAAATTATAATAAAAATTATATCAAAATATGATGTACCCTGAATATTTTCTGTCTTAGAACATTTTTAGTTTCAATTTATTTGATATTACTCAATAATAATAATTAAGTAATAATAAATTTACCTATAAATACGAAGTTAACTGTACGAATTTATTGTATATATATATATATATATATATATATATATATATATATATATAATTGATCTATATTATCGTAATCCGACCAAGATTGACATATGGGTGTCCTTTATGTGGTCTTACGTATCTGATAGTACTTATAAAAAAATTACAGATAATGCAAAATCATTGCTGCAGAATTTCGCTGAATGCTACACGATACGACAAAATATCACGCTTACATAATAGATTAAAATTTCCGCATATTTTTACTGCATATATTAGCGAAATATGTCGAAAAATATTATTAAAAGTGCGAATAGCACGATAATAAGCTAATTCAAATCAGAAGGTAGTTACTACGATTTGTCGCATCTACGCGAACGTTACACTAAATATACATGTCGTATACTTATGTAGAGATTTTTATGATTAATTTAAAAGTCGAATGACACGAAGTGGTACACACCTTTCCGAGACGGAGTACTTCTGTAGAATTATTATTGTCGTTCAATTCGGACGATTAGATAATGTAGCTGCGTATTTATCGGTTTCTTGTTTAATTACCTTCGTTCCGTCAATGAAGATACTATTCCAACAAGAATCAAAACAGAAATGGACCGGAATTCTTTATTAAACCTTTTTAAAATGCATCGATCTAACAACGTTTTTCACCAGGTTTTTTTTTACAAAAACCAACCGTTCGAGAATTGGTCACATTTCTCTGACCCATGATTACGTCTTGCACAGGGCTTCGCATTCCGCGACTGTCCTTTCTGTTTTCAATAATGTTATCAGTCCATCATATACTTTTGACTTGTACCAAATTTACAACACCCAGTTCATCCCTCAATCTATATCTTCCTATGTAAAAGATCTTCTCCAATAATTCTGCTACAGCCTGCCAGGCCTTGGCCTATCTGAAATCTAACCACATCGCCCTAGTAATTTAATCATCACCAAGTGTGTATGCTGTAGTAACCTCTGAAGGTACACACGGCTCAATTCTTTTAAATAAAAACTAGTTTTCCGTGGTTAGATCTTTTAAAACTTCGACAAATGGATCGAGCGTATTTGTGATATAGTCAACATCTAGGCGATTTGCAACTGTGGTTGATATTACCGGCACGAAATTTTTACTATCTCGACGAGCGGATGCTAATTTTTCGTAAACACTTTTACAGAATTTGTTTATTGTAGCAATAATGACGATGGGGGGGGGATCAAGAAATCTAATAAACTAAAGATTGCTGTTTTTAAATGTTGAATATATTGGAGAATAAGTTTAGATTGTGGAATGTAGTGATTTTATTTATACTTGATTACTAAAAATAGTTGAAATCACTAAATTTATTTAATTATGCGAAGCTTTTCGGCATTTACGCCATTGTCAAGCTATATACAATTAAAATTAATTATATAAAATCATAAAATATTAATTTAAAACTAAGTTTACAATTTTACACAAAAATTAATTATAAATACTTAAAACTATCTGACAATGACCAGATAGTTTTAAGTATTTATAATTCATTTCTGTGTAAAATTGTAAACTTAGTTTTAAATTAATATTTTATGATTTTATATAATTAATTTTAATTGTATATAGCTTGACAATGGCGTAAATGCCGAAAAGCTTCGCATAATTAAATAAATTTAGTGATTTCAACTATTTTTAGTAATCAAGTATATTGGAGAATAGTAATTTTATAAATTATAAACTAAAAATAATATAACAAAGTTTAATCACTAAATGTTTTTTATTGCAAAGCTTTTTTTTCGACAGCTACGTCATTTTCAAGCATACACAATAAATATTACATAAAATATTTATTGTATATGCTTGAAAATGACGTAGCTGTCGAAAAGGTTTGCACTAAAAATCTTTTAGTGATTAAACTTTGTTATATTTTGTTTGGTTTATAATTGTTGTTTTTATTTCGTTTTTAATTAAAAGTGAATTCGCGCAATCCGAAGAAAAGCTGAAAGTCAATGGAAAGCGATTTTTTTTTAGAGAAAAGTACATTTCGCGTACTGGTCTGCGTGTACCTAAATATGTTTATCTGTTTTTTGATGTGTGACTTATTAGAGGACGGCTAATGTAAATAAATTAAACTTGAAACGTTCTATTCGACTTCGAATATTACGCAGTCTTTTTATACATTCACAGTACATATATTTATTGTATATATTTATATATATTATTATTATTATTAAAATAAATTAACGTGCCATGTACAGTAGCCATGGCTAGAGGCACAAATTTCTGGAAGGTAAAAGTAGATTTGGCTGCTTATTCTCGGTTGGTTACGCTCAAGAACAAATGCTACTTTTTTTTTTTTTCATTTTTCTTTTCTCAATTTAGTGAGCTGTTTAAATAGCTATTCTTGCAATATGAAAAACGGTACCAGATGCCTATAAAGAAAGGAGTTTTTGTTGTTTATATATACTTATGTCATTTTGATATGTATGTATGTATATATACACACACACACATATATATATATATATATATATATATATATATATATTAAATGAACATTCTATTATTATTATTATTATTATTACTAATGCATTAGTATTATTAATGTTGTTAATAGTATTATTATTATGTTGGCCTGTATGATATTAAGGAAATCTCGCGTGATCGTTTAAATAATTTATACGGCCTAATTCTGTGTAAGCGTTTCTTCTTTTGTCCTCCAATAAACGAAAATAGTAATATCCGGGAAATATTAATTAACAACAAAATCGAGTGTATGAATGAATCGAAAATTTATTAAATATTCACCGTGACATATTTTATCTAGAATATATTATTTCCTGTATACTTATGTAGCTTATATAGCACAGATATATGATATATATATATATATATATATATATATATATATATATATATATATATATATATATATATATACACGTTTAACCTATTCTACGGTGCTCACTAATAAGGTCATACCGCGGGAAAATGTGTTGAATTATCTCGGAATACATTTCCATAGAACTTTAACGCCGAAAAATTTGGTAGAAATTAAACGTAAAGTAATAGACCGTATGTAAATAAATAAATGTATGTATATTGGAACGAAGGTTTATAGCAAATTTACATTTGAACCAAATGGCAATAATAAGAATTGAAAATGAAGAATCAGAAGAAATTTTAATTAAAAAATTTGTCCATCCAGGCACTGTGTATCCAATTCTATTTAACACTTACTCGAAGTGAGTTTTTGAAATATGTTTTGAACGAGGACGAGGGTATATCAACATCGACAGAGCACTTTGTCATATCCGTTATGCTGATGATACTGTTTTGAGAATTTACAGGATATGTTAAACCGCGTAACGCAGTTACTACACATAAATATTACCAAAACTGAATGACTGGCAGTACATCGGAAGACGGAGGATAAAATAATAAAGAAGAAAAATTTAATTATCACAGAGATTGAACGAGTCTCAAAATTTCAATATGTTGGTACTTGATTCCACGAGGAAACGCATCAATCAACAAAAGCTAAGAGCACGAATAGAGAAAGCAAGGAAGCTTTTCTTAACATCAAACACTTGATGACTCGGAAGGATTTGAAATTACAGGTACGAATACGTCTACTCCGATGTTACATTTGATCGATACTATATACTATAGGGTCACCTGTTCCAGCTTGTATAATATGGTGAAATTATTGGTCAAAGAAAGCTTGGTTAGCGAAAACTTTTCTAAGAAGCAGATATAAGAAGATGATATCAAATAGTACCTCAGCTTCAAAATGGATCCAAAGATTAGGATTTAGTGGCTCTGATGATCGCGGATTCGACTGGCGATGGCGTAACAAAAAGAAGAAGAAGAAGATATATCTATTGCATGATGAGGGTTTACAGTAGGCTAATCTTAGATAACAAACAATTGATGTCTCATATTGGGCACGGCTAACAATTCTCTATAGAAAATATTTCGAATATTTCGATATAAAGTTCATCTTCCTAATACGAAACAAATAAAGACATCCATACTAACCGTGAAGTGGAAAACGCGGATAAAATTATGAATATGCTTAAATCAAAACACATATGACGACTAGAGTAATACATGATCGTCCAAGCAATGTGCCTGTTTGATAACAGCCAGACAAGAAGAAAATTTAAAAAACGAAAAACATATCCTGGATGATATATTTCATTAGTAGGCAGGACGACCGACTAACGGGTCCGTTTAATAACCGAACATAAATATTACTAAAATTAGTTGTGATCTCTGTGCCATAGTAATTATAAGTTTATGTAAAAAAATATTATATATATATTTATTTATTTCAGTGATCAGATACATTAATATATGTCATATACGAGGTATATTTATATACATACACATGTATGTATGTTGGCTATGTGTATGTGTATATTATATATTTATATATATATATATATATATATATATATATATATATATATATATTGATCATAGCTATGTATATGAATATGACGTGTCGAGTTTACGATGCTCGTGCCATTTATTCACTATGTTTGGCTTGATAAATCATTGATTGATTATATTGTTGCAAATACACCTGAAATTGTTTTTTTTTTTAATTATTATTATTATTATACGAGTCCCCTTAAGCAAAAATTCTATGGTCATCTCATTTTCGGACATATATATATATATATATATATATATATATATATATATATATATATATATATATATATATAAATTAAACGAACGAAAAAAAAAACTTATTTTGTCCTTTCGGTTCTTTTTATGCTGCCGTGATTTCTTGTGTCTTGATTATTACTTATACACACATATATATATATATATATATATATATAGGTATGCGTGCATGAGTTAGGTACGTACTTTGGAAAATTAAAATTCAAAAGGGGAACGATAAACTACGTGTTTTTTTTTTCTGGGAAACTCGCAGATTTCGATGTGAACGTAACGTTACAGACTCGAATCAGTTAAAAAATTAAGTCAATAACCAAATAAAAAAACAATTATTGATTTTTAATTAAGATTTTAACAGAATAAGTCTGGTAACGTAACGGATATATTATTGTATCAATGAGCTGACTTCTCTTACAAGATGTAACACATAACCGTATCATGACTCGAGGAAATGATGAATACAACTTAATCAGATTATTATTATTGTTTAAAAAAAGCTTATTACCACCAAACTCGGATTGCCGCATTCAGACGTTTTATAATTATATACCCGATGCGTAATTATACTTCGTATTTCATGCAGTTGGAAAATGGATGGTATCATCTTTGTCTATACGGATAAACTACCGAAGGAAATACGAATCTGAATACATACGTACTATATAGATGATGATAACGATGCAATCCCGTATGTTAAATCTATCGGTAATGTTCGTGTGTTTTCTTCTTCATTTTAACAGTGACATCTTCCACGCGGCGCTCTTGCTGAGCTGAATAATTTGATAGAAGTTTATTATATAAAAAAGCGGATTTGGTAGAGAAATCAAATTATGCAACGTATGGAGAAACATGAATGTCGAACTAGAATAAGAAAATAATTTCCCCAATTGAATTGGAACAACATCGAGTTGCATATTATACTGACGTTAACCGAAATGTTTTTACGACTAACCAGATATTTATAGTTGTAAAATCTTATTGTACAAAAGTATCCTCAAACCTATAAATTACGGTGGTATACATACAAATGATTTCTTATTAGATTTTTTCAGTTCAAAATTGTAAGTAGCTACTTAAAAAATATTATACGCCTATCCTACGATCCTATCGCAGTGAAAAATACGTTTTATTTTATTTATTATAATTTTTTTAAACTTAGGTTTTGATAGGACTAGCTAAAATTATGAAATGCAAAAACAGAAATGCGCATATAACGTTATAACCAATTATAGTATGCGGCTTATCGACTGGGTAATGGTGACGATATTTATATTTATGTATACATACGAGTAATATTTACTACCGTGATCATGTAGTAAACATTGTCCGTTGTTTTATATACCGACACATAAGAACGATAGTTGTGTGGAAAATGAATTGTATTTGATCGAAGGGAAAAGCACCAACTAGATGGAAAGATGTAATGGTTGCTACTACACAGAGACCATGTTTAAGATACATCCATAATGTTTAAAAATTGTGAAGAATGGACGTGAACAATTATGTAGCTGTCCTGACCGTGATATTCCAACGGGGAATTACCATCGAAGATGAAGATATCCATATGCATGTGTGAAAAATATATATACATACAAGCTAAGCTTCATCGCTTCTAAAATGATGAGACGTCGCCTGACAACCCTCATCAATTTTATATACATACATATATATATATATATATATGTGTGTGTGTACGTACATATTGAGGGGATTTATACCGCTTCTTTCTCTTACCAACTCATGACATATTAAACAATAAACGTTATAAATTTATTAATAGCAATTATCGTTATTTTCGTTTTATTGTAATTAATATTCAGTCCGTACTCTTTACTCGTCTCAGCGTGTTTGTTCAGCTCACTTTCTGTATTTGCTATTAGAAAAGTATCGTCAACGACCCGTAGATTGGAAAATTTTGTCTCACCAATACTAACTCCGCCGTCCTAATTTTCCAGAACGACACGCATTATATATTTACTGTATATATTACATAGGTAACTGTGAAAGTATTCACCCTTGGCGAATACCCTTTTTAATTTTACATTTCCCTGATAGAGTTCTGTCAGTCTTAATAACGTCTTCATTTTTTTCAAATAATTTTTTAAAGAAAGTAAAAAAAAAATCAAAGGATTCTTTATCCTTGATTTATTCAGTATGTTCCACAATTTAGGCCAACAGACATTGTCGAAAGCTTTTTTGTAGCAGACGAAACAAAGAAACATAGGAACGGGATATTCACGTAATTTCTTTATAAGCTGTCTTATGATTAGTATCCCCTAGTTCCGTACTCTTCAACATATCCTACTTACTCTTTTGCAACTTGTGACGACAGATATTCTGCTAATATAATTTTTATTAGATACCGAAGTATCTTATGATACATAAGTATACATGTGGATAAGTATATAAAACATTGTGTACTCAATATTTTTCCCTCTACATTAAAAATATGTAATTATTAATTTCCAAAAGAATAAAAGCAAGCCGGAAATTAAACGGGCCTTATATATATATATATATATATATATATATATATATATATATATATATATATATATATATATATATATATTGGTGATTTCATAAAACGTTGTATTCTTACTACAAGAGGCAAACGTTTATTTTTTTAATCATAAAGAAATTCGTTATTTTCCATCGACTTGTTACCATTTGATATTAACTATTTACCATAGATCTTGATACCTTTAATGTCTGCACACTAATCAAACCTTTTCAGACGTTGCTCCAACTCCGTTGCAAGATCGTACACAATTCTACGTTTAATAACCGTTGTTTCCTATCAATGCGTGATATTCTAAAGAATATTTACTATTTTCCCCTTATAAACTTTAAGGTAAAAATTCGTGTGGACCCCTCAGTCATGCTGTTATCCACTGAAATAAAACTGTAGACGATAGGAACCACTTTGAAAATGGTCTATAATACATTTGTTAGGGACATTTTATCGTAGTTTAAGTTTTCACTCGAAGAATTTCAGAACCGCACTTGGAGGTAATTGCCATTAAGTCAAATCATTCAGAAATACTCAACATTCGTGGTAATTTCTTGATTGTTTAATCTTCCGAGCAATATAGAAAACCGGACATCGTTTATTCGTATTTTATGAGCATACCGTACGTTTTAATTAACGCCTTCTCTCCATTATGTACCCATCCTTGCGATCAAGACAAGGCTGCAGATGAAAACTACATGTTTACTGTATCTCAAGTGACGTCTCTGTCATGTAGTGTACGGAAAGGAATTCAGGTGTCAACGAATATCAGATGCTCGCTTAACGATCATATAAAATTATGTATTAGTCTGTAAAATAAATATTTGATAAGCCGCATCGTTTAATTCTGACAGCCCTGGATGGAATGTCATTAATGACCAAAAATTTCATATATATTTATTTGTGTATGTGTGTGTGTTTATAGAGAAAGATATTGAGAGAGAGAGAGAGGGTGATGGTTAGATAAGCATACAGACAGAAAATTTATAATTAGTAAAAAAAAAAAAGTGATATATTTAAGTTTTACTATAAGACGTGGTCACGCGCCACCCCTGATTGAGTTCCGATATTTGTTCCATTCGGTTTTTATTTTACTTTAACCTCGCAAGTCTCACATTTACAAATTCGGTTTAGTATATCCTCTTCAACGTGACATCATCGTTCAAATAGTGGATCGATAATGGACTTGAATTACGCCCTATTTAATTACCCATCTCTCGCTCGCCGGCGCTTGGCACTAGTGACACAGTTAATATTTCTGGGTCTGTATTCTTCCTTCGCAGTCGACCAACCCTTCTATTCGATGATAATATAAACGTTTATATGAGTATATGTATAATTTTATTACTACTAATTCTAGCGTAAGTGCCTAATTCGTCTATACTTATTAATAATCGCATGGATCGATTGGCGACACGGTCAAAGAATAAATTATAATAATAAGCTTCGCAAAATAAATTACACTAAAAACGATCGAATTCGTTACTATAAACACAAGTTTATTTGAACTGATTTTCCTAATCCGCAAAAATGTTTGAGGGTTTCTCGATTAATCTTTATAAACGTCAAAATTTATTATTATTATTGTTAATATCGTTTCACAATGTCTTCTATTGTTGCATGTTTGGTTATTAAAAAAAAAAAATACAATCATTTTTGATTAATTGGGGGCGAGTTCCATTTCGGTTTTTCGGCTATTGTTAACACCTAATGGGTATAACTTCTACGTTTCTATGCATATATTTACACACACACACACACATATATATATATATAAAATATGGCGGTTGAAACAATCGTCTCCGGTAGTGTATCATTATTACTGTTAAGTAGGCTAATTGGGAATATGTGGGGCACATATTGGGAGACGATAAAAACCAACCGGATAATGATAATGTAGTCGGACGAGCTTATACGTGCAATAAATAATATAAGACAATTCGACGATGAGCAAGCATTATCGTGTATTCGACATACGTATTGGTGAATTATGATCGGTGAGAATGCAGCGAAAGAGGAACGTATCGAACGGTTTTTCTTATTATGGTAATTCTTGCTTTCAGTCTTCACGTTTGTAACGCCATTATCAGGGTCGTACTGGAATTAACGTTCGAAGAACGGAAGTGAATCCTTAATCATGTTACAGCATTGCCAACGCGACGTGTACATATTATTACGGATACGTTTTATTTATATATATATATATATATATATATATATATATATATATATGTATGTGTGTGTGTGTATATATGTATATATAATATAGTGCCGAGGAGGGAGTGTATGTTATGTATATATACTTATTAGTAATCGTGAACGTGACAATGATAACTGTACCAGAAAAATCTGTAGGATACCGGTTTTTGTCGTTTCTTGTACATACTAGGATATTGAATTTTCCTTCGACTTTTCAACGTCAATGTATGTAATAAAAATCGATACGTACTTGTGAATTTTTAACATACATGTGCATTAAGTCTCCCGGCGGATTGTTTCGATTAATTATCATTTATTTCGTTTCTTTATTATGTTATTCTACCCTATTTTAATTTAAATTAATTATATTATATTATATATATATATATTATATGTAATCCGACGCGATCATCATTACCTGAATTCAAAGCAAATAATTTAACCCGTCCTTAATTCGAACAAAATAAATATATTATTAGGAATAATTTTATTTTGTTTCTAGTACTTTAAATAAACGATCTTAATATATTAGAATATTTTGTCTCGTTATTTATTATTATATATATATATATATATATATATATATACAGACTTTTCAACATATACGCAGGTGAAATGCAGATTACGTTAAGTAAGCTGAACGAGGAAGGAAGGAAATTGGGTATGGAAATAAACTTTAGGAAAACAAAAACAATGAAATTCACAAGAATATCCAATAAAGAAGTAAAAATAAAGATAGGAAATGAAACAATCTAATCAGTTAAGCAATTCAGGTAGTTGGGTTCTGTGTTAACGGTAGATGGCAGAGACATCGATGAAATTAAGTCTCGTATTGCAATGGCGAAACAATACATATCGAAAGATAAGAATGGAGACCAAAATGATAGTAAATCAATGCTACGTGATGTCAGTTGCAAAGTACGCATCAGAGACCTGGACATTGAATGCAGAAGAAATCTGGACATTACGGCGAAAATAATGGAAATACTACAGAGATGTGGAATCAAGAATATGACGCTGATAGAAGATATACTGAGAAACGACAAGAAGTATGCGGAACACAAGATCAGGGAAGGAGGAATATTTTTGCTTGCGATGCAAGGCACAAACCGCCATTGGGATGAAGAAGAATGGAAATGATAACAATCAGTTTTGGGAAACGGTAACTGAACGAAATAATAGACGCAGAGCCACAGAAAGAGAAATATGACTTGGTTCAATTCAAAATTGTTGTACGCTATCTTTTGTGTAAAAGATACCATCGTTATGATGATGATTATATATAGATATATCAATCAGTGAGTCGTGTCACCTCGTGCAGAGGTATCGTGACCATGATATGTCACACGACAGACTAGGCTACGCCAGCAAATACGGTCGCGTGCGATATTTACACAATCGTGATATATATATATATATATATATATATATATATATATATATATATATGCATTTAAATTTTGTACACGTGTGTAGATATATATATATGTGTGTGCGTGTGTGTGTGTGTACATAAAAAACTATGTTCTTGGAACATAACAATGAACAGCGTAGGTTTAATGGTAATGATAGTTCCTTCAACTTACGGCGGTTTAATATAACCTCCGAGTGTTCACAAGACTTAGCACGATTTCGTTGTGGTTGCTGGCGACTCGAAAAAATTGCAAAATATATTTCAGAAATTGAATATGGTATAGAATAAATTTGCACTAATCACGAACAAATGAGAAGAAAATTAAGTTTCAACTAGAATTAGCACTCGCAAATAAAGCGGAAGGTAAGTTTACGCCGAAAATAAATTACACTGTAGAAAACTATAAATATCGTGGAAATGTACTAAATAATAGGGGGAACGGCTCAGATAACGAGCTAAACGGCAGAATACAAGCTGCTTCAGCTGTTGTAAATAAGCTAAATAAAAGAGTATTTAGTAAGAAATACACCCTTTGCCAACCGAGCTGATAATTTATAAATCTGCGACATCACCGACGTTGTTTTACGGATCGTGTTTGAAGCATTTCACCAATGTGTAGTGCGTAGAAATCTACGTGTCCGTTGACGAGATCACGCGAAAAAACGCGACATTTTACAGCGGACAAATTGCCACAGTTATTGCTTTAAGGAAATTAGAATCGGTAAACACGAGATTCTCAAACATTTTCAGATGGAAAGCATCGTTTTGGATGACCGCGATAGGCTATATAGGGGAGGGGTAAATATTAAAATATTGTGAAATGGATCCCAAGAAGTAGAAAAAATAAGGATAGAAATGTGTAGTTGAAAATGGCTTGCAATTTGCGGGCCGAAAAACTCGAGCGATAGTAATCGTCTACTCAGGACAAGAGCAAACTTTATTACACCGACGCTTTTACATGTAGTTGGTATATGCAGCGAAGAGTGTACAACGATAATCGTGATACTTAGTCAACTCAGAACGCGCCAATAGTAGATGATATTCCGTACTCGGACAACAACTGAATGAATTGATATATATATATATATATATATATATATATATATATATATATATATATATGTATATATAAATTTTATACATGTATATTGAATTAATTAAGATGAAGTTATATCTTCTCTATTATAGCGTTACCAAATAGATCATAGATATTCTTAAATAGACGTGAAACGCAATTCGTCACTGAAATATAATCGATATTGATCACGCGATAAAATGAACCGTGGTATAATAGATCTATTTTGATTAAGATTTGTTCGCGTTGGAAGATTAATTTATAGACGATCTTATCGCTTACTCTTCATTCTATGTGTTATTTCTTTTTCGGTATTTAGAGAATCTTACCATTTTTCGATGATTTTAGTCGAAATATCGAAATAAATTTATTGTTACGCGTGACGTCGAATAACTGATTTAAAGTAAATAACGTAAAAAATAATTGATAGAAATCAATGTTTTATATTTAGTTCCAGTAAATAGTAATAACAAAATAGAAGTAAACCTTATTATATGTATGTGCGAATGGAAAGGTAGTTAGGAATGGGAGCTTGTTTTTCTCCGTAGGTATCAGTTTTAGACAACAATTAATTCCGATTAGTTAGATAATTATAACGGAAATGTCGATAAAAGGAGTATTGAAAAAATTGTATCAATACCGAATCTTGAATAAAAGGTTTATAAATAGAAAGAGGAGGTGATGTGGCGAACGAAGCCTACGAGTTATGTTAACGAACCTATTTCATGTCTGAATTCTGCCAGCGATGTAGAAATATACTCGATGATTTACGTCATATATATATATATTATTTTTTATTATTATTAAATATAAACATCATAATTATAAAGATAAAGTAACCTGTTGGGTAGCTTATGGTTACCTGAAGCGGTTATTTATATTTATATATATATATATTTGACCTTAAATACTAATAAACGATAACCGATATTTTAATCTATATACTTTACAATAGAATTAAATTCCAATAACCAAAAGTATTCAAATGTGTAATGTATTGAACGATTTGAAGTTTTATAACTAGAGTTTTTTTTTATCACTTTGGTAATTATAAGCAGGATAATACACAAATTATATTATCCGTTTGTCGAATACATGTGATTGAACACATACACGCACACGTAAACATTTGAAAAATTTATAATTTTTCCTTCAAATAACGGTAGATATTTACAATTAAATTGTGTTTTCATCGATTAAAGTTTTGATTTATTTTTAGTTTTGTTTTAATCCTTCTTAGCTGATTTTCAATCTAATTGTTGTTTTAAATTCGATTAATGTCTATATAATATACATATATATATATATATATGGCGTGTGTGTGTGTGTAGTAGTAATAGATTTGATGACGTCATAAAAAATGATTGAAGATTATGCGCTGATTTGTAATAAGGAAATACAATTTAGACGTTTCTTACTCACCAAATAACTAATTTTCTTTTTATATATATAGTTTAACTTATTTCTCCATGATTTATTTCTTATTCCATTTACAAAGGATAAGAACGCGTGCGGTGCCGGTTCACTGAGGCGTGAAAATTCTGCACTATGCTTTACAATTAAGTTCTTTTATACGTCTTATTGTTCCCGGTAAAGATTTCGGCTAAATAATACCTTCGTGCGTGAACAGAACAGCATAAAACGAAATCACTTCAGTTTAACATACATCACTAGACAGTACAAGCTGTCAAAAATATATATTACTGTCGTTATTTACACCGCATATATATTTTGATCCATATATATATATAGATATATAAATCGATTTTATATGAAAGTATATTTATAGTATATATACCTCATATATATGTATATAATATTTGTGGCTCAATGAATAGTTGCATATAAAATTACGGAATGTATTAAGTGGGCTATGCATGACTTTTTTAGATTTTTAAAAAAATATTTTCATTTATTTTTGATTTGTCATTATTACTTATTTAAACTGGCTGTTATAAGCTTCGTTTAAACAATTATATTTCTCTATTTTATTTTGATTTGTAACGGTGTTACTCCCAAGTCCGATTAAGTCGTAATAATTAATATTAATAGAATAGTTAATGTAAAATATTAAAAATCGTAGAGATATATGGAAAAATAATATATATATATAATCATCATTTCCCCTCAACCGCTAGGTTGGTGGGCAACATGGCCTGTAGGTAAACAAATAATTTTCTGACAAGAGCAGCTTCTTTTATCTTCGTATAATTCTGTTCTTTTATTATAGCTTCCATAAATCGTGTTGTTGCTGTTCCTGTTCTTAATTTTCCATTTGCTTTAACTTCTGTCAAGTTTTTTAGCGATTTACAATGTCTGATTTGATGAGCGATCATACTATTTCTTCTGTTTTCAATCGTGTTTATTATCTCTGGTTGTTCTATTCTTTTGAATACTTCCTTATTTGTGATTTTATTCATACATGATATTCTCAGCATCCTTCGATAGCACCAAACTCCAAAAGCTTGAAGTTTTAATCTTTCTTTTTTCCGTAAAGTCCATGTTTCACAGCCGTACAGTGCGACGCTCCAGACAAAAGTTTGAATAAACAACGTCCTTATTTGTAATCAGATATTTCTCGATATAATAAGCGTTCTTTTTTTAATAAAACCGTTTTTATATTCTTTTTCTTACTTATTTTCCAATTCGTTCGTTGGACGTTATTAAACTGCCAAGATAAGAAAATTCTTTTACTTGACTTATTTGTTTTCCATCGAGGACTATGTATATATCTTTTGTGACGTCATTTGCACATATCGTTACTTTTGTTTTACCTGCATTTATTTTCATTTTACATTTTTCTATTAATAGCGCATTCAAATAATTAAGATGTTGCAATTTTTCATCTTCTTCTGAACAATATCATCGGCAAACCGTATCGTGCTGTATTGGACTCCATTTATATATATATATATATATATATATATATATATATATATATATATATATATATATATATATATATATATATATATATATATATATATATTTGGTTATAGGAATCGAAAGAAATATTGTAATGAAAATATTTTGAAGAGAAAGATCTGAAAAAAAACATCATTGTGTGAATGATTATGAGAAAAATTTCCGTCTGTTTTATTTTGGGGAGCATAAGTGGCAAACACCACACGAGTGTTTGACGAAACGAGTACAATGCCAAAATGATTTTTAAAAAAGTAATAAACAACAAAAACTAGTTAAAATCGCTAAAAATTCCTTATGAAAAAGCACAAATGTTTTCTGTTGTTAAGCCATTATCAAGTGAATGTAACAAAGTAAATTATAAAAATATATATAAATGTAAAAAATATTACTTAGATATGAATTTTTTTAAACATAAAAATTAAGTATAAACATATATACAATTTATAAAAATATAAAATGTAAAAGTATCAATTTAGATATACAATTTACAAAAATTAGCAAAGTGAAAAAACAGTAATTATCAAATAATTTATGACAATTTTAGTCCCGATTTCTCAGCTACCTCTCTTTAAGGTTATTTATTTGTTCTATGGAATCATCTATGTTCTCTGATAAAATCGCCACATCATCGGCGAATGCTATGCAGTTAACTTCGATGATATATCTTTCTTTCTACCTATTTGAATCTTTAGGCTTGTGAAGAATTAGAAGAAAAAAAAGGGATAAAATCATGTAACAAATGACATTCCTCTGGAAAG
Organism: Coronaproctus castanopsis; assembly: GCA_032883995.1. NCBI lineage: Eukaryota > Metazoa > Arthropoda > Insecta > Hemiptera > Monophlebidae > Coronaproctus > Coronaproctus castanopsis. Next base: position 5,868,089 of record CM065054.1, read on the forward strand.
AATAAAGCCTACATAGTTTTTAATAATCAAAAATCACTGACGTCCAAATTATTAGAGTGACGAAAAGACAATATGAAAGAGAACATTTGTTCAAATAGAAGAAAACTTTCAGAGAAATTTTTACTGGACCTTCAAACGGAATTTACAGAAATATTCACCACAAAGTCTGTGTTTTAAGGACAATACGGGAATGTTCATCTTAAAAGATAAAACAATATTAGCGACATATGTTAAGCAGCTATTAAACTGCGAACAGCCACTAGAACGATTTGAAACAATCAGTTCGAAACAGAATCTTAAACGTTTTGAACCACCCGAGGTGGGAGAAATTCGAGAAATAATTAACAATATGAAAATTAACCGAGCCCCGGGAGAGGATTAAATAACCGTCGAAATATGGAAGAATGCAACACGATTGCCAAGCTTCAAAATTTAATTCGAGAAATATGGAAATCAGGTGAAATAGCAAATGATTGAAAAACCTATATAATCCATCCACTCTACAAAAAAGGAGATAGAACTGATTGTAACAACTATAGAGGAATATCACTTTTACCGATGACGTATAAGATACTTCAAAAGCCCTACAAAACAGACTAGAAAACCAAATAAATGGAGAACTATCCGAATATGAAGCAGGATTTAGAAAAGAAAGATCTTGTATTGAACAAATACGGAATATCTAACGTTAATCATTAAATATAGGAAAATGAGAGCTAAGAATGTTTCCGTAATATTTGTTGATTTTTAAAAAGCATATGATTCGGTGGACAGAGAAACGCTGTTTAACACTTTAAAAGAATTTGGAGTAGATGGCAAGTTAGATGCATTGATAAAACAAACATTAAGTGATACAAAATCAAAAGTGAAATTTCGGGGAGAACTATCACATGTGTTTAAAATTGAAACAGGCGTGAAACAAGGAGACGGATTGTCTGCATTATTGTTTAACTGTGTTTTAGAAAAGATTATAAGGTAATGGCGAAAAAATTATTAAAAAGATTCTAGGAAGAAAGATAACATAGAAGTTGACGGCATAACATTCGCCGATGATTTGACGATTTTATCAGAGAACATAGATGATGCCATAGAACAAATAAATATCCTTATAGAGGTAGTTGAGAAATTGGGACTAAACATATCATTTTAAAAAATGAAATATATTATTAATGTAAAAAATGCTCCTAGGTCTATGGTCACCAAATATGGACGTGTAAACAACGTCAATATATTAAAATATTAGAAGAATTTATTCAAATAAACGCGTTAGATAAAGCAGCGAATTAATAAAGAAGGAGAAAAATGAAATTAGCATTTCAATTAATAAAAATATATATAATAAAAAAATCGACGTCCATAAAATCGAAATTCAGCCATTATAATGCAGTGATTAAACCAGAAGGACTATCTACGTTGGAATGTTTAACAATGAATGTGAGTAATGAACTGGAACAAATTTAATATAAATGAAAAGAAACTAGTACGCAAAATTCTAGGACCACCGAGATGTGATCAGGAAATGTGAAAAAAGAGGAGTAATAAGGAAATATACGGTCATGCTGAAGGTATTATAATCATAATGAAAAAAACAAGAAGCTATTATGGTCACTTAAAAAGAATGAAGATGGAACGCTTAACAAGAAGAATTTTAGAATACTTTGATAAAAACCCTAGGACGCAAATTGCCTGGTTCTGAGAAGGAAGATTTTGAGCAAATTAACAATGAAGGCATTATGAATAGGAGCAGGTTCAGAATCAAAGTTGATAATTTGCAGATATATGAAGAAAAAGTGAAAAAGAAAACCGCTATTAAATGTACAGATGAAAGGAAGCAAAAAGCAGCGAAGCAATTAAGAAATACTGAAGTGTAAAGAAGAGTAACAAACAGCCATCATGAAGATATTTTTACGTGGTCGATAGTTGGTCAATTCGAAGAAAGAAGAAGAATATGATAGTGATTGAAAAAAATTCACTATGCGAAAAAGAGAATACATGGACAGAAACAGGCAGACAGTTCGCTATAAGATTTAAAGAACATTTAAATTCGTATACGAATAATGAAGAAAAAATATTATTTAGAAACATTTTAAAGAATTAAAACACAACATCGATCATATTAAACTAGTTTGATATTGTTATACACTGTGCAATTATTTCGACTGGATGTGATATTGAGTTTTTTCTCTGTATGGATTATTCTGATATTTATTATAAAGATGTGTATAATATGGTTTTTGTCCAATACATATGTATAATTAATATACAATTATTATACTATTAGGATCTTTATATAAGAATGACCTGTCTGGACTAATAAGACGTTTGTGTCTTTTCCAGATACGTTAAGCATATACTAAGACATTCCGCCCTCTACTCGCTTCATTTTCCAGCTCCTATCACAGTTGAAGAGTGAAAATTATATACCGGTATGTACTGACATTTTTTGTCCTATTTAGTTTTTATTTTTTCTCTTTAAAAAATAATTATTATATTTTTTTTATAAAGAAGACAAGGTATTATTCAGAAGCTTCTCTTTATATAACATCGAATGATTGACAAAATTGTATATATTTATATATCACTAGAAAATTAAGAAATGATGCAATCAAATTTTTGATAAATATTAATTATGTAGGTATATATTGTATGTGAAAAATAGGGGCTATATATGCGTAGTTAAAATATTTAATTGTTTATTATTAAGAGTCTTTGTTCATGTGTGCATTTAACACACTGTGTAAAATACATAATCGTTTGGTAATAACGTGATACATCAGTATTTACAAAATTGTGCACACACACCTATTTCTAGTTATTGTTTTATTTTCCATTGGTCCGGAGTGTCATTCGTGTATTAATATGAAAAGTGAAAATTAATATAGACTGTATTATTTTCCTTGACTAAATAGAAGGCGGAACTAAGTTTATTTTAAATGTCATCGTGAAGAGTAACGATTGTACGTTAATAGGAAACAGAAGGCTGAATTGGAAATAAGCCGATTGTACATAAATAGTTCCTTGTTCTGCTGGCCCAAAACAGAGTGGATCCAGTGTTTACTAAAACGGGAATAAACTGTTGGAAAAATGGAGATAATAAAGTAAAGAGACAAAAATAATTTATCAAATTCGACGATAAATTTTGACGAAGAATTAGTTTCAAGAAGTATGGGATGGAGCATCGATTTTTGCAGGATACAATGGAAAACATAAGGTCCAGAGGACGACCACCAGCACGATGGTTCGATAGAATCCAAAAACTAACGGGAATAAATGTACAGGTGTGCAGTCAGTTATGTGAGAGAGGTTTGGTCGGATCATCCTTATCGGCAGAGTCATGATCACGACAGCCCGCTGGGTTAATCGATCAAGAAAAGAAGATTATTCGAGATTTTTATATTAAACAGTAAGTGTTTATTTTCCCTTCTGTTTAATGTAATTGTTTGCGTGTGAATTTTACATCGCTGATTTTTTGATTGTGTTACTGTTTACCGCATTTACTATTAGATTATTTTATAAATAACTGTTTTCTCATTTTATTATTATTATTATTATTATTTATAATATTGTACATCTAAATTAAGTATTTTCTTACATTTAATTTTTCCTTTTATATATATATATATATTTTTTATAAATTGTATTTATATTTAAACTTTTTTAAGTCCACTTGATAATGGCTTAATAGCCGAAAATTTGGCGACTTTAATTTACTTTTTGTAGTTTATTTTTCTTTAGCCGGCAAAGAATGGGTATTTATTTCGAAAATCCTTTACCGATCATTTAGAATAATAATATTATCAGTCTCTTCTTAATCGTACATGTGTGTGTGATATTTTTGATTAACGGATTATTTAAATATTAAATGCGTTCAAATCGATAAACTATGTACTAATCAAATAAGTGGTGTACTGGTGGAGAAACTGAGTACGTTGATAGTGGATTTAGCGATTTATTTTGCGCGTGTAAATTTCCGATGGCATCGCCATTATTAAATTCGTATTCGAAATAAAAGAATTTATTGTCGTGGCCGTATCCGAGTGGGTTTGTTAAATAAAAGAAAACCGAAATTAATAAATACAATTTTAACAATGATAAATTCTTTACTTAAGCTGTTACGTAATAGAACAGTGTTTACCATGAAAGTTTATAAACGTAATTATCAATGCTCGATCGGTCGGTCGATGTGATAATATCGCGACTTTTAACGTTTAATTAAATTTGCTCGTAAAACGTCAAAGAAAATATTTTTAAATTGGAATTATCGTTGATTAAATGGAAGTAATATACCTATTCATATATTTTTTTTATTTACATAATGTATTTATGTTTGTTACGTGAACCCGCTTGTATATGCGCAAGTAATAAAATTCGGAATAACACGTGTACGAAGATTTTTTTCTGTTACTTTCTCCATTTACCATGCTTTTCATATTGAGGTAGTTTTGAAGACAATATTCCGTTCTCAACATCAATAAGAAGATGGATTTAATCCATCGAGTATTATGTTACCCTCGTTATGCCTGGAAGCCACCTTTAATAAATTATATAAGTCATTCAAAAGAGATGCTTCGAGATCATAATACAACTAGCTATGCTAGAATTGACAGCATACGCGAAACTACTAGTCTGCCCTACATTGTTCTAAAACTGTCGACTGACTTTTTCATCGAGTGCTCACATATCGTCTACTCGATTGCCAGTTACGGATTCCAAGTAACTTAGTTTCGTCTACTCCGAATATAAACACCGAAGACTTAAACGTAATACGTTGTAGTAATCAACTATGATTAAATTATTTATTAATACTAATCCTTTTTATTAAGTAAGTACACCGGACACATATATGTCACTCACTTTAGTATTTTTACCACAGTATTAATCTATGAACTGAATACGTACACAATATATTTTAGCAGTATTCGTCGGTATGAAAACGTTAAACAAAGTTATTGTTCAGTCTGCTCTACTAACTATTACTTAAAAAAAAAAAAAAACAATTAGTTCCCCAATTCCAACAAGTGGATAGAGCAAATATATTTATGAAATAACTAGTGTGCATTGAGTTAAAAAAGAGGAGGGTGTATACATGAGCATATGCTCTTATGTTATAATACATGGTTAAACATCAGCTGTGTGTAATTGTTCCTTGCCAAGTGTACTTGAAAATAGAGTGGAAGGGGGATGAATAACGTGTGTGTGTGTGTGCAAGTGGTTGTGTTCCTTAAATTTATATACACAAGCTTAGAGAAAAATAATACGCTGTTTGTTACAAATGCACGTTTATAATAACTTATGGTACTGATTATTACATAAAAAAAATTAGAAGTATATTGAGCAGAGGTAAACCATGCAACACAGTTTTATGGCATAGTTCAGAATTATTGGTATGACGTTTGAATTTGTTTTTATTGGACTTTCTATTGCCCTTGATCATCTAGTGCGAATTTTCTTCGCATTGCCTTTTCTACAAATGTTAAGAGGGTTTCCATATTATTTTCGTTTAGGATTAGAGATTTATTGGGTTTAATTTGATAAGTATGTCTTAAGTCATTAAAGACAGGACACTTGTATATGAGATGTTCGATATTTTCTCGACCTCATCACTATAACATATATGTACATTGTGGTGCACTAGAGATTCGGAATCTATGGAGATATTCTCCAAATTTTCCATGCCAAGAATGAACCTGAGATGTGAAGAAATTAATATTTAGTTTTTTCATTCGTCCTCTGGCTTCAATGTTAGGGAAAAAAGTATTTCTCCCTGTTTCGCAAGTGTCCCATCTTTGCTGCTACATATTGATTAGTATTTGATTAATATTTTTTTCAGGATTTTATAGGAGGGCCTATCGATCAGATTTGAGGGAAGTGTTTTACTTTTTAAATAATAAATCGCCTGGCCAATAATATATAAATCTAAAGGTAGTATGTTACTAATGAGATTGGCAGTAGAGGAAGGTGCAGTCCTGTAGAGAGAGATATTTAATAAGAATTTTGTTGTTGTTTGTTTATTGTTTTAAGTATGAATTCATTTATATAAATACAGACACCATATCCATATAGTGACTGTATTAGACCTTTATATAGGATGGTTCTTTCATGATATTTTAAACCGTTGATGTTTGGTAGTAAAACTTTCTGCATAGGAAAGGTAAGTTTACGATCGATAAGTATTCCTAAATATTTTAAGGTTTTTGAGTAAATGATTATTGATCAAGAGATTATTTTCATATTACTGATTTTTTAAACAATTTTGATTATTCATCGTCACCCAAATAGTGTGTAGCTGCATTTGGAAACCGAGAAAGCTAAACCCATTTTATTTATGATTTTTTCTAGATATTGACAAATTTTTTCTACTTGTTGATAATTAAAATTTTTATTAACACGAAAGGTTGCACAAAGATCATCCGCGTATGTAATAAATTCACAGTTGCTACCGATCTTTGTGCAAAACTGTTCTAATTTATAATGTACTTTCGAGTATAATACATTCCATAAAGTGGGCCCAACGACATAGCCCTGTGGTACTCCACACGTTAATTCTTTATTATAGATGAAGTTATTTATTTTCTAGCAATACTACTACTACTACTAATATACTGAAATTATGTAAAAGTACTTATTAATATTATATATGTATACTTAATGAGCAGTTAATAGAAGAAACGAACATCATAATCTCAAAATTCAATCTAAATTCGCGCGGTGAAAGTATATGCTCCGAATGATATTAAAAGACATTAAGGAATTTGGCAAAAATAGAAAAGGATGGGAAGAAGATAATACTGTGCGACATATCCGCAGTTTAATGCCCAATGTATTACATAGACGTAAAATCAAAATTACTCATGATTTCTACACTACCTAATTACTTTCATGTACATTCTATACGTCCTATCACAGACCACTTTCATCATTTATCATCATTTATCTTCAGCCGCTAGGTTGGTGGGTAATTTATGCGACTACTTACCTATATATATTTTGTTGTATAAAGTAGCGTACAAAGCATTTATAATATGGCGCTAGCGCAGTTAAACACACATACACACGCCCGGGAGAACTGACTGTAATCGGTTTGTTGCCACGACACAATACATCCTGCGTGTTTTTGTTGTATACTATATTATTATACGGTGTGGTGGTTTGCAATTTCCAGAATACTAGGATTATTTATATATTTATTTTCTAATAGAGATATTTTGCTTCGTCGATCGTATTCGAAACCGGTACCTTCCATATAGAAATCCGTGCGTGTTCGCACATGCAATTTATATATATATATATATATATATATATATATATATATATATATATGCATATATATATATATATATATGCATATATGCATATATGCATGTGTATATAAATTATAAACAATAACAACAATTAACATAATTAAATTTAATATGTTAAAACACTATTCTCACATTTATCCATCTAGTACATCTAAATTATAATATTAATATTATTTCGTATAAGAGTTACACGTCTTTTAATTATCTTTTTTTTTTTATCATGGACTTCCACTTGGTTTACCCATTAAAAAATTGCAATATAAAAATGTAGCGCAAAAGCCTGGCGGTGTTTTAACGTATTAAATTTAATTATGTTAATTATTTTCTATTGTTTATAATTTTTTTAATTTTTTAATTTCTTTTACCATATATTGTTAGTTTTATTTCGTGATTTACCGCCTACATTCTTGTTTTTTCGTTAGTCAAGACGAAAGATAGAAAATATAGCGAAATAGAAAAATAGAAATTAACGGATATCGTTAATAAAGATAACGTTATTATTATAATTATTATTATTATGATTATTATGATTATCAAAAGTAATACTAAATAGAAACAAAACTAAGTGAATTAACGCGAATTAGTAATTCAAATATATGTAAAAATTATCGGCTAATAAAGACGTGACTGGTTTGTAGAGTTTTTCGAAGCTTGGGAAAATGTTTATAAAATGTACGCTATACATACACTATTAGTAGACGATCTTTCGTTAATAAAATACGATATATGTATATGTATAATCATCATCTGATAATTTCTCAATCTTCTTAACATTGGTGGACTGCTAATTTAAAATATCAGAATTCTCAGAATGGCGACGATTTTTTCACGTTACTATATCCTGTTTTTTTTTTTACGTCGCTTTGTATTTGTTCGATATATTTCATTGTAGACATTCCTCTTGATCGTTTCTCTTCGAAGGTGACCCCAATCATTTGTGTTAAATGTTCGTTGTGTCTAAAAATATACTTATCCATTTGTATCTTCTTTCTTTTCATTTTCTTAATAAGCTTCTAGTTTCATAGATTAATCGAAATATTTTTTGAAATTTAGTGAACAGGGAGTAAGAAATGCTAAAGAATTCGGGGCCATCTATAACGGTAGAAAAAACAGAAAAAATAATGCAAGATTTTAAACAGAAAGGTAACTGCGGCATAAAGGTGGGAGGATCAAAAATGTTGATGTTCCGATTTGCGGATAACATAGCGATCGTGGGATGTAATGAAAAAGAACTTGAAGAATCGGTAAAACAGCTAGCGATTGCAGCAAAAAAGTATATAGTATGTCAATAAATGAAGAAAAAACGGTAGTTGTAAAATGTGCTAAAAAACAAGATATAATAGATGCAAAAATTAATGGGAAAAGATTAAAACAAGTAAACTGGTACAGATACCTGGAAAGAATAATCGCTCAAGATGGAAGAAATTACAAAGAGATATCGACTGAATTAACCTAGAAAAAATGGCTTTCAATAAAACGAGATCTTTATTACCTTCGAGCAATTTAAGAGTAGAAACTAGGAGGCATTTTGTTAAACCATACGTATGGGTAACATAATGATGTATGGATCAGAAACTTGGACGATCAACCGCCAAATGTATAGAAAAATAGATGCCTTCGAAACTTAGCGCTGGTGTAGATTAGAGAAAATTAGTTGGACCGGAAAAAATTACAAAAAAAAATTTTTAGTAAAATATAAACGAATTAAGAAGATTAATTCAGAAGTTAATAGGCCATTTATATCGACATAATCCTACAACTAATTGAAGGGAAAATAAAAGGAAAACGATACAGAGGAAGGCCAAGGAGTAAATATATAGATCAAATAACAGAAGACACGAGAGCAGCAAGTTATGCAAACCTTAAAAGAAGGGTAGAACATAGACAATTTTAGTAGAACTCACTAGGATCGTGAGTCATAAAGGTTATCCACCAATCTACGGATTGATGAAAATAATAATAAATATATATATGGAATAGGCTTTAAAAATAAAATTCACGAAAGCAGTGTTCTAACGCGAAAAAAATCGGCTAATCAAAATTAAATTAAAAGTTTACTATCTAAAATTGTTGGAATGAATATTACGCATAAATTTGTAAAGATTTCATATGTAATGAGTGATCTGGACATTAATGGAACTTACTAACGATCATAATAACTTCGGCACAGCAGTCGTCGTGGTTCGTTCTGCGAAATGAGCGCGTATTATTAAATGAACTGGACGTCGTGTACGCTAGGCGAACGTTAATACAAATAATGACGGTGATCGAACGAATGAGAGTGTAGTGGTTGTTGTTATTAGGTAGTACGAATAAAATGAAGGAAATATTAGCAGAGCTTTCGTATTCTTGGATAATAATAATAATAATAATTTAAGCTTTATACAAGATTATGATTTGAAAAAGACGAGAAATCCGTTGAAGAAGATATAGAAGAATTAAAGAATACCGTGATAAAATACTACAAATAAATATGAATAGATAAAATGACGAGAATTGATAATTTTACAATATATAGCCATAACTGTGTTGAAAAAGAGATAGGTAAATTTCAAAGGGTACCAACCTACAAATATATTTAAATGTATACGGCGGCAACGTTGGACAAAAAAAAAATCGATTGGAATCTGTAGAAATGTGGCTACGTAGAAGGATATTGAAAATAGCGTGGATAACTAAGACATCAAAAATTGAAAAACTCAGAGATGATTAATGAAATCAGTCATTCGAAGAAAAATGAAAGTATTTCGGCCGTCTAGTTAGAGGAGATAGATATAAACTACTGCAACTAATTATTCGTGGGCAAGTAGATGAGAAAATAAATAGAGGAAGACGAAAAATATGCTGGTTGGATAATATCAAGAAATGGACGAACACATTGGTCGATATAAGAACTCGCGCAAGAAGCCAGAAGGAAGTTTCGATTTTGCCAACGCAGATGATCATCAACGCTTTTTGTATAGTAGACTGTGTAAGAAGTATATATATATATATATATATATTATTACGAAATGGACCCTCTTTTCTCGTGATACAACTATCCCGTTGTCGTGGACGCTAATTTATTACGAAATAGTTCTCTCTCTTAACTCGTCCTTCTCTGCCAACTTAATGCACACGAGTTTAAATCTTCTCGCGCTGACTGACAATTCAATTACAGAATTAGATGGCAGACAATCTTTTCGGAATTAGAGGGATTTCGCAATAAGGATTGAAACAATATAAAAAAATCGCGGTCGCCAGTGCCTATTAGGGCACGTTAAGAATTATGATTATTTTATTAATTAAAATTTTAACTTTTATTATTCTTATTTACTAGACTATTATCGGACTAGATATGAACGATCGAGTCCCTAACCGAAAACCTGTGTGAAGAACCAGCAGTCGGTATCACTATTTTCAAAATATGACTAATAAATAATAATTGGATTTAAACTATTCTATTTTATACAATTACACATATATAAAATTTTTTACAAATATTATTCACAATATATCTCATTTACAACACATAATTACAATTATTCACAATTTAAATACACGTATTAAAATTACTAAAAAGAATATAATGTAAAATAAAACAATTAATAGAATTGTACAACCTTGTGGTACCACAGGTGTTCACGATGGCTGGCTCCGGATGTTGTTGAAATGTCTAGTCCGACTGCCTATATCGTATGTCCGTACTAGATGATTCGTGTTTCTTCAAAATTATTATTTAAATAAATTTGCTTTAAATTTCTTTTCTTTAGTACTATTTATTGAATCATCAATATACATATACTTCTTTTACTTTAATTTCAAAATAAGAAGCAGATTTCATATTTATTTCTGATGGCTCGTGATGTACGAGTACTACGACAAGACTAGAACGAATGAACGGTCGTCAACCATCATCGACGTAAAAGGTATATCTTTTGACTAGAATAAACGAACAGCTTAACGGATAAGACAAAAGTACATGTCTCTAATGATATCGATAAGTTTTATTCACACACACATAAATATAATACGCAACTACCGGTTGCGGGTTCTACCCACCGTTATTCCCCGGTTATTCTTGCATAGCCTGGCGATCCGCATTTAATTAAATAATATTTATTATTTCCCAGGTTATTGCTTTCATCATTGTATTTATTGTGCCTTTATGTTAAAACTTATCAGTTTTGACGATCTAAAACTATCCTGATGGAAATACCTCGGTTATTGACCGATATTATATTACGTTAATGATTGTAAAACTTTATTTTTATTTTTATTTTTATTTTAATTTTATTTTTAATTTTCCATCAGTACCCCCATAGTCTTAGATCGCCATAATATATATATATATATATATATATATATATATATATATATATATATATATATATATATATATATATATATGTATATACACCTACACCATTAAGAATGCAATACATACTAGACAAATTTTTCTTAAAAATCAAAGAACAAAGATATCCTATATAATTATGAAACAAATTAAAACATTGAATAATCAAATGTGAACAATAAATACTGGATATGTAGAAACATTCCTCCTTTCGTAATTACTCTCAGTTAAAGATAATATTCAGTACAACAGTTCGATGAAATAATTAACGAAAAATACGCAAATTTCGAAATAATCTATACATACGGTCCTATAGAGAAGTCAGTAGGACGGTATACCTCAGTTTTTTATTACATAAATAAAGGCGTATGGAAAGTTTAAAATTTAGAATACGCCGGATCTTCATATTCAGTATAACTATACGCAATAATGATGGCGTTAAACTACTTTAAAAAATAACCACAGAAACCAAAATATGCAGTAAGTAAACTACAAACCATTAATTAAAAAAATGTTAGCAACATAGAAATGAAAATTAGAAAATTGGTAAATATAAATGGCGTGGATTCCACGACACGTTGGACTTTATGGAAACAAAACAGTTGAGATGTCCTTACTAGAAGTGAACAGAATAATAGTAGGCGGGTAAAACTAAACTTGGAAGATTATGTTTTGTCAAGGATCGGTTATATAAACAATGGGAACAAATATATACAGTAGAAACGCAACAGAAATGGAAAACCTATGTATATTAGTAAAACATACTGTCGATAGAAATACATGGTATGTGGAAAAGAATATAGAGAGGGACTACATAAAAACGATATACAGATTACGTTTTGAACATCATCGAACACAATATCACCTATGGCGTTTAGAAATTATCGATAGCTCGACTTGCGATTATTGTAACCTAGAAGGGCAGATAGAACACATTATATGGTAGTATTTCAAATTCGAACCAGAAAGAATATTATTTTTGGAAAAATTATTGCCGACATTAAGATCTCTATCCTCGAGTATTATTCAAATAGTCAGAAATCCATTATCTCTAGGGTGTATGTACTTGTATTATTTTATAAAGAACGGTAATATATATTTAAAACTAGGTTAAACAAAGGTGAAAATCGGTCCACAAAAAAATATACACATATATATATATATATATATATATATATATATATATATATATATATATATATATATATAATATATATGTATATATGTATACATTAAGCTGAACGGGAATATCATATTCAATACTTTATAATAATAAAAAAAATTAAGAAACGTAATAGTTATACTGTATAAATTGAAACAACGTTTAACCTGATCGTACGTTAAGAATAATTTATAGGGCAGTGTGGTACTACAGCCCCGAAATATGACAATTTGCAACGGGGTCGGTCAGATAAGAGTAAGCTAGGGGAGAAAAGTAGATGCAATTAATACTGAAAAAAAATAAAACGTGAAAAATATACAAAGAGAAATATTCCATAGAAGACAAACACGTATTTCCCAAGATATTGGTTTTTATTGAAAACTGTCAACATGTAGTAAAAAAAAAAACGATATATAGTTAGAGAGAGAGAGAGAGAATGGAAAACATTATTATAGTAAGAAGATAGAAAATGAAAATGTACGAGTTGAAAAATAAAATGAAACGAATAAATTACTATGTCGGCAAAATGATAAAGCTTACTCGGTCTTAATGGAAAAGTAAAAGATGTTTAATAAATAAAAATATAAACAATAAAAAGGAATTAAAACCACTAAACTTTTTTTAAAAAACAAAAATCGCAAAGCTTTTTGGTCGTTATACCATTATCAAGTGAACAAAAAAGTGTAATATATAAATATATACAATATACAAGAAATATAAAATGTAAAAACCACTAATTTAAATATAACAGAGTGAAAAAAAAAGTATTTTTATAAAATAATCTGTCAGCGAATGTGATAAACATCGTAATTTACAATCAGCCATCAGCAATATATATATATGTATTATATATATATGTATTATATATATATATATATATATATATATATATATATATATATATAATTTATATATAAACATAACACAATAGCGCATAAATATAAAAACAAATAACATATTTTTACGTTATATATAATTTATATATTTTTATATTTTATTTTTATGTTCACTTGATAATGGCTTTAAAAGTTTCGTGATTTATTTTATTTAAAAAAAAAAAATGAGTTTAACGGTTTTAACACATTTTTTACTGTTTATTTGTTAAAATCACTACATTCTTTATATATATATATATATATATATATATATATATATATATATAAAGAAAAATAGAGTAACTGATAAAATATAAAACAGCGACGATGAATTATTACTCGACCATAATTTTTGAATGAAATTTTACTTAAAAATAGTCTTCCAGATTTCGTGGACGTGTTTTGTAAACGCGGCTCTTAAGGTATGCCCACTATGAAAAAAAATCGCCTAACTTTGAATTCTTTTCGAACCTGATCGATTCGCGCCGAAAATAACGTTCCACGTAAAACGCGCGCTCCTTCTCGTTATAGCATCAAGTATCTGAAGAATTTGTTGGTCAGTGGACGTAAAGTTCGAATTAAATTAACTACCATTTCAGTTTCTGGCGCTAATAAACAAACGACTGCGGTCGATATTTGCGATGTCGATTTAAAGTATTAGAAAAACATGTTAGTAATCATAATAATTTCGCCGGTAAATTAATTTGGGTCGACGTATCCCCGCTCGACAGATTTATAAACTTGGATAATCATTATCGACGTCAAATTCAATGGCCGAAATTTTAAGAGAATAATCGACTGTTATGTGTGTGTATATAAATTATCGATAAATTATACAATTCATTACGGCATCATGGATGGAAGGTTTGCGATTAGCTTTTTAAAGTTCGGATGTTATCATAATTCCTTACATTTGTTTTCGAGAATCGTTTACCCCCTCCTACCAGATTTTTTCTGGATACTATTTAAAGTTCACGGATTTTATCATACCTTCTCACGTTTGCTTCCTAGGAACGTGCGTCCTACTAAACCCTCTGTGACCAGTAATTTCGTCTGTATTGCGTAAAATGTTAAGATGATACTTTTCAGGGATGTACATGTCCGTAGTATTTCAATTAACTTTTCTGGATTATACGGAGTATTCGATATCTTGTTCCGTACGTCGTTAATCAGTTATGAGATATTTTCAGTATCCTACGATAAACGTATTTTATTTCGGTCGCTTTAATATTCTACTCCGGTGTTTACGTATTACAATAACATCGACCAGATGTAACGCAGTACCACACACACGCGTTTTGCAACATTTAAATTCTTACGAATCTTCACATTTTTTTGTATTAAGAAAAGTTTTTCTCGCCTGTACCGATTAAATCAGTTTCTTCGTGAAACCGCGTCACGGGGTACTGAAATTTTGAAATTTGTTCAAGCGCTTTTATGGAGTCCCATTGTAGGTAACATACTTTCCAGCGCTGTAATAAATAGCTTAGATGAAATTGTGTCGCTTTGTCGGTCTCTTCTTTTTAGCGAGAATTTTATCTGTTTTATTTACGAATTTTACTTGAATCTTTGCTGAGTTGTACATGTATTTACAATGTTTATGCGTTCTTGATCCATATCACATTTTTTTAGTGTCTTCAAAACTGTCCAGATTTCTACAATGTTAAATACATTTTGATAGTCGACTATGCCAAATGTACTGTTCGAGATTGTATTCTCTACACTTCGATATTACAGATTTCACCGTATGTACATGATCAAAACCGATTGGAATCCTGTTGTTTTTGTTCACTCTGTTTCATTATTCGGATGGTGATTGTGCGTGTAAATAATTTATATATGTGCGGCGGTAAGTTGATCGATCTGTAGTTATCTAACTTATCGATATCATCTTTTCTTGTATATAAGTACAACGTCAGCTTCATTCCACGATTGCGGTATCGAATTTCCGTTCATACACTTGTCAAATAAATCTCTTAACTAGTCTACAACCATTCCATTTGTTTGCTTTAACATTTCTGCTACCATGACATCCGGTTCATTACCTCAGTTGTTTTTATCTACTTTTAGCGTTGCAGTAATTTTCAGTGTCATTATTTCTGAAAGCTTACCTTGCTATTCTTCAATTTTTATTCGATCTGCCTACAAGGGTAAAATTCTCGTTTTGTATAAATTTGTGTAAAATTTTTCTACTTCCGCAACTATTTCCTTTCTATTGGTTAACGTTTTCGTACCTGTTATATAGCTTTATACCTATCGACAGCACATTCATGATCGTTTTGTGCCGTTTGTTGCGTTCGATCATCTGCTTTATTAATCGAGTGTTATATTGTTTTCTTTACACCTCACCCGCTTCCTTATTAATTTATAGTTATATATGTAAATATAAATACAAAATACATACACACTATATATATATATATATATATATATATATATATATACGTACATACATACATACATATATACCATTAATCATTGAATCAATTTGATTCCTTATCTCCATTCGACCCTGTTCCGTGTTGTTGTTTTTATTCATTTATGTCGTTTCATTATTTCGACGTGTAACTCGTCATCCTCTGTATTTGGTATCTCTTGTTTTTCTTTCTATGATTTTGTTAACATTTCGTCATTACTGATTATGTGCCCAACATTACAGCTCTTCGTTTCTTGATAGCATTCAACGAACTATGAGTTTCCACTACTCTTTTGGGAACATCTTCGTTTTTAGCCTTTTCAATCCACTTTCGAATTTTAACATTTTCCGCCGGAACCACATTTCCGCGTCTTCGAGTTTTTTTTTTCATTATTCAGGCTTCTACTACTTGCGGCATTCCAGTATTTTCTGGGTTACGAAACAATTGTTCCGTGCTGACTCTATTAAATAATTTTTACATATCTAAAACAGCTAATACCGTTCGTTTATTACATTCTAATTGTTTATCTATTATCACTTGTATCCTTTTTAATTTCCAAAACCAAATTGGTCGAAATCCAAGTTTTCCTCAATCCTATTTGGTATGCGATTTAACACTATTTGTGCTAGTATTTTCGAAGTATGTGATAGTAGTTTGATAATTATATAATTATGTGTTTATATATATATAGTAAAAATAATAAATAAAAACGTTCCATTTTTATTGGGCTTCAATTATATCGTGTATGTTATGTTTATTTTTCCGAGAAATAAGGGAATAGGTCGGTATTAATATAGGGTGACCCACAGAAGACGTACGGTTTTGTTTTTCAAATAGCGTGGATGGTAACGCTGCTAAAACGCAAAAACACGTGCTCCACGTTTAGTGTACGCGCGAGAGATTCTTTTTTTGTTCAGTTTCAGTTATCACGACATCCTATAACGAAAAGGAGGGTCCGTTTTGCGTGGAACGTTATTTTCGGCGTGAATAGATCACGATGAGAGTTTAGAAAAGAATTTAAAGTTACGCGATTTTTTTTGTGGCGATACTTTAAGAGCCGCGTTTACGAAACACGTATATCTGGAAGACTTGAAGACTCGGATTTCTGAGGAAATTTCAAAAATTCAGCGACCTCTGCTCGAAAAAATCTTCGAAAATTTTGTAAAAGCCAAATGAATGTATTTGAACGATATTACGTTCCACAAATGATTGTTAAGCTAATCTCTCTCGTTTCCCTATTATTAAATAAAACTTCATTCAAAAATTTCTCGAATAGTTTTTGAGTTATTCGAAAAACAACAATTGGGTTACTTATTCTATATTATCATCATAATAGATAACGAATATTTTTGAGCGTTATATCTTGACGCGTTTTTATCTCGCATTAATTGAGATGAAAGAATTCTGTAAATTGCATTTGTAAATTTTAATACCGACTTCCAAGTATAAATTTTAGCGGAGATAATGGTCATTATTTCGTAGTCATCGTGAAGTGAGAAGAAAGAACAAGAACGACGTTCCTACGATAATTAAATATGGAAGGAGCTAAAAAAAAATGAAATTAGTCGGACTAGTGAAAATGAATGACCCACATTCGAAAAATCGTCACGCGCGTTGGTGTAAAATCGGAGGATACGGTAAACTTGTTAAAAAAAAAAAACGAACGTGGGAATGAACGAAGCCGATTCACCGTATATTAGATTGGCGCAGTTGTAAAATTAAGACACGATTATAAACCAAGAAAATAATTGTATCGTATTATACAGTTAAAATTGAAGAGTCTAGAACGAATGGAGTAATCGATAAATTAAAGAGGATTAAAAAATGGATAAAACAAAATAAAGAGACAAAACTTATAACAATACAAAAATTCTGTCAGGTATAATGTCTTTTACACAGAACAAAAAGACTCAATTCTTGTACGGACATCGTTTGTTAAAAAATAGATACTCAAAAGATGTAACATTAGATGAAAGAGGTTGCATCGTAAGAATACCACTCAAGATCGACCGACGGTGATGGACTATATGTGATAATGTCGTCTCAACTGAACAGATGAAAGGGACACTACTTTTTTGATGATAGGTAAACAAAATTATGAAGACTTACATAATAGCTTTTACGTATTCACACACACACACACACATATATATATATACATATATATATATATATATATATATATATATATATATATATATATATATAATATTAAGTCTTAAATCAAATGTTAGTGGAGGACGTCGCCTAATGAACCTCATAAATCCGACGATTGACAGAAGGTCGAGGAATCCAATGGAGATGATTTGGCATTGCACCTTTCCGACTTCTTTACTTTTTCTATCATTAAAACTGCTCGTCCCTAATGATCTTCGAACTTAGATCGGGCATTCATATATAATAGATAGAAGTATTCGTATGTTCCTGCTTAGATAATAATTTAAGAATTGTATTTGTATTACCGCTATGATATGTATTGATGCTTTTGAAACGTGGCGCTGACGATGCATGCTAAAAATTTCGTGAGTTGATCAAATTCCAAATGATGAAGTTTTTAATTGTGTACAACAAGAAAGTTCATTCTTAAAACGATTTAAAAAACAAGAATGAAACGGATAGGGCACGTATTAAAGAGATGATAGTCTATTGAAAGATATTAAAGAAGGAAGAATATCCATGTGCAGGCCAGGAAGGAAGACCAAGACAGACACTGATTGGCACAATCAAGAAAGAAGCGAACATCAAGAGCTACATTAAACTGAAAAGCTAACAACAGAACGGAAAAAATGAAGGATTTGGATGATAGGGATGAACCAGTCCAATTCTGTTACAAATAACAAATCATCGTGTCAAATTTGATGACGATATTAATCGACCAAACCCTTAAGTATCAACACCTGGCTAATGCTACCGTTCAAATTCAGTCAGATTTATGCTGCAGGGTGATTAAAAATTGGACTACTCGAATCCGTTCCACCGTGAAAAGTCCCTGTGGACATTTAAATGATGTTATATTTCGTACATAGTGAAATACACGGGACTTTTAAATAATAATAAAAAAAAAACGGATTTTTGTTAATACTTTCATATATATTATTTGTTTTATTCTATTTCACCATTGACTCGACCCGCCCTTATTGACTAATCATATATCTACTGCAGGATATAGGCTTCTTCCTTGTGTTTTGATGCATTTAAACCAATCCTCATCTATCTTTTTAATTTTCTATTTTATTCTTTGTGGGTATCAAATTAATTTGGCCGTCCATCTGTTATCATGTCATCTGATAACGCGCCCTGTCACCTTCGTTTGGTTTTAAAACTTCTCGGGCGGCGTATTTTATTTTAGTTCTGCTTATTTCTGTTATCTTTATTTAATTTTACAAAGTTTCCGTAGCATTTTAATTTTTCTTTACGTTTTATTAATTATTTCTAAATTGTCTTTAGTGGTGCTCCGTGTTTCTGTGGATTGCTGGAATGATGGGTTGATCAAATTAACTTTTTAAACTCGTAGGTATTCTCTTTAATTTATCACCAACAGTCCGTGTCATTAGTATACTTCTTTTCATTTTATTTTCCATATCGATATTTGTTATCGAGCTATGGTCCAGGTATATAAATGCATCCACTGTTTCAATTGTTACATTACTTGCTTTTATTTCGTTAGTTTTCTTATCTTACTTATAGTACGTAACTTTGGTTCTTTTTTTTTCGCATTTATTCAATATTAAAACGGGTAAGGAAATCTGGAAGCGTTCTAAATGTGTACATATCAGACGGACGCGCAGAAATTCCTTTTCAGTATTCCTTGTATCGGTCGGCTCCCATTTCAGCTGTTTGTGACATTTGTGTCTCGCCCACTGGATCTATATATCATGGGCAGAGCAGTCACAAGTTAACTTTGTATACTAGGTGACTTGAAGTTATTAACAGCTATTAAATTATTGAATAATAATGTGCTACAAACTTTTCGTGATACAATTCCAATAAACCTATTTAAAAAGTATATTTCTTTAATATTGTTGACAAAGTGGCAGAGGAGATAGGATGCTGACGTCACAGGAAGGAAAACATCAATTCTTCCCTAATATTACTAACAGAATGAAAATGAAAAACTTAAATATTAACTTCTACAGCTCTCGGGTATTATCTGGCATTGGCAAGTTTGCAGCTTCACAGATAAACTAGTCTTAAAGTAGAAAACATGTAGTCCGTTCATTTGAACATCGCTAATCAATTAGCATTCCTCAAGTTCTCTGAAAGTGTAATGTGACATAAATTTAACATCATAAACTAATTCTTATCTCTAATAAATGGAAAAAAAGGGGGGGAGCAAATTAATTCAACTGTGAAACCAGTATCTAAATAAACTAATCAATTTTCTACAACTGCATTTATCACATGTTTAGAAAATTAAGTATGTAAATAAATTATTTTGTTTTTTCGCCGTGGAACTATTGTATAAGCAATCACTGGTGGTTTTTGGGATTATGTTATTGTCATCCTGACTACCAGTTTTAACTTATAAAAGTACACTTGTAGATGAGTTTATACACAAACAAATAGGCATTATAAAATATATATCTTTGCACACTTTTTATTCTGTTATTCTTTACTTCTAATGTACCTGTAACACAAGACTCTGCACCTTTTTATTTAAAAAATATCCCACCCGTTTGTCGAGATTGGAGAACAAAAAAATAATAATAATACGATAAAATATAAGATAGTCATGCGGAACGAAAGAACGAAGGTGTCGTTAACCTTTATATAAGAACGCGAGATAAAATACGTACGTGCACAATCTGTAACGGCGGCGAGTGCGAACGCTGGGCAACGCAACACGTTGAATGAATTGCAGTTGACGTGTTTAAAAAATTGTACATAAATCTGGACCCCGTAAAATTGTCGAAAAGTAATGTTAAAATCGAAATCTTCGATAAAATTTATAATAGATTTGTATATTTTAAAAATTCGTACGGTTATTAGTACTTAACACGAGACCAACAAAAACTTTACATACGTCCGATCAAAAAGTCACGACATAGTAATAATAATCCTATAATAATTATTATTATAATGATAATGATAATAATAATTAAAAGATCTATATAAAATTTCTTCCGTTATACATTAGTTTTTAAAGCATTATTAATTTAGACTCTGAACACCGAGATATAAAAACAATAAGTTTAATACTAAATATACGCGTATTAGTTGAAATAAGATAGTTCCTACATTTAATAAACTCAATAAACTGGGAGACGAACACGAATACATACATATATTTATTTTTATTTTTTTATTTTTTATTAGGCTTCCATACAGTTTACCCATATCTATATATTATTAAAATGAATACAAAGGGGCTATTTGTAATGTAGGCAGACTGAAAAGAACTGCAGCGATGCGTACGATTAAATAATGATACCAGAATCTGAAATATAGTAATATAGGCCCATGTATATGTGGATATTTCGAAGAGCTAAGAGAAATGCAATATTCATAGGAAACCGAACATTAAGACCGCGAAGAGCTTGATAAAAAG
This sequence comes from Coronaproctus castanopsis, assembly GCA_032883995.1. NCBI lineage: Eukaryota > Metazoa > Arthropoda > Insecta > Hemiptera > Monophlebidae > Coronaproctus > Coronaproctus castanopsis. The sequence goes on from CM065054.1 coordinate 5,889,728, forward strand.
CAACACGAAATTTTTTTTTTTTTTTTTTTTAAATAAATGGGCACAGGACTTTTCACCCAGATTGGTATAAAATTATTAAAATGAATATGTTAAACACTAATATTAGTTGATGCAATATAATTATAAATAGCTAAATATACATGAATGCGATTAATAGTAAGTAAGTAAGACATATTTATTGGCAATGGTACTTTGAGAGATATAATTTGATTATATAATAAAGATTGTTGAGAGCTGTAGTAAGAACATTCAAAAAATACATGATCTGCATCTGCTATTTTGTTGTCATCGGAAGGATGAGGGCAAAAAGGAGAATTTATAAGATTGCATCGGTATAGGGACGATGGAAGACGATTTTTTCCAAATCGTAATCTACATAAAGCAGTAATGAAACATCGAAGTATGTTACTATAATGGGAACATTCGAGGATAACATGATCCACACCGGCAACTAAGTGGATATCTGTAGGATGCGAGCAATTAGGAGAATTAACAAGGTTCAACTTGTGCAGCGGAGCAGGAAGACGACTATTGCCGAGTCTCAGTTGACAAATGGTAGTAATAAAACCTCGCAATTTGATCGTTTCAATTTTAATATTGCCGAACCATGGATTAGTAGGTATTTCGGATTGAATGGATTTATAATGGCTTGCTGAGACCATAGATGTTTCCATTTTATGCGAAAAAATTTAATTTACGCTAGGAGATCTGTAGGAGGATTATAAAACAATAATGTTCCTAATGTAACCGTTGAGGTGACGAAATAATGTTCATCTAGATTATTGCCTAATCATTTACAAAATTTCTAATTACGTGTGCCACGTTCGGAGTGACGGTTAAATTTGTTTGGATGCCCTGGCCATAGCGGTATCCATGGAGTAATTGTTAAGTAGACGCCGTCGGTAGAGTGTATAATAAATCTAAATCCATGAAATAGTTTCCAAAAAACTAGCCAACGTACTACGGAATCCAGATTATATAAAATATATAATTAATCCTTTTCTTATAAATACGCGATAAATTGAACGATACACTAACGGATGTAGTATACGATAACTTGGTTCTCCATACATTCACAATATATACCTATACATATGTGTGTTTGACGTGTTCGCGGCGAATGAGGTGACTAGTAACACGGGAGAAAACTGATATTATTACTCGTAAAGTAGCCCTCGAAGTGGACGATTTTTTAGATGTCGATTAGTATTCTGGTTTAAGAGTTAGTGAGAGAAAGTTTAAAGCGCCAGTTTTATACTCGATATAATATGAATTAATAAGCGGGAAATTATCGAAAACCGGTATGCATAAGCGGGTGTTGACGGCTATCTTTCTTCTCGTACGTGAATGTTTTGAGAAACGTGCTCCGTGTAAGTATAATAATTTAAATCGAATATTTGACGGGTCGCTACTTCGAACGGATAAAATTTAAAATAATAAACCGAGATATATTATTTGTCCGAATTTTAAATGAAAGTAAAAAAAAAAAAAAAAAGTAGTAATTTAGTTAATACTCAGAGTTTATAGCAGTGGTAATAGAGTTGTGTGTAATATTTAACGTTGCAACGACGGTAATTAAAATAAAACCTGCTACTATTAGATGATACAAAAAACTGGATGATTATTCAGATGATTTTCATCCGATACTAGATACTATTTGTTTTCTTCTGTTTCTTTGTACAGTGTTGTCTGTTTTATAAAACGTGTATTAACCTATGATGTTTCCTGTTGTGTATATTCTTAGTTTGTTTTTTTTTTCCCTTTTTTTTTTTTTTTATCTTTCATTATTAAAATTTTTATTTCAGATATTTTTTATGCCTCTAATAATTGTTTTTACTAAGTTTTTAAAATTATGTAGTGTAAATATACTAAATATGAAACGAATTTCGAAGTATTTTTGTACACCTTCTTGTCATATGTTAATTAAAAACTTTTTAAAATTTATTTTTTATATATCGGTTAATACAGCGAAATTAATTTGAATGATTTTATTTTTAATTCGTAATCCACTTTGCGACTTAATGACTCATTTGAATCAAATCATTCAAATAGGTACATATTTAATAACTGCCGAAAACTGGTGTATACAACTAGCTTCGTGAGAATTTTGACACAATTCTAAATCTAAATAAAAAAAAGTGACAATAACAACATACAGAGTAACCTTAAAGAAAAAAAAAAACGGAAGTACGTATTGTTTCAGATGAATTACATTCGATATTCGTTAGTTATTTGTTTATGATTATTCATTATCTGTTTATAATCATCGGATACCGATTACAGATAGTTTTTTTTTTGTTTTTTTTTTTGAAAAAAACCGAATAATTGGGTTATTTTCCATTCGGTTATCCGTTGTTCTCCATACAATTTTACATCAACCCTTCATCCCGATGAAATCGCATAACGGTAAAAGGGTAAGAATTTTTATTTTAACCGCGTAGATATTCAAATGGTAACTTTAGCATCCCTGAGGAACGTAGGCCCGTTTGTAGAGTTAAACAGCTCTACGATTGAATTCGCTTATATTGTTAGAACAATCGAATTAACATGCGTGTGTCCGTAAACGTTTCAGTACATTTATGTATTCAATACATATATATATGAATACATTATCATTAAAACGTTTAGATCGAATTATACTTAGTAACCGCCTTTTATGGCTTTGAAATAACTATAAAATATAGTTTGGACGATTATCGATTGCTTTTAACTTGTTAATATACTTGTAGCGCGCTTATGGAGGCACGTAAGAAACCTCAATGTGGTGTCCATGGTAACGACGACTTATGTTTACACATTTCGTCGGCTAATTCTTATAACACAGGGAAAGGAACCCAAAATTATGAACGATAACTTTGGAAACGGCGCTTATCAGGGCCATCTATGACGGTGATTTCGATTAATATCGAAGACCTAACCAGTATAAAGGAAATGATTTTATCACAACTTTGCTCAACCACTACATGCGATGTATTATGCATAAAAGAAACGCATAAAGGAATAAAAGGAAATCGATCGAAAATTCATGGTATATAGATAGCAGCAGAAATACCACACGATAAGTATGGAAGCGCTATTTTTGATAAACCAGGAACTAACCTTCTGTCGATAGACGGTAAAAATCTCGATATGGAAGAAATTACGATAGAGAACTGTCTTCTTTAAACATACCGTGTCCGGTAACGAATTATACGCCAAAATAATTTGGCATAAACACTACGTTATTTAATCGATCGTCTATAGAAATATTGTTTTGCTAAAAGAATGCATTCTTCTCGAAGCATTTGATGTTTTGCACTATTACCCATATATATATATATATATAATGTTTGCACATGCTCCAATAAATCAAAAAAATCGAACAAATAAAAAAGAAGCAGATATTTTTTGGGAAAAATTGGAAGAAGTCCTTATAAACATCCCCAAGAAACACACAACTCTATTACTGGGAGATTTTAATGCGCAGCTAGGCAGAGAAAAGAAGTATAGAAATATTGTTGGAAGATATCCAGCACATTTAAGGACTAACAAAAATGAAGAAAGACTAATAGATCTGTGTAAAACTGCCAACGTGATTATGAAATCCACAGCTTTTAAACACCTGCTGAGGAAACAGAAAACATGGACGTCTCCATATTCAAAATTAGGCGAATTTCAAATAGACCATGTGGCGGTGTCAAAACACAAAGGAGATGCAAAATTTAAAAGTTGTAAGAAATGGACATCTGGATTCAGATCATTACCTTTCTAAAATTAAAATTAAATTTCAACCTAGGAATACAAGGAAAGAAATTAAAACAGAAATGAACAAGTATGATACAATGAAGTTAAAAAAAGGATCTGAATTTAAGGACAAATTGGAGACTAGAAATCCGGAAAATTGGGAACAATTAAAAGAGGTATTGGTTCAAATCGCTAAGGAAACACTTAGCTTAACAAAAGTAAGAAAACATTCGTGGTGGAACTATGAATGTGAAGAGGCCGTTATAAAAAGACAACATGCATGGAAAAAGTGGAATGCAGATAAAAGCGAAAATAATAAGAGATATTTCATAGAAACGAGGAAAGAGGTAGGGAAGATTATCAGAAATGTGAAAAGAAAATATCACAGTGATCGGCTATGTAAAATCGAACAAGATTTCCAGAAGAATAACACAAGAGATTTCTATAAAACATTCAAACAAAGTTTAAATAAATTTATATACCCGTGTCTTATGTTTAAAGACGAAAATCAAAAGATGGCATTTAGTAACAAAGAAAATTGTAAAATATTGGTAGAATATTTTGAAACGCTACTGAACTGCGAAAGCCCAACACTGACCTTCACTTTTAAAGAAGGGGATAGGAATCACGATTCTATGCCTCCAGATAAGGGAGAAATTATTAACATAATTAAATCTTTGAAGAATAATAAGGCTCCAAGGGAGGATACAATAATAGCAGAGTTATGGAAAAATTCGAATAATAAATGCCAAGATAAATTGGTTGAAATAATCAAAAATATTTGGGAGACAGAAATAATTCCCCGGGACTGGACAACAGCATTGATACATCCATTACATAAGAAAGGAATACAGACAGATGTGAATAATTACAGAGTATATCGCTGTTACCAGTTACCTATAAAATACAATCTAAGGCAATACAAACTAGAGCAGAAGAGTAGCTAGATACACAAATTGGTGAATATCAGTGTGGATTCAGAAAACATAGATCATGCGTTGAACAGATTTTCAACCTCAAGTCATTAATGTTGTATTTGAAGAAAAGATCCAAAAAATATGTAATAATGTTTATTGATTTTAAAAAAGTTTATGATTCAATAGATAGAACAGTATTGTTTAATGTCCTCAAAGAATTTGGTCTAGATGAAAAAACCACAAGTTTAATAAGAAAAACGTTAACAAACACATACGCTAAACTGAAATTTAGAGGTGAAATATCCAGACAGTTCGAAATAAAAACGGGAGTTAGACAGGGGAATGGACTGTCACCGTCACTCTTTAACTGCACACTTGAAAAAGTTATAAGAGTATTGAGAAAAGCTATGAGTGATGAAAAAATCACTGGGAATATTAGATACAAGAAGGACAATTTACTAATAGACTGTTTAGCTTTTGCAGATGATCCGGCAATAATAGCAGAATCTACAGAGACAGCAAAGCGTCATTAAAAGAACAAGCGGATAAAGCTGGTGTACAAATTTCCTTCGAAAAAACCAAATTTATAACAAATATTACAGCCGCTCCTGATAAAATAAAAACTAAGTTTGGTCAAGTGTTAAGAGTTAATAAATTCAAATATCTGGGAGAATTAATCGAGCAGAATGCATCAGAAAGAGAAGCAATCAAATACAGGATCGATCGAATTTTATTTAACAAAAGAAATATATAATAAGAAATGTTTATCGAGAAATGCTAAACTGCGACATTACACAGCGGTGATCAGACCAGGGCGTTATATGCAGCGGAGAGCCTAAAAATGAACCAAAAAAGATTAAATGAACAGCTTGAAATCGCAGAAAGAAAAATCGTAAGAAGAATAGTAGGACCAGTGATGAAAAATATATAAAACGAAGTAATCGAGAAATATATCAACATGTGGAAAAAATTACTACAGCGATCCGGAAAAGAAGAATACGATTTTATGGACATATGCAAAGGATGGAGGACAGTAGGCTCACCGGAAGATTATTTAAGTACATGCGAAAACTAAAAATGAACGATACATGGTATACAGAGACTAAAAACGACATGGCGGAACTGAATATTATGCCTGAAGATGTAGAACAGCGAGTTATATTAAAGAAGAAACTATTTAATTGTAAAGAATTCGCGGAAAAGCAAGGAAGAAGAACTGGCACTTTGTGGACCGAAGAACGAAAAAAAAGACACAGTGAAAGGATGAAAGCAGTATGGAAAAAAAGGAAGAAAAATGGCAGTACCAGTTGATAACGTAGTCCATTAGTGGCTCATTCGAAATAATAATAAATATATTATGTTAGGCAAAATTACAATTTTATATTTCTATCTCTTTAAAAAGATTAGTCGTAAGGGTATGGTACTCATCAGCAGATTGCGATTTGGACATCATTTGTTGCCTGACCGTCTTTTCCGTATGCAGCTTAGAGAAAGTCCCTTCTGTCCCCTCCATTCTGAACAGGCAGTCTGCAGCGTTTTTGAATGCTCTGCTGTAGCACCGTTGCGTTCGGAGCTTTACCTTATCTTGTTACGTTCTTCGAGTATTACACCTCCGTATAATGTATCGTCCCTTTTACATCTGGATAATCTACAATTGTTCCCCCATATAGCGACGTTTTTAGAGAAGTCAACAGATGTAGATAGCCCCCACAGTATCACGTTGGGTAAGCTGTAAAGGCACCCCCATTTAAAAAAAAAAAACAGCAAATACTTCGGGTGTTATATTGAAGAACTTATTTTAAATATATAAACATAAATAATGTTACAAAGTAGCAACGTCTATTACTTTTTAAACATCAAAACTAAATGATAAAAGGTTAAATTAACAAACGAAAACTAGGAGATAAGAATGCAGTGGTCGATGAAGAAATATTACAATAAAATATTGCACTGGAATAAGAAACAAAAGAAAGAGCCTTGTGTTAAATTTAATATCAGCCATGACCGTGTAATAACAAATACGCTGTTTGAACATAATGGAAGATCATAATGGTTAAGAAAAGATACCGAAACTAAGCCATGCAGGAATTATGCGGGAGGTGATATCGAATCTAATATTATAAGGGTAATTTTGATGAGTAAATTACAATTAAAAATGATAACAATAAATAAGCCGAATAAAAAATGGAATGCTAATATAATAAGATTGAATAAAATAATGTGGGAAATATTTGACGAGGAAACAATGTACTCCGTAAGCCTAAATCGATAGGATAACGAATAATTGAGAATGATAAAGAAAAAAAAACCAGAAAAGCATATAGATAAAGAGAGCATATATAAACTATCGTTAAGAGAGGAAATGCTAGAAATGATGAGATTGCAAATAATAGAGACCAGTAGAACAAAATGTGTGAAATGCTATAAATAGTGAAACGGAAAAAGGCAAAAGGGAGAGGTGCTTGAAATTCTCGAAACATTTCCATACTATGTAGTGATTAATCTCCTTAGTATTTCGTAAGCAGATTTCGAACGAGCATGGGAATTTGTTGAAAGTACAGCATCTCTGGAGCAAATATTAACCACACGATAGCAAATCGAAAAACATCGAAGAGTCTCAATGTATCATTGATTATTAAAAAGTTTTCCACTGTTTTCTTTAGGGGAAAAAAAAACTGCGACCTGGCCAGATTGAAATACGAATTTCAACAACCGGTATATAAAATCGACTGTATGAATGTAATACGAGCGTGGAGCATATCGAAGATTATACGTAGTTAGAAGAATTTAGACTTGACGGGGTAAAAGATTGCTTTACTTTTCCACATTTATACGGAGTATATATTATGGAACAAGTGATACGCGGATGGTTGTAGCATTAATGTATTAATCGGTGGAATTAATATACAGAACGTCCGTTTTGCCGATAGCTTAATTAACGGTATAAGGGTATCCGATCAGAGATCTTCGTACACCATGCTGTCCCGAATACGAGTATATTTATAAATAGATGCGCATGTACGTGTGTGTGTGTGTGCGATTAAAACTTATTAATAAAGTGAATTATGGTATGCTGATGTTATAAAAATGAATTAATTTCAGTTACGATCGTCTGCTTTCACGGAAGGTATAAATGTAATAAAATGGAAATATTAACAAAAAGAAACGAGAAGAAAATGACGGGTCGCGACGGTGGGAAATTTAAATTAACGTATTTCTTTTTAGTCTTTTTTTTTTCTAGCAGTATTAGTGTAGTAGTAGTATTAGTGATAGTAAGAGTAAAAGTAGTCGATTAGAGAAGCTTCTATATGAATATATTACAGAGCAACTAGGAGACTTAATGTTTAAAAATGAATATTGCCTTATTATCGTCGTTTGTAGCAGGACGTAGCACGCGTTTAATTGAGGTCAGTACGTTACGAATCGTTGAGCTTTTCGTTATATTCGTTTTTAGTTATATATACCTATCTCTCTTTTTCCCATTCTTTTATATATATTTTTTTGGGGTCTCTCTTTGTTACTTCCTTTACTTTTTTCGTCTGCTTCCACCTAATTTTTAATGAACCCTTTTTTTTATGTGTTAGATTTCCCGGGGTTATTAATTTTATATATATATATATATATGTATTTATGTATGTATATGTAACACAAAAAGGTTACTTAAATGGAATTGTAGGTGGTATATTCAAATCTTGCGGAAAATAGTTTTATATTACCAGGGAATATTCCTACTCATTCGTAAAATTGCTCAGTTCCTTTTGTAAAATAGTCTAATGACAGACTAGGCGGATGAACCGTAGTTGAACCATAAATTATTTACACAAATACACACTAACATACATACATACGTATATGAATATATATATGTAATTGCTTATATATAATATAATGGCATTAACTGTGGGTAGATGTGTGTAGGTAGGTAAAATTATAGTGATGCTTGACGAATGAAAAAAAAATCATTTGAAGGTTTAAATGTCACTTTTAAACTTTAATAATTTCTATATATGTGTCGATAAAAATATAGTTTTCTATCCGTGAAAGTGATTATTCTATTGATTATCAATTAAAAAGCGTCGGCGTGAAGTGAAATTATTATACTAGGTTACTGAATGAAATTTTATATATATATATATATATATATATATATATATATATATATATATATATATACACTAGCATGTCCCGCCTCGGCTTCACCAAAAATTAGAATGTGACCAATTTTTGAAATTGGATTTAAATATTAACCTTCTTTAGTAAACAAATAATTTATACCGCTGCCCCCGACTCTTTCCGCGAAAAGTTAAATGTGAGTTGAAGAATCTTTTTTTTTGTTTTTATTTTATTTTTTATTTATGTATATGGAAAAACCCGGGAACGTCGAAAACTTAGAGGTATTAATTTAAATAATCAGCGAGATACGAGCAAGAGGAAATAATTTTTAAATTCAAAAATCCATGAACAATCTAAATTTATAATTGGAAATTAGACTCTTTAAAATGTTAGTATATTGTCGGCGTTATTACGCGGACGGATGACGTACGAAATTAAGAAGCGTTAAACGTATTGAGTAAAGAAATGATAAAATAAACACCAGAATATTTCGGCCGTATAATACACCATCCTAGAGGATACAATACACTCCATCTTCTGATGCGAGGAATGATTTTTGGGTGTAAAAAAATAATCGAGTAGGTTAAGACTAACATTAAGATCTCGCGTGTGAAAACAGTCTTATCGAACGAACTCGTAAATCGAACACGTTATTGATGCTTAAACAGATCTTAAACGCAACTTAATTGTATTCTTCCGGTTTTCCACAATTTTATTCCAAGCTTGTCCGACTACAATCCTGTCCGCTGCTTCCTTTTCAATAGCTCTCATCACTGTTGTAGTCTGATCTTTAAAACGTTTTCTATTTATTTCTTTTTGTAACAAGTTCTTCCTATAATATCACGTTCGGAAAATTCTATACATCATTATGTAGATCGTTTTGCTCTATAGGCACGCAATTTGTGCACTTTTTTTATTAGAAATCAAGTCTTCTTCTTCTGGGGTCGGAATTCCCCGAAGAAATGTCGTGATCATTACATTACAGCCTCTTCAATTTCTTCCCGCCACTCTGTCCGACTTTGCAGCCATCCGTCTGCAGTCTGTAATTGATTTCCTTAAAATGTTTCTGATGGTGTCTGTCCATCTGATGTTTACCCTGTCGCGTGGACAAGACCCCTGCATTTTTCACCAATTATTTATCGCAGCATCGAATGTTTACTGCGCATGATATGACCGAAAAAACGCAACGTCCTTAAGGAAATATCACTAGACAGCCTAAACGTCCAATTTATGCAGAATAGAGACATTCGTTGGCTTTGCTGTCCAGGATATTCGTAGCATACGTCGCCACACCCAAATTTCGAAGCTATTAATTAAATTGTAAAAATCGCTAGATAGAAATATACCTAATCTGTGTCTTCTCATCATCCGTGTATCCGGACGTGCGTATGGCACGTTAGTGTGAAGAAGGAGAAATATACCAAAACGTTTTGATAAGATTGTTGCTATTAATTTTCAACATATATTTCGAAACCATTTCGTACACGAACAACGATGTCATTAATGTAGAAAGTAGTAAGCGTCTTTGATCATAACAGTACAATTGAACTGGCTATAATTATTAAATTACAACATTATTACGTAACATAAATGAGAATAAAATGAAACGAACTCGCATAATTTTAAGTGGAAAAAAATGGTAGAAATAACAGTGATTAGAAACAAAATTTGACTGGACGCGAGCCGAGAATAGAATTTTTTTGATAGTTAGGATATAAAGTGAGAACATTCAACATATATCGGCATCGACTAAAATACAATTATCGGAAGTATAGGAGCAGAAGTGAAGGGGGATATACTGTTTTGCGATGATTTAATATCTGTAAAAGAATGGAATCATGAATAAAGAGTTCCTTATAACGGATAGAATATACAAGCGAGAGTAACCGCGATGCATAACATTGCTGAAAATTCCTAGTTATACCGGAATGATCCATGAAAACTCTACGTATATCCCGGAGGTATATTCTTCTTCTTTTCGTATAAGGTTTGACTTAAATTTTACCACACCGGTGTTCAGCTAAAATTTTAGCTTTGTCATTAACTTATCCTGTATAGTGAATTTTGTTGGGTTCATGTTACATATATGTGCTGCAACGTCGGTTCGCTTTCCACACTGACACTTCTGTTCTTTCGCCAGTCCCCATTTCGTTATTTCTACAGCCGTACGAGCATAGCCTGCGGGTGTTCGATTTATTGTGCGCCCCATATTGGCCATATCTCTTTGTGTTCTTATGCTAGTGTTTTGTATTCTTATGCTAGTATTTCCTCAGGCGGTCTCAGGGGATTTGGTGGAATTTCTTTATTTCACTGCACTATACGATTTTTTCAGGTTTCAATTTTAATTCGTTGGTGGTTTTCATAAAGCTGGATCATGATTTCAGTCTGTATGCTACTTCCGGTTTGGTCATACATTGGATGTCTCGTGTCATGGCATTGAACAGTCCTTTCTTTGTCCGCTATTATACGACGTCTAATATTTGGTGGCGCTATCCCATTTAGTAAATAATGGTTTCCTACATGTTGTTGGTTTTAAACATTCTGTTACTAAGCGACACAATTCGTTCAAGACGACGTCTACTTGTTTTGCATGCGCAGATCTAGCCCAAGCTGGACAATTATGTTTCAGTCGCTGTGAAACATATAATACCAAAGCTCTGTTGTTCTCGTAACCATAGCATTCGCACCCCATTTTGAGGTTATAAGTTTTTTCAAAATTCCATTACGTGTACTGACTTTTTGTTTAGTATTTTTTGCAGTGTTTTTTATAGTTGAGTGATCTATCCAACGTTACGCTCAAGCATTTTATACTGTCATTATGTTCAAGATCTACATCCCGCCATTTAATTTTTAATTTTGTTTTTGCCATTAAATTTTTTAAGCGAAAGGCACAACTTGAGTTTTATTCGGGCTCGGTATATGATTGTTCTGTATTTGCCTAACCTTTATAAATTGTGTTTAGTTTTTTTTTTCTACTTCACTGAAATTATCGCTCTGTGGGAGGCAAGATAAGAGCTTTCACGTGGGTGGTTTCCATGGAAACGGTGATAATACGGTAATATACCCAAATAATCAAGAATTCCGAAGAATTTTTACGATGAATACACTGGCAAATCCGACCAACCCAGGTTCGTATAAAAAAAAGGAGGTATATTAAAATTAGACGATTGTAAGGTTGAAAGACAGTTAAATAATGATATTTGAGGAAAATCGAGCGGAATGAAACATACTTGAGCAATTTGTGTATAGCGATAGTTAGGGCCGTAAATATTGAAGAAATTGATGGAAAACAGAAATGTAAACGACTTTCGTAACAAAAGCAAGTCTATCGTATTTCGATTGGTCTGTGTGTAGAATAAAGTGTTGGGCTAGTTGTCATTTAAACAACGTATTAAACTTTGTTTGGTACTGTGTAATATCGTTAAGGAAATCTGAAGTAATTCTAAATTAATAGGTACGAGTCAGCATTCTGCGGGAATAAATTTGTTGTTGTATGTAAATAATGTGACCGAAATAACTATAATGTATAAACCTCGTTAAAACCCATAACAATAAATAACAAAAAACCTCAACTATATATATGAGGAATCGTCGAAAAATGAAACGAAAAAATATATTTCCTCCCCCCCCCGAATGTACGATTAATTTCATAAGGCCTATCACTTAGCGTGTGAGTGGAAATGATTTGTGGAAACTCATATCCAGCGATATGAGTTTGATCTGGTGTTCTATTTGACATAATGCATGCTTATAATAGGTTAGTTAGCTTATTGCGCTTTCGAAGTGATCCAGCAATGCAAATGCAACGGCCAGGGGTGCTGTAGCTTTCGATCGTACAGTTCTTTAACATTTTTGATCTTCTCATGGATAACATTTATATGGACGTCTGTATGTAATGTATGATTGCTGATGTATCACGGAGCGTTTGTAATTTCCCTCTAGATTTTGTTTTGACAACGTTGATTACTGGGCTTAGTACATTCCCAGACTTGATATCCGTAGGGTCCAAATTGATTTGAAGTATCTGTTTAAATGTAAATTATTATATTTTCGTCAGTCTTTCGAGCTCCAATAATTCGGCATTTTGACTCGCGAGAAAATATATGAATCGTTCGAAATAATATCAACCAAGTAAGGAAGGTCAATAGAAGTCTGGAGTTCAAATAGCAACTGTTACGATGTTATCTATACGACACGTAGAAAGATATGCTGTTCGATTTACGTTTAAAGTAGGACGATATAAACATCGGTGTATGTGAGAAAATTTCCTACAGATATGATGTAATTTGCGATTACACCTTAGTTCTACTAATCTTTTATTAACGCCGTTCAATTACTACACTAAGACTAAATTGTCTATCGAAATTGTACGATTGCTAAAAGTATTGAAATTTTGCTTTTATCGTTTAAATATTTTATTAATATTCAGTATTTTCTTCCATAGGGTGAAAAATGGGTAGAGATAAAAATACGGAAAGTACTGTGGAATATAAATGGTATACATTCTCCTGTCACATATACTTCCAGAATCAGTTTTTAGAATTATGTACGCATCATCTGGCTATCTAAAGGACAAGCAAAAAAAACAGGTACGTGGTTATACATATATATATATATGTGTGTGTGTGCACGCGCATATTTCGGCGCTCGGTAGATTCGAAGAAAACCCTTTTTATAGTCTGTCCTTCTGTTAAATTCTATAGAAACAACCATACCCTTGTTGATCATATTTAATTATATTATCCCGAGAATTTTGTACCTTAAAGTTTAGTGTTAGGCCCCACACTATACTTGTTGTATACAGTCGACTTTCCCTCCACTAATGGTGTACAGGTAGTTGACGACACAGCATTTCTATCATCACATGTAAATCCTAAAATAGCAACAAAAATTTGCAGAAAGCTTTTGACAAATCATAAGTAAGATTTAACAAATGGAATATCAGAATCAATGATAATAAATCGGTAAATATCAATTTTACAGACAGAAAAGTAGCACCTCTACCTGTTAGAATTAGTAGCTTAGACCTGCCTGTACGAACAACTGTCAAGTACTTAGGTCTGTATTTAGACAGCTGCCTAACATGAAACCATACTGGTTAAAAAAAGAGAATTAGATATCCGTGCCAAGAAAATGTACTGACTCCTAAGGAGAAACAGTGTATCAGCAACAGACAATAAATTTTTAATATACGCAGCTATTTTAACACTAATCTGGACATACGGAATGCAGCTTTAGGGTTGTGCTCAACAAACCTAAAAATGATACAAACATTGCAGAACAAAATACTCAGGCTCATAACCAAAACATCTTGGTCTGCAACAAGTCAAACGTTATATGAAGAATAGAGTATGTAGCTTGTAATTCAAAAATATTCTAGAACACATATAGCAAGGCTTGAGAGCCACCCAAACGCACTTGCTAGGGATCTCTTGGACACTTCCAAGGAAATGCGGAGATTGAAGCGTTGGAAACCACTAGACCTTACATAGGTTGGGTTTGTCGGATGTATATCGCAGGGTGCGCCTGCCCTCGTGTTGTATTATGGATCCGAAACATGGACAGTAGATGCGATCTTGGACAACCGTATACAAGCGTTTGAACTTTATATATACCGTGGCATGTTACTTATCTCACGGATAGAAAAAATCACTAATAAGGAGGTGCTCCATAGACTGGACAAGCAACCAGAAGTATCGATCAACGTGAAGGAAAGAAAACGGAAATATTTAGGACATTTGATGCGCGGACCTAAATACAAAAAGGATTGTGATGAGAACGCTGGTCGATTAGGACAAATTGTTATTTAGAATTTCGGAAGACAAGACGATTTAAAATTTCCCACTCGCACGTTACGCATTATATCGTCCTATATCAAATGTACTTTATGCTTATTTATAGCATATATATATACATATATATTGAGTGTGTTTGGTACATTATGTATTGGCGCGCGTGTACTTTTTTATCATCATTTATAAGCGTATTTTTGTGTTGTATGTCAGTGTATTTAAGGTATGTACTTTCTGTCGTTCATTTAGTTGCTTCATTAATACTGATACTGATTTTATCTCTCTCTTTATGCTATACATAATTCTGCTGGAAATATTCTTAAGAGAATTACTACGTGAATTTTTATTTATTCATCGGTATACATTTGAATGTTTGTTACTTTTACGAATTGGCATATTTCGGTGGTGTTTTGATTATGCAAGGTGGATATACTTCATGGACTGTTTTACTACTTTTCCGTTTTTTATATGTAATAGGTTAGAGTTTTCAAGTTTCTTACTTAAACTCGTCTATTCTTATTTATTGAAGTTCTTATTTATGCGATCATTTATCGCTAAATTTTCAAACGGTTACTATAATGTGACTTAAAGTGTACTATCAAAAAAAAAGGGGGGGTTTAAATACAAAGTTAAAAGCTTCATTTAGGAATGTGTAGAAGTAACTTTGATATTGTAGGATTCACTGAAACTAATTGGAAGTGTTTACAACAATGAATTTTTAAATCAAGGTTATATCGCTTAAAGTTTGGTATGAGGGGCGGTGGAGTTTTGTTAGCGATTAAGGGCACATAGTTTGCAGAGGAAATAGCGTTTCCAAGTTTTGTGAATATAGATTCAGTTTGGATTAAGGTCAGAAATGTTAGTCTGCATGTACAAACACTTATCGGTTGTATTTATGTTTCTCACGGGACATCTTGCTTTTGTTACAGCGGATTTTTTATGAATGTCATAATTTATTACCGAATATGAAAAATACATATTACGATTATGGGTGATATCAACTTATCCATCTCTGGTACTCCGCTTGATTTTCTTAATAAGAATATTAATTCGCTTTCAAATTTCATTGAAATTAATAATCCGAGTTTGGTAAATAATGTCCTTAATTCGCAGAGAAAAACTTTAGATTTGATCATTACTACTTCCGTTTCGAGTGTTGATGTAAAGAGTTCGCTCGATCCGCTTCTTCGTGAGGATAAGTATCATCCTGCTCTGGATATCACTGTTCGCTGTAGTTCTTTATATAGAGTGGATTTTAGTACAAGCGTGGCACCTTACAACTTTATCAAAGCAAACCCTTTAACATTAAAACAAAAAAATTTTCTGATTGTTTGGGGACAACTTTATAATATCATAAATATGGATAACGCAACTACTTATTTTTATAGTTTAATATACAAAATGAATTTCAGAACCATCTTACAAAGAAATCATCTAGAAAGTCTACATATCCGCCTTGGTTTACCCCAGAAATTGTTCGTAAACTAAAACTGAAAACTAAATTTAGGAAATCCTATCGTAGAATCCGCAAGAAAACTGGTTATTTTAAATTTAGTAAACTACGGGCTGAAGTTAAAAAGCTAATAAGGAATTCTAAAGACTGAGGCTGGTATTCAAAAAACACTAACAATTTTTGGGCTTTTGTTAAATATAGACGTAATGACCGGCTACACCCTTAGTAAAATATGGAAACATAGATCATTGTTCTAGTAAGAATATTTCAGATGCTTTTGCGGAGTATTTTTAATCTGTACATGTGACTGACAGCTTTATGACACCACTTCAAACCTCTGCAATTACAGATGGAAGACACTTAAATCTTATTCCAATCGCCGTAAATGATTATAGAAAATCTATTAAGACTCTGAAACCTAAGTGGAGTTTTGGCCCTGGTGGAGTACCGGTAATATTGTTTAAACTATGTTCGGTAAAGTTTGAAAAGCCACTTATCTACTGGTTTAATCTTATTATTGAAATAGGAAAATAGCCTCTGTTGTTAAAAACAGTTAAGGTTGTTCCAATTTTCAAGTCTGGAGATCGTTGTGCAGCTGAAAACTATCGTTCTATCTTCCTACTATGTGTACTCAGCAAAATATTTGAGTCTATTTTATATGATATATTATATAATTTTTTTTGCCTAGAGTTGTTCCCGAACAGCATGGTTTCTTAAGGTCTAGATTTACTACAACTAATCTTGTTACATATACAAAATTAATTACAGACTGGTTGAAGCAGCCAGTCTATTTTATATGATATATTATATAATTTTTTTTTGCCTAGAGTTGTTCCCGAACAGCATGGTTTCTTAAGGTCTAGATTTACTACAACTAATCTTGTTACATATACAAAATTAATTACAGACTGGTTGAAGCAGCCTCTTCAAGTTGATTGTATTTATACGGACTTTAGTATGGCTTTTGACAAAGTTAGCCATATAATGCGCGAATGGCAAAATACAATCTTTTGTTCACTCACGTCACAAAAACTTCATATACATACACACTTGAAAACCCCATTTATAAAGTCGCAATATTTTTATGCAAATGAGTATATAAATACAAGAAAACTAACTCATTATTGGACAAAAACATGTACAAACTATAAATAAGTCTAATTATATAAAAACAGCGCAAGTTCGAGGAGTTCTTTAAATTCATATAAAAAGTAATGGTGCAACCTACATGATACGTAACGGAAAGATATACATACATATATTATCGTATAATAAATAAGTTACGATCGCAATTGAAATATAACAATGCTGACCATACAAGAAGAGAAATGTTCAAGCGTACGTTTGATACTAGTTATTAGAAATGAATAATGTAATAATAGATGGGCAGAATTTCAATAATGCAAGATAAGACACAATCGTGAATGGTGAATAAATGTTATTAACAATTTCCTACGATAATTCGTTAAATCGATTCTTAAATTGCTCTATGTGGTAGGGTGTGATATTCGACCGGGCCAACGTACAAAGCTTGTCTTCTTATTCGTGATTTATTTATACATGAAATTTAACGTCTGATCTTTTCTTACTGTTGTCGAATGTGATTTTAAATTTACAAGCGTTGTTCAGCACATAAGCAACCGTAATCGGTACAACTGAAAAACAGTAACTGGCATTTGCTTTTCGACAAATATTCTCAGTATCGCACGTTGAAGAACTTTTATAAATTCAATATGGTATTTAGCCATATCACCCCAATGGAGTATCCCATATAATAACAATAATAATAATTATAATAATATCAGCGTCGGGTAATGGAGATAATTCCGATAGTCCTTCTAATATCTTGAATTTATTGAAACTTCTCCCGAGTGTTGGGCGTTAAAATTAGATTGTGAGTAAGTGAAGTGTTGTCGCGGACTGTTTATTAAATTTAAAAATTATATTACAAAATTAACTTATAATTACGTTATAACCGATCGACATATAATTGTACTGTGATTACGAAGATGTTACGTTCGTTTCAATATTATCCTCTTCCTCGTAAATTTAACCGTATAAACACTAGCGTCTTAGCATTAATAAATATATCATTTTTCTTTTATAGACGTTTTATTAGTTAACTGTTCTGTCATTAGCAATAGAAAGCCCAAACATTGATAATAATAATAATAATTATTATTATTATTATTATCCTAATTAAGCGGCGTAGTCGGAAAAATAATACAAACTTTGAATACTTTTTAGTTAGATAGTCTAGATTGAAATTTCTCTGTTTAATAATAATAATTCGTGAGATAATAAATCCTATTCTATAATTAAATACATACTTCTAAAAAAATACGAGAAATAAAAAAACTTCACTCCGGATCCGTAAAATTTTCCAAATCTCGAAATTACATTTCAAACGTTCAGGACTCAAATTGTATCTTGCGTACTTTATTAAATGAAATGAAATAATAATCCGTAGAAAATAAGAAAAACGATAATCGTACGAGACGAGCCGTACTGTCCGGCTGGAAAATCGTCCAAATACTCGAGCGCATTGTGGCTGTTGGACGTAAATGACGACTCGTATGACGATTAAGACGTAGAAAACTCCCGGACCACTTAATCTTCTAAGACTATGTTTACCATCCGATGTGTGTGTGTGTGTACCAATCGGTGCTATTCCCTTCATGTTATGCTCTACTCTTAAATAGCGCTAAATTATCTTATTAGTCAGCTTATAGTAAATATTAATGATGTCATTATTGCGTTCAAATCGATATGCCCGGATGATCGTACGATGCAATGGTGTCTTTCTATGGAATCTATATTGGTAATACTAGTACTGCCCGACAATTGTATTCCATAAATCCAAATCGGTTTAACAATGGCCATATACAAAATTCTTTTATTACATTCAATAGATAACGTTGAATTCTTTCCTATTAGCCAATAAATGCTTCTCATTTTTGCTTTTATTTCCAAACATTTCTGCCGGACATGGTGCTTCCAATTAAATTTTTGTTCACCTCCTATAGGTTCATCTTTTATTTAGTGCGCTTTTAGCTCGTCAAATTGTTCGACGCCCTTGATAGTTATCGGGGGTGGTTTGTATATTTTATCAATAATTTTTGTATTTACATTGTCACTGTTAGCAATTGCTTTTTTGTTTACCTCATTTTATTTACTCTGGATATTATATGGAAAATGTCGACTGAATACCTTTTCTCTCTCTCTCTCTCTCTCTCTCTATATATATATATATATATATATATATATATATATATATATAATGTATCTTGCATTTTTTTCTTTTAATAATGATTAATAGTAATAATTAACGTTCACCTTTACTTATGACTATTTATCTGTATTTTAATTTATACATATATGGTTGTGTATATATGTGGTTATTAATGTTATGGATATTATTATTTATTACTATATTATTATTATTGTTATTATTACTATTATTATTATTATTATTGTTTGTTAATTATTTGATCTGATTTAATATATGTTTACTGTCATGTATGTTTCAACTGTTTAGAGCTTATTTTTAATTATAATAATAGGAAATACTTTATTTTCATTGTAATCTACAATTACTTTGTTTAATTTCACATGATATATTTAATGTAAAAATTAGTACATTATCTCTTTTATTACAAGTTGGCACGCTGAATTTGTACACCTGTATGTATATTACATATAGACTTAGTTTTAGTAAGAAAAGGTATAATTTACATTTCAAATATTTGTTGTCTATTCTTATATTATGGTGCTACTGATTAATTTAGCTCGCTACTCGTGTGCACGATGTGCATTTGCGAGCATTATGTATTTAAATGTTCATTTTTGTAACTTTATTTTCCTGAAATATATTTTGATTATTATTATTATTGTAGTTGAAGCTAATTTTGTTGTTGTTTTTAATCTTTACATTAGGCCCTTCTGAGCAAATATTTCTCCCAGTCGTTTCCAAATTATATTTATGATGGTCCATTCTATGCAGGGTTCTTCTGTTTCCCAAGAATTTCTTGTTATCGTCGTCCCAACGTGTATACGATAATCATTCCATCAATTTTTTCGTTCAATCTTTGCATCTAATAAGATGTCCTCCCCAATTCTATTTTAAAGCGCGCATTTATGCTACGTCATCTCCGTTTTCACTCATTTTTTTTCTTTAATAGTCTTTAATTTAATTGTATCTACTTTCTCGATGTTCCGCATTGACGTTTCTAAATTATTTCGTCGGATTCTCAGGATCGTTAGCGACCATTTTTGCGACGCGTAAGTCAAACTTGGAAGCAAGCACCTATTGAAAACTATGCTTTTAAGATTGAGCGGAATGTTATTTTTAAAAGCTGATTGCATCGTCCAGTACTTGTTCGATGTCATCGTTACTCGCCGGTGCATATCGGTTACGGATTTGTTCTTAAATGAAATTAATTGTTCTAATATGCGAGTTTAATTACTTTTTCTATCTTATATAGCGAGAGAACGAGGCAGATGTGGATAAATCCCGTTTTAATAAGTTAATCAATAATTCTACTAATCGATTTAAACTGAAACGACCTTTATTAAAACTATTAAACGATTGTATTAAAATTATAAACGTTCCGTATATTTCTGTTTTTTACGTTTGTCTGTAAATCGTTTGAATATATTTCATTTAAAACCTAACCTAACCTAACCTAATTTAACCAGAGTGAAAGATGCATGGAGAATACTTAACCCGAATACGCTTCCAAGTAGTTTTACCTGTCGGATGGGCTAAAAATACATTCGATTCGCTACGAATTACATGTCATAAAAATCGTTAAATTTCCTCATAAAATTCTATTTCTAAATTTTAAATTCTATTTTGCCTCGATATACGCTATAAAGTTTGTTTCGCCACTTTTCTATATCGAATCGAATCTGAATTCACTAAGTCTATTGTAACAACTGTATAGTATATATATATATTGTATATCTATATATATATATATATATATATATATATATATTTATTAACTTATATATGCTTACATATATTTATATCTGACCGAACTCATCTCTCCCCGTTTTCAAATATTATAAACGGCGCGATTATTTTATGACTGTCATATACGCCGAATTAACTCGTATGACAGCTGAAACTCTATATTTTATTCATTTTTTAATGATATATATATATATATATATATATATATATATTATATATATATATATATATATATATATATAATAAATAAACAATAAAATTAAAACCACTAAATTTTTATATATGAAAATAATACAAAGCTTTTCGACCATTAAGCCATTATCAACTGGACATAAAAAAGAATATATATAAAAAAGTTATTAAAAAAGAACACGTTATAAAAAATGTAAAAGGAATTAAACTAAAAATAAAATTAAATGTAAGGCAAATTTTATATAGATGAACAAACAGAAAATAGCGAAAGTGAAAAAACAGATAGATTTGATTATAAACCTAGTTTATAAATCACTGTTTGTTAATTTTGACATTTTTTATGATATAATACATCTAAACTATATATTTCCTTACATTCGATTTGATTTTTTTTTGTTTTATTTTTTATAAATTGTATATTTTTATTTTCTGTATATTTTATTTTTATATATTCACTAGATAATGGTTTAATAGCCAAAATGGTTCTTCGTATTTTTATACATAAAAATTTCATGATTTCAACTACTTTTTTTTGTTGTTTATTTATTTTTTAAAAATCATTACATTCCACAATGTACAAATAATATATATATATATAAGTATACGTATACATAAATGTTAATTAAAGCTCTTGATCGGTAGAATGAACATAGATCGCTTTCCGCTATACAATTTATTCTGCCACATTTATTCCAACTGGCGGTTTTCAAACAGCAAAATGCCTCTGCTGGCTTCGGTTATACCTAGGTTGGATGAATTTCAGGTACAGACTATGCGAGTTCATATACCCATCCAATTTATGTTACCGTATTCATACAATTTTGCCAATAAAATAACATTTTTCTTTCCAGAGAACTACGTCCATTGCCCCCCCACTGATCCGGGCTACATTTAATAATATTATCGCTGAAAATTTTCCTACGCATATCCTTGTTTATACAGATGGATCGAAGTCAGCTCAGGGAACTGGTGCAGCAGTTTATATCCCATCTCTTAATATTAGCAGGGCATATAAATTATCTGATCTCTGTTCCGCATTTACAGCTGAGTGTGTGGCAGTATTTCTTTCTTTGTCGTCCTTAATTGATGCGAATCGTCCAGGTAATTATCTCGTTGTTACCGACTTATTTTAAAGGCTATTGAAAGCAAAGGGAAGGTGTCAGATTCATTAATTTCAGCCATCTTGTTGAAACTTAATCAGCTGGAAAACTTGAGGATATTTGTGTCATTCTTGTGGGTACCGGGACATCGAGGAGTCCCCGACAATGAAATGGTAGATGCAATAGCTAAAAGGCGTTCTTCTAATGGTGTTTTATTCTCTTCAATTTCATCGCGTGATGTCATTCATTTTAATACAGTCTGATCATAAAAAACTCTGGGAACAGACATATATGGAGTGCATACAGCGGTCGCCTCTTACTACGTACTATCAGCTGCAGCCGTCTCTCCCTAGGTTCCCATGGTTCTACGTTTTCAAAAACATTAAGCGGAGAGGAATTGTGCTTATCAGCAGATTGCGGTTTGGGCATTGCTTGTTGCCGGACCGTCTGTTCATTATGCAGCTTAGAGAAAATCCGTATTGTCCTCTACATGCTGGTCGTGTAGTCTGCAACCCTGATCACGTGTTCTTCGAATGTCCTTCATTAACAGCATTACGCTCTGAACTGTATCTCAAATTACTGTACGCATCTCGTGATGGTCCTCCTTATAACGTAATGTCCCTTCTGCATATTGAGAATCTAGGTTTGTTCCCGGACATAGCGACTTTTCTCGAGAAGTTGTCCGAGTTCATAAAAATATGAGTTAGTGATTATTACGGCACCACGTTGGGTAAGCTGTAAAGGCATCCCCATAAAAAAAAAAAATGTTAAAAATCCTTAGATTTTAGTTGGGTGCAGCTCGTGTAATCGACGTTAGTTGTAATTATTTTAAACGAATTCGAATTTCATAATTTACGGAAATGCTAAAGAATCGAAATGCGTGTTATAGAGATTAAATAATAATAATAATAATAATTAACTTCGAAAAGTCTACGAATTAGAAATCTAAATTGGTAACTTTAATATTTAGATAAAAACGAGTAATGAATCTTTGATTACCTTCTTTAGTAGAATCGGTGATATCGGTTGTTATATCTTGCAAATAATCATTGAGACCGGATTGTCTGGCTTTGTCTTCTAGTTGATCATTTATACTGCCGAAGAAATTACCGAATATTTGATATACAGCTTTACCGACGGCGTTCGTGATTAGACCATTATTATTATTATTATTATTATTCTTGCTATTATTAATATTATTATTATCACTATTAGCGAGCGTTTGTTGTCCGATTTTAAACGTTGCCGCCTTTGAAAAAGTTTCCCTCCAAAATTTGAATAGGTGAAGTATTTTCTGATTGAAACAAGTTAATGCGTAACCCGATTTGAAACACTGTAAAACGCCGTTCAATAATTCGGTGGACGATGTTGTCGTCGTAGAGCTTACATTATTGTCGAAAATCGCATTGCCGCTATTATCGGTCACCATAAATTTATTTCCCTTATCCATATCGATAATATCATTATCGTCGGCTAGTTTGGTAGGGATAGTCGTACTAATAGTTGCGGTGGTAGTGGTAGTAGTAGTAATCGAATGGTTATTATTACGGACGTGATAATCGTCGTCGACTAATGTCGAATTTCTTATTCGTCCTTGGTATCTTATTTGGCCGTTATCGCCGTCTTGATCGATATTATTATCGGAAATTTCATCTAACTTATCGTTATTGTTATCGTCGGTCGATGACTTTTTACGTTTATTATCGTTATCAATGACGAAATTACCTGCTTTAAAAATTCTGGATTTTCTCGGTACGCTTTCGATATCCACTTTAGAATAATCGACGTAATTGTTGTTATTACTATTTCGTAGATCACTAGTAGTAGCTGCTTTAGTAGAGTATATCGAAACTACAGCATCCTGATTGGAACTCCTACCTGCGTTAGTTAGATTTTGTCTGAAATTTTGATAATATTTCGTTCGCCGTTGACTTTCCCAATATCGACTGATATTATTATTATTATTATTATTATTGTTATTATCAATAATCGATTGTTTACCTCCGGCTGAAGCTGCTTTCGCTAGAAATGACGGTAAAACGTCAGCGTAACTGATAACGATAATCGTCGATAACACGACGATTATTAGCGGCGACGCGATCGGAATTATTTGCATTTTGATCGATAAACGATATGAAAAGAGAGTTAACGCGAAAACATAAAAGTCTCAAATTAAATTTAAAACGTACGTTAATTTTATATATATATATATTGTATATTATAAGAAAATAAACGAACTTTTAATTTATCGAAATTAATAATAATAAAATAAAAAAGGTTATTAAAAAAAATATGTTGTATTAAAACAGATTTTCCTATATATATATATAATATATATATATATATATATATATATATATATATATATATATATATATATATATAATATATATAGATGTATAAATTAGTTTAAGTTTTATTTAATAATTAATTATTTATTTTTCGATAATCGCCGAAGTTCGAGATTTCGTGTTCGATTACGAAAAGAAACGCGTTTATTTTATTCGCGAAGTCGACGACTGATCTACTCGCATAAATTTGTAACTGTGAATTCTACCAGATTCGCAGTCTGTCCAATTCAATCTTGGTCTTGCTGAGTTTTATTGTTATTATTACGGTTATGCTTATTATTTTTATAATTGC
Organism: Coronaproctus castanopsis; assembly: GCA_032883995.1. Lineage (NCBI taxonomy): Eukaryota > Metazoa > Arthropoda > Insecta > Hemiptera > Monophlebidae > Coronaproctus > Coronaproctus castanopsis. The sequence goes on from CM065054.1 coordinate 5,914,639, forward strand.
GAGTATTATTATTACTATTATTGTATGTGTCTCATCTTTTCCGGCGCTCTCCTATATAGTGCTACTAATATATCCGAGATATCTTGAAATACCTGTTTACCGGAAGATTATATATATATATATAAATCCAATAAATTCAGTTCGTTGTTCTGGCCTTACGACAACAGTAGTAATAATAATAATAATGAGAAAAAAGCTGCTTAAAATCTCGTTCTTTAGCGGATGAACTTAACCCGTATAATATATGTACATACGCGCGCACACACACACACATATATATATATATGTATATGAATTATATGTATGAATTAATTTTAACCACCATCTTCTTTAGCATCAGATAATATATGCTGGTCCACTTTCAACTTTCTTTTTAATTCTTAGTAAAGGAAAAACCTTGGGACCTTTCTATTTTACCAGAGTTTTGTTTACCTACGCTTTTTGTTTTTTTTTTCTCTTTTTTACAAATCCGCTAGTTAGTATGATAATTGCAAGAAGATGTAGGATATTTCTTCTTTAATCTCGTTATATCGTTCCTGGAAATTAGGTTAAACCAACACGAATTTTTTGTTTGTTTTAATTTAAAATTTAAAATATACATAAAACTCAATAACTTACCATCCTTTGGTTATCTATACGCGTTAAGTTCGCAGCATATAAATTACTTCGCGTCGCGTTGCATTTTACATATTATGTTATGCATTACACTATGTTATTTTACATTAAATTACGTTATGTTTTCATTATATTTAAAAATTTACATTTTGTTAAATTGTTTCAAAATGAGCCATTCTAATGATAGTTTTTACTTATACCAAATTATTTACTCGTTGCAGTGTATTTACTTATCGCAGATTATTGACTTATCATCGATTACATACTCATTATCGATTACTTACGCATCTTATACGTATCTTGGGTGATTTACTCATCGTCATTTATCTACTTATTGTAGATTATTTGCTAATTGAAGTTTATTTACTTCTCGTAGATTATTTACTTATCGTCGATAACTTACTCATCCCAATTAATAGATCATTTACTTATCCCAGATTATTTACTTATCACTGATTTTACTCATTGCAGATTGTTTACTTATCATCAATTACTTATTCATCTCATAGTGATCGTAAATTCATTGCAGTTTATTTATTTATTGCATATAATTTACTTATCGTTGATTACTTACTCATCTTTTGCTATTGCACGCGTTATGGTAGTGGTAGGATTTTTCAGCGATCGTTTGAAATTATCCCCCAAATTTTTTCAAATTCATATATCCGTCACCTGTCCAGGGGCATCACGTGGAGGTCCTATTTTGCCCCCAAATTTAAAAAAATGGAGACTAGATACAGATGCGAATGTGGGGAAGAACAAGACCATAAACACTTGTTCACATGTCTACTACTTGGAGATGAAGTAACAATTGACAGTTTGTGTGTTCCACAGCTAACTGACAAAGCGGATACAGCTAATTGATTTTTGGGAGGGGAAAATATGAAGTGTTATGGATAGGATGCGATGACGACTTACTCATCACAGTGGATTTACTTACCATAGATTATTTATTTCCCATAGATTATTTACTTATCACACGTTATTTATTTGTCACTGATTATTTTACTTATCACAGTGAATTCACTTATCCTAGATGATTCACTTATCCTAGGTTATTTACTTATCGTAGATATTTACTCGTCGCAGTTGATTTACTTTGTCGCAGATTATTTACTCATTGTAGTTTATTTACTTTGTTGCTAATTAATTATCATCTCGTAAGTTACTATGCTCCCTGAAATATATTCTAGAGGATTAAATCCTATCTTTGTTGTGCAATGTATATATTAAGTAGGTATTTGCAACAATACATTCATTCAGGTTTTTTACAAAATTTTCGAACACTTTTTCGAGCATATGTCGCTGAATTTTTGAATTTCTTCATAAATCCGAGTTTTCAGTTTTTCCAGATCTCGTAGACGTATTTCATAAACGCGACTCTTAAGGTATCCCTACGAAAAAAAATCGCGTAACTTTGATTTCATTTAGTATTTGCACTGTCGCGATCGATTCATGCCGAAAATAACGTTTCGCGGAAAATGCGTACTTCTCCTGGCTATCAGATACCGTGATAACTGAAAGTGGATAAAAACGAATATCTCGTGTGCACACTAAACGTGGAGCACACGGTTTGCACTGTAGCAGTGTTACCAACTGCGCTATTCCTAAAACAAAATCGTCCGTCTTCACTAGGTCACCCTATAGAACTTACTAACAGATATTAGTCGAAATTCAATTAAATTCAATCGGATTTACGTCATCCTATTTAAAAGTAGTCGGTTTTTTATTCTGAAGCACATCAACACACTTCTTAGTACATGATGTACAAATTAAATGCAACATTAAACTTACTTATGCGGACAAAATGATTTTTACAGGATTCATAAATATATGTAAACATCGTATATAGAGAAAAAAAATAATTTAATCAATTGCTTAAATTAATAAACAATTTAAAAAAAATGTATTTTCAGAAAACGTTTGATTTATTCGATTATTTTGAAAACCCCGAATTAGTCGGATATTTAAAAAAAAAAACGGATTAGTCGTTAGTCATAAGTCAGTTTTGCCCATCACTAATATATATATATATATATATATATATATATATATATATATATATATATATATATATATATATAAAGAGAGAGAACACAACAATAAATACGTACAATATTTAGATTTTGATATTCTAATTTTCATCATGTCCCTATTTTTTTTTAGGTAAACGGCTGCATTGTAATCATTATCGTTATATTATACTATTATTCGCGTTCACGTATTTCACGGGAATTAAATTTTTAAAGTGAAACTTTTTATAGTCGTTTTGCTCTTAATTCATATGTGGCGATGTAGTCAGTTCTTTATTGGGATACAGCGGTATTCTCAAAGTCCGGGAATTTATTTATTCGTACATTACTATGTTACGCATTGACGAGGTTACTGGTAGTTGTATCAGGTTTATATGTACACGACATGGTGGCCGCCTAATTGGTTTACATTCTCGTCACATTGACATCATTATCATTTTTTTTATGATATATACGTGCGGGTACATATACATGTTAAAATGAATATAATAATTCTTCGATAAGTATTACCGATTAAAGAAGTAGAAAAACCGCTTTTATATCGGTGTGTGCAAGTTTTTAAAAACTATTTTTATTCAATTTTTATTAATATATTAGTTATTTTCGTATGTTGCTACAAAGATCGAAGGTGTACAAGGTTTTGAGTACACTCCAGTTTTTTGTGTTCCTCACGGATCTAAATGTCGGACCTCTATTATTTATAACTTTTAAATTCTAAATTTATATTATTCGCAGATGACCTGAAAATTTATAGGCCAGTATGCTGATTATCTGATTGCTTAGCTCTTCAAATTAGATAACCTTACTATGTGGAGCAGTCGTAACGGGCATTCCATCAATTATGCTAAATATGTTACATTATCTTTTGGCCGTAATATGAATAAGCTTACATTTAATTCGATTCTTGATAATAATATTGCGAATAGGGTCGTTCATGTTCGTGATCTTGGAGTATACGTTGATCTTCAGTTCCTCTGTGCGTATAAATCATATTACACGACATGGTCAGTTCTTGGGTTCGTCTTAAAAAACTCAAAATTATTCAGTGATCCGAGAACATTAAACGTTCTATATAAAACTCTTGTTCGTTCTCAGTTAGAGCATTGTTCGATAATTTGGGATACATTTTACGATAAGTGCACGACAAATGCGGAAAGATTCAGACTGTGTTTTTGAAATGTTTTCGTATAACGAATTATTATCCAGACTACACAGATTATGATCTTTTTTGTGACGTTATGCTTCACGTACCGTTGTATAAAATTCGGAAAATTTCCAAGCTAAAGTTTTTACATAACTTGTGCAATGGTCGCGTTAATGATAAATATTTGATTTCGCAAATTAGTCATGTAGTACACCTATACGATGAATACTAGAATGAGTGAAACTTTAGCTTCATGTACTTGTTATTACTGTAAGAAAGGTGTTGACATTGTTCATGAACAGCTTGTTCGAGTTATTGATTTTATAATTTTTAATTATCGTAATATTTTTCCATATATATACAGAAATACGTTTGAAATTTTCGATACCGTATACTAGTGTACGCGTGTATTTCAAGGACTACGTAAGTACTTTCCAGTATAGCGAATTGTGTGTATGTGTGCATGCGTGGACAATTGTTTTTTCCGTTTGTGTGTAAATTCCAATGTGTATTGTGAGTGACTATGTTTATATATTGTATACGCAGTTGTATAAATGTTTTTCTTTTTTTTATATTATTTTAATAATTTAACATCGTTTGTTTTTCCAAACATTTTTTTGGTTTAATTAAGTTGTATAATTTTATTCAATTATTTACTTCTCAGTGTTCACCTTTTAATTAAGCTATTATGCGAACCGTATATAAATAAATAAATAAATTTAAACGTTTTTTTTTTTCTTTTTGAAGGATAACCCTATAAGGTATCAAGCTGATACAATCTTTTAAATCCGTGCTTAAATAAGTATTATAATTATTAAGGCGATATATATGCTTACAACTAACTAACGTGCACATGATACTGGTGAATACAAAAGAAACGAGTATGATGACACTTGTTCTTCTAACTGGCTATAAAATTCTTCTACTTCCTCGTCTGAATGTTGAGTTGTTGGTGCGTATACTTGTGTAAGATTTATATTTACCGGTTTAGCTTTTAATTTCACCAAGATCATACGATCTGTGATTAAATTGTACCCATCACCTGCCTCTTTTACGTACTTATTAATTATTAATGCTACTCCATTTATTTACTTTTTTTGGTTGCCCGAACTTATTATTAAATTTCTATTTGATGAAACAAAGTGTCCACTTTCTCTTCAAAGCGTCTTCGCTAGTCTCACTGTCGGCATATCCATCGCAACTTCTTCTACTCTGTTCAGTTTACCTACTTTGTTTAGACCTCTGATATTCCAGGCAACCAGTTTTACTTTAACTGTTCTATTTTTTATGCATTTATTTTTTTGTTTGACTTGCAAACAGTAGCATATTTTTCATAAAGAGGTTTGTTTCCCTCTCCATGGTCAGTCGTCCGTTTCACATATGCTGTTCTAGAACCGCAGCGCCGATCGTCAATATGGTAGATCGCTAATATGGTAAAGTTAATCCATTCAAATCGTTATTCATCAGGTTTACGTGAAATAATTTACACGATATGGTAACTCTCCACGATTAGTACCAGCCGCTCCTAACATGACGTACAGACGCTCACCAGATAACCGCTCCACAGGAAACAGACGCTTCTGGATTTAAGTTTTGTTTTCTGTTAGAGTCGTCTTCCTTATCCTTTAGATCGACATCCAAGCCGAAAAACAGCGATTTGTAACTGAGGAAGTAACAATAAAGTGGTTTACGGCGACCTAAATCCGCAGAAGGAGAGACAGTTACTGGATTTATGCAGACTTTTGCAGTCCATTTGCATCCTCATATCTTAATTCTGTCACCACTGGAATTCTCTGCTAGAGACTTTCTACCAGTCGTAGCTGTTTGTCCGTGACTTTATTCGACTGACGTTTTATTCACAGTTAACCTACATATCTGTTGAACGTTCTACTATCCGTCACCTGTAGACGTACACTCTTTCGGTTATAGCTCCAGTCCGGAAGGTACAGGGTCCCCCCGCCAATATATATATACATATAAAGACGTTAAATTTTCGTTCAATTCGTTTTCACTACCATTTTGTATTTTTATGTTCATTCTACAGACGTTTTATTTTTAATTTAACTTTAATAAATTTTAAATTATTATACAGTATAATAATAATAATAATTATATAATTATAATAATAGTAAATTATTATAATTATAATACGTAATATACGGCATTTTACGTGTTTCGTATTTACTACTATTAAACGGGTTTTAAATATTTTTGTTTAGCTTCAAATAGTGACATGTTGCGTCAAAAATTTGATGACCCTTATTTATCAATGTAGTCTCCTACTGATGCAATTACCGTCAACCAAAATATAATTAGTTCGTGCGTATATATATATATATATATATATATATATATATATATATATAGATATATATATATATATATATATATATATATATATATATATACGTAATGAGAATAGAATAAAAAAGGAAATGAGGCTAATTTCATCCTAATTTGTGTAATAATGAACAGCAGTTTGTGTAGAAGAGAAAGCACATTTATGAGAAAAGTACGTACAATAATTTATACTTTAAACAGGAAACATGTCAGTGAAGGTAATAAATATGTACATACATGAAGTTATAAAAATGTGAACATAACAAAGCGGAATATTTATTTTTGTTATTACTTATTCGAAAAATTTTAGTTGCCTATTGAAATGTCGCTAATCACGCTTATAATGATAGCATCTTACTAAGAAAATTACGAATGCTCATACAGATATATATATATATATATATATATATATATATATATATATATATATATATATATATAATATATTACACGTTATACGAATTTGTCGGTGTACAAGTATACGTTCGTAATTATTATTATAACCTTTTTTCTGTGTTCATTCGCAGTATTTCATATTTTATAGCACCCTGTTGAACTCCTAATAAGAAAAAACTAATTTCTACCGACAAAAATATTCTTTCTCGACCTCAGTAATAATGTTTACTATTGTTTTACAATATTGCTATATTTCGATCTTTTTCTGTTAAGACCGTAACCCGCCTATATATATTTTCAACTCGGCAAAATGTTCGAAGCTACACTGCAAAAATATATTCTCGATTTTAAACGTACAAACTTATAACGAATGAACGATTAAATTAAAATGGAGGTTGGTTAAATGTTATGTATGGTCCGTCTATGTGGAATAGAAACCTCGACAATTAAAAAATCGATGATAAATAAATTGAATGCCTTCGAGATGTGTGGCTTTACCGAAGGATGTTGCGGTTTTCGTGGACGGATAAGGTTTTGAATATGAAGATTTTGCAGGGACTAAATAAAACACTAGAACTGGTGACTATTATAAAGAGACGAAAAGTATCCTATCTCGGTCGTGTCCTGAAAAATGGAAGATGTGATCTACCGCAAGTAATTATTGAAGGAGACGTCGCAGGAAAACGGGGAAGGAGTAGAAGAAGGAAAGCCTGGTTTGAAAACATGAAGGAATGGACAGGTTTCAACACGGAAGCCTTACTGTGAACACTATCTGACAGATCAGAAATCAAACGGATAATCACCAACATCTATTGAAGGCATGGTACAATAAGAAGAGATGATTTGAACAATATTGCCATAAAATACTTATTATATATAAAAAAAAAAGCGCATACCGAAGAAGAACGAAGTTTTCGCTACGCGAACAGAAATATGGCGTGGATTCGATTGTTATCGATACTAGAAATCCATTTAAAGTTATGCAACCGGTAGACGATGTTGCTGCTGATAATCAGCCGAATATTCGTGAAACATCTAACACCGTTAACGTTACTGGTAAATATCCGCGGATCGTATTATTGAATAACAGTATATCTAATATAAGATCGTTAATAATAAATATTAAGTCGCTCGTTGCATAATTGTAACCTTCCTGATAGATGTCTCAAGTGTGGTGCAAATCACCCTGGCAGCGCGTGCACACGACAACAGTCGTTTAAGTGCGCGAATTGCTCCAACTCTTCGGAATGCAGTATATTTTAAAAAAATAAATGAATCTGTGCGGTCTAGAAGGCGGACGCAGCCAAGTCGTTCTTCTATTTCCCATAGAACTAATGTAGTCATTAATGGACAAAGAAGTTCGAGTAACATTTCTGTCACTTGTAGTAAGGGTAGTAATGGTAATAGTAGCAGGAATAATAATAATAAGATAATAATAATAATAACAATAATGCTAACATACTAATTTAAATATATATTTCAGAACATCCCTCATATTAGTTATGGTTTTTTTTTTTTTTTTTTTTTTAATTAGAAATTTGTAATTTTGCTTTTCCCGCTTGTTCCTTTAAAATATCTACTTGTTTTATCGCATCTTCAACGTTATTTGATAATTATGATTATTATAGTCTTTTCGTTACGTTCGCGAAATAATTCAATTTAGTTTTATCCGTTGTATAAACTACATCATGTTTAAGAAAAATAAAGATTCATTCTATCGCAATTTATGTAAAATAATTTTCTATACGATTTTGATCGAAATCATAAAGAACAGTATATGGAATACTTAAAAAATTCAGCCGCTTTTCTTGATAGAAAATCAGCGGCTGAAAAAGAGCAAATATATTTCCCACAAGATCCTGCTGCATCATCAACTCTGACTTTAACATCTCTGAACTAAACTTCCAGTTCAATCTACATACACCAAACCTTGAGATTTAGTACATCCTTATATGTTAAAATACCTTCCACCAAGTGCAAAACTACTCCTTTTAAATGTATACAACCAAATATGGAGATCCAGTATCATACCCAAAAGCTGGAATTCAGCTATTTATTCGTATATATATATTTTTTTCTTAAATATGATGTAAATCTTCATATGCCGTTTGTAACTACCAGGGTTATTACAGCATAAGTTGACATGTGTCTAGTTTATATGTATTCTAGGAGTCCGCTTTCTCTGGCATAAGTAAGAATTCTACTTATTGATTGAAGGCTGTTTGAGAGTATTTTGTGTATCGGTCCCTGAATTTTGTGTTTTAACCTGGGTGTGGTGTGAGTGTTTGGCAGTTGTAGATTAAGTGTGTTACTGTTGGTTCTGTTAAATGTCCGCAGAGGGGCAGTTTGTTGGTGGAGGGCTTTTGGTATACAGATAATTGTGTGATACGGCTGTATGACCCACACGTAGACGGTTTAGGGTACTATATTCTTTTCTGCTTGTGCCATCTGGAGGCCACCAAGGTTCTATGGTTGATTTTATGCTCCTCAGGAAGGTTGTTTGTGAGGTCCAGTAGGTGGTCCATTCCTGTTTACTGTTGTTCATGAGTATGTGTGCTAATGTTGACGGAGGTGGTAAATATTCTGGTACTGGTGAAAGTACCATAGACCGAGTCTATTTTATCCCTACCGTGCATCCCGATGTGCCTTGGGATCCACAGAAAGCAGATTTTCCATACTTCCTTATGTAGTGTGTGTAGATGATGTTGGATTAGCTGATCTGATGTACTGAATACAGTACATAATTCCATATAACTCTGCATTCAGAGAGGTGCAGCTATTGATTAGTCGGATTGAGTGTAGTATATTATTAATTTGGTAAGAGCAAGCTGCTGGTGAATTGTCACCGCCTGCTGTAGATTTTTCTTCGTCTGTGTATGCGTGTGTGTAGTCATTGTATTTTTGAAGTGTTTAATACCATTTTTTTATATTTGTAGGGTGTGTAGATTTATTGTGCTGTGTGAGAGATAAATCTGTTTTTGTTTCGGAAGGATCCCAAGGAGGTATAATTATATTGTAATTCAATGTTGATTTTGGAATGAAGCTTATGTGATATATTGATAGTATGCTAAGTAGCTTTGGTACATGGTCATTTTGAAAATGGGGGTTAGGGGATGTACGTTCTTTGGTGTATGCAAATGTTTTATTGCAGCTAAGCAGAATGCTTAAATAGAGGTAAGTGTAGTATTTTCTGTAGTATATAAGTGCAAAGCATCCTGCTAATGCACAAAAGTTCTTTGATGGCGATGAAGGATGTACTGCAAGGGTGGCTCGAAGTCCCATAATGGTGTACTGTATCTAATGTTCTTAATATAGATTTACTGGCTGTTGAGTATACCTGACACCCATAGTTGATTCGTGATAGGATTACAGATTTGTAGATATTTAAGTGGATTTGAGAATTTATATTATATTTTGGGTTGGATAAATATTTCAGAATTGGGAGCAGTTTTAAGCACCTACTCTTGACTTCAGTTATATGGTAACGCCAGGTTAATTTGGAGTCGAACAATAAACCGAGGAATTTTACTCTTGTTTTGGCTGTTAAGGGAAAGTTATTTATACTTAAAGAAAAACTGGAGGATGGTAGACGCCTCTTATGGAAAATAATGTATGATGATTTAGATGTAGAAAAATATAAACTTTTCGTATCAGACCATTGCTGCAAACGATCTATGTTTTTTTTTTGTAGGATTTGTTGTGCATTAGAAGGGATACTGGATGACAAGGATATATTAAGATCGTCAATGTAAAGTCGAGCAGTACTTCGAGATATAATTTGCTATATCATCGATATATAACATTAACAAGGTTACACTAAGTGCAGAGCCTTGTGGAAAACCGTTTTCAATCTTAACTGGTGTTGATTTTGACAAACTGATCTTAACTTGAAAAGTTCGGTTGTTTAGGAAACTGTATAAGTAGTTGCTTAAATTACCGGTTATACCAGCGGACTTTATTTTTATTAATAGTCCATGTCGCCACAAGCGGTCAAACGCTTTTTCCAAATCAAAGAATACAGCATATAAGCGCTGTTTATCGTGTTGTGATGTTAATATCTGTCTGTGTAAAGTGATCAGATGATCTATAGCCGATCTCGTCTCACGCCCCCCAGCTTGCAAAGGATAACGGAGATTGTTATTTTCAAGGAAAAATAAGAGACGATTATTAACCATCTTCTCTAGCGTTTTTAAAAGAACACTCAGAAGAGATATTGATCTGTAATTATCTGGGAAGAAGGGATTTTTATTGGGTTTTAACTAGGCCTTATTTATATATTTATGTATATATCAAATAGCCTTAAAGAAAGTAAGCTTTATGATCAGTGTGTGATGCCAGATGCCAGTCTTGACATGAGGATGTGAAATATGGAGCCTTACTAAAGAGACAGCTCGAAGAATTAGGAAAATGCAAACGGCTCACGAGAGAATTATCCTCGGAATCAGGCTCAAAAATCGCAAAACGATTCCATGGATTAGAGAACAGACGAAATTGGTAGACGCAGGGGCTAAAATGGAAAAGACAAGAGCGTGGAAAATGGACTATACGAATATTACAGTAGTGGCCAATTAACAGTCGTCGTCCGCGAGGGAGGCTTATGGCTAAGTGGCGAGATGATGTTAAATGGGCAGAAATCAATTGGATCCGATCCGTACAAGACAGGAGTAGTTGAAAAAATTCGAGTGATGCCTACACTCAGCAGTGGGATGATATAGGCATATCGTGATATATACGTAACGAATTCTCTAGTAGTTAGTTAATAAATGCATGAGGTGTTTCTTGTTCTGATACCGAATACTGTACACATAAGATCATTATTATTTTTATTCTATCGGAAATATCGTAATTCGGTCCTTATCAACATCGTCAGTCATTTGGTGTTAAATTTTTACCTGCATTAAATGGATGTATATATATTTCAGCTAACGTGTTTATTATTATTATATTTTAATTTTTTATATTTTAATTTATTTAATTAAAATGTGTAATGTACCCCTCTACCCTAAACACGCCATTATATATACATATATATTATAATGAGAAAAAATTATTACTATTATTATCCCATTAGTAGATATGTTTACATATATATATGTATGTATATGTATATTTATCCCACTCTTTTATTTAGGTCTTCTTATTCTGTAATTATCTATATTACTGTTGATGCGAATTTTATATATATATATATATATATATGTGTGTATATATATGTACAAGTTTGTATGATTCGTTTTAACTATCTGATTATATTGAAGTTTTCAGTGTTCACGAAACTTTACTTTCTAATTATTATCCCGCGGTATTCGTATTTATTGAGACTCACACACACACAGAGGCAAAGTAAAAATAATGTATTGAACGAATGAAATTTCTCTTTTTGTGGTGTTTAGTTTAACAACTTGTTTGGACGCCTTAAAATTGTATTTAAAGCTATTTTTTCTCTTTATTTTTAGGCGATATATTTGCATAGCGGATATTATTTTATACAATGTATAGAGAATCAACGACTTATCATCCTCGTGACTGTTCGAGGTACCATCATATAATAAATTCTTTCATGCCCACATAAATTCTTACAAATAGGAAATGTGTTGTGCGATATTTTCTGACGTATTTGACCATTATTGCTTATGCGTATATATATGCGTGATTTATTCGGACATTTAAGTCGGTCAGTAAAACTAGTTATTCTCGTTTTTTGTATTTACCTTAATTTTGCGCCCAGGTTGCGTTTAATATTTTAAAGAAAACTGTTTTATCCGTTCGATTATCGCCTATAACTTAACTAAAATGAAACTCTTCTGTATACATATTTGCAGATCGTGTTTAAATATATATATATATATATTACGCTATCACGATATGTCTATATCAACCCACTGTTAGGTGTAGGCATTCCCCAAACTTTTCCAACGACTCCTATCTTGTGCGGCTCGAATCCAATTGTTTCCTGCTCATTTAAAATGTATATATACACACACACATATATATATATATATATATATATATATATATATATATATATATATATATATATATATATATATATATAAACCCATTGTCACCTTAACTGTTTTAATCGATATAACCCTAGCGATAATAGCCAATTAAAGGATTCGAAATACTTTAAGGATGTGTTCTGATATGAAATAATATATTCAATTGAAATCGATCTTGATATATATTTTGCGTTTCTATTTTGTAATATTAATTCGAACAGCATGATGAAGAGGTGAAAACCACTAAACCGACAGAATTATAAAAACAGCTAGTCGACCGATTCAAGGAAACGCTGAACAGGAAACAATTCAGGAAATAAATTATTTTAAACTTAAAGCAAACGAACAAAAAGTGTAGAAAATTCTGTTTCTGTTTTATGCGAAAGCATATTATTCAGTACGATTGTAAAGATCGTGACAAATATTTCGTATATTTTAAATTTCACGCGATTTCATTGATTTAATAATATTACTACAGCGGCAAAGTGAAAATCGATGTGTTCGACGGATGAGTTTAAGTCAAGAAAGAGAGTCCCGTCAAAGATGCACATTATGTCTAATTCTTTTCGAAATATGCAGCGAGTTGATACTGAGGAAAGTAGTTGAAGAATTTAAAGATGGACTTAAATTGGCAGGAAATGTTAACCTGCAATATGCTGACAACACTGTAATAATTGCATCGTCGTAAGAAAAACCGGTCTACTTATTTCAAAAACTAGATAGTGCAAACTGAGAAATGAGAAACTGGGTTATTAAACAAAGTGATAAAAACCCAAAAAAATGTCATTGATAACAAAAACGAAACACGTAATTAACAAAGTTTAGATGGCCTCCATGTAGTCACAGTCTAAAAACTTGCATCCATTTTCTTTGGTCATTCCATACGACAATATAAGAATAAGTGATAGTACTGGACGTGATTGAAGGTCGCAGACAAAGAAGAAGACCATTAGTACGGAATTTAGATGATGTCAATGTGATCACTGGCGCCAGTTCACTACAACGAATGGTTAGATGCATCCGCGATGGGGATAGGTTGCGTTCAATTCCACGGGATAAATAAATGACTCGTAACTTCGCGATACGCTAAATGAGCTCACGACTATGATGATATTAATGTTAGATATGGCCTGCGCTGCTGTGTGAAATGGAAGGTTGGATAATTGAAAAAAAACAGTCAAATAAGTTTTGTACTTTGAATATGTGACTGTACAGAAGAATCTTAAAAATATAGTAAACGAACGCGTTATCAAACGATTATTAACTGCCATAAAGAAAAGAATATTGTCCTATCTTGATCGTGTTACGAAGAACAAAAAAAAAATGATGTTGCAGTTAATAATCGAAGTAAAATAGAACATACTGAAGAATTTCAAAGAATGAACAGGATTCAACGCAAAAACCTTACTACGGAAATTATCTAATTGAGCAGATGCGAATCAGATTGGGATAAATGTCAACGAAGATGCGACACGAGAGAAATGAATACATTTTTTTACTTCAGTAATTTTCGAATCGGTGCAATTCTCGATGTTATCCGTTATTCATTAATAAAACATATCGCATTGTCTTGTCAGTTTATAAATAGAATATGTAGCGGTCTAATTTTTAAAATAACGCAGTTATAAGTATAAATAGTTTAGACAGGGATGTATAATATCAACTAGGTTACTTTATGTATAAATGCGAAAAGTACACTCGATTGATGAGAAGGTGAACTAACAATGACAAGTTACGCTGATAATATACGATTATTAGCCTCCTCAGAAAAAGTGCTTCAAACCATTATGATAAAGCTATTATTATTCTTCTGGTGCCATATCCTCACTGGATGTTAGCGATTATCTCTTCGGCTTCCAGTCTATTGGCTAATTTCCGCAGTAAGGTTTTTTTGAATTAAATCCTGTCCATTCTTTTGCATTATCCAACCATGTTTTTCTTCTCCATCCTTTTTCCCGTTTTCCAGTGATGTTCCCTTCAATTATCAATTGTAACAGTTCATATCTGTTATTTCTCAAGACGTGTCCGAAGTAAGCTATTTTTCTTTTCTTTATAGTTCTTTCTAACTATAATCCTTTATTTAGCCGTTTTAGTATTTATGTATTTGATACTTTGTCCGTCCATGGAATTTTTAATATTCAACGATATAGCCACATCTCAAATGATATTAATCTATTTAACATAGATTTTTTGATCGTCCAGGCTTTCGTTCCATATAGTATAGTATGAACCATATGTAACATTTCACAAATCTCCATCTGGCGTTCCATTTTAGCGTCTTGTTCGCAAATATAGCTTTCATGTTCATAAATGCGTTTCTTGCATATTAAATTCTGGTTTTTATTTCGTAATCAGGGTCCCATGTGTCGTTAATATTATATCCTAGGTATCTAAATGTATTACGTCTGTTGTATGATTTTATTATTAATTTTTATTGATGCCTTTTCGGTTTCTGCCTCTTTGCTAACCACCATGATTTTAGTATTATTGCAATTTATGAATATACACATTTTATTAGATTCCGTATTGACTCTTTTTACCATGTTTTGTAACTCGTGTTTATTGTTTGCAATCAAAATGGTATCATCGGCATATCGCATATGATTAATAGTGTGGGCGTTTATTTTTATTCCATCAACTTTGTACGGTAATGCTTTCCGGAATATTTTATCAGAATACAAATTAAATAACAGTAATGATAGCACGAAGCTCTGTTTAACTCTTTTTCTGATATTCGTTTCTTCTGTTTCTGTTTCTTCTATTTTTACTACGGCCACTTGGTTGAAGTACAGATTCTTAATTACTCTTTGTTCTTTCCCATAGACACTCTATTAGTTTCCCATGGTTTACGCTATCGAATGACTTCTCAAAGTCTATTAGGCGTCTTTATTATGATCCAAACACTTTTGTACTAATACCTACGCTTTCTCTTGTTCCAACTCCATTTCAAAACCCAATTTGTTCTCTACTGGCGTTTTCTTCACATTTCTCGTATTTTATGAATAATTATGTTCAGTGTATGACTCACAAGACTAATTAGTCTGTAGTCTTCATACTTTTTTTTTTTTTTTTAGAATACATATAGATTTAAGCCAATCATTAGGCAATTTACTTGAGTTATATATTTTATTGAATAGTTCCGTCATTAACACGATGTTTGTTTCGTCTATTAATTTTAATATTTCAGCATATGTGTTATCTGGCCCAGGGGCCTTTCTGTTTTTAGAATTATCATATTTTATCTCGCTTTCGATTATGGTCGTCTCTGATGTATCATTGTCATTCTCTGATACACTTATTACATCTTTGAAGAGTTCGTTGATGTAATTACCCTATACTGTTACTCTTTCGGCATGCTCTGCTATTATGTTTTTGTTTTTATCAAGTAATTTGGACAGTGAATAATACGTTTCCCTGACAGTTATTTTAACTTTTTGTGTGTATTTAATAGAAATATGGTAACATATTTCGGGCATATAGCGGAAAACATCGATTCGCCGAAACGAAAAATAATACAGATTGATGATATACGGGCACAAGGAAGATGTTCAAAACGTAGGCGCTAACACGATATAATATGTCGGAGGCTTTTTTCGGATGACCAATAATCAAGAATGTTAGAGAAGAATAACAATTCAAATTTCGCAAATGATGTCACCGCGTCCTTTAGTAGAATGATAGACTGAAATGATGATATTATTATTAATGACGCAATGAAATGTTGATGAGCATACGTGTATATATATATATATATATATATATTTTTGCGCACCTGGTCCATAATTTTCGTGTTTATTATCTTTAATTAATACATCATTAATTTTGATCCTTATCGTAACGTGTCCTATCTAAAATTTTGCATTATTCAGATGCTATCCTCATTTTTTACTTTCATTTGGACTCGATTTATAATGGTTTTAATTCGTTTATATTTAGTTTCCGTTAGAAGACTAAGTACCCAATTTCAATTCGATACGCTTCCGGCAAGGCGGATGATTACTTTCAATTATAGAATCGTCGTTAAGTTTCTAACATTATAAGTCGTATCTTTAGAAATCTTTGCTTTTTCATTTTATTTTATATATTTATTTTTAATAGCGTGTTTATTTCGCGAGGTCCGTTTATTGCGTTATTTTAGATTTTAAAGGAGTAATTTTCGCGTAATAATAGGAAACCGATGTTTATTACTACATTCTATATAATCCTTACTCTAACATTATTTTTTATATGTGTATATAATGACATATTTACTGTTAATTTACGGTTAATGCACCGAATCGTTAACTTGTTCAGTAATATAATAATAATAATAACCGTAATAATAATAGCGTTAATAATTATTTTCAAATTAATCATAATGATAATAATCATAAAAATCTTCAGGAATTTGAAGTATAGAGATTTTATTGCAAGAGCAATACTTCGGATATATTTACAATTATGACTTGTGATGTTTATGTTTATTACTTTTCAAACTAACTATTAAGGCGCTACTGTCCGAAATGTTAATTCCACTTATTCATGCGCATAGATTTCTCTTTTTATAAGTCTTCTCATTGTTTTTTTCTTTTATTTGCAATATATATATATATATATATATATATATGTGTATATAATCTAACGTGTGTAAAATGTCGAATAGGCAGATTTAATGATTCAAGTTGTTCATTCTTACTTCTCGTATAATGATGTAGCGATAATTCGTAAATAGTTTGACAATTGACTCAATAACCGACATATTACTACCGATGATGTTTGACACAGAATGTTTCTTTACATACGACTATAACATCGACCGCGTTCTTCCCTGGTACTCGATTCGTCTTCGATTGGCCATAATTCACCATTTTTTTTTTTTTTCATCATTACTACTACTAGTCTGTAGTAAGTAAAAGTTATCGATGGTTTACGATGACGACTTTTATAATCGTGACTAGCAGCACTGTGTCAATGTTTTGTAGTAGTTAAAAGTTAAATGTGTTGTTTGAAGTAAATCTAGTAATTTTTTATTGAAAATGTTCTTTTTTATTAGTTAGTCGTGTCACGGACAAAAGTAGATTAACAACGTTAGATTTAACAATAAGGAGTTGAGCACATCTTTCTGTATATATTCGTATATACGGATATATATATATATATATATATATATATATATATATTATTTCTGAATCTTCCGTAGATTAATGGTCAATCATCTGAAAAATAAATTATTTAGAATCGCTTTACATTAAAGCATCTAATTCTTTTCTATTATCTGGTAATTGTTCATCTTTCTGTCTTCCATTATTCTTAAGATATACTTTTGTCGCGGGTTTTTCCGCGTTCTTTTGCCGTGTACGAGTCCTTCGATTATATATATTAAATATACTTTATATCTAATTCCATGCCCTATTCCGTTGCATCTTCTATCACTTATATTTAATCGTTATTTAAGCAGCGTTTTTGATTTATATTATTGAGTACTTCTGGTTTTTTTCACGATCACGATACGCTTATGTGGATCCACTGTTGGATGTAAGCGTTCCAATTCTTCTTCCATTTATGGCAATCACAGGTCTCTTTCATTTATTTTACACCGGATGACATTTTTATATCATCTTGCCATTTTGTTTTCGCTCGACCGCAACTTCTGCATCTTTCCCTCGGCAGTCATTCTGTTATTCGTTTCGTTCTTGCATGTTTATTACTTAGGCAAATATACTTTGTTTTTGTTGTCGTCCACCTGTCATCATTTCTTCTTGGTACATGGCTTGCCTAGTTCAGTTCTACAGCATCCAACAGTTTAGTCTGCTGTCTTATCCATGCGTTGGCTTTCCTGTCTAACATATTACTTCCCAACATTACTTATTCTTGGGCTTTTTGAGTTACGACAAGTTTCTTAACTATATATTTTGTCAGGCTCCATGTTTCCGTTGCATATATAAATATCGGATGGACGAACTGTTCATACACGTTCTTTTTTAGTCTGTTAGGCATATCTTTATTCTTGAACATTTTGCTCAACTTTCCAAAAGCTATCCACGAGAGATGCGTTATTTTTTAAATTTTACTTAATTAGCTACTTTTTCGAATTTTTCTCCGACACCAGAGTTCAAACACATCCAATTGCATTTGTCTCTATTTATTAATGACACAATTTTCTCTACAATATGGAAGCGTATTTCGAACGTATACTTTTATTAATGTTTTCATTAGTTTTCTATATTTGGATGTGTACAATGATTTACTTTAAATAAAATTATAAATTGTTGGGCAGTGCATTTGTCTTGTGGAACTTCAACTTCTTTCCATTACTTAATGAGCAGTTAATAGAACAAACAAACACCATAATCTCAAAATTCAATCTAATTTCTCACGGTGAAATTATAACTCGGTACATTTTTGCTCTATAAAATGATACTATTTCGAAATTTGGCTAAAAATATATATCGGAAGAAGATAATACTGGCCAATACACGAAAGCTTAATCCCCAATGTATTACATAGATACAAAATCAACATTATTCTTGATTTATACTCTACACAATTATTAACGGTGCATGGAAAATTTGGATTTTATCTATTCTGCTTTCGTTTAAAGTACTGAACATACCCTAGACTGAAAAATTAACCGTTAGTCCTGAATTAAACATTCTCTAAAGCTTAACTAAATACATTTGTTTGGTCTATTTTTAAGAAGCTGATCAGATTCTTAGAGTATATATATATATATATAAATAAAAATTTTGTGATAAAATGACTTCAATACACCACTGACTGCTTATCGTACGTGTTAATATTATTTTTATATATGTATATATATATATATATATATATATATATATATATATTCCATATAGGCCACTTTTGAGGTACGTAAATCATAGGATTTTCTTTCCTTATCCGATATTCATTTATGTTCATTCTTTCCTCCGTTTACTTATAATAACGTAATGAAATTTATCGCCGCCGTTTTTAATGCACATTGGCCGTACTAAGGGTTTCCTAAAGTATTATCATATTTCAATGCGCACTGGCCGTACTAACGGCACCCTACTTAGTGATGTTCGAACGGGGAAAAGAGAAACACTTCATATTTTAGTACTTTGCTTCTGTTTTAAACTATGAATTTTTAAAACCAGAACTGTTTTCTACATTTTGATATATATATATATAGGGAAACGAGGCTAAAAAATTCATAATTTAGTACTTTGCTACTCTTTTGAATTATGAATTTTTAAAATCATAACTGTTTTCTATATTTTGATATAGGTATATATATATATATATATATAATATATGACGTGCGTGTTAATTTGTACATGATATATAATAATAGTAACTTTTTATTTATTGAGTACGTCAGTATAATAATTTTTTTTAAAAATGGGAATGCCTTTATGTCCTACCCAACGTGATACTGTGGCGAATATTTACATTTTAATCAAATATACCGATTTCTCTATAAATGTCTCTATAACCCCATATAGAGACATTTTGTAGATTATCCGGATGGCGAAGGGACGAAACATTATACGGAGGTATAATACATGGAGAACTTAGCAAAAAAAAGTAAAACTCAGAACATAACGATGTCACAGCAGAACATTAAAGAAAAAAACATGATCGAGATTGCAGACTGCCTATTCAGGATGGAGGGGACAAAAGGGACATTTTCTAAGCTGCATACGGAAAAGACGGTCAGATAACAGATGATGTCAAAATCGTAATCTACTGATGAGTACAATTCCCTTGGGATTGATCTTTTTAAAGAAATAGAAGCACGGAAGTTTTGGGGAGAGACGGTTGAAATTGATAGTAGTAAGTGAGAGTAAGTTAAGCTCTCAGTGTACTAAGTTCCCAATGATCCTGATGCTCTACCTGAATAGAGTGAATGATATCCTTATGAGAGACTAAGGAGAGTTCTACGCAATTAGACAATTCGTCTTTAGCAAATGAGTCAACAATTTCATTGTTTGGAATTCCTTTATGAATCGGCACCCACAAGAAGGACACAAATATCCCCACACGTTCCAAATTATTAAGCTTTAGCAAAACTAATTCAATTAGTGTATCTGACACATTTCACTTATTGTCCAAAGCCGTCACCATGCTTTTTAAATTGGTAATAATAAGATAATTTTCGTGAAGATTTAAGTCTATTAAAATTGACAAGGCTTGTAGTACTGCTATACATTACGCAGTAAATGCTGAATATTGTTGGCATAATTTGTACTGTTACTAGTATTGAAAGCTCGAATAAACACTGCTGCTCCCGTTCTTCGAGTTAACTTTGATCTATCTGTATAAGAAGGGAAAAATATGGTACCGAAATTGAAGAGGAGCTTGCGTGCACGTGAGATGTACGCGAAACTCCTCCAACCTTGTTTAACGGATGAGAGCAGAAGCATTTTGCTATTTGAAAAACGCCAGTTGGAATGTATATTTCTGAACGTATTAACCAAAGGGAATCGATCATTATTCATTCTAATGCTGGTACTGGAGTGCTTTTAAACTACCAATACACAGTCTAATGCATTCATTTTGCACACGATCCAACTTACTTAACAATACTGTTGATGCGGTCCCATAAAACATGGAACCATACTCCAGTTTAGTTGGGATTAGTGATTTGTGGAGTAGTAATAGTATATCCATCGTGCATTGCGTAAATTATGTAAAATGTTGATAGCGCGATTGATAAATATGTGGGCGCCATGTTAACCGTGAATCCACAATAATTCCTAAATATCGGAATGATGAGCAGAAAGGAATAACGCCCCTGCCAGTTGAAATAAAAAGTTTGTTTGTGTCGTACCGGCGATATGAAAAAACTATTGCTGCACACTTTTCAACACTAAGATTTAATCTTATGTCAGAAAGACAATGTTCTATTGCAGAAACATTAACAATAATATTATACATGGCATCAGAAAAACTTGAATTGGATGTAAACACAGGGATATCATCTGCATAGAGTAAAATTCTAGAGCGCATGTGGAGCAGCGACAAATTCAATATATATTGATTAAAAAGGATCGGGCTTAGACACATTTTAACTATTTTCCATCAATCCACGATATTCTTAAAAATATTTATGATCTACCTCTAAAACGCGTTGGTGTTAAATTTGTCTTGATTCCCAGCCACTTAGGTATCCACTAGAATGATACCGTAGACGTAGACAATCTTGCTAAAAGTGCCGTCGAGAATGGCTCCTTCTTCTCCAATACACCTGTTAGGGACATTTTATCTGAGATTAAATTTTCGCACAAAGAATTTTGGAACCGCGCTTGGATGTATTGTTATTCATCTAAACAAATTCAGATATATTCAATCTTCGATTCCAGTAATTCCTTCCTCGGTTCTTCACAATCTTTCTAGCAACATAGAAAACAGGATTTCTTTTTTTAGTATTACATGTCGCCTAATAACGTCAATAAATGCACACACAAATTAGCCCCTTCACCACTCTATACCATCCTTGCCATAGAGATCAGATCGGCGATGAAAACCACCTATTTTTCAGTTGCAGTTATTATAGAATGTACCAATAAAAATTCCTGTCGTGTATTATAAGTAAAGAAATCTCTCTCCCAATTAATTTCCGATGCTTGCTTAGCTCACAAAAACAAATATATTATCACATTCAGTTACATATCAGCCTTTAGTATAAATTTCTAATAAGACGTACATCCAATTCTTACAGCCCTGGGTGGAATCATTAATGCTCATATTATAAAAAAAAAAATTAATAAACTGCATAAAATCACAATTTCTTCCGGATTCTCTCGCTTCGTTTGTGCACCTGGTGCATATCCACTTACGTTCGTCATATTCTATTTCTCAAAACTTAGTTAATTCCCTTTTTAAATAACCTCTTTACTTAGTTGTTCCCTTCCGTTGCATAAATTTAGGTTTTTTTTTCTTAAACGTTTGGGGAGGATAAATTTAGATTATCATGTTGATTATTATATTTTTTCGTCCGTTGTTATAATAGCTTCCTTTTTTGTTTGTATAATTAAAACGTATAATTTTGTATCATCGTCATATTGATCGTAATTTTTATTTTCGTTTCCTGTATGTTTAACATTTTTTTAACGATATATTTTATTCTCAATTATTTTGTTTAATCCACTTCGGTATAATCTATTTTTTCTCCGTAAATCGTAAGACAATATCTCTTTAACCGTTTCAGTCATGACAACCGCTGACAGTGGTCATCATGATCATGAGGGTGCCGTGTCCGCTATCGAACGTTGGCTAACATGCTGGCAGTCCTACGTCTGTCTAAAACTGCTCGGAATAAACTTATTACTGGTAAATTCTACCAAATCCGACAGATTCTGTAACCAGGTTATATTTTTTCTTCCCCGTGATCTTTTTCCTGTAATCTTTCCCTGCATTAACACATGAAGCAGGCTGTATCGTTCTGAATGTCGTATTGCGTGACCGAAGTATATTAATTTACGATGCTTAATTACTACTTCCTTGCATTTGTTTATACGTTGTAAGTTCTTTTTTTTTTTTTGAAGCAGAAGGGGAAAATCTTCAAAAGATACTGATATATTTATAAGTACCATATATATTTTTGAGAGCAGCACATGAACTCAGCAATTGCTGCTGGATTCCAAAGAAATCAGCGTGTGGGATTTTTACCCACTAAAAAACCCCTCCCTTTGTTGAATAAAGAGAAAAGTATACATGTAAATATAGACAACAACAACAACGTATATTTCAGCATAATTTACAAACCAAAAATTTTAAATAATAATTACGTAACGCCCAGGATGGCTCGCCGTACATCAGAAATAATACAAAGACCCGTAATAAATAAAAGAAGTAATTATACTTATGCTTATAATGACAGCAAAAAATAATTGGGAAAAAAAACTGCTGTACAGCAAAAAACAAAAAATTAAGATAGTAATAATAAAACAAAAGAAAAAACACGTTAGACATTAAAAAATAAATAAAGAAGGAATATTAATTTCTAAAATAGGTGCCGCAAAACGTTACAATAGGTTATGTTTGAGCCTCCTATGTTTATATGTATTTACTATACATAAATTGGAGTTGCCTGGAATCGTAATTACCAATGGTAGAAATTAAACTATTATCGTAGACTAAGCAATCATCGCAGAACTTACACGTTAAATTTAAGATATGGTACTTAATATAAGGCATGTTTAAGGTAGCATGCATGTCAACGACTTTGTGTAAATATAGAGGTCCATAAACAAATGCAAAGACCTTCACATTATAACATAATATGTGATGGTAAAGGGATGAAAAATACATAGTCCCTTATTCCACCAAGAAAGCATACAACGAGTTTGTGATTTATAAAATATTACAGTAAATTATAATAAATCTTGATATAAACTTATATCATAGTATAAATAATAAATTACTGTATACGATTGTAAAACCCCGGGATTTCCCCTAAATATGTGTAAAATATAAAGAGATGAAAAATGTGTAACGTACAGTTTCAAAAAAAGCATTTAGAGACAATAGTTATAATCTATTATTATTATTATTATATTGTTGGCTTCTGTACACATTACATGTTGCCATTGACATGTTATTACATCTGTAATATTAAATAATTGACTATAATTGAGTGTCCATCATCGTCAGTCTGCGCCATCCCCTTGGAGCCTTGCCATCTTTGTCGTTATAATCTATTCTTTAATTAAAATTATTCACACGATGTATTTTAATATTTACTCCGTTTTTAAAAATATCACGTAATTTGCCATTTCGCGCATGATATGCTACTCAGTCCTCAAACATACAAATCTATTTCTGACGAGGGACATTTGTATCATGTCAAATGTAAAAATTAGTAGCATTTTCGAAAAACGGCGTGATGAATATTTAATACACTGACATCACTTGTTTGTTTTGATGTATTATATTTTGATAATTTATATATACATAAAATGGACACTACGTACGTGTGTACGTGTATACGTGTATATATATATATCAATAAATTGCTCGAAATAGAGATTTATTTTTGCTGATAGAAATTATTTGTCCCGGTAGCACGCACATCTTTCGTTACACTGAACGAAATAATACATGGAACCGAAGTTCAAGTTGAATTGCTGCGCTTATGGAATATAATCCTGGAAAACCAATTATCCAATGTTGCTGCATTATATATATATATATATATATATATATATATATATACGTATTGTCGAATTCTCTTAATTATTGACACCGTTCGAAATATCTCTTCCAACGATTGCGATAACTATTAATTTCCGACAAAGGTGCCATACCATGTTGAGAACTGGTTTAATTAACCAGTTTATTTGAACTTCGCTCAATTCTCACATTGATGTATGAATGAATTATGTGTGCATGTGCGCGTGTTTAGTATTTCGGTACGTTGTTCGAAAGTATGTGACAATAACGTTGTTCGTGTATGAATGTGGATTTTTAAAATCTATATAATGGATAAGAAAGTTAGAAAAAAAGATTACGGATTATGATTCTTAAACCCGATTGTTGTCGTTTGTTCAATTATTCTCGAGCCGCAATTAATATTGCGGACATTTTCGGTTCAAATGGCAATTGCCGTTTTTTAGGCCAATATCAACCAGTATGAGTGTGTAGCGCATTAACACACCCTGACACTAAAACACGTGCTCTCACATATATATATATATATATATATATCTGGGTGTGGATTGCTATCGTAGAATAAATATGAACTTCTGCTAAATTTAGCCACCTCTAACAGAAGTAAATATATAATTGAAAATATGATTTAATTGTACAATAATTTTTGATATTTCTCTGATTTATATATATATATATATATATATATATATATATATATATGCGTGTGTGTGTATGTTTGTATGTGTGTATTACATTCATTTATTTCATTAGGTTTCTATATTCTTATAATAAGATCATATCAGGCAATTTAGACTCAATTTTTTATGATTGTTAAAACAGTTTTATTGTATGTAAGAGCTTGGGTAACTCACGATCCGGATAAGAAATTTAATTAGATGTCTAAAATCCCATCATTACGATCCTTTAGGTGAGTGCGTTCCGCTTATTAAATCTAGCACACACACACACATATATATATATATATATTGCCCTACGTAAGGACGTGGTTACACCGTGTATTATTATACAAGTTGCATTACAGTTTTCCTCCATAAATCTATAGTATTTGCAGTTGGGAAAGCCCCTGATGCCGTTACTTGATCAATCCAGCATCTTCCCTGCGGGCGTTTACCATTTATTGTTCGTTCTCTCGAATCGATGTTTCTCGCTATATATCCGCAATATCTTATCATGTTTCTCTTCATTTTTTTTAAAAGTCTAGTATCCACTTTTACTTGATCGATAATGAAGTTATTAGTTGGGAGCGCCGTCCAAGGTATACGGAGAAATTTCCGATATATATTGCCATCTCGAAGGCATTTAACACTTTTCGTCAGCTTTTTTAATGGTCCACGTTTCGGACGCGTATATCGCAACAGAAAAAATGACTGCATTGACCAGGATTAATTTTGTTGATTTTATTATTCATGTACCTTTCGATATTCTATTCAGTTTTGTCATTGCTACTCTCGTTTTATTCGTTATTATTGTATAGTATTTCCTCCATTCTTTCATTACCGCGATTTTTCTACGAATATGGACAGGTATGATGTTTGCTAGTACAGGTAACGATTCCATCGGGGGGTCAGTTTGGTTCTATTGTTTACTGTGCGTAGCGCGGCGTTTAGTTTGGTGTCGATCTTTCTCGTGTGGTTACAGTTCAGCCACACTGAAGCTGCTTACTCAGTCGCTAGAACTATAGGTTATTTGGGAATAGGGGAATATTCGGAGGTTTTTCGGATACCATGTTTTAATATATGATCATTGATCATAATATTTAATTTCATTTTGGCTAGTCGGGTGGCAAGGTCGAAACATAATATGGTTGTTTTATCTGTATTAAATATTAGTCACCATTTGTTGAAGTAATAAACTTACTTGATTCTGTTTTTTTTTTTTTAAATGATTGCACTTACGCGGTGGGGCAAATGTATTTATTATTATAAAGGTGCAGGGAACTAGTGTACTTAATAAATAAATGGGTGTAAGAGTTGTGTAGCTAGAACAAAGGAAAAACAACCGGTATAATACAAAAAAAAATGAGTATGTGATAGTTTCGTGCAATGTGTAACTTAAAAAAAAAAATAGGATGAAATAAAGGATGAGAAACCTAGTCCCTTAGAGTCCCTTAGACTCTAAGGGACTAGGTTTCTCATCCTTTATTTCATCCTATTTTTTTTAAAGTTACACATTATCAAATGGTTTAACGATATTATTATTATTATTATTATTATTATTATTATTAGTGCATAGTACTAGCCTTATATTGCTCTACGTAGTAAATATTTACTTTTATTTTTGTGAATGAGCAAGTATATGTGGGGAGTGATTTATGTATTGTGGATAACAAAAATATATTTTCCCGGTCTTATTGAATTTTTAATTTTATTTGTTACATTTTGTTTTACTTGTTTTACTAGTTAGTTATTTTTCTTTTTTGTTTTTACGTACTTCCATCTGGCTACCTCTTTATTCGACATTTTTCGATTAATCATTGTCATTGAAACTTACGACGCATTATGCAAATGTTCGAACATGAATCTTATCTTGCAATTTATAAATATAATTTAGGAATTATTTAAACGGTGAAATTTTAAATTGTAGATGTAATATTTATTGTCGTGACAAAGTTGGTAAAAGGCCATATAAGTGTTGCTAACGATTCAACGTTCTAGAGGCAGTAGCATTCACTTGAATAGATAGCGTGAATTCATTTTAGATCGAAGTTCTGAATACGAATATAAATCTTTATTAGTTATTTTTATAAATCTTCTAGTGCATCCTCTTCGTTTTTTCCTCGTTGATATTTACTACAAGTCGATCAACAAGATCATTTAGCAGTTTTTAGGAGAAAATCAAAACATGAAAAAAATAACACCCATTCGAACACGCTCGATAACTATGATCTTAGAAGATTAGATTTTCTACCGCTTTAAACGTCTTTCATCGCCGGTATGTCGCGGGGTATTTGTATGATTTTCCAGCCTCACGGTATAGTTCTGTGCGTATTGTTGAATGACCTCGCATGTGTAGGGAATGTTTAAATCACTGGTTTACTAGATACCAAATTACATTTGTCGGCTTTGCATAACTCTACAGCTGCACTCCGTATATCCGAACAGGCCTTAGATTGGTAATATAGATTGTCAATAGATAACGCGCTATGTCTGTACATTAATCAGAGTAGTTTAATTCGTGTTACAGCAATTTTCCATGACTATCGTGATCGGAACAGTGTTGGGTCATTTTAATGTAAACCTTTTTCTCCGAACGAATGAATCTAGGCTTCATGAATAATATCCTAAATTCGTAAAATTAAAGTTTTCAAATCATTCAAACGATTTTTATTTACCAAAAACATAGATAATACAATAAATAATAATCCACGCTGCAAATGCGCGGAATCGTGCGAGTAGCAGCAAAAAAAAATTATGTCTTAACGCTAATTACCTATTTGTTTAAGAATCATCATCATCATCATTAAGTGCCGTCTCCGTATCGGAGGTAGGCGACTACTTACTGTACATATTTTGTTGTACAATGTAAGTAGCGTACAAGACAATTATAATATGGCGCTGGCGTAGAATGAAATTTACATATACATATGAGTTCCGAAAAGCATTATAGGTGTATAAAAAAATAAATAAAATATATATATTACATGCAACGAGTCTTTACAAAAAAACTTAGGTTGAATGTATAATTTTTTTGACAATGAACACGTCTAACCAAAGGCGGTTTTCCTCACAATTTTATTATAAATTACAGGGGAACAGGGGGCAAGCACTCACACATCTACATAATATTGTGTATTCTACTAAGGCAGTGTATTATTTGGTTGCTTTTTTGTACTTTTTATATATCGTATTAGGGGCTTACAACGCTTTTTAAAATTCTTTAAGTTATTTTTTAAGTGATAATGAGTTATAAATTTTAACACGCTTATAAATGGTGTATTCTAAAATGATCTTTATTGAGTTTTGTTTCTTGCAGCAAACGTCCTTCAGATCTAGTAAAATGGCCTGTGGGGTTTAATTCAGCATGTGATTCATTTCTAAATATATATTCCAGTAACTGTAAGTGATACAGTTCTCGTACAAAAAGTGTTCATACGATACTGATGTTTTTACTTTAAAGCAAATTTAAACAATAAGTTTTGCAGTATTTGAAGTGGTCTGCTTACTTAGCAGCCCCTCTCCAATGCATTATTCCATAACTGTGAGTAGGTTGATACAAAGCGAAATATAAACGTCTAAAGTGTTCAGCAGAGAAGTATTGTTTTAGATAATAAAAATGATAATTTAGTTTCCTTAATTTTTTAGCCAAGTATAAAGGATGTTTATTCCATGTCAACTTGCAGTCAAACTGTATTCCTAAATATTTGTAATAACTTATTTAGCCTTGTGTAGTTGATGTCATCGTGTTTCAAATTAGTGGTGATGACGAGGCAGAAAAATTGTTTTTATAAACGAATACGTCATGTGCCGGACAAAAAAGTTTCGCAAAGAAATTACGTCAAAGGTACTTTTTATCCAAGAAATTTTTCGTGTACTCCGATTAAACGGTAAGCTTAGAAATGCCTATCATAGAATTCACAGCCGCTTATATTCCGTCAAATTTAGTGAACTGCAATAAAGAAGTTGACAAAAAACATTCAATAATTTTACTCTTAAGGTTGAAACTGGAATTTAGTAGAACGCTCATAATTTTGTATTTTTTTTTTTTAAAACTCGCCAATTGCTTCTTGATATCATATAGTATGAGAAACACACTTTATTGTCCGAGTAAGATCATGTCGGACACCTTCACAATGTATTTTTCTTCCATACATGTGTTTAAAAATTTCGTACTACTTGACTTAAATATGAATACATGTTAGCGTTATACTTCAGTAAGTAAATATCATGTGTGTATGTTGTTGATATAATCAATCTAAATAAATTTTTGACCATCAAACCAGATTTGATTAAAACTCTGTTCCGCATATTTTGAACAGTAACTTGTTCAATCCCATTACAAGAAGTGATAGCTGGGCTACTTTAAATTTCTGCCCATTTTCAAATCTGGATATCGCTGTGTGATTGAAAACTATCGTCTTACATCGTTGATATCTTTAAAATCAACTGCGCAACTAGTCTTATAAACCTGGTTACAAAATAGTCGAAGCGGAATCTCCAAATTAACTGCGTGTACGCACTGATTTCTGTAAGGTATTTGATAAAGTTTATCATATGGATCAGCTCTGAGCGAACTTAAATGCAGTCGTACTCTTGGATTAATTATTGAGAAATTCAACAGATTTCTGAGATTCTATTACTTTTTTTATTATTATTTAATGATCATCATATGTATGCGATTTGTTTTTTATAATAAATATGCAAATATTATAGAAAAAGTTTATAGTTTTTAAAATTCGATTAATGCTATTGCAGTTATGAGTTACAGTAGTTTATGTGATTTGTATTTAGAGTGGTTGGCCATTTCTTGTGTTGTGTTTGTGACACCGCCATTAATTGTTATACGCAATCGTATATTCTACTTTATCATTGTTTTTTAATCTATTCGATGATCCAACAAACAAAAAACAACGGTATATTTGTACAGTAAAATTTACATGCAACAACACAAATAATGATACCACAATTAACTACTATAGCAATATATTTATCGTCGTTATTTAAATATTAAAATATATAATGGAAATTAACAGGAAAAAAATACTACTAAAACCTGTAAAACCATTAATTAAAAATAATTTAATTAAAATGTATACTATATAATTACTAAAGTTAATCGATCAGAATTTGATAATAGGTCGTGTTTTAAACGTCTATACTTCGGACACATAGTTCTTAGTCGCTTCGAATTGTATTTTTTTCTTCTTCTCATTAATGTACCGTATACCGCTGCAAGGCCGGTGACACGAGAAGACTCAGATTAGAAGTGAAAGGCCGGATGATTGGATGAATCGAAGAGCACGATGTGTATTATCTGGTCCTGAATTCAGTAATTCAAAGTCGTTGGAAGAGCTAATTTAGTGCGCGAATCAATTAGAAGATGATGTACTGCGATGATATTGTTGTCGCAGGAACAACGCGGAGGAAGTTGACGCTGAAACAGGTAACTATGAGTGATAGCTGTATGATGAAGTCTAAGACGACATAAAACTATTTCAGTTTTCCGCGATAAGTTAGAAGGAGTAATTAAACGCGCAGTGTCTAATTTTATTTATCTTAATTGATTAGTAATTGGCATATGCCACTTATGATTTCATGAGCGAGATATTAATTTTAGTTGTTGCTTGTTTAGCAGTTCCGTCTGCTATATCATTACCTGCAATATGAGAGTGGCCAGGCAAACCATTATCGGCCGATGTATTGACTCCATTGATCACAATAACGTGATTATCTTAGCTATTGGATTTTGATGAAAGGAATGATAATTAGAGACGGTCAGAATTGTCGAGGATTAGTCTGTTAATATCGCATCGTAATCTCCAATAGGCTTAATGTGCGGATTAGTGTGAGATGAACACTGAGTGAAAAATTTAGCGATAATCCTTAAGATAGGGTACGTCAATAATTTCATGCATAAATGAGATTCTTTCGTATTTTAACGTATTCAGTATGCATCGGGGAGGCATCTGTTTTGTATTGGAGTTGTTTTTACGTCGAGTTTGAAATATAAGACCATACCTGGTCACGCGTGAATTATTACCGAACGTATAAAAGTTTTATAAATTTTATTATGAGGGCTCAAGAAGTATTTTTGATTAAGGATAGATGGGCGAAATTATTTTATCCGCTTTAAAATACGAGATAAGTGCCGAGTAAAATTTAAGCGGCGATCGAGAAAGACGCCAAGATAGCGTATTTCACATTAGTCTAATTAATAGGTTTCTTCGCTATGATAATTCTGTTAGGTGCTGTTGGATGCTTACGATTGAAAAATATAGCTTTAATTTTGTTTGGATTTATGTTAATTCGCCAGTTCTTAAAATAGCGTATCGTACAATGTAAACCATTTTAAAGTTTATTAAATTGCACTGGGCCCGAATGAAATACAGAATAATGTGGTATCGTCCGCAAATAAGGCGAAATTAGCTAAAGATAATTTAGGAAAGTCGTATAAAAATAAAGTGTACGTTTCCTCAAGGGATACCAGCTGCGCAGGTTTTCACGGTGAAGTATTCATCAGACATGCATACAGCGAATGAAACCAAGCGCCTTGTACAAATTTACGTTAAAATTATCCATCCTGCGTTATAGATAATTATCTAACATATTCATTTTCACAGGAAATTAATAAATTATTTTGAGGGTGTTTTTTTTTACTGTGCTTTGTTTCCATTCAGTTATCGGGTATTTTATATTTCTAACACGGGTTGTTTACTACTGTGATTGAGCTAACGTGGATTATCAAACATATGGTATGTACATAATAATGTATAAATCGTTTAGACATTTCGTTTTCTATACTTATCGTATTTCCTCTTAGTGTGTATACACATTTTTTTATCCTTTCGAGGACTTTATTTTAGTCTGCATGTTGCATGCCTGTGTATGTGTGTGTGTTCGTATATAACTTTATTATAGTATTATCGGTTCATATTTATAATTAATAATCATTCGATATACGAGTACACTCGTTGTAAATAATTAAATATACACAAACAGACACAAGCATATATATGAAATACACATATACCGTATTTATTTTTTATTTCTTGCAGATGATAAAATAAACAATTATTGACCATTATATTATTTATAATTCCTTTTCTCCAATTTTGTGCGCATTGATCTTTTAACTGTGTTTTCTTTCAACATTGTATCTCGGTACTAATATTCGTTGGCCTCATTAATATCTTCGAAACGAATGGGGTTTGTGGCTGTAGCATTTTTAAGTTACGTATACGTATATAAATATATATATATATATTATATATATATATATATATATATATACATATATAGTTGTGTGAGAAAAAATAAATAATGACCTACATTTGGAGAAGATAAACGTGGATTGCGTTATCTCTGTATATCTGGATATTCTTACCATCCGGAAATAACCTTCAAATTCCGTTATTATTATAAAAAGGAAGAAAAAAAAAAAGCTTGCGCTTCTATCTTGCGCACATTTGTTATGCGAACCCGTTGTGTGTGTACAAATTGAGCTATTTCATGCACGTTGAAAGGTTGCTTTTGTAATGTATGTTCGACATTTTATAAAAGGATTTGTCGATTAATTTCGTCGCATACGTCAATTTTACGTAATTCGAGGAAAGCGCATATGCGTCCATCGAAAATGTTCCAACAAAACTGGTAGTGTAGAGTAAACACTCAAACACTCGCCCCGCTCCCCGGATGACAACACAAATTGTTCGCCTTTACAACGTAGCGCTATACGAACATGCCACTTGTGATAAAAACGTATATCGTTCGCGATATACTAAATCTTGAAAAAAAATAATAATTATTTTTACTACTCCAGACAATTGAGATTAAAAATTATAATAATATCATCTGAATTTACACCGAACGCTAAAGTCCAAGAGTTGCAGCATTAAGAATAGCCTAATCTCGAAGATGACTACTAGAATTAATTGATCAGAAAGTGAATTTTCTAAATAGGTAAATTTTTAATAATTTATAGATTATCGCGCGCACGTTTTGTATTTATAGAAAAGTACTAATATTGTTTAAATTTACTTTATTACGTAATTAAACGATAAATTCTAGTATATTATCTACTATATCGAAAATGGCTCTAACGAGTTAGATGGAATTTTTCTATATACGTAATGTATTATATAATTGAAAATTGCCTGTATGAAAATAACAATTTTTGAAATTTTACGCCGACCCCCAACTCCGTGCACGCCCCAATAAAGTTTTGGAAATTTCGACTTTTCTTTGTCCTTTTTTCGATATTTATCATTAAATGTACGTTGAAAATTTCAGCTCGATCGCATTTAACCGTTCGAATGTTACTAGCTTAGTAGAGATTTTGCTTTTTACCGTATACTCGTTGATAAATATAATTTAAATTTTATAAGTGGAGGTTACCGTTTCGATTTAACGCGGATGTTCCGGAAATTATTATTTTCTAATTTACGAAAAAATTATTTTAAGGAAAAATTCCGATTGAAAAATTCCAAAATTCATTTCCAGAAAAGTATTCAAGCGTGGTCTTCCGGTATTTTCAACAAAGCTGACATTTTTATTTAAAACTCCGGAAATTTTATTCTCATTTCGGTTACGAGTTGAATTATAATTTGAAAAAATTGACGTAATAATTTTAGACATGTGACAGAATAGAAACGAATTAATATAGTTTGCACGGTAGAACAACTTTCGAGTTTCTTTTTTTTTTCACAGTATTGAAAATAGATTTAGGATTAAAGATGATTTGGATGCAAATTTCTTTTCCAGTCAGGTGCTGTCTGGATATGGTAATTTCGGAGAGTATTTTAAGCATTTTGCCATAAGACCGTCCGGACTCCTATCCGTATTGTAGTTCTGACAGTGATACGGTTGTTGAACATTTTCTGTTTGAATTGCTCGTATACCGCTGATATATACGCAGAATAAGTAAATTTTCGGATTCGGTAGTAAATAATTTATACGTAATTAATAATTGTATAGGATAAAATTCAGATTAAGTCATTTAATATTGCTACGCGTATGCCTTAGAGATAAATAATTTTAATCGTATTGCTGCGACTAGACTTTTGCATCGCGGTCTATAAACAATAAATAAAATAAAAAATTATTTTATATATATTTTTATTTATATATATACATATATATATCGCATCGTAGTTGGAGTATAATAATCGCCCATTAATTAATTAATTTTTTTTAAAAAAGAAGAATAAATGTTAAAGGGGTCAATGGACACCTGGACCAATGGACACCTGGACATATATATATTAACCGAGCGCATGTACAGTCATCTGGATATTTTGGAAATTAAATCGAATATCGTTGCTAATTGATCTTCATAACAATAAACACACACACATATATATATATGTGCGTGTGTGTTGTGTGTATATATATATATATGCGTGTGTGTTGATATATATATATATATATATATGGAGATCGGTGTATAACATATATATTTTATATATAAATATCTTAATATTTTCCATTATCCATATTTACTTATCGATTGTGGGCTTCGTGAAAACTGGACAAATAGGTTCAGTTTGACCTAAAAACTTTATCGGCTTCCGACCATCGTTAAGAAGAAGATTATTATATTGCGTACGAGCAAAATATTTTCGCTCATTCGATCGTTATCGAACGGTTCCGAGCATTTCAGAGACCTAATTAATATTTGAGTAGTATTGTATGTACCGAGCTGAAACGAGAACATTCTGATATCTTTGTCTCTTCCATCGTTTTTCGAATAATAATAATAATATATTTACAATATTAATAATAATGATGATAATTATAATCAAAGTAGTAACCATAATACCTATATATATATACCTCTCTCTCTCTCTCTCTCTCTATATATATATATATATATATATATATATATATATATATATATATATATATATATACTTTTATTTACATTACACACTACAACTAGCCAATGAGGTAGCCATCAAATAGTTGATCCGTAGTAAATGACGTGTTCGTGGAAGAAACTCAGT
Source organism: Coronaproctus castanopsis (assembly GCA_032883995.1). NCBI lineage: Eukaryota > Metazoa > Arthropoda > Insecta > Hemiptera > Monophlebidae > Coronaproctus > Coronaproctus castanopsis. The sequence continues at coordinate 5,949,967 of CM065054.1, forward strand.
GGTTTTACCATAATATAACGTGCTTACGATAATAATATTTTAGTAATCATAATAATAACAGTAATTCGAATAATGTTAACTCGTAAGACTAGTTGTGTGCCCATTCCAAAAAAAAAAAAAACTAAAAACTAAAAACGTTATTAAAAAAATATATAAATTGAATAGGATCAAATTGTTATCAAACAACTCCAATTATTGCATTACTGTGCAATCCATTTTATACAATTATAAACATAACTATGATTTTGTACGAATCACTGAGCCATATCTTTTTTCTGAAAAGTTCAGGCGCTTTACTAGATACAGTGTTATTGCTGAAAAAAAAATCTAAGTGCGATATCAGACTTAAATCATACAATCCATAAAAAATTTCAATCGGTAATTGAGATAACATATTGATGTAATAACGATATGGAATCTACTAATCATTAATGCGTACATTTTCCCAAATCGGCCGAATCGTATATTTAAATATTTAATAATATCTTAAATTAACTTTCAAAGAAAAAGTTCTTACAATTAAGTATCGCAATGTTAGGTCTAAGCTGTGGGATGTTAAAAATTTAGGAAGATAACCACCGCTTGCTGTTCAAGAATTAAAATTATTTAGCGATTCCAATATAATACACTGAGGTCCCTACTTATAACGCATCATGGTACATTCGAAATGATCATCTTCGCAGAGATCTGAAGGTGCCAGAAGTCAAAGATGAAATACGAACGTACAGCGCTCGTAATATTCTATGTCATTTAAGCATTGTTTTACTAATATCATAGGATTCATAAATCTGATTACAAATTACGATTCTTTCAACTTTTCATTACAGTCTAGTCAAAGCTCATCGATCTGGTTGGTCCCCGTTGTAAGGATGGGTACGGTGCTAATTTGTGTCTGAATAGAACGTATGGAATGTTGTTGATGTTATTAGGCTACATATAATAAGAAAAAACGAAATCCTGTTTTCTATGTTACTAGAAATATTGTGAAGGACCGAGGAATTACTGGAATCGAAGATTAAATACATCTGAATTTGTTTAGTTGAATAGCAATACATCCAAGCGCAGTTCCAAAATTCTTTGTGCAAAAACTTAATCTCAGATAAAATGTTCCTAACAGGTGTATTGGAGCAGAGGTAGCCATTTTCGAGGGGGCTATGATTGTCTAATCATTCCAGTGGATACCTAAGTGGCTGGGAATCCAGAGACAAATTTAACATCAACGCGTTTTAGAGATAAATCATAGATATTTCTTAGAATATCGTAGATTGATAGAAAATAGCGGCTATTATCCGTAAAAATTACTACATTCTGAGTAATATTTGCAGAAGCGTAAATGCGAAGCGCTCTGAGAATAGCAAGTCACTCAACTGTTAAAAATTTTGAAGACAATTTAGGTATTTTAAAAGTTTTGGTAACATTCAAGGAAGGAATAATAAATGCGAAACCAATTCCGTCGGGGGATTTAGAACTATCAATAAATGATATAATCTTGTCGATGGAACTGAAGAAACTTGCCAAAGTTACTGATTTGTGTGCGGTTATTAAAGGTATCGAAGTCTATATGTATAAATAATTAATTTCGAATAGTAACTGAAAATAAATCGATGGAAAATGGATAATCGTACTATCTTTATAGTTAAATAAGCATTCGGAACTTGTACGAAGGACAGGACGTTTTTTAAAAGCAAATCTGCATTTCTGCGATAATTGAAGGAAGACGCTAGGTATGTACGAATTAAGCATGTACTTATCACCTAAATATCGTCGTCGAATGGAAAGTGGGAGTATTTTACATTCAATTTCTAGAGCGGCTACTGGGTGGATCGCATACTTCTCGTGATAAGACGAAGATGGGTATTTTGTATAGAATGCATCCATCAAAACTCCTGTCACGTATTATAAGTAATGGAATTCCTATCACGACTAATCTCAAATGATTGCTTAGCTAATAGCGTATATATGATCATATTCAATTACTTATCAGCCTGTAGTATGAATATTTAATAAGGCATATCATCCATTTCGTACGGCCTCTGGAGGAATCACTAAAAAAGAAAATAACATTCGGTTTGACTTCAAAGTTATAATTTAATAAGTGATATGAATGAAAGACATAAGATTAGTTTCGAACCGAACTTATATATTATATAACTAACAGCACATTGCAACCTCGCCTTGTATCTTCACAGATTTGAACTAATAAACAGTAACAAATGCACCTGCGCAAAATAGAAACAGCCGAATAGATGTTGCTTGAATGTCGTGATCTAAGGAAATTTTAATACAGTTGATTTCAATCCAAATAATAGGACTACAGTAAAAACTCCAAACTGTTGCATGTCTTGTGTTACACCCCAGATTTTAAAAAATTCTTTTTGCAATGGTACAATGTAAGGTACGTGTGTATGAACGAGTAATTGTGTATATTATTTCATTTAAATAAAAAACACGCAATAATGGTCATTTGTCTAGATGTTCAAGAGTCATATCGTAGATGTATAAATGTGAATATAAAATAGTGAATTTTTACAAAATAAAATTAAATGATAAGATAAATTTATTATCAGAGCGTATTATTTCTTCGATTACGAAAACCGCGTTAATTATAACAAACATTTCCAACGTCTCATATCTTGTACTACTCGAATCAAATTAATTCCTGTTCATTTCGAAATGTCTAGCCATGTGCCTTTCTCGTGCACTGCGACTGTCAATCGGCCACCGATGCATCATATGTTTGGTCCACCTATTATAGTCTTGGTTCCCAACTACATTTACATAATTCGTTCCACTCCACGAAATCGTCTTGTGATCCTTGAGTATGATATTAAGAACGTTTGAGTTTTCCTAATATTTCGAACTGTTCCTTTAGTAAAACTCCATGTTTCAGTCCTGTACGATTGGACCGGCAACACGTGCCGATTGTACAATTTAATTATCAAGACTATTCGGCATATATTTATTTCTGAAAACTTTGTTTAACTTTCCAAATTCGTAAAAATATATACGTGGTGTAAATGGGAATCTATACTTTCAAATGTAAACACGTTTATTCTGTTCTCGCTAGAAATTATGATTAAATCTATCTTCAAATATATGTATATATATATATATATATATATATATATATATATATATATATCCATCCCTGCTTGTCGATGGCGTCAGAAAAAAGGGATTTGTGCGTAAAGGTGTGTGTCAGCGAAAACATACGTAAATGTGTGGTTTAGAGAAGGGTCGAAATTACCGAAGTGCTTCTATCGTAAAGAAAAATAGCCGAAATACCTACAAACACACATGTCGATTTTCCAACAAAACTGTTGTACATTTCTTATTTTTTTTTTGTTCGTTGAGGCTGCTTCAGATTTCTATTACCATCATACCTCTTTTTAAACACGAATCGTCTGTCTGTGGCTCGACGTTGCTATTGGGTTTTTAGGTCACCATCAGAATTCTTATTCTCCATCACCGCACATCTCCTTCCTAAAAGTCTCATCCCCTTTAAATAGTTGGACTAAGAATAAATGCGTGTGAAAATATGTTAATATAATTAATAATTAATTTAACGATAAATTTTCTTCTTATTTTATTCCTTATCGGACCCGGCAAACGTTGACTTGCCAGAACGTTGTGTTGTTTACTGTTAGCAGGTTAAGGAATTAAATAATAGTAAACAAAGGAAATTTTAAATCATACCGACATAGTACTCTGCAGTTCCTGCTATAACGCGCACGGTTACGTAGCATGCACAACAGAACGCGTACATAATAATAAGCGTACGATCAGTAACCTATTCTTCGTGTGTTACATAAATATATATATTGATGATTGCGGGGTTGTTATATATATATATATATAAATGTTTACGCCGAGCGCTATGCCCTACCAAAGGTGGCATGTCGACAATTTTCGAAAATTTCCTGTTCGAAACCTATCTATCGTATTTACATGCGTTTTTTCAATTTGTACGTAAGGTATGGTTACCTATTGAATCGGTTTTTACAAAACTCGAAATTCAAAAAGGTCACCCCACCAAAATACACCTGCTGGGTTCAATTGTAAATCTAAACTTTTCCCGGATTTACCCACACACGCACACAAAATTTCATGAGAATTGATACAGGCGTTTAGAACACAAGTACAGAAGAAAAATTTAAATAATTTTTTCGAATTTCAAAATTTTTTTATATAATTAGATCCGTTCATATATAACGTTATTCGTACGCATTATAATTATAATTATATAATTATGATCCTCTTCGACGGATTTCCATATACTCCATCGCACTTCCGATTTCTTGCGCGTCTGAAATATAATTAATTAATATATGACCGGAGGAATAATGTTATGTATTAATTTCGATATAACAGCATACAAAAATTTTATTTATTTATTTAGCCAGAAATTTATCTAAATAAAATGCAGGTTTAAGTAGACGCACGCTTAACGATCGCAGACGTACATAGATATAGTTGTAGTTTTTAATATCTCTTTTGAGATGAATAAGCTATTTATCATGTAGTAATGATAATAATAATCATTATACAAATTGGAACGTCCCTATAATTGCAAAGAGAGTCGTGAGTAAAAATTGCGCACGCCCAAACCGTTCTGTATAAGTTTTGGTCCGCTCCAGCGAACAAGAAAACGTAAGAAAGTGGGGAAAATCTGCCAGCGCAAATTTCGTCGCATGATGAATAAGATCGAATGGTGCGCTGTGCAATAATAGGGAAATTTGGTTAGACGTAAACAACAACATAAGTTGCTAAAAGCAAAATCCGACACGTGATTAAATAAAGATAATTATACTAGAACAAATGTAGACACCAAATAAACAGAGAAAATAATGAGTCCGTCCAGCGAACGTTTATAGCAGGGAATTGATCAAAAAATGGCTAGAGAATAAGCGTAATTTTTTCCAAGATTTTTGAAAAAAATTTTGATATAAATACAGATACAACAATCCCAAATTAATAGCTGTCATCTCTACCTCTAGACTTCGAAGCCGTCTGCCTTGAACAGCTACGAAGGACGTGCTTCATAAACAAATAGAGGGGTAAAGAAACTACGGAAAGTTAAAGACCCGCGAAGAAGACGCGTAAAAAAATCAGAATTTAAGAAATAACCAACTTTCTGAGCTCAGTATTAAGGTAGTGTAGAGTGATATGTAAGTACAATTATGCTGAAGAATAATTAGAAAGAAGTATCACCAAGTTTATTGAAACAGAAGATTATTGGTTCAGATACCGGGTAACTTACGTAAAAAAATAAATTTTTATTGGCAGAAGCATAAAATTTTATATATATAGATATATAAAATAAATAAATTAATCGTTTAAATTATTTCTTTTGTACATTTTTTTAATGCTATTGTTAACTTACACCCAACTGATGCTATTTGGTAAGTTTTGTAATTGTGTGGTACATCATGAGTAGCATTCCATCTAGTGGCAGATGCTAAAACTTAACTTACTAATACGCTTAGTTTATATTAAGTCCAGAGGTTTCGTTCTATCCAGTTGACGATATTCAAGCGAGTTATCCATTAAGGAAACTTCGTGAAGTGTAAAATTAGTTACATACCATGGAGAATTAGCAATATTTTGGAGAAGTTTGCTTGCATTCGCTGCAGAATAGCAATATTACTTTTTTTTTTCGCGCAACCCCATAATTGACAGCCGTATAGCCGAATTGACTTCAGGACCTAGTTGTATAATAACAGCTTGTTTTCGATTGATAATCCTGATATTTTTCCTAACAGCCAAAACGTTTGTTTCCATTTAATATTAAATTCACTGCGTTTTTTAATTATATGTTTACTCCGTGTTAGCCGTTGATCTAAGTTTATCCCGAGGTATTTTACTTCTTCTTTTGGAGGGATACCCATTTATGGTTATGGACCTTGTTAAAAAAGTTCTTCTGTTGATATATATGTCTTCATTAGTATTAATTTTCCAAGTTTTAAACCACGTTGCTATTTCTTCAACTGCTGATTGCAGGTTTGTGCATGCGTTTACAGAGAAACCATCCACACATAGCATAGCTCGAATGTAGCTACTTCAATATCTGCCATATAAATTATATAGAATAACAGCTTATTTAATGCGATAGTATCTTTCTTTCAGATAAGATTGTAATCGTTTTGACCATTATAATTTTTAATTTTCTGCATTAGCCCTTCATGTTAGACCCTGTCAAATGCATGTCTAAAAATACTGCATCATAAGCTTTTCTTTCTTTCGTGAATTTTTCAATCATATTAACTACCCGACGAACTTGTTCGACGGTGCTGTGTTTTATCCTAAAACCCGAATTGAGGATCCGTACATTATGCATGTAATTATTATCGTTAAATTATTCGAAATTAGATTGAATTCTTTGCATGTGTGCAAACATGTATATATTTCGCTTTATAATAAATAATATTTAATTTCCATAACGAAGGAGTCGTAGTTATTTCCGCGTTTAGCAGGTTTAAAAAGATAAAAAAATAATAGAAAAGATGTTAGTAGAGAATATTTCAGAGGGAGAAAATTTAATGTTTGCTAGAGTCCTAAAAAAGATAAGCTAAAGTTAAGAAGTCCGTTCCTCGTTAGGTACTCATCAGGGTACTCCAAATATCTCGCGCGCAATCGTAGTGGCAGAGTTAGCCGAGATCAACAGTAAACCGTTAATATCGTTTCCAGGAGCACCGCGTGGAGGTCTCTGCCGTGCCCTCAACGGTAAAGATTTACCTTTTAACCCAACGCCAAAATATCTAGGCGTCGTTCTTGATCGAACTCTCACATACAAAGAGAACTCCGAAAAAATAGCCCAAAAAGTGAAGACAAGAGTAAACCTTATCGCTCGCTTTGCAGGTACAGCTTGGGGAGCAGAGACAAAACTCATCAGGACTGCTACATTGGCACTAGTGTTTTCAGCTGCAGAATATTGCTGCCCCGTTTGGATGGCCAGCTCGCATGCTAAGAAGATCGATACACAACTGAACGCAGCACTACGCTTAGTAACCGGTACGCTAAAATCTACTCCTACTATGTGGCTTCCCGTGCTGGCAAATATATTTCCACCGCACATCCGCAGAGAAGAAACATTCAAACGAGAATGGGCTAAATATAACAGTATGCACTCTCACGTAGAAAAATTTATCAAAGATCCCCCGCCTACACGTCTTAGCAGCAGGAAACCAGCATGGCTGACGGCTAACGAGCTACAGAGCAGTGTCGACGCAACTACGAAATGGAAAGAAATATGGGTTAAGCAGACTCCAACAAACGGACAATTAATATCAAATCCGGCTAGCAGGGTGCCAGGATTTGGTCTCAACAGAAAAACATGGTGCAATTTAAATCGCGTCAGAACCAACCAGGGTCGTTGTTAATATTTAATGAACAAATGGAAACTGTCGGAAACGGAGCTGTGCAGCTGTGGCGAGATCCAAACGATGTCACACTTTATAAATTCGTGTAAAGTAAATAGCTTTAATAAAGGACTGATTGGGCTACATTCACTAGAAGAAGGCGCAGAAGACTGGCTGTCGAACGTGAATTTGTAATGCAGGATATCTCTAAATAAGCGCGTAATTGATACGATAATAATAATAATAATCAGGGTACTCGTATACTATATATTAAAGTTCAACCCACTATTTTGCAAATATCGCTGCGTTTATGATATGGTTATACAAAATTGTATTTTATCTACGATAGATTGTCAAGCTCATCTTACTGTTGATGTGTCACGTTAATCTTTGAGCATAAACAAAATTTAAAAAAAAAAAATCACGAATTAAAAATTACGGTACTGGATACGTACTACTAGCGAAATCTTTTGACAAAATATAAAACGTATTACATCGGTTTATCATAATAACAATGAGAATTATTATGTTTCTCAATTTATAAATCTCCGGTACAATGTGAATCGCCAGTAAATTATAAAATTCGTTGTTACAATACTAGATAAAGATAATGGGGATGTTTAACGAAGAAGATTTGACAACGATAATAGAAAAAATAAATAACTTTCCTTAGTTTATATTATTATTATTATTATTATTATTATATATATATATATGTGTGTGCGTGTTTTATATACATATATAATATCTTACGTATGTTTGTATGTATATATGTGTATATGTTTGTATTTTTTAAAAAACGTTATATAATCTTTTAAGTAATTAAAAAAACCCATTTCGTAAATTAAAATACTAAATTAGAGTAAATATACGAATATAATTAATATGTGAAAACTGATAACATTAAAATGCTTCAGAGAAATACAGTTGCGATCCAGCCAAGCGAGAAGCCTAACCCATGGCGACGAGTTAAAGTACGAAACGTGAAGATCCTTAGCAGACTCAGAACGACGGTTTGGTCACCGGTGACTTTTCGGAAGTTTCCTTCTGCATATGCAACCAAGAGCGGTCTGTGAGACACTTTTCTTTCCCGCAGACGTTGCACGCATAAGTGCGATTTAAATGGTATGTATGTATATATAGTTTTAATGTTGTATAATTAAGTAGTTTAAAAACCTAATTATCTAAAATAACAACGAGAACTCCGACAAAAGGGACGAAACGAACTGTCGAATCTGATTATGTGTAAATGGATGCTGACGGCTTCTGCTACATGCGAGTGTGAAGAAATAGGTGACGAGGACGATACTATTGCTTCTAACTCTACACCCATCGGCAGCATGTAGGAAACTTATGATGGTAAATTGTGATGTCGATCGGTCTTAATACCAAAATTTCTTTGATGAAGAAGAAAATATTATCAATACGCTTAATAAATAAGTCTACCCATTACTTGTGTAATTGAAATAGATATCCGTCTTGAAAATTTGTCTAATTTAATTACCGCAGCTATCGATGAATATAAAGAGTTTAAATCGTTTCCCAACGTCCAATCTGCCATCAAACGTTCTTCTACTTATTCAGTTCAAAAACCGTATCAGATGGCAGTTTTGTCAAAAATCATTCGGTTCCAATTGCGCGATTACTAAGAATTACATTATCCGTTAAACAAATATAAGACTGAAATTTAACAAGTTTGTATCGAATCTCTAATGACAATAGTCTACGGAAAGTCTTTAAAAGGAAACATAAATTATCAAAATATCGCTCTTCCGTCATTTTACGATCCCACTATGATGAATGATTATTCATATAACGATAATGATAGGTTTGAGGAATAACACACGTGAATAGGTTGTAAATTTTTTTTAGTGAATCCATTGGGTATTTTGTCTCTGCTTGAAGCCACCTTAGTTTTCAAATGTGTGATTATTTTGTTAATTTCATCGTTGTTAATTACAATTTTTACTCCAGTGTGGTAAGTTATTATGTTTTCTTGAATGTATGGTTAACCTGTTGTAGTTAATAACTTTGATATCATTATCATATGTTGTATCAGTAGCTATATTTATATAAAAGATAACATAGTAATGATAGCTAACGTTTAATTCGTAACTAAGTTTCCATTACTCAACTAGATCTGCTACTTTAACAGTAGCCAATGTTAAATCTATTCTACCTTTTTGTTGTTATCTTTGAAAGGTATACTTATTCTACAAACACCCATATTACATGTATATATTACATATATGTATCCATGTACCAAAAGACGAAAGTACATAATTCCCAAAAATATAAATAATTACATAATAAAACATGTCGTTCAAAATTATACTGGTATTTTCATGTAATTAGCACAATACAAACAATTTTTAATATTCTGACTGAAAGAGTCGCGTGTTTTCTATAAACTTAAATGGATGGGCTGTGAACAAACTGTAATTTTTACCCTTTTGTATGATAGTTCAAATATATATTTAAAAAAATTATTTATATTTGGGTTTCTGACTAAAAACTAATTTTTAATGTTTGTGGGAGACCTCTTTCAACAGTGGCTCGTTGGGATTTATCCCAGTTGTCTCTCTTTTGTGGCGGATCTCTCTCTCTCTCTCTCTCTCTCTATATATATATATATATATAAATTAATTAATTAATTAAATTATCCACTCGTTAACCGAGTATGGAGTACCATCAATTATTTATGAGTCCTGAGGTGGCTAATCAAACCAATTTTTGCGGCGCACACCTTTCCGCATGCATCGCACGTAAAAGCGTCATTATTATTATTATCCACTCGAACCGTTCCAATCAATCCTTTACGTCGATTTCTTTGCAGCTCGAGCATTTTGATCCGCTTTCTGCAAACCATCTCGTATTGTCTGTCTCCAGATGGTACGATCCATCGCTAGCTTTTCCCAACTCCTGCGATCAATTTCGCATTCCTTTAATATCCGATGCAAATAGTCTTTATATCGCCAACGTGGACGTCCAATGCGCCGTTTACCAACCAGAAGCTGACCATAAAGGAATTTCTTCGGAAGTCTTTCCTCGTTCATTCTGATTACATGTCCAGTCCATCTCAAACTATTACTATAAAGCAGCATCCGAATAGACTTGCATTTTGCCCGCGTTAAAATTTCGCGATTCGTCACTCGGTCCTGCCAACGAACACGTAGCAATCTGCGCAGCGCTCTCTGATGGAACGCTTCCAGCGACCGTATGTTCTTCATATATGGGGCCCATGTTTCTGAGCCATAAAGTAGTGTCGGTAAAACAATGGACTTGTACATTATTAGTTTTGTTGACAATAAGATATGTGTATTATTAAAGATCCTTCTATCAAGCTTATACATTGCAGCTGAAGCAGCTTGCATTCTACTACAAATCTCGGTGTCCAAGCTGAACTTGTTGTTAAGCATACTACCAAGGTATTTAAAACTTTCCACCTGTTCTATTACAATATTACCTAATTCCAACACGTGTACATTTTGCCGTTTGTTTGTGGGAGCTACCTGTACAAGTAATTTGGTTTTTCCCTTATTTATAGCTAGGCCAAAACTGTTGTATACTGCATCAAGTATTTTGATAGTAGTCTGCAGTTCCCGTATGGTGTGTGCGACCACAGCACAATCATCTGCGTACTGGAAATCGAATACTCCTACTCTGGAGCATTTAGAAGCTGCTTGTAATCGATGTACATTAAATAATCCGCCATTAAACCTACTGATCATTACTATCTTTTCAGGTCCCAGCTTTTTAACTGCTATCATATGTATGAAAGCCATATACACTGAAAACAGCACAGGGGCCAGCACACACCCTTGCTTGACTCCTGTACTAACTTTAAATGATTCAGAATTGCCATCTCGTAGCATCACCATGCTTGTATTGTTGTCATATAGAAGGGAAAGCAATCGAATAAATTTCGGCGGACAGCCAATTTTCTCCATGCATTTCATCAATAGCTGCCTATGCACTGAGTCAAAGGCTTTACTAACATCAATAAATGCAATGAAAAGATCCCGATTTTGTTCTAAGCACTTTTCTTGTAGCTGCCTAAGCGAGAATATTGAGTCGATGGTACCATGACCACTGCGAAATCCATTCTGTGTCTCAGGGAAGGTTCGTTCCAATATTGGTAAAATACGATTAAGCATAATCCTGGCAAATAATTTCCCCACAGTTGAAAGCAATGAAATTCCCCTGTAGTGGTTACAATCGCTCCTGTCGCCCTTATTCTTAAAAATGGGCACTATGGCAGCTAATTGGAAATCAGTTGGCATAGATTCTTGTTCCCACATAATAGAAAATAATTTATGAAGCGCGTTTAGCAGGTTGCTGCTTTCCAACTTTAGAATGTCCGGTAACACTCCATCTGGGCCGGCAGCTTTCCCATTTTTTATGTGCTTTAATGCATCTTTAACCTCTTTTAAGGATATATCCTCGTCTAAAGCAGCGAGTTGTTGAGAATTCTGCACTTCGTTCAGCACTGAGTGATTTACACAAGTATCATTAATTAATAAATTCTCAAAGTGACATTTCCATTTTTGCGCTATTCTATGATGATTACTTATGATATTTTCATATTCATTCCTTAACAAAGCATTTCTATACGGTGTAGGTCCATATATTGCTTTAGCTGCTGAAAAGAACTCCCTATAACGGCCGGAATCTGCATATGTTTGAATCTGTTGTGCCTTGTTTTGCCACCAATTGTTCTTCATCCAGCGTGTTTTCCTTTGAACTTCAGCCTTTATTTCAGAAAATTTTTGTTTCAGCCTTACGTTGCTTGTATCATTCTGCCATTGAGTGAAAGCTAGCCTTTTCCGCGCAATTAGGTCAGTAATTTCTTTATCATTTGCGACAAACCAGTCCTGATTTTTCTTTTTAGATGTCATTATCGCACAGGAACAAGTGAGGTGTATTACTTCCTTCATTTTAGCCCAAACTTGACTGCTATTCGAGGCAGAATCAATCTCCAACGCACTGAAAGCTTGGTCAATGAGTTTCGTTACCTCTTTGCGCTTATTATCGTTTCTTAAGGCATCAGCATTATATCGAGCAGATTTGGGTTTTAAGTATTTTTTATGAATCTTCTGCTTCGTCAGCGAAATCACTGATCTTACAAGCATGTGGTCTGTTGAACATTCTGCGCCTCGCATAACTCTAGTTATTCTTACCTCTCTTTTATATTCAGAACGCACGATTATGAAATCTATCATATGCCATTGCCTTGACCTTGGATGCATCCACGTGCCTTTATAGATGGGCTTAAGCTCAAATATCGTGTTTGTTATGACTAGACCAAGGCTTTCACAGAACTGGAGAAGACGGTTGCCGTTATCATTTACGCCTTTTAGACCGTGCTTACCAACAACATTTGGCCAAACATGCACATCATTCCCTACACGTGCATTGAAATCTCCAAGTATAAATACTCGTTCTTTATTTGGAACATTCTTAACGAGATTGTACAAGTCTGAGTAGAAAATCTCCTTATCATTTTCTTCCGCATCCATTGTGGGCGCATATGCACTAATAACATGTATTTTGGTCCTTATATTTAGTTGTAGACATAACTTCATTAATCTTGATCCATGATTTTTTGGTGAGGATATGACATGATCCGCATAACAACGCTTCAGCGCTATACCAACTCCATGCAAGCGCTTGCCACCAAGAGCATTGCCGTGCCAAAACAACACATAGTCGCCTGCAGGCTCATAAAGGTTTCCATCACCAAGTAATCTGGTTTCACTTATAGCTGCAATATCAATGTCGTATCTGCGTAACTCCTTCGCTAAATGAGCGGTTCTTCTTTCTGGTACATTGTCGCTATCCGTTAAAGTTCGTATGTTCCAAGTTCCAAATTTAAGTATTAAATCATTCCTGTTTTTCTTACCGCATGATTTGGGTTCCCGCCAGCCGCGGCACGCTGACCAGGATAGTTGGAGCAGCCGATGTTTGGGGCACCTTTTCTAGCCCTCTCCACATTCGTGGTGGGCAGTGGGGATCCTGAAGAGGCCTGCCCAGTCGCATATCCGACTGCCGAATTCAACTTCCGCTCCATTCCAGTTGAAAGCGACCATATAGGACATGCCGCCTGCCGTGCAAGTTGCAGCTAGTAGCTTCCAGCCGACCAGGCCTGCTACCACCGCCACATACTTATCGCCGTAGGACTTCTTAAAAGGGGAGTGAGTTAGATAGGAAAAAGGAAAATGGGAGGAAGGTGAAAGGTGAGAGAAGAGAAGACGGTACAGATGCGCATGTTGGAACATAGAAGCTGTTGCGCTGCAACTCCCATGCTGCCTATACAGCTGCAGCGTGCGCTCCGGTGGCATGGTTAATCCAAGACAACCGGACACACTGCAGCTGGTGCATAACAGGCGAGGAAATACATGTAGTGGAATGTAGAGGTAGGATAAATAAGGAAAGGGAAGAAGGAGGAAGGAGTTTGCCACTTTATTCGGGGTGACACCCTAGCCTTTGGATAAAAATCCTGACCACAAGGCAGCGGTTTGCTACTGAGGAGGTAGCAGTGTTTGGTTTTTACAGCGACCAAATCTCGCTGAGGGTGAGACAGTCGTAGGATGTTGTGGACTTTTAACAGGCAGTTCCTCAAGCTACCCATCCACATCCTCTTGTCTCATTGCCCTGTCACATATATATATATATATATAACTACACGTTTACGGCACGTATATATATAATTTAGCGTAATATTAGGGGATTAATTTATACATACATATGCATGAAGTGAGTAGTAATTTTCGAATTTCATTAAAAACCTAAGATATATTTGTGTATGAAGGGGAACAATCTCACCGGTGTCACGTCATTTTCGCGATTTAGCTTCCATCCAATAAAAAATTCTATAATAAAAAAAATCATTTTGTGGAAGAGTATTTGAAAATTTGTAATTAAAACATTTTAGCCATATATGTATTATATATAAGCAATATAAATATTCTGTAATATCAATCAATCGTGGTGGTAGCTTAAAATTCAAGAATTGATATACACACACGCGCATGTTGTGATAGCAGAGCATTTTTTAAAATTAATTTTCAAATGTGATTATGGATATTTGCGTATAATACATATTTTTATATAAATTATATTAACGTATTATATATATATATATATATATATATATATATATATATATATATATATATATGATAACAACAATACACAAGAATTCTTTAGTGCAATTAAAACCATATATGGGCCTAAGTATAAACGTAAAACTGCTATCCGAGATGCGTCTGCTGAGTTTCTAACAAACAGAGCAGATGTGCAGCAAAGATGGAAACAATATTATACACAGCTACTAAATAACGATAATCAAATTGATTACGGGGTATTTAAATTTCTTCCCAAAAGAAGTATAGTTGAAGAACTTGACCTGCCACCTACTATGGATGAGCTTCGTACTGCAGTTAAGGGATGTAAAAATAACAAGTCTCCTGGAATGATGGCATCCCTGCAGACGTCTTTAAAACTGGAGGAGAGAAACTATTGCAGTGTTTACATAGATTATACAATCGCATATGGATTGAGGAAGTCATCCCAAAAGACTTAAGGATGTAGCACTAATCAGCATATACAAAAACAAAGGCGACAAGGCAGATTGTAACAATTACCGGGGAATCGCTCTGCTATCTGCGGCAGGAAAGATACTTGGTAAAATAATTCAAAGTAGATTAACATCACTTTTGGAAGCGTATTTGCCAGAAGAGCAATCAGGTTTCCGTCAGCACCGAAGTACAGCTGATCAAATTTTCTCTATAAGGCAAGTGATAGAAAAAGGGCGTGAGCAGAACAAAAATTTATACATGGCTTTTATTGATATCAAAAAAGCATTTGACTCTAACGGTCTATGGACGTGTCTAAAAATAGCAGGATGTCCCCCGAAGCTGATGCGCTTACTACAACAACTACATACTGGAATGCAGGCAGTTGTTATCTGTGATGCTGGAGTCACGGATCCTTTCGAAATAACGTCAGGAGTTAGACAAGGATGTGTGCTCGCACCATCACTGTTCAATTTTTACATAAGTGTGGTCCACATGGTCTTCAAGCAGCACATCCCTGATTTTGGTGTAAAAATTATTTTTCAATTTGATGGCGGCCTTTACAAGCTAACTCGGCTCAATTAAAAAAAAGCGACAAAAACATTTACGCTTGGCAACCTGCAATATGCAGATGGTTGTGCTTTAATATCTGAAAATAAAGAGAGTTTACAAAAAGCGTTAACGTAACTGCAAGAAACATACCGGAAATTTGGTCTAGAAATAAACTGCAGCAAGACAGAGATTGTGCAATTAATTTCAAATTACACAGAAACAACTAATTTTCATCTGGGACAAATAGACTTAAAGAATGAGGACTCTTTCAAATACCTCGTGAGCTGCATCAGTAAAGATGCCAATTTGGAAAACGAAATAGCGTACAGATTGCGAAATGCATGTTCAGCATATGGAAAGCTATCACATAGGGTATTTAATAACAAAGATTTAACAATTAAAACAAAGATGGCAGTATATAGAGCCATAATACTTCCAGCGTTGCTGTATGGAGCTGAATCGTGGTCAATCATGCGGAAACATCTAAAAAAACTGGAAACGTTTCATCAAAAAATGATAAGGAAAATATTAAACATCAGCTGGAAAGATTTTATATCAAATGAAAAAGTTTTTGATATATCTGGAATGCAATCTATAATGCAAATATTGACTTCCAAACGACTTAAATGGGCAGGTCATGTCATCCGAATGGATGAAAACCGAATACCGAAATGATTGTTGTACGGTGCTTTCGGATTGGGAAAGCGACATGTTGGAAGACCAAATTGCGATATAAAGACGTTATTGCAAACGATTTAAAAATAGCAGGAATAAACCCAAAACAACAAAACTGGGAAAGAAGTGCCGGAAACCGAAAGGGGTGGATAGCGATCGTACAAGGCGCAGTCGAAAATTTGGAAACTCGCCGACGGAAGGGCAAGAAGGAAAAGAAAACGTCGAATCCAAGCTTTGGAACAGCAGACGAAAAACAACATCAATTCAAATGCCAGCATTGTGATTTCAGCAGCAGCCATCGCATGGGCTTAATTTTACATAATCGGCATAGACATCAATGAAGGACAGTACTCATACTCGGAGTCGTGGGAGTTCAGAAAAAAAAAAATAATATATATATATATATATATATATATGAGGCGCTGCTATTTTATCTATTACAGCGTGCGGTTGCCGAGCATTATACATACACACACTTATATATATATATATATATATATATATATATATATATATATATATATATATATATATAATTATCCCTCAACCAGACGGTAACTTACTGAGCGCGTTAGTTGTTTGTAATGGTAAAGTGTACAACACGCGCAGTAACGTTGTGTTCATAATGCTCACGCTTTCAATTAATAAGGTAAGAACGTTTTAAAGGGGTTGTATGCCTGCCGTGTATTGGACGAAGACAGTAGTACAGCTGTATATATATATAAAAGCATTGTAGAATCGGCCGAAAAATTTTTCAAAATCGAAAATCAAATTTTACACTCGCGATTTCTCTTTACCCGTTAATTTTGGTAACATTTACGTAATAAAATAAATGATAGATCCCCACGTCTACTTTCGTCTAACGTCAACCCGAACCCCCTATCTATCATTGGAGCTTTAAAAATGCTCCAAAACCGCAAAACCATTTAACCCCAATTTTCTCAATGATTATTTACTATAATAATACGGGAATACCACAGTTGGACCCGTATTTCAATGCCGCGCAACTTTTGTTTAAATAATTTTTCTAAATCTATTGCGATAAAAGCGACTTCTGAAAAAAATCGAAAGGGTTGTTGTCCTTTTTGAAATTCTCGGGTTCAGTTTGAAATTTTTTTCGAGGTTTTTTAATTTTATACGATAGATCTTATATAGAAATGACTATTTCAGGAGTCGGAATTGTTTAAAAATGTATACGTCGCACTGTATGCCCTGCCAAAGGTAGCACGTCGGCAATCTTTAAAAATTCGTAGCTCGAGACCTATCGATCGTAGTGAAAAACAGTTTTTTATTTCAAACTCGTCATTTTAATATCTCGTATATCGGTTCTATAAAAATGTTTCGAAACTGGAAATTCAAGGTCACCCCCCAAAAGTGCCTCAACATTTTTTTCGAATTGCGACTACGACTTTATTTAATTGTTTTTCCTATGACGATCGAATTAGGTAATAACCATTTTTTTCATATCTCTAAGCCTAACCAATCTTTAGCGGGAAAACCGATTTTACTAAAGTCATATTACGATTAAAACCTTAGGTCGGGTTTAGGAATTGTTTCTCTTTTTTTTTTTTTTTTTTTGTTTTACTTCATATGTTAGGTCTTATATAGTTACACGTATATTAAAAGACCGGTCCGTTTAAAAGTTCGTACAGCCTCTGCAACACCCCGCCAAAGTTATCGATTTCCAAACTTCTCACCTCTATTACTCAGCCCGTATTGATCGGATTAAACGAATGTCTGTGTAAAACGAAATAAATAGTGTGAGCGCAATACGATACAATATTACTATTATTAATAATCAATTGCTTGTGTAAAACAGAACAAATGTATAAGCGTAATACGATATATTATAAATGTATACAACCTGCCGCCTGCTATACGCTACCCTGTTTATAATATGGACGAACGACATACAACATTATCGCAAAATTCGAATCATATTCGTGAATTCAAAATTGAACATAATAATTCGCCGCATTCAAATGTTGAAATATTCTTGGATAATTCAATTTGGGACAGGAACGTCCACATGGAAGTGTACATATATAAATGATTTTAAAGCCATGTATAATATACAATTGGTGAAAATATTTTTGCTTATATTTAAATATAACGTCGGCGAATATTTCTATGGTCGCATCCAGGATAACTGTCATATAACATGTCATGATGGTAATCTGATAATTATTATCAACATACAAGAATCCTTAGTCTTTATAAGTTTTAAATGTTTCTTGCATGCTGCATTAATGCACTCTTGATTAAAAAAGTGTATTAATGAATACACGTTTAAACTTTTATGGTTGATATCCATACGTCTATGATTTTTTTTGTGTAAACCATGTTCGTATTTTTTTCACGTTACATTTCGAACACACTTAAGAGTTTAGTTTATATCGAAAAAAATTAATGAAATTAGCTACGCAATGATTAATTTCAAATTAAGAATTGTAGGCAATTTGTCACGATTTTATTCGTCATTTCAGGTTTGTGTACATATTTTTTAGACACGGCATAACTTCATGTCTTAAAATATACTCTTATATTCATATAACGCAGCGGAAAAGACGTACACAGCGCACAGAAAAAAATAGCCTATATTACCATTCGTTTTTAGTTATTACAACAATAATGCATTGTGTCAACTTTAATTTATTTTTTTATTTGAATTTTGTACGCTGGATACAAATAGTAATTATTAGAAAAAATTATGTACTTGAAAATGAATATGGGAATTTTTTGATTGGATTTTTTCCTAATAATTTTTTAATAGATTATAAAAGCTTTCTATATCTTAAATTAAAACGGTGCTCGAGATTTAATATTTTAATTATAGCTACCAGCATATTTGCCGTAAAGAGCAAATTTGTGAGCTTACAATATTCGTTCGAATAACAATCGGGCTATTCGGAGTCGGGCCCAAATTTCCAAACTGTTATTTCTATATAGGTTATTTTAAATTAATCAATACATTACACGTTTGTAAACAATTTTATCCAAATCTATTATTACTGAGATGATATATATGTGTGTGTGTGTGTGTGTGTGTGTGTACGTGTAAATACAAGAATCCTCATTTATATGCATAAGATGTAATAAATGTATAACACGCAACTTTATTTAATATGTTTGTATCTATTACGGGGTTATTAAAGTAATAATTTAAATATTTGATACAAGCAAAATAAAATTTATTCACGATTTTAAACATTTTATGTTATACTAATAGAAATATAAGTCAAAATAGAAACAAAAAAAACTTACGAAAAATTTGCATTATATAAGGATGAAACTGGGATTTGTATAGTATCGTAATGTTTAATACATATGAAAATCATATATGGGTACAAATACAAATAAGTATATTTATGATAATTTGTACAGTTATAGAAAAGACGAGTAAATAAAAATGCGCATATCGAGCAGCGTTAACGCTCTTACTACGCGTCTTAAAGTTAGCGTACAACGAGGTCATACATTAGTTTATAAATTATGCTATATTTTTACAGGGAAAAATACAACTAAAAAAAAACCTGCATAGCCGAAAGATAAAGAAATTAATTATGGTTTAGATATTAATAGAGTGTATTAATGTAACTAAATAAATAAGGAAATAAAGAGAGAGAAATAATGATACATTAATTTAAAAACGAGACTAATTTATAACGACCTGGGTAGTTAGACAACCTGGTGCTAAAGCAGCGAATGTTTAATCCTTTTGTGTTTATATTTCTTATATTTCCGGGTCAGTGAATCATGAGTATAATTTCCAATACGTTGTACGATATGGTACTGGCTAGTCAGGCATTTGCTATAGAATCTGTTAGCTTTTTCCTGTACAAGGTTAAAGATAGAAGGCTGGTTTAAAGCTGTATGCATGCCTGTTATCTTAGTGTAGTATGGAGCATTGAGTATGATACGCAGGCATTTATTTTGAACAGTTTGCAATTTATTAATGGTGGACTTACTAACACCAGACCAAATTGGGCAGGAATATAATAATATCGGCAATATGTACGCTTTGTATATTATTAGCTTGTTTTTAACACTGACTTTAGAGCGTTTGTTAAATATAGGGAAAATTTTGTATAATCGGGAGTGCGCTTTGTCCGTGATATGTTTGATGTGATCATAAAACGACAATCGTTTGTCCACGGTGAGACCAAGATATGTTAATCGGGATTTCCAAGATAGGTGTGTATTATTTATTTCAATGTGATGAGTTACTTGTGGTCTACGTCTAGTAAATAGGATAGCTTCCGTTTTTTCGATGTTAATTTTAATTTTCCATTTTGTGTAGTATTTATATATTTTATAGTAACTATTGGTGAGTCTGTTTGTTATTGTATCGATTCGATAAGAAGATGTAAATAAAGCAGTGTCATCCGCGTAAAGAGAAGTATCAACATCCCTCAATTGCGGCAAATCATTAATATATAAAATATATAAGAAAGGTCCTAGGATACTGCCCTGCGGAACTCCAGCAGATAATATTTTACTACTCGAATAGGTATCATTTATCTTAACAGCGTACTGTCTATCGGCTAGGTACGATTTTATAATCATTATAAGTTGCCTGGGGAAGCCATAATGGATCATTTTATATATTATGCCATGGTGCCAGGTAGTGTCAAATGCTTTTTCTACGTCTAATAGCAATAGCCCAGTATGTTTGTTTAGATTAAACTGATCCAGTATGTAATCACTAAGGCGCGCTAGTTGCATAACGATTGAGAGTTGGGGTCTGAATCCGAACTGAGTTTCGTTTATAATATTATGTTCATCTGAGAAATTTTTTAATCTTTGAAGTATTACTTTTTCAGCTATTTTACTAATGTTACTGATTAAACTAATAGGTCTTATGTTTTTGGCTAGTGAGCTATCTTTCCCCACTTTTGGTATGGGAATAACAGTAGAAGTTTTCTATAGTTTAGGGTAATGACCAGTGATTATGATAGCATTAATTATATTTGTTAAGTATACTACGGCTATTTTAGGCAAATTCTTGATCATTAACGTGTGTATTAAGTCTTGCCCAGTAGATGATTTGCATTTAAGTCTTTTTATGAAATAACTTATTTCTTTTGGCGTGGCGAGTTTAATTGATGAGTCAGACGCCGATGAAACACTACAATATTTACGTACAGTGAGATCAACTTTTTTTGTGTGAGATATCGTGGAGAGGGTTATGTTTTGATTATGCACTTGATAGTAATGCTGAGCTAAGAATTCAGCTTTATCTTTATCAGAATATGCAATGTTTTTATTGTGTGTTATTGGCGGAATATTAACATGTACATGCGCGAAATTTTTTGTAATGTTCCAGAGGCTTTTATCTGTGGTAGACAATGATTTTAATTTATTATTCCACACATCATTACGATGTTCTAGGAGCTTAGTTTTTACTAAACGTGTCAAAAAGTTTAGGATTGTTTTCAGACGAGTTGTTTTATGTTTTTGGTGTTGTTTACGAAAAAGGTTTTTGATTTTTATTAACATTTTTATGCTATAAGGAATAGTCATGGGGTTAGTGTCAAGAGCTTTCTGCTGAATGTGTAGTTGTGAGGATCTTAAGATAACATTATTAAGAAATGAGACTAAGTTATTAATCTCGTTGTGAGAGTGAGGACGTGTACCTACACCTTTAGAGTGTTGTATATATAATTTCTGTAATTATTCCAGTCTGCATGCCTAAAGTCATACACATATTTTTCAGGGGCCTGCTTAAAGGATTTATTAATTTCGAAGTAAGTTGGATTATGATTCGAGCTTAAACATGAAAGAGATATAGGTTTCATGACATAAGGAAATTGCTTGCATAATACATGGTCTATTACACTGGGTCTCATTTGATTGGTAGATGGGATATAAGTGGGATGTTTTGGAGAAAGAACGGTGAAATTTTTGTTAAATGATAAATCTAGTAAGATTTTGCCCAATTTATTATTGGTATAACAATTCCAAATGGTGTGTCTGGCAATCCCCTGTGACTATGACTTTATTAGCTGAATGCATGAGCATTGCTATGTCACGTTCAAAGTGAGTGCTGTTTGGTGGGCAGTAAACCGAATAAAAGTGAATTATGTCATTCTCAATTTCAAGAGCAACACCTACAGCCTCAATGTTCTTTAGGAGCAAAGGAGGCAGGGAGTAGTGGAGTAGCTTGCGGCTCGCTAGTAGCGCTACACCACCGCCTTTCTCATTTCGATCTCGCCTATATATTTTGTATCCTGGACAATTTAAAGTAAAATTCTCATTGATCTTTGTTTCGCTGAGGCAAACGATATCAATTCGCTTCTCATGCACCAGGTTGCTAAGTTGGGGAATTTTGTATCTGATGGAATTGGAGTTCCACGCTATTACTTTTATTTGCTTACTAACTGTTAAGCAAAATCATTTATACAATTTCTAAGACTGATGCTATCTTAGTGAAAACATCAAGATTTTGAGTTTCTTTAAGTTTATTTACAACTTTTTTAAAGCAGAGCATTATTTTATTAATGTTAAATGCTCTTAGAAAAATTAATAAGTCCGTAAATGAAAGATTTTCTGAATTCAGGTCGGATAAATTAGTCTGTACATTATTATTATTAGTAGTATTAGTATTGTTATTATTACTATTATTACTTCTATTATAACTATTAGTGCTATTACTGTTATTGATGCGATGTTTATTGGTTAATACCTGGGCATATGAGACTGTACCTATAGTTCTTGAGGAAACTGCTTCCGCAGGTTTGGGTTTTACTTTATTCTGGCAAAGTTGAAGATAACGAGGGAAATCTTTTGAGTGAGATGTGTGAGCGTTTTGCAATTAGCGCATTGAATATTCTCTGTGGTACATTTGCTGGTAAAATGTGACTGACTACATTTTAAGCATTTCGGTGTCTTATGTCATTTAATGGATAGATGGCCGAAGGATTGGCACTTGAAACATTGTGTAATAACATTCTTGGACTTATATTTGTCCCAGTTTATAAGACAATAGCATAAATCTTTGATTTTTAAAATTTCAGAAATCTTGGTATTTTTTGGGAATGTGAGAAGAAATAATGGTAATGGTATGGTTGTTTTACCATCATCCGACTTCTTTTGGAATTGATGTATTTTTTCGGGAGTTATGTATGGAACCGGCGCTAATTTTATTTCGTCAGTTGTTATGTTTGCCGGTAGACCCTTTAATACCATTTTTAATTTTTTCCTACTTTGGGGAGTGTATGTATGGAATTGAATGCTTGGGTTAGTTTTGAATAATTCTATTACTTTATCATAATCTTCGATAGTTTTAGTATAAAATAATATGTTATTACGATTAACTTTAAGTTTAACCCCGTGTTTTAATTGAGACTTAATTAGCTGCATTGTGTGTGTGTGTGATGATCTATCGTACCGTGTAATACGATCGGCGGTATATTATTATTAATTCTATTAACGTTAATTAAATTAGAAATAGTATCGCTTGCGACCGTTCACTATTGTGTAAAACGTCTTTTAATGTATCGGAACTGTCGGCGAGGGGTGAATATCTGTTGTTTACTGTTATACTGAAGTCGGATTCGCTGACGGCCGGCTGGGTTTTCCGTTTACTACTACTTTTATTCTTCTTCCTTTTTTGCTTCTGCCAAACGATGCATCTTGTTCGTCTAGTTCAGACGACGAAGACAAAGATGCAATGATCATTTCGGTGTCAATATTAACGCGTTGGTTATTATCATTATTATTATTATTACTAATACTCTCATTAATAGTACTAGCTGCAGCCGATGTCGATGGTCGAGACGTAATGTTGGGATCTCCATCATCCCGCATGGCGTATATTAATTTTTTTTTACCCGAGTTCGGGGGGGCCAGCATTACTGTAGTTAAACTACCACTTAACAATTATATTACAATATACTATTGTAGTATTAGTATAGATAAACAAATAAAGATAAGATAGACTACCACTTAACAACTTAACAATTATTACAGCAGTCTATCGTAGTACTAGTATAGATAAATAAATAAAGATAAGGATAAATGAGACAACGAACAAATCGAACACGTTACAACAAACAACGTACAACGAATACGTTGATTGGTATATGCACACACCCACATATATATATATATATAACAGATTTGAAATTGTAGGTAGAATGCTATTGTCAGCATTTATTCCAAAGTGTTTTCATTGACTGGTGTTCTATTCCCAGAAAACCGTTGATGATGTTTTCCTATTTTTCTGATTATATATATATATATTTTTTTTTACTTTGTGATTTATACTTTCCCTTTTAAATCGATCACGTACTCACATTCTTAGTTGTTGAAAGCGAATGGTGCAGTGCATAAATATGTTTTCTGTTTATCAGTAACCTATTCCGTTATACATTTTTTGAATACGATACTGGTGAACTTATTCAAATTAAACTAAAGGATAAATTTATAATTAAAACAGGTAAATAATTCTCATGTTCGAAGGGACTGAACTCCATTAAAAGTCAAATTCTAGTTTTAAGCTAAAAATGTATACACATTTTCGCATGTATTCACATTAAAATATATATATTTTATGATTTTTATATATAAGAAAACAATTTTTTTAATCAGTTATATTAATGGAACATAAAGAAATATTCTTTTGTTTCCCCCCTCCCGTTTTTCAAGTCGGCGCACCTGTAATATAATATCCTCGTTTTTCTTGTAAAATCGTATTTATTCAGAAAATATATTTGGATACGAATCATATTATTAAAAACCATTATATACATAAGTATAAGTACGTTAATCGTGTGGAATTACATTTCATAAATTTACTAAGTTGTAACCAAAAATGCTAATTTTGACAAACAACAAAATAGGCATCTGTAATTTTTTTTTTTTGGAAATGAATTTTGGAATTTTTATATTAGATATTTTCCCTAAAATAATTTCTGATTGATTAAGAAATAATTTGTCCGAGATATAAATTGTAATTATATTTACCAGCACATACAACAAAAAGCAAATTTCTAGGCTTCTGACATTTGAATGGTTAATGCGATCGAGCTGGAATTTTCAATAAGGATCAAGAAAAAGACGATAATGAAATATTCGAAATTTGTAATTTCCATCCGGCCTTTTTTCAATTACTTAATCATTACACATATATACAAAACTAGCCGATTCTCTTATGCTAAATATGTACAAGTATATATTCGGATCACTAGTCTTTTTTAAACTATGAAGTATATAAAGTACTTCATTTGGTATGATATTTTCAAGAATGTCTAATCATTTTGGGGAAGTATTGATAAAAAATTAAAAAATTAACTGTATTACAAAATTATATTATTCAATTTAACAAAGCATGATCATTTCCATACTGACCGTAGATATGCCTTTATTTGAGTAGGTTATGTGAATGATAATTTGTATTCTACCTAGTGTGATATTCTTGTAATTCTTTTCAAAAGTTTTTTGAAACATAAAGAAATTAACATGAAAATACTCATTTTAGAAGTATATGTTTGTAATTAATGCCACCTTTTTCGTAATATTTTCTGCTGCTATGTTAAGTACTCCTCTGCAGTATAATACAACATAATCAGAAATAAAAATAATTTTTATTTTGTTCTTATCATATATTTAAATCATTTGCCCAATAAATATTAAATCAAATTACATAATTTATACATTTATTAAATACTTAAATAGAATAAACATAAGACAAATTCAAATCTCAATAAAATTGCATAAGTTTACATTTGTTAAATATATAAAAAGAACAAATATAATAGGAGAAATTAAAAGCATTTTTTTTTTGCATAATGTAATAATCAATTTAAATATCAAAATAGCGTAGACATTTGATCTTATGTTTTCGAGTAACGTAGTAGGAAAATAATTAAAAGAATTTTCAATTATTATATTATCAAATTACTCCAGTCAGAAAACTTTCACTGATCGATATCAATTTGTCATTTTTCAAACAAAAATAAACATAATTAAAAGGTTATTTACATTGCTTTTTTAACCAAATATTAAATTTATTTATCAGAACACTGTAAAAATATCAATAAATTCTAATAACGTAAAACCGTAAAAATTTGATCTTTTATTTTCGAGCAATCAAATTAAAATATTCAGAAACAAATCGATTAGAAATTATATTGGCAAATCAAAAAGAAATTTAAAGCCATAATGCACGTATTTATAGATATATTAATATCAAAGACGAGCAATGAAACTTAAGAAAAACATTAAAACAAATTAATTTAATCCATTATTATTTGCGTAACTACAGCCATATAAATAAATAAATGAAGGTCAGTAAACGAAAGATAAAAATTAGTAAGTACTATCGCTGAATGTTTCGAGTAGTTATGAAATTAATCACATAATTTATCATCATTTTTTATTTATGCGTCCATTAATTTTAAAATTACAATATACGCATTATTCACTTAAACCTATAAAATTAGCTGTACACGAAATTTAAGAAATGTATGCGACACATCATGAATACAGTATACAAGAAAGCTTTAGAAGAAAAATCAAGTTTTCTTGTACGTTGATAATCAAATTGCTGTTATATATACACTCAGTAAAGTCACGAGTTTTTTTATGCTCCTATACTAATTAATGCATAATGACGCAGAGAATAACATAAGGTTTTGAGGCTTTCTCAATATTATATTGGATATAAGATTACATAATTTTAGATATTTAATTAAAATAATTTTTTTCAAAAAATAAATAATTCGTTTGCTAATCGCGAAAATAATAACGACTGTGTACAAAATAAAATAAATTTAATTTGTTTTTCTTTATTTTTATTTTATAGCGATAATAATTATATGCAAAAATTAATATAAATTTTTCACTGGCCATTTTTCCAATAATAATCATAATTATAATAACGTATTGACCAATAGTCGAATTAAACTTTGAACCTAAATAAATAAATAAATAAATAAATTATTTTGTTCATCATTATATCAACATTAATATTAAATATTATTCCTTATTTCGTAAATTGTTAATTAATATAATGTTTGTATCGAACTATCTTTCTGAGAATATATTCAGTTATTATACAACTACAAGTATATATATATATATATATATATATATATATATATATATATATATATATATAATAGGCTATGTTTCAAAGTGTTAAATAGAAGAAATTATCAAATTAATCCAAACTGACTATATTATCTGGCTGCACAATTTTCAAACATCACAGTTCTATCTTCTACTCCAAATTTTTTAATCATTATCATCCATGAAGGGGAATTATGCACTCGATTGCTAAACTTAAAGATTAATTGACATAAATAAAGTTTAATACACATGCCAGCAGCAACATATACGTGCACATACCACACTCAATATACTCATATATTTCCACTGCATATATGTATATAGAATGTACCTACCTGATTTGGATATTAGTCATCATTTACATCTCGACCAAAGAACCGTCGACCCATAATTTCTATATATTGTAACGAACTAATTTCCCCTGTCTGCCATCTTTGGTATTGATTTATACCAATGTCTGCCTGTCAATTTCGGACCTTCTTTGCGGTAATGCCTGATAAGTCGGATCCGTTCCCATTTGTTCGAAATCCCTGATCTTTATTTCCGATTCGGATTGTATTTCCTTTAACACTTCGAGAACAGATGTAACTGAAGGAGAAACATTATAAAACTGCCGATTATAATCCGAGTGGAAAGATTCAGGCCCATTCGTTGTTCTTGGGCTCGTAGATGGTGCAGCAGCCCACATCTGAGGAGGAAACGGTGATGTGTAAGCAACATAATTTTCCAATATATAATCTGCAAAATCCTTGGCCGGAGGATTTGGTGGTTCTCTAGCAATTTGCCAAAAATTGTAGTAAACCAAATTTTGAGGCAAGAATGCTAGTCCGAAAAATCGTTTTAGCCACCGTCCTACATCCGAATCAGTCGTATAATCTCTTATCAAATTTTCGATACTGATTATTTTTCGATACCATGATTGGTCTAAATGAAACCGACAACCGGATACTTCGCACTCCACAAAAACCGCAGTAACGGCATTTTGCGCCGCTTTTTCGAAATATAGTGTAATTCGTCTAAATTTTTTTTTTTTTAATAAAGATACGATCTTAACTCATTGAAGTTAAATAAGTATCAAATTTAGTAAAGTACTAACAAGATCATCCTGTTAGCCAGCTTATGGGTTGAAGTCAGTAGTCCATTGACCATGACTACGAAAATTAGTTTATATTAATCTATTTATGTAATAGAATTTAATGACTTCATAATAAGTCTGACGGGTGGCACCTTTTAAGACGCCTGATGTCTTGACTAGTATCTAATAAATTGGTAGCTTCCACATTGACATGTTTGGTGTAGCCTCTTCTTGTGTGCTGTAGGGAATTTTCTAATCTCTTCGTTTACAAACGAGATGTGCAAGTCTCGATGAATATCATCATTTCTCGAATAACGGCATGCATCGATAATTGCTCTTAGTATTATGCTTTGTCTAGCTTGGATCTTTGCTCTAGAAGACCTGCTTATACAGCCCCATAACTGCAGACCATAAGTCCATATTGGCTTTATGATCTGCCGATACAGTAGGCATTTGTACCTTACGTCTAGAGGCGATTTACGTCCAATAAGCCAATATAACTGCTGAGTTTTTTATTTATTTGTTTACATTTCATTCTGGCATGTATTTCCCAGGTCAGCCACCTATCCAGGTGCATACCAAGGTACTTGACTGAGTCAGCCTGTGGAACAGGTTTACCTCCTAAGTACACTTGGTGATGTACATCTGTTCGTCGGTATGTGAAAGTTATATGCGTTGATTTTTCTTCATTGATTTTAACTTTCCAGTTTGATGCCCATTCATGCACTCTGTTCAAAGATTTTGCAATTTATTTATAGCTTCAGAATGACTACTGCTAACGGCTAATATAGCTGTATCGTCGGCGAACGTAGCTGTCGTCGTTTGTACATCCGTTGGTAAGTCTTCTGTGTATAGAAGATACAAAATGACACCGAGAACGCTTCCCTGCGGAACTCCAGCTTCTATGTTGTAGGACGCGGAAGTAGCATTTTCTTGCTGTACTTTAAATTGTCTTTCTGATAAATAAGACATGAGCAAACGGTAGATGTTACCTGGCAGAATTCGGCTTAATTTATAGGTCAGCCCGTCGTGCAATACCTTATCGAAAGCTTGCGCTACGTCTAAGAAGACGGTCGGGCAATATTTTTTCCCCTCAAATGCTCTATTGATTACCGTTATGATCCTGTGCACTTGATCAATTGTGGAGTGCTTCCGTCGAAACCCAATCTGATGTACTGGTATATATTCATCATCAATAAGCAACAGTCGTTTGAGTAATAATTTCTCGAATAACTTTGATATAGTTGGCAATAATGAAATTGGTCTGTATGACCCTATATCAGCGTCTGGTTTATTATGTTTTTTTACCATAATGATTTGCGCTATTTTGAAACAGCGTGGAATGTATTCTAAACGTATACAAGCATTAAACAAATATGTCAACATAATTATACCTTTTTTTGTTAGTTCTTTTAGCACTCTTGGGGGATATGCCATCAATACCTGGAGCTTTCCGAGGATTCATATTATTATCTATTTCAGTCGCTACCTCATATGGTGTAAATCTTATCACTTTTTCGTCCGTTTTATAATTAATGCTGATATTATTGATTAATTTAAAATAACCTATATAGAAATAGCGAACTTTGAAAATTTGGGCCGTGACTCCAAACAGCCCGATTGTTATTCCAACGAATATTACAATCTTAAAAATTTCCTCTTTACTGCAAACATGCTGGAAAATATAATTAATTTATATTCAGTGTACAAAATTAAAAGAAAAAAGTAATTAAAGTTGATACAATGCATTATTTTTGTAATAATTAATAAACGAATGGTAATATAGGCTATTTTTTTCTATGCGCTGCGTACTTCTTTACCGCTACTTTATATTGGTATAAGAGTATATTTTAAGACATAAGCTTATGTTGAAATTATGAATAAAATCGTGACAAATTGCCTACAATTCTTAATTTGATATTTTAATGTTTTTAATATTGAGAATAACATTGTTACCATGAGTATTTCCTTAATTCCTTTAAAATAATTTTTTCAGCGACCTTACTTAATTTCCTAAGTAAACTAATTAGTCAAATGTTGCAAATCTGAGAAATGTCATTCCCAAGTTTAGGAAAATCAATAAATTTTGAGTTTTTCTAGCAGTGCGTAAAATAACAGAATTTAAACATGTAGTTTAATATAGTCGTAAATTGTAGGATAGCCTTTAGTGGGAGCTCCTTAATTACTATAGATGAAATTTTATTGTGTACTACCGAACGTTTAGTTTTAATTGATTTAATAATAACATAAATATCTTTCGGAGTGATAAAAATTGTTTTATCAACAGATGTGACAACTTTCATATATTGACTGACTGTTGATCGAACTTAAATGAATCGTACAGCCGGGGAAGAGCAGTGCACGGTTTGTTATAATTTTTGTATACCTTCCATACATTATTATTTTTCGTATTAAACTTCGATAAAAACGAATTAAATTTATTGTAATGAATCCAATTGCAAATTGGAAATGTGACCTCATATCAACTGTAAGACCAATATGTTGATTATTGTTAGGACTACCCTGTTATTATATTATTATTATTATGGACTTATTGCTACATTAAGCCAATATGTGGAAAAGTTAGGAACGAAATAGCATTGACGGTTTTTAAATTTGAAATATTTTCTAGTCAAAAATCAGTGATCCATTTAATATATGTATAATATTATTACCATCGGATATACTGCATCGAGGAATAGAAATGTGAATCGCAATAGTAAGGATAAGATAACCACACAGTGCAACAAAATTTATGTGTCAATAAGTCGTATTAATAATTCATTTAATTTAATTTTCTTATATATTACGAGGTCCATTTCGCATTTTGATCGCAACATTTGTGTAACGTTTTTGCTTCGTTTGGCTCGGCTTGTGTCGTTAGTTTCGTTTGTGTGAAAAAAAAATTGTGACGTAGTAAAGAATCTTCCATTTCCAACTTGGTTCCCAAATATTTACTACAGTTTTCCTGATTTGCTTTGTTTTGAATTCTATATTGTTAGTGTTTGTCTTTAGATGTACAGAAACTAAACTTTATTGATTAAGTTAATTTTTAAAAATTGGCATTAATTTTTGTTTTGATTATGCTTCATTCATAATGATTTTTACCGTTTCTAATTTATTTTCAGTCACAGATATTTATATAACCAGTTTAACAATTTTTGTGAGGAAACTAATAATAAATTTAAATAATTTGTAGTTACGAGTATTTTAAGCGAAATTTTCAAATTATAATGACACAACAAAAAAACCCGTCTATTTTTATTTTTTTTTTTAATTCGATAAAATTTTAATCATAAATTAATATTTTATTACAGATTTTATTCGTTTGTAGTAAACTGATTAAAATTAAATAAATTATTTTATATATAAATTGACGCTTTATCATTTATGTATATATATATATGTATGTATGTGTATAAAGGGGGACAACTGGGATAAATTACCACAGGTCACAGATGAAAGGGGGGTCTCACAAAAACATTAAAATTTAAAATTCGTTTTTAGTGGGGAACAAAAATGTAAATACATTTTTTAAAAATATATTTTAAATATAATGTAAATGGGTACAAATAACAATTTAGCCTATCCATTAAGTTTATGGAAAACACGGGTTTATGTCAGTCAGAATATTAAACATAGTTTGTATTGTCCTAATTACATGAAATACCAGTACAATTTTGAACAACACGTCTTATTATATAGTTATTTATATTTTTAGGAAATATGTATTTTCGGCTTTAGGTACATGGATATATATACATATATGTAATTTTTTTTTTTTATTAATACTTTATTATGCAAATTAATAATGTACAACTTGTTGCATTTACAGAGGAACAATACACTGCACCGCCGCTTAGGCTTAATCAGTGTATTGCTCCCCTTTACAATACTCTATAGTTAACAATAATATAGTAACCACTTTTACACTCGCATTTGAGCGGGCTGTGTGTCAGTTTCACTCACAGTCATAGTATACATGTATTCCCTTATAATTTCTTATACTAGTTAATAATTAAAATTATAACTTAGGTATACTAGATGCACAAATGTACGAATTATCCATGACACATACATACACATATACATATACAGAACTTAAACATTATATGCATAAATTCCTCACAAACACCCGTACATACATGTACGCGTGCAGAAATACACTCGTTATACATATTACTGTAAACGTTTTATCACGGATTCACAACGCAAAAACTTCAGTGACCATGGAATTTCTTATGCATTACATTAAATGCGAATAATTGGAATTGTCCAGCAGTGTATTTGTCTTGTAGGTTAAAATTATTTTTATTGTAAAATCTTAAATGGTCCATAGTGGGGCATACAAATAGTACATGGTTCGTAGTTTCTACTGCGAAGCATTCACACTTGTCATCATTACTTAATTTAAGAAGAAATAAATAAGACCCAAATTTTCCATGCCCCGTTAATAATTGGGTAGTGTAGAAATCAGGAGTAATTTTAATATTGTGTCTATTTAATATATTGGGGATTAGGTTGTGGGTGTGTCGGCCAGTATTATCTTGTTCCCATCTTTTTTGCCAAATTTCTAAGTAGTGTCGTTTTATAGCTTTCAGGGTATAGATATATTGAGTTCTGGTTTCACTGCGAGAATTTAGGTTGAATTTTGAGATTATGGCGTTTGTTTCTTCTATTAACTGCTCATTAAGATATGGAAAGAAGTCCACGTTTTTTATGGCAAACATGACTGCCCTTCTGAGCATAAGAAGATCGACAGGAAGTACATTAGCAATAACTACAGATAAGCTGTGTGAAATTGTTTTATATCCCCTGCAAGCGTTTATTACGTATTTTCTTTGCATACCAAAAAGTTTTTTCTTTACTGTTTTAAATTTTAGCCGGTTTAGTAGGACGGTGGAGCAGTATGCTACAGTGTTTTCAATCAGTGATTTGTATAATACAATTCTGTACTTGTAACTGAAGCCCCATGTATTTTGACAGGCTCGTAACATTTTGCAGTATTTGGTATCCATTTTCAATATTATGTTATCAAGATGGTATTTGAAAGTTAATTTGTTATCTATGATAATACCTAAGTATTTAAAGTATTCAACTACCTTAAGAATAGAGTTCTTGAATCTTACTTTAATGTTGTTTCTCTTCAATTTAAATGAATTTGTGAAAAGTGTGACAAAACTTTTTTCAATTGACAATTTTAGTTTGACACTATTTAACCAATTTCCTAATTTTATTAAGGTATCATTCGCTATATTTTCTAGTTCCACTTTTGAGTTTCCAGAAATTATAAAAATGAGATCATCTGCATATGCACAGAGTTTTTCATTTTTATTGTAGCATAATTTCAAGGCTCCATTAAAAAGTATGTTCCAGAATAGTGGACCCAGAACACTACCCTGTGGACAGCCCATTTTGGTTTCTTTTCCTGCAGACGCATTACCTACTTGTAAAGAGATCTTCCTGTTACTTATGTAATGGTAGATGATATTCAATAATCTTTTATTTCCAACTAGTAATACAGAGCGGGGTACCAGCAATTGTCAAAGGCTCCTTTTATGTCCACCGTTATAGTGATTACCTTATTTTTACATTTGAGATTTTTTTGGATATTGTGTATTACATAGTTTACTGCATGTACAGTTGACAGGCCTTGCGTAAACCCAAATTTCCTACTGTCTAGAAAATTTGTTCGCTTAATTTGACCCAAAATTTCAATTTTTAATAGCTTTTCAAAAATTTTCCCAAATGTGTTTAGAAGACATATTGGGCGGTATGAATGAATATTGTTAGAATCTTTCCCCGGTTTTTGTATAAGAATCACACTAGCTTCACGCCAAGCTTTTGAGTAATAAGGTATTGAAAAAATTTTTTTGTACATGTTTTCAAAAATTATTGGATGGTGTTTGTGAATCAATTTTATTATTTTATTATTAATTTTATCAGGACCGGCAGCTTTATTATTTTTGAGATTTTTAATAATCATTGTTAGTTGTTCATTATTAATGAATGAGGGTTCTTCCATATTTGTTTGGCTAAAATCAGGCTTAAAATTATCGAATTTATTTCGCAATGACTTATGATAGCTATTGTCGGCGTCTGTGTTATCGCTAGGAAATAATGTGGAGAGACAGTATTTTAGATTGTCATTTGTATTAGTTATTTGATCATTGTCTTCATTTTTAAAAATGGGAATGTCATTGGTTTTCTTTAGCTTACTGAAGGCGATTTTATAACTTAGACCCCATGGTTTTACATTATCTGTGTAAAAAGATTTCCATGACTTTAATTTAGCAGATTTTATTTTGTAATTTAAAGTTTTTTTGTACATATATGTAATATATATACATGTAATATGTGTGTGAATGTGCATACAGGTATATATATAAATATATATCTATATGCACATACACACACCATTTTAAATATATGTATATATACACGTAATATGGTTGTGTGCGCATTGCTTATACATGTATGTATATATATATATATATATATATAACCCAAAAAAAATATATTTTTTTCACATTGTAAAAATAATTATTTCCTCTCCAAGGTTTTTAATTTTAAGATTTATTTTCCTCATAGACGTTTATGATTATTATCGTAAGATCTTTGTGATTATTATCGCAATACGTTTATTATGATTATCTGAAAAACGGCAGTGACGCAGCATGTGCTAAAATGCTGATTCAGCGGAATTATCTAAAAGCCGGCGCCTGGGCCCTTATCAGGCTACGGTCTTTTTGTCCTCAATGTCCTTTTAGATTTCATTCTATATTTTTACACACACACACACACACACACACACACATATATATATATATATATATATATATATATATATATATATATATATATATATATATATATATATATATTACATGGATCTGTACGTACTTGTCAGATGTGTGGATATAGGCATACATGATTTTCATATGTATTAAACATTACGATAGCGTACAAATTTCAATTATTTTTTTATTCGAATAGTGTGTGAATGACAATTTATCTTTTTATTTATAATTGACTTAACATAAAAATATTTTTAAGAATCTAATAAAGGAACACATGATCATCCTTCTTTCAGACGTCTATATATAATGCAAATTTTCCTTAAGTTTTTTTTTTCGGTTTCTATTTTTACTTATATTTCTATCATTATAACATAAAATGTTTAAAATCGTGAATAATTTTTATTTTGCTTGTATCAGATATTTAAATTATTACCTTAATAACCCAGTGATAGATACAAACATATTAAATAAAGTTGCGTGTTATACATTTATCACATCTATGCATATAAATGAGGTTTCTTGTATTTACATATTTAAATATATATATATATATATCAGACATCTAAATTCGTATAAAATTTTTTACATACACGTAATGTATTGATTAATTTAAAATAACCTATGTGGAAATAACGTTTTGGAAATTTGGGCCTGACTTCAAACAGACCGATTGTTATTCGAACGAATATAGCAAGCTTACAAATTTGCTCTTTACTGAAAATACGCTGTTACGGTATCGGATGTTCTAGAAATATTTTATAATCTATTAAAAAATTATTATCAGGAAAAAATTCAATCAAAAAATTCCCATATTCATTTTTAAGTACATATTTTTTTCTAATAATTACTATTTGTATCCAGCGTACAAAATTAAATTAAAAGAATAAATTAAAGTTGACACAATGCTTAAATTTAATTGAATTGTTAATAAAAGTAATATACTTATTTTAATATTTATATAGCATTATAAATATGTAAAACATTTCGTCGATATTATAAAGAAATAAAAATATTATTCACACAGTGATTCATGAAACTGTGAAGAAAATTCACAGTGAAGTACAAACAAAAAAGAAGCCATAAATCTCTGAGGCAACATTCAAACTAATTAATGAGAGGAATCAAATAAAAAATGGGAAAACTAATAATATAACAGATTCAAATGATTATGAGGATCTTAATAAACTAATAAATAAAGAAATACAAAGTGATGGGAACAATTATAT
Source organism: Coronaproctus castanopsis (assembly GCA_032883995.1). Lineage (NCBI taxonomy): Eukaryota > Metazoa > Arthropoda > Insecta > Hemiptera > Monophlebidae > Coronaproctus > Coronaproctus castanopsis. The sequence goes on from CM065054.1 coordinate 5,986,303, forward strand.
AATAGGAATTTGTGAAGAAATAGAACAACACTCACAAAAAAATGAACCTTATGATCTATATAAGAAAATTAAATGGTTAAGTAATACTTTCAAAACAAGAACGTTGACAATAAAAGATCAAAATGGAACGAAATTAACTGTAAAGTCAGAAATAGCAGAAAGATGGCGCCAGTATTGTCAAAACCTTATGTACAAAGTGAAATATCAGTATTAATGCAAGACTTTGAGCTTGAACCGCCAATTATGAAAGCTGAAATAGAAGTCGCATTAAAGAAACTAAAAGATCGAAAGGCAGTAGGAGTAGATGGTAGAGCTGAAGAAATACTGAAAGCAATGGAAGAATCAGGAATAAAGGTATTGCATATGATTTGTAAAAAAATATGGGAAACAGGCAGCTGCCATGAAGAGTGGACAAAATTAGTATACGTGCCACTACACAAAAAGGGCACTACAGAAGATTGTGGAAACTACCGCAAAATATCATTGATTATTCATACCAGTAAAATACTACTATATGTATTACATAACCGACTTAAATACTATCTCCTACCACAAATTTCAGAAGAACAAGCTGAGTTTGTACCAGGTAAAGGCACACGTGAACAGCTATTAAATATAAGAAAAATAATAGAAAAATGCAACGAATACAACATTCTGGGACTGCTTTGTTTTTTAGATAACCAGAAAGCTTTTGATAACATCAATTGGACAAAAATGTGGCAAATATTACTAGAAATGGGAACACCGAAGCATCTAATTTATTTAATTCAATAATTGTACTTAGATAATAAAGGTTTTAGTAAACTGGAGAATGAAAAATCGAAAGAGTTTTCAGCAAAAAAGGGAGAGTACAACAAGATTGCTGTATTTCACCAATTCTATTCAACATCTACGGGGAATGGATTGTAAGAAAAACAATGGAAGGATAGCAAGGAGGGATATCTATCGGAGAGAAAAACATTACAAATATTAGAATTACAGACGACACTGTATTACTGGCCAGTACAAAGCAAGAAATGTTTGAATTACTATCAAGAATAGATGTGGTCAGTAAACAGGCAGGCTTAATACTGAATAAAAATAAATGTTGAATGCTTATCATTGATAAAAAACACAGAATACAACGAACACTGACTCTGCTGCGAGATATTGAAATTAAAGATAAATTAATTTATTTGGTTGCGTACATATCCGAAAATGGTGGATCAGAAGAAGAAATACGGAGACGGTTAGCTTTTGCAATTGTCGGGATAGGTAAACTCAATTGTATATGGAAAAATCATAAGATCTCTAAAACAACAAAACTGTTACTCCTTAAAGCGTTAATTTTCTCCATAGCGACGTACAGCTAAGAAACCTGGACGATTAAAAAATCGAGAAAAATTTTAAGGATTCTATGAATGGCGCACAGAACAAATGATTCTGATTTAAATGAAGTGAAAATTGAACCCACTGAGCAATTAGATCCATTGAAAGACACATGCTAGGCTTCTTTGGTCATGTAATATGAGCTATTGGGCTGGAGAAAACAATTCTACAAGAAAAGGTTAATGGTGAAAGGAGACAAGGTAGACCAATGAGCCTTTACATTGATCAGATCACAAGGTTATGTAGATCAGACATACAGCAAATCATGAATCTAGCGCAGAATCGATATAAATGGCGACGTCTTCTAACTTGCATCAAATAAGGTAACGACATCCGGATCAGATAACGAAATGAGAATATGTATGTATATTATATATAGATCAGAGGTTTCAATGATGTTGACGGGTAACAAAATACTTCTCGCTATGATACTATAACGGACAAAATCAGTACCTCTAGCTGTTAAAAATATTCATTTTTAAATGCCTTCAAATTTTGAGAATACTCGATATTACTTTAGAAGATATGCAGGTGTTGGAATGCATTATTTACAGGCGTTAAATATGTTAAAATAATAGCCCGCTAATTATAAACATACTTGGGATTACTGTAGTGATGTGCAGGTGCCGGAAGGTGAAATTTGCAGGCGTTACAAATGTACACGCTTTTTGAATATTTCTTTGAAAGATATGCAGGTGTCGAAAGGGGTTGTTTGCAGGCGTTAGATGTGTTAAAATAAAAGCCTGCAAATTATGAACTTACTTGGTATTACATTAGTGATGTGCAGGTGTCGGAAGTTGATGTTTTGCAGGCGTTACATTTAAATAATATCAGGTATACGTTTTTTTGAATATTATTATAGAAGAAGTGCAGGCATTATGAGATGAGTTAAAATAAAAGCCTGCAAATTTTAAATTTACTTCAGATTACTCTAGCAATGTGCAGGTGTCGGGAGGTGAAATTTGAAGGCGTTACAAATGAATAATGTGTACACACATATACATATATTATATATGTATATGTGTGTAAATATATAGTAATACAACTATATATTCACATATCACTCATTGAGACTATTCAATTTTATTCACTTCCCCAAAAATTTCGTCATGAATAAATCATTTTGAGACGTTTATCCTGCAGAGGTCCTTTAGAAAATGAGACATTTTGAATTCAATTCTCAGGAGTATTCCAAATCGAACAGATTTTCCTAAAAAAGTTTAATTTTGAAAATATTTAAATTGTAAAGCTCAAAAATATAAATAAGTTTTCTAGACTCCTTTGTGTTAAAAAAAATTATAATGCTCTGAGTTCATTACTCGTCATTTTTAGCAGAACTTCTTTTATACAGAATAAAATTTCACAATGTATATATATATATATATATATATATATATATATATATATACATACATATATATATATATATATATATACATATATATATATAGATATATATATATATATATATATATATATAATATATATACATATATACATACATATTCTCATTTCGTTATCTGATCCGGATGTCGTTACCTTATTTGATGCAAGTTAGAAGACGTCGCCATTTATATCGATTCTGCGCTAGATTCATGATTTGCTGTATGTCTGATCTACATAACCTTGTGATCTGATCAATGTAAAGGCTCATTGGTCTACCTTGTCTCCTTTCACCATTAACCTTTTCTTGTAGAATTGTTTTCTCCAGCCCAATAGCTCATATTACATGACCAAAGAAGCCTAGCATGTGTCTTTCAATGGATCTAATTGCTCAGTGGGTTCAATTTTCACTTCATTTAAATCAGAATCATTTGTTCTGTGCGCCATTCATAGAATCCTTAAAATTTTTCTCGATTTTTTAATCGTCCAGGTTTCTTAGCTGTACGTCGCTATGGAGAAAATTAACGCTTTAAGGAGTAACAGTTTTGTTGTTTTAGAGATCTTATGATTTTTCCATATACAATTGAGTTTACCTATCCCGACAATTGCAAAAGCTAACCGTCTCCGTATTTCTTCTTCTGATCCACCATTTTCGGATATGTACGCAACCAAATAAATTAATTTATCTTTAATTTCAATATCTCGCAGCAGAGTCAGTGTTCGTTGTATTCTGTGTTTTTTATCAATGATAAGCATTCAACATTTATTTTTATTCAGTATTAAGCCTGCCTGTTTACTGACCACATCTATTCTTGATAGTAATTCAAACATTTCTTGCTTTGTACTGGCCAGTAATACAGTGTCGTCTGTAATTCTAATATTTGTAATGTTTTTCTCTCCGATAGATATCCCTCCTTGCTATCCTTCCATTGTTTTTCTTACAATCCATTCCCCGTAGATGTTGAATAGAATTGGTGAAATACAGCAATCTTGTTGTACTCTCCCTTTTTTGCTGAAAACTCTTTCGATTTTTCATTCTCCAGTTTACTAAAACCTTTATTATCTAAGTACAATTATTGAATTAAATAAATTAGATGCTTCGGTGTTCCCATTTCTAGTAATATTTGCCACATTTTTGTCCAATTGATGTTATCAAAAGCTTTCTGGTTATCAAAAAAAGATGTAATAATTTTTGTTCGCGCTTGGAAATGACGTAACTGTCGAAAAGCTTCGCGATTAAAAAACTTTTAGTGATTGTGTTATATTTTGTCTGTTTATAATTCATTAATAAAATCACTATTCTCCAATATATTCAACATATTATATATATATATATATATATATATATATATATATACAAAAGTATATACACTATATAATATATATATATATAAAATGTATATACACTATATTTTATATTATATATATATAATTTATTCTCTTAAAAGAGATCCTTGCAACCTAATTATAAAATAGCTGTCCATTAACCAATATCATTGACGTGCTTTATTCTTGATCTGTTGGGCCTTCATTTTAACATGAACTTTCCAAGTTAATCATGAATTCCAATGCATGCCTAGGTATTTTGTGGAGTTAGCCTTTGGAATGAGTTGGTTTCCTAAGTACAACTGATACATATTATCAGCTTGGCGTAATGTCAACAAGACATGGACAGACTTAAATTAAATTAGTTTAATCTTCCAGTCTAGAGTCCATTTTTTAATCCGATCGAGCTTATATTGCGATTTATTTGTAGCTTCAGAATGATTATCACTTACAACTAAGATTGCAGTATCATCTACAAATGTGGCTGTTGTTGTATTGTTATCAATAAACAAATCTTTTATATATAACAAGTTCAGGAGAGGTCCGAGGACGCTGACCTGTGGCACACCTGCTTGTATATAGTAGGATGACGACCTTGCCTCTTTATGCACAACCCGGAATTGTCGATTTGATAAATAAGATTTCAATGTTCGACGAAAATTTCCTGGTAGTAGAGTACTCAACTCTTTATGAAATACGATATTCCTGTGTGAATATGTTTCGATATAACTGCACGTGGGTGTATTTCTTTCATAATTGCATATATATATATATATATATATATGTATGCTTTTTAAAACATTCTGTGCAACAACTTGCGTAATATTCGTAAATTTGATTTCATTCTGATTCTTATTGTTATTATTATTATTATTATTATTATTATAAACTTATTCTTGTTATTATTATTATAAACTTACTTATTATTATTATTATTATTATTTTTATTACTATTATTGACATCGTTTAAACAATCGTACTTTTGTATGTAGTTTTTAGTTAAGCAGTACATGTACATATATATCAAGCAATATTATTAGTATTTTCTAGTTATTAATTAGAGTATGAAGGTGACACTCAGCCTCCACAAATGTGAATTTATGGTATACGTATATTTTATATTCACGTATGTGAATTTACTGGCTATTATAAGGGAGCACCATGCGTTGATTAAACCTATATTGACGGTACAGTGTGTAGTGCTTCTGATATATTAATCAACGTAATTCGATAGTATGAAAAATAATATTTATGTTGATATAATATTGCATTATTACCAATCGTTTTAAAATTATTTATTTAAAAATTGTATTTAATTTACTCCAGCAAAACTAAAACGTTTTATGTACACCGTCATATATTTTATTTTAAGTTAACATCTTAGTCGTTAAATACGATTACGTACATTCTCCTAACTTATATCGGTCCACTTCTGGGCGTAGGTCACCCCAATCAACAAATTGGGAAGAAAATAGCCTAATCTCCCGCGCGTGCCAGGCAAATTGGGAGATACCAACAACACAACACACTGAGCCGGTGGTCACCTTATCCAAGTTCGTTGCTTAACTTCGGCGATTAGACGGAAAGCCGCCGTACTCGACGTACTATGTATAAGTGTATATATATATATATATAATAAAAAATATATTTATTTTATTTATTTAAATTTTACAATACGCCAGTATAACAGCTTTCTCAAATTGTGCACAGCATAGGACAAGAAAAAAAAATAAACATGCGTAACGAAATTATTAATACTTATTTATTTTAAAGATCACACACACATATATATACATACAAACCTAAATACATATACACACAATTCTTAAAAATTTGTAAGAATTCTCCAAAATGATTGTGAAATATATCTAATTCGAGGTAGTTTTTCTCTAGAGTGTTGTACAGCATAAATAATGAATATAAAGGGGAACATGCGTACTGTTTAGTTTTTACAAACTACTGCCAGCGTACAGTTTGTACCAACGCCGAAAACAATAACTTTGATGTGAATTTTTTCTAATAGAGTGGGACAATTTATCTTGCCATAGGTCAACTGTGCAAGAAACGAAGCGCCATTTCTTTTCTCCGCCCTTGTAAACTATATCTAACTGACGAAGAAGTTTTTCATAGTGAAAATCTAATAAATTTATACTGCAAGAACTTTGAAAATCTCTTTTGTACACTTTCAATTATATTTATTAAATCATCAGACGCAGAGTTTCAAATTAACGTATCGAATTCCAAATGCGAACGAACTAAAGAAATGTTTTTCAATATGTTTAAAATTCTGACTGCTTCGAATAACTAACATTTTCTTCGTCTTACGAATTGTGTTCATGATGTGGAATTTAAAATTTTGCATCGAATAAAATACCAAGATCTCTTACGCGCATCTATTTTTTTAATAATGAACATTCTATATGATGCAAAGGGGTAACAGGGAAAAATTTTCGTGTAAATGAAATAAGCTTACATTTAAACGTATATATATATATATACATACATATATATATATATATATATATATATATATATATATATATATATATATATATATATATATATCTGTAAAAAATATAGTAATCAGCTGTGACTGAGTTTCATCTTATTTTCCCCAATTTCAATAATTTATTATATAAAATGAATATATATATATGTTTGCATTTACGTGTGAATGTAAACGTGACCGGTCCATTTTGCATACACTTAAGGAAAAAGATGTGTACGAGCAATCGTATATTTTACATGCGTTATCTAAACCTCTTTTCGATGTTACGCGCTGGCTAAATTGAACTTATTCATTCGTGAGGGGGTTGGTATGTTAGATTTTGGTGGGATGCTTCTTGACGCGTGCGCGAATGACGTCTTTCAATTAATGGCAGGTTTGGAATATCTCGTTCGCGAAAAATGGATGAGGGTGGGTTTTCGAAGTGCTCAAGATGGTACCGCAAACCTTGTGTTCGGTTATCCGTTATTTAGGATGGATGTGTTTTGCCGTAAATTAACGCAAGCGCCATAGAATAAAATCGATATATATATATATATGTATGTATGAATGTGTGTTTAAGCAAGCGTGTATATGGGCGGTTGACCATGTTTAATATTTCGCAATCTTTGCTGTAAATTTCTAGTAGTCGGTTATTTAATTGCTCGCCTATTCTAGTTGTTTAAGCGCGAGTTCAAAAGTATAACGTGTTTTTCTCATTTTTAATTTTGTGTTTTATTATTATTATTATTATTATTTACTGCGTGTACTATTAAAAAATTTTAATTCAGGACGCTGATGCGAAATTTTTCACCTGATCTACTGTATAATAAGAAATTGTAGTTAAACTGATTCAGAAATGTGCAACATGTTTCGAATTACTTGCCAATTGATCGTTTTATTAAAATTCTTTGGTAAGTGAACGAACTTATAAGATTTATTTATTTAATTATTTATTTACATACGGTTCACGTAACAGATAATGCCAATTAAAATTAGAACACTGAGTTCTAAATAATTTATACATGTATACAACTGAATTAAACTAAACAAAAAATTAAAAAAAATATATTAAATTATTAAAGTACATAAATATTATCAAAACCAAATGGTTGGCAGTACATTGGAATATAGGAGATAAAAATTTAAAGAAAAAAAAATTATCGAAGGTACGGAGATTGAACGTGTCTCAAAATTTCAATATCTTGGTACATGGTTCCATGAGGAAACGGATCAATCAACAGATATGAGTATGAATAGAGAAAGCAAGGAGTGCTTTTCTTAATATTAAAAACTTGATGACTGAATGATTTGAAATTACAACTACGGATACGTCTACTCCGATGTTACATTTGGGCAATCCTACTATACAGTGTGGAAAGCTGGGTCCTCATAAACCCTGAAGAAGAATATCAAAGCTTTTGAGATGTACGTTTATCGCAGCATACTAAAAATATCATATCTAGATTACGTGACCAATAGAGAAATGCTGAATAAAATGTCAAGTCAAGCTGAGGCATTTTATACCATCCGAACCCAAAAGTTAAAATACTATGGACAAGTGCTAAGACATCCAGAAAATTATCACCTGTCCCATCTTTTACATTATGATGAAATTATTAAACGTGGCAGGCGAAAACTTTTTTATGAGCAGATATGAGAAGATGGCATCAAATAGAAGAGAAAACCATGAAATCATCGACCATAAAGTTTTAGAATATAATATGCTCGCACGATATTTCAAGTTACTCCCATGGTGCGATTCATTTTATATACATTACATAGGCATCCAAATGTGGAAGCAATTATTATATTAGACAACCTATATAACACAAGAAGGCTAAAACGGAATAAGCCTTGTGATATTATTTAGTTATCATTTTATTCATTTTTCTGAGGCTTCTGTCACTGGTTAGATAAGGTTTACTGTTTTCACACGTTTTATAGATTCCGCGCGTGACAAGTTACTGTTATACATATGTATATATCTATAGATATAAAAATATAATATATGTGGAACGAACGTTGAGAGAGCTACATCCAGCAATGGATTGAAAATAGCTGAAAGGGAGAAGATATATATATATATATATATATATATATATATATAATGTATATAATGTATATTCGTTCGATTTTACGGAGTCCAGTAAAGTAAATTATTTTAGATGTTTAATGTTAATCCCGACAGCCATTGTAACGCGTTATTCGTGATATTATGCACATAGCGTCTATTAATAATATAATCATATCATGATTTGAGAAAATCTTACAATTATATACATGGTCGGAGGTTTGGATCTCTCCACATTCGCACCTGGGACCCCAGATCATTTTTCACTTGTTTAAAGTGTAGGCACACCTACCTTGTCCCGTGCGAAGTCTGTTTACTCTGCACCATACCCCTCTTGATGTGTCTATTCCCGGGGGTTCCATAGTAGGATCGTGTACCAAGTCCGCATTGGTAGCTTTACAATTTATCCACTCATTTTTCCATCTAACTTTCCAGTTTAGTGGTATTCTCTTTATATATTCTGTTGTTCTCCAGGGTGGCCATCTTGATTTTAATAGTGTGTATTCTTTGTCTTTATGCATTAGGAAATTATGTGAAACTGAAAAATTTTCCCAAAGTTTGCTAAACGCATCTTCCGTCTTATTTGGAGAGGGGCAATATGGGCAAGAACGAGTAGCCAATCTTTGTTTGTCGACTTTAAGGTGCTGCTAATTATTGGCATCGCGGCTCTCAACCGAACGTCTATTTTTTCGTATGTGCACTGTTCAACCAAACAGATGCGCAATACTCTGCTACTGAGTAGGCAAGCGCTAGGGTTGTAGTACCTTTGCTGTTGCTCCCCCATCCCGTATCAGCAAGTTTTCTTACCAAGGCCACTCTGGTTTTTATTTTCTGCACCAGCTTTTCAATATACGGTCTGTATGTTAACGATCTATCCAGCGTAACACCAAGGTATCTAGGATTGGCGTTAAAGTTTATTTTATCAAAACCAAGCTCCGATTTTGCCATGTGCGTTGTTAGATGAAATAATGATGATTCTGTTTTATGCAGATTTATACGTAGCCTCCAAGACTGAAAGTAACCATTCAAAATTTCCAAGTCTTTGGTTAAATCCTCACTGCATTGAGTCACAGACTTGCTTTGATATGCAAGTGTGATATCATCGGCATACTGAAATTTCCTAGATTCAGTTGCAGGCATATCACTCACCTATAAATTGAACAACATGGCGGCTAAGGTGGAACCCTGCGGAAGTCCATTGTTGGTTCTTCTTAATCGACTGCTGTTGTCCCCTATTGTTACCTTAAAGATTCGATTTGTTAACATTTCATTTTACAGGTTTATAAAACTTTTTGCACGAAATTACTTTTGTAACTTTTAAAAGTAAGCCTTCTCTCCATACTGCATTATAAGCAGATGTAAGATCAATAAAAAGTGCACCAGTTTTCAATTTTTTGTCATATCCGGTTTCGATATAGTTTGTTATCGCCATCACTTGATGAGTTCAACTTAGGTTTTTTCTGAAACCAGCTTGTTCTATTGGCAACATTTCGTCAACAATTGTAGCTTTTCTACTGTGTATTTTTCATCTCAGCAACTTATATGGTACACATAATATCGATATTGACCACACATCCTCACCATTTTCTCAGGCTTGATTATTGCAACGACTGGGGCACGGCACAAACCATCACGCGGTGCTCCTGGAAACGATATTAACGATTTACTGTTGATTTCGGCTAACTCTGCCACATTTGAAAAAGAAGAAACAAACTAGATTATGAGCGCGTATAAACGAAATAGCCCTTTTCAGGGCTGCCCTACGTCGAAGATTGGATCTCGCCTCCAAATCCTACAACTTAATGTAAAAGGAATCAGCAGAGCCAAATGCGATTTCCTTGGCGAGGAAGTACAGCAATAAGATAGGTATCATACTCTTACAAGAAACGCATACTGTTTCAGATAGTGAACTGTCACAAAGAGGGAAAATTACTGATTTCGCTTCGATCGCCGCAGTGCACCATAAACAATATGGAATAGTTACCTACATCAAAAACTCAATCATCTCTTACAAGGTGAAGTACAAGACGTCTGAAAATAATGTATTCGTAATCGCTATCGAAGTTGAAGGATGCTACATCATAAACGTATACAAACCCCCAAGCGTCCAATGGTCCATTCCTCCGCTTCCAGTCTTGGAAAACAGAATGTCCATATACCTCGGAGATTTCAACAGTCATTCCCAATGCTGGGAATATAACGCAAATTAACTGAATGGATGGAAGCGAACGATTTCATGCTAGCATATAACGTCAAAGATCCGGGCACGTTTTACTCGGCAAGATGGAACAGATCGTATACCCCAGACCTTTACATTCACTCAAAACCTACAACGGATATATACAACATAAATAGACAGGTCGAATCCAGATTCCCGAATAGTCAGCATGTTCCAATGTTATTAACTACGGGAGTGAAGATTCCGTTTGTGAAGTCCATAAATAAACCAAGATGGAATTTTGCTAAAGCTAACTGGGAAAAAATTAATAAGTGCGATTAAATCAATCAAAAATAGAAAATCCGCAGGACTAGACAATATATATCCGGAATTTATCAAGCATTTTGTCACAAACACTAGGACTTTAGTATTAAAACTGTTTAACCAAATACTCGAGACTGGCCAACTAGTCTGACAAGGAACGGGCAGATCCAGCAGACTATAGATCAACATCGCTACTAAGTACAATATACAAGCTACTCGAATGACTAATACATCAAAGAATCGCCCCTTTAATAGACAAAGTTCTTCCACAATTTCAAGCAGGCTTTCGTCCAGGAAGATCATGCTGCGATCAGATCATGGCTTTAAATTCGTACATCAAATCTGGTTTTCAAAAATGCCTGAAGACATCATTAGTCTTTATCGATCTTAATGCTGTCTACGACATAGTCTGGCGCGATGGCTTGCTCCTAAAAATCGCTCAGACAGTTCCTAGTCGTAAAATCGTGACTCTACTTGGTAATATGTTGGCTGACAGAAGATTCGCGGTGTATACGGCCGCAGACCATAGCCGGTGGCGTACCATAAATAATGGCCTTCCACAAGGTTCAATGTTGATGATAGTTTTATTTAACTTATATATACATGATCTACCGGTCCTCCAAGCGGAGAAATTCCAGTATGCAGACGACATTGTACTTACAACTCAAAGCAAGCACTTAAAACATTGCGAGGACGTACTCATAAAGGATTTACACAGCTTGGATGAATACTGTGCTAAATGGAGACTCACGTTAAATCCGGTAAAAACAGAAACGTCTGTGTTCCACCTCAACTTACAGATGGAAAAAGCTAAAATACATGTTAAATTCAACGGTAAATCAACCAGGGTAGTTGCAAATATTTAATGAACAAATAGAAACTGTCGGAAACGGAGCTGTGCGAGATCCAAATGATGTCGCACTTTATCAATTCGTGTAAAGTAAATAGCTTTAATAAAGGACTGATTGGGCTACATTCACTAGAGGAAGGCGCAGAAGGCTGGCTGTCGAACGTAAATTTATAATGCAGGATATATCTTAATTGATACGATAATAAATAAATAATTGCAACGACTTTTGATTCGTTAAATTGTTTTGGCAACTTTCCAATAGAACAAATATGATTGAAGAATTTCGTTAAAAATGTAATTGCTTTAGGTCCCATATGCTTAATAAATTCGGGATAGATTTCATCTATATCAGCTGCTTTGCCATTTTTGACCAATTTGATGGAATTTGTAACTTCTTCAACAGTTAAAGGAGTGCTTAACACGTCATCCTGTAATTTGTCTAATGCTGTTCTTAGCTTCGATTTAATTTGTCTACTGGAGTTCTAGACGCTTTTAATAGTCTTTCTACAATTTTGTTCGGAGACACTTTTGGCGGTCTGATATTTCGTGCTTTGCTCTCGTTAAGATTTCTTAGCAGTGCCAACGCTTTCCGCGATGAATATGTAGACTCCACAGTAGATCGCCACCTTGCTTGTCTGTCTTGATTTAATGAAAATAATTGATTTAAGAATGCTTCATCATGGGTATTTTCATAGTTTATCCAAAGATCCTCATGTAACCTTATCTAGCACGGGATATACTCATTTCGGGAACCTCTTGACATTAAGCTCTTTGCAGCAGTGATTAAGGTTAACAAATTTACTGTAGCATTTAACAGTGGTAGGAATGTCTACAATAGTGTCTTCAATATATTCTGTGAACCTTGTCCAGTTTGCCCTACGGAAGTTCAATCTTGGCTTTGGTGTTGAATAACAGACTGAAACTTTTTTACACATAGGACCGACCTATGCTGTCTTCCAGGAAAATCTGGTAGTACCGATCGAACAACACGATTTGGATTACTTATGAGTTTACTGGTGGCGATGCAGAAGTCAGAGGTATAATCCTTGTTTCATCTAGCTGAATGGAAGGTTCTTTTATCTTTTGCATCAAAAATAAGATTTAAGTATATAATCGTTATCGATGTGCATACAACTTAACGTACGTGTTCCGTGGTTCGTTAGTTCGCTCATTGTTATTTCGACGTTTATTATCGCATTCGGTGAGTTCGTTCTATCGTTGTCGGGTTAAGGAACAACTACCGGGCTGATAATAATCGTAATCTACTAACCGTAATTCGTATTTCGTTGTCTATCAAATTCTAACGCGATTATTTTGAATTTCTTCGCTTAGTTTTTATTTAATTAATTTATTTTTTGTTATTATTATTTGTACATTGCCGTTACTTAATTTTAAGTATAGTTCTCGATCTCCTTAAAAGCAGGGCATTCTAGCCCGGCTGATATACAGATGAGCAAAAACATGTCTAGTACTCATGTCGGTTTATCTAAAAAAAAATAATCCATTAAACACTGTTGTCAGTGCTAACAATAAAAGTGGCAGTGACAATAATCTTAATTAATAACACTGACTTAAAAGACGTCACTGATGTTGAAATGATTTCTTCCGTTAATAAAACCATCCCTCCTTTAAAAATTATTCCCCAGTTACCTAATACATGGCAGGTTATACCTGTAAGGTAAAGGAAACTAAAGACTCCGGACTTCTCACCTGAAGTAATAAATAAAAATAAAAAAGGAAATCGCTTTTGGCCCCTTCGGGTGCTTCCGGATACTGATATTCACCAACGTAATAAAGTGTCTGTGAATAGTACCTGCGAAATACAGGAATCAAATGAAACGAAGCGATCTCCCAAACCTCCACCTATAATAATATACGGGATTGTTCAATATAAAGAGATGGAGATGTTTATCTCTTCAGTTTTAAAAAAAGATGAATTTTTGTGTCAGGCCTTAAACAACGGTAAAGTTAAACTAAAAGTTAACAATGCTGATAGCTATAGGAAAATAGTGAAAGTTTTAAGGGATAAAGAGGTGCTATACCATACATATCAATTGAAAGAAGAGAGGGCATTCAGGGTAGTGGTTAAAAATATTCACCACTCAATGCCTACTGATGGCATAAAAAAAGCATTGGAAAAAGATCGTTTTAAAGTTAGGAATGTAATTAATATTAAGAATCAAAAAACTAAAAGAAAAGAAGTTCTGTTCCGCGGTGTTTCTGGACATAGAAAAAGTGTTCGATAAAGTGTGACATGATGGCGTACTTTATAAAATAAAACGCAATTACCGGTTCCTTATTACTTATTAATAAAATCTTATCTCTAAGAAAGATACTTTCAGGTTACTGTCATTAAATCAGTTTCTAACATCTACCCTATTCGAGCAGGAGTACCCCAAGGTATTTTGTACTTGGGCCGATACGTTATCAAATATTCTCTTCAGATTTTCCGCTAAATGTCACAACAACTACAGCTATGTTTGCTGATGACACTGTTATATTATCTGCCGACTATGACATTGAGTTAGCATCAAACCGATTGCAGAGACATCTAAAGGAACTAGAAAAATGGTTCACGTATTGGAAGATTAAAGTCAACGAAACTAAATGTTCGCATATCGTGTTCACACTGAAAAAAAAACTATACGAATCATCCAGCATTGACGCTCAATGGAGTAGAAATCCCCACCACAGGTAGTGTGAAATACCTTGGTGTGCACTTGGATCATAAATTGACGCGGAGAAAACACATTTATGCAAAAAAAAAAAAAACTCAACATAAAATTTAGTAGATTGGTTAATCGGAAATACATCCAAGCTTCCAATAGAAAGCAAAGTCTTATTGTATAAGGCGGTCTTAGGGGATAGAACTTTGGAGTTCAGCTAGCAATTCGAGTATCGATGTGATGATACGGTCAACCGAAGATAGGATATTGAGTTCAATCGTCAGTGCGCCATGGTTCGTGCGCAATGATGATATACGAAGGAATTTGGAAATACCATCAATCAAAGAAGTGATCAACAGTCATAAGGAACGATACATGCAACGGCTAGACAAACACATTAACCACCTGGCCCATAATCTGATTGTAAACCGGTCCAGATTCGTATGCTTAAAAAGGTGTAATATTATTAACTAGCATATCATATAACACTGCGCCTAGGGCTTGCGTACCATTTGGAAAATAGGGGACACGCTCCATTAAATACATTTATTTTTAAAAGTTATCCTCGCCGCTTATTGCCTCAAATAGGCAGATTGCGAGCATTTAAAAAAAAAAAAAGTTATTAATGTCCAAATAGAAATTCACCGTTTCTTGAATCGCTTGGGAGGGTTGTCCGGTAGACTAAGCGTATACATTCATACGCGGAAAAGATAAATCAGAATGAATTTTATGTTTATTGTAAAAAAATACGGTTTCTCTCAATTTCTACACGTTATATATATATATATATATATTGCTGAAACTATGATGAGCATACAGTTTTCTTGGAGGAGAGCTTTTTATATATTAAACTTTTTTGTTTCTGATTTTTTGTCTTGTTTTTGTTTATAGCCTTCGCTGTAAGTGAACAATTTGTTTATCCAATTGTCTATTGGAATGGAACGCATTCAGCTGGTAAAAGCCAATTATTGCAGGGCTGTATTGAAATCAAATTTGGGGAGAAATTATTAAGGGATAATTCACTGGAGACTGAGGAAGCAAATGAAAAACTCGGATACGGCCTAAATTACAAGAGCGATCTTATAGAACAGAAATTATTAACGGATAATTCACCGAAGACTGAGGAAGGAAATGAAGAACTCAGATACGGCCTAAATTACAAGAGCGATCTTATAGGACAGAAATTATTAATGGATAATTTACCGAAGACCGAGGAAGCAAATGAAGAACTCGAATATGGCCTAAATTACAAGAGCGATCTTCGAACGGATGAAATTTTAGATGGTAAGTAAATAACTTTGCCGTGAAATCGCACTGATTTTCGAGTAAATGAATGCTTGTACACGCGCGTGCTATGCAATAATATTATCGTGCGATAACAGAATAATTATCTTGTAAATTGGGAAAACGTTTAATTTTTAAAATAATTTTACAATTTTGTTTCTTTCGAAAAAAAAAAATGTTTCAAATTATATATTTATATAAATAATAAAACGAAACACGCAGTTATGTTAGGAATGCCCACAATATGGAATCTATATAAGTAAGCCGAAAACTTGCCATGACAAAATCGGTGAGCTGTCGTAGTTACCATTACCAAAAAAATCTAGAATTACAAATTGTGATGATTTCCGTATGATCAGCCTTTTATCTCACATGCTCTTAAGACGTTTTTTACAATCATAAATATAAAAATATACAAAAAATGTAAAGAAGACATTAACAACACACAGTTTGGCTTTAGAAATGGTTTTGGCACTCGAGAAGCTCTATTTGCAATCCGCATACTCACATAGCGATGTCTAGATATTAATCAAAATGTTTATGCATGTTTTTTAGACTATCAAAAAGTTTTTGACTGTGTTCAACATGATAAGTTGATGAAAACGCTAATAATGCGAGGCATAGATAAAAGAGATGTTAATATTATTAGCCAATTATACTGAAATCAGACAGCCTATGTAAAAGTAGAAGGTCGAAATTCTAAAGAAGTATTAATAAGAAAGGACGTCCGGCAGGGATGTGTTCTATCCCCGCTCCTTTTTAATTTATATGCAGAAGAAATATATAAAGAAGCGTTAGAAAAAGAAAACATTGGAATCACAATAAACGGTACGGTAATCAACAATATAAGATATGCAAACGACAGTCTTGTTTTAGCAAGCAACCAAGAAGATTTACAAAAACTAATGAATAAAATTGTAGGCAACAGCCGTAAATATGTGATAGTAATTAACGTCGCTAAAACAAAGGTCCTGGTTTTTGCAAAGAAACCGACGAAATGTGTGTTGAAAATTAATGGGAACGAAATTCAGCAAGTATCATCAATTAAATATCTTGGCACAATCCTGGAGGATAATTGTACTTCAAGAGAAGAGATCAAAGCAAGCTTAGAACAGCGAAGGAGGAAGTTTATGATCATGAAGAATCTTTTTATTAGACGGGAGCTAAATGTCGAACTGAAATTAAGAATGCTTCGCTGCTACATATTTTCAGTTTTGTATTATGGATGCGAAACATGGTCAGTAGACGCTACATTAAACAACCGTATACAGGCGTTTGAACTTTGTATATACCGTCGCGTGTTACTTATGTCACGGATAGAAAAAATCACTAATAAGAAGGTGATCAATCAGTAGGATCAACGTGAAGGAAAGAAAACGGAAATATGTAGGAAATTTGATGCGCGGACCTAAATACAAAATGTTAAGATTAATCATTCAAGTGAAGATCATGAGAAAGAGATCTATTGGCCGGCCACAATTACGCCGCTGGTTCGACTGCTCGTCAGAAAAATTATTCCTGTCAGCCGTTTCAAGGCGTAGCCTGTGAATTATTAATCTTCGTGTAGGATATGATGCATGAAGGAGAAGAATTAGTTGATATTTGGATGAAATTGGTGTAGAGGCCATTCTAATAGTAATAATTGAGAAGTTAGTTTTTTAAATATATTAATTGGAATGTTATTGCTGAGTGTACTATAAACTTACTAGTTATAAGAAAATTCATATCACCAAGTATGACAAATCCAGTAGTGATCGCTCCGCCTAAGGTCAATTAGGAGTAGACCAGTAATAATACAAGCTGCTGATGAACGTACAGTTCGATAAAGCGATGAAGAGAAATTCCCACCGATGTTTGTTTACATTTCTTAAAATTTTGGGAAACTTCACAGTTAGCTTTTCTTGAAATTCTATCTTTGGCTTATCAGTAGATTTATTAAGAATGGATTAAATCTATAATTTTGAAATTGTAGACTAATAACTAGTGAGAAGACAACAGCTGCATTTGTGCATTCAGAGTATTTTTCACTACATTTTATGGACAGCAGTCTTCGCTCAATAATCCACACGAAAACCAAACTGATTATCATGCAGTAGGCCATGTTCATTTATTTAAAATAAAATCGAATGATTAACCACTTTTTCAAAACTGATTTTTTTTAATCAGTAAATTTGCAACGTTAAGGAAAGACTTCAAGTCTTAAACATTTATCGAAAGATTGAGCTGTTTTACTACCTTATTGTTTATTTCATCACCGCAGGTAGCCTTTTAGTTTTTGAGTTTTTTTAATTATGTCATTGTTTCAGAATCGATAACCGGAAGAAATAGTTGATATAAAGACAAACATTATATGACGTCTTTTAGGCAAAAAGTATTTTAAAAAAAACAGTACATTTCTCATAGTCACTATTAATTACCCGCTGGTTATTTTCTATATCAAGAAAAAAAAATAAAAAATAAAAATAAAAGCACATTTATTTGTAACATTTATTTTATAAGACAATAACGAAATAGCTCGGAGTTATATAGCGATTATAATATTTTTATCACTAATAATAATTTATATATCTATGCTTTATAGGAGACTTTACGTATAAAAATATCTTATTTACTAAGTTCGACCGTATATAATGCGCGAGGCAAAATAGAGAGTACACGCATTTTATTAAGCTTAACAAAAATCAACATGATACTTTCATAGGAAAGTAATAATAATAATAGTGTTAATAAAAAATATGCTTAAACGATATACCAGAAAATGTTAAAGTTTTCATGATATGTGTTTATAATTCATCATTGAGATATATTCTTTATTTTTATGCATTGTACAATTATCGAAGAACTTACGAGTTTTAATAGGAATACAATCTCGAATAAAAGGTAAATTGAATATCCTACTCAAGTCCACAATTCTGGTGTATAACTTGAAGCGTTTAATACGAATTTCAATGATTGTAACTTATTAAAAGATGCTTTTGAGATGGAAGACTAAGCCGGACAAACATATATATATATATATATATATATATATATAATTAAAAAACGAATAAACACTATATAAATTATTATTGATATTGTAGAATTTACAATTAAATAACGGATATGCTATTTTTACAGCGTGCTGACAGTCGATTCTCTAATTTCTTGTCATTTGTTTACCATTGTGTATTCCATTTTCGTTGTGTGTAAGAAGTACAAAGTGTTTCATTTTGCAAGTGTGACAACCGTTATATAACGCCACCGATTTCTTTCAGAGCTTTTTGCCTTCCAGTTATCCTAAGAACCATTCGCCAACATCATATACGTAAACTGTCTTTTTTTTTTTTTTGTGTGTGTGTTCAACTACCGTGTGATCGAGAAAATTAATGTATTAACTGACTTCACTTTCATATCTTTTTCATCTTTAGCTCATTTAATAACTCCAACATAGCAAATGCAGTACTGTATTTGGCTTCGGTATCCTAATGGTTTTCACGCGCTGAACTTGCACGAGCAATGTTTAAATATTTACATTTTTAGACGACGTCATTGATTGATTAAGTTCAACTAGCGTCTTTCGCGTGCTGAGTCTGCGCGAATGATGTTTAAACGTAGTTATTAGTGACGGCTGATTGATAGATCTACCGATATTTCATAGAGAATATGAGCGCGCTACATGTGTAGGAAATTCATAATCGTATGAAATTACAAATTGCGTACATAGACGAGACATCCGGGAAGTATTTTGGAAGTCAACCGTTAATTATGTCGTAAAAGGTGTTCGTGACATTTCTATTGAAGATTGCACATATATATATATATAATTGTAATACAAAAAGATCATGGTGCCTCTAAAAATCGTTCAAAATATCAGTTAGATAAAGTTTTTTTTTTTATTTTTTATTTTTATTTTTTTTATTTTAAGTTGTATCTTACCGCCGCGTTTATGGAACATCTACTCGGGGAAGATATAATAAGACGTGTTCTCGCAGCACGAAAAGGTGGCCTATCCTCAAATGGTTGCGGATATTAATAATTTAAGATATGCCGATAACGCAGTAATTTTCGCATCACCCGAGAATGAAGTTATTATATGAATTATATGTAAACAAAAATTAAAATTAAAAAAAATATATTTCACAAAAACTCTGTTCGGATATGAACGAGAAAATTGAATATCCAACGAAAAGTTCAAACACTAACTACAGCGCGTAGATAATTTTAACTTATTCGTCGTCATGTTCGATTACGATTCCGAGACGAGGGTAATAAATTCCGCGGCATTTTTGAAATGAAATGCTGAACATAATGTTATGTTGGACGATATCATTAAGCAGATATCGAAACGGCTTTCACGAGCAAGATAGTAGCTCTAGGAAGAATGAACGAACACTGATATCAGGCTTGGTACACACTCGACAGACGTCCAATTAACGTTCGGCCCTTATGATTAAATTTAAATTTTATTTTATTTTTTTCCTTAATTTCTTCGTTACTCGAATAAAACATACCACATGGTTTTCATTTTATACGATTTACTTGTAACTACGACGATTACGGTTAACTTATTTTTTGATGGTTTTTTCGCAGAGGACGAGATTATTTTTCGGAAGAATGAACAAGATAATTATTTCGAGGAACGTAAAGATGAAATGAATTTTTTCCAGCTTTTGCCTAATTGGTTTCAAGTCGCTTTACGGACGTTTAATTTTTCGGTAAGTTAAAAATATCGGACAGCGTTAGTTCAGAAACAAATTAAAAAACTGTTTTTTTTTTTACTCAATTTCGTCATTATATATATATATATATATTACAAACAGTATTAGATATCATTCATATTCTCATCCTTGAAACAACAACAAGTGTATATTCATTCACCCGGCAAAAATGACAGAAAAAACATACACGCAACATAAAAGATTATGTATTGGACTGTGTATACTCAGAAACAAATGAAAAATCTTTACTCTTTTTATTATTTTATTTTATATATATATATATATATATATATATATATATATATACATATATATATATACATATAGATACACGTATTTAGCCTATTTTTTTCATATTATGGTGTCATTCGATTTTACCACTTTCAAGTATAAACTGTGTCAAATTATTTTTCGCTGCGTGACATTTAGGAAATACTTTTTCAATGCTCTTTTTTAATCGTTATATTTATTCCTTTAAGATTGATCCTTACAACTTAATTATAAAAAATTAAACTAAACAAAAAAAAAAGTTAAAATCGTTAAAATTATTCTTTATGAAAAGTCACAAAGTTTCGGCCGTTACACAATTATCGAGTGAATATTTAAAAATAAAAATATAAAATTAAAAAATATTAATTTAAGATTACAATAAAGTCAGCAAAAGTATTTAGTGAAACAATCTGATATATACTGTTCTTCATTTTGCTGATTTTTGTAAATTGTAATCAAAAATTAATATTTTTTCATTTTATATTTTTATTTTTAAATATTCACTTGATAATGACATGGCCTAAAACATTTGTGATTTTTCATTAAGGAAAAATTTTGACCGATTTTCACGTCATTTTTTTGTTGTTTTTGTTTATTTTAATAAAAAATTACTCTATTCTACATTTTTCAAACTAGTTATGAAATATCATATATTACATTTTATTATATATATATATATATATATATATATATATATATATATATATATATATATATATATATATATATATATATATATATATATATATATATATATATATATATATATATATATATATATATATATATATATATATATATATATATATATATATATATATATATATATATATATATATATATATATATATATATATATATATATATATATATATATATATATATATATATATATATATATATATATATATATATATATATATATATATATATATATATATATATATATATATATATATATATATATATATATATATATATATATATATATATATATATATATATATATATATATATATATATATATATATATATATATATATATATATATATATATATATATATATATATATATATATATATATATATATATATATATATATATATATATATATATATATATATATATATATATATATATATATATATATATATATATATATATATATATATATATATATATATATATATATATATATATATATATATATATATATATATATATATATATATATATTATATATATATATATATATATATATATATACATTTTATAGAATCAGTTTACTAATTTAAAAAATTCTTTATTTTATCGGTGTATGTTTATCATTATCACGATCGTTTAAAAGATGAAATTAAAAATTCTGAAACAAGTCCTCTCGGATATGGTGTATTCAAGTCTGTTCGGCAACAGTCATTCACTACATTCACTAATCACAGATATTTCTTCCTGCGGCTTCTCTGATTGGTCGATTTCATTCGCCTTAATGGAGAATGATTAATTATTGCGCAATCTCAGTCCTGTACGGTTATCGTTTTGAAATTGTTCAGTCAGTTTGAAATCTTCTTCAGTTACGACTGATTGTTTTCCCCTTGTTTATTCATTTTTGCGAAGTGACCGTGTTTTAAGTTTTGTGCATTTCACTTGATTGTTTTGCGCGCGCTAATTCAAGTTTAAATTTATTCTGTATACCAAATTATTGCTCCTTCCGGCCGGATACGGTATTCGGACTGAAATTAAAAATTTCCATCACGTGAATGTTCAATACCGTTATTTTCGCAATTTCCCTTTTTGTCCTTTCCTGAACTATTAACATATTCAGGAGTATACAAAAGAGCGCAATATATATATACATATGTTGAAATGGTTAACAAGGATGCTGTGATTGGAAAAATCGATCTACACTGAGAATGTTAAAAAGTTATTTAGAAAAAATTGACGACTTATGTCTGCCGAGATATTTGAAATTGATTTCACTCGTACTTTACAAAGAAAAATATTGCAACACAATGGTATGTGAATGCAGAGGCTAAATCTGAAAAGGGTGCAGATCTTAAAAATATTTTCATAGTCGATGCTTATCGTAACATGTTCCAACTTTCAAGAATGGAGCTTCTTAAAATTCCAGGCAATTACAGTGACGTTATTTTCATGATTTATTATGGTTGGTGATGGACAGAAATTCATCACTTCATAATGTGTCAAAGAAAGTTTCAATATAGTCCGATGAATAATAGTGCGTTTCATTAAACTATGACTTTTTTTTTTTCAACGGTTTTTCTGTATCTGTTTTCTTTTTCTTGAATATATTGTTCAGACATCTCTCTATTTCTAAGAAGTTTTATTTCTGAGTAGCACTCGGTATAATAACTTTTATCGTTAATATCTTCTCTCAATATTACCTTTGATTACGAAATGACCTGGTACTCGAAGTAATATTGTTTGTAGTATTATTATTTTTAATTGTATCATTATAATATTTTCGTTTTACTTATTCAATTATTGCTGTGTACGTTTACGTTTGTATTGCTGCTTGTGAAATATGTTATTATAATTATTATATAAAATTTGTCGTTTTTTTTTTGTTTCTAATGTATTCCGTCGCTTTATCCGTATAGTGGATGAACCGACGTATAGTTTATCGATTTTTCTCAGTCTTTCGATGGTGTGTCTATCATCAGTACATATAGATTTATTTTCGTACAATCGTTTCGGTTCATGATCTATTATTTATTAATTCGTCGTCCTAATTCTCTCATTATGTAAATATTTGAGAAAAGGCGTATCGTCTGTACATCTTTTTCATACGCTGCTACGTCGGGCAGCGGCGTCTTCGTATCATTTTGTTTCGGATGCGTCTGTTTTAATTACATAAACGTAATGTTTTTTTATTTATTATTTTGCTGTATTTTACTGTTTTATTATTGTTTTTTTTTTTTTTTTTAATGTTTATAAATATACCCGATAGTCGATATCCGATTTTTGGATGACTCATCCTTTTATGTCCGGAGATAACGTTTAATAAACTGATTCCTGATCGGTTTTTCATATTAATCATTCGACTTTACCTTTACATCTTAATTTTTCATCCAATTTTGAAGTGAAACTTTCATTGACGCGTTGTACATGGACAATTGAACGGTCGAACGAGCGTGCGAGCGAGGCAAAGGCTTATAGGTAGCGAAATTTTTGTTTTACTTGCTATATTATTGTGATGCACGTTTACGTTTGTATGCGTATTGTTGCTTGTGAATCTGTCAATTTTTTGGGGGGTGGGGGGGTTTAATGTATTCCGTCACTTTAGCCGCATATACCGTAATGTTAGTAGATGGTCAGACGTATATAGCATTTTATAAAGTTTTCTCATGTTAGGCCTTTCGGCGGTGTATTTATTAGAATGTACTCTAATATATAAGTTTCGTATTGTGAGAATTTTTGGTATAATTATTTATTTACTTTATCACTTTATATAAATATTTGAGTTATATCGTAAAAGGCGAACTGTTGTAAATATTTTTCATACACGCCTACGACATCAGCGTCTTCTAATTTCGTATCGAATGCGTGTTTGAGTTCGGGTATCGTAGATATGATTTATAGTCGTGCGTTATCGAGTTTTAGATAAAATCTGATAAATCAGTGTAACAACAATTTAACTGAGCAGTATAACTTGATTTAGTGGTAAATTTAATTTAATAATATAATTTAATTTAGTAGTATAATTAATTTAGCGGTATTTATAAATACGGGAAAATGGATAATAAGCTAATAGACAAACTGGATCAAATTTGTAAAGAAATCAAGGAAATTAAATCGCTATGTAATGATATTAATATTAAAATTGATAATTTTCCGTCATTATTGAGTTGCTCTAGATTTCAACGCCGCCACAAAAATCATCAACGTCATCAATGTAACTCACTTTTGTGATGTTGCGTTTGCTCATTTCAATAGATTATTTGAAATGATGAACGATGATGAACTACTGATGCTGGACCAAGAATAGCACCTTGTACCATCACGAATAATGCTGTAAAATGAATTAGTTGAGTGAATGCTGGAATAGCAGCTGTGATTTTCTTCAGAACATGGACTTCAATGAGAGAATTGTTTATGAATCCCGACAACCCCCTTGTGCTTCTACACCAAAGTTTGAATTGTGAAATGACACTGCGGTTTAGCTCCAGCAATGACTTGTTCAGAAATGAAGGTCAATTTGGATCCTGGTTCCAGCAGAATATGTACTTGAATTGTAGAGAATCATTTGGTGAATGAAATGAAAAGTTTCGACTGAAATTGTCCAGGATAAATATACGCCGATATAATCGAAATTAGCGTACGAATTTAATAAAATTAATAAAGCGATTCTATGAAATCGTAACTATTAAACTAAAACGATCTATCTGGGGTTAATATAATAAATCAGTCATTATCGGCTAACAATAATAATAATAATAATACTTACATTAGTTGTTATATATTTATTATTTTAAGATAGATCCTTACAACCTAATTATTGTGTGTGATATTTTATAATTAGGTTGTAAGGATCTATCTCATTAAAAGAATAAATATTACGATAAAAAAAAAGAATATATGTTAAAAACGAATGATATGAAAAAAGGAGACATACCTGCTATACAGAATTCGACCCAATTAAATTTTTGTACAATGAAAAACAAACCGTTCGCTTCTATAACATTAACTGCGAGAAGTCTTCGAACAACTTGACGTAATAATTTTAATTATCGGTGAATCGACAAATCGGAGAAGCTGCAGGAAGAAATACATTCGAACATCGTTGCTGTACATAATGTCGCGCATAGGTGCGTCATATTAATTATCAATTGAAAACACTAATGAACTGATTCTATAAGATTTAACTGTTTGTTGCCAACTCATATATGATATTTTAATGAAATGTACAAGAATTACAAAACATTAAATTAAACGAAACAGATCACTTTACATAAATAAATAAACAATTTAAAACCGAGAATACTTCGAATAGACTGACTTAAATAGTTCAAAATGATAATTGCGCAATAATTAACGATTCTCTATTATTGTTGAGTGAAATGATCGACCAATTAAAGAAGCCGCAGGATGAAATCTCTAACGTTGCTGTGTGTTGCGCATATTTTTTAAACATTTTTGGCCCTCCTGACTATCTGAGCCAGTATACAGATGTACAATTTGATCAAGAAGCCATTTTAAAGTTGCTGTCCTGACCATCTGATCCAGTATAAAGAAGTACAACTTGAGCGAAGATGGGATACGCTTATCTGATAACACCAGTGAGCTAGAGCTACTTATGAGTTGCTTCTGAAGACATTCTCATGACTATCATTCCCAAAAATGTTGCAATCGCTCTTGGATTTTTTGAAAAGATGAGGATCGGGATTTCTGTTCCACAAATGAAGTAGTAGGGTGTTAAATTCCTCTGACAAAATGGAAACATGGCAAATTTTCAAATTCAAAACTTTCACCATCAGTCTTTAAAGAATCAATTTGCTGATTTAGCAAAAATGTTGATGACTTTAGTCACAAATTGTTGACAGAGAGCAGCTTCACGCGCTTTAATTTGTGTAATTATTGATAAATCTTCAAATGAACAGTCGCGCTGACGGTGGACTTTGTAATCAATGTCATTAGTTATGCAAGAATTGTCACTTGACAAGCTAGGCTGGGATGAATCACTTGGGCTAGACAGAACTACACGATGGCTTAAATTCCGAGATTCTCAACTACAAATTCCACACTCAGCGCACTATTGGTGAGACAGTTCTAACGTTGGAAGATTTATCAACCTTACTTGCACAAATTAAAGCGGTTCTCAATTCAAGACCGACGATACAGAGCATCCGTTTAATACCAGGTCATTTTATTCACGGAGCACCTCTTTCAACAATTCCTGAGCCATTTCATCCCAGAAAATCGACACATTTTTAAAATTTTGAAACGATGATCACAAGAATGTCTTCAGAAGTGTCTCATAAGTTATAAGAGACAGTTTCCAAACAATTCATTCGAGGTTGTCTCACTGGTGTTGCTATCAGATGAGCGTTTCCGATATTCAAAATGACCATTTTCAAGGTTGGCTCACTTGTGCTGTTATCAGATGAACATTTTCCACCTTCAAAATGGCCACGTGCTAGAATTATACATCTTTATACTGGCTCAGATGGCATTTTTCTAGAGTTGCCGATGTTAGAACAGCAGATCCATTTCAAAATCGATGCTACTAGAAGCTTATTGTTGTAGAAGGTGGGTTTAAATTATGCGGGACAGTCTACATGGCGCAACGTTGTTCAATTTCTTCCTGCGGTTTCTCTGATCGATCTATCATTTCATTCACCGATAAGAAGTTATTCAGTCAGCCTGTTCGAAGTCTTCTGTTTAAAATCGAATTCTGTATTCTTCTTGTTCTGCTTCGTACAACCTGATTCGGGTATACATTAACCACTTATACGGACTCCGCTATTTGACCAAATGTGGACTAATTCCTGTACTTTTGTAATTCCAACACATTCCTTAATGTTCTGAAGGGCATAACGGCATTATTTGCACGTTCAAGTTTTTTTGTACAGTCTTTGATGAATTCATTTTTTTTTTCGCTCGTTATATATATATTTTTTTGCAGATTTTTCAACTGAACGTTCAAATGAAATTAGTACCGCAGAACAACGACGTTGATATTTACAAATTTTCATTAATCTGTCTGATAACGTTGATAACTACGACGATTATATATTGCTGCACGTACAATTTATCACCATCTAACAGGTATTATTATATTATTTCATTATACCTTCCCGAAAAAAAGAAATGAGAAAATAAAACAAATAATGGGAAGAAGTTATCACCGAGTTTACGAAATCGACATATGAATTTATATTTTAATTACGAATGAATAGTATAAAAAAAGTAGTTAAATTTTTATATAAAAACACATTTTTATCGTTTATTCATTTTACGTTATGTATAAAAATTTACTCTACTTTTTTGTTGTTTATCTAATTTTTCTTATAAAATATTTAAAAACGTTAACCGTCTCACATCATCGACACCCATTCCGAAACTGAGGTTATTTTTTTATATATGGAATTTATTTTTCGAATTGTGTACTAAATAAAAAAAAATTATGCGGTTTTTTTTTTTTTGTTACATTATTTTTATCATAAACGAAGTAGTAAAAAATATAATAAGTAAAAATGGATAAAAATTTATTATAAATAATAATAATAATAATAAAGAATATGGAAGTAAAATAAAAATATGAAAATTTTTGAAAACCAACAAATTTAATTCAACGCGCATAAAATTAGGAGAACACCTGAATTAAATTATTGTAATGGCACATTTGTCAACAAATTTCTTCGATTATTTATAAATATGATCATAAATACCCGAAATATTTTACGTTAAATCCACGTACTATATATTTTAATATTCTGCAACATCGATTTTCCATTAACTGAAGTTGTACACTGTCAGCATTGAACGAACACCAGATCGGATAAAATTGTAATACTAATAACTGATCATGAAATATTACTGATAATAAATTATTTTTATTTCCTAATTTTATTATTTACAGTTTTTATATATATATTTTTTTTTCTCTGCATGTAAAATATTATTTACGTCAAATATAATTATGGGAGGAGTAATAGGCATAGTTTGAATATTATTTAAATTCATATAAAGAAAAAAAATCATTATATGGTAAATGTTGTCGAATAGTTAAAACATGAAATTAATAATCTTTAATAATCCGTGGACGCAAATGATCTTTGTAGTCGAGCGTCCTAAAATAAAATTATAATACTAATAATAACAATTAATAATCCGTAGAATGGTATAGGACCTATTTTACCTTGCAAATAATATACACTTCGATCGATCCATAATCACACTGGCTACGTAGCAATAATCCTATTAATTTCGAAATCTAAACATCTATTCCTTTATAGTCTTCTTAAGAAGTCTGATTTGTAATATGTGTTTCTGCAACTACGAGTATAATCAGAGTAACACGTTTGAAATGCTTAAAATAGCATTTTTCATTAATCATCGTCGATTGTACTGTATTTAATGTATGTCTTTTAAATGTTTTAATTAAAAATAAAACAATCTAATAAAATCACCAATAATTTAAAAAAATACTAACAAACGACATTTAATAATAAATACAATCCTAACATAGTTGAAAAATGCAGTAATATAAATATATAGAAAATGAAGGGGAAAAAATAGGTGGGGTGTCAATTAATTAAGTAGGAAGTTATTATGAAATATTAAAAATATTTAAAAAGCGGTAGTGGTAGAACAAGACATCTACAGAGTTAGCAAAGGTGTCCAAGAACAAAGCCAGAACAGCCATGTTGATCGCCAAGATGACGTAAAAAGAAGAATAAGAAGCAAGTAATAATAAACTACTATTAACATCTATAGAAAATAACACAATAGAAGATAGAAACATATTAAAGAATTCTGGTGTTTATAAATTAAATTTATACAAACAATGCTAATAAATCGTTATTTTATGCGATAAACAAAGGTGAAATTAATAATATAAATCAAAAACTACAATATTTTAAATATAGAAAGAACATTACAATAGCCTTTATTTCCATATTTTAAAAACGTACATTTACAATATTACAAATACTAGTTACTTAATGTTAATTTGCTATATTAAATACGATAAAAGTATATTTATATTACGAAAATTAACACCTTCGTCCAGCATCGGCTTTTTCCAACCATTAAACGTCCACATATTTTTCTCCCAGCTGTTTCCATTCCAGACGATTCTACGTTTTACGCATCCAAAACATTCCGGTGTCATCCCTCTATCTCGTTTTCGGACTCTTCCTCAACCTTTTCCTGTCTAGTGGAAACCATTCAGTGCATTTCTTGGCTAAAGATACTCTATAGTTTAGATCAACGATTCCGTTAGTAAATGTAATATGCTTGATTACTAAAAATAGTTGAAATCACTAAATTTATTTAATTATACGAAGCTTTTCGGCATTTACGCCATTGTCAAGCTATATACAATTAAAATTAATTATATAAAAACATAAAATATTAATTTAAAACTAAGTTTACAATTTTTACACAAAAATGAATTATAAATACTTAAAACTATCTGACAATGTTAATATTTTATGTTTTTATATAATTAATTTTAATTGTATATAGCTTGACAATGGCGTAAATGCCGAAAAGCTTCGCATAATTAAATAAATTTAGTGATTTCAACTATTTTTAGTAATCAAGTATAAATAAAATCACTACATTCCACAATCTAAACAAATGTAATAGGACAGACTTCAATTCATTAACCTTGATCCTCCAATTCATTGCCCAATATCTAATTCGATGAATTGCACGTTGGAGTTTTGTTATGGCATTAATCTGATTGTTATTCACTGCAAGAACTGCAGTATCATCGGTAAACGTCGCGGTCGTAGTATCGTCGTCTGTTGGTAGATCTTTTGTATACAATAAGTATAAGATCGGTCTCAACACGCTGCCCTGTGGGATCTCTGCTTGTATAGTGTAG
The DNA here is from genome assembly GCA_032883995.1 of Coronaproctus castanopsis. Lineage (NCBI taxonomy): Eukaryota > Metazoa > Arthropoda > Insecta > Hemiptera > Monophlebidae > Coronaproctus > Coronaproctus castanopsis. Next base: position 6,016,763 of record CM065054.1, read on the forward strand.
CATGATGATACAGTATTTTCATGGGGAACTCTCCGATTCCAGTAGGCGATGGAAGTTTCCCGATAGTAGTCGACTGAGCTTGTATTTAAGGCCTCGTGTCACACATTATCGAAATCCTGGGCAATATCTAGGAAAGGAATATTGCCATACAATATATTTTGTTCTTAAAGGTATTAATTGTTGAAAATGCCCGGTGTGCACTTGTTCGATCGTGTTATGTTTCCTAAAGCCGAACTGTGTGGGAAGATTTTCAACAACGATCGGCAACAAGCTTTTAAGGAGTAATTTTTCCAGTAAATTAGATAATTATGACAATAGTGAAATGATGTAACATCTTCTGGTTTTTTAATCATTATCTCACCGGTTTTAAAACACGATGTAACATATTCCATACACAAGCATGCATTAATATGATAATGGCCTTCTTGGACAACTCCTTAAGTAAAAACTCGGAGGAATCTTGTCAATTTCCGGTGATTTTTTTTCTGTGAGGATAACACATTCACGGGAGAAGAGCTGAAAACTATTGTATATCATTACTATTAGTGTTTTTCGTTAATTCGTATTGGAATTGTTTTACAGATCCGATCCGTGCGACAACCGCACTTTAGACGATGATGCCGATGGCGAAAATGTCGCCGCCGAGACCGAAAGTGATAAAAAACGAATTCGCAGAAATCAAAAATTACAAACAGACGAGGCGACGTCATCGGCGCAGCAACCGACCGCGTCTAATAGTGTAAACGAATGCAATTTCGATCAAAAGAAGAAAAAGAAGAAGAAGAAGAAGAATAGACAGAATAAGAATATGGACGTCGTCGGACGTATTGATGAAACTACTGAAACGGATGAAATAATCTTGAACGACGAATTACCATCGACGTCATTTAGTAGTTGGCTTATGAAATTTTATTATGAGGATAAAAATGAAATTTCCGATTCTGACGACGACGAACAGCAATTAAATCAATCGTCCGAAATTGAAGATGAACCCGAAGGACAACTCGAAAATGAACCTGTAGAAGAAGAAGAACTGGAAGAAGAAGCACCTGCTACAACAACATTACGAAACAGAATTCGCCGTCGTTGTGGTCGTTCATCTCGTACACCGGAATCTTTGCAGGAATCATTGCAGATTCAGGAACGTGGCGTTGGCGCGGTCGATAATAGTAAGAAATCTAAGCGTAAAGGTAGACGTTATCATAGAAAACGTCGTACGCATTAATAATCAACTTTCAAGGTATACACTCTCTTCGAATTTAAAATTAAAAGACCTAAATAAAGAAAAACCTTTCCTTACCAAACGAAAATTCACTACCAAATATACACGATACCACGTATGTGTATGTATAATAATAAAAAAAAGAAAATTAATTAATTAATCGTATAAATAAAATTTAACGCGTAAGTGGTGCCCGCTTTAAATACGTGAAGATATCCTATCGAAATGTAGCCTATTTAATTACAATTAAACGAACGTCGTTAGTTACGCTATTTTTTGATAATAAAGTAAAAATAAAATATATATTTTTTTTCCTTACGAATATTTCGGTAAATTACAACAACTCAACTATTAAAACTGCAAAGTAAAATAATGTCCGCGTATTAAAACGAATATATATATGTGTATATATATATATATATATAGTAAAACTTCTTTTATCTATCCGTCACCGTCGGGACCGAGCCTATGACGGATAACAGAAATTCCATTACAAATTACATATATAGTACTATACCAGCTTGTAAATCATTCAGGAAAGAAATTTAATATATATATATATATGACTGGATAACGTTTAAAGTACTATATTTTGATTTATAAATTTAATATAACAGCGCAATATAGTATAATTACCTAGAAAAACTGCACGTCAAATGATTTACATCTTATAATAATCGGTAATTATCTTCTGTTCCTTTGCAGCTGGAACTTTCTTTAAGGCCCATGTTCCGTATTTTATCTGCCTAAAGTTTTTCTCCTATTGTGTTTTAGACCAATCGATGCACTTTGTTAACATTATTTCAGCTTCCGAATAGGTGAATTTTGGTTGCACTTTGCACCTTTATCAGTCGAAATTTCAAAACCTTCATCTTGCTTATCACATTCTAACCAATCCGTTACTTCTTCAGTTGTCGGGTCATTGTTAAGCAGACCGTCATTGCAAAGCTTTACGATTTCGTCCACACTAAAACCGTTCCCGTTGTTTCGCTAGTGGAGTAGTGCAGATTTAAGCCCTATTCCACCCATTTTGTAGGTTTAACATTGTAAGTTTGTTGGCAACGTTAAAAATTGCGTCCTTAATGATGTAATATTTCCAAAAATCTTTCCTCTTTCTTGTACGATTGTATATAAGAATTAATTTCTTCATAATACAGCTTAAATCTATTTACTTAAAAAAAAAAAAACATTAAAATCGATAAAAAAATAATAATTAACGCGGAAAATGCACAAGCGTCGTTTTAGAATGAGTACACTAAATCATTTCGAATCAAATTTATCTTAATTTTAACAAACAAAATTTCACTCTGTCCAATGATATCCATTCTACAAACGTGTCAAGTTTTTCTACTTGTACATACGTTTTCGATTATACTCGTTCGATAATTCCAAAAGCTGACAAAGATAAAATTACAACCGAGATTAGTTAATCCGATTTGATTATAAACTATATAAATATAATTATACCACCGATATGTGATAAACAAATATTTCACACCTACAATGAACGTGTTTTTAATTGATGGTAACGAATATTGAAAATAATTAAGGAGAGACAACTTGAACATTTTTATTAATTAAATCTTCTTCAGTAACAAAATACGTATAATAATTTTAACATGTTCATAAGTACACATCATTAGAGAACATTTTTGTGAGCATAATTTAAAAAATAACGATAAATACTGAATAAAACGAATGAATTTAGAAATATATATATATATATATAATAATAATAATAATAATAATAACCATTTCTCAAATCCATCTAAGTAAATAAAAGAAAGAAGGTTAACATTTTTTTTTAATTATTACGAAATGCAATTTTCATATATCAGCATATGTATTTACTAATATATGTACTCAAACAGGTACACATACATTATTTTTACGCGCACACACACACAGACATATACATATATATATATATATATATATTGACTGTTTATCTTAAATTTTGAAAGAAATGAAATTAACGTAAGCAATATAATTTAAAATTAGGATAAAGATTATCGACACATGTTCATATTCCAATAATTTTCTGAAAAAAAAACAAAAAAAAAAACAGAACATCGATTAATTATTCATAAAAGTTAACGAGCTTTTTTTACAAATTAATCATTAAAAATAGTTTTTTAAAATATGAAAATCGAGATATTAATTATAAATTTGTATTTTTCGCGATTTAAAACTTTATTTCATATATTACAGACTGAAAATAATCCATTCGTTTTATATAAAAAATCGAAAAAAGAGAAATATGAAAAACAAAAAATTACTCTTCGAAAAAACTATAAAATAGTAAAGCAAGAAGATAGGAGAAATAAAATCTTATAATCATTAACCTAACCGTTCGTATTTTGAGGAAACAGTTAGGAACGGATAAATTATTTCTGTTGGCGGCATTAAATCGCCTTGTTTGTTTTTATCATTACTAAAAAATACTCCGTATAACGTAAAAAAAAACAAAACCTATTTAATATAATTAATAAGGACATCTTCACATTAGCAAACAGAGTTAAAGGACTAGTGTGCATAGATAATAAAGATATTTTAATTTCTTCAGAACTTTTTTACAAAATAATTTCAATAGTTAAATATCAAAAAAAGAAAAAAGACACAAAGTGCTATTAACGCACACCTGAACGATATTTTTTCAATTTTAAATTTACATACCCGTGGTCTGTACATATTTCCGTCTTCTTTTAATTTTTTCCACACTAATTTCATACAAGCAATTGCGTCTTCAGCGCTGTCATGACCGGACACTATTAAATATCATGTATATTACATTATTATGAGCACATTTTTAAATAAGCGAAATGCATTCTCCACATTACTTCGTTGCCGTACAGATATCGTGAAAATTATACTGATAACCAGTATATTAAATTTGATTTAAACACCTCATTTTATCGAACGACAAAAACGAGATTAAAATCGCTAAATTGTTTTATGAAAAATCACAAAGCTTTTCGATTATCAAGTGAATATTAAAAAATATAACAATATAAAATGAAGAAAAAAAAATTAATTTATATTACAATTCAGAAAAATCAAAGTATTAATAAACTAATATGACGTCACATTCACCATCGTATTAGTTTATTAATACTGCGATTATTGTGAATTGTAATCTAAATTTACCATTTTTCATTTCATATTATTACATTTTTTAATATTCACTTGATAATGAAAGCTTTGTGATTTTTCATATAGAAAATTTTTAGTTATGTTAAATTCGTTTTGTTATTTAATTTTGAAAATCACTACATTCCACGCTCTTCAAATCGTTTCATCAAACTTTTATAAAAGCAGCAATGTAATATATATATATATATATATATATATATATATATACAAACAAGTATTAATTAACCTGTTATGCCTTCAAATTTTTATACACATGGTTATTCCACAATTATGCCCTTATGTACGCACAGACGTTTCCATATGGTCTCTTAGACACACACACACACACACAACGTCTGAAATAATAAATTAAAATCGTTACGTTTCAAAAATAAAAATCACTGAAATATAAATAAAGTTCAACTATTAGCTTAATAGTATCATCACGCACACGCCTAAACTCGATGATTTCTATTATAAACCATAATACAATATATAAAAATAAATGAAATTAAACTCGCTGCGCGCAGCTAGACTAGTCTTATCGAAAGAAATAAGTGTCCGTATTACAAAACTTAAATGTAAGGAATTTAATACACGCTGAAAAAAATTAGCTAGGAAGGCTGTAGTATCAATTTTTGCACAGTTTCCACCATTTCTTTTCCGATTTTTAATCTGAGATATATGCTATCAATCGTCTTCGTGAATTTTAAGGCCTTTGTTTTCCTAACGTTTATTTTCATGCCATGTTTCTCTCCTTCTTTGTTCAGCCTATTGCTTTTTTTAATCGATGCTGCCAGTAATAATCGATTATCTGCGTAGCTTACACATCCTATTGAATATCCGTTTATTTTAAATCCATAGTTGTAAATTCTTGCTTATCTTCTGGATATATATTCAATGGGCAGCATTTATCATCGAATTCTTCTGCAACGCTCTCTGATTCCAGTTGATTATTTGTAAATCTTTATTGTCTATATCATATTCTTCCAGTATATTTATCAATTTCGTATGTTTTACCCGGTCGAAAGCTTTTTCATAATCACCATTGCTCGCTGCATTATAGTTGTCAGAAGAGCTACTGCATCTCTAGTGCCTTTTTTCGCAATGAAACCATACTGTGTTTGGCTGAGCTGTATGTCTAGCCTTCGTTCTATCCTAATGTTTATAATCGACATCAATATTTTGAGGGTGTGACTCATTAGTGCGATTGTTTGGTATTTGTTACAAGTTTGTGATGTACATTTTTTAGGAATTGGAATAAACGTCGCGGTCTTTTAAGTCCTCAAGAACTATTTCTTCATCGTATATTCTATTAATAGCAGCAAGCTTCTGTTTACATCTTGGAGTAATATTGTTCAAAATCTCTGCTGGTATATGGTGTTCTCCGGCTGTTTTATTGTTTCTCGCTTTCTTAACTGCATTTTCTAATTCAAACATTTCTATCTTCGGTGCCCCTTCGGTTTTATCGTATAATTGCGATGACCTTTTTTTATCATCGTGTAACTCTGTAATATAGTCAAGCCATACTTTTCTTTGTTCTTCTTTGCTGCCACAGAGGATGTCGTTTTTTTGATCCCCCTTTCTTTATTTGCTTCATTACATTTTTTATCTGAGCATGCATTTCTTTTATGTTTCCTCTCCATTTTCCCTATCTCTTTGCATTTTTCTTCAAGCTATTCAGTTATGGTTTCAGTGCCTTTTATTTATTAGATTATTTCTTGAGTTGTCCATAGTTTGTTTTTCTTTCTGCCGTTTCGGTATGGATTTCTCTATGGCATTAGTTACAATTTTCTTCCATCTTCTCCATTGTTCTTCACTACTTTCTTCATATTCTTTATTTCCAGACTGATTTGCATTTTGTTTAACGATATATATATATATATATATACACAATTTATATTAAATATTTTTAAGCAGAACAGAGCAAATGTAACGCAAGTTTAAGATTACAACTTAATCCGTGGAACCTCATATCGATATTACAATAATATGAATAAACAAGGCAAATACTTAAATACGCTTACCCCAGCTACAATATAAATTCAAATGTACTCAACGTAATAGTTTAAAAATATAACTCACCTCCTTCTTGAATTAACATATTAATATGCTTTTCAGCCAACTGCTTCAATCCAAATTTCCTAATGGGAGCTTCCCTGTGTGGATACATTACACTGGTATCCACAACATTTCTATGCACAATCTGAAAAATGATCATATTAAATATACCTTCCGCGATTTATGTTTAAATCGTATACTATATGTTATTTATCACCCGTACGATATATATGTATATATAACGACGATTGAACAATCCCGATGAAAATTTCATTTAAAAAAAAAAAAAAAAAAAAAAAAACGAATATCGTTGCGAATAACGAATGATTAAATACATTCAATGGATATGTATATTTTTATTTCACTTACAACCGTAATATATTCCGTACAAACTAATAAACAATTTATCGTTATCATATAATAAATAAATAATAATACCAAAATTCAAACTGTGGGAATTTTTAAGCGTTAGTTTAAATTTTTTTTCACCCAGCTGGCACCATTTGGTCAGTTTAAACATTGATTCAGTTAATGTATTTCAAATCTCAACTCCCCTACGTTTGATAGAATCATATAAACTGACTGTAACAGAAAACAATGGGTCGGAAACAATTAATTCAATAATCCAAGGTAATGTATGCCATTTTTGTAAAATATTACATAACATCTCATCTCTATGACAATTAATTCAATACTCACAGGTAATGTATGCCATTTTTGTAAAATATTAGATAACATCTCATCTCTATGCTTTAGAAATTTCGGACAAACTCAAATTTGATGCTCAATACAGTCGTCAACATGGCACATGTACCATCAAAAATTATGCATAATTTAGCAAGATGTGAGGGGGAAGAGATTATGCCCAGTACGTAATCTAAATAAAGTTGATATATAATCCCTCGAAACGTTCTGGTATAATAGAAACCATGGCTTACTGGAAACCGTATGTACTAAAGCGAAGTATTTTTTCCCCTTTACTCTAGATACACGATTATAAAGCTGAATAACACGATGTCTCACATCAAATTCTAACTTGGTCATATTGATTTCTGGGAGATTAGATAATTGTGATGGTAAACTTAAGGAATCAGAGATAATTAGAATATTCTTTTCCCTCACATCTTTGACTAGGAGCGAAGCTTTGTAAATGGCAAACAATTCTACAGAAAATGAACCTGCAAAGGATAATCTGTATACTTTTAATGTCTTTTTCGGGTAATCCAAAACAGAAGTATAATTTACACGTATTTTATCGACCGACACATCTGTAAATATAATTTCATAGTGGCTAAATTTTTCATTGATTACTTGCATAAATGCAGCGTTGTTAACGCCAGAAGAGAGAGTTTTAGCAATATTATTATCAAAGGAAATTAAGTCAACGTCTAACGAGAAAAATAAATCCTGAAAACAGAATCGGTAAAAGGGATAAGAAACATTTTGGATCAATTTTTTCCAATTTATTATGGCTGGAGAGAAGAGATGGCAGACTTTTATTTGACCAGTATCTGTTATGCCGAAGCCTCAATAAACATCGAATTTGTTTATTAATCACACGGGTTTTTTTCTCTTTCACTTTGAAATAAAACTTGTTCGATATATATTCTTGCCTAAGTTTTAACGGAGGTTCAGCCATCTCAGAGTTTAAAGTCTGTAGGAGCGTGAGGGATACCGCTATTCAAAGGGCCTTATTGTTTTCCATCTGTGTTCTGTTCAAATTTATGAAGAGAGCTATATAGTCAAGATGAGTTCTGATGAGGGAAATCCGTAGACCTATTAATAGATGTGCTCTCCACTTAATACCTGTGATTGCTCGAGGTAGATTTAGGCCTTTGCCATATTTCTGCAATACAAACGCGAAATCTGCATTCCATAACAATTTACTATCAAATACCACTTCCAAGTATTTAATTATGGTATGAAATTTAATTTTTTTTTTTTTTCAGACAAAGTAAAGGGGAGACACGATTTAATTTTCTGGTATATTCCATTAGATGTGTATATATTTATAGACAGATCTAGGTCTTGTAGAATCTCATCCACGCCAAGAAGATCCTTCTGAGCTTTTTTAACCGCAGTTTTCACTGAAGCCGCGGTGACACAAATCAAACTGAAACACTCTAACAGATTTATTTTGAACTTTTTCTATTTCGTTTGTATATAGGAGATATAAAAATCGACTCAAAATACTTCCTTGTGCTAAATCTTTACCCGAATAAATTGTACTTTTCCCTTTATATTTGATTGTTAATTTTCTCCTATTGAAGTATTCAAATATCCGCGAACATGTTTCTATTAATAATAAATCCTACTAGTTTATTATATAACGTTGAAAGATTAACATTATCGTATGCAGACTTAATATCAATACAAATAGCATGAACATATAGATTTCTGGTTAGGTTTATCTGTACATGTAAAGCGAATGAGTTTAATGCATCTGCTGTACTAACCCTTTCTAAAACTATACTGGGAAAGTGATAGTTTATTAAATTTATTAGCCCACTATTCTAATTTAAATTTTAATATATTCTCTAAGGTTTTACCCATGCACGATAACAGAGAAATGGGTCTGTACAACTTATAATTATCAGGAGACCGACCTGGTTTCAGCACAGGACAATTTCCAAATAGGCGGAAATTTAACGGATTAATAAAAAAGGTTAGTAGAAGAATTTTAGCTTCCTCCGATAACTGTTGTAGCATTTTATAGGAAATTTTGTCCACTCCGACAGTAATTTTTTATGATATAAACTACGAAATAATTCCCCGTTTGATATGACCTGTTCTAGCTCTGGTATAGAGTTAATATGATTAGCAAAAAGGTCTTCCGGAATGTGAGGATCAACTGGACTTTCAAACTGTTTTATAAAATCATTAATCCATTCAGTGTTCGCAGGACTTATAGAAGAAGAAAACGGATATTTAAACCATTTAATTCTTTGTCATATCCGTGATTCTTACGAAAAGTTAAAACAACAATAGTTAAAAATTGAAGTTTTAATTTTATTACGAATAAAAACACGATAAAGCTTATAATTGTAAATTTAAAAAAAACACTTACTTTCAACGATCTCAAATCATTTTCTAAACTGTGTCCGATTAAAATAGTATCGTCAAAAATAAATTTCATTAAATCCCTTTGAATATCTGTGACGGTTTTTGTTACATCTTTTAGATTCTCCTCGGTAACACCACTAAATCTGCGATCACAGAAATTCAAACACCAATTTTTTTTTATAATGTTAATAATAATTATAATAATAATCATCGTAACACAAGCGTAAACAGTTAATAAATGATAAAAATTACTACACAGTACAATATATACCGAGGAAATCCACTATTGTTACCACCAATATTTATATCGCTAATATCGCGCTGTATGAAATATTGTATTAATCTTAAAAAATAATCTATATAGATGGACAATCTTAAATTGCACAGGATAAATCGAAAATATTTATTAAAATATCTTTTACAATATATATTTATTTACATAACATTACGGTGTACACAACAGCAAAACACCAACTACAGTGTACGCGCACTTACAAAATAATTATAGAATAAAAACATAAACACAAATAAAATTAGACCACACGCACACAACGCTCTATTAAACATAAATAATATTAAAAATGTAAAAATAAATTACTAATACCAAACAAAAAATAATAATAATGTTTCGAATGAAACACAATATACAAGTACATATCCGAACAGAAAAAAAAAAAACAACAAAACAGAAATACCAATCATACACCCATGTTTTCCCATGTAAACATGCTCTCGCTCAAGACACAGACATTAACACGTACTAATTCAAAAGTGCAAAAAAATCACACGCACATATTTCCTCTCATGCGAAGAAGCTGTTAAAGGAAGTCACTCATAATCGCATAATGATAACATAGATTTGTACGAGCATTTGGTTCATAGAAAACACAATGTGACCTACTAGTAACACTGGAGATCATAAATAAGATTGTAGATGATAAATAATTGTCATCTATGTGCAAGCGCAGCAAAGATCATGCAGGAACCTCAGCTTACTTATCTTTCTTCTAGCACTCAAGAGTTAAATATTTAGGAAATCACAGTTTGACGGTAATAAATGTATCTTAAAAAGTGAAATTGAACTTTATCGTCCACACGAATGTATTTAGTGTAGAAAGGATCCCAAACCATAGATGCGTATTTTAATTATGAAAATATACATTTATAATCGACAAAATACCAACAAAAAAATTCACAAAACCGACAAAAAAAAAATGTTAAAAAACTACATCTAAAAATAAGATACAAACGGCAATATCTTGAAAACTAATATGTAGATTTAACTAAGTAGACAATAGAAAACACGAACAATGAACAAATATTAGAAAAAGATATACAAACGAAGGGAACAAAATGATATAAAAAACAATAGAAAAGGTTAAAATTTACAAAATAATAAGATTAAGCGAGTTTATAAATTATGCTTAATATGTTTATACTTAGTATACATAAATTTTAGTTGCCTGGAATCGTTAGTGATTACCGATCGAGGAATACAGACATTTATTGAAAAAAAATCACTCGATACTTTTAAAATACAATTCCTAATCATCATTAAGCGCCGTCTCCGTATCGGAGGTAGGCGACTACTTACCTATACATATTTTGTTGTATAGTGTAAGTAGCATACAAAGCAATTATAATATGACGCCAGTACAGTTAAACACACATACACACACACACACACGGGGAAAACTGACTGTAATCGCTTTGTTGTCACGACACAATGCAGCGCCGCGTGTATTTTGTAGTGTACTAAATTATTACTAGCGCGCATATGGCGTTGTGCTGCGTGGTGGTTTGCCATTGCCTTCCACGCGAAATTAGTCGGATTATTTATATTTTTCATTTTCTAAATGATGATATTTCTGCGTCATCGATCGTAATCGAACCCGGTACTTTCCGTACAGAAGTCTGTGCTGTTAGCCACTCGGCTATTCCGACGACTAATTCTTAATATAGAGTGGTAATTTTAAGTAAACGTGCATTTTATCGACTTTGGTGTAACGGGACACGTAGAAAATACATTTTAAACATCTATTTCGAATTATTTGCAGTTTATTAAAAGTAGCTTTAGATACTGAGCTCCGTGCTGGACAAGTATAGGTTTATTATTGGTCGGATTAATGACTTGTATAGCTCGCTGTTAATATTAAGGTAAGATTTACGATTAAAAAGTGGGTACACGGAATAGACGGCTTTATTTATCTTAAGACTAGTATTACAAACTGATGGGTTTCGATTTACACACGGAATCGGTTAAAGATCAAACGTGAAAGAAATAGTTATACACTACAAAAAAAAAAACAAAAAACGAGGAGTTGAAGATAGCAGCAGCTACCATTCTGACGCAGCGTATATGTGTCCAATGCGATCGTAGATGATAAATGGCAACGTAGCCGAGAAAATTGTGATAAATAGCTCATTGGTAAGGAGTTGAAATAAAATAATTTAACTATTTTCGGTTTGTTGCATTTGAATTTAGAATTTGATCGAATTAAGTACCTAACCCTGAAATGTAATGCGCACATAATATGCGATACGCAGTTAATATAAATACGAATCGTTACTTACTTGGTACAGTAATCCAAAATCGAATTCGATGGTTTAACATAAGAATCAAATATTACGTTACATCGCTTGTCGACTACCGTCACTCTGGCCAATTCCGTACCGGCTGTCGTATAACACATTTCACAGTCTAGTGCGTAAAACTCTTTTTTCATATCGCGCCTCGGAGGTTCTTGAGTTTCTACGAATCCCTCCAAACGATCTTCGTCAAATGTGTCGGGTATATGATACGTATTATTCATGCAGCCCGATTGACTTATATCAGCGGAACAACACGTATAATACATATCTTCTCTGGCTAGAGATATTCAATGAACAAAATAGTTTATCGATTAAATAATTTCATTTTCTTAATTGTACAATATATAACAACTTAAAATAAACTAAATAAATAACAAAAATTTCCGGAATAAAAAAAGTTAACCTTTGTAACAAAACTCGAATTTTACGAACATATACGATTAGTATTTATACAATATCGAAAAAAGACAAACTAGATGTTGCGCGCCTCGACAAGGAACGTGAAATACTCAACGCTTTTCTCTTAGAGCTTACGGCTAAAATTAAACAAAAAAATACAAAAAACAAAACAAAGAACCAGCTTTAGCCATATGTTGGATTTCAACACACATATATATATATATATATATGTATATGTCACGATATGCCCATATCACTCACTGCTATTTACAGAACTTTTCCAACGGCTCCTATCTCGTACTACAAGGATCCAATTGATTTCTGCTTATTTAATAACATCATCTCACCACCTAGCCATGGGGCTCCCTCACGGACGCGAACTGCTAAACGGTAATACTCGCTTAGTCTATCTTTCATATTCTTGTCTTGCCAAATGTCCGATCTATTTCCATGTTAGCCTACCGATCAGCTCCATTGCGTCTATCATTTTCGTCTGTTCCTTAATCCATGTAACCGTTTTGCGATCTTTGAGCCTGATTACAAGAATTATATATAAATATATTATTTGTTACCTCTTAAAGAATGTGAACGAGTTTTTCTTCCGCGTAATAATTTTCGTACCTTAAGATTTTCGGCTAGTTAGATCAAGGTTAAAGCATATTAAGCGTAGTGATTAAGTTTACGAAATTAAGATAAACTGAATGTAATAAGTAGGGATAACACGAAGTCCAACTATAATACGTATTATGAAGACGACACTATTCGATTTGTATATTACTAATTCTTAATCGAAATTTAAAGCATTATCGGTGTTGTTAATCTGAATCAATAATTCTATATCTTTGAAATAATTATTTATTGTCAAAACGGAAGCACTTTCGCGCATAATTTTTCTTGTACCATTATGAGAGAACACGTTTCAATAGATTAATATAAACGGTCGTGTGAGACGCATTGAACAAATACATACGTCGTATATCGAGTATTTAGACTGTAAGAGGAGGAGTCGAATTTGTCGCTCGAGTGAGGATTTTTGGATACGAAATATTTAAAAAATTATTATTATTATTACTGATTTTGGCAGGTTTTTATGATTTCGCCTTCCGCTGTGATAAATCATTTAAAAAAAAAAAAATGAAATTTCAATATTTTTTCCGTAGATTTAATTTTTCTTCTCATTTCACAGCATTGCCGTCACACTGTAACAGGAAGCAAGTAATTAAATCAAGCGATATGCGTATAAATAGAATATACATGCGACAAGCTAAGGACGGTCAGTTCATATCGAGAAGGTAGATATAGTGTTAAATACATGTAGAATAATAACCGGTTGGCTCAGGTGAACAAATGTAGAAAAACATTACCTAGCATGTGGCATGGCCGAAGAGAAGTCATTATGGAAATAGAAAAATTAAAAGCAACAAACGATACGCGCTAGCCCCTGTTCGGTCATGAATCTCCGTCTCGAAGACTAAAATCGCGGAGAGACTTCCTGAATAATACAACAGCTATTAATGGTAAACCGTAGAAGGTTCGACTGATTAATAGGAAGGAATCGATTACAACTGGAATAGAGTAATCAGAATATATGAAAATAGGACAGAAATTAAACCGGGGTCAATAGAAAACTTTGAATAGATTACGAACTGGACGTAGCAATACTCGGAGACGGATCCCAGGAATAAAACCTGATCTAATGGAGTTTGATCTGTGAACTGATAAATTCGATAGCAAGTATCATACTGATCGATAGTTAGAAAGGAAAGATATAAAATTGCGTAAGAAGAAAAATCTAAACTTACCACGTCCATATTCTTTTCGCAATCGACCCGGATGAAAAACGCACTGTTGTCCAGCCATAACTGGATAACCGAAAGTATCGACGATAAATTTCATCTGACACTGAACGCAAATGTAACAATCGTCAGATTTTTTCGCACTCATTGGTTTATAATATGTAGCATTAGACGATATTTTTGCTATCGTACCACCGCTTTCTATTAAAATCGGATACCCATTAATGATGTATTCCTCCTCTGTAAGTATATGTTTTATCAACAGGTCATACGTATGTATTTCTGAAACAAAGAACATCATATCGACTATTCGTATGAAATTATATATATATATATATATATATATATATATATATATATATATATATATATATATATATATATAATGTTTCGGTACATGAAGATGTTAGAAAAAATGAATATTAATCAGTTGAAAAAATCTAGAACAAATCGATTCCTTTAAATATTTAGGACATACAATAACAGGAAACGTACATTGTAACAAAGAGATCCGACGAAGAATTGCAATAGCTAAAGAAGTGTTTAAAAGAAAAAGAAGAACAAGTTGTCTATAGGATTATGGAGACGTATTGTCAAGTCGTACACATGGGCAGTAGCATTGTATGCGGTGAAAATATAAACTTTAAACAAAAGAGATTTACAGAAAATTGAAGCTTTGATGATGGCGATTTCGTGGCTTGATGAAAAATTAAGTTTTCAAAGTACAGGAGGAAAAGTCGCTCTTCAAAACGATTAGAAAAACAAGAATGAAATGAAGATAGGACGCGTGTTGTTAAGACACGATGGTCTTTTAAATGATATTATGGAACGGAAAAATAACCGCGTGAAGATACGAAAGAAAGACCGAGGCAGAGACACTGATGGAGACAAGAACTACATTGAACTGAAAAGGCTAATAACAGCAGAACAGAAAAAAAAAATTCAGAACTCGAAAGGAGCGAACAAGTCCCGAGGACTGTGGGGATACACCGATTGATTGATATATATCGCATCGATTAGTGTGAAATAAGATACAAAAAATAATACGTTTAAATATAATAATTCCCTAATCAGTGTGCCAATTATAAGACGAATTAACTAGGGACTGATCATAAAAATATAATAAATTTAATATTACAGTAATCCAAGTTTATTGTAAACATTACAATGATTATTTACACGTACCATATACGTTATGCTCTGATTATTTACGTTCCGCGTAAAAAACGGAAATAAAATATAAAACGGGTAAGAATTTTTCTGATACAAATAAATACGTCCGCATAAAAATACAGGAAAAGATGAAACAACGATTATAATGAAAGCAAACAATGATAATAATGAAAGCGAACAATGATAATAATGAAAGCAAACAATGATAATAATGAAAGCAAACAATACTAACAATGTTTTTTTTTAAAAGTTTGTTAACATTTAAATTTCGCGAACATCTCTATAAATCGCGTATTAAGCTTTTTTATATTTAAATATTGTGTATATAAATTCATAGTTCGAATTTTACGTTGCCATTTATTAAATTATTCATCTAAAAAAATTATTATCGAATATCCCAAATTTACGGTATAATGAAATTTTAATTAAAGTAACTATTTTTAATAAGGAACGATTACTTTACTGTGATATATACACGAAACTTTTTCTGTCTTTTACAATTATGCCTGTGGATTCGATTGTTGCGATAATAATATAATATCAACACCGGATATATATATATATATATATATATATATATATATATATATATATATATCCCCCCCAGGGGATGTGACCGGCCATATGGACAGAGACTCCCAGCTTCCATATGGAAAATGTGCGACTGGGAGATTTACAAAGGCAAAATTCAATTTGGGAACTTGGAATGTCAGAGGTCTTCAAGAACCAGGCAAACTCCTTGTGGTGGAAATGGAATTAAGAAGATATGGAGTAGATATATGTGGAATTGCCGAAACACATTATCGTCAAACCGGTCATTTTGAAACGACTCATAATATCGTATTTTGTTCGAGTAATGTTAACGAAAGTAGAAATGGCGTAGCAATACTAGTAAATAAACGACTGTGTAGTTTAGTTACGGGGTATAGAACTAAAAGCGATCGAGTAATCGCACTAAGAATAAATACAAGACCAATAGCAGTCAATTTAATACAGGTGTATGCACCAACAAATGTTTCGAAAGATGAGAAGGTAGAAGAGTTCTATACCGATGTTCAAGAAGAAATCAATAGAATACCGAGAAATGAAATGGTAATTGTGATGGGCGATCTAAATGCAAAGGTTGGAGCAACATGTGCAGACAAACATTTAAAACATGTAGTCGGAAAATTTGGAGTGGGAACACGTAATGAAAGGGGTGAGCGCCTCATAGAATTTGCAATTGAAAATAAACTGATGATAGCGAATACGATCTTCCAACATCACCATAGAAGATTGAACACATGGATCTCCCCTGGAAATCGGCATAGAAATCAAATAGATTATTTCATGATCTCAAATAGATGGAAGTCATGTTGTAAGAATGTTATTGTTCGACCTGGAGCTGAGTGCGGTTCTGACCACAGATTAATAATAATGGAAATGCAGGGAAAACTGAAAGCTCCTAGGAAGCAGCAGCGAGCACAGAGATTGGTGATCAATGATCCCAAAGCCTTTGTAACAGCACTTGAAACAAGAACAATAACGAACGCAGTAAACTTATCAGCACAACAACAGTGGGATAAAATGAAAAATATCATAAAGAAGACATATAAGGAAACACAAAGACAGAATCAGCAATCATTGAATAAAAAACCATGGCTGTCTGAAGAAACTATGAAACTTATTAACAACCGAAGAGAAATGAAGGAAAATGGACAGTACAACGCAGATATAACAAAATTAATAAATCGACAAATTTCAAAAAGTTGTAAAAATGATAAAAATACGTACATCAAAAATATATGTAAAGAAATCCAATCCCACGCGGAGAATGTGGAACCAAAGGATTTGTACAAGAAAGTAAAACTATTATCACGTGATTTTCAAACTAGGAATTGGATGATTGAAGATGAAAAAGGTATTATTAGAACAGAAAAGAAAGAAGTAGCGGAAGTATGGAGAAATTATTGCCGATCTTTATATTATCATGATGATGAACGAACACTGGCAATCTCACAACCGCTGACAGAATTAGAAATAGAACAAGACATACTAAAAAGCGAAGTCATAGAAGCTATTAATTATTTAAAAAACAATAAAGCTGTGGGCGTTGATGGAATACCAGCAGAAGTCCTAAAAAATACTGGAGAAGTAGGCGTGCAGATGCTGCATTCTATATGTAACACCATATGGAAAACTACAGAATGGCCACATGAATGGTGTAAATCTATGTATATTCCTCTATATAAGAAAGGAAAGAGAACTAAATGTGACAATTATCGAACCATTTCTCTATTGCCGCACGCTAGTAAAGTAATGTTACGAATTCTTAACAATCGTATCCGCGGAAAAATGAGCGAACAAATTGCCAAAGAACAAGCTGGATTCGTTAAAGGACGAAGCACACGGGAACAGATCCTAAATATGAGACAATTAATAGAGAAATCAAGAGAATACAATGTGCCTATAGTGATGTGTTTCATTGATTACCGAAAGGCTTTCGATAATGTAATCTGGAGCAAACTCTGGGAAATATTGATGGAGATGGGTGCCTCAAAGCACATTATACATCTGATTCAAAAACTATATGAGCACAACCAAAATATCATAAAGCTAGAACTCGGTACACAGTCCGAAGAATTTACTGTAAAGAAAGGTGTAAAACAAGGATGTGTACTTTCACCCATATTGTTTAATTTATACGGAGAACATATAATGAGAAAAGTTTTAGAGGATTGGGATGAAGGCGTTTCTATCGGAGGATTCAAAGTTACAAACTTACGGTTTGCTGACGATATAGCATTGATAGCACCTAATATAGAAAAAATGCAAAGATTACTGAAGAAATTAGAAGATATAAGTAAATGCTATGGTCTACAAATAAATAATGGAAAAACTAAGTTAATGGTAATTGATCGGA
This sequence comes from Coronaproctus castanopsis, assembly GCA_032883995.1. Taxonomy (NCBI): domain Eukaryota; kingdom Metazoa; phylum Arthropoda; class Insecta; order Hemiptera; family Monophlebidae; genus Coronaproctus; species Coronaproctus castanopsis. The sequence continues at coordinate 6,035,103 of CM065054.1, forward strand.
AGAATACAATAAAGGAAAAACATAAAACCATTCCTGGTTATGAAACGGTAGAAAATTTCGTTTATTTGGGATCCTTGTTGGAAAGTAAAGGCGGATCTGAAGGTGAGATCAAGAGAAGAATTCAACTAGCACGGAGTGCGATGGTTAAACTAACACGGATATGGAAAGATTCCTCTGTTACGAAAAATACAAAAATTCAACTTGTACGCACTCTGGTTTTTTCAATATTTCTATATGGTTCAGAAACGTGGACGATCAGAAAGTCCGAACAAACTCGCATAAATAGTTTCGAAATATGGTGCTGGAGGCGGCTCCTTCGAGTTTCGTGGATGGAAAAGCGTACTAATACGTCTATTTTGGAAGAAATTCGTCCAACCCGCAGATTAACAACAGAAGTTCTCGCACGTATTATGAGATTTTTTGGTCATATCATACGAAAACATGACGGAATCGAAAGAACAATAGTTATCGGAAGAATGAATGGTGTGCGGCCAAAAGGCAGAGTACCAATTAAATGGACAGATGCAGTGACTGCTGCAGCTCGGATGTCATTTTCAAAATGCGTTCATGATGCCGAAGATCGTCCAGGATGGAGGCAGAAAATAATGAAACTGTTACCTTGATCACGATACTCCTACGTGGAGTTACGACTAAATGATGATGATGATATATATATATATATATATATATATATATATATATATATATATATATATATATATAAGATCGGTTACATAATAAAAAAAATTTCACCATACGACAAACTTACCATGTATCACATCTGGAAATTCAATATCGGCTGGGGTCTCTAAAAACAAAACAAAAAAAATACATATTTAATACAAATATAATTTTTTTCAAAGAAAGAAAACAAAAACATATTGTTCTTTACCGCACGCATTGAGATGATTTCCATGTAATTTCTACAGAATATTACGAAATAATTTATTAAGGAGCATTTTATAATTTTAATTTATAAATTTCGTTTATAGTATCCCACGTAATGCAGCAATTTTAAGCTGTTTACTCACTCGCGCAGTTTACGCGCACAGTCGGTCCGTGTTTTATTTTACATGCGTAAACATTTTAATGAAATATCATAATAATGATTAAATTAATTGATATTTTAATTACGCCCGCTATTAACGTTATTATCACCAATTAGTAATAATGTTAATTAAATAGGAACATAAGTTTACGTACTAATCGAATTATTTTTCATTTCGACTAAATTATTACCAGTTTTTTTTTTTTTTTTAAAAAAAAAGAGAATTGCCCTCGACAGATATCATCAAAGGTAGGCAAATTGAGCAAAGCCGAACCGTAAAGTATCTTGAAGTTAACCTAGACCAAACCTTAACGTGCCTCAGCATATCAGAGCGAATAAAATGGAACTGAATTTAAAAACTAAACAACCATATTGGTTGCTTGGACTATAAGCAAATTATTACTGTACAACGTCGTATTAAAGCCATATGGCTATATGCAGCGGAACAATGGGGTTGTATGTCTAAAAGCTATATGTTAACAAAATTCAGACATATCAAAACAAGGTGTTACGCGCTATAATGGGAGCACTCAAATACGCTTCACAAAGATCTAAATATAAAGTACATGGAAAAGGTAATACACGTAGCGATTCAGAAGCATATATCGAAACTACGGCACCATACAAACCACACGGTTTACTGAAGAAAAAAGCTTAAACGACTGACAAGAAGAACGATGATGGTTTGTGTGTAGCCAATCTAAAATCTAATTTGAGACCTTGCTAATGGGCATGTTCACGAAAGATCAAGTGCGTTCCCTAGAGACAACATCTGGTTGATGACATAAGTTTTTGTCAGTACCTGATAAAAGGGGATTTAAAAAAAGAAAAAAACATAAACAAAAAAGTTTTCAAAATCATCAGTTTTTGACAAATATGTAAAACAACGATGATATTGGGTGCAAAGGTAGATCATTATTATTATTCAATTCATCTAAAAACGTAAAATTAAATTCTCGCAAAAAATGGAAATAAAAGCGCACTAACCTTCAACGATTTTATCCTTGAGAAAAGCCACTAGCAATTGAAAATAACTAGTTAAAATGTCTATTCTCATCGACTTCATAATTATTACATTTAATTAATTCAAAACAAAAATATTACTATTAAATGTAACTTTGTTTTTAATATTATATATATATATATATATATATATGTGTGTGTGTGTTTATTAGCGTATAACTTATCAATATTACCCGAGTTCCACTTTACACGTCGTGTTGGTATATTAAACGATAAATTATCAATCATTCCAGAAAAATTACAAATCAGAGATAATCCGAAAGTGAATCACTGATAAGAAAAACTGAGTTACACGACTGCTCCTTTAATCATTATAAGACATTAGTAATGGTGCAGCAGATAAATTATCAATCATTCGAGAAAAATTACAAATCGAAGATAATCGGAAAGTGAATGATTGATAAAAAAAATTTAGTTACACGATTGCTCCTTTAATAATTATAAGACGTTAGTAATGGTGCAGCACCTATAACAATAATATGCAAAATTATTCGTATTCACGAATAACACACACACATAAATATACACACACCACAAAAACATATATATACATCCAAAAAGGTACATAAACGCCGTTTATTATTGTGATAAAACTGCCCACCGACGTGACGTAGTGGGTAAAAATGAAAAAATCCATGATGTAGCCGGCTAATTCGACGATGAGACATATAGGAAATTGTATAAAATCATTACGATACACAAATAGTTTACCGAAACGTGTAATTCACTGTATATATATATATATATATATATATATATATATAAATAAAACGTAGCCCAAGATAAATTTCTTGCCAGTGAGTTGATATAGACATATCGCGATATCGTAATATATATCATCATCATCATCATCATTGTCGTATTGTTCGTTGCCGAACGTCGTGACTAGCTATTGTACGTTTATTATTACGTATAAAATTAGCTAGCATTCAGGGCACTATTTATATGCGAAGCAGATGCACGCTAATATAATGTTATACGGAGTGGGATTTCGAACCATCGACCGTCGAGTTGACAATCGAGCACTCTAACAACTACGCTACCGCGACATGTATATATATATGTATGTTTAAATCCAATAGGTGGCTAAAGCTGGTTCGGTGTTTCGTTTTTTGTATTTTTGTTTTCAGTACATTGTTCAGTATTTACTACTGAATGTGCAGCAGTACTACAAGCCCCATAAATTTTAACGGACTTACTTCAACTTAGCGTGGGTACGCATACGCGCGCACTCTTAATATCGTTCATAATATCAGTTCGTTTTCGATAAGATAATGCATCGCTCTCCGCCAACATAAAGGAAATAAGTAATCGAACAAGGTACTTCTAGTTCAACAGACCCCATCAGGATAACCGATAATTCTAATGTCGCCACTACCACAAACGCAGTAACCTTCATTGCAGCCAGCAATTTGGAAACGGGTGAATAATTGTTCTTTGCATAATAATACTAAATGTTTAGGTAATACAGATACACATACTAATACGAAATCGAAAAAAAAAAAGAATTAAGCTTAAATAAACCAGAAAAATTAATTATTTCCAAATCTCACACCGATAATTGGGAAGTTTCATCGAAACGACCGCTTAATTCTTCGGATAATTATAATCCGTCATTAACTTGTATAAAAAAACAAAAAAAAAACAAAAAAAGGAAAAATAGGTACTAATTACAACAGATTTGAATATCTACTGCAGGACTCTGATACAGAAGAAAATATAGAAATGAATCCCATCTCAAAAACCAAATCGGAGAAAAATAATCTAAAAATAGATCCTCCAAATACAACAAAACAAGATAAAAGCGCACCTTCACATCCATCACCAATTATTGTTAAAAAAGTTAATAATTATTTAAAATTTGTAAAACTTTATGTGGTAAATCAAATTCGTTTGATTTTACTTGTAAATCTACGAGAGACAGCATTACAATAAGACCCAAAACACCCGATTGTTACAGAGGACTAATTAGAATTCTAAAAGATAATAATAATTATATTTCACATATCAGCTACCTGAAGATAAACTTCTGCGTGTTGTTCTGCACAATCTACAACCAACTCAGGCTATTTCAGATGAACTTACAAATCTGGGGTATAAAGTTAAAAACGTAACCAATATTCTTCACCAGAAAACTAAGGCACCTATGCCGCTATTCTATGTTGATCTGTTTCAAACATCACAAAACAAAGAAATCTTTAACCTTAAAAATTTGCTCTATACCACCGTAGTACAATGTACTCGTTGTCAAAATTACCGACATACAAAAGCCTACTGTAACTTACCATTCTGTTGTATTAAGTGTGGTGGTAAACACCCATCTACAAACTGCACTAAACCAGAAAATACTCCAGCAATATGTGCACTCTGTAGCGGCGATCATCCAGCCAATTATCGAGGATGTCCTGCTTATTAAGAAGAACTAAAACCAAGACATATAACTAAATATCAAAATAAACAAACTAGAATTAGTCTAAATGATGAATATCACTTTCCAACTCTAACTACATGTAACTACAATAATGATGCAATTAGTTCTTCAGCTAAAAATACAAATGAACAATACAACAATTCATTAAATTATGCAGGAAAAGTTAAAAATAAGAATTTAGCAATGCTATCCTTCATTGAGCGAAACCAACAAAACAGTGAGAGTGTAACACAAATTCTCAACAATTTTTTAAACGATTTCAAATCAATTATCAACCCATTTACATATATCATTACTCACTTGAGTATTAGACCTCATGCAGCCCAACACGCAAAAATGATTATCCAAAAAAGCTACTCAATCGTCACTAGTAATATTACTATGGAATGCCAATGGGCTACAAAATAAGCAAATAGAAATACAAATGTTACTCAATCAAAAAAGAATCGATGTAGTAATGATCACCGAGTCTCATCTAACCGATTGTAAGAAATTTTCTATTAATGGATATAAAATTTATAATGTTAGTCATCCTGACGGCACGGCACATGCTGGAGCAGCTATACTTGTTAAAAACAACTTACAACATACTGTTTCATATAAATCGTCCTCAAATATAATACAAGTAATCGCTATAACAATTCATAGTCATTCTCTTAACATCACTCTTGCATCAATGTATTGTTTGCCAGGCCGCAAAATTAATAATAACGAACTTGATAATCATTTTAAACAGCTCGGAAAAACATTTGTGTGTGGTGGAGACTACAATGTCAAACATGCCAAATGGGGTTCGCACACACACCAAATAGTAGAGGAATATATCTAAACATAATCTAAAAGCAACAATTACACTTTATAGCACTAAACCAACCCACCTACTGGCGTACACACCATAATCGTACTCCAGAATTATTAGACTTTTATGTTACTAAGGAAATCAAACACGTAATTGAAAAGTATAAAACACTCATGTCTGAACTTTCTTCCGATCACTATCCAGTACTCCTATCACTATCCACTACTCCTATCACTAGATACAATTCCAAAAAAATTAATGTTAATGCTCCATTAATTAACAAATCAACCGATTGGGAACTCTTTAATAAACTAATCATTCACCATACTAACTTAAATGTAAAAATTAAAACAAGAATAGATATAGATACGCAAATAGAAAACATAACGAGCACCATAAAAATATGTGCCGAATTATCAACAAACAACCCAGCTTATACACACAAAATAAACACTCAATACGTACCAATAAAAATCAGACAGCTAATCCGAGATATGCGACGAGCAAGAAATCGTTGGAAAATATATAAATACTCTACATACAAAACAATTTACAATCGCTCTAGAAACCGTTTGAAATGAGCATTGAGTCAATATAAACAAAACTCATTTCAACAAGAGTATCGCATCTTAAATACTGCAGATAATTCCTTCTGGCACACCACAAAAAAGATCTTAAAAAATCACAATGTAACTTCTTCGATTATAACGAAAGAAGACAATTGGTTAAAATCAAGCTCAGATACGGCACAATATTTCGCTAATCACATGGCCAATGTCTTCTCACCGCACACAGACATTTACAAACATAAATTTTGTGAAAAAATAGATAATGCACTTTCTGCCCCACTTCAACTATCAGCCCCATTAAGGACTTTTTCACCAAAAGAAGTACAATATGAAATAAAGCACCTACCATTAAGAAATCCACATGGTTAAGACAAAATAACCGGTGAATTACTTCGACATATTCCAAATCGCATGATATTACTCCTTACATATATATTTAATGCGATTGTTAGAATATCATACTTTCCCGATAAATGGAAAAAATGCATACTCATCATGGTTTTAAAACCTAACAAACCAGAAAGTCATGTCACGTCATACAGGCCCATTAGTCTCTTGAACACCTTATCTAAACTTCTAGAGAAGTTAATATTAAGAAAAGAATTACTCCGATAATCGAACAGAGGAAAATAATTCCGAATCATCAGTTCGGTTTTAGGAGGAACCACTCTACGGTGCATCAGTATCATCGATTAGTCGATGCTATAACATCTTACTTACAAAGAGGTATGTACTGTTCTGCAGTTTTCCTCAATATAAGTCAAGCATTTGACAAAGTCTGGCATTCAGGACTAAAATACAAAATAATGTCATTTTTGCCTTCTGAATACTACCTACTGTTATCGTCTTATCTAGACAACCGCAAATTTAAAGTGCGATATAACAATGAGTTCTCAGAATGGTGCAAAATCACAGCCTCAGTTCCTCAAGGAAGTATCTTGGGTCCTGTGTTATATTCAATATATACAGCTGACATCCCAACATCTAGATATTCAAGCATATCGACATATGCAGATGATATAGCAATCATCGCCCGACACACAAATCCTGGATTGGCATCACAGCTAAGAAATTTGCATTTACGAATTCTCGGTAAATGGTCTACAAAATGGCGGATTAAAATCAATCCAAGTAAATCGGTGCATGTAAAAACATATATGCCCAGAATTACGGTTCAAAGGGCAGCAGACTGTGAAATACCTAGGCGTAACCTTAGACCAAAGGCTAACCGGGTCACCTCATATTAAAAATGTTAAAATGAAGTTAAATACTCAATTAAATAAACTTTATTGCTCTAAAATGTCGCTAAAAATCTCTTAATTTACAACGCAATAATAGCACCGATTTGGACATATGGCATAGAACTATGGGGTTCATCTGCGAAAAGTAACATTCTGAAAATCCAACAATTCCAATCGAAAGCACTTCGAATCATATGTAACGCTCCGTACTATGTAATGATACATTACACAATGATCTGCATGTACAAACTGTTGAAGAATCTCACAAAATTAGATACAGCAGATTTAACAACAAATGTAAATATCATGTCAATCCGCATGTAACACAGCTGTACAATCTCATTCTACCAGATAATCCACCAAGACGCCTTATGCGTAGATATTGCAGGGATGCACTACTCAAAAAAAAAAAAAAAAAAGAAGAAAAAAAGTTTCAATTATACCAGAGTAGGTACTCATTCGAGTAAATGCTCTTCTTTACCCACATTAATTCATTTCAAGAACAACCAACGTGCTTATTGTTTAAAAAAAAAAAAGCCGTGGGAACTCGTGTAGAGTGAGAACATTATAGTCGATTACCTCTCGCATCAACTTCAACCGTCTCTCTCTAAACTTCCACAGTTCTATTTAATTAAGAACATTAATCGCAAAAGAATTGTACTCATTAGTAGATTACGATTTGGGCATCTATCGCCTTTTTCATGTGCAACTTAAAGAAAGTAGTCCCTTCTGTCTCTTCCATTTTGAACAGGCAATCTGCAATCCGGATTATGTTTTTTTTCGTGGCGCCGTTACGTTCTGAGCTTTATCTTATTTTACTACGTTCCTCATATATCACACCTCCATATTGCTCCATTTGGATAATCTAAAATTATTCCTGCACATAGCTATGTTTCTAGAAAATTCAGCATATTTAATTAAAATATAAACAGCCTTCCACAATATCATGCTGGGTAAGCCGTAAAAATATAATACCCTAAATATATATATATATATATATATATATATATATATATATATATATATATATATATATATATATAATTAATAATAACAATAATTTCGAAAAGAACGAAATGCTAACGAGTGTAAACGAGAAATTAAAAGTATTATTTTCGTCGTCCGTTATATAAAAGAGTTTCGTAATCGGATGTCCAACCGGTTAAATTTGAAACAGACAAAATTTCTCGCGACACAGAAAAGTTCTGTAACTGACACTGATGATAAGGATTGAATTTAGTCGGTTCATTTAATTCGTTGATTGAGTAAAAAAAAATTGTATTAATTCGCTCAGGAAAACGTCACTACGGTAATAATTAAGCGGCAAATTCCAATAATTTTCCAGTTGCTTTATAATTATTGTTAAGATAAACATCATCGAAACGATGTAATAAACTTACTCATTAATTCCTCCGGCGTCAGTTTAGATAGTCGTAAAACCGTTACTCCACAAGACTGCTTATATATTTTCGACAAAGTTACTTTCTCATGAAGTGTCTGTTCCTCTTCGATAGCCTATGAAACAAAGATCGAATTAGAAAATTTATATATATATAATTAATATAACGGTACATAAATAAGAATACGCAGATACATACACACACATACATACGCAAATATATTACCATTTTCCATTTCCTATTCAGGAGGTTGAATCGACATCTCGGTTTTCTACATTTGTCTTTGTCTGGCTTTTTTTATCATTTCCGCAACTGATTTTGTTCCTGCTATTCCATGTGTATATTCTATTCATCTCTTTCTTCGTGATATTTTGTCGCAAATTTTGCGTTATATCACAAAGGTCCGCCTCTCGAATTTTATGACCAAAGTACTTTTTTTTTCTAATTATAATTAGTAGGATTGATTGGCTTAATTTGTATTTGTTTAGTACTTCTAAGTGCGTGTATATATATATATATATATATATATATATATATATATATATATATATAGAGAGAGAGAGAGAGAGAGAGAGAGAGAGAGAGAGATTCACATAAAGTAAACGAATGACCTCTTGTTGAGTGCCCACATCAAAGTAAAGAACGCCGGGTAGCTGAATACAGTGTAAGTGTAAATAATAATTCATTTCTACAGTCAACATTTTTCATTTAGTTGAGATGAAAAAAGAAAAAATTTGTGGCATTTTAAATATTGGACGCCCATTGTCAATGAAAACTATATTTCCATTACCTGCGATTTTATTGTAGAAAGTTGTCAATTTAACTTTTCTTTTGGACTGTTTTGTGAATCTCACACTGAAAAAAATCTTGTAAAAGAAATTAAACGAATTACGACTGAATGGAGAATTAATCGAAAAATAAAAGCTAATGGTTATCGATAATGCATTAGCAGCATTTAGATTGGAAACAGGTACAATGTTGCGCACATTTCTTAATTTAATCGTTCAGGGAGCATTAAACAATAAACAACACAGTAGGACAAATGTCAAACGGATAGTAGAACATTTTAAAAATAGTCCAAAAGCATCAGAGTTATTTTTAAAAAATGCAAAGAACGATGAATTTGACAGAACTTGTACTTAAGCAAGACGTAATGATCAGATGAAACTTCACTTTCGATATGTTTAAGCGTGTCCTCGAAATTGAAGAATCGTTGATTTCTACAATAGTTATGAATTATCCAGACATGATTCTGTTAACAAATGATAAATTTATAATTTTAAAACAAGTACGTGGTGTGTTAGAGATTTTTAAAGATATGACAACCGAGATGAGCAGTGAAAAAAAGGTTACTATATAAAAAATAATATTAATTAGCCCAAATTTAAAAATAATATATAAATATATTGTCACACTTGCATAAATCAGAACCCGAATTTACACGACGAAGTTAAAATAATTTGATCTTGAAATAAAATATTCAACAACATTCATAGAAACTTCTTATCTACGAGTCCACATTTCTGGATCATCGTTTTAAAGCACATGGGTTTTCAGATACAGCAGCTTTTCAGTCGACAAAGGAAAATATAATACAAAATTATTACAAACACGCGGTTGTATTCAGAGGATAAATTGTCAAATAATCTAGAAAATAGTTCAAACCCAAAAATTTAAAAATTTTGAGCCGAATTTGACACCGATGTTGCCGCCGATTTTGTCGGTTCTACGTTAAATCGGTATTTAAAATTCAGCGTAGTGATTGAAATCAAAAATTATTTACAAGAATCGTTTCTGTTACGTCAAAACGATCCATTAATTTGGTGGAAGGAGAGAAAGAAAATCTATGCACATCTTTTTGAAATAGCAATTCAGCGACTTAGGTATATCAGATCCATCGGAAAGAATATTTTCAGAAACCGACCAGACCTTGATTGAAGAAAAAAATAAGTTAAGTAGGAAGAAATTATCACAAATTATTATTTTTTTAATGCTAATTTGTACATTTATTTTATTTTTGAATGTGAAATGCTCAATTTTTGTACATATTTTAATCATTTTCGGAATTATGTATTTTTTAATGGGTAATATAAGTTTATGTTTTTCTTAAAAACTTATTTTATTTAGTTCTCTGTTATGAAAATCATACATACGATTTAAATATTTTATTTAAATACGTTTTTTCTATAATAACAAACTAAGATTATCAATGCTCTATATTTTACTCATTTTTGGTGTCACGTATTTTTGAATGGGTAATGTAAATTTATACGTTTTTATTGAAAACTTGTTTTTATTTAATTCGTAAAACGTTCGGTTATTAAAATCATGCATACGATTTAAATATTTTATTTAAACAGACTGTTTGTCTAATAATAAGCTAGAATTATCAAAGCTAATCGGCGTTTGTGAAAAACTGTATTTGTGTGAGAGAATCTTCATTGTGTGTGAATATGTCATTGCGTCCAAGAACGAGTTTATAACATCGTTAATTCGTTCAAAAAGCTTGCGTGGTGCACACCGTTCAATTGTACTCGTTCGAGTAGGAAGCTGGTCGTTCAAAAGAGAGAAAAAAAAAACGGTTATCACACCGCTCAGTTAGAAGAGCTAGAGCACAATTATACGACTCGTTCATGAACGACACGTCGTTAAAGTGCATACACGTGGACCGACTCGGACTTGACCGCAGCTAATTCGTAATAATTCGTTACTGCGGGTAAAAGTTTATCGTAGCTCAATAGGTGTAATTACAGTCATATATACTTTATTCCATCAAACTATTGTAAAATATACGTTTTATTAATTTTTCATTAATTCGTTTATTATTAGTTATTTTGTTGCATCTTCTTTCAGGAGGTTGCACATCAAAAACACTATTAGCCGTCTCATATCTTTCTGTGAGTTTATTATTTCACAAGTTCTACCAATCCTTATGTTCGTTATGCACTCTATCCTTTTCCTTCTTCTTCTTGCCTTTCCAAGCATCTTTCCTCGGACCGCTAATGTGAAAATGCATTCTTCTCGTCATTTATGCCCGATATAAACAATACCATTCACTTACATTTATATTATTAAACCCGCCGCGCATGCGAGTTTTTTTTTTTTTTTTATCCATACAAAAATTATATCAGTGTGCAATTATAAATGATTGATATATACAAACTTTTACAAAATTGTACGTTTCGAACACGATACACTATACCCTTTTAAAAATAAGTTGTATTCCCGAAAAGGAACAGTATATCAGGCCTGAATATATTTTCTAAAAATTCGTAATACACAAATTATTATTACCGCTTATTATTAGTTATTATTATCATTATTTTTATTACTACTAGACCCGCGTTTAAATAAGTATTTGCACGCGGAACAGACCGATGAGAGAAGAAAAAATTATGAACATTTCGTATCGAAACTGATATATCGAATTAGGACGGTGTAATAACTAAATGGAAATTCCCCCACGTGCATCATTATTAATATTCGTCGAAAAAAAAAAAAAAAAAAAAAAAAAAAAAAAAAAAAAAAAAACCTGAGCACACATTTGAAAAGTACCAGATCTAGCTCTAGCAAAGATACCACTTGCATAAAAACACAAGTTTAATGCGTGAAAAACAAACGTGTATAAATAAGCAAATAAATACATATGAAATCTGACGTACTTTTTGACACGCAATATGCTCCGGTAGCTTCCGAGCCAACTCTGTATATAGTTTATCCAAACACCATTGACGAATGCTTTCTTCGATATTATTACTAGTTTTGAAAGTTGATACTGAAGGACCTCTTTTTAATCTCGATTCTACACTATTCTATAATTGTGCAAAAATAGATTGTTTAATTATTTATTCTTAAATTTTCAGCGGTTGTTTTATGTTTTGAAAACGTTATAAATAGTCTTCACAACTCGCATTCGATCATGTTCTAACACACATACATACGTACACACACATAAACGTTATTATATTTATTTCAAGAAACGCGCCAAATCTCGATAATACGTCGCTATATTATTCCGTGCGATATCTAATATAGATATATATAAATAAAATGCAGTATTGTCTCACAAACTTTAAATACTATTGGGTTATCTTTTTCACTAAACGCTTATCTGCTGTTTTCACTTTCCCATCTATAAATCTTACATTAAAAGGATCAAATTGAGTTCTCTCTAACACACAACGCTTTCTACGTTTCACATTTAATAGACTCCACACAATTATTATATTTACTGAAGAACGACTAAAACGTCTTATTTCTTACCGGTGTAATAGATGAACGTTTGTTTTCCATTGTAACGCTTCTCTACAACAATAAGATCACATTCGTCTGTTAACTAGACGATATCTACACTTTCCATCCCTTGTTATCAGCAGAGTATTTATGAGCGATACGTTAATTATCGCTGGATTTTCCTTTGAAAATCGATCATATAAATTGACTTCCTTTTAATTTTTAATAGAGACTTTCAGTTAACAAATATTCTCTACTATATACCTTTCAAAATTAATCAACTTGCTGATCCCATTTTTTTTTTTTTTTGGTCATTTTTCTACTTAATGACCCCATTTTTCCTTTTTCTACTTCTTATATTACTCCATAATTACAGTTCTTATTTAAACATTCATCGGAATATGTTCACTTATTTTCACTTACCTCTATATCATCTTCGCTGTATCCTCATTCTTTATAGTAACTATATCAAAATAACTATCTTTTGACGCATATAAAATGGATTGTGCTGCTTTCGGTTATTGTCTCTTTAAACCTTATCGTAAATACTCACTAATTCCGTGCTCTTCACTGAGATTAGATCAGCCAAGCACTTAAACATGTAGTCCAAAATCTCCCCGCTCAAAACATCATTATAACGTCTGAATTTAAAAGTTGCTTACATGATTCGAAGTTTATACTTCTTAATCCGTTGTCTTAATTAATGTTGTTGAAAATCTTTAACCTTACAATTTTTGCTTCTTACTGCAGTATTACTATTCGATTCGATTGAATGGACATTTCGCGGCATTTTAGATAATTATCGCGTAATTCGACTGCAATATCATCTGCCGATAACAACATGTTCACTTCACATATGGCACTTTTGTCTACTAAAAAAGTAGCCTACAAGGAATACCGCGAAATATTTCTTAATTCAATCCCTTTATAACTCGACTATACAGATTTAACAGTCATCCGACTAACGACGACAAGATTACCAATCAAATCACGCGTATTTCCGTTATGTTCGAAATACAACTCGCGTTCCAGTGAATTATATAATCATCTAATTACGAAGCGAGTCAATTAAAAATTAACATGCTACTTCCTACGAACAATTCAACGCTATCAGAGACACCAAATACAATATATAATCTAATAATAACACGTCGTATATATATATATATATATATATATATATATATATATATATATAAAAGTTCCTCTCGATTAACTGCTAATTCAATTTAAAAAATAAATACATTAGTTCACTCCTGAAATTCGCACGCGTAATAATAGAGAATCATATATAGACTATAGCGATATGTACAAATCAGAAGATGTAAACTTTAAATATAACCTTAAATCGAAAAAGAGTATCCCAAATAACAGAAATTTTCGTACGTTGGAATAACGTTAAACAGGAAAAACAGAGAAAGAAATAAGAAAAAAATAGCATCAATTAAAAGTGTTTTTAATAGAAAGAGAAACCTTCTTCCATTCGAAATATCTCTCAATATATTATCAGAAAATAATTCGTCGAAACGTCCGAAGCATCTACACCGCTGTAAAACGTGGACGGTTCAAGAAAAAATAAAAAAATATGTCTAATCTGTCGAAAATTAAAGAGTTATAACACAAGAAAATATCTTTCGAAACGATAGAAATTGCGTCGAACGTTATTTTCGGCGCGAATCGATCACGATTGGGGACACCTTAAGAGCCGCCTTTACGAAACACGTCCACGACATTTTGGAGACCTTAAAACTCTCGGATTTCTGAAGAAATTTCAAAAATTCATACGCTCGAAAATTTTTGTAAAACTACTGAATGAATGTATCGTTGCAAATGGCGGTCGTCTGAACGATATTGTGTTCCGCAAATGATAAGCTAACATCTCGTAAATAAAATCTCATTCAAAAATTTTGTTCGAATAGTTTTTTGAGTTTAAAAAAAAAAAAAAACAAAAAACCGTCAGTGTTCTGTTGGTCACGCTATATAATCGATCGTCAACCGGAACGTTTAAATTGTGTCTAATAAAAGAAAAAACCGCGGGAAAAAGAAAAACTAACAACCCGATTTCTCAACGTCATAATAAAAGAACAAGCGTATGTAAAAATAAAAAACGCTATTACGCGGGTCACAATTCTGCTGTCTGTATGCCATGCTGTCTATCATCCATCAAACGGTCCAGGAGAAATCATGATGATATAAGTTTTTAGTATTAATTAACCGGCATAATCGGCAACACGTACAGATAGCGTTCGATTCTAAGACGAGAGTGCAACTGTTGAAATAATGAAAGAAATAAAAAAAAAGAAACGCACGAGCAGATAGAATAAAAAGAGCACAAAGTCATACACTTAGGTTAAAATAGAATACGAATAAGTATGTACGCAGTATTCCGTCTGGACGGTAAAAAATTTAACGTTAGCAAATAATTTCGTACACAAAAATCGAAAAATCAACCAAAATTTCTATAAACGTCGAAATGTTTGATCGTCACTAATGAATGGATAATCAAAGAGACCATAAATGGATGGAAAGATGGAGTTAAAATAGGAGGAACATGCATTACAACTTACGATACGCTGACGATACTGCCATATTCGCCTCAACTGAAGAGAATCTACAGGTTTTACTCCGGAAGTTGGAAACCATAAGCAAAGCTGCAGGCTTAACAATAAATAAAGACAAAACTAAAATAATGATTATTAATCGAAACAACTCTGATAACATCCAGCAATGGAATGACTTCCAGGTAGTTGATAAATTCGTATACTTAGGTTCAGTAATTACCAAAGATGGAGGATCGACCGATGAAATTAAAAGAAGAATAGGAACTGCAAAAAATGCATTGGCTCAACTGACAAGAGTATGGAAGAGCCATGACATAACGAAGAATACAAAAATTCGCTTCATGGACGCCTTAGTCTTTTCGGTTTTTCTGTATGCATCGGAATGCTGGACTTTAAAAAAAATGCATTCCGGCGAATAGATGCTTTTGAAATGTTCTGTTGGAGAAGGATATTCCCTGGACCGAAAAGAGAACAAACCTGTCGGTGTTAAAGGAAATCTGTCCAAAAAAATACGACTGCGAGATGTAGTAAGGCAGCGAATAGTAACTTACTTCGGTCATATCATACGTCAAAATAGTTCGGGAAAGTTAATTTTTGAGGGTATGGTCGAAGGTCGGCGAAAACAAGGAAGAACGCCTACACGATATACGGATGGAATCAAAGAATTGCTAAACATTACATCATTCCAGCAAGCGGTTCGATATGCAGAGGACCGAAACATATGGCGGACGCAGTTGCATAAAATCAAGGTTTCATAGTATCACGATGCATCGAGCCTACGATGAAGAAGAAGAAGAAGCCCTTTTGTCTTACAATCTTTGAGGTGTCGGTCGCTGCCAACTAAAGTTTCAGACGACAGAAGAGATCTACAAAAATTCCGACCGCGCCCGTAAAGATGATGTATTTTACCGCTGCGGGTAAAGCCCAATAGAAAAAAAAAAAATTCGTTAATCTAATTCTAATTCGATTCCGCTCGTATTTCGCCTAATGATTTTGTTAATTTTTAAAATTAAATCAATAACCTTTTTATCCGAATGCACTTGCGTTAAATGCGAAATACGTTGTTTCTTTTTGGAAATAACGAAATCGTCTGAACTATCTTGCGAATCGAAATTTACGCTTTTCGCCGTCACGTTTGCCGGACGTTTATTAATCGTCGCATCGCTATTAGTCGCGTTGCATCTAACAGATGTGTTTTCTTGACGCTTCAATAAATCCAATCGTTTCTGATTTTGAACAGCTTCTTCCGACTGCTTAATCGCAACCGCCGGATTAAAAAGCAGTTCCGGTTTCTCAACCGGGCGAATTCGTATACGTTCGACTGTAAATAATTTCAAACCAAAATATGAAATTTTACACATATATTCTAATTACTTCAACTTGTTATTATTTTTTTTTTAAAAAAAAAAAAAACGTTTCAACATAAAATCAAATTGTTATAAAGATAAACTTCAGAATTTTAACGATTCAAATCAGAATTAGAAAAGTGCGCGACTAAAATATCGCGAAAGAATAAGTGGCGAATGATTAATAATAGTAAATAAACTAAGTAATTAAATTAAAAATTTAAATAACATTGTAATATAGTAACTTATTTTCGGCTAGTTGTTGCCGATTTAAGAATTCAGATTCTTTGTAATGATCCGTTTTGACATTGTTCGAAAATTAATTAGTCACAATTTAAATATAGTATAAATTCCGAAGTGCGTGTCGTAAATTATTATTTTAAATATCTTTTTAGACGTAGCCCGAAAGAACAAATTGAAAACTGTATGTTACGTAAGCCATACACAGAAATACTAACTTCGTACGTTTCAGACAAATATTTTAGAATAAAGCAAAATAATGTTTATTCAAAATTGAAACTGAGCTGGGTCTTCAAGGGAGTATTGTAGTCGCTGATGATACGGCAATTCCGACAGTAGCAGAGAATGGTGTATTGTCAACGAGAAAGTTGCAAACTACAGTGGATGACATTTATCGGAATATTAAATTAAACGACACTAAATCAGCGCACGTGAACTTCACTAATAAGCGCATTACATTTATTCCACAGTATACGCCGTATGCCGATACAGCTAAATATCTAGGTACGACATTTAGACGTTAAACTTCGTTAGAATGTTCATGTAAAAAAGGAAAGATGGAAACAAGATATAAAAAGGCATTGTGTCCGTTATCAATTGACGATAAAATGTTAATATACAAATTTTGAAATCCGTCTGGACCTACCGTATACAATTATGGGGATGCACTAAATAAAAAAAACAATCGAAACAGCGTTTCCAAAATAAAGTATCGAACGCGCCATATTATGTTAAAAATATACACATCCGTAAAGATCTACAGATGGAGCACCTCGATAAAGTAATTTAAAATGTTGCAAAATGTCACCAAATATGAGTTAAAAATCATGTCAACGCTGAAACGTATCAGCTTCTAAATACGGGCGGATTCAGAGAACGTAGACATAAGAGAACAAACCTGCATAAACTAATATTAGATTAATTTAGATACATAGTTTTAAGAGGTATATAATTGATTACTTTCAGTTAATATGTAAAAACCAAAATATCATTGGGCAATACAGAAAAATAAACATTCCCCGTACATTGAAAATGAATTTCATCACACACACACACACACATGCATATGTATATACAGTTAGGTATAAAATAATGCGATTAAAATTACTACCGGGCGTTTTTAAATAGCTAATAATCTCCTTCGACGTGCTTGAAACATTATCACTTGGCTTAACGCTGGATTTTATAGACGATGTTGTTTCCATATTATCCGCTTTTTTAAAATATCTGTTTAACATGACCTACAATCAATGAAAATTACAATTACAATGATGCACAATTATGTAAATTTCAATTTATAATACGATAGATAACTATGCCAAAATAGTATGGCCATAATTTACAAAAGCTGTGGTAAAGTTAGTTGACACTTCATGAGTAGACCAACATATTGACCTACATACAACAAGAAGCCTGATCTTTTCAACTTCTACACAACAAGAGGAATTTATATAATTATATTGATGTTGGGAACACAGCTGATTTGATCTCAAATCACACTCCTGTATTGCTAAATTTTAGTAATACTGCGATACAGAAAGAGAAAAAACAAACTGTTATGTATATTTTAAATAGTCCGGTTATTGAATTAGTTATTAAATTAATTTAAGAATTAAAGTTGTAACAATAAATATGACTAGGGCCGTTTAAAGAAAAATTATTTTTTATTGTTTTAATATATAACCAACATTCATATTAAACTAATGTATCACTATTGAATTATTAACAAACATACGAAATACCATTCAAAAGTCATCAATTGCAATGTTACTAAATGTTTCGTGTAGCGACAATACATATGAATAACACAGATAAAGCCGGACACATTTCGGTGAAATCCAAATGGCAAATTCTGGATAATTAGTTAATTTAGCATTTCAACTACGTTTTGGTGTAGAAAATATAACACAATAAGTATTAGAAAAAAGTATTTAAACGCTCAACTACTTTGTTAAAAAATTGTACAAATAGACATTAGACACGTTTTAAGTCGGTATCTTGTAATATTACAACTAAAGTTCAACAGGATAATATATACAAATGGGTGACGGATTGGAAAGTCCAATTGAATGAGCATATTTTATTTTCATATACCGCTAAATTAAGATAAATTACAGCTAATATATTTAGGTAATAAACTGTAGCACAAGAAAATTCTGTACTTGGACCGGCGTTTTATGAAGATAAAATATTAGTAAATAAAGCGTAGAGCGAAACAGCTGCATTGGTTAGGTTAGGTTAGGTTAGGTTAGGTTAGGTTAGGTATGCATTCCGTTCCGTCAGATTATTACGCTGATTTGAATATACGAAATACAACTATGGCCTTGTACTAGGAACTTGAATCGTTCAAAATCCAGGGGAGATTATCTTGATGCCGCTATTTTTTGTAGCGATGATGTCCAAAAACATCTGCATATGGCATCAGTCAATGAAGTTATTAGGCACAGAAAATAGGTTAATGTAGAAATAATCCTTTTTTTTTTTTTTTACTGAAAAGAAGATGTAAGACGACTGAAACGACGCTATCCATAACATTTCACTTTTTAGTAATACATAAGTAATATCTAGCGTAGTATTAAATAAGTTTCACACGCGTGTATACATTTACGCATATACATGTGTGTGTGTGTTTTAAATTCATAATTTATTTTAATATCTTAGAAGCGGTGGTCAGTAGACTGTCGTCTCCATGTTGGTTTGGCTAAAATTATAATTAAACGACATTCATTGAAATAAATAGTTATTTAATTGTAATAATTAAGATTGTAAAACACACACACACACACATATATATATACATATATAAATTTCGTTTATATAAACAAGTAACAATTCAAGAGAACCACAAATTAACATCCAAACACGTACACAAAAGCAACTTATATTATACGTACGAAAACGTAACTAAATATTCATAAAACGTACAAGGCTTACCTGTTTAGCATTTGGAATATCATGTTTTTTGGAAAATAACACTTTCGCAGGCAATTCTGAGGAATCATTCACACGAGAAATTCTTTTTTTTGAGGAAACACCAGTATCACTTCCGTTTTTCTTTGGGGCAGAATCCTTTAAACATTGATAATTAAATTAATATTATATTGTACATAACGCACACTTTATATATATATATATATATATATATATATATTGGTTCAATTTTAAACGTGTTATATATAATTAAAAACAAATACATACATCGATATTAAAAATTAGGGGAACTTTGACGTAATAATTTTTACTTTATAGTCAATATAAAAGGAAAGACGTTATAATATTTACAAATAAATACAAACGTACACATGTTATGTTTTTTTAAACATAAAATAAAAATAAAACAATCTTTTTCCATTATCGCCGGCAGGCAACCTTTTTCCATCATATTTTGTTTAGTCATTTTGCCCATATCTGATACCTATATTCTACAAACTTGTGTAATTATGGAAGATTATTTTCTACTAACATAACTTACTGTGTTTATTTATTCGTCACCTAATTGTGTACATTTATATTTATTTAAATCTATTGAATGCTGTTTTGCATGTATAGTTTCGTTGCGTTCTCTTGTATGCATTACCGTAATTTGTATACTAATAAGAAAGTATGGGTGATTGGTGTAGGTACGTGTACAATAATTTTTATTATTGCGAACGAGTTGAACTACATTTAAAAGGTGTTTTCGTTTATTTCGAAGTGCCAAATTAACAATAATTTATTTACATTCATAAACATGAAATATAAGTACGGTAAAGAATAATATACAAATTCATATGATAACATACGAACATTTCTTAACCGTACTTAGCACATATACGACTATTTGGCATGACGATGGGCTCTGGATTAACACAAATTTTCGCAAATTATATTCACGGAGTATTTAGAGAATGAAATAATAAAAAAAAAAAAATGATTTCCTAAACACTAGATTCGCGGTACGTAGATGACACATTCGTGATTTGGCAGCACGGTAATGGAAAGCTGAATGAAATCTTGATGGACTTGAATATGTTTCATAGTAACATAAAGTTCACAATAGAACAAGAAAATAATGGCGAACTAGCGTTATTAGACGTGTTAGTGAAGCGGACTACATGCGAAAAATTGTCTACATCCGTGTTTCGAAAACCTACACACACGAATAAGTATGTGCACAAGCAGTCGCACTATTGTCTGAGTCAAAAAATAGGTGTCTACAAGACGTTGATACACAGAGCCAAAACTATGTTTAAAGAAAGAAATGCAACATATAAAAGATGCTATGATCATTAATGGTCCCAACAAGAAGGAATACAATTCACTGTTAAAAAAATTCGGAGCGAAAAAAGAAAAATTCTGTAACAAGGAAGAATTTTACAGAAAAACCAAGTTAGACAGGTGTCTGGCACGTGTAAAAAAATAAAACAATATTTCAAAAGCGTCAAAAATCAACTCCCCCCAAAGGACATGTGGCTGGCGTTTATAAAATTTCTTGTTCTTGCGGGCTTAACTAAAATTTGTGAGACTAGTAGAAGCATTAATCAAAGACGAAAAGAACGCAAGGCCGATTGTAAGCATAAGAGGAACGATTCGTCTGCAGTGGGTTCGCATCAGTGTCCAGGAAATCACGAAGTAAAATTTGATAATTTTGAAATTTTATCAAAAATAGATAAATATAGGTCCATAATTGTTCGTGAAGCAATTGAAATTTTTAAACATCCAAATTTCAATCCAATGAGGAAAAAAACAAGTTAGAATAAAAACAACTCCGTTCTCACGCGTGATACTACAACATTGATAAATGGATGTGCGTACAGCAGGGCGCTTGTTTGTCGAGAAATTTGGACAACATTAAGTCAAGATTGCGCTCGTCTAAACACAATCCTATAAATATACCTACACTCACATAAGAGCTCTCAGTTTGATAATGAAAATCGCAGGTGTTTTTGAAACGTCACAAGAAAAAAATACGAACATGGTTTTCACCGAAAAAAATTATAGACGTATATGAAAATTTTGTTTGACACAAAAATCTAATAAATTTTGTTTAAAATTTAATATATCGGAGGTCACAGCATAATGGATATACGGACCAAATAAAAAATGAGTTATGTTGTTATAAAAGCATGAGTTTACTCCGTAGACGGATGTAATGTGCGATATTATACACACCCACTAATCAAAACGTTGATCAGAGAAAGAAGAAAAAAAAAATATATATATATATAATGTAACAACCATGTTGTTAGATGTTAATGATTAAATAAATAAAATAAATAAATAAGATGAGTTTGAGAAATAAAAAATAAGTAAAAAGAATAATGATAATGACGATGGTTTAATAGCGTGCTTGTATTATTACATGTATGGTTCATGGTCATATCTTACTAAGCACGTTATATAAGAGTGGGTGTATGTGTATATATATAATATTATGTATATATCGTTAGTAAAAGGGTAACAGTGAAGACGAGGTTGAAGAGAGAAAATAGTTATGTTAAAGGGCCAATAGTAAATTAAGATGACACACAAGGTTTCTTTCTCGTCGTACTAGTTACACAATAAGTATATGTGTATGTGTGTATATATATGTATGTGTAAGTATAATTTTCCCACGAGAAAATGAGAAGAAATTTAACACATTTTGATTGATTATTGAAAATTGTCTGATTAATAAAGGAAACACACACACACACAAATATTACAATATATTAAATGACAAGATACACCACGTGTAGTCGAAAAATCACGTTTATGATTGTATATTAAAAATTATGTTAAACCGATCAAAAAATACACTCGCACATATGTAAATATACAAAGATTTTTCTAGAAGTTCCATAAGTATAAACAATAATAATAAACGAATCTTTCTAGAAAAATCTAGAAAGTTCTAATTAGGCGTGTATATATGTATATATGGGTGTATATATGCATATTCATTAGTATAAAAGGAAATGTTCGATTATTAGTTAAGTCAGTTTAGTTTTAATTTAGTTCAGTTTAGTCTAGTTTTAAGTCAGTCCAGTTTCAGTTAGTTAAATCGTTCAGTTTCGATCGTCATATTTTAGTATTAATAATTGTGTCGCCGTTACGTTTACCTATTGTGATCGATCTTATTACGATGTTTCTGCGAGTATGAATAAATATTATTATAAAAATACATGATTTTACAGTTTTATTATTGAAGTTTTTAATCTAATTTATCGTTTACGGACGTATGGCATCCTAGGGGACACGACCTCATACCGATCGTATATATATATGTATAAAAATGTCGGTAAATATATTTTATTAATATTTATACGATGGCAATAATAATAATAGAATAATAAATATATAATAATTATATAATTGCATTGCCTGATATGGAATTCAAATTAGGGGTGTTACATTAAATATATATATATATATATATATATATATATATATGTGTGTGTGTGTGTGTGTGTATAGAAGAGTGTTTTTCATACAGATTAATGACAGTATACACCGAAATTCGTGTCACATTGGTCAAATTAGAGAACTAAGTAATTCAGTTGTTGCATTAGACATAATACGACCGGTTACGGATAAAACGTACTGAAAAATGCACTGGCATAACATTAAATGGGAATGATACAGTCTGAAAAAAGTAACATATTAATAAAGGAACAAAAATGTGTAAAAAAATACCTTTATATAGGTTGTCGAAATTAGAAAATATCGAAGCCATTATCAAAAAGATTCCATGTTTTTTAGAAATTGATCTTGTATTTGTGTCAAAAAATAAAAACAAAAACAAAACATAGATAACTGATTGATTTTATAATAATTTCTTTTACGTTTTCCATCGATTTCATTAGGAATTTATTAAATCGCCATGTGTTAAAATAAGAATAATTCTACCGAGTTTATTAAAGATTGCAGAAATTTCGTTAAGAGTCTTTTTAGTTCGAAAATCGTTATATTTTTCAAACTCATACGCGACATAATCGTGTATGTATAATTTTTTTTTTTAATTTTTTTTTATTATTAGATTTTACTACAACAATCATAATAATAAAACGATTCAAGCGTAAAAAATGAAAAATCTTATTTATAAACAAACGAATGCTAAGTTACCAAAAATATATCGTCGCTATCTTCATTATCTGAATTCCAGTTTGGCACTGGTGACAACGATCCGGAAACTATCGCATTACAACGAACTAAATGTTCATCAATAAATATTATTAACAAGTATAAACATTTAAATTCTACATTCGTTATCTATATCTAGAAAATAAACTAAATTTCGCCGGAAACAGGCAAGTAATTTCAATCATTATTTGAAAATTTAACATTACACGACTTGTAAACTGTACAAAACATAAGTACATATAAAACACACATACACACATATATATATATTACGAATACACATCATCATTTTAACGTGTTTTCTATAGGATGACCCAGAGAAAACGGACGGTTTGGTTGTTTTTTGAATAACTCAAAAACTGCTCGACTAAAATTTTCGAATGAAATTTTATTTAAAAATAGGAAAACGAAGGATTAGCTTACAATCATTTTTGTGGAACGCAAATCTTTCAGATGAGCGCCATTTGCAAAACAATACATTCATTCAGTTTTTAATTCTGCACTGTCGTGATAGATTCACGGCTAAAATTGTTTTTATAGGATGCCGTGACAACTGAAACTGGACAAAAAAGCTGGTGTCTACACTAAACGTGTAGCACGTCGGTTGTAACTTACCTACTGCGCCGCTATTCTGAAAAACAAAACTGTCCGTCTTCTCTGGGTCATGCTATACATCTGCACAGCTCGCACGACAGAATGCGTATTTCTTCGAGCACAACTTCAATTCTTGATTTATTACATTTATAATTTAAATGTATTCTTTTTCTTTCTTCTTGTTGGTTGTAAAATAAATAATGATATATGTAAACAATCGAAATTGAGGACACATTGCAATCATTTGAAATGTGGTGTTGGTGAAAAAAATAAATTGGATAAAGTAAAAATAAAAATTAATGTGTATTTAAAGGCATTATTCAAAACGAACGAGATCGTTACTAGACCTCAAATACGTAAGATACGATTAAATTGGACAGACCCAGGGCCTAATGAATTACACGGAATTCTGCTGGAAGGCAAAATACGCAAAGTACTAAAAGATATAGAGTGTGATTGCTACGAAAATTTCATTACAGAAAACCGGAGAAAGGATTATCACGGATGGGATCTAGTCATGGGATGACAGACATTATATTATTGTACACTGACTATGAATTAAGCTACGAACGATATTAACATGTTGTCTAACCTACGCACAGACACGCGTACAGGCTCTCCAAGTAAAAAAATAATAATTTTCGAATACTTACTTTTAATTTCCGCGATGGAATTTTTGTCTGTCCTAGAATGAATCGATTTTCGACGAACTAATTCATCGGCCGGTTTTTTAGTCGAAGATATTTTTTCTTCGACATTTAGAAGAGAACTTTTATCTTTACCGTTAGAATAAGAACTGACAACCTGTTTATTGCGCGTTGCTACATTTTCTTCGCGATTACTAACGTTTCGATTTTTCGAATCTTTTTCAATAACGTACGTAAGCTCACTTTCGGGTGATGCGGATATTTTTTTATCTTTTTTTTCGATCGTATCTTTAGTTTTCGATTGAGCACGATCACGACGATGTTTACTTCGACAACGATGAGATTTCTTCTTTTTATCAACGCGGTCTTCATCCTTCACCACATCGTTAGATTCGACGTTACTCTTTTTAGATCTATCAGACTTATTATTCTTATTTTTAACGATTCTACTACTATTATTATTACTACTAGCACCACGATGGCGATTCAAGATCTCACTATTATCCATCTTGACGTCCCATAAGATTTTACTAAAACAAGATTCAAAACACGATTTACACGTGGTCACATGTGGACAATCGTTAACGTTGTTATTATTAATAGTAGTAGTAAATTCGGCATTTGAAATATCAGCACCGTTCATAGCGTTCAACGTCATATAAAATTCATCTAGACGTTCCGAAAGTTTCAATAATAGCGTACGATTCATAATTCGCACTGTATCCGTATTATCGGCCAAACTAGCGGTTTTCACGTACTCATTTATATGACGATATAAATCCGGTTCGAATAATTTTAAAGCATCTACAATTATCTTCTGCATCCTACTATCAGGACGACGTTTATTGTTATGACTGTCACTAACGTCAAGACTACCCTTATTATCTATAAAATATAATAATTAAAACGAATTAAAAGACAAAAATAGACAACTTAATCATATATACAAAAAAATATATGTACATACACACACACATATATATATATATATATATTTGCGAAGGCAATCATGCAAAGCATCATAGATAAATCTATCAAGAAATGGTTTGATATCGGTCTCCGCACAAACACGATATATATATATATATATATATATATACACAAAATATATAAGGTTATGCTATATATTCTCTAGAATCGATTTCAGCATCTCCTGCTGCCCAACATTTTAGAGGAACAAGCCGGTATCAGAAAGGGAAAAGGATCACGGAAACAACTGATGAATATGAAGGAAATTATAGAAAAATTAAAAGAATGTAACGTTCCACGGCTATTCTGCTTCCTAGACTATAGGAGAGCCTTTGATAACGTCAAATGGTCCAAACTGTGGCAGTCGTTGTATCTCATTGGTGCACACCAAAACAGCTGATATTCTTGTCGCAAAAGTTGTATCAAAGTGATAAGACTTACGTTAAAATAGAAAATGAATTATCAGATCAATTTCAGGTTTTCAGGTGCACAAGGACGTACGATAAGGATGATGTCTGTCGCCTATATTATTCAATATATATGGAGAATATATTGTAAATAAAGTAACGCAAGGATGTTTGCCGATGATCTGACTCTTGTTGCAACATCGGCCGAGGAAATACTGAACAAAATCGAAGTCGTTAGTAACGAGTGCGGTTTAAAGTTGAATAGATGAAAATGCTCTCTCTTAGTAATCAATATAGATGAGACTACTATAACACAACCAAGAAAATTAATTAAAGACATTCCTGTACGTGAAGAAATAATATATTCGGAAGCCTGCATAACAAATCAAGGTGGTTCTGACCGAGAAATAAAAAGGATAGCTCTGGCAAGTGAAGTTTTCGTCAAATTATCAAAGATACGGAAAGAATGTAAAATTATGAAATATAAAAAAAAAAATTGCTAAAAATTCTAATGTTCTCGATCCTGGCATATGGATCGGAAACACGGGCTATAAATCTGGTATCGACAAAAAAAAAACTGGAAGTTTTCGAAATTAAGTGCTCTACAAAGATATTGTGAATACAATTTTCACTGCGCATAGAACTATCAAGTCCATTCTAAAAGAGCTGCACGCGAAGGAAAACGAGCGGCTGCTACCTACAATACGTTGAATCATTAACCAGCCATATAATTTGGGCCAATAAGATGGAAAACTAATCATTCATTTTAATAGTTAAAAAATAAATAATGTAATATATGAAAATAATAAATAAGTATTAATAAACAGTAATAAACGTTTAAATTTCATATTAAAACTTTTAAAAGTTCATTATAAATTTCCAACCACGACGTAAAATTAAATTTCGTTATATATATATATATATACTAAGAACTAGAGGGTATTGTAGGAATTTATTATAAATAATAGGAAAGAAAAAAATAAATAAATAAAATAAGTTTTGAAAATAATAAAGGTTAGCGAAGGTTATAGGCTCGTGCGCGACGTATTAGTATAGATATACATATCGGTATTATCACGTTATTCAGTTACAAGTAGAACATAATAGTAATGATCAATATTTAAACGAAAAGATTAGAACTTACGTCGGAATTAATACCCAGATTAACGGGGTAATTTTAGGAAACAAGTCGCACGTGGAGCCAGCAACCGATAATCGCGATATATATATATATATATATATATATCACGTAACACGTGCCCGTATGAAGATAGGCTAATATGGTTAATTATTGAAATCGGTATCGAAAGGAAGAAGTCGAACTTTCGTCGGTGCTCGTCCGTAACGAGATCGAGTAAAATAATAGCGGAAACAATTGCTCGTTTTAATAATAATTATAATATAATACATTCGTCCGCGCTCTAGTCAATATAAGAAGAATGAATAAATTTGCAAATAGTAAAATAATTGCGAAGTGGTATACCACCAGGTTACGCTATTTTATATTTTTCTCCGTATGTGTAAATGAATTTTGTGTACTTTTTGTGAATTTGTATTATATTGAAATGTGGATAATTATTTGTGAATCGCTTTTATGTAAAATTAGAATAACGATAATAATAATAAAAATAAAATAATACCGAATTTGTAACTCATACTAGTCATTTCGAAGCGAAACTGTCGGTTGTTGGCTCCATGACAAGAGATTTAGTTTCCGGTGAATATTAAGCAAGTTAAGCCTAATTTCGTAAAATACATTAAAAAATAAGTTAGTGGATAAATTTGCACAGTATTCTGTGCTGGCGACCGCGAATACACCACCCCGAACATACTAGAATTATATTATATCAAATTGAATTAAATAAATATATAACTCTACCTAAGAGAGATTTTCCGAGAACGCTGTAAATTGTCCACGATAACAGAGTATATGTGCTTCGCTCTCTTAGGTGGAACATTATAATATATATATATATATATATATATATATATATATATATATATATATATATGTACATGAGAAAATCAAGATTGGAAACTGCCACGTAGAAATTTGGAAAATAAATGCAGAGAGTACGGTGTTAAGTGTAAACAAAAACAAAACAATGATAATAATAATTAGACGGATACTGAAATGAAAAATATTTTCAAAAATTACTCGGTTTGAAGTAGTTAATAGTTTCAATCTTGCGTCAATGATAACGAACAATGGAAGTTGCTTGCTGGTTATAAAACGCAGATTAGTCATGGCGCGAAGTGTGCTTAACAGATTATTAAGAATCTTGCGAGATAATAATCTTCTGAACGATACCAAATTTAATTTGACGAGCTACTTAGTTTTCTCTATTGCAACATACGCCGTTGAAACTTGGACACTCACTAAAGCAAACCTCAACAGAATAAACGAATCCGAAATGTGATCATAAGGTTAAGAACAGCCTCGATGGATACGGTAACAAATATATTTATAATCAACAAATTAAAAATACTAACTTCTTGGCAGAAAGAATAACAGAGAAGTTTCATTAATTTTTCGGTCATATAGAACGTGATAAAAATTTCCTTGAACGCTAAATAATCATGGAAGAATTTAATGGGAAATTGAGTAAGATTAATTCTCAGGATGAGTCTACATAACACTACTGACGGCTCAAAACAGAGTGGCCTGGAAATCTACTGACAACGTTCTAGGTTCCATATCTCCACAACCTCCAAAAGATAAAAATTAAATTTTTATATATATATATATATATATATATATATATATATATATATTTTCTATCTATCTATCTATCTATCTATCTATCTATATATATATATATATATATATATATATATATATATATATATATATATATATATATATATATATATGCTCTACTTGATTGAATGCAATCGCACTTAAATACTTTTATCAAGGATAATCATTTTATGAATAATCATAACATGTATCCTACAACGAACATGATAACGCGTATAGGATATTTCAACATTATTAAGGCGATATACATTACAACTTACAGGGAATTTGTACTTGATCGCACGGTTGATCCTGTTCAGGTACATCGTCTGCGCAAAAAGAAAAAAAAAAGTATTTAAATTAATATTCCCGCAATGCGTAATAATTACTTAAAAAAAAAAAAGTCGAAAACAAATGGTTGCCGAACGTTTAATGATTTCGAATGCGGTAAAACTTTTATTAACCATCACTGTAACAGTAGCTATGTAACCTCTGTATTATATTGCGGTACGCTTTGCTAAATTGGTAAATAAAAATGCATTACTTTAAATACTATCTGATTATATATATATATTTAATTTCTCTCTTAAATGATTTACAATTTAGTATATATAGCACTGTATATGTAATTCGTTTGTAATGTAATCTCTTACCCGTCTATTTAATTATCTATCACAGGCCAAAGGCGAGGGATAAAGAGAAGTTATACTGTATAGACAAATGTAACATATATACGGAGTTGTCACGATTATATGCACATTTTTCTATAAGAACATATACGTACGTTAGTGGACCCCAACGAGTTATAATACACATGAATTTATAACTATTAGACTAAAAAGAAACGTGTTGTTTACTATATACAACTATAGTGTTGCTATCGTACTTTATATATATATATATATATATATATATATATATATATATATATATAGAGAGAGAGAGAGAGAGAGAGAGAGAGAGAGAGAAAGAAAGAGAGGGAGGTATGCTTTTAGTGAATTATCGCAATTAAATTGATTAAATCTTATGGAACTATCAACTACATAGCAAGCATTGCCATTATAGGTATTAAACAATTTAGTAGAAGTGAGTTAGAAGAAACGGTTTTGCATAATGTTGGAAAATATTCTAATAAAACTATTTCATTGATAGGCAATGAGCAGTATACATTATGCATTAATCTACATACATATATTACGCGATGAACTTTTAAAAAACAAATTAATATTTTGTTCCCATTTTCTAGCGCCTTCAAAATTGGTATTATAACCTTTTTTCCTTTTATTATATTTTTCTTTCTTTTTTCTAAAAAAAAAAAAAAAAAAAAAAAAAAAAAAAAAAAAAAAAAAAACCATTTACCAATAGTCAACTTTCGAAAAGTACATTTCTAAAATTATCCACTTGTCGTTACTGACTATTTTAATATTAATAAATGGTTTTCACGTAATTTATTATTAAAATTGTACAGTACTAAAATAAATGAACTTACCTAAAGTTAAATTTACTAAATCAACTTCCTGTTTTATTTCTGAAACACAACAGATACAGTTATTTCAAAATTTATAAATGTTTAAATAAAATTACAATTATTATTAATAATAATATTGGAATTACGTTCGCATCGTTATACTCAAAGTAGATTTTGATTTGCTTTTATTCATATATATCTTTTTTAATTTGACCGCGTATTCGACGCTTTTTTCGACGATAAAATAATTCTAAGATCATCTTCTTCGTATCAATCATCACGGAGGAAATATATTAGCGGCTGCCAAAAATAAAAACAGAACTTTTTCGGTCTTATAATTTTGAAAAAATATGTCTCCCAGTTAACGTGAAAAAGTACCCTTTAAAAAATGTAGACGTACAATTCTCGGCTATGTAGCAGTTCGATGATTTTCGACTTACACGTTGTAATACACAATAGGCAAATTTTTTGCAGACAATACAAATGTGGAGATGGCGGCATTTGCCGATGATACAGCATTATTCGCGAGAGATAATGATCCGGTAGCGGCGTCAGAAAAATTACAGCACGGTTTGAACGACTTGGACATCTGGGCACGACAATGGACGGTTAAAATTAACTCATCCAAGTCAGTACATGTTACACTTACAACTAGGCGGAACACATGTCAAGCTGTTGATCTTAATGGTCCGATTCTACAGGAAAATAAAGTCGATATCTGGATATGTGGCTTGATCGCCGCTTGACCTGGAATGAACGCATCAGGATCAAAGTTAAAGAAATCAAACTTAAACTGCGGAACATGTCCTGGCTCCTAAGCAAAAAATCGAAATTATTGCTTTATAGGACAGTTATTAAGCCGGAATGAACATATGACATAATCACTCTGGGAGACAGCATCAATATCAAATATCAAAATTGTACAGCGATCTCAATCTTAATACTAAGGATAATAGCCGGTGCACCCTGGTATATACGAAACGAAAATTTGCATAGACTTAAAAGTACCAAATGTGCATGAAGTAGTTCTAGCAGTAAAGGTTACGGGCACAGGTTAGAGGGTCATCCTAACCAGCTGGCGGTAGATTTATTAGATCATGTCAATGAACCTCGCAGATTAAACTATCGCACAACCTTAGATCTTCTCCACCGGTTTGAATAATTGGGGAGGTATAGTTCGAAATGTCATTGTTGAATGACATCTCTCATCGTGTCATAACTTACAACCAAGTTGCTTATTGTTTACATCAGGCAGATTGAAATTTATATATGTATTAAAAAAAAAGTGTTTCACAATTTACCGTAAAAACTTATATTTTATATTTAGCAAAACAAAATAAAATTGAAGTTAATCACTAAAAAATTTATTACACAAACACGAACACGAAGCTTTTCAACTATTAAGTCATTTTCAAGCTATTGTTAAAAATCATAACAATAGCTTGAAAATGACTTAATAGTTGAAAAGCTTCGTGTTCGTGTTTGTGTAATAAATTTTTTAGTGATTAATTTTTTAACAATAGCTTGAAAATGACTTAATAGTTGAAAAGCTTCGTGTTCGTGTAATAAATTTTTTAGTGATTAACTTCAATTTTATTTTGTTTTGCTAAATTCATAAAATCACTACTCTCCAATACATCAACATTATATTTTATAGTATTGATTTCTTACGTTCATAATAAAATCGAGTTTTGTTTGTTATATATATATATATATATATATATATATAAGAAAATTATAGCATGGAAAAAGAAAATTATTAACAAAAAAGTATTTAGATTAATCCATGAAAATAGAATAAGTTGAATTCATTCAGATACGATGAACATTTAACACAAATAATCGAAGTCAAACATAGAAACATAGAGGAGGAGATCAAAAGGAAAGACAAGAATGAAATATATCAAACAAATACAACACGATGTACAGGCAACAAGATGTAGTAACATTTAAAAAAATATCCCTTTCCAGATAATTTTAATATTTCACATTACAAATTTTACTATGATGATGATTGATAAATATATATATTATATTGTTAAGTTTCGGGTTGTAGTGAGAAGCGATTATACAAATTATGAAATAAAAGTTGCATATGTTACGTTATTAATATTATAAAAATGTATTATTAGTACTAAAATAACAAGCAACACGTGCATGTCTTAAAAACTATCTAAATATAAAAATCCGTGATCTCCTTAACGAGATACAGTGTCTCCACGTTACAGAATTACACATATCGATAGTACAATATTAAATATATCTTAATCTAATATAACATCTCCCTCTTTCAAATATAATCGTTTAGATATTGTGGACGGCGAACTATTCTTCCACTTCTAGTAGAGATTTTACTATTATTACTATTTACAATATTTGTGTTATTATTAAATACATCGATAGTATTACTACCGCTAGGTACATCTTCGAGAGCAAGTTGTATATCAAACGTACCCATAGTTGATTTATTATAATCTAAAAATGATTTCCTTAAATGTATACGATTACGCTTAATGATATTACCAAATACATTTTTAACAAAATACGAGCGAGGCTGATCAGCCAAATTGACGATTAATCCTGGTTGCCACTTTTTGGTGGAATGATTGAAATACGTTACATTATCTCCAGGTTTTAAAGGATTTAAATTTATAGCATTTCCATTATAATATTTCGACTGCTTAGCCTGATGTGCTTCAATTTCATTCTTTACTTTAAATATCTCAGGATTTAGTAATTTATTATGAATAGGTAATTTAGTACGTAATCTTCGATTAAACATTAACTGTGCTGGTGATAATTTTAAACACTGGATAGGAGTATTACGATATTCTAGAAGTTTAAGATTTAAATCGGATTTATCCTCAAACGATTTTTTAATTAATAATTTAGCAGCCTGCACTCCTTTCTCTACCATCCCATTTGACTGAGAATATTTGGAACTTATGAAAGTATACTTAAAATCATAATCTTTAGCAAATATTTTATATTGATAACTATTAAACGGAACATTATCTGATATAATTTCATTAGGAATGCCAAAAGTAGCAAAAACAATTTTTATGTTATCAATTATTTCTTCGATTGTTTTAGATTTTATTGGGATTATTTCAATATCCATTTTGAAAAATAGTCCATTATTATTAAATATACTTTATTATAAACTTCGCATAAATCAATACCTATTTTTGAAAAGGCCCGTGTAATGGAATATCGTGATTAAGTAATGTTTCTCTAGTATTCTGCCTTTGATATTTTTCACAAATTTTACAGTGTTTAATATAATCTTCTATGTCCTCATTTATACCCGGCCAATATACAACTTCACGAGCTCGATTCCTAGTTTTATCAATACCTATATGAGGTTCATGCAACACATTCAATATATAATTACGTAATTCATAAGGAACCATAATCTTATCGTTAAGAAAGAGTAAATTATTATGATAATAGATATCATTTCTTAATTTATAATAAATTTTTACGTTATCTGGAATTTTATTTTTATTAGGCCAGCCCTTTTTAATATATTTAATAATAGTTTGCCAAACTATTATCTTTATTAATGGCATCCTGAAATTGTTTTACTTTATTTTCACTCATAGGTAAATTATCATATTCGATACCATGAATTTCTTTAATATTAGAAAAATTAGGTATTTCAGTATTATCTGTATTATTTACATCTCTACTTAAAGTATCAGCTATAACTAAATCTTTTCCTGGAATATATTCAATAGTAAAATCATATTTTAATAAAAACATTACCATCTTTTGTAATCTAGGTGTTACTTTATGCAGTGGCTTATTTAAAATATATTTTAAAGGTTTGTGGTCTGTTTGTACTTTAACAGGGCGGCCATATAATATTTTATCAAATTTTTCAAATGAAAAACAAATTGCTAATAGTTCCTTTTCTATTTGAGCCCAATTCTTTTCGTTTTCACTTAAACTACGAGATATATACTGTACTGGATGTTTATCTTGCATAAGGCAAGCTCCAATATTATCTTTCGAGGCGTCACACTGTACTACAATGTCTTTTTGGAATCAAAAATTTTTAGTACAGGATCTTTAACAATTAAATCTTTAATTTTAGTAAATGCCTTTTCTTGACTATCGCTCCATAAAAATTCAACATTTTTACGTAATAGAATTCTAAGAGGCTCTGTTAAATCTGCTATGAGGAATAAATTTAGAAACAGAATTTATCATACCCAAAATACGCCTTAATTCATGTGCATTAGAAGGTAATTTTAAGTTATAAATTGCATTTACATAATCATTATTAATTTTAATACAGTTACCGGAAACAACATAACCTAGATATTTAACTTTATTTTGTTGATATTGAAATTTATTACTATTAAATTTTACGTTGCATTTTCTAGCTTTAGTTAATACTTGCTTTAATATATTATCATGTTCTTCTTTAGATTTAGCACCAATTATTATATCATCAAAATATATATAAACGCCTTTTATATTTCCAAATATTTCTAAATTATGTTTTTGATACACCTCTGGTGCACATGAAATACCTTGAGGTAATCTATTAAATTTATAACGACCAAAAGGAGTATTAAAAGTACATGCTAGGGGGCTTTGTTCGTCTAATTCTATTTGAAAAAAACCGTTATGACAATCTAATGTTGAAAAGAAATTGCTACCTTTTAAATTTTTTAAAATTTCATCACGTAGAGGTATTAAATGTTGTTCTCTAATAAAATATTTATTTAAATTACGAGGATCTAAACATATGCGTAAATTACCATCTTTTTTTTTTCTATTAAAACCAAATTGTGACACCATTCTGTTGGCGTATTAACTTTATTATCTTTTGAGATTCATAAATATCTAGCGTTTTCTTTAATTTGTCATATAATGAAAACCGAATTCTACGAGGCGGTTCCGCCACAGGATTAACATTACTCTTTAACGCAATATGATATTTAATTTTATTTGAAGGTTTAGTTACGTTATTAGAAAAAACATCAGAATATTCTTTAATAATTTTACTTTTATCATCAATTACATCAATATTTTCAATTAATTTAATAAAGTTAAAACGAACACAATCAGCTCTGCCTAAAATACATTTGTGATTAGGTTGTGTCGTTACGAAAAATTTAATTCTATGTACTTCATTTTTAATAGTATTACAAGTTACGAAACAATATCCCAATATATCAATCTTATTATTATTGTAGTCAAAGAGAATTTTATTATCTGTATATAATTTAACGTTATTTAATTTATTATAAACCATTTTATTAATTACTGAGATATCTGCTCCTGTATCTAACTTAAATCTAATGTTTACCATTTTATTAAAGTTCTATACCATAAATTACTTGATGTTGAACGAACCGATTCCACATATAAGAATTCATTACGATTCTTGTATTGAGTTTTATTATTTTGGAAACAACCAACGGCAAAATGCCCCATTTTTCCACACACGTTACAGATTTTACCAAACGCAGGACAGTTACTAGCTGCATGTTTATAACCACACTTTTTACAATTATATTGATTTGGTTGCATTTTATTCCGAAACTGGTGACTAACGTTAAATTTCGATGATCTTGATTTAATATTAAGGATTTCATCCGGCAACCTTTCTTCTCCAGATATTTCTTTAAAATGTTCTTTCGACATTTCTACTGCTCTGATCAGTTTAACGGCTTGTTCTAGAGTAATATCAGGGGCTCTATCAATAATTTTTCCTGCATATTCAAATTATTAATACCAAGAATGACTCGATCGCGAATTAAGCCCATTTCTAGTTCACCAAATTCACAATACTTAGATAAAGTCTTTAACTCCATTACAAATGTGTCTATTGATTGATCTGGTTTGTTGCACACATTTGTTGAATCTAAATCTTTCCAGTACTACGTTCTTCTTTGGAATAGAGTAATCATCAAATTTAGATATTATTGTATCAAAACTTTTAGATTCTTTTTCCGAAAGTTGAAACGAATTATATATCTTTTCACCTTCATCACCAATACAGGAAAATAATATTGCAATTTTCACTAAATCTGACTTTTCTGCTTTTTCCGTAGCAATAAATAGTTTTTTATTGAATTCTTAAACTTAAGCCAATTTTGGCTTATATTTTTATCTGCAACAAGTTCTTTTGGCGTTGCAAAACCCATCTCCATTTTAAATTAAACTAATTTAATAAATTACAATTTAAAATAATCGACTGCGCCATGTTACGTTATTAATATTATAAAAATGTATTATTAGTACTAAAAATAACAAGCAACACGTGCATGTCTTAAAAACTATCTAAATATAAAAATCCGTGATATCCTTAACGAGATACAGTGTCTCCACGTTACAGAATTACACACATCGATAGTACAATATTAAATACATCTTAATCTAATATAACAGCATATAATATTCTTTAGTTTAGGAGGCGTCGTGGGTCGAGTATTAATAAATTTGAAGATATTAACAAAATAAATAAATAAATAAATAAATAAAATATATACATAATAACATATAATAATCAATAATTTGGCACCGAAAATAAGTAAGTAATAAAAAGAAATAAAATATAATAAACATAAATAAATACTCGTTTAATATTCAATAAATTGGCGTCTAGTACGACGAGAGTTGGTTGGCGTTGTCGGTCGATTATTAACAAATTTGAAGACACACACATATACATATATTTTTATATATATATATAATGTTGATGTATTGGAGAGTATTAATTTTATGAATTAACAAAACAAAATAAAAAAATAGTTAATCACTATAAAAATTATTTTATTAACGCAAATCTTTTTAATAATCACGTCATTTTCAAACATATACTGTTGGTAGATCGATTATGAATCGATACTTAAAATGATACAAAGTAAACTTTCTATTATGTTTTTTTTGCATTACAAGATAACGTGCTTCATGTTGATATGTTAAACGTATAATTTATAAATAAATAAATATATATATATATTAATAAAAAACTGTTCCATGACATATTATAACACGGTAGCAGAGCTCCGTGGTTCGTAGCAATAGTAATAGTAAAGAAAAAAAAAAGGTTTTAGGATACGGGTCTATTAAAATTACTGAAATATGTAACAGCTTGGGTGGATTCCGAAATTCAACCCGAATGAAAAGCCTAAATCATCCAGAAAATAACATTCTAAAACATTTATGTGAAAGAAATTTAATCGATAAAAATTATAATAAGGACAAAATATGTGAAGTAGGCATCAAAGCAAAATTTGCAAAACTTAGTTTTAATAAAGAATAGGTAAAATTAGCAACCAAACCACTTGATAACATTCATTCTGATGTTTGTGAAATAAAAAAGGAAGTGAATACAAATATTTTATAACCGTAATTGACGAATATTACACACTATGTAAAAACATACCCTTTAAAGTCAAAAGATGATTCATTTAAAGTAATAGAATATTTTAATGAAGTACAAAATCTATTTGATCGTAAAGTAAAAATATTTACACGTGATAATGGTTTAGGTGAATACATAAATAAAAATGTAATTAATTTAATGTCTAAAAATGGAATTACACTTAAACCTTCGGCACCATGTACATCACAGCAGAATGGCTTAGCGGAACGTATGAATCGTACAATTTTAGATAAATTAAGAGCCGTATTAATTCAGTCTGGTGTACAAGAAAATTTATGGCACGAAGCTTTATTTCGTGTAATATTTACTTTAAATAGAATTCCGTCGCAAGCAATTAATAATGAGATACCTTTTGAAAGATGGACGTGTAAAAATGTATCATATAAATATCTGAAAACATTTGGCTGTTTAGCATATAGTATAATTTAAAAAAAAAAAAAAAAAAAAAAAACTAAATGAATTATGTGAAAAATGTGTTTTTCTTAATTATACTCACAATGCCTATCGGTTGTGGAGCATTTTTAAAAGAAAAATAATTGTTTCTCGTAATGTAAAATTTATAGAGAATGTTTTTCCATTTCTAAATGAAAATTTGATAAAAAGCAATACGGAACATACACTTTTAAATAGTGATAACCACGATAAAAATAATATGTATGAAGAAAATGACAACACTAGTGAAGAAGAAACAGATTGTGAATAAATAGAATGCAGAACAAAAAGAATAATTAAACCACAAGTAATCTAAAAGATTATGTTATGACCTTAAAATTAAATAAAGAAAAGGAAAAAAAAATATTGAACCTATTTGGATTAAAGATATGACAAATGAAATTGAATGCATGGAGAGATATAAAGTGCGGGATATTCTAAATGAGTACTAAAAATAAAAAATGATGGTACACATCGAGCTCGTTTGGTAGCGAAAGGGTTTCAAACCGATAAACATTGTGAAACATATTCTCCAACCTTACGAAATGAAACAATACGTATTCTTTTAAGCATAGCAAAAAAAAGAAAACTAAAAGTTACACACTTAGATGTTGAAACTGCTTTTCTTAATGGGGAATTAAATGAGATATATATATATATATATATATATATATATATATATATATATATATATAGGAATCCACCAGATAATTTTGATTTGGATAATAACTGTGTATTAAAATTAAAAAAAGCATTATATGGTCTAAAGCAATCACCGCGTTGTTGGAATTAAAAACTGAATGAAGTTCTTACGAATTATTGGTTTCAAAAAATCATTATCTGATGAATGTCTGTATCTATCAGATGGCATATATGTGGCAGTGTATGTTGATGATATTTTAGTTATACGAGATGACAGTGATAAAGTTAGTACTGAACTAAAAAAATAATTTATTACAAAAGATTTAGGAACAGCAAAAAAATTTCTTGAATTAAACACTGATATAAGAGACAACGAGATATATGTTGACCAAGAACATATAATTAAAAAAATAATCTTGGAACATAAGTTACAGCGCCTAAAAAATAGAAACACACCAATGGAAAAAACCTACAATTAACAAATGAAAATTGCAAAGAAAGTACTGGTAATATAAAAGAAATTCTTGGATCATTACTCTATCTTGCACAAGGAACTAGACCAGACATCTGTTTTGCAAAAAAACTATTATCAAGGAGTACTGTTCTCAATAATCAGCTTTATAAATATGTACTATGAATTGTCGGATATCTTAAGAAAACTGAAAATCCAAAAATAGTCTTTGATGGCAGTTCTGATGATCCAGTTGTGGCATATTCAGATGCATCATATGCTGAATTAGATGGAATAGAAAAGTATCGAAGATCAACAACAGGTTATATTATAAAAGTATTTGGGAACACCAGTAGTCTGGAAAACGAAGAAGCAAACCAGTGTCACATTGTCTAGCACTGAAGCAGAGTATGTAGCACTCGCAGAAACAGTAAAGGAGCTAATATAGATCAAAGCAATATTAGAAGAATTAGGAATTGAATGCGGAACAACTACTATATATGAGGACAATTTTAGTTCTATAAGAATTACAAATTCAACTGATAACTTGAAGAGGTCAAATCGTTTTGATGTGAAACTTCACTTCATCAAGGAACATATTGAAAGAAAAGAAATTGAAATAATTCATATTCCATCAGAAAAACAAGTTGCTGATATTGTTACAAAGGCATTACCAGCTCAATTATTTAAATCTTTTTGTAATGAATTGAATTTGAAATAATACTTATACTTACACATTTGTATATCAAGTTTACTTTGAGGGGTGGTGTTGATAGATCGATTATGTATCGATACTTAAAATGATACAAAGTAAACTTTCTATCTGTTATGTTTTTTTTTTTTTTTTTTTTGCATTACATGATAGCGTTCTTCATGTTGATATGTTAAATGTATAATTTATAAATAAATAAATATATATATTAATAAAAAACTGTTCCATGCCATATTATAACATATATAAAAAATTATATAACGTTTTTTGTATATGCTTGAAAATGACGTGATTATCGAAAAGATTTGTGTTAATGAAATAATTTTTATAGTGATTAACTTTGTTTTTCTCTTGTTTTGTGTTATATATATATATATATATATATATATATATATATATATATATATATATATATATATATATATATATATATATATATATATACACGTATATATAACAAATAAATTTATTTTATCTGAAAACAAAAACGAAAAAACATCGAAAATTATCTGTTTGAATTTACATATGAAGTTAAAGTAAGTAATAACAGGCTGAACGTAAAGAAAACAACTAGATCATTCGAAAATAGCCAGCAATAGAGTAGAAATATCCAACTTGATTATTTTGTATTTAATATTTTATTAAATGTTGAATATATTATTTTTTTTAACGGGTTTCGAGGAAAAATTCCCATATACTCGACAGATTTTGCTCGTCCGTCTATTGCGTATGTACATAAAAAGCCTTATGCTCCCACTTTTATCGTGGTGTATTGAAAAGATTAAAATAATGCGCTATAAAGCTTAACATTACAAAATATTAATTAGACAAGAAAACGTACCTTCAACATCTGAGTCACTCGTCTTTCGGTCTACTGAAAAAATAATTATTTTACAGATTTATATTTAGAAAAATATAAAAACTTTATATCTACATTCTAAATTTAATTCGGAGATTAATTTTGCTCGTATTTTAGAAAAGTCAAATTATTCTACATAAAGTATAAGAATAATTTACATATATATAAAATTATTCTGTATAATAATATAAAAATATAACTTATATACATACATATATGGATTATATAATTCACCCACCAATTGCAAGGTTAGAGAAAGAATATATATAGTATAGGAATGTGTGTATGTGTACACATAAATGCTTTATATTACAAAAAAAAAGTTACCTTTTTCTGCGATGGAATCCAATTCATTCATTCCTACGAATATACACAGAAAAAACAGTTCAAATTAAGTTTACAAATTGTATTTATTAAATATATTGCGATACGGTGTAAAGGGTATTTTTATTTCATTTTGTTTAATTTCAATTTAAATTATGTCGCCGAGGAAGTACTATAGAAATATTTTTGATAGAAAAGAATTCTTTGTTTTTTTTTTAAAGATCTTACAGTTTGAAGTAATCGACTGGCGTTTCCGCTCAAGACAAATAACAAGAAGTTCTACCATTTCTAAACAACAGCTTAAACAGATTATAACATTTCACCGATTTATTGTAGGTTTTAATTTTTAACGTTTAATTACTACTAAACCTATATTCCAAACAAAAATTTAATTTTCTTTTTTATTACTTCGTTTTCCATAATTTGTTATTAAGTTTTCGTAGTTATTTTTCCATATGTAATGTTAATATAAATACGATTCCAGCATTACACTAAGTACGTTATTCAACTCACCACATCCCAGTACGTTTTTTGAATTATTATACGGATCCTCATCTACATGTATATATAGTAACAATAAGAAAATTGATTAATTACAAACGTAAAAAAAAATCAACATCGAGATAAACTGTAAAATAGCACGTTCGTTATTTATTTAAAATAATATTTCGAAACGTTTTCAAAATTTACGATGTTCATTAAATAAATATTTACAGGTATGTCGTACAAATTATAGCGAAACAGTACAAATTTCATTAATACGTGCAAATGTCCATATAAAATTATGCAATTTTGTTAATACGAGACCAAAACTGAACGGAAATCAAATATAGTTTCACAATTGTTTGCGAAGCAATTGAAATTTCAAACATACAAATTTTAATAAAGCTAATTTCCCCGGAAAAGAAAAAACGGGTTAAAATAAAAACAACTTCTGGTATAATAAACAACATCCATTACCTACATAAT
Source organism: Coronaproctus castanopsis (assembly GCA_032883995.1). Classification (NCBI taxonomy): domain Eukaryota; kingdom Metazoa; phylum Arthropoda; class Insecta; order Hemiptera; family Monophlebidae; genus Coronaproctus; species Coronaproctus castanopsis. The sequence goes on from CM065054.1 coordinate 6,077,717, forward strand.
AATAACTATTAGGAGAACATGGACAAATAAATGTGTAACATGTGTTTAGTGCTAAATTTAGATAACATTAACTCTAGGTTGCATTATTCTACACATAAGTGTATTTCGCATCGATAACTGTTTTCAGTTTTAAAAACTGCTACAGCCTGAATTTTATGGGGAGAAGATTGGCAATTATTAATTATTACTTGAAAATATCGATCCTCCAAGTATGATTTCAAAATATTATAATATTCCGGTGGCAAGATTTGTTTGTATTTATTGTTTTCGAAACGTTACAAAAAAATATATGGACATAGTTTACACCGAACAAAAAAATTTAACATATGAGAATGAAAGCTTAAAATTATATTTTACTTTTATAAAAGTTCTCGGGCATGTTGCGCGCAAAGTAATTTGGCATTCGTTAAGCCGCAGCAAAAGCGCGTTTAAAGTCGAGAAATAGCTTCCTTAAGACTACAAAAGAAATACGCGAAGGCATATCGACAGAACAGGTAATCAGATGGTGGAAGAAGAGTATCAAACACAAAATGCATAAGAAATCCCTGCACCGGACTTCAATCAGTAATGGATAATATGGAGGACGCTGAACAGAATACGATGCTCGAACAAAAGAAGATATGTCGAAGTGGTCATAGAGAATCCAAAATGCGATTGCGGATTCAGTTGACGAGTCACTTATTGGAATGCCTATGACTAATTTTATGAACGTACATCAACATTGCAATTGACAACAATGTTAGCCCGAGAAAATATAATAGTAATAGAATGGCCTGAACACGACACGAACGAACAAAAGCTTACATAACCGTTACAGGAAAGCAATCTATGCTATTTATATGCTCAGGTTATACATAGTTTCTATACTCTACTTAAAAGTATACTTTATGTACACTCTATCGTGCGTTAATGAAATTTTAACTGTCGTTAACACGAGACGACAACAATAGAGTTCAATTAATTTTATCAGCTTAATCACAACATCGAGAAAACGGTATATTTGACTACAAACGAATTGCGACAACTTTTAAATTATTGACGAAAAAAAAAAAAAGTATACAGAAAATTTCTTATACTTTCATTTATCTGTGTATAAATGGAAATATTCATTATGTTATTCATTCCGTAGGTAAGAACTAATCAATAAAAACGGGATCGCCTTTCAAGAATATTATGTGATGACAGTGAACTGGTAAACATGAAATGAAAATTACAAATCTTTCGCTACTCACATAAATGATTTAATTCGAGAAACGGTGGAAGTAACATCCATTCCTAATTACAAAAATGGGTAATGATGATATGTTTACATGTACTATTCCGTGATGTAAATTTATCTATATTGCGGATTCTGCTTCATTTAGAAAAACGTTAGAGAGAATAATAAGATATATTTTTTAAAGCGGAAATTTTTATTTAATTATAAAATAATCTAGTTCCACCCCACATGTATACATCGATAATATATAGAAATACGTTTGTTTGTATTTTAGAGAAAATATAATTATTATTTGGGGTAAAACATTACAGCCTAGAAATAATTTAATTGTAAGGCGAGAGTGCGAAGCAACAGTAGTGGAACCAGTATAACATTTATATTGTAAATTCTAACATAATTTTCAATTTACCTTTCTCTTTTTTGATGAAGCTACGTACATCTAAAAAAAATATATATATATTAATATACGATACAACACTTAATAACAACTGTTATGAACGTTCACATTATAAATGCATTTTTAATAACTTATTCATCATTATATACTTACCATTTTCTTGCTTAATAAATACCGCATCGCCATCTAAAATGAAAACAAAAAAATCTAAGTAACGTCTCATAATAAATAACTTAATTGATGCTTACACACAGTTTTTTGTAATTTTATATGACGCTTTTTCGTTTGGCATATATATATATATATATATATATATATATATATATATATATATATATATATACACATACAATTAAAAAATATATATAAATATATGGCCATTTAACAAATTAACTATTTTACACAAGAATCGTCACAAAAATAGCTTTAAAACTATATAAAATCGATAAATTTGCCAAAGTATTTACAGATTATTGTTAAAATTAAATCCTCTTTCTGCCTAACTGCAGTTTCATTCGTTTACTGTTCTTCTTGACATAATAGAGAATAAGACCGATTGAATGAATGTTTCAAAATCTTTGAAAATAGATTAATTTCAGGAGAAAATTTTAATGCCAAACATAAAATATGAGATCCCATTTAAACACTCCAAGAGGAGATGAATAATTATAATAATTTGTCAAGCGGAGAACCAACGTATTGGTCAACAGACACGATAAAATATATTACAATACAATCACTATAGAAATCAAAAGGTTGTACGACGGTCAACTATAATAATAACACCCAAGCCGAACAGATAAATAGGTTTATATGCCTACTTCCTATGTTTCAAAAATTTCTGAAAAATTATTGTTAAGGTGAATGAAACATAAACTAGTCGCGAACAGCATAATATAAGATTACCTTGAAGATCAACATAACATTATGAAACAAATTCACAAAATTCTTGATGCTGTACATGAAGAAAAGAAATTCTGTTTTGCAGTATTTCTGGATATTGAAAAAAATCTTCGATAATGTGTTGTACAAAATATAAATTTATTAATAAAATTTCACCTCCCAGAAAGATTGATGCAAATTCTAATATGTATCAATATTAAATCTGATGTACCCCACGGTAGTGTACTGGGGCCCGTATAAATGTTCGTGATGGATTTTTGAATGCTCAACTTGTGGGTGCTAGTATATTTGTTCATTCGAATAATTGTCTAGTCATGATGTAAAGAGCGACGTCCATTGGAAAAGGCTTTAGTAAATTCACTAATCCCCAAATAGTAAGCTTGCCACTTATTGCGTCTAATAAGACCAATTGTTAGCATAAAAAATAAAATTAAAAAAAATTATACATCTTCACCAAGTTTTAAGCGTCATTCCCAAAAAATGAGAATTTATGACACAACGTCATTTTTAAAATTCCGGACAATTTGTTATATCAACGATTAGTGACCCAGTTTGGATAAAGGAAACAAAACATACACTAACCAACAAGCTTACTGACTGGAACACGTTTAAGCAGCTATTAGATCAGTCGATCTAACTATTTCAGCATCGATGACGCCACAAATTTATTTACCAATCACATTATAAATGCTACTTATTCAAGTATTCCACCGCTAAACATCAAAGTCAGTTAAACTATAATTTATCCTGACTTTGTTCGTAAACAAGTAGCTATTAAAAGGTAACTGCGTAAACGATGGATGATTATTAGATGCCCCAAAGACAAAACTCAACTAAATAATCAAACGAAAAAGCTTAAGATGCTATTACAAAAATTTTAAAACGATTCATTCACCGATTATGTAATTAAGTTATCTAGTTCTAAGGATTACAACTACTCTTTGTGGAAAACAACTAAATATATGAATCACCCAAAATCTAGAAACGATCTGATCAAAACGCATGATGGAAATTGGGCAATTGACGACGAAATCAAAACAGAAATATTCGCTCGTCACGTAATATTACGTCACATCTTGAAACTAAAATTCATGATTATCTCAAAAATTCCTTAGCAACCATGCATAGACAGATAAAACCATTTTCTCGAATGGAGATAGGAGCCATAATAAAAAAAACTGAATAATAAAAAAGCACCGTGGTATGATCTAATTACTACAAACAAGCAACTTCCAAGAAAAGCACTAGTATTTCTGACATACGTGTACAATGCAATTAAAACTTCAGTATATTCCGATACTATGGAAATTTGCTAATATTAAAATGATATTAAAACCAGGTAAACCCCAGAAAATATTACATCTTATCGACCCATCTCTCTCCTACCAGTGTTTTCTAAAATCTTTGAAAAATTAATACAAAAATATGCTCCAAAAGATTATTGATCAAGAGAAAGCAATACCGAATCATCACTTCGGATTCCGCATTGGATACTCGACTGTACAGCAGGTTCATCGAGTTGTAAGCCAAATTGAACAGTGTCTTGAAGAAAAAAAGGTTTGTTTCGCCGTATTTCTCGATGCGAAACAAGCCTTTGATAGAGTTTGCCATCCAGGATTTCTCTATAAATGCAAACAAATCTTGCACCGAAATATTATAATATTTTCAAATTATACTTGGAGGATCGATATTTTCAAGTAATAATTAATAATTGTCAAACATCTCATAAAATTCAGGCTGAAGTACTTCAGGGCAGTATCCTGAGGGCACTCCTATACTCAGTATTTACGAGAGATATTCCAGAAAATGCATTTATAGCAACCTTCGCTGATAATACAGTAATACTTCACATGAGTGTCCTAGTGTGTCCACTCGGCATCTTCAGGTTGCGATAGACCAGACCGCTGAATGGTTCAGCATTTGGAAAATAGCAATTAACGAAGCTAAATATAAACATGTATTATTTACTAAAAGAAAAATTGAACGCAAACAATATCAAGTTTCAATAAGTGGAACAACAATATCTCAAGACTCTTCTGTTAGATACCGGGGAATCCATCTTGATCAGTCTTTAACGCGGTCGTCACATATAACTGCAAAAAGGACTGAATTAAATATCAAGACAGCAAAATTAAAATGGTTACTAGAACTCACATCGCAACTAGATATTAAAAATAAACTTTTATTATACAATGCGATACTTAAACCAATCTGGCTATATGGCTGCGAACTATAGGGATGTTCCTCTAAGAGCAACATTAAAAAAATACAGCGATACCAGAATAAGATACTATGCGCGCCATGGTATGTCAATAACTACACATTGCATAAAGATTTTCAGATACAATATATGGAACAAAGAAATTCAACAAGCTGCTCGCAATTACTGGGCGAGATTGGAAACTCACAAAAACCCGCTTGCAACATGTTTGCATGTTCAATCGGCGATTAGAAGGCTGAAAAAAACGTATTACCGACTTCAGATAATGCTTTCGGGCTGTCATGATTCATAACTTGGGAGTTCTGCCGCTGGGTCGACTCCTTCTAATTTTTTATTTATTTTTTCACATTCATTACATCTGGTAGATGACGGGTTAGACACATCAGTTCTAGATTAGAAGGAGATAAATAAAAAAAAATTATAATTAATACGTTATCATCTTACACATACCTTTTCTTCGTTCTGTGTAGTTAGTATCGTCATCTAAAAAAAATGTAAATAAAAATAAATTAATAACACAAACTGATTAAATCATAACTAAAATGATTTAGTCGAACGATGTTTCAAACAACCATAATTTTTTACACACAGTTGTTAAATTTATAATTTCATTTGAGAGTATCTAAAAAATTAATTAACACACTCAATCACAGGACCATCTAAAACTCTTCCTCTTACAGAGGTTATTAAAGCTGCTTTATAGTTCTTTGTAATTTCTATACGATTCAGATAAATATTTTTCAAATGTTCCTGTTATAGTTAGTTCAACAGTCTTGTGATGAAATATCGATGTATACTTTTATTAGCCATGTAGCACAAAATTCGATAAAGTCAGCATGACGTCCTCATCTGGAACTCGTCGAAGCTGACCACCAGAACTCCTTACCACACACTATGATTGACAAAGTGTAAGACCCGGAATAACTGCGTACAAGATGCAGACGAACGAAGAAAAACCTAAAATAAAAAACAGGAGAAGGTACAAACTGTGAATACGGTATAGAACAGGATCATGAACATTTCTTTAAACATAACTTTACTAGGAATTGACATAATGACTGACAGTTTGAGGACCTCACAACTTACTGGCGAAGAAATGAAACCAATTAAATTGTGGAAAGGAAAATACGACGTTCTGGATTCGATAACAGGATCCGGAACTTGTTGAAATATTTGTGCAGAATACCTTCATATTTAAAGTTATACAAATGAATAATCAAGTTTTGTAGGAATAATTTGGAACCGTACCTTAAAAGTTAACATATTTTATTTGATTTTAAGATTTTCCCTTTCTTTTAGGTTCGAACCATTTTTTTTCTGATTAGCTACTATCAATTACATGATCTCACTTAATACAAAATAAAACTTGAATGACATGTCTAAATTTGTTTTAAATTTTCACTTCTGAATTCGAAAATTATCATTAAAATTACGGAACATTATTTGAAAATTTAATGTTCGAATAGATCAAAAATACAATACACTAAGGTCACTTCAAATGAAATTTGACATCATTAATCAAATCAGTCAAGTGTACCCGTTTTAAACGATGAATCTAATTGCAAACAATTTGTTCTAATTTTGAATACATAAATAAACAAATGCGGCTTAATGCTTTTAGATGTCGCGGTTTATGTCGAAAGTATAATTAATGGAGAAGTCAACCAGAAAAGTCTGAACAACTTAGTTAAAATATCTTTTAAATTAGTCGGCGAAATTATTCACTCAAATTTTAAAGATTTGGGAGGAGGTTCATGAAAAAAGAAATCCGGTATTATTCCGTAATTTTAAAACCTATTAATAACTGTGCCTTGCAGTAAAAGACACATTAAAAAAACACAAATGATTATTAAATTAACAAATTTGTCAACTATTAAATGATACATTATGTTTATTAAATTTAAAATTAAAGTAAAAACTACATATACTATGTTGCAAGCATGCCAAAAATTATGAAAGTTAAGGATAATCTATATTTAACTGATATAACTTATATTACAATCGACATACAAAAACAGGTGAATACACACACGGTACAAAATTAAAGTCCCATCAACTTGCAAGTTATAGGACACCTCGCCTGAGTATCCTTATCAAATCTGATAGAGGATAAATAAAACGGAATATTCTAGGCAAACCAATAGGGGCGGTATGTCCTTTCACGGGTTCTGTACTTTCTCACCAAGATAGTATTCGTTTATCGATCAATCAGATGCATAACTGAGCTGGATAGAGGAATTTTGTCCATGAAAAAATCCTTATCCTTGGTGGGATCATTGTGAGAGCGGAACAAACATTATCACTACGTCATAAGGCTCGCACACATAAATATAAATAAATCATACGCATGCATATATCTAAAATTTATTAATTATAAAACATAATAAAATATGATCACGGATACTAACTTGCGTCAAACAAACCGGGTATTTGGTTATTGGTAGGAGAGCAGACTAAAACAAATAAATGAAAATTGTACGCATTAAATATTATAATATATACAAATAATTGTCAAAATGTACTTGTTGATTTTTACGTCAAAGTTTATTTTATAGACTAACAAACTACGACATAAAAAGTGTCGTAATTTATTTTGAATGCAAAGCATATATACCGAGCAAGCGGCAGGCCTATGTAAATATCGTTTGTTTACTGTTATTATCTAATTCCAACCAATCTCACGCATAAATATAAATAAATCACACACACGCATATATCTAAAATTTAATAAATTATAAAACATTATAAAATATGATCACAGATACTAACTTGCATCAAACAAACCGGGTATTTGGTTATTGGTGAGAAAATAGGCTAAAAAAATAAATGAAAATTGTACGCATTAAATATTATAATATATACACGTGTAGATACAAATAATTGTCAAATGTACTTGTTGATTTCTACGCCAAAGTTTATTTTATATGACAAACTACGACATAAAAAGTGTCGTAATTTATTTTGAATGCAAAGCATATATACTGAGCAAGTAACAGGCCTATGTAAATATCGTTTGTTCACTGTTATTATCTAGTTCCAACCAATCTCACGCATAAATATAAATAAATTACACACACGCATATATCTAAAATTTAATAAATTACAAAACATTATAAAATATGATCACGGATACTAACTTTCGTCAAACAAACCGGGTATTTGGTTATTGGTGAGAGAGTAGGCTAAAAAATAAATAAAAATTGTACGCATTAAATATTATAATATATACGCGTGTAGATACAAATAATTGTCAAAATGTACTTGTTGATTTATACGCCAAAGTTTATTTTATAGACTAACAAACTACGACATAAAAAGTGTCGTAATTTATTTTGAATGCAAAGCATATATACTGAGCAAGTAGCAGGCCTATGTAAATATCGTTTGTACATTGTTATTATCTAGTTCCAACCAATCTCACCCATAAATATAAATAAATTACACACACGCATATATCTAAAATTTAATAAATTACAAAACTTTATAAAATATGATCACGGATACTAACTTGCGTCAAACAAACCGGGTATTTGGTTATTGGTGGGAGAGTAGGCTAAAAAATAAATCAAAATTTTACGCATTAAATATTATAATATATACACGTGTAGATACAAATAATTGTCAAAATGTACTTGTTGATTTATACGCCAAAGTTTATTTTATAGACTAACAAACTACGACATAAAAAGTGTCGTAATTTATTTTGAATGCAACGCATATATACTGAGCGAGTTGCAGGTCTATGTAAATATCGTTTGTCTACTGTTATTGTCCAGTTCCAACCAATCTCACCCATAAATATAAATAAATCACACACACACACGCATATATCTAAAATTTAATAAATTACAAAACATTATAAAATATGATCACGGATACTAACTTTTGTCAAACAAACCGGGTATTTGGTTATTGGTGAGAGAGTAGGCTAAAAAATAAATAAAAATTGTACACATTAAATATTATAATATATACGCGTGTAGATACAAATAATTGTCAAAATGTACTTGTTGATTTTTACGCCAAAGTTTATTTTATAGACTAACAAACTACGACATAAAAAGTGTGGTAACTTATTTTGAATGTAAAGCATTTATACTGAGCGAGTGTCAGGTCTATGTAAATATCTTTTGTCTACGTTATTGTGCAGTTCCAACCAAAATTCACTAGAGAATGAAGGGTTAAAGACTATTAAAAACTATTAACATTTGGAAAATTGCTATTCAAGCCTATTTTCAATTCGTTTAAATCTTTCTAATATTAAATTTAAGTTATTAGTTGACATTTTTATACGATATAGTGTGTATAAAGTATAAGCTATGCTATCAGACGCAACTGTGGTGTGTGGGTATCAAATTGTAAAGTGTTAAAATGAAAAGTCACTGTTTTTCTGCCATATTATGATAGTGGATGGTCGGATATTTTTTCCTCTTTATATTTAAGATACTTGGATGGTCTGAAAACAGTTTGAACATATTTTAATTTTTTTTTAAAATAAATCGCTATAAAGAATCCAAATTTATTTAGGATTTAATTACTAAATATATTACCATGTAGGAAATTCACTTTAGTTTAAAAGGAACAATCAAAGTTATATGTGCATTCATCACTGATTAAAACCACTTAAATTTTCAGAAAAATTCTGTAAAAGTTTACATGATGCAGAACTTCCCGAATTAACGTGTAATATCAAAAAATAATTTTTCCACTTCCGGTAATAAAATTTTTGAACCTTCAGAGTTGATAATTGTACATTTAGTATATTCAAATTATACGTGTGTAGACTATATTTTTTATAGTTATCAACTTATAATTTATTATGAAACTATATTACCATATTATATATTTTCATAAATTGTAAGTAGATAACTATAAAAATATAATTTATATATATATATATATATATATATATATATATCCAGGAGGTACTATGTACCTCCTGAGATCCGGAACTGTAACTGGAACGGGGTGCGTCCACAGGTGGTGGATAATGGAATGACCAGTAGATATACTGGCCAACTGCGAATAACCAATAAGTAGTCGCGAACCAAGAGCGGCTACTGGCGGAAAGTCTCCGGCAGACAATTCCAGTAGTGACAGGGCAAGGAAACAAGATGATGCCATATGACTCTCTTCCTTGGCGGGTTTAGGTTGCCGGAAAAGCCTTAAATCGTTACCTCCTCAGTAACAACCTGGTGCCTTGCGGTTAGGGTCTTTTACCCAAAGGCTAAGGGAGACAACCGTGGCAGAAAACAAAACCCGCTTCCCTGCGGTTAGGATATTTATCCAGGGGCTAAGGAAGTAAACCACGACAGAAAATCCGGTGGAAGGCAACGGGAAACCACCACCGTATATTTTCCTAACAAAAATGGCATGTGAAAGATTGGATAACAATGCTGCACCCATGGGACAAACTGGAAACAGTGAGTCAAGCAATGGGCGATCCTATGTGCCCATTTGGGTCCAGAACTCTGCAGGAGGGTACACACATGAACGGAGTAAACGATTACAGAATACATATAGAATTGGAACGTGGAACGTGAGGTCAATGAAATCTGGCAAATTAGCAAATTTAAAACAAGAAATGGAAAGGTTAAAATTAGATATTCTCGGACTAAGTGAAGTAAGATGGCAAGAAAGTGGCGACATGTGAGAATTACAGATTTATTTACTGTGGCGCGGATAACAACCGAATGGTAGGAGTTGGATTTCTCTTAAACAAACGTGTAGCAAACAAAGTGAAAACTATTTGCGGATATAGTGAAAGGATCATTTTAATAAAAATCGAATCGGGTCCTACAGATTTAGTGTTAATACAAATTAATATGTCAACGGGCACACACACTCGAAGAAGTATATCAGTAGATAGAAGACATTTTAGGAGATATAGATATCAAAGACAATTTAGTGATTTTGGGAGATTGGAATGTGGTGGTAGGAGAAGAAGAAACAAAAAATGTAGTAGGTAAATATGGACTTGGAAAACGTAACAAGATGGGGAAAAGGATGGTAGAACTATAACCAACACAATGTTTGATCAACCAAAAAGGAGAAGATACACTTGGAGAGCCTCCGGTAATATTAAAAGATACTAATTAGACTACATCATAGTAGGCAGCAGATATTACAATCAAGTAAAGGTTTGTAAAAGCTATCCAGGAGCGAATGTAGACACCGATCACATCCCAGTAATAATGACGAGCCAGTTACAGATTAGGAAAAAAAGAAGAAGAACCAGCACATTTAAAAAACGGAACATAAAGAAAATTAAAAATTATCAAAAATTACACAAAGTATTTAGAGAAGAAACAGATAAAGCTTTCAACAGATATCTACCGTCCGTTTCAGGCGACGACCAATGAAAAATAGAATTATGTTAAGCAGAAAATGACCAAAATTGCGGAAGAACAAGAGAAGAAAAAGTAATCTATAAATCATGGTTGTCTAAACGAATATTGCAACTAATGGAATTAAGAAGGTTGGCTAAGTTAAACAATAACCATCAGGAGTATAAGAAGAACAGGAATATGGTAAATAGAGAAGTCTGAAAAGCTAAAGAAGAGTGGATCGGCGTGACGATAATATGAAAAAAGGAAATACAGAAAAAACCTACAATGATATAAAAATACATTTGTCAGAGAAAAGGAAGAAACTACGTACTTTAAGAGGCAAATGGGAAATTACTAATCGAAAATAAGGATATCCAAACAGGTGGAAACAATATATTGAAGATCTGTATAGTGGAGATTATATTGACGACTCAATTTTGAAGAAATAGCGGATCTAAAAGAAGAAGAGAAAGGCCCGCCTATATCAAAGAGCGAATTTGAAAAGGCGTTAAACGAACTGAAGGCAAATAAAGCGGTAGGAGTTGATCAAATTCCGGGGGAATTGATTAAATTATTAGGTGACAAAACTAAAAACACAATATTTAAGCTATTAAATGAAATATATATGGAAGGTACTATACTAAAAGTTTTTGAGCATAGTGTCTATACCAAAAAGGCATAAGGTGCAAGAATCAAATATCATAGAACATTGAACTTACTACCCCATGTTCTCAAAATCTTGACGAAAATAATATATCATCGAATAGAATCAAAAATCGTAAATAATCTCAGAGATGATGAGTTCGGCTTTAGAAGAAACAGAGGTACTAGGGAAGCTATACTTTCCCTACGTTTGATTATTGAAAAATCAATGGAAATAGGAAAAGCGGCTTATATCGCATTTGTAGTCATAGAGAAAGCCTTCGATCATGTAGATTGAAATACATTATTCAAATTACTAAAGAAACAAGGCATAGACTTCAGAGATCGGCGATTACTGTTCCAGCTGTATAGAAATCAATCAATACTTATAGGCGAACAAAAAACAAAGCCAGCTAAAGGTGTACGCCAAGGTTGTAATCTTTCGCCACTACTGTTCAATGGGGCTATATTGAAGAAGCAATTGAAGATTATTTGGAAAAAAACAAAAGTGGATTAAATATAGGTGGTAGAATATATAATATGATAAGATTTGCTGATGATATAGCAATAATAGCAGAAACCGAGAAAGGACTGCAAGAATCTTTAAATGCGCTAAATGAAGCTCTACGAGAAAGGTGTGTATTGAGCATAAATACCAAAAAGACCAAAGTAATGGTATGCACAAAAACATGTAAACAAAGTACAAACCTAGAAACATTCTATTGATTAACCAGACCATAAACCAAGTGACGGAATTTACATATTTGGGAAGTATAATATCATCAGATGGTAGAAGCATCAAGGATATAAGAAGAAGAATAGCGCTTGCAAAAAATGCTTTTATGAAAAAACCTTTTTTGGTATCAAAAAACATATCAGTTGATATCAGAAAGCGGTTTATAAAGAGCTTTATCTGGAGTGTGACGCTATACGGAGCAGAAACATGGACGATTTTAAAACCAGAAAATGATAAACTCCTTGCATTCGAAATGTGGTGTTGGCGTCGAATGTTAAAGATACCGTAGACAAGCAAAATTACCAATGAAAAAGTTTTACGACAGATAAACGAGAAACGAGATATCCAAAATACGATAAATATGAAAAGAAATTAAATGATCGGATACCTGATTAGACATTCGGAACGGATGACGACTTTAATCGATGGAATGACGAGCGGAAGACGAACTAAAGGCAGGCCCAGAATAAGACACATGGATCAAGTAAAAAACGAAGAAAGTTATGCCGCTGTAAAAGCACGTGCTTGCTCTCGACAACAGATCTAATATGGCTAAACTAACCTACTAGCCATAAGGTTGAGGAGAGAAAGAAGATATATATATATATATATATATATATATATATTTTAAAACCTATATCGGTCCACTGCTGGACGTAGGTCTCCCCAATCAATAAATTGGGGAGAAAATAGCCTAATCTCCGTGCGGGCCAGACAAATTGGGAGATACCAACAAACAACGCAGTGACCCGGCGGTCATCCATCCAAGTACCGTTCCTTAACTTCGGCAATTAGACGGAAAGTCGCCGTACTCAACGCGCTATGTCCGTCGGCTATGTTATAGATATTGCGTCAGTTAGTTTATTCACATGAATCTCTAATTAATCAGTGAGCAATGCAGAACTTGATCAAATGTTTGTATTTTCTCGTAATACTACTGATTTTCCTTTTAATTCCCCATTTATATATAGACAAACACGCACATATAAATACGCAAGTATATACACACATATATATATATATATATACACGCGCGCACATTTATATACATATATTGATATGTATACAATCATTTCGTGGATAAAGAGTTGGTTCCTTATCGATATGTTAATTTTTAATTTAGAATGCTGTATATGTACTTATTTTATTAACCTGCAGCTTCTGCCGAAGGACATACATCTTTGCTTGCAGAATTATATCCGATATCTAAAAACGCGAAAAGATTAAAAGTTAAATGTTTGCAATACTTTAATTGAAATTATTTAAAGATTTTGACGTTAGAATCAGATTTTACAACTTACTCAAGGAAGTCGACAATAAATTACATTACTTTTTAAAAATAGATTATAATAAAACACCATAATTAAAATTTTAAAAAAAAATATCAATCGACATAGAATGCCGATAATAATATCAATGTTTATATCTAAGTTTCAGTGAACTTATGACCGAAGGAAATAAAAGAAAAATATCCAACAGATGTAAAGCGGATCGAATAAAGCACCACTGATTAAAATAGATTTAGAGTAAAACTTTTATGGAACAAAGAATGAAAAAAATTCATAAAAGAATCAGGATTGTATGTAGAAAATATAAAAATAACTACATCAACAATATACGAGCGTAAATACAAAAACATGTAGAAAAAAATGAATTAAATGATTTATATTAAAAAAATCAAATCACTTACAAAAGAGTTTAAACTAAGAAATCAAGCCATACAAATTGCTAACTGTGATATTGTAACGGATCCTGTTTCGATTGCAGACGTCTGGAAAGAATATTGTGAAGAGATATTCACAGATAAAGACACAAAAAACATTACGAGAAAATGAGATGGATAATATTGATCTATAACCATAAATATTAAGAATAGAAGTTTAAAAGGGAATACATAAAATATAAATAGTCAAAATTGAAGGATCAGATGGTATCATAATCGAAATCATAAAGACCGTGGGTGAAGTTGGAATTGATATTTTCTATAAATTATGCTGCAAAAGATGGGCAATACGAAAATGACCTAATGACTGGTGCTTTAGTTCACTTATATCAATATAAAAGAAGGGATCCACATTGCAATGCAATAACTACAGACTAATCGCATTAATGTCTCACGCCAGTAAAATTATACTCTCAATTATGAATAGTAGATTGAAATAGAAATCACTCCATTTTATTCGATTAAGTGGGAGAAATTATGGATTACATTAGGATATATGAGAACACCTAACACCTTATACACTTAATAGATCTCGCGGGCAGCCAGAAAAAATTGGCAGCATCTTTGATAACCGGATTTAAAAATAATTGATACGAAGCTGCAAACCGAATTAAAAAATAAAATAAATGAATATACAAACAATTATTTCAAATCTCGTTTACGTTTACAGTCGTTGAACGAAAATAACAGATCACTGTGCTATACGATAACAAAATTTCTGGGCAGTCGAATGAACCTTTCAATATAAAATTGACTAATACATGGGTTAAATTGGACAAACAGAAAGCAAATACCCTTCGAAGAACACCCTAGTACAGTCTTTACCCCACATCCCGCTTATGACGAACAACATTTTATCTATATACAGAACACGTTCAAGGAGCTATATCAGTCTCAGTATTTCAATGTCCCAAAAAAGTACCACTGCGAAAGGCTCCTGGACATGACAAACTTACTGGTGAAATTATTCCACATTTACCCCCCAGAAAGCGACTATTCTACTCTGTTATATTTTCAAAGCAATATTACGGATTGGACAGTGTTACCGATTGGTCGATGCAATCTCGTCAACTTTGGGGAAAGGAGAGGTGTTCTCAGCTATATCCCTTGACGTTGCGTAGGCGTTCAACAAAGTTTAGCATCCAGGATTGCTCTGTAATCTCCGAAAATGCATGCATCCGGATTTATACGCATTCTTTAAATCATACTTAGTCGAAAGGACATTTGTCGTTAGAATTAATGATTCCTAACGAAAGAGCGAAAAATGTTATTTTCGGTGCCGCAGGGCAGCCTACTTGGACCGCTATTATACTCTATCTACACCAGCCACTTACCCACATCAAACTTAACTTTTGCCGACGATATTGTCATCCTCGCGTCTAATCCAAATCCAGATTACGCAAACGCGATTGTTCAAAACCACATAAACCGACTAACTAAATGGGCACAACGTTGACGCATATCGTATAAAACTCAGTAAAATGCCAACACATCACATTTACTAATCGGCAAGTAACGTGTTCAAAGCTGAAAATTGACGACACTGAAATTCCGCAGACAGACTCATCACGTTACTTGAGTTTGTTCATTGATAGGAGACTGACGTAGCGTTACTACGTGGCCCAGATAAGGAAAACTGTGATTACTCGCGCCAGAATGTTGCATCCGTTGCTGGGAAAAAATCAGGTCTTAACTTGAATGTCAAAAGAAACCTATATTTAAAAATCACTGCGCCGATCTGGAAATATGGAATCGAGCTGTATGGTACCACATGTAAAACCACTCTATTATGGATACAATAGTCGAAAATACTACGCACAATCACGTCTGCCCCGATATATGTCTCAAATTGAACGCTATACCATCGATTCAAGAAACTTCCGGTGAACAGTAACAACAGATTTCCCGAGAAATTACAAAATAGTGCAAATCCAAACAAAGTAGAATGTATACGATCACATTGCCGGACAATCCCCAGAGACGATTGAAAAGAAGAAAATGGTGTCGCCACTCCCTTCCTATTACATGCATATAAGAAATCTAGGTCAACGTGATTTAATCTTATCTTCAATACTCTCAGGCTAGTTGACTCATTGGAGTCGTTAATCTAACACTTACTTCTCCCTTTACGTTTTCTATCCTTCTTCTCTTCCATTTCACTCGTCTTAATTCTTAGTATCGTTGGTTGTGGTATTTTATACCGGTATAACGAAAAAAAAAATAAAAATAAAAAAAATAATAACATCTAACTTTAGGTTAGACAAGAGCGTGAGAAAGGATGTCTGCCGTTGCCGTTGTTATCTAATATACACACAGAATAATATTATGCAGCAAATATTAAATAATTCGAACGACGGCATTACAGTAGGTGAAAAAAGAATCAATAACTTACAATATGCCGATGATATTGTCATTATAAGTAGTCACAAAGAACATCTAGCAAATCGATTAAAAACTATAGGAACAACAAAATCAAGCATAACAAACTATAAAGACTTGATGTCGATTATTTTATATACCTTGACTCATTATTAACTAATAGTAGAAATTTTCTACCGGACATAAAGCGCGGACTAACTTTAATGAAAAGCGCTCTAATCAGATTAACAAAAATTTAGAAAGATACATCACTTTTAAAAGATTACATTTATTAAACTACTTAATTGTCCTAATTACTACTTACGCATGCGAAATATGGTCCCTCCCCGTTGAACAAATTGATAGAATAGAAGGATTTGAAATCTGTGCATAAAGAAAATTGTTAAGAAACATCATGGATGAACTATAAAAGGAATGATTATGTCTTCAATAAACTTGTTATACGAATGAGCTGATCAGACAAGATAAGGAAAAGATTTTTGAGATATTTTAGACATGGATGTGTCATTGTCGTGTAAAGTGTTTATTACTTCGTGCGTTCACTTTTCGTTCTATCTTCTTCGTATCGTAATTATACGTACCGGCGTATCCTATATATATACACACGTATATACGTGTGTATATTTGTAGTGTTTTCGTATCGTAATTATACGTACCCGTCTATCATATGTATACACGTATACGAGTATATTTGTTTTGTTTTATACGTGCGGTTATCTTATCTCTGCATCCTACTTATTCAATATAAATTTAGCTTAACAAATTGCGTTGCGTTCGTGTGTACATTTGTGTGCGTACACAAAATATCGTTTATAGGTAAATTTCTTATCTCTCTGCAACGTGCGAAGTTCCTTACCGTTTGCGCGTTGAAAGGGCGGAAATGATCATATCGAAGTCGAAAGAGAAAGATAAAAACAAAACGTCATCGCGTAGCGTTGATAAGCCATCTTCTTCCTTGCACGATAACGCAGCCGTCATCTCTAATCAAATCCCTTCGACCTCCGCCGCTTCTACCGTCGATTTTACTAGCAATACACCGGCGCAAGCAGTCACCTTCGTCGTTAATACACCACGCGTATCAGAAAACGATTAATCTCTTCTGCATAACACCGGTGAGTTTGTTCTATACTCTTTTTCGTCCGCACATGTTATTAAATCGTACTTACCTGATGTAGAAATGTCTTCGTCAAACTCCGTTCCTCCTATTAAATTAATTCAAAACTCGATCAACTCATGACAGGTCATACCTCTCAGGAAAAGAAAGAGAACTCAAACTCCTACTACGTCTCCCGAAATACATTATAACAATTCTAATAGATTTTGGCCTCTCTCCGATCATCCCCGATTCCGACAACAATGTAACAGAAGATAGAACAGTATGTGTACAAATACAATAAGTAATAATTCCGTTACAGAAACTAAAGTAAATCCGCCACCAATATTTCTATATGGCATGGTAAATTACAAATGGAAAATTTTCTATCCTCGTTTCTCAGTAAAGAACAATTTAAATGTCAAACGCTAAATGACAATAAAGTCAAATTAAAAATCAACAACGAAAACTTTAGGAAAACTATAACCATCGTAAAAGATAAAAATATAGCTTATCATACATACCAACTAAAAACTGATCGTGCGTATAGAGTAGTCGTAAAAAACATTCACCATTCAATGCCGACTGAGGAAATTAAAATAGCTCTCCAGGAAGCAGGCTTTCATACTAGAAATATAACAAACATCACAAAATATAAAACTAAGCAACCGCTACCGATGTTTTTCGTAGACCTGGAACCTAGTGTAAATAATAAAAAAATATACGACCTTAAATACTTACTCAATATGAATATTCAAGTGGTACCCATTAAAAATAAAGGACTAATTCAATATACAGATGTCAAGCGTTTGGCCATACAAAAATCTACTGCACACTACCTTACTGTTGTGTAAAGTGCGGAGAACACCATCCATCTATAAATTGTAGCAAACCACGCGACTCCCCTCCTAAATGTTCGCACCGCGATGGAAGTCACCCGTCAAGCTACAAGAGATGCACGGTATATAAACAAATACTCACACAAAGAAACAAACATAATATCCCACGCTTACAAATCCCTGTCGCTAACCATAGAAACAATGAAATGTTAGTAAACTCCTCTTCATCGGCGCAAGAGTTAAATAACTCTCGCGCTCCGACCACGCCTTCCGTAACCTACGCACAGATAACAAATTATGATAACAAAAAACACCATAGTGTATCCTCCCCGGTATCGATTAATACAAAAAATAACAAATCTTCAAATGATCCAATTAACAATATTGAGGAAATCAGCGGTAATAACTACAATACGCATAACTCAATTCAGTTAACAGATTTCCTCAATGAATTTAAAATCATGATTAAACAATTAACAGACAGAATAATGCAATTATCAATATTTTATCAAAAGTTATAAATAAATTACTGCCATAATGAATCAATTTACGAGAATTGCAACATGGAATATCAACGGCTGATGCGTTACCAACATCAAATTGAACCATTTTTAACATATAATAATACAGATATTTTATGAATTAGCGAAACACACTTTACAGCTGAAAGTTTTATCAAGATTCCTTTATATTCAATATATTCTACTCCTCATCCCGACGGCACTGCTCATGGAGGAACGGTAGTAATTATTAAATCATCGATAATACACTATGAGAAAAATAAATTCTGTAAATAACACATACAGACCACTTCTGTGTGCATAAAATCGACATTAGGTCCTAGTGTTATCCCATCTGTTTACTGCCCATCAAAGCATAACATAAAACAAGAACACTTCAACGAATACTTCCATTCACTTGGACAAAAATTTATTTCCGAGGGCGATTATAACGCAAGCACACAACTTGGGGTTCAAGACTAATAACCCCGAGAGGAAAACAGTTATTATATTCCATCGGATCAAACAGCTACGAAAGCATATCCGCAGGAGATCCCACATATTGGCCGACCGACCCGAACAGGATTCCGGATTTACTCGATTTTTTCATTTGCTGTGGGATAAACAATGATAACGTCTTAGCCGAATCCTTGTTAGACAGTTCTGGTGACCAGTCACCAGTAATACTAAATGTGAGCTCCGCAACCATCCACACAGACTCAGAGGTTGTATTCTGTAACAAATACGCTGATTAACATTCACTAGATAATAAGATAAACCTGAATATTCCATTAAAAACAGAACAAGTTATTGAAATTGCAATAGAAAACTTCAACAAAAGTATTCAAGACTCAGCATTCTTTGCAACCTCGTGGCAAAAAAAAAATGAACTTAACAAAACCATAAGTCAACCGAAAATAACTTGAGAAATGATTCGAGAAAAAAGAAAGCTAACGCGTAAGTGGCGTAACTCTAGAAATTCATTGGATAATAGAATGCTGAATCAAGCAAATAATGCCCTGAGAAATAAAATAATCGAAATAAAAAATTCCTCTTTTTAAAATTACATTACAAGCTTATCTCATTTTGCATCTTCTGACTACTCATTATGGAAGGCAATAAGCAAAAGTTAATTCGGTCTCGGTCGGTTGCATGTTGTACGTTCGTTCGTTTATAAATTATTCAAGTAATATAGGCGATATCGTGGCAACTTATCGGATAAAGACGATTTACACGTGTTCCGCTGCGCTCTTATAGCGTGTTATCCTCAGTTATTTAGTGAGAATTCAGAAAATAGCGCACATCGGTAAGTTTTAAATTATTTACTTACCTAATCGAAATCGTAACCGATTATTATTACATATCGTACAAAAACAAACAGCTCGGCCGTTGGGTTGGGAAAGCCCAACGGCTTTCTATTTTATTAATAATGATGTAAGACGCGCGTTCTTCAATCAATCAATACTGACAACAGACTAATAAATCATCAACCTAAAAAATTCGAAACCAACGATATTCAGACTAAACCATCGACAACGCGGCTATATTCGACCGTCACAAAAAAGCCACCGAAAAAAGAACAGGCCTAACGTTCAACACACTGGAAAATACAAAAATTCAGGAATACATTATCGTAGTAGGAAATAAAATTGGCCCGAAAAAAATATTATCCGCCTCTCGGATATCGAAAAACCGTATATGTATCTACCTGGACTCGTCGGAAACTTTAAACAATTTCATCAACGCTCACAAAGGTATTACAATAAAAGATTAATTTATCCAGGCTGAAAAATATACGAAACCGTCAAAAAAGTTAATTCTTTCAAACATACATTCGTGTATACCGGATACAGTAATTATTAACGATTTAACTGCTAATAACATCCGAACAACTTCCTCGTTAACAACCCTGAGACTGCGAGTTAATGAAGATGAAGAATATTCGCACATGATGAGTTTTAGAAGACTAATTTATATCCACGATGACAAGAATATTCACATACCACACTCATTACTAATTAAGCTTCCGTATGTTTATTACAAACGACGAAATCAAATGCTACATTTGTAAAAAGCAAGGACTCATCTCTTCGTAATGTGAGCTAGCACAGGAAATGGAAAGAACGTACGAGGATGAGTGGAACACAAACAAAAAGGGGAACAAGCTATTTTTACAACCCCCTTATCACAAGGAAAAAATGTTGAGAATGTGTCAAATTCGGTTGCGAAAAATACGGCTCTGGAGGAATTAGTACCGGCTAACGACTCGACTAATAAAAAAAGAGGGCCATCCTCTTCAGAGTCAGTAACTTCAACATTACCTGAGGATAAAGCGGATATCCCCATTATACAAAATAATAACAGTTCATACAAAGTGCCCCAACCGCCTAAAAAGAATGCTAAAAATGGAAATCAACAGAATATATCAACGCAACACCTTCTAAAATCGGCCGAAGAAAATATTACAAACAAATTTTCAAACAAAGAATATCCACTAGCATTCAAAAATGTTGTCTTAATGTTAGATATGGTAAACGGAGTGTTAGATCCATATAGCAAGGTGACTGAATTTACGAGCGACATAGAAGGGCGTCATTCGAATGATAGACGAAAATCGCAAATTAGTAACAGACAACCGCTCAACAAAAATTCGACTGACTAAATTGAAAAAACGCTTACTTAAAAACTCACTGTAGCCCACCGTAACTAATGACACTATATCAGAAACATAAGATTCTGATTCGTTTATGCCCCAATCCTAATTTAAGAATATTATAACAATTTCTCTCATGAAATTATAATGGTATTTATACACATTACGAAGAGTTAAAATATATTTTATCAGAATATAATCCATCGGTTATTTGCATACACATTTGAAATCTACTCAATATTTTAGTATCCCAGACTATGATACAATTTATACGAATGCTGTAGATTATGCTCACGACGGCGTGTTATTAGCGATTAAATCAAAATTTCATTGGGAACCAATCGCGTTAAATACCGATCTATCAGTACTAGCAGCGAAAAGTTATTTTAAGCAACCAGTCACTATATGTACGGCATATTTTTCAAAAAAGATAACCGAGGAACAGTTTTTTCCTCTGATACAAGACATAACCAAACCTTTTATCATCTTAGGCGATCTGAACTCACACAGTCCTATGTGGTCGAGTAATAAATACAATGCTAGTGGCAAGGTTATCCATAATGCGATAAATAGGTTTAATTTCTCATTATTAAACTGTACAGAGCCAACACATTATAATTTTTCATACCGTACGTGGTCTAATATTGACCTAGTTTTATGCTCACCTCAGTTAACAACCAAATTGCAATTTTTCTTACATCACGATATGGGAGGAAGCGATCACTTTCCAATAATCATTAAAAACAAACTAAATTCCGTGGGAAAAGAAACATTACATCCGAATACTCTAATACCTAAATATAAAAAAACCGACTGGATAAAATACAACTCCACATACGTCGTCACTTTAAATATAAATAAGTTGGGCAATATAGACAATGAATTAAATCTTTCACAGACACGTTAATAACATGTGCCGAAGCATGTTCTCCTCCCAATAAAACGAAAGTACAAACAAATACTATAAAAGTACCATGGTGGTTAAAAGAATGTTTATAGACAGTTAAAAGCGGAATCAACTATAGAAAATTATTTAATATTTAGAAAACTACGTGCAAAAGCAAGACATATTCTGAAGCAAGCTAAACGAAAATCCTGGGAAAACTTTATCTCGGATTTAACACCGAACACTTCAACAAAAGTGATATGGAACAAGATCAAAAGTATTGAAAAATCAGCACCGTTCCACATCCCAACATGCACCAGAAACAATGGCGTCATACACAACGAAAAAACAAGGAATAGTTGTACAATTTAAAAGTTTTTTTGCTGCATCTGCAAACGCTAATAATGTAGCTTCAAGTTCCAAGTTACAGACGATTGAAAACATCTATTATTTCAACCTCGTTGACGATAATAAGGAACAGTACAATCAACCGATAATCATGGAGGAACTTCATGCAGCAATACTCACTATCCCTATCAGTACTACAAACTTATTACTTCCTTCTTAAATGAAAGGCACTTTCATGTTAAAAATTATGATGCAACATCTCGTATATATCGGAGTTCCGCAGGGGAGTGTACTGGGACCTTTTTTGTATCTCCTATATACCGCTGGTCTGCCAGTACTGCAGAGAACATTGTCGGCCACATTTGCTGACGATACAGCAGTACTTTCTGAAAGCCACTGCCCAAAGAAGGCAAACTTAAGGCTCCAAAACGCAATAAACCAAATATGTACTTGGTGTGAAAAATAGAGAATGAAAATAAATGAAACAAAATCAAGTCATATAACATTTACCAACAGGTTTGTAACATCAAAACCAATTGTGATCAGTAATAAAATAGTGAAAGCAGATCACATCAAATATCTAGGCCTATATTTGGACAAAAGGCTTACGTGGAGGCAGCATATTAAAGCTAAAAGAACTGAGCTTAATATAAAAATCAGGCAACTGTACTGGCTAATAGGCAGGAAGTCAAAGCTTTCTCTAAACAACAAGCTTTTGCTTTACAAACAGGTTTTACCTGTATGGAGGTATGGTTGCCAATTGTGGGGATGTAGCTCCAAAACAAACGTCGAAGTGATTCAACGTTTTCAAAACAAAACATCCATGGTTTGTAAGCAATAAAACGTTACATCAAGACCTCAAGGTGCTATATGTAACGGAAATAATAAAAAACGAGGCCAGTAAACACTTAGTCAGATTATCAAACCACCCAAATTGGACTGCAATCAACCTACTAGATAACTTAACTGAAGTACAGTGTCTACAAAGACGCAAATTATTAGACTTACTTGATTAATTAAGCTACTTTCCTTTTAGGTGCCCCTCGCTGGAAGGTCTACCGATCATGTTACATAATTATCCTACGATCTATTGATAGCCTATCAAGGCTAGGTATAAATTTAAAAAAATAAAACCCATCATCATGATTAAGTGCAGTCTCCGTATCGGAGGTAGGCGACTACTAACCTATACATATTTTGTTGCACAATGTAAGTAGCGTCCAAGGCAATCGTAATATGGCGTTAGCGCAGATAGGCATACACGCGGAAGAACTGATTGTAATCACTTTGTTGTCACGTAACAATGCAGTCCCGCGCGTTTTTGTAGTGTGTAGTAGATTGTAACTAGCACGCATATGGTGTTGTGCGTGCTGGTTTGACATTGCCTTCCACGCGATAATATTAGGATTATTTATATTTTTATTTTCTTATGATCATTTTCGTGTCGTCGATCGTATTCGAACTTGATACTTCCCGCATAGAAATCTAACGTTTTTGTTGCGAATATGAAAGATGTATTAGAACCGCAAGAATGTAAAAGACATGTTTCAGAATGATATCACAGATGTCGATTAAAAAACAACTCTACAAATATGACACTTAATTCTAATATTTCGAACATAGATGAGCAATATTTAAGAAAATAATTTTTCAACATCGAAACAAAAATAATAAATAATTTTGCTAACAATAGAATTATTCCTTTTATAACGTACAAAAGTATATAAGGAACATATAAAGAACGCACTTACCTATTTGTGGAGCTCGTAAACTGGAAATATCTTCTTCGTAATCTGTGAAAAAAAAAAAATTCTCGGTAAATTAAATATATGAATATTAAAAATAAACAATATCGTGAAATTAAACGGTTCTCCATCGAATAGGATATATCCAAAATCATAGTTGACCAATTAACAACTAGTAGTTCACGTTATAAGACTTCTCAAAAAAAATCAAAACTAATTTTTAAATTTAAAAAAGAAAGTATGTTCTGCAGTTTTCCTAAATGTTGCTCAAGTGTTTGATAAGGTTTGGCATCCTGGACTACTTTATAAACTGAGACAGTTTCTCACCCTTGATTTATATGCATTTATTCGTACTTATCTGACAGAACATTCATTGTCAAAATTAATGAATATTTTTCATAAGAACACAATATTCTATCATTTGTATCGCAAGGTAGTCTACTCGGGCCTCTTTTATATTCGATCTACACAGCAAACATGCCGAATAGCAATCAAACTATCTTAGCAACATTCGAGCCGATAATATTTCTATTCTTGCATCCAACTCAGAAGCAAGGTATACAAACATTGCGATTCAAAACCATCTGAATAGGTTGGTTCAGTGGGCACAAAGTTGGCGTATGTGGTTTAATCTCAATAAATGCCGACACGTTATATTTACAAATAAAAAATTCAAATGTCCGGCTGTAAGAATTGATAACAGATATTCCTAAAAAAATTCAGTACGTTATCTTGGCATGTACATGGATAATAGACTTACATGGAGACTACATGTGGCACGCACTAGAAGAGTGATCATTACCCGTGCGAAATCGTTACGTGCGTTATTGGGACATAAATCGGTTCTAAATCTAATAACCTCCTATATGCATTCCATTCTCATCAAGTAATTCCTTATCCTTTGTCTTAAGTGTCTCACTGGTGTAACAACCATGTTGTTACATATTAATGATTAAATAAATAAATAAAATAAATAAATAAATAAGATGAGTTTGAGAATTAAAAAGTAAGTAAAAAGAATAATGATGATGGTTTAATAGCGTGCTTGTATTAAGGTTTATTAACCTTTCTGTTGCTTTCTCGTCGTACTAGTTACACAATAAGTATATGTGTAGGTGTGTATATATATGTATGTGTAAGTATATGCCTAATTTTCCCACTAGAAAATGAGGAGAAATTTAACACATTTTGATTGGTTATTTAAAATCGTCTGATCGACGTATTAATAATGGAAACACACACACACACAAATATTACAATATATTAAATGACAAGATAATTACTACACGTGAAATGCTCCACGTGTAGCTGGCAAAATCACGTTTATGATTGGATATATTTGCAAAAGAAATAAAAAAGAGTGCAGAAAAAGCACAGGAGGAGACTAAGGAAGAAGTCTACAAAAATATTAAGCAAATTATTAAATAAATGTTAGTGAAAGGATGGCGAATAAAGCCGGGGAATATATTAATAGAAGAATGAAGAGTGATGTAATAGAAACAGTTACCAATTATATAAAAGGAAGGTTATGAAAGAGTTGAAAAATTGAGAGAAAATATGGAGAAGCTTAAGGGAGAAATAGAAAAAGAAAGGTAAAGGTAAGGAATTGATGGTCTGAAGGTATGAAGAAAGTAAGGAAGAAAATACAATATTTGACCGCTAAAGTAATTCAATAAATAAAATACTTAATTTAGGAGGGCGGTTGGGAAAGGAAGAGGAATCTATTATGAAAAATTAATAACGTCAAATTAAAATTAGTCGAGTAAGCATAGCCCGTTAAGAGGGCGGTTAGGAAAGGAAAAGGAATCTATTATAAAAAATTAATAACATTCATAACAAATTAAAATTAAATCTAATTATTTGAAGAGCAAAATGAAGACGACGCTGTTACGTAATGGAATGGCAAAATGGCACGTAACTGTTGGACAAAGAAGAGATGATGGCCAAGAAGGGCCAATAAAGGGGAACAAATGTCTCAAATGAGGTATATATATATATATATCATCATCATCATCAGTATATAAGAGCATGCTCTTGTCGTTGTAGCTAGCCAATCATTTTCTTCCATTCCTTTCTGTTGTCTGCTATGTTCTTCATCTCTTTATACGTTATTTGTATTCTTTCTTTTACTTGATAGATCCACATATGAATTCATTATGCCGCAGTATGTGCCCTAGTCTTTCGCGCCTTTGCTGTATTGTTCCTATTAGTTTCCTTTTTTCATTTACCATTCCACATTTCGAAGGCTTCCAACCGTTTTTTTAAATTTTGTGTTAACACCTACGTTTCTGAACCATATAATAATATATTCCATATATATGTTTTCAAAAGTTTTTTCCGTAATTCTATTTTCATGTTTTTATTAAATAAATCTCTCTTTTTCCCAAACGCTTGTTTGGCTATAGCAATTATTGTTTTTATTTCTTTATCACTTCTTCCTGTGTTCGTTATTATACTACCCAAATATTTAAACTGTTCTACTTGTTCTAAGATCTTGTTTTCTAACATTATGTGTATCTTTTTTTCATATTTTGATGCTACTAGAACTTTTGTTTTATTTTTGTTTATGTTTAAATTTATTTGCTTTAAGTATTTCTGCAATATTGTTATTTGTTGTTGCAGTTGTTGTTCATTGTCGGCCAACAATGCAATATTGTCTGCAAATCTTATACAATGTATCTGTTGTCCATTTATTTTTACGCCCATGGTGCCATCTTTCATTTTTTGTATCGGTTCTTCTATTACTAAGTTAAAAAGTGTCGGTGATAATGGGCATCCTTGTCTTATTCCCTTTTGTATTTTTACTTTTTCTTTTGAATTACCGATTTTTATTTCCGCCGATTGCTCTTTATATAACTCCCATATTATTTTTCTATCTTTGTAATCTAATCCTATTTCTTCTAGTTTTGCGAATAATACATCCCATGTTACACAATCAAACGCCTTTTCTATATCTACGAATGCTATACATAGCCCTTCACCAATTTCCATTTTTTTCTCGATGGTTAATCTTAATGCCAATATAGCTTCTCGAGTACCTCTTTCTTTTCTAAATCCGAACTGATCATGGCTTAGTTTTTCTTCTATTCTTCGTTTTATTCTATTCAATACAATTTTTATAATTATTTTTGATACATGTGGTATCAAACTTATTGTCCTATAATCGGAGCATTCCTTTGTGTTCATTTTTTTTTGGTATTGCTACTATTGCCGTGTTTTTAAAATCTGTAGGCAATTTACCCTGTTCCAACTTTCCGTTAATTTAAACAGCTCCCTTATGATTTCTTCATCATCAGTCTGTAATAGTTCAGCTGGTATGGTATCCAAACCGGGTGCTTTTTTCTTTGGTAACTGTTTCAGTGCCAATTCAAATTCTTCCTTCATTATTTGGGGACCTTTGTCATCATCTTCTTTATTTTCATTTATAGTTATTTCTTCTATGTTCCCATCTGTCTTATATAGCGTTTCCAGATGTTCCTTCCATCTTCCGCATATTGCTTTCTCTTCTATTAGCATTTTGCCTTGTTTATCATTTATGATGTTACCAGTTATTATTTTACGTTTTGGATTCAACTTATTAATTTATCTATATGCTTCATCAAGTTTATTTACTTCCATTTTATTTTCTATACTTTTACATTGTTCATCTATCCATTTTTGTTTTTCTTCCCTACATTTCCTGGTGATTCTATTCCGCAGTTCTTTATATTTCTTTCGTGCTTCTTCTGTCCTTAATGCTTTCAATTTCCTTCTTTCGTCTATGTCTTGTATTATATCTGTTGTTATCCAGGGCTTCCTTATTTTTCTTTTGTTTTTACCTATTGTTTTTTCTGCCGCCGTTACGATTGCATCTTTCATCTGTTTCCATTTCTCCTCAATGTTATTTATTTGTTTAATTTTTTTATTTCGTAATAATTCTTTTAATTCCAGATTGTATTTGTTCTCTTTTCGTTTTAGTTATATATAAGCCAAAAATTACCTATATATACCATTATTTTGGAAAGAGCTTACGAATAATTTAAAAAAGGTTAAGAAGGAAGCTACGTAACAGGTATCCGTCAACGAAAAAATCGTTAAGTAATAATTTAATATATATAGGTAGGGTGGTAGGGAAAGGAATAGGAATATCTTTTAAATTAGAATGACGAACAGAAAATTTTAATGAATAATTAAAACTATAAGATGTAAAACTTATATATATATATATAAAAAAATAAAATATAATAATAAAATAAATAAATACATTTGATGAAAATACATGGAGAGTAAGATGTAACAAGATCAGTTACATAAATATTGTGAATGTATATTAACTGTTTTATTGATTTGTTGCAGAAGCAAGCATATATATATATATATATATATATATATATATATATATATATATATATATATATATATATATATATATATATATGTATGTATGTATGTGTGTGTGTGTAAGTAATTATAAGTAAAAAATAAATATTGAAAATATGAAATTGAAACGCGAGCCAAATTATCGTTCGTATTATTATATAAGAATATTGAAAATTGAAAAACCATGTAATGTTTGTATATATAATTATACTATGTTTTTAAATTTAAGAAAAAGTATGTATTCTAAGTAAAAAATTGTTTAAAAAAAAACCCTATTTTAAATTATTGATATCGTTAAGTGAATATTAATATGCCTATAATTTATACAAACTTTGTGTATAAATATATATATATATATATATATATATATATATATATATATATATATATATATATATATATATATATATAAGGTTAAAATTTGTGTATATATGTGAATTTAAACCGAATACGTTAAAAAATAAGGATAAGTTAAAAAAAATTTAGATTATAATTATTTCTGTTTATTATTAACTGCGAATCGTGAATAACGTTCGGTCACATGTACAACAATAAGCAGCCAGGATAATTAAAGCCAGTAGGAGAGTGGTTGGTCTGATTAGTGTGTGTTGGATGCTAAGGAATAAAATATTATATGGAGTGAAGGAGTAAATCAATCGTGTTGACGTCAAATAAATAAAAAAAAAAAAAACAAAAAACCTAATTAAAGAATTATTTGAAAAGTTGATTATGATATTACTTTATCCGAAAAAATGGATAAATACGAAATATTTAATTGTTACATTGAAGACCTGGATTTCACAATTATATTAATATAGTTATTTATGTTCGAATTGGTAAACATGGTCAGTTAAGACGCCGTGTGATAAATTAAATTACATTATTAAATATTGTCGAGACATATTTCATTTGTTACAAGTTGTTGGTGCTCACGCATTTGCAGGCGATTACTCATCATGGTTGATATTTATCATTTTAAAAGTAAATAGAATTTGTTTTAAAAGTAATATTAATTAGATCACAAGATTCTATAATGGGAATGGTTTAATGTCAGAAGAAGGTGGTTAATATTTTACCAACCTATGTTGTGTTATATCATTCTTAGATTTGAATTTGTTATATGGCAAGTTGGACCAATATATAAATAGCAAAGTAATGTCCGTTAGTCATTAAAAACTAAATTAATGAAAATGTCTAATTATTAATAGATCATGTAGCTACAGTTAAACATATAAATGATCAAGCTAATTGATTCTTCATTTTATTTTAATGCAAATTTTAAAGAAGAAACGAACAAACCAAGAAATAATATTAAAAAAAAGAAGGGGGTGCTTTAATAAAATAAAAAGTGATGGACTATTAATTGTGTTGAAGAAATACAAATTGGGAAAGAATACTAAGGGTCTCAAACTGCAGCGTTGCAGAATATTACATATGCAACACCTATCTATACTTAGCACTCCAAAATGATCAGTCAACACTCGAATACGAGAAGAGATCAAATTTAATATTCTACAGCATCAGTGTTCAACAGCGGATATAGAATATAAAATTATGATTATTTTTGTTTTATGTTTATTAATAAGTTAAGTAAAAATCGGATGTCCGAGTCAATGACCTTCACATCCAATTTTTAATTAGTACGACGGGGCATATGTAACAACCATGTTGTTACATGTTAATGATTAAATAAATAAATAAAATAAATGAGTTTGAGAATTAAAAAATAAGTAAAAAAAAATAATGATAATGACGATGGTTTAATAGCGTGCTTGTATTAAGGTTTATTAACTTTTTTGTTGCTTTCTCATCGTACTAGTTACACAATAAGTATATGTGTATCGGCGTATATATATGTATGTGTAAGTATATGCCTAATTTTCCCCGCTAGAAAATGAGGAGAAATTTAACACATTTTGATTGGTTATTGAAAATCGTCTGATCGACGTATTAATAATGGAAAAAAACACACACACAAATATTACAATATATTCAATGACAAGATAATTACTACACGAGAGATGCTCCACGTATAGTCGGCAAAATCACGTTTATGATTGGATATTAAAAATTATGTTAAACCAATCAAAAAATACACTCACACATATGTAAATATACAAAGATTTTTCTAGAAGTTTCATAAGCATATACAATAATAATAAACGAATCTTTCTAGAAAAATCTGGAAAGTTTTAATTAGGCGTGTATATATGTATATATGGGTGTATATGTGCATATTTATTAGTATAAAAGGAGATGTTTGATTATTAATAAGTTCCGTCTAATCAGTTATAGTTTTAAGTCAGTTTAGTTTTAGTTTTAATTTAGTTCCGTTTAGTCTAGTTTTAAGTCAGTTTCAGTTAGTTAAATCGTTAAGTTTCGATCGTCATATTTTAGTATTAATAATTGTGTCGCCGTTACGTTTACGTGATCGATTTTGTTACGATGTTTCTGCGAGTATGAATAAATATTATTATAAAAATACATAATTTTAGTTTTATTATTGAAGTTTTTTAATCAAATTTATCGTTTACGGACGATATGGCATCCTAGGGGACTCGGCCTCATAGATCGTATATATATGTATAAAAATGTCGGCATAAAATTATAATAATAATAATAATAGAAAATAATAAATATATAATAATTATATAATTGGCATTGCCTGATATGAAATTCAAAGTAGGGGTATTACACTGGAGAGTCACTAGACTAATGTTAATTTTCTACTTATATGATCACCGTTGTTTGCAGCAATTTAATGCTGGTATATTTAAAAAATATATACATATATATATATATTATTCTACATACTGCTACAAATTGTCACGCAATAAATAATGTCACGTGCAATTTTTCTTTTACGTAATGCAAATTACTAAACTGCACATCGGTGATTAACTTACCCGGATCCATTCTGGCTAAATCCAATATACCACTTAACGGATCTAAAAATAAAAATAAAATTATTAAAAATAAAAATGAAATATATATACTATTTACGTCAATTTTACAAATACAAATAAAGTATATTTATGAGAATTTGTACAGTTACAGAAAAGACGAGTAAATAAAAATGAGCATACCGAGCAGCGTTAACGCTCTTACTACGCGTCTTAAAGTTAGTGTACAACGAGGTCATACATTAGTTTATAAATTATACTATATTTTTACAGGGAAAAATACAACTAAAAAACCCTGCATAGCCGAAAAGATAAATTAATTATGGTTTAGATATTAATAGTATGTATTAATATAACTAAATGAATAAGGAAATAAAGAGAGAAAAATAATGATACATTAATTTAAAAACGAGACTAATTTATAACGACCTGCATAGTTAGACAACCTGGTGCTAAAGCAGCGAATGTTTAATCCTTTTGTGTTTATATTTCTTATATTTCCGGGTCAGTGAATCATGAGTATAATTTCCAATACGTTGTACGATATGGTACTGGCTAGTCAGGCATTTGCTATAGAATCTGTTAGCTTTTTCCTGTACAAGGTCAAAGATAGAAGGCTGGTTTAAAGCTGTATGCATGCCTGTTATCTTAGTGTAGTATGGAGCATTGAGTATGATACGCAGGCATTTATTTTGAACAGTTTGCAATTTATTAATGGTGGACTTACTAACACCAGACCAAATTGGGCAGGAATATAATAATATCGGCAATATGTACGCTTTGTATATTATTAGCTTGTTTTTAACACTGACTTTAGAGCGTTTGTTAAATATAGGGAAAATTTTGTATAATCGGGAGTGCGCTTTGTCCGTGATATGTTTTATGTGATCATAAAACGACAATCGTTTGTCCACGGTGAGACCAAGATATGTTAATCGGGATTTCCAAGATAGGTGTGTATTATTTATTTCAATGTGATGAGTTACTTGTGGTCTACGTCTAGTAAATAGGATAGCTTCCGTTTTTTCGATGTTAATTTTAATTTTCCATTTTATGTAGTATTTATATATTTTATAGTAACTATTGGTGAGTCTGTTTGTTATTGTATCGATTCGATATGAATATGTAAATAAAGCAGTGTCAACCGCGTAAAGAGAAGTATCAACCAATTGCGGCAAATCATTAATATATAAAATATATAAGAAAGGTCCTAGGATACTACCCTGCGGAACTCCAGCAGATAATATTTTACTACTCGAATAGGTGTCATTTATCTTAACAGCGAACTGTCTATCGGCTAGATACGATTTTATAATCATTATAAGTTGCCTGGGTTAATTACATTACGTGTATTCTAAGCGGAAAAGTTTTTTAGAACAAACCTTAAACGTGTATTGCGAAATTTCAAATACAATTCGAAATAGGATTAAAATGTATAATTACATGTAGAAGTTTTTCTAGAAACAACCAACTTTATTTATTGCCTTTCCAGGTTGCAGATTAAGGGAGCTATATTATAGTGTTTCGTGCTTGTTCCGCGTATGTAAAGATTTACGAACATTTTATTAAAATGATAAAACTATTATTTTTATTCGATGAATAACAACATTAATAATTGATTTACAATTAACGAAGTCGCGCGCACATATACACCTAAAAAAACAATACTTTATTAGTGTATAACGTAAAAACGGATTTAGATGAGTTAATGTCTAAAAAACAGGAATGAAGACAAAATTTAAAAAATCTTTAACGAGGCCAATTAACAATTCTAGTTAAAAATTTTAAAAAATTCATATATAATCATTCTACGTTATTTTTACAAATATTATTTATCGATAATGGTTTGGATTCCTCACCACTCTCATATTGCAAGTAATGATATGGCAGACTGGGCTGCCAAACAAGCAACAACCATGCTTCCTCATTCAAATCTTGCCGTTCCGCGTATAGATGCTTTAAAATTAATACCCCTATCAATTAAATCGTAAGTGGTAGTCTCTTTGGGCGCATATTATAAATACTAATAAATTAAGATTAATAAAATTAGACACTGCTCGTTTCATTACTACTTCTGACTTATCGCAAAAAGCTGAAATAGTTTTACGTCATCTTAGACTTGTTCATGCAGCTATCACTCACAGTTACCTGCTTCAGCGTCAACTTCCTTTGCGTTGTTCCTGCGGCAACAATATCATCACAGTGCATCATCTCCTAATTGATTGTACCTAAATCACAGCTCCTCGCGCACTAAATTAACTTTCCAATGATTTCGAATGAATTACTGAATTCAGGACCAGATAATATGCATCGTGTTCTTCGATTCATCCAATCATCCGGCCTTTCACTTCTAATCTGCTCCGGCCTTGCAGCTTTATGTGGCACGTTAATGGGAAGAAGAAAAAATCGAATTCACGACCATATGTCAACGCACTGTATTTTTTAAATATATATGTTTTACTTTTTAATTAAAACAACGACATTTCCAATAAGTCAAGTAATAAATCTGGTATTAAAATTAAGAAGCAACACTTATCAAATTGATTTAAAAAATAAAATAAATATTATCGAACATATAATATTACCATTTTGAAGTGGTCAAGATGTATGTAAAACATGTACAGTAAACAGGATGAAAATAATTCCGATTATAACCGTTCAACGTTAATAGAATGTTAACAAGCATTACAGTAATTAGTTTAGTTTTCACATGTAGTCTATCGTTCAAATAAATAACTATAAAATGAACGGTTTATATGATGATCAAACGATATGCCCCTAATGGATGTAAACATAAAACCAGAAGCAGCAACGAGCAGAGAACTATGGGAATTAGAAAACGCGTTACAGAAGATGAGAAATAATAAATGATCGGGTGAGGATCAATTGCCGGTGGAAATGATAAAACATTAAAAATTGAGACATATGATTCGGTCGTTAAACCTGTTTAATAAAACATATTAAAATGACATAATAGCTGAAGACTGTAAGATATTTTAAAATATATTTAAAAAGATTTGGCATAGCTGTAACTGAGAACTGTAATACATCCAACTGTAAACTCACGGATTATCCTGTACTACAAGGGTGTGATTGTAAAGGAATTTTATTCGATAATAGATTGGAAGAGTTTAAGTAAGTGGTAAATTTTTAAAAATAAATAATTTAACTATAAAAGAAACAATAGAAAAATTATAACTTGTTACTTTAATAGTATTGTTACGTATTAGTGGTAACACTGCTTTGGAGAGCCGATACTTTCTTATGTAATAGTAGTACTTGGATAACGTTTTGGGGTTATTGCATTTATTATGTACGTAGTTTTAACTTGTTCTTAATTTTGTTTATAATTAAATAATTAGAAAATGTAATGGTGTTATTCGTTTTCTTAGTTTAACTATAAACCAATAGAGACACAATAAAATGGCGCGGTCGGTATTTAACAATGTTTACATAGTCAATTAGTAATTTTATTCTGAAGCAATTATTTTTTAATAATTCACAAGTTAGTGTTAGTTTAACTTAAAGCGTCATAAATGCAAATATAATGGAATTATTGCAAGTTACGAACGTGCAAAACGCTAATTTGCAGCAGTTGGTATAGAATTTGATTCCACAACAAGGAACTTAATCTAATACCGCTGATCATCACACACCTCATATTGTACCGCAGAAGTTTGATGAAACGGTGGAAAAGGTGGATGATTATCTCGAGCACTTAGAAAATTATCTCGAGTTGTGCAATATTAATGCACAATCTAAGGTAAAAACTTTTGTGTCTTTGTTAAATCCAAAGATGTTTACGTTACTTAAAACATTAATTTATCCTGATAAAATTGAAGAGAATACATATGATAAGCTTAAGCAGAAACTACTGGAACATCTTAATCTAGAACCGTTAGAAATACCTAGCAGGCATGCTTTTCTTAATAGAAAACAACATGAAGTAGAATCTATAGCACACTATGTGGAAGATTTACGTCGTTTGGCGGTTCCATGTAAGTACGAAGCTACTGTTTTAAAAATTATGATTCGCGATGTTTTCGTTAGTGGATTAAAATCCAAAGAGTTGTTATAAAGAATGTTTCGTGAGAAGAATCTTACTTTTGAGTCTCCGGGCATTGAATTATGAACAAGCAACTTCCGGTCAAGTACTTTTGCAGAAGTCATTACCGATTAATGCAGTTAACCGTAATGTAGGTAAACAAGATTTGAAATGGGAGAAGTCGGGACAGCATGCAGGTAATAAATATGTATGTTATAAATGCGGTAAAAAAAGGACATTTTTTTATCATCGTGTACTGCTAAAAATCTTTTTTTTGTGTATTTTGTAACAATAATGGTCATGATGAATCTGTTTGTCGTAAAAAACGTTTCGAGAAAAATCGTAAATATAAAAAGGAAAATATAACCGTTAAACAACTTGATGAACCTAGCATTAATAGTGATATTGTTCCAATAGATACATTAAATTGTTTAAATAGGAAAAAAGATAAAAGTGATAATTTTCCGCAAATGAAAATGACATTAATGATTAATGGTAGGAATATAGAGCTAGAATACGATACAGGCTGTCGTAATACAGTTTTAACAGAGGACACTTTAAACAAATTTCATCGTACAAACTAAAACCAACAGAAGTAATTTTTAATGATTTTAGTAAAAACAAAATTTATCCTTTGGGACAGGCTATAGTTAATGTAAATATGTTAGGAAAAGCGATACCACTTAGCGTGTTTGTTGTTGACAATCGATTTTCTAGTCTTTTAGGACGTGACTGGATTAGTAAATTAAAATTGTCGCCAAATTTAATTCATCAAGTAAATATTAGCTTTGATGAAAACAAGATTATCTAACGTTTTCCGGTGGTTTTTAATGAGAATATTGGAGCAATAAAAAATTATGTTGCATTCTTACATCTAAAATATGGTGCAAACTCAGTTTTTCAACGTGCGCGTGCTGTTTCGCTCGCCTTACAGGAAAAAGTTGAAGCAGAAATTGATAGATTAGTTAAATTGGGAATTTGAAAGAAAATAGAAACATCTGAATGGCAACACACCTGTAGAGCCAGTCATTAAAAGTAATTATGAAATTCGCCTCTGTGGTGATTATAGTACAACAGTAAATGGTCAACTTCATGTGGCACAACATCCATTTCCAAGTCATGAAGAAATTTTTGGGAAGCTAAATGGAGGAAAACACTTCACAACTCTTGATGTGCGATCAGCTTTTTTACATTTGCCAGTAGATAGTGAATCGACAAAATTGCTGACACTTAAACTTTAAAGGGACTTTATCAGCAAAGTCGCCTAATTTATGGGGTTAGCTCAGCACCTGCTTTATGGCAGCAGTATGTCGATCAGGTTTTCAATGATTTACCTGTTTGCGTAATTCATGATGATATTAGTATCACTGCAAATTCACATGATGAACATCAACGTCGAATTGAATTAGTTCTGCAACGATGTAAAAAAAAATGGAATACATTTAAATTATTCAAAGTGTAAATTCTTTCAGAAGCAGGTAAAATTTCTTGAATTTATTATCAATGAAGAAGGACTGCATAAAACACTAGATAAGGTGAAAGCGATATTGGATGCTACTAAGGTGCCAAGTTCAGTAACTGAAGTTAAATCATTCATGGGCATGGTAAATTTTGTCCTAACTTATCAACTATAGCATATCCAATTTATGAGCTCACAAAGAAAGAAAAACAATTCAATTGGACAGAGGAATGCACTAAGGAATTCAATTTGATAAAAAAAACATATTGCATCAGATCAAATATTAGTACATTATTCCTCAAGGTTGCCTCTTGTATTAGCCGTAGACGCTAGTTCCATTGGACTAGGTGCTGTTCTTTCCCATGTTATTGATAAAGTTGAACGGCCAATTGCTTTTGCTTCACGTATTCTGCCAACATCAGAACGAAAATATTCACAGATTGACAAAGAAGCTCTCGCCATAAAATGGGGAGTAGAAAATTTTATCATTACTTATATGCACGTCCATTTACCTTAGTAACTGATCATCAACCATTGATACATATATTCTCAAGAAAACCGAAGTTACCAATTCTCAGTGCGATCAGATTACTTCATTATGCAGTATTTCTACAAATGTTCCAATTTAACAACATTAGGTATAGGAAGTCATCAGAGCATGGAAATTCAGATTTTTAGTCACGATTACCTGCCAGCTCAGAGGAACTATATCAAGATGACAGTATTAATATTTTACAATTACAACAAATCAAAGACTTACCTATTACACCTCGACAGTTACAAGCTGAAACGGTAAAAGATGAGGAAATGAGACAAATATGGGCAATAACCTTGATAAACTACCAGTTCAAAACAACGTTATTTTCAATGGAATTCATATATATATTCCAAAAACATTGCGTGAACAGATTTTATCTGAACTACATATAGGACATTTTGGAGTAGGTAAAATGAAGGCTACGCCAAACAGCATATTGGCCAAATATAAATATATAGAAGAGATGGTTCGCAATAGTGTTTCCTGTTTAAGTAACAAGCGCCAACCAAGAAAGGTACTTACTAATTTTTGGGAGTATCCGACAACCCCTTGAGAACGAATTCATTTGGACTTCGCAGGACCATTCAAAGACAACTTATTTTTAATAATTGTTGATGCTTATTCCAAGTGGATGGAGGTCGAGTTTGTTAAAAATGCTGCTAAAACGAGTGTAATAAAAGTATTACAAAATTTATTTGCGAGATATGGTATTCCAAGAATGGTAGTCTCAGATAATGGCACTGCATTTACTATCCATGACTTCAGAACATTCTTAAATATATATGGTATCCAACAAAAAACTATTGCCCCATACCATCCTGCATCAAATGGACAGGCAGAGAGGTACGTGGATACTTTGAAACAGAGCCTTAGAGCATCAACAACAGAAGGCGGATCAATTTATGACCGTCTAAACAGATTTTTGTTTGCATACTGCAGAGCTCCACATGCAATTACACAGTTTTCACCTTTACGTTTGTTTTTACAACATGAACTCCGTTCATCACTGGACTTAATGCGTCCAAGTTTACGGGAAGTGGTATCAAGAAAGACTGCTTAAAAGATCGCAATAACGCAAAAAATGAAGTTAAAAGTCAAACAAAAACCGAAAGGATGAACCCAAGCTGGGAAATGAGCATAATACGCGCTCAAAAGACAATACCGAAGCGCTACGAAAATAGCAACTAACTGGAGCGAAGCTAACAAATTTAACTAACAAACAAAATTTAAAGAAACCAATAAGTCGCCCGGATGGTGTGGACGGTCAGGGTGCACTAGTCCAAAACCTCCCAAGTATTATAGATAGTAATAAAGACTTTTCTGAAAAATTCCCGGAAAAATCAACTGGAAAATCATATACCTTCACCATAGGAACATTAAATGTAAGGACACTAAAGTCCACACTCACCGAACTAGAAGAAGCTATGGAGAAACCAATATAGACGTTCTAGGAATAGCAGAGGTACGAAGACAAGAGGAAAGCATTATAATGACAAAGTACCCACATCTTATGTATCCCATAGGCGAAACGGCAGGACAATATGGTGTTGGTTTCTTTGTAAAAGCAAGTCTTAAAGATAAAATTATAAGGCTCGAAGGTGCGCCAGAGAGAATAACTCTTATCGATTTGGAGTTGAAGAAAGATCATCTAAGAATAGTACAGGTATATGCGCCTACTTCGTCGGCGGAGAATGAGGAAATTCAGAAATTTTATAATACATTAACTAGAACAATATCCGAAACCTTTATCAAACGAAAGCACACCTTTATAATAATGGACGACTTCATAGTCAGGTAGGGCACAGGAATAAAGAAGAAGTTGGAACAATTGGTGTATACACTTACGTAAAAAGAATGAAAGAGGTTGGAATCTGATCAAATTTTGTCAAGAAAATAACTAAAATAATGAACACATTCTTTAAAAAAAGACGAGGAAACCGGTGGACATGGCTAGCGCCAAATAAAACATATAAAACGCAAATAGATTATGTAATAACTCCAATGGGCATGTCATCAATTATAGACGTAGACATCATGGTGGGATTCGATTTTCATTCTGATCATAGACTGATCAAAATTAAACTTGCTATAAACAACCGAAATACCAACAGAAAAGGAAAAGCTAAAAAAAATTGTAAATTCTGCTGAACTAATCAAGCAAAATGCAGAAGAATATGAGATCGAGATTAATAAACATAATTCCAGATAGATAGTCAATAGAACATAAATACACACAGTTGCAAAAAATCATTCTAGATATAAACAAACAAAATTGTACTTGAAAAAATAAAAAAAATAAAATCCGAATCTTTCTCTACGCAAATAAAACAGTTAATAAAAAAAAAGAAACCAATTAAAACGTGAAAAACGAACACTAGAAAATAAAATAGAATTAAATATTGCCTGCAAAGCAGTTAGATATCACATTAAATCAGAAAGATTTAAAAAGCAACAAAAACAAATTGAACAAATATTACAAAATAATACAAGTACTAAGCAGATTAAAACTTAGCTAAGAATTGGAAAGAACTGGTTAATAGGACTAGATAAAGGAACTGTGGAAAGAGGTCGCAAATTAATAAATCAAATTGCTACGCATTATTACGAAAATTTATGTAAAGATGATAACAACATCCAAGAGGCGATGAACATAATAAATTACATGACACAAAAGAACAAAAACGACACTACATCAATACCACCTATCCTGCTAGCAGAAATCAAAAAAGCTGTAAATAATGCTAAGCTAAACAAGGCACCAGGACGCGATAAAATAATAAATAAAAGTATCAAATATGGAGAACGGTTACTTATAGAATTGGAAAAGTTATTCAATGAAATAATTGTAACAGAAACAATTCCAAGTGAATGAAAAAAATCTGACATAATTCTTCTACATAAAAAAGGTAAAAAAGAAAAGATAGAAAATTATAGACCAATTTATACCAACAATACAAAAAATTTTCTCTACAGTAATATGGTCGCGACTACGGAACCAGCTAGAACCATACCAGCCTCGTGAGCAGACGGGTTTCCGTAGCTCGTATTCAACAATAGATCACTTACATGTTATTAATCAATTAATAGAGAAAAGTATAGAAGGAAATAAATCGGGATTAAAAATAAATAACGAAAAAACAAAAATTTTATGTCAAGAAAAAAGAGGCTTTATACCGATAGGAAATAGCAATATAGAACAAGTCACTGAACTTATATATTTAGGTCAACTAATTTCATTTAAAAGCAAATTAACAGCCGAAATACACCGCAGAGTGGCAATAACGTGGAAAAAGTACTGGATGATGAAATCAATTTTTAAGAGCAATATTAAAAAGCGTGGCGTACAAAAGCTGCCTGCTACCATCCTTAACTTACGGCTCCCACAAAAACAGGAAAATATTCTAAGAACCTGCCAAAACAATTTAGAAAGATCAATATTACAAATCAAGAAACTAGATAGAGTCAAATTAAAAACGATTAAGGAACAAATGGGTGATAATAAGAATGTCATAACTTCAATCCGGGTGCTGAAATGGAAGTGGGGAGGACATGTCATAAGATACAGAGATCAGCGGTGGACGAAGAAAGTAACGGAATGGTTCCTGGCGTACCGCAAGAGAAAAAAAACGCGACCGTTTACACGTTGGGATGACAACTTCAAAAAATTCCTGGGTTCTAAAAGCGCTCTGTATAGATTGGAACACAACAAACGCAACTGGGAAAAATTTGGAGAGACCTTCGCTCGAAAGGGCCTAGTATGACTACATTCGAAATTAATTTTAGAAATTGATTTTAGTTGTAACAGATATTTATAAATTGTTAATTTAATTATGCTAAATAAAGGTTATTTTATTTATATATATATATATATATATATATATATATATATATATATATATATATATATATATATATACATATATATATACATATATATATATATATATATATATATATATATATATATATATATATATATATATATATATATATATATATATATATAATATATATATGCGTATTTCAAGGGATCTTTACTTGCCATATTACAGAATATAATTTCATTCCTCACATGCAGGCACTTTGGTTTTTATATTTTCGATTACAGTTAATCATGTTTCACGTACGACAAAATAATAAACACTAAACAGATACAATGTTGAACAAATTTTTCTTCTTTAACAAATTTCAGTTAAATAAATTAGCATTAACTTTTTCCTGAGTGGTATTTCAAATATCAGAATGACCGCAAATAATATTCACATTGAATAATGCCAAGATGGAAATAGTTGAATCATCTTTCTACTGTCATTAGAAAACATAATTCTCGTGTATTAATTAATTATCAAGTAGATACATAAGATAAACAAATGAAGAAATAACAATTAAATCATTTATAATAAAAGAAAGCTTGCAATATTAATTTATATTAAACAAAAAGATATAACAAAAATGTAGGTTTGTTCAAAATGGAAACCTACCAAATATTCACTTCTTGTATTTCGATTCTTTATGAATATAAAATAAAAGCGATATCCAAAAATAAATAGAGGGCAATTATAGGTAAAACAATCCAGAAACTAATATTTCAAATTAATAGTCGCAAATGCAAATTAGGTGATGTAAATTATCGGGAAACAAAAATACGCATTGCGTTGTATACTAGTAATAATAATAATAAAGTATATAAAATTGATTTAAAACGCATCGATAATGGTAAATTAAACTGAAACATATTCAGAGTTGGAAGCTACAAGAATATGTTAAAGCATTGACTATCCTTAATATTGATAGGATTCGGATAAAAGTTAAAAACTAGTTTTACCCCCTTTTTCATTTATTATAGGAGATGAACACCCCAAAATTTAAAAAAATTTAAATA
Source organism: Coronaproctus castanopsis (assembly GCA_032883995.1). Classification (NCBI taxonomy): domain Eukaryota; kingdom Metazoa; phylum Arthropoda; class Insecta; order Hemiptera; family Monophlebidae; genus Coronaproctus; species Coronaproctus castanopsis. The sequence continues at coordinate 6,120,516 of CM065054.1, forward strand.
AAAAACAGATGATATTTTTTATGTTTGAGAAAAAAAAAACACGATCTAACTTTAGTGCAATATGCGGAAATCTTTATTACCTGTCACGGAATTTTTCGTAATTTATTAACTTTAACTTTCTTTAATTATTTTCAGCCATATTCTGGATTTTAAAATTTTAGATTACTTATCGGTTTTAAAAAAAAAACTCGTTAAAGGTGCTAAAAATAACGCGGCATAAAGTCTTAGTGGCAAACCGAATTGTCGTTTTCCTGTCTACGGCGCATCTCATATATAAATTCATTTCTACACATGTGGTGGCATCGAAATCAACTGTCGTTTCCTTAAAGATCGAAAAATAAAATCATTTACAGCTAAAATCATTTTATCAAACGTCTTCCCGACAATCAATTTAGACTGGTAACTAATGTATGGTTACAATATTTGGAAATTGTTTGAAAGAACATAATAATATATCAACGATATTTTCAATCGAATTAGAGATAAACTTAGTATGCGTAATTTACGAATATAATTGAACCGATTATTAAGAACCAATCGAATCAAATTACAATTACAACAAACAAAAATACCTACTCCTAATATATATATATATATTATGAAAGATGATTTGAGAACGTACAATCATTATATTTTTAAAAAATACGCCATTATAATTTTGATGTATATTAATGGTTTCTACGATGTTTTGTCTTAGAATTCGCATTTATACTCACACGCACGCACATACACACACACACATATATATAATATAAGTAATAATTTTCGAATAATAACATTATACTCAAATCTTTATTTCCGTTATTCGGTATTTAATTTTTTAAACTTAACAGATATCTAAAAAAACTACCACCTTTATACTTTTTTCTAGTTTAATAAATGTATTTTAAAAATTTAAAAAAAAAATATCAAATCTAAAAGTAAAACATAATAGTAATATACAAAAATAAAACATACCTTCATCGTTTATCAATAATTCTGATAAATCCTGACTTTTACCTAAAAAAAAAAATGATTAAAATAAATGTTACATTACTGATAATCGATAGATAATTGATCGAATTAAAAAAAAGAAACGGCTATAAAATTTGCACAATGTTTATCCATGCTCAGCAACCAGCAAAAATTAAGTAAATACTTCAAAACCCTAAACCACTGTCATGTATTATTCTGATTACGTTTACATATAGTTTTAAACATTTTAAAAGAAAGATAAAGCGTAAAAAGAGAAAAAAACAACAAGCAATTTAAAATACTAACATAATAGTATACGAAAACAGCTAAAGACGACATAATTATCGCAATCGGGAAAAGTTTAAGCACACTACTTCAATAAATCAACCGAATGCACCTAAATTGCAAATGACATTAATGTTAATAAGGACAATATTCTGGCATAAATGAAAATAACTCATATATACACCTATATATAAGCATCGCTGCATCCACGGTTAATAGTTAATTTCGAGCGGATAATAGCGAACATTGAACACATTTGTCTTAAAATGCAGATATTCCGCAGCTTCTCCTACAGTTTTAGCGTTTTTAAAATTATATGTATTCTTAAACCTATGCAATCACCGTCCTCAGAGTAAAAGTATGATCTCTTCTGTATCAGTATTTCCATCAAAAATCATCATATAAATTACATGTTTTTTTTTTCTGCAACACATTTCCATCAACAGGTATTTATACTTTCAACTCAGATATAAACTCCTCCGATAATGTTTTATCACGTACTGTAACAGTATCTTTTGAAATTTCTCGCGAAACACAAAAACTTGAACAAAATTAATTTTTGTTTTCAAAAATTTCACGAGAAATGATTCGTTTTTGTTGAACCATCTGGCAATACACACCGACAATGTTCTTTCAACCTCTATCATCTTAGGAATTTTACATATTTCATTTAATGAAAAAATACTTCGATTTCCCTTAGACTTACTTCAATATTGTGACGTTTCGTAACCATTGTTACCGCCCGGAAGATTCTTTTATAAAACAAGAACACAAGATAAATGACGCCAATACGTCAACATTACATCTTATGAGTAAACAGTCAACTACAAAAAATTCTGTACAATGCATAAAAATTAAACTCGCTCAGTGGAATGTTTTTGAACGTGAAATATTGTCAACAGGTACGATTGTAAAGCCTACAATTGACTACGCTAAATACTAAAAGTATATTCGTCTTTATAACTAATTCATCATCAATAATCAATAGCGCGCATTTTTGCATATAATAAATGTCTTAAACGTTAGCCCATTTTATAAAAAAAAAAAAAAAAATAAAATATACTGACCCTGTAACAAAACCTGTTCTCGAGTTCAATGAAAATTTAAAAACCGATATAAATATTTAATAAAGTTGATCTACGTTCAATGTCGTTTAATCTACCAGTAAAAATCGATATAAACAGAAAATACGTACGTCTTGTTTCACTGGCAGAAGACTGTATAATACCGCCACGATAAGCATTCTGACTGTATCTTTCCAATTCTGAAACAGAAACATTCATTAACATTTATTAAAAATTTTTCTTAAATTTTTGTCGCTACATCAATACACGTATAATTGAGAAGTACACGTATGTGGAGATATTATAAAAATAAACTAATTAAAAATAAATAATTTAATAAGAAGAATAAATTGACTAAAAATAAATTATTATTAAAACGTATTTCTGTAGCGCTCCCTCTATGATTATTATATTACTCTCCTATATTTAAATTATATTTAAGTTGTTGATGGTGATGGTAATTTTACATGACTTATTTGTGAATAGAGTTTCAGAATATTTAATTTAAGATTCAGTATTTTGTTTCAGATAATACGGCTTTACGTTAGTTAAAGGTATATTACATTTTTACAGAAAGCAGCATGGCCAAGTACGCCGGAAAAATCGTTAGGCTATCCAACAGTATATTGTCCAACAGAAATTCTAAATTGACTAAATAAACAAAGGAGAAAAGTAAAAAATTACTGAAAAAACGATAGTTCAACTTCTTTAGCACTTCAAGCGCGCAAGTAAACACTATGGAAAGCTATACGCACCCTATAAAAGATCAAAGAAACTTGTATACCCAATAAGAAAGCCAAACTAAGGAAAAACTGATAAATGTGAAAAACAATAATTAAAAGTATAAATCTCAAAAAAAGTGTGACCTAATAACGACGAAAAATAATCACCACGCATGCAAATCGTCATGCTAACCTCTTTAATGCAATAATAAAATTAACGTATTATACTGTGCAACTCGAATTTCTGCAAGAAAACGTGTTAAAAAATCTGGTGAACGTCCTATGAAAATGACCTCACACCGATCAATCGTTCGGTTATCTATAATTTCTAAATTTTACGAAAAATGATACTAAAAAGAGTAAATGAAATTGTAGAAAATAAACAATGTTTCTCAGATCGTCAATACGATATCAGAACTATACTAAAATTTAACAAGTATATTGGTTGTTTAAAAGATAGTAAGCAGTCTAGATGAAAAAAGTGATTCGACGTCATCAAGCAGACTTTTGACCAGGTATGACAGAAAGGTCTAAATACATAAATTGAAAGACATTTTCATTTTTTGTTTTTAATGGGGATGCCCTTACAGCCCACCCAACGTGATACTGTACTTACTAACTTATATTTCTATAAACTCGGACAACTTCTCTAGAAATATCTGCTATGTCCGGAAATAGATGTAAATTCTCAAGATGAAGAAACGACAATAGATTATATGGAAGACCGTTACGAAATGCGACGCAATAATTTAAGGTACAGTTCAGAGCGTAATGTTATTAAAAAAGGGCACTTGAAGAACACGTGATCAGGCTTACGATGTAAAGGGCAATAAGGAGTTTCTCTAAGCTGCATAAGGAACAGGCGGTCCGGCAACAAGTAATGCCCGAACAGCAATCTACTGATAAGTACAATTCCTCTCCGCTTCATGTTTTAAAAAAAGTAGAACCATGGAAATCTACGAAGAGACGACTGCAATAGTACCTAGTAAGAGGCGACCTGCTGTATACATTCCACATATGTCTGTTTCCAGAGTTCCTTATGTTCCGACTGTATAAAATTTATGATATCAAGTGTAGAAACTAAAGATAATACCAAACCCCTAACCTACCTTTAGCTAATGAATCTACAATTCCATTGTCGGGGATTCATCTATGTCGCGGTACTCATAAGAAAGACACAAATATACTTAAGTTTTCCAGATGATTAAGTTTCAACATGATGAATGAAATCAATTAATCTGACGCATTCCGTTCGTTTTCAATACCCTTTAAAATGCTTTGTGAGTCGATGATAATGAGACAATTATCTAGAAGCTTCGTATCAATTAAAAATGATAAGGATAGAAATATTTCTACACACTCAGCGGTAAATGCGGAATAAAGATCAGATAATTTTGTACGCCCTGCTAATATTAAAAAGATGGGATGAAAACTGCTGCTCCAGTTCCCTGTGCCGACTTCCATCCATCTGTATAAGGGTGTGCGCACGAAAATTCTCGGTGATAATATTATTAAATGTTTCCCGGATCAGTTACGGAGGATAAATAACGTAGTTCGTAGGAAAGAAATATGTTCTTTTATTGGAAAAATTGTGTGAATACGGTAATATAAATTGGAGAGGGATATGAAAATCGCATAGTCTGTGCCTCAAATTTTTCAAATCCAGGTAAAACTGAAGCCAGCAGGGATATCCTGTTATTTAAAAACATCCAGTTGGAGTAAATGTGATGGAATAAATTGTACAGTAGAAAGAGATCTATGTTCGTTTTATTCATCAAGAGTTTTAGTGCTAAATAACTACGTCTAAATTGTAAGGAACGAATCTTACACTCTAATGCCGGTATCGAAGTGCTTCCGACCGCATCAATAGCCTAACACACTCGTTTTGTACACGATCAAGCTTATTTAATAATGATTCAGATGCCGATCCATAAAACATACAACCATAAACTACGAGAAGAAGTGTCCAGTATACAATCCATACCTACTAGGAGTTACACAATGAATCGTACTGGACAGCTCCTCTATTTAATACATACAGTCTATCTTGAAACAAGTGACAATAATTTAATAGTCACTTTTGCGGCTGAGACATCTATATATTTTACAACAACCATTGTCCCGATAAAACTAATAAATATCTACAAAGCTCATTAAGTAAGATAACAACATAGGGTTTAAAACCGCGAATAATACCTAAATTCATTACCATCAATCGGAAAACAAAGTCGTTAAGTGAAAGATACCGCAGCACGCATCTAAATAATAAACTAATCCATAAAAAACATTCACATTAAATAAAATGAGCTAAATTTAAAAGTACGTCAAATGTGATGGCTAGTAGGTAAATATTCAAAGCTGCGTTTGGATAATAAAATCATCATATGCAAACGAATACTGGTTCCTGTTTGGAGATACCGGTATCAAATGTGGGGCTGCAGCGCCAATAGCACAAATGCAGCGATTCCATAATTGGACTGTAAGAATTATTGCAAATGCCCCATAATTCGTATCAAACAAAACATTACATATTAGATTGATATAAAAATACATCTGTTCCAAACATATGGGAGTTTTCTGTTCTTATAGCGACAGTATATATCATGTACACCAATAAGAATGTATTATTTAGTGTCATTTTTCTTTAACCGCAATGATTGTAAAAGGTAACAGTAAAGTCAAAATTCGACAACAAAAACATCCCACTTCGTTGTTGTACGATTTATGAAATGTATTATCGCCAGTTTGATACAAATCTTCTTTTTTTTTTTTTCGGAATTAAAAACAAATCTCGAAATATATTAAATTCATTTAGAAACTAAACGCCGTTTCACAAATTAATTTTAATAATCATCATAAATTTAAATAAACCATAAATCAAATCCACTTATTATTAATATTTGTATTTAAAAATTGTTACCAATTAATTTAAACGATTCGTCTATAAGATCTTGCGCTGTAATGATTTTATCTGAAAAATGAAATCACACACATAAGTATTTATTATTATTTTGATTATATTTGAAATTGTATAGGAAATATTAACTGTAGTAAACACAAATTAAAATATATTAAAACCAATAGTATAACTCGTGAATAGAATCTGGGCTAAATGACATAAATCCTTGTATTAACTTAAAAACAGAATAAATGTTAAAAATATACGAATCCAATACTTTTTTTGACACATACAAATAAGCAAGACTTTCTAATGAACGAATGGATAGTTTTGACTTACACCTAGCTCCGTTTAAGCATTTAGCACGTATATATAATTATTTTACTTCTAGAAGAAGACATATATATTTACAAAACATATAAAAAAAATCATGACTACATGAATAATTGAATAATGAAGAATGTTAAGTACCTTTTATATATATATATACCTTAACAATTAACTTACTAATGTACAACGACATCTAATGTATATGTGATAAAATTAAAATTTTAAATTTTAAACTATTAAGTAAAGGAAAAAATTAGAAAAAAACCTAATGATGGGAAAAAGTATTAACAAATGTATAATTTTCATATTTTGATTATAAAACAAAAAAAAAGTTTTCAGATGTAACTCGTTCAAAGCTCGCGAAAAATAAGGGGCATCGTGGTTTCAATATTGAGACAGAAAAAACCGATTTTATAAATAATCGTATACCGTATATAAACAACAACAACAAAAAAGTTAAAACCACTAAAATGTTTTCTTTATGAAAAATCACAAAGCTTTTCGCCTGTTAGGCAGTTATCAAGTGAATATTTAAAAAGATAAAAAATATTAATTTAAGATTACAATTAACAAAAAATCAGCAAAATGAAGAACGACCGTCAGATTGTTTTATTAATAATGATCTTCATTTTGCCGATTTTTCGCGAATTGCGATATTAAATTAATATTTTTCCATTTTATATTTTTTATGTATTCACTCGATAATAACCTAACAGTCGAAAAGGTTTGTGATTTTTCATAAAGAAAATTTTTTTAGTGATTTTAACTTTCTTGTTGTTTAATTTTAATAAAAATCACTACATTCCACATTCTTCAAATTATATATCGTATATTACAATGCACATTATTATTATTTACTTTTATCGTGAAACGTTAAAAAAATTATTTTATTTTTCAATATTCGACTATGAATTTTGTTCGATTGCCGTTATTTTGTATTCAATAAACGTAAACATAATATACACATATAGATTCACGAGTATCGGAGGCACAAGTTAACAAATCAATAGACGTTCATAATAATTAGAAAATGTCGATAGAATAAATCAAATCCCGTCTTCTAGCAGTTCCCTTTACAAATTGCTCTATAATTTACTGATAAACAATTAGCATATTATACGTTTTAAAATGAATTACTATATATCGTTTGCAATTCGACTACAACCACGTGAAAACCGTTGTCGATATATTTTCTTTTTCGTAATAATCAGTTTTATGTACAAAACGATCAATAGAAAATTGTGTTTTTTATCTTTAAAGTGCATATGAGTTACACGTGTAGCGCACAACTAACGTTAAAACTGATGTATCTAACTTTAAAAAGTGTATTTGCGGTGATTTTTTTGATATAAATATAATAGAATTAAATTGATTTAAATTTTCATACAATATTATACAAATGTTTATAAATTATTTATAATAATTTTTATTAATTACCTATATCCATTTTGCCTTCTAAAATCCATCGTTCAAACAGATATTTATCTGAAAAGCAGAAAAACGCTAAATTAATTAATAAGCCAAATATTCCAAACGTATGACGAATGCAAAAATGATCGCATTGTACAACGAATTTAGATGCTTATATGATAAATCTCACACAACACAATTTCTGATCGAATATTTTAAATATAAAAACTAATGCTTGCCTGCTTGAGCACGCAACGATACATTGACGTTTTCTAGTTATTTTTAATATTACACTTGTTTACTGCTTATCAAATTTTACTATTTATACTTCACTTATTCCGCCATTGAAAAAGGTATTTTAGTGGTTTTGATTATTAGAAATATAAAGTCATTTATAGTAAAACTAACAGTCATTCGTAATTAGCGATGTGACCGTCTGATCAGAATTATGAATAAGTGAGGAAATCTATGTCATTTTTTACAAATCTCTATTTCTCGATCGATCACAAATCAAAATATATGTATTACATAACTACATTAAACTAATCACACATTTTAATACATGTCAAGTAAATTCTTGAGATGTAGATGTGCCAAAATTTTACAGGTAGCACCGTCTCCGGTTGATTTCGGTTCAGTCGTCAGATGACGACAAAAACTGGAATGCTATACAACAGATTTTGAACCATGTTAATGAGTCCAGTGTCATATTAGGGAAAAACAAAAAGAGACTAAGAATATTATGATAAAGATATAGTAAGTAATATTAAACATAATTTAAAACTATGAAGTATGGGTTGTATTAGATAAAATTTGTCTTTTAATGATAAATAATGTTTTATGTACGTATTTTTTGAAATTTCAGTCAAGTATAGTTACTTAACATCCACTCTCAGTTTTACATATTTTGCAGGATGGCCAAAATAATATTGGTAATTTTGATAAGAAGCTGTAGTCTTCAAAAGGTACTACGTCTACTACAAAAAACTAAAAAGAAGCACGACTGATCTAATACAGATTAAAAAGCCAACATTTAATATGCCAATAAGTGCAGATTTTCCATTATATTATTTTCGAAAAATTATCAATAATACCATTATCTAGAATATTGTTGAATCTACAAATTTTTATTCTAAGCAGAAACCTGATAGTTCAATAAATGTTACAAATATAAATGTATGGGATTTCATTCTAGCCCTACTAATAATGGTAATTATAAAAATATAGCAAAATATTGATCATTAGTCTCGAGATTAAAATATTAATGTTGTATCAAACAAAATGTCATTGAAGATTTCAAATTATTTCAAGATATCTAAATTTTTGTAATAATGATTTGTACGGTGATGAAAATCGGTATCATTTACAGAAACTATGACATAATTTTTTACAAATAGAAAAAGAAACAATATTTAGTATTTCAGTATCTAAGAAACAGTATCTTTCGAAAAAAGGGGAAAAAAACGAATAAATTGGGATTCAAAGTTTTTGTTTAGAGTTGAGTTGGTGGAATAGTTCATAATTTCCTGCTGTACGATGGTAATCAAACATTTTTTGATAAATGCTACTATCGAAGCATCATTATTTGAACTTGTAGTAAACGTGCGTATATCACTATGTCACATTATAAAACATTTGAAACCCGTCGCTGTATATCGCGAAAAGTTTTTTCTTCCATAGAATTAATAGATTTGAGAAATGAATTTGGAATTATTAATACAACTACACGTTCAAATAGACTTCGCAATATACCAAATTTAAAAACAGATAATAAAAATATTCTAGGTGTCAAAAACTGCGAAAAATTTGTTTTTCTTATGTGTAAATTTACCAAATAGAGAATTCGTATAATCCAATCTTATAAGAAACTTATTCTAACCACCAGCAAAAGCATGAATTTCAGATTTAACTTAATCACCAACTAAAATCGGAATGAATAATGTATATAACATAACCAATAAATAAAATTCATGCATCAACTTTGTTGTTGGCACATGCATTAAACTTATATACTAATGAATTTACTTTATTCCGCTAAATTACTTTTGTAAATACTGGAAAATTAAATGTTGCACACTAATATATAAACGCACTACACTTATACTACATACACATTACGTAATTAAATAATTAATCAGTAATCCTTAAAATATTTACTAAAATCTTGAAATAAATTGTACATCATATAAAATTCACGAAAACAATGTCAGTCGAACAATCTGTATGATATATAAAAAACAACGTGATTATACTTTTACGTCTAATGCTATAATTTATGAAGCACAATGTTAAGAAAAATATAAAATAAAAAATTATCTTTTTAATTAGGTTTAAATTTAAAATGATTAACTTATTTTTTATTAAACTGTACTCAAATTTCAAATTTACACTTACTACAAAAATCAACCTTTACGAAGAGTATCTTTTAAAAAATGACTTTATGACCATTTTATGCATTTTAAAAATAGTTTACTTGATTTTTCGCTTAAAACTAGCGTTATATAGAAGCGAATATGAACAAATTTTGTTCACGATATACACAAATCAGTTATAGGATTTCCCTCCTTTTTTTCCGCGGTATTACAATCTCGTAACTTTAGTCGGCTATAAAAATTTAAATATTAACCTTTTTTATGCCGAAAATGGCAATATTTTCTTATGCACGAATTCTGCATAAAATCCGGACAAACAGCGTACCGAAAACAACCTTTTGTTGGAAACATTTCAACAACACTAATTTTATTAACATAACCAGCAAACTTAAATCAAAATCAGAACACATGAAACAACCCACAACAATAAGCGGAAATTAATACCAGGCATTGATTAGACGAAATTGGCTTTGTACTCAGCAGTGTCACCTACGAGACAAAAACTTTTGTCTTAACATCACTTCATAATATATTTGCAATTATTTAATAGATGTCATTTAAAAAAAATATTGCTTATTTTGAATAAAATATTAGTCAGTTATACATAATAAATGACATCATAGATTATTTCAATTAAGAATATAAATTTTTGAAAAAATAAAGTAGCATATTTATTTACATAGAGAAAATAACATAGCCTAACAATGATTCAACTTATTCATGAATAAACCATTTTGTAACGAATATGTACTTTAACTTTAAGGTTGTAAATAAATAATTACTTTTCTGTTTGTGTCATACTTATGTGTGTTATAATCAGACTTTAAACACTGTGTGAATAGTATTCAAAAATGAATTAGCATCAAATTATTTTATACAAAGAACGGAACTTTTAACCAACTGAATTTACAACAATTGGAAATTAATGAGCAAATAAATGGAATCGTACAAAACACAAAAATAAAAAAGTTGTTGCATATAAAAAAAACAACAACTCACAGACATGAGATGAACGAAAAAATACGTACTATTTCCATTAGGTGTGTTATTTCATGAATGTTCCTAAAAACTAATTGATATAGAAATTCAAAACACTACTAGGTTAAAGTTTAATCTAGTCCAACAAACATTAAATAGTTGTGAATAAAGAATAATAGATATTATTTAATTTTTATACGACGTACGCTATGTGGTCAAACGAAATAACATAAAAGTAACATTATGAAATAATTACACTAATAAAGAGGAAAAAGTCTTTTGAAACGCAAAAATGTTGACAAATTATTTAAGGATGACAAATTATTTAAGGGTGACAATTTATAGTGAAAGAATGAACTACTTTATATTATTTCAGATTCCCATTTACAATTAATTTATATTGTCACAAAAACTATATTCCTTAATCTCACAAAGCATACAGGCATACACTTGTAATGTTTGATTTGTTCCCCGCAAATTATTGCTGTTTTTTTTGTTGCTTACAACCTGTTCAGGAGCGTTGACAATAACATGTTATTTATTTTAAATAGAACTCCGCCCAACGACGGCTATTCTCTGTGTGCTATGTTAAATAAATTAAATACGATGCATCAAATCCAATTGTGCATCTCTTCTGAACCATCTAAACTTCGCAGTGTTTATCCTCTATGGTAGTAGCTAGCGGATTAACACGATGTCGAAGTCGCTGGATATGGATATATTTGGCATTATGGTCCTTTAACGCTTACTTCGTAGTAAGTACGTGCAGATTATCATTGCGAACATACCATGGTGCTCCAGTAATGATACGTGAAAACTTTACATCATTTTTATGTTAGAATTACTTGTAGTTCTATAAATGTCTATTCCGCATGCCTATATGACCTTTAGAATAGCCTTGTACATTAGGACCTGTTTATTGTGGAGCCAGTTCACGCTTAGAAATTTAGCTAAAGTTAATTTCTTTTGGGTAAGATATGGTGTTTTCAAATTAGTCGTTGATCAAATGCAGTCCTAAATATCTTACCATGTTGGATGAAAGAATCGTTCTTCGATTGAATTTTATGTGTATATTCGCAAGAGTTCTATTTAGTGTAAAATTTAGATTTTGACTTGTTCCACTCACCTATTTTAACCATTTCTCTAGATGTGTAGGACGGCTTTGAAGACATTGCATCAATAAGATTATGATGAGTTAATATCGCTGTAACATCAGCGAGTACTTCAATTGTAGTGTCGATGTTATGTAAGTACAGCACAATCTTTTGGGCGATACTTCTGAGTATATAGCATATATCTGTATCCAGAAAAATCGTTCCGTTATATATGACTTTTATCGTGTATAGATAGTACTGACGCGACAAGTTTTGTGTCAGTTCATGTAATAAATCTTTGTGTCCCATTTTAAAAACTACAGTTGATAAATGTGTTTGTAACGGAAGTACCGTGTTGCTTTCTGAATGTAAAGAATCACTCGGGTATTGTTCCATTTATTATTATTCGATTATGTCCATCTATAATTATATATATATATATATATATATTCTCATTTAGTACATTTTCCGACATCGGTACTATAATCACTATTAAATGTAACAAAGCAGTTGGTAACGATGACTTCATCCGTCAAATACTGCTAGCCAATTCCGCATATGTATTACTTTTTTTTTGCTCCAGTTCGGAATACACATTAGTAAAATGGAATACAAGGAAATTATATATAATAAACTGAAAAGTGTCCATCCATTTAAGTTTGTGGTGCTCTAATCGCGTTTATTTTACAATAAAGGCAATTATTAATTAATTAATATAATTGTAAATGTATTTTTCGATAGTTTATTTCAGCTACTGCAAAAGCGTTAACGTTTATAAATTTCTTACAGACTAATTGGGTAACACAAGTGTATCACTAAAATCAGTACTACTATAGTTACATCCTAAATGTACGTATTTAGTATTATCAGGTAGGTTGCATATTTGACATTTATTTGAATGCGCTATTTTGTACTTGTATAGATGTTCTTTAAACATACCATGTGCGGTAATGGACATTCAAATAAGTTAGTATAAACACTACATTATTTAATCGATCGTACGGAAATATTGTTTTGTTAAATCGATGTATTCTTCCGGAAGCATTTGATATTTTGAACTATAGTGATCATCCAATACCGTTTTACATTGTTTTGATGTTCATATTTTTTCATCGTGTAAATAAAAGAGATATTGGTACTGTATATTATTAAATTCATGGTGTATCGTTATTCTTTATTAAGAAAATATTTATGTTTCTTGATTTTAAACATCATTGGTTTAATGCCAGCAATCGCATGACATGTACCTAATCGTTCTACATGATTTAATTATGACATATAGCTAATCGTTCTATATGATTTAATTATGACATATAGCTAATCGTTCTATATGATTTAATTAACCTAACTGCAACCATCCTCTGAAACGTCTTTAGTTTCTTCTGGAATCGTTTTATGTTAAGCATATCAGTATACATTATGCTGCATTATATATTATGTTCAGCAAAATTACACTTTTATATAGAATTAATCCCTTCTTATAATTTACTCTATTATCGTTACTATATAGTTTATCGAATATACTTCTAAATTTATTAATTTTATTTGTAATACAATTGAAATGATTGTAAAATTTTAAATCGTTGTCTATTAATACCTCTAAGTATTTAGTTTGTGCGGCATATTGTATATTTAAACTATGTTGCCCTAAGTTTAATTTCTTGTTTTTTAATCTTTTGTCGAATAGCACGTAATTTGACTTCGTATCATTAATATTCAGGTTAAACGACTGTAACCATATATTCATTGTTTGCTATACTTCATTTAGTTTCTAAAATTTTTGCCACCAATTATTAATATCATCAACGAATGTAAAAATTTTTACATTGTTCGGTAACGATATGTTATAAATTTGAGAAAATACTATGTTCCAGAAGTACAGCCCTAATACAGAACCTTGTGATACTCGCATTACAATTTGTTGATTTTTCAAGTACGTGCCTTAATATAGAATATTGATTCGCAACATTGATCTATTCCTAAATTTTCGAATAATATTTAAATCTAAACTATCAAAAGCCTTCATTATGTCTAATGTGTGAGTAAGCAAGTGTTGAGATTTCAATTCTTATAGCTTTTAATGGTTTATAAAATATTAAATACGGTCACTCCTGAAGATTTTCTTGGTCATACATCGTATTCATTTTTATTAATTATATTTTTGCTTTCGGAAAATTCTCTTAATCATTTTTCATAAACTTCACCGAGATATTAGATAATAACGCTTAGAATTTTTTATTTGGTAATAGTTTTTCAGGATAATAATTTAAATAAAAAAGTACGTTAATAAGCTTTGGAATAACACGCGGAAACAAAATTCATAATGCCACGAAACCAATTTTCTGAATTTCCTCAATCAAGACCTTGAAATTATTTTGCTCGTTCGAGAATATTATCACTTTCTTCGTGAATATCTGAAGAAGATTTCGTTCATCAAATTAGACGATCTTTCTCCACGATTGCGACAGTGTACACGATTTCACCTTTGACCATGCTGCTGCTGAGATTCCGTACGTTGTATTCAATAACGAATATCGCGTCCAAAATGACGGTAGCGTTATAACTTCACGAATCAAATTTTTCAAAAGATATCTTTCCGCTGACTTCATGCCCGTAGGTAGGAGCAGAAATAAATAAATAAAATAAGGTCTAAGGTATTAACTACTTATTTTACAATAAACTAAACCGGACAAAATTATATGCGTGATAACCCGGTGAAAATGTTTACCTTTAATCGTTTTTCGCGAATCCAGAATCAGCACGAATAATTCGCAAAAACTGCGTACGGATAATCGGGAGTTCACTTTATTTTATGAATAACAAAACACAAAAAAAAAACAAAACTAAAATTATTCCGCTTTATTACTCGCAAAAGATGAATCGTCGTTGTATTTATTTTATGTAGGCACAATGTTCTAATAATTATTTGATATTAAAATTAGTAGAGTGGTCATATTTTTCATCGAAATTTCTTAGTTCAATCAGACTAAAATTAATACTAACGCTTTTACTAAAAGACTTTTGCCGCGGTTTTGCCTAAAAATTATGAACCTTTAGGAAATGACGTCAAAAATCTCAAATTTTTTCATTATTTAAGAAGTCTACTAGCTTTCAGTCTTCGGTTTTTGCTTGTATTTAGCAAAGTGATAATACTGAAAGTGAACATAATTAAAACTAGAATTATTTTTAACAAAAATATGTCGACGAAAATTCTCCGTCTACAATTTTTAATCTCGAACAGCGTACGAACTATATAGAAATGGAAATGGGACATTGTCAAAGTATTGCGTGTTTTTGAATCGGTGTTTAGTTTGTCAACGGATGCTTCGAAGAAGATTGTGTTTTTTTTTTTTTTAATACGATATCACAAGGAACTTGTAAAAGACATTATTAAAACTGATATGTGTGCGGCGCGAGTAAATATAGAAAAACTATATATATATATATATATATATATATATATATATAATGGCTTTGAAACAATGGGTAGCAGACTAATAGGCTTGTATGATGTTGCTTTTTCCTGTGGCTTTCCAAGTTATTGTAAACATTATTATGGAGGGAAATGTTAGCGTTAAAAATTCATGTTAATAGTTTTATCCCTTTATATGGGTTTCCACTATTGCAGGAGAACGTTGGGACGTGTGCTTGCGCTTTATCATGTTTAAGATTTTCACGACTTAACAGTAAACCGCATCTGCAGTAAACAGTTAAATTGACTTGATAAGTTAAATTTTTTCATATTTGATAGAGCTTCCTGTAACTGTTTAATTATTCGTTTTTATTTATTGACGTCCTATCATTTTGCCAAATTCTGCTTAATCGGGTTTTCTCGGCAATCGTGTACTTATACGGATAATTAAAATGTTTCCATTCGTGATGTTTTTTAATTTATGGATGCATTTTGTAAAATTTTCAACAGCTGTTTACACGTTTTCTTTAGTTTTTAATAGAAGATTTTAAATCAATCTCGCTTTCAACTAATTGATGAAGTGCAGATCAATCGATGATTGACCTTTTAGAAGTTTTCATTATTACACTGATAATAATTAATATTTTCCGAAGATTTGAAGTCCCATACATGGATGACTGCATTAATGTATAAGAAATTTTGGGTAATAAAAATATATAAAATCTGAATGTTTGTTTCGATCAGTTAGGCGATGTGATGGAAGTTCATGATGTAAGCTGCGGTACTTATTTTTTTATAGTTGCCCACTTTTTTGTATTACGAGACATGATCCTGACTTCTTGTTGTTGTCCACAATCCGTAGATTGGTGGATAACCGTTTATGATTTACGAGCTTGTTAATCAAACTAAGCATTAGAATTTCTTTAGTTCGCAATTCAGTCGGTATTATGACATCATCGTTTGCATATTGTAAATTCTGACGTTTAATACACGTACTACGTTCTATCGTTCGCATTGAACTTTTGCGGATTGTCTACATAAAATCGATCCTAATGTACGTTTATTCGATTTTTCCTTTGTATACGTTAGAAAGATTATTCCCATATAAAAGTTAAACAAAGGTGATGCAATGGCACATTCTTATCTCACTCACATTGTTACTAAAAACTACTCTGCCAGTTCGGTATCACAAATTACTTCACTCTCCGTAACTTCGTGTAATTATTTAATCGAAGAAAATTTCGGTGGTTATACAATTACTTCAATACATTCAGCTGCAGGCGCTGTTGTATGATTGAACTTAGCATCTTATTGACTGTGCGTAAAGTGATATGCCGCGATAATTTCAATAATATGTTTTTTCGACTTTGTTTTTATAAATAGTTTGAAGTAATACAAATTTGTAAATATTTTAGGAAACCTATTTAGAGAAAAATCCGATCAAATTTTTAATTATATTTATTATGTTTAATTAAATACAAATAACTTTTTATTTCAATGATAAATTTGATAAAAAAAAAACAAAAAACGATCCAACAACCCCAAACGTATTGTTATCGAGAATTGATAATAATTTGAAAGTTAAACGAAATAAAAATATTACGATGCACTAAGAATCATAAATATACAAAAAAAAATACATTATAGTCAATTTACGATTAAATATTTCGTTAAATCCGAATTTAAAACTGAGATAAGTTGAATAATACAAATATATATATATATATATATATATATATATATATATATATATATATATATTTATATATATATATATATCTACTTTAGTTATTTAATTTTTTATTTTCGGTTTATAGCTTATATGAATATATACATCCACGTGGAATATTTATATATATATATATATATATATATATATATATATATATATATATATATATATATATATATATATATATATATATATATATATATATATATATATATATATATATATATATATATATATATATATATATATATATATATATATATATATATATATATATATATATATATAAATGAATGTACTTTTATGATAGACTTTGAGGTTGATTAAAACTGTTGTTCCTAATTTCTTACCTGTGGCGCCTGGAGTGTTTATTTTAAGTTTCGTATCAAGAAGTTGGATATAAGTCATTATCTGCATTATTAGTTCTTCATTAGGTATGAGTAATATGTTTTAGATTTTAAGTTTCATTGTTTAAAGTTTTGTTTTTATTACTGAGATGTTTTGGTTTATTTTTTAGTTTGATATAAGATATTATTTTTTTCCTCTTTATAGTTAGTTTAGGATAAACATAATGCTCTTTATTTGATGGAAGAACGGACTATTTAGTCTTCATCCCTTCTTCCATCGTAATAAGTTAAGTGTGAAGGCCTCTGCACTTGTGTAGGATAGTTTCTATCACTATATAAATCCCTTCGTTTATAGAGAGAGGGAGTTTTTCGTGGGTAAGAATCCCACACTCTGATTTTGGCTCCTCTGCAGTGCATGCTACATTTTTCATACGTTGCACGACGCATTACATGAATTTATTGAAACTATTAGTAAAATCGTTAATTCGATTTGTATTTAAAATAATTTCTATTACTGTACTTGCAAAATTAATAAATTAATCTATAACAGAAGGAAATATACCGCAAGGGATGAAAACCGAAATTGTAAGGTCGGCGATGTGTTAAAAAGCTAATCAATCACAAAGACTTAAACAATTATAGACCAATAATCTTCACTAATAGAAGAACTGATCGAACAAAAGACATAGTTCTAAACGGTGCTGCAATTTCACAGAAATCTGAGATAAATCTAAAACTGAGACAAATGCACTGCTTATTAAATAAGAAATCGGAATTGTCTGCTGAAAATAAATTATTGATTTATAATCCAGTTTTGAAACCAGTTTGACGTATGGCTGCCAATTATGGGTTTGTTCTGAAAACAGCAACATATCGATTATTCGGCGGATCGAGAATAAAATCCTCTGGATGGTTGTCAACGCACCGTGGTACATCACCAACCTAACGCTACACGAAGACTTTAGAACGAAGTCCTTTCTGGAAGTAATATCCAGCGACGCAAAAAATTATGCTCATAGACTAGAGGTGCTCCCGAACAACATGGCGATCGGGTGACTGGATAATTCGCTAGAAGTTCGGTGGCTTAATAACTCTACCATCGACTAAGTGCAATTTAACTAATGAAAGAGAAAAAAAATATAGACCGATAACAATAGGAACATCCTTAAGTGAGGTACTAGAAAAATATGTAGGAGAATGTTTAAAAAATTATTTATCAAATAACAGTATCATAAATTCGTGTCGGTATAGATATCAAAAGAATAAATCTACGACCACATTATTCATAAGTTTTTCTTGATTTATAAATAAAAACGTTGGTTCAGGCAAGCGATGTTTAATAGTATTCGTAGATTTTACAAAGGCATTCGATGCAGTAAGACACGATATATTACTGAAAGATTTAGAAATGATAGGAGTAGAGAAAAATTATTTAGAAGTAAGAGTTTGTGGTGACATAAACGAATAAGAGGATAATGGAAACGGGACGACCGCAACATAGAATATTATACACGCGTGAAATATATAAAGTACTTAAATATCCAATAGCCTTTGCATATGCAGTAATGCAGCTATAGTAATACCACACGGCGATATAATGGAGGCTGCTAATAGAAAAAGATAATGAACAAGTGGGCTCACGATAGAGGACTAAAAATTAATATAAGAAAGGCAAAACTGATGTGAATAAAAAGGAGAAATGATAAGAATATAAGGGAGCCTGATGTGATAATACATATTGAAGAATATATACATAAAATGGAAAGTTGTAAATGCGTAAAGATCGAAAGAGTAGAAACGTTCAAATATGTAGAAATAATAAATAATAGACGAACACTTCGTGTAGAATGAACATGTATCAAAACAAAAATAAAGATTTGTGATCCCTATAATGTATAAAGCGCTATTTGAGTGCGCAAACACTGAAACTAGAATATAACGCGCTATATATGGAATATGGTGTACGGAAGTAATTTTAAAGTAATAAACTATTTACGAAAAAAGAAGATTCTTGAAAACTATATGTAATAGTAACAAGATTCAATCAATACCTATAACAAATCTCCCGGTAAGGATAGATACATTATGACCAAAAATCGTATATTTTTGCAGGAAACTACTGTATTGTAAAACTAAAGAAATAGAACTAAGTAAGAGGCCGAAAAACTACAATATCGGAAAAAGCAGAAGATATGAAGAACAATGATGGACAAAGGGAAAATAATAACTTCAGAGAACGGAGATTAGATATTGGGTTAAACCGATGTGTAGGAGATGAAATATTGCAGATAAATGGAAACACCGTTTACACGCTGGTCTTACCCGTTCGTAGCAATGGGGAACGATAGTTGTACATATAAACAGATCTGATAACGCAAACCACGGTATAAGAGGTTACATAAAATATATCTACGTTGTACAATCGTATAAACGTAACAACACACATATAACATACAAACGAATAGAGTATTTAAGTATTGACGATAATAATGATTTAAACAGCGTAACAGATTTTACACACGCCACGGTAGTACACACACACACATATGAAAATGGGAAAATAATCAATAAATATAACAGAGGGTTGTCTGCAAAGAAACCTAAAACTTTATTCGAAACATAAAATAGGACATTCTTATTACCATTTTGTTTAAATAAAATCATTATCGCGATATATTACAATATATTCGATTTAATTTCATCGAGTTTTTTTTTAAACGTTTTTTTTTGTTTTTAATTATTTTCAAGATGATATGTAGGTTTTATAGATCTAGATGAAAGCATTTGACAGCACATAGATCGAAAAATATTATTTTAAAACTTTAAAAGAAAATACCATACAGACTGAAAAGATAGACGGCCATACTTAAACTTATATAAGTCACAAACAACAGTAATTGACGTGGAGTAATACAAATTAAAAATAAGGAAAGCAGTTAAGGATGTCCTCTTTCGCGTACCTATTTAATATATGTATACAGAAGAACCAAAAGAAATCAAAAGGAATACAAGTAAATGGAATACAAATTCACCGCGTCCGTTTCGCAGATGATATGGCGCTATTGGCGGATTCGTAAAAAAAAAAAATTAATCAAATATTATCAATTTTATCGGAGGAATTAGATAGGTTAAAAATAAATATCAACAAAAAAAAATAAAAATAAAAAATGAAGTTTAGTAAAAATATCACAAAACAACGAACCGATATAAAAATACAAGATACCACTGTTAGATCAAGTTATAGAAATAAGCTAATTAGGCAAGCGCAATAACAGAAGATAATAGAAGTATAACAGATGAATAGGACAAGCGAAGTGCGCCTTCAATAACCAAGCGGTCAGTAATAACAGATACAAAGATGAACATAGACGTTAGGAAAAAATCTGTAAACTCATACGTTCGGAGTGTATTGAAATGTAATGCAGTGACAAGTCTTTGCCTTTAGTTGGTAAATGATTGAATGAATATTTATTTAAATTAACTAACGTACTGTTTCGATTCTATTCCATGATTATTATTATATTTATAGTTCCGACTATTAAAATCGAGTACGAAAAAATAAAAATCATGTAAATAATAATAATATTAATAATAAACATAATTAGATACAATCATTTCGGAACAACCGCGTACAAAAAATAAAAAAACCCGATTTATTAATAAAAGTGAAACAATATATTAATAAACCAAAGTTTACGTTTCAAACAACGTTCTCATCGTCAGAACTAAACTAACTCCGACATAACATAGCTACTACCTTAAACTATACTAAATCTGATTGGTTCTCAATTGGTCAATTACCGTTCTCCACGCTGGATCAAGTCGGAAGTCATCCTATCCGTTGAAGTTCTTGAATTTTTCAATTTCTAAGGCTTTCCTAACAATTCTTTCACCTAATTTGGGGACAGAACTTCGTGTTGCTTAAAACGTAAACTCGGATTTATTAATATATTGTTTTACTTTTATTAATAAATCGTATTCTTTTTTCTTTTTGTACGCGGTTGCTCCGAAATGATTGTATCTAATTATGAATATCGATCGCGAAAATAGTTTTAAAAATTAGATAATAATAAACATGTATATAGAAAGTAAGACCGGTCGTTAACGGTCAAACACGTACCCTATTAGGTTGGTACGGTATTCGAAGATAACGCGTATGCCGAACCTATCTTGACGTGTATGTCGGGAAATCGTACGTGATTTCCATCGGATAAATCGCTCCTCCACACTGCTGCATCGATAATCTTAGGCGGCGCATTCTTCGGTAAGTATTGGTCGCGTAGGATACTAATTACAATGAACACGGTCAGTATAATGGACAACATTTGAAGTATGAAACAACAGAACACGACTATAAGCATTTCTTCGCTCACAACTTTGTCTTCGATTTCGTCTTCCGAATAAACAAGGACTGTTGTCAGCGATGCATTCTTGTCGACAGATGTATAATCGTTTACGAACGGTTTTTTATCATTCTCGTATCGATCTACGTATATCTGAAAGTCATATTTTAAATGGTCTTATTTTGCGTATTTTTTTTTTTTACTTTTTCAATATTTATTCTTTACCCAAAAATTATATATTTCGTTGAAATAATTAAAAAAAAAAAAAAACTATCTGGTCCTCGGGGGGCAAGGAAGAAGTAGACGTTTTACCCAAAAAGCACTTATTTAATAAACTCGCGATTTCACACAACTTTTACAAAGAAAAGGAACGCACAGTCTTCTATGCTTAACTGGACGTGATGATGACTCAAATGTTAGCCATGCGCGCATGCGCAAGAGAAAGAATACGAACACGTAAAAAAATTTTACGCATATCTTATATATATATATTTTTTTTTTTTTTTTTTTTAAACGTATATTTGCATCAAATTTTTACAATACATAATCGATACACACCCATGTTATAAGCAAACACACAAGCATCCCCTCACACATTCAAACTCAGTCACACGTCGAATACAGATTTTTTTATATATTACATATCCCATCAAGCTTGCGCTTGTCGACAGGTATTAGCATGAAATATTCTAATTTTTATTGTAACTTAAATACTTATTATAATTACAGTTTCCATATAAAGTAGCTTACATATATACATGCATAAGCATATATAGTACTCTGTTATTATTCATTTTCGACTCATTTTCACTCACACATAACATCTCATCTCCACTCTCACTAGCACTATTTTTCCTGTTTTCTGTAGTAGTGCCGTATTGTATACTGCTCGATATATCCTCATCGATTCATTGGTTTTAATATACTATCAATGTTCTTCTCGTTTTGTAGCCATTTTTTTAATTCGTGTTTTACCTTATTCTCCATCTTTTCATTTATGATATGTTCAGATAGCACGTTAAGCATTTTCATTAAAATATATTTGTCTGTTTGGTCTCCATATTTAGTTTTAGGTATTTGTGTCTGGTATTTTACTATATTCCTTAAGTCATACTTAACTTGTTTCCTTTGCTCAATATCTACTGGTTTTCGTTTTTTAAGGTAATCTATCATCCTAACCATTAGGCACAATCCCTTTATATCTAGAACATTTTCTTCCACAAGTAGTTCGTGTAGTTTACCACAGTGTTTTCTCGCAACTAGTTGCACACATTTCTTCTGCAATCTTTCGATGTTCATTGTGTATGACTTTTTTGCTAAGCCCATGCCTGTACTCCATATCTTAATCTTGAATCTATCAATGCGTAATAAATCATTTTTAAAGTTTGTTTATTAACATAATTATTTAGCATGTACATCGACGGTAATGTCGATCGTATTTTTTTCTCTACAAACGCTACATGCTTATTCCATCGCAGATTTTCATCTACTATTACCCCTAGATACTTATATTCCCTTACCATTTCAATTATCTTACAATTTATATTACAACACACATTATCCTCTTTCATATAATGAGCACACTCGTTCGAGTGCATCCATAGCATAAGTTTATATCTTTCAGCGTCCATCATTGATTTAAGAAACATGCACTTGGTTTTCAGTGTATTAATTATAAGATCATTATCATGTGCCCACATACTGATTTTTATTAAGTCATACTGCATATTTACTTCCGCTTTTCTTATATCCCTATTCGATGTCAGTACCGCAATATCGTCTGCAAACGCATATATTCTGCTATATCGTAGTTGTTCTTGTAATCCATTTGCATATATGATAAACAGTATTGGAGCAAGGTTGCTTCCCTGCGGTACTCCATTTTTCATATTGATTTTTGACCCTTGTACCCCCGATATACTCACAATACTTTTTCTATCATTCATATAGTTCTTAAACCATTTCAGCACTTTACCTTTTATACCTATATTATCTAATTTCATCATTAGTTTTTCCTGATCTACCGTGTCGAATGCTTTTGTCAAGTCAATATACGTTACAATCACTTTATTTCCCATTTCTAGGTTTAATCTTATTTCATCCGAAAAATCTCCTAACGCTTGCGATGTAGATTTACCTTTTTGGAATCCATACTGATTTCTATCAATGATTTTGTTATCAGTTAAGTATCTCACCAAATTTGTTGCTATATATTTTTCCATAATTTTCGTTATGACATTGTTTACCACAATAGGCCTATAGTTTGCATAGTCGTTATGTTTACCTTTCTTATATATTGGTCTAATTATTGATGTTTTTAATCCTTGAGGTATTTCTCCATCATCCAGTGTTTGATTAATTATTTGCGTTATTTCATTTGATATTTCAGTTTTCACGTATTTCAAATCCTTAATCCTTATATTGTCATTGCCACATGATTTTTCTGATATTAGTTTGTCGATTATGTTTTCTACATGTTCTTTCCTCACTTTTGGTATATACATATTCACTTGTGCATGGCCTTCTGCTGCCCTAATTTTAACAATATCACATTTATGTTTAATTTTTTCTACATTCTGTTCAAATTCTTTGCCAAATTGTTCTATTATCTTGTGAACGCTATTCTTTTTGAAGAAGTATTTCTCGATCGTTTCGTCCACCCCAAGAGGTTTTTCCTTGCCTAATATTTCCTTGATATTTATCCACGTTTTTCTGATATCTCCTCCAGATTGTCTAATTTTTCCTCACACAAATTCGTTCTTTTGCATTTTTATCTTTCTGTTAACTTTATTTCTTAACTCTTTATACTGTTTCCACAAGGATGTATTGTTTTTATTATTTCTACATTTTTTAAAAAGCTCATCACGTTTATTTATCATTTCAATAATTTCTTTTGTTACCCAATCATTTATCGGAAAATTTTTCCTATCTCTTTTATGTATTATTTTTTTTCTACATGCCAAATATATCCTATCAAATTTTCTTTTTATTTCTTCATATATTGCTTCTGCATTTTTGGTATCCAAGGTGCTGTGCCAATTTACGCCGTTCAATATGTTTCTGAGTTGTGCTTCATTGTAGTAGCATCTATATGTTTTACGTTTTGACTGAAATTTTTGTTTGAAACTCATTTCACATCCTATCATATTATGGTCAGCTATCTTAATGTTAAAATTCTTATGCTTTATTTTAATTAGTTTACTATGCTGTTTTGTATACACATGATCGATCTGTGTCTGCATGTACTTATCTCCCTTCCACTCTTGCCTTGTATAACCTTCAATCCCACACGTATATCCCATTTCTGACATTGTCACCCTATAGTTTTTTACTCTTGGATCTTGTTTAGTCGTATCTATATTTATGTCTCCAATGTACACAACTGTTTTATTTGGCAACAACTTCTTATCTATATCGACCATTTCATTTATGTATTTCACAGTGTTATACTTTGGTTGTCTATAAATAGCCCATATATATATATATATCTTAATTTCATTTATATTTAGTTTTATAATTATACTTTCCGCATTTCTCATATTATATTTTATTACATCCGTTTTTATATTAATATTTTGTCGCACATAAATTACTAGGCCGTGTTTTGTTCCTCGGTCCTCTAGATTGTGAAGCATGTTAAAACCTTTAATGCAATATAACGATATTTCATATTTATTCACATTTATTTCTCCTAATATTAATATATCGATCGGCCTAATCTTACATTGTATCATAATTTCATTCCAATTTTTTCTCATCGATCTAACATTTACATATACTATTCTTAATTTAAATTCCTCATCCATTTTGTTATATTATTTGCTCTTTGTTTTTATCTCTCGTTTCATTCACTCTTATACGCATCACAATATACTACCCATTTAATCATCATTCAAAATTAATTATTTATATATAATAACTTATTAATAATTATTTATTTATGTATTTTACGATATCCTCTTCGGTCTGTATTCGATTCGGTCGGCACTCTTCTACTTTTCTTACAAATA
This sequence comes from Coronaproctus castanopsis, assembly GCA_032883995.1. Lineage (NCBI taxonomy): Eukaryota > Metazoa > Arthropoda > Insecta > Hemiptera > Monophlebidae > Coronaproctus > Coronaproctus castanopsis. Next base: position 6,146,468 of record CM065054.1, read on the forward strand.
GTTTGCCGCGTTTAAACCAGACAAATTGGTAGCCCATTTCTATATCGGTGCAAATCCGAACGTACCAATTAGTCGCTGTCATTCAAAAACGCCTGCTGAAATGTGTATCCGAATCTCCGATGTGAAGTGACCGGTATTTCTCCAGAAAAGTATATTCGAATCTCCGATCAAATAAATATTCTACCAGTGGTTCTCAAAAAGTGTCTTATTAAAACAACGTACCATATATAAGTTTAAAAAATAGAATAAGTTCAACATGCAATAACATTTAAAAACGAAAAACATGAAAAATATCACAATTTAATTCCTTTGAACTTATGGCCTAATATGTTGACGTAATTCAACCTAGTAATTTCGTTATTTAAATACTTCGACCATTGCTGCAGGACAAAATTAACTCTTTCGATCTCTTCTTTCCTTGGTTTGTGAATTTTATTCCGGCTAACATCTTCTATTTTCAAGTAAGTTTCAATCTGAATCTCCTGTAACGCCATAATGACACGCCAGATATTAGGATGAGGAGCCGAAAACATGGAGTTGTACACTCTATGGAAAGCTTCGGGCCCATTGGTAGTGCGTGGTAAATCATCAGGTGTATCTGCCCAAAGCTCTGGTGGAAATGAAGAATCGGGTAGAATGTAATTATCTACGATGTAGTCTGAAAACTGTACAGCATCACTGCTAGGTGCGACTTCTATCAATTCAGATACAGCTTCTTCAACGTCGTGCGGTGGGAGAAACGAGAGTCCGAAAAAACATCTGATCCAGTCGCCGATTTCCGAATCTTTCTTCTCGTATTCTCGTCTGATAACAGGTAAATCTTTTTGAATTTTCCGATACCACGACTGGCTGAGATGAAATCGACATCCTTTCACGACACAGTTTTCTGAAAAAGAGGTGAGTGATTCGTGTGCCGCAATTTCGTAATCCATGTAAATTTTCTTCACACTCAATTCTTTTTCAGTGTATTTGATGCATAGTTCGTTTAGAAAATTCCACATGGCATCGTACGTTTTTCTGCTTTTACTCGGCAAGAAAAAAAACACTAATGGCAAGTAAAAACCATTTTTAAATCCATGAAGTATGTACATTTGTGAAAAGTGCTTTGGACAATATAAAAAGGTTCCATCGGCGAACAGCAAAACGTCATCCTGAAATAATTGTAAGTTTTTAACGCAAGTAATTGCGACAATCTGGTCCTTTTCGTTGATAAAGATGAATTCTTCATTATTATTCGTAGTAAACAAATTATTATTCGATTTCAGGAGCTGAATTGCTTCCTCAATGCTTTTAGGAATTTTGGGAATTTTTTTTTTACGTTGCCGATGCACGACTTGACGCAAACGAGAAATATCCTTATGCTCAACTGATTCATAATTTGCTATTGTAGTTCTGATCACTTTATTTGGTGGTTGTGACAAATCATTAGAGGCCTTTCTTTTTACACTTTCAATAATCTGATAAAAACACAAAAAACCCGTGAAAATTAGACTTGTTGTATGTTGTTTATATTTCTTTTTATAAATATCAATGTAATGTACCAATTTCCTGAATGTACATTTGACAAAATTTCACTTATTTAACTTTTCTTCTGGATATAACATAAAGTATATATAATAATATTGATATTTATGTTTTTATAGTTTAATAAATATGTACATGCATACGTAGGTATAACATACTAACATCAAAAGAACATATTCAGTAAAAAAAACTTACCTCCAATTTGTCCAGTTCAGTTTTTGTCAAAGGTGGATGGGAACCGTGATTGATGTCTCCTTTAATTATTTTCATGGAACTATTTGTCCATATTTGCGATTTACATGTTCTTTTACTACACACCCAAACAGTGCTATCACTATTTTCTCTTTTTTTACAATATTTATAATTGTTTATAGTCACACAATTTTCTCCTTTACGAGAGCAAATAATTTTAATCGAATCCATCGTAGTAAAATAATTTCAACAGAAATGTAAACTCATTAAAGACAACTTTCGCATAAATTAAAACGAAACGAAAATTGTATTTCAAATAATACACGAGACTCAACAATATTTATACAAGATACAATATATACCAATAACCATGCGGTCTGTCATAGAAAATGTTCCAGAAAGAAATAACTTTTTAGTATTCGCATGCGGTGACAGTTACAGTGTCGCCATAAAGAAAAATAATGAGATAAGAGGTTAATATTTAATATTACACAATTCCTAAATATTGACGATTTGATCAAATTTGTACAAAATCTATACACGAGAATGACACGGTCATGTAAAAGTACTTTTTCTTAAATTATCAACAGTATATTTTTTGTGTGTTTGGGAACCCCTTTTACACGGGTAGTTTCCATCATTTCGGAGATTCAGATACACGTTTTACCACATGTGATTTCATTGTTCAGTGCTAATTGGTACGTTCGGATATGCGGCCTTCTATATATATATATATATCTCCTAACATTTGAGTCATCGTCACGTCAAGTTAAGCATATCACCATCACGTAGTCATCAGGCTTGATAATTTTTTCCACAATTGACGATTTGCTGTTTTGTTCTTCATATCCGCATATCTGGTGCTACCAGAGTCTTCTATTAGCTGTTGCATATATTGTTTTCTAGGTCTTCCCTTTCCTCATTTTCTAACTATTATTCATTCTATAATTATCTTTTGTAGACTATAGTGCCTCAGAATATTATTCATTCTTCGTTTTATTATTCTTTTCCATAATGGTTTTTCTTCTTTAATTTTCTTTAGGACCTATTCGTTAGTTAGTTTATCTGTCCACCGTATTTTCAACATTCTCCACTAACATCAAATTTCGAATATTTCTAGTGATTGTCCTTCCACTTTACTAATCGTCCATGTTTCGTATCCGTACAGAGTGTCGTATTCCAAACAAATAACGTTAGAAATATTATCCTCAGATTTGTGTTTATGCCCTTGTTTGTTTATATATATATATATATATATATATATATATATATATATATATATATATATATATATATATATATATATATATATATATATGATGAAATAAGACAGCTGTGAGCGCATACGCAAGAGAAAGAATACGAACACGCAAAAAATTTTTACGCATATATATATATATGGATGCCACTCTCGCCCTGCTAACGTAAAAGCACCTGTGCGACGCTACATATATTATGATGATGATGTGATTATTATTATTATTATGAGAAAAAATTGAAGTATAAAATTATATGTATAATTAGATAATACAATACATTACCGATATTTTTCTACACTCGATGAGTTCGTCTGTTGGCCCACGACCAATAAAAAAGAAAAAAAGGCGGTTTTTCAAAAAAATAAAATATATTGAATTTAATTTTTTATATAATGTGGAATGTAGTGATTTTTTATAAAAAATCAATTGAAAATTAGTTAAATCACTAATATTTACTTTCTTAAGGAAAACACAAAGCTTTTCGGCATTTACGCCATTATCAAGTGAAAAATTTAAAAAATCAATCAGATTTTTAATATTTATTTTCATTTTATTTGTAAAATTGTGTTTTTTTAAAAAATTTTGTGGTTGTATATTTTTATATTTTATATTTTACGTTTGGACATCATACATCGCAATAGTAAATGAAAAATTTAGAATTCCAACAGTATACAACTTTTACAGAATCAAGAAAATAATATTGAAGAAAAAATTAATATAAAAAAACTAAATTAATAAACAAATATATTGATATTAAATTTCAACAAATCAAAAAAATAGACCGACAGAAGCAGACATCGTTTTTGGATCATATTTTCACGATTATCATCACATATTTTTAAGTAATTATATTTAATTTATATTTTTAAAATTATGATTTTTTAAATTTTTCACTTGATAATGGCGTAAATGCCGAAAAGCTTTGTGTTTTCCTTAAGAAAATAAATATTAGTGATTTAACTAATTTTCAATTGATATTGAATTTAACCAAATAAAAGAAAAAATTACGATTTTAAAAAGAAAAAATATATATTATTGAATGCATTTCCATATATATATAATATTTATGAACTATCCGAGGAGATGTCGGAACTTTCCCTTAGTTGTTGGACACTTGGAAGGATTTATAGGTTGTGATTCTAACATATGCGATCGATCTGCATCGACGATCCGTTCTAGCGAGAGTGAGAGTGATCTACTAGATTTTTCCAAACAAATAATTCTACCTCTTCTGAGCGCTAGTGGCATGTCGATTTTATTCTTATTATTATTTTCTCTTAACTCATTTTGAAATGTCGATTTTTTTGAATTTTCAGATATTTCGATTTTTCTCCGTTAACGGATTTTGCATTTTTTTTTTTTTTTGTCGATAAAAAACTGTTACTTGGACTAATGGAAAAGGTCCGTCATTTCATATTAACCTTATATATGTTATATATCTACATATATTCGTATATATTATACTTATTTTTTCTTATTAGTACGACGGCCAGCGGTAACAAACACATATGCAACATACGAGCATTTCTATAAATTCTATTTTCTTGACGTTTATATATGAACACTACAAATTGTCTGAATTTGTTACTTCGATGAAACCTTCCGATTTATCTTTTGGGATTATCAAATCAGAAAATTTGGGACCGTTTCTTTTAATTTTCGATGAAAACACCGAAGCAAACCATTTCATCATGTCCATTTTCAACTTATTTTGAGGGCACTTGCAAAGTCAATTATTATAGTTTTTATAGGTATTTTTCTTCTTTTTCATATATATAACATCCAAATAATTTCCCCAAAACTGTAATCCTATAGGCGCCAGCATGCTCGCCCATATATATATATATATAATTATATGTATATATATATATATATATATATATATATATATATATATATATATATATATATATATAATATAATTCTGCCTACATTCTGTTGTTTTCTTCAATCTGTTTATGGAAAGTCACGTTCACCGTGGCTACCTGTATATCCATATATACATATACACGTATATTCCTGTCTCGTAATACGTTATTTAATATATATCCATATACATATTTCCCAATATCGTAATTTTTGATTATAAATTTTAATATTAATTTTAAAATTTTTAGTTATAAATTTTAATCTTCTTTTACCGCAACTAATATTATAACAAGTAGGGTTGTTACAATATATACATACATATACACACACACATATATATATATATATATATATATATATATATATATATATATATATAAACGCATGTCTGTCATAATTTCTGTACGCGTTTGTATGTATGTATGTATGTAAACTGAATATACACGTGAGATAGAGTGGAAGAGCTCGACTACACCGTGAGAATAGACGTAACTATGTGCCTATGTGTATAAGCCTTTGGCTCGTTCGCTCGTTTTATGGATTAACACCCCATTTACAACGGGCCAATATAAGTTTGACACTCGATCAGACGGAAATATAAACATTTCGCGTTTAATCGTAAAATTAAAAAAAACCTCTGCGTAACGAATTTAATTAAAACGTCTTTAAGTTTCACTTCTCTCCTGCTACAATGTTTTTTTTTTTGCATACGATCTATCCAAAAACTGCTGGAATATTACAAGGAAGCGTCCTTGCCCCATATCTGGTTTTAATATTAATAAATGATATTCCAAAATTACCTTTTGTGCAGACACCACTGTACGCGGATGACTTAGCATTATACTGCACCTCGTACAGGGTAGACACAATATATAATCGCTTACAAAAAGCTATAAACACTATTTTCAACTATTTTCAAGTATTGTAAAAGGTGGAAGTTCCACGTAAACGTAGAAAAAGTTGAGGTAATACTTTTTTTTGGAGAATACGTTCATCAGCTTTACCTCAAATTACTATAAATAACAAGCAAGTGTAAACGAAGTACAATACTCGGGAGTTGTGATGGATAACAGGTTAAATTTTAACAGCCATATCAAATGTGTAATAGAAAAAGCTCATAAAGCTATGCGCATACTATATCCGATATTTCGCAGAAACTCTGGTCTCAGCACTGCAAATAAAAAATTAATATACACAACGGTTGTCAGACCCCCGTTTACGTATGCGTGCCCCGCCTGGTCTTCGATGTCTAATAACACCTATAAACAACTGCAACTGGTGCAAAATCATTTCTAGAGAATCTCATTGAACGCTACGCGCTACACTAGTAGAATATCTTATTTGCATTCTCAACTAGGTCTCCTCGACATTATTTCATTTGCTAACAATGCGTCGAAAACATTTTACGATAACTGCAAAAAAACATCCGAACAAATTAATCAAAGCTATCGGTAATTACGATATGAAGCTGCTCCGCTCACGTTACACTAGGTGTATAAACATCGTCGATTGAAACATCGATTTTTATAATTAATTATATTATTATTAAGTATATATGTTATTTTAACTAGTTCATATTGTTGGTTATAGTTTAATGTCATATAATTTAGTTGATCAAATATAATTTCGTTTTCTTTTGTAGATTTTTTGCTTTTTGGTTTTTCCTAAATAAATTAATAATGTAATATCTATATTATCAGTTTTTGTTTTTTGTTTTCATTGATCAAGCGGCGTCTTGCATAAAATTATTTGCTAAGGTTATACGTAAGGTACTTAGCAATAAAAATATTTCGTAATAATTTAAGAATTAGTAATATTCAATATACGTTTTCTTCTACTTCTTCATCATTTTTAGCGATTAAAAACAGGCAATAAATTAAATTTACAAATATATTAATGTATAATGATACTAACCTTTTTGACGGGTCGGAAAAATACATTCCTGGCGCAAAGATTCATTGGACGAATGACGAGTTTCGGAGCTACCCGATAAATGAACGTTTTCACCCTAGTTCGAATTTCGCTAATCGTTTGTTTACTGAGAAAATAACCGCCTAAAAGAACAAAACAAATGCGAACTTATAGAAAAGAATAAAATAATTTTACTTGTCGTGTGCGGTACGTGATGATTGACGTGTACCGCTACAAAGACTCAAAGCGCGGACACTTTATTCATTCCGTTATTATAAATGCGAAGATAGTTTAGTTTAGTGAGAATAAGAAATAAGAGTATTTTATATTTCCAGAGGTAAAAGTATTTCATTAAATACGTAGGAAAATGTAACGAAGAGCGAACGGAGTTAGATGTGAACTATAGTGTGATTCGAACGTTACAAGTTGAGTAAGTAGGAGGATCGGTTTTTGGATAGGGTATCGAGTCGAACGAGTATTGTGCGGACACAGAACATCACTTCATCCCGCTTTGCGCGATGACTAGGCTAGATGTTAATCGAATTGTTTAATTTAAGATAACACGTATTACAAAAATATTACAATTTTAAGAATATATTCGAAATTACCTTTAAATATTATATTTTCATCTTCTCGTCAAAATTTATAATCACTTATATACTATAAAAATTTTTGATCGAAATTCGTTTACTTTTAATGTTTTTAATTATAATTCACTCGCACCAATGTTTTCCCCCATTTCATTAACAGATTTTAATGCTACTCTTTTTTTATGCTAGGTTGAGCCGTTTATGTTTTATTTAAATATTTCAACGATAACTATTAATTACGCTACTAAATCTATAATCTATATATTTATGATTCTTATTATTATTAATTTAATATACATGTATTAACGCAGGAAATTCTAGATCAAAAGGTGCGGATAATGCGGCTGTTTCACGTTTCAATAAAACTCTCGATTCAGCGATTTATACCGGCGCTGCGATCTATAACGATTTGCCGAAACGATTAAGAACGAATCTTATTAACTACAAACGAAGGCGAAGAAAGTTTTTGAAAGAATTTCTGCTGTTCGAGAACTAATTAAAATTGATCTGGGAAAATCTTACCGTTGAATCGTTAAGTAGTCGATCGAACCGTTTTTTTTTTTTTTTTTAAGTTAATCGAGTGGTCACCGTATATAGACAACTGCTGTTTTGTAACATATTTATTTTATTATGATTTTTACTTCAGTTTATTAATAAAGTGTAAACGTTTTGCATCATAGTTTTATATTTGAGCGTGTAATGCGATTATTACTTCTTTTCATTTTCTTTCAATAAAATAAACTTTTCACTTGTATATGCACTTAATTATAGAAAAAGGCAAATATTCGTAATTGTAAAGCGCTTACTGCACGTATAAGTATGAAACGGTGTTATTATTTATACGAAAAATATGTATATAATATATATATATATATATATATATGATCTATATGTTGTTCGTGTGTTTACGGGTATTTAGTTATGAGTCATTTTGGATTTTAAAGCAACTTTTTCTGACTTTATAATATAAAATTACAACCATGCCCGGTTGGGGTCTCATACTGTTGAGAAACTTTTTTTTTTTTGCATAGCCGCGAAATTTAAACGAAATCGAAAAAATCCAAAAACTATATACACCAAAAATGTTGAACCCACATAAACCAACTCGCTAATCCCAAAATCGTTTAACCCACATAACTCAACTGGTCATTCGTAAACCAAAAAAAACTATAAACTTACATAGCCGAAACTGTGAACTCAAAAATACCCATTAAACCCAACTCACCAAAGGTTTGCCTGCTTAAATAAAAAAAATATTAATTTCAGCCTTCTCGCTAAGTGTGTAAATATTATAAACTAATTATCATGGGCGTAAATAATAGTTAGGTACATGATTTACTTTTTAATTTTTTGAATAATTACAAAAGAAAAGGTTTAACGGTTTTAATTCACGATAACGGGTTGGGTTGTATGAGTTTAATGTCTTGGGATTTACGGTTTTTGAATTAACGACGAGTCATGTGGGTTTTAACGTCTTTGGGTTTTCACCTATTAGAGGGTCCGTGATAATTAGCCCCATATCTCTGAAAGCAATAATTCGGGTCTGCGCGTGTATAACTGTCGCCTTTGTAACATTAGTACGAGTGTAAACGTTGTGCATAGTTTTATATTAACGAGATTATTACTTTTTCACCCATTTTAGTAAATTAAGGTTTTAACTTTGTGTGGTTGATTATAGAAAAACGCAATTACCGTTGTCATCGAAATAATAAGGCCCGATGGTTCGAGTTTCAAGAGTAGTCATACTATAAAATGACGATACTATCGCTCATTTATTAAAAGCAATGTAAATTATTCGCAAGGTGTTTTTTTAAGTTAATTGAAGTTTTCCTGTTTAAACGAGGTTGCCAGTCATTAACTAAATCTTCAGTCGTACTCCGTTAGTTTTTTTTAAATAGAAAACGAAATTTCAACAAAAAACATAAAAAATACATATAATGCAAAGAACTGACAAACTTTACGTCTATAAAGTTATTTACTTCTTTGTTATTTTGAAAGAAAGACCAAACAAAAATTATTCATAAATTAAAAGTAAAACAAAGCATAACCGTTAGGATAAAAGTTGACACTTTTCGTACTAAAATGTATTAAAAAAATATCGTAAATAAATTTAAAATCAAGATTCATCAGATTTTATATAACTATTTATTTACAAATGGCGGAAGTTTACGTTTTTTATTTTTACCAAGTACATCGTTTGATTTTCCATAATAATTTTTTAGCAATGTATTTATCATCATATTTTGTTATAATCACTTACATAGTAATCTCATGTCGATGACATTGACATTGGTTACGTTCGATTCGATGGTTATTGATTCATGAACGTGGAAATAATTAAAGAACAAATTAATAACAAACTGATTTTTATAATGAATTCGCAAAAATTCATCTTTACATGAAGCGTAAAATTGTGTCAAAAATAATATATATGTAATTAAAACTGCATACACCACGTTATTTTTAGGGAATAACAAACCACACTTGCTTAAAGTTGATATTAAATTGTATTGTTTTTCTACAACTAATTCTTCATCGGTTACCAAGTTATGATTACATGTTTCAAAGTGTTGTATTATTTTTAAAAAACAATAGCCAGCTAAATATGTAATAATGAGTAACTCACTTTCAACTCCTTCAAAGTTAAATACATCTGGCTGGATTAAATGAGTTGTCGTGTTCCTTCTGTTGTTCCTCAAAAATTTCAGAAAAATACTTATCTTTTTCGAATTTTTCGGATGACAACGTTAAAAGGGATTGAAAGCTGAGTTTTTTTTTCAGATTCAAATTTTTCATCGCATTTGTCGGGTGAATATGAATAACCACCTTAAAATTAGATGTTACACTTGAAATCATAAACGTGTAGAGGCAGAAGTACATAAAGATTTGTTATCATTTGAAAATTCTACAATATGTCCTCCTTTAAGGTTGTATATGAATTACATCCATAAGCAACATTACATGTTTTTCAGGATCATCTAGAAATTTGAAAACATTACAAGTATCTATAAGAAATAAATTTCTATATTCAAAAATCGGATAAACATTTACTGTAAATAGTTTTGTCGAAAAATGAGGCAAAATTAAAGAACTTAAACTTAAATACTTATAAGCATGAGGACTTATTGCGAACATAATTGAATAGAATATAAGTGTATACCTTTCTTTTGGTGTAATTTTCAGTTTCAACTGATGGGATGAAAAATTATTAATGTCATTCCGTTCCACAGAATCAACTGTATTAATAACATGATTAATAATGTAACGCGTAATATTATATTTCTTAAAAGTTGTTGTCAATTTTGTTTAAGCAATTATCAAAACTTATTTATATGACAAGATTTTAACTTTTCAAATTCTAGTGAAAATTCATTTCCAAATAATAATGTTTTCAATTATAATTATTGTTAATATGGACAGCATAAGTAGTATAAGATCTGGGTTTATAATTTATTTTACAAAATGAAATTTCCATTTTACTATTTACACGGAACCATGTTTTTGGTTCAGAAAAACATTCTAACATATTTGTTAATTGATTAAAATATTTGAAACATTTTGATTTTTGATATTCATCGAAAGTAGATTTACTCTCGGCTAAAGCTTAACAACTGTTGGTTTTCATTTTGCTGCAGTTTTACATCTCTACTCTCGCTGTTAAACTGACAAGGTTTGAGGTACATATTTTATACAATTTGGGAAAATACATGGTATAGCATTTCAAACGAATATGCTTTAAATATTTCGAATATTACCTGTTTTGTTCTTTACAACTTTAACTCGATATCTTCACTTCTAAAATGTTTGTGGAATGGTATGAAACTTATGCTAAACGATAAATATGTGATAGAAAGAACGCATGAAGTGAAATATTTAGGGATTCAATTTGACTGTAAGTTAACGTGGAATAAACATCTTCTGTACCTCGCTAAAAAACTAAGGAAATTGAATTACCTTTTCTCGTACCTAAAGCAATATTTTTCTGTTGAGTAAACGCTTATATCTCGCTTTGTACCAGCCTGCTCTCAGTTATGGAATAATTCATCGACATATTAAGCCAATTCAAACGCTGCAAAATAGATTGGTAAAATTTGTTTTAACCAAAAAAAATTCTTCTTCTCATGACATAATCCTAAATATTCAAGAGAAATACCAATTACAGTTACAGTTACTGGACTTATGTTTTCGAGAATAATTCTTACAATATGTTGCCCATCGCGGAATACTTTACGAGATCAAATCGAGAGGGGATGGTACAAATACCGAAGTTCAATAAGTATCACTCCAGAATTCAAGCTATATATAAAGGTGCTGTAATTTATAACACGTTGCCCATGTATGTAAAAACCGACTTGAAAAATTTTAAGAAACGCCGCGAGCATTTAACGAGGTACGTAAAAAATAAAAAGTAAAATAGAACTTCGTTGGTTTTTAGCGTTAGGGTTTTTCTACAAATTTATGCGTATGCATTTGAAATTGGAAATGTCAGGGTTAGCTTAATATTATACGCATGTACACCTGTATCCTAAATTACATTAGATTACACTTATGTAATATTTATAATAGTATCCTAAATTACATTAGATTACACTTATGCAATATTTATAACATATTTATTATTTTTGTTTGTTATCAACAAATAATCGCGTTTGTTTAATTTATTTTTCTCGTAATAAACACCGTATATTTAAGAAAATAATTCTGTTGTTTATGCTGCTACTCGCGCGTTATCGCGCATTTACGGCATGTTATTGTAAACTGTTATATATAAGGAAGTAAAAATAAAGCTTGATTTGATTTGAAAAAAATTCACATACTTTTAGTAGGTATGAAATTTTGTCTAGCAATAACTGTCTGTCGCTATTTTTTTATTTTCATTTTTTTAAATTTTCATTGTCTGGAAACGAAAAAACTGTTTCCTTTCGTGCATCACTATAACCGTAATTTCCAGTACAATTAAGAAAGTATATCTATACGGCATTTTAAGCTAATTTTTTATATACTAAACAAGTAAGAATAATACAAAATTCTCTTTTAAAAAAAAAATGCTTACAGAATATATAAAGTAGAACAAAGTTAACGCAATATGAACAACAAATATATAAAATTATAAAATAATTAGGCTATGTTAAATAAATAAAAAGAAAGTTAAACTCCTTAAACACAAAATGATGTAAAAAAATACGCGTGTAGCGTTGTACATAGAATAAGTTATTTTCAAACGGAATTAAAAGAAAGTAAAAATGGCCAAACGTACACAACAATTATAATTATAATATATATTCAAAAATGAAATATATAACACAATTTAACATTTAAAAAATTCTAAAACGAAGAACGAAGCCTAATCATAGTAAACGTACTACTACTTGTGGTTGGTAGAAATGAGAATTAAACTGGTTTGTTCGTTCGACAAAAGTAAGCATGACGTCATATATATATATATATATGTGTGTAAGAAAAAGCATGACGTCAGAGCCATCCGGCCTTATTACCTCAATGCAGCAACGTTACTACATGTCCAAGTATGAAATGGTGTTATTACTTATACGAAATATATGTATATATGTACGTGTGTATGTTGTTCGTGTGGCTGCGGGCATTTGGTTGTAAATTAGTCATTTTTGAGTTTAAAACAACTTTTTGACTTTATAATGTACAATTATAACCATCCGGTCGGCAACTATATCGAGCGTGAATCATCAACCGTTGTAACTAGGCATTTTAAAGCACTTCTTAAACGATTTTTAACTACCATATTCATACGAAAAATATTATAATTAATCGCGATTATAACGAATCACATTTTACCAATAATTTTGTAATTCGAATTAGAGCTTACCATTATCTTCGAATTTAGGATATTCATTGAATTTTTTCGTACAATTAGCTTCATTAATCGTCATTTCGCTAGATGCATCAATTTTATACTTTGTACAAAAGTATATAAGCGAAACTGCGTAGAAAAAAAAACACGTTAATATTATCGATCGCTCAACAGTGCAGAATAAGAGAAAGCCTTTATTTCATTAAATTAACCTACTTTTCACAAAAATTGTTGACCAAGTGCCACTCGTTAACCGTGGCAAGTAGTTATTTTAACTTGATAAATTAAATTTATAATATTTAGTATAAATCTGAGCGCAAAATGAGAGAAACAAAAAATAAAAATATTTAAGTTAACCAACGAATCAAATAATTACAAGTTACAATCGATACTTATTAATAAATTACACGATAAAAAAAAAATATCAACGTACTCGAAATAAGAAAATGTTTTTTATAAAAAAATCTGCGCTTACCGTGCTTATATTTAGTATATGCGTGCACGGAGATGTGCCATATCATAGTTACCGATGATGTTAGTTTATTGCGATGGATAGAAGATTTATCGAAGAAATTTTTGGAAATTTTGTTAATAAATTGATCAGTAAACGGTACTTTGTTTGCTCGTGTAAATATGAAATTTTTGTATAACGGGTAGCGTTTAATATAATTCTACAACAATAATTTTGAACTATCTGAAGCTTTTTATACGTATTGTTAGAGATAGCAGACCATACAGGACAAGCGTAGGTTAATCTTGGACGAATAATAGTTGTGTACAGTAATTTTTTATTTAATCAGGTAAGGCCCGATTTTCTGTTAAATATCGGAAAAAGTTCATTGCTATATGAGGCTTTATCTATCGCATATTTGATATGTTCATTAAATGTTAATTATCAAGAACCCACTACAGATAGTCAAATTCCATTTTTATTTTCTTGTCGGTTGTCACTTAATTATAAAATGTCTTTGCATCACTTATATATATCCTATCAAGCATTTAGATTAGTGTAAACTGTTTAAAAACATAAATTATACAGATGGCGATAGACAGAACCGATTTCTATGTAAATGGGAAAAGTTAACGAAAGCTGACATGTTGAAATATCGCCGCAGTAACATCAGTAAAGGTGTTACACATTAGATGACGAAATTGTCTACAGGATAAGAAATGTAAACGTTTGTTTCACCGGTCATTTAATAACAAAAATCTATGTATTAGTACGAAATTTGAAGTTTATAAAGCTTTCCTACTTTCAACGATGTTGCACGGAAGTAAATCCTGGCCAATCGTGAGGACGTAGATCAGAAAACTAGAACATTGTCGTGAAAAAATGTCAAGAAAAATATTAAAAATAATTAGATACAACAATGTCGGAATAACCGCGTACAAGAAAGAAAAAACCCGACTTATTAATCAAAGTAAAACGATATATATATTAATGAACCCGAGTTTATTAATATATCGTTTTACTTTTATTAATAAATCGTTTTTTTCATTTTTGTACGCGGTTATTCAATCTAAATATTATTTATATTAATTTGTTGTGTGAGTGTGGTTCAGTTTTATTTTTGTTCATACTTTTACTTCATAATTATTCTGTAAGAGCGTACACTGTAATTGGCGTTATGCTGTTGTGTACGCCGTATTGTTTTGTAAATAAATAAATAAATAAATTTACTTGCTGTGAAAAAAAAAAAAAAAAAAATTGTTGCATCTAATTATGAATATCGATCGCGAAAATAGTTTTAAAAAATAATAAAAATAAGTTGGAAAGATTTCATGTCAAACGCAAAAATGTCGCATGTAGCCAGAATTCAGTCCATTCAGTAATAGCAAAAAAACGCAAGCGATGGGTTGGACATGCGAGTGGAAGAAAATCGCATGTTGCACGGCGTTCTAAACTCGAAGAAAAGAAACGTCGATAGACCAAGATTACCGTTTAAGGAAGCAGTGGCGCACCCAGGATTTCTATCTGGGGTGGGCTGAAACATCCCCCCTCTCAAAAAAAAATTCCCAATAAAAATAAATAAAATATATACAGCCGAATGTGTAACAAAATTCGACAGACAAATTAAACTATAAACGATCACGAACAATGAAACAAGTAATAACAACAACAAAAAACGCACTGGTCACTATCTGGATCAGATTCGAATGCCGAACGACCAATCAACGCCATTTTTTTTCTTTGTGTTGCACAGTCAATTTTCAATGTCATTAGCAGACAGAATGTAACAAATATTTTCTAACAGTACTTTTTTCAATCTAGGCTGTTTTGGCCACTCTTAAAGATGAGGTTTTATTAGTGATAACGCGAATTCTTTCAAATATTGTCTTCTGTTTCAACGATCATTTTAGCTGAAAAATTGTTTGGATCTTACAAGTTACACGCCCTTCTTGATATGTATTTTATACTTTTCTAAGCCCTGTGGGGGGCTTAAGCCCGGTAGCCCCTCCGTGGGTGCACCACTAAAGGAAGTATTTCCAATGATTTATATTCTTTTTAAGCATACACTTTAATATAGATGAATTCATAAAAATATAAAAACAAAAAAAAAAAAAATAAAAAATAATTCCGCTTAATTCAATCTTATACAACTGTCGCAGTTGATTATACTTACTACACATATATGTTATCTGTTGAACACTTTAAATTTCATCGTTTTCGCAATTACAACATTTATTTCCATTAATAATTTTTAATTTATTCAGATAGTAACCGATAAAACCTATCTGTCTGAGTCATGCGGTAGTTTATGATAATTGTTTTTATTTTTGAAACGTTCTATTATATAGGAAAGAACTTACTCATTAATTTATCCAAGTGTCATATCGTATTTTAAACTCACTGCGAATTTGTAAATAAATCTTTTCGAGAAGATCTTTACCGATATTACCATTATTATTATTCTTATTATTATTTTTTTTAACATCAAAGATTAAAGATCTGTTTTTAATACGAAGATCAATAGGTAAGCTCCGTACTACGATCTGGATCGCAATAGTAGGTGCAGTCACATACGAACAGGTTATATATCAATTAGAAATTCCCGACAACTAGAATTTACGTTACGTATTCGCTGTTTACGAGTCAGTCGATTATAATAAGATATTAACGCAGTACGAGTATAATGTTTGCACTAAACCTTCGTAGAGTATTAGTTTATAAAGAGTTTAATTCGCATAGTTTACCGCCGAGAGACTTAAAGATATAATAATTACTAACTTTATTATGTATTTTACATATGTTTATTGTACTTCAACGTGTTATCTATAATGAAACTTAAGTATTTAATATGGTTAGTAGATAATCTTAATAATATCATATAAGATTTAGTCGAAGTTCTTATTACGAATAGATATCAATCATTTGTTAATTATATATATATATATATATATATATATATATATATATATATATATATATACATATATATACACTTACGCGAAAACAATATTCCCCCAAACAAAATTAATACGAAATACAAAGTTGTTTTCAATTTAGCGAAATCCATGTTGCTTTTCGTATGCACACTATATATGATCAAATAGGAAAATAATTAACAAAAATTATATAATTTACTAAATTGAAACGTAGGACGTGTGCGCAAGTAAAACACAATAATTTATTATAATAACCTTTTATCAGAATACTTGCTTGCGAGTGGAGACGACGCGCATACTATCCGGCACGAAGGAGAAATTTTCATTAACCATGTGCGCAACGTTGTCATTCTATATTTTTCCCCCTTTAACATTTTAACGTTCTAAATGATTCCTTTTCACTTTGTTACAATTTTATCGATCGTCGAACAACCTTTACAGACAGTATACTGTATGAAGGGTCGTCTATAAGAATTTTTAACTAAAAGTGTATGTATATATAGATGGATCAGTGATTTTTTTGCTAAAAAAAAAACAAAAACAAAAACAAATAATAAACTTATTAGTAAAAATCGTTAATTGTTAAAATAATTAATAACGAAACTTTTCAGCAGTTATTCTATTTTCGAGTTGATATTTTCAAAATCAGATTGACTTTTAGAGCCACTGTTAAATAACTTACTGGCCAAATAACGGTTTCACATAATTATTAGTCTTTCATCATTTACAACCCTGGAAAAAAAGACACGTTAATCCTAAGAGATAAATAATAACACGCAATGGCAAATGGCAAAATAATAAGCTACATATAAGTAAAATATAACTTATTCAGTGAATACTTAATCTGAAATACCTACTTTATACGCAGTATATTATACTCACTATTAGCTTGAGAATTTATTTTTGATTATACTTGTTACAAATTTTATTTTTTTTTCATTAACAAATTCTGACGATATCCATTTTCCTGTTTTTTTTTTTTTTTAAATAGTGACATGATTATTCCACATCTTTTACTAACCAATAATCTTCACGTTGAGTTAATGCTCTTATTGTGAAGTAGCTCAGATTATATATATATATATATATATATATATATATATATATATATATATATATATATATATATATATATATATATATATATATATATATATATATATATATATATAATTAGGATTATTTTTATTTGGTATACTAGCATAAATTTTTTTCCTGTAATTTAAATGAAATCGAATCATGTCATAAATAAAATTAGTTAATTTCATTAATCGAATAAATACTGTATAATTATATATATATATATGTATACATATACATATATATATATATATATATAT
The DNA here is from genome assembly GCA_032883995.1 of Coronaproctus castanopsis. Classification (NCBI taxonomy): domain Eukaryota; kingdom Metazoa; phylum Arthropoda; class Insecta; order Hemiptera; family Monophlebidae; genus Coronaproctus; species Coronaproctus castanopsis. The sequence continues at coordinate 6,164,367 of CM065054.1, forward strand.
ATATATATATATATATATATATATATATATATATACTTTTTTTAATGTTATTTTAAAGCATTGATTTCATTCAGGCCTGCATTCTTCCTTCGTAAAAAAATCTCGTTCTGTGATATACCGATGTTAGTAAATGAAACGACGTCTAATCGATTAATTAATCGCGAGTTTATTCGAGGAAAAAATAAAAATGTTTCAAATAATTGAACATATTTTTCAGCTATTTGATTTACTATATATAGTATATCAAAATAACAATAATAATCAGTATATACACGATATATTTAAATGTAAAGGTAAAAATTACGTGAATTATTCGTATCGTTAATTACTCTGTAAACACAATCGGAACAACAGATTAACATATAGCGTATATTTTCTTTCGTTTTTTTCTCCAATAATGACTAATAGCGTAATCTATCGACTGTAATTTGATTTGCTATCATATCGAAAGAAAAGTTTCCAAATAACAAACAAAACATATCGTTGTACGCGCATGACGTTTTCACAACAAAAACACACACGCGTAATATATGTGTAAATAAAAATATTTAAATAATTTCGCAGTAAAAAATAGACGTTGATTAAATATATATATATCGTTTTTAATTAGTTTCTAATTGTAAATACAAAATTATGTACCATAATAAATTTGTTCAAAACTCGCTAATTATAAACGAATATGTACACATAAATAAGAAAATACACACATAATAGATCAAAAAGCAAGTAAATAAATATATATTTCGCAAACAGTAGATTCGCGCACTTAATATTGAAAACGACGACGAATTAATTAATTATAGTAATTTTGCTTAATATTACACGTCATTTGGTTTTACTCTCAAAAATTTAAACTTCAATCCGTTAACACGTGTGTATGTCATGTGAATGGCAGTAAATTTACTAATGTAAGTGTATATATTGTATATATACACGCAAAATATAAATACACGCTATATATATATATATATATATATATATATATATATATATATATATATATATATATATATATATATATATAACACTTAGTTAAGAAGTTAATTAATACAATTACTGTAGGAGTCGAATTTCTTATTAATTTCGTCGAAATTCTCCGCCATACGTTTCGTTAGTTTTTCGATAGTGGCTCTTAGATTTAATAGATGATTTTCCTGGTCGCCGAAGTTAATTTCAGAATCTATAAGAATGAATTAGTGTAAATTACATAATTATGTACAATCAAATAATGATAAATAATGATAAGTTGATTTAATCAAATTATAAGTATATCATAAAAATGTATACGTAAATCATAATAATAATATCAAATACACTTATTTCTCTTTTCCTAATATTAATTAATTATTTGGAATCTTTTTTTTCTTGTTATTTCGTAAATCTTTACAAATAAACTGATACATTTTTATTGTATATTGTCTTGATCAATCGAAAGTGATAGCGTAATAACGTTTTTGGGGCTTCATTTTTTCACTGGTACTGTCAACGGAACGCGCTATATCGGGATGATAAACACGTTTTTTCTTCCCACACTTCGTCATCGTTTGGGCCGTACATGGTTTTAACAAGATGATGCGACGTGTCACTGTCGGTCAGAAACGCTAGTAGTACTGAAAGAAGCGTTTGGTAAACGCATATTATCGCGTCACACGGATTTCACTTAGCCACTGCGCTCGTGAGATTTTTTTTTGCGAGCATACATAAGAGCCGTGACACTTATACGAGATCCGGAACACTTGAAAACTAGAATTTCTGAAGAAATTTCAAAAATTCAACGACCTATGCTTGAAAAAGTTTCCGAGATTTTTCTAAAGACTAAATGAATGTATTGTTGCAAATGGCGATCATCTGAACGATATTGTGTTTGAGAAATGATTGTAAGTTAATCTCTCGTTTTCCTATTTTTAAATAAAATTTCATTCAAAAATCTTGGTCGAGTATTTTTTAAGTTATTCAAAAAAACAAAATCGTCCGTCTTCTCTGGGTCATCCTATATTTCTCGGACATTATTTATTTTTAAGTGGTTCACGCTAAATGCCGGGGGTACATTTTGTACCTTCGAATCTGGAACGGGGCGCGTCCACAGGTGGCGGATATTGGAAAGATTTACTGATATATAAGACATCAGTCAAACAAGCAGTCGCGGATCAAAAACGGCTATTGGCGGAAAGTCTCAGGCAGATGATTCCAGTTGCGACAGGGCAATAGGATACGAGGGTGCAGGGAAACAGGTTGAGGAACTGTTTGGTAAAACTCTGCTAAAACCTGTTGACTATCCTATCCTTGGCGAGTTTTGGCCGCCATAAAAGCCGTAATCGACTAAGTCTTCATTAGTAAAACCTCTGGTAGTGGAAGCAGCGCTGCCAGTACTGACAATGGGCGGAGAACAGAGTTCGGTACATTGATCAGATAGTTAGTAAGTACGGTGGATATACTGCAGAAATGGTTCTAACACTGCAGGAAATCAAAGGACAACTGCCTCATTATTATTTTCCAATACTATAACCATGAAAGTACAAAATAACGAAATAGATATGCTATGTGACCCGGCTGGCAACCGGCGCCAAAGTTATGGTGGGACTTTTGGTGTGAAATATGCGACTGTCTGTACAGTAGTGAATAACCAGGCTACGTCCGAGAAATTTGCGTATGGAAAAAAAAATAAATAAAAACATTAACGAAAGTTAGAAAAACAACAAGAATATTTTAAAAACTGTATAGGAGAATAATAACGATATCCGAATACTGAGTTCAGGAGATGAAAATGGAAGAAATGGAGTCAGCATTATCTTAAACAGGAAATTGGGTAATAAAGTTGAAATAACAGAATAATATTAACAAAGATAGAGATACAAATCCGATAATTATATCAATTATTCAAGTCTATATTCCCACGAGTAAATTTGAAGATGAAGAGGCCGGAGAAATATACGAACAATTAGACGAGACTCTATATATAACCCAAAGGGAAAACTGGATAATATTAGGCGATTGGAATTCTGTAATAGGAAAGGACAAGGAAGGAGAATGGGTTGGAAGCTACGGTTTAGGGTTTCGAAATAAAAGGAGAAAGGGATTAATAAACTTTTGTAAGAAAATGAAATAATAATCGGGAATACAATATTCTATCTAAATGGAAACGTAGAAAGAATTTATTAAAGTATTCATACAAAGTATACTGATGTATGGGTAAGAAACGGGGAATTTGAAAAAAAAAAAACCAAAACAAGCAACTGGGAGCGTAAGAATGAAAAGGGTATCTTGGACGCAAATGATAAGAAGTGAAAAAAATATTAGAAAGAGTCGATGAAAAAAGAAGTCTAATAATATATATATATATACAGAAACAATGAATAGTTAGTACAAATAATAGAAGGAACCATGGAAGGGAAAATACTAATTCGAAGACCGAGACAGAAATACATAAAACAAATATAAGATGTAAAAGCAGAGAATTATGGAAATATGAAGAAAATGGCTATATACAGAAACTTTTAATTATGGTTGTCCACCAATCTATTAATAGATTGAGGAATTAAGAAGACGCTAAATTACAATCGCCGTTTAAAAAAAAAAAACTTTATTGCTGATAGCGTGCTGTTTTCAAAGTAACCGTTTCGTTCTTAGAATCAATAGTTTCACGAACAGTTAGCACTTTATTCAATTATTTTTATCAGTCTGTGGTGATAAGACTAAACATTTTAGATAATAATAAATACGCTGCTGTTTAGTTTGTACGATCGTAACAGATCAGGTTTACAAACGGAGAAATATTCGGCCGAATAGAATGAAATTTCATCATTGCTAAAAAGTACATTTAATTTCAATTATAATAATAAATTGACATTTCTTCGTTTACATTAAAATAATAAAAATTAAAGATTTTCTTCAACTTAAGAAATAATGGGCTACGAAGTATTTCAACTGAAGATATGAAAAGAACGATATCTTTAGAACAAAATACCAATGGTCAGGTGGAATTAGGTAATTTTAAAGACGACGAATATTAACAAAATCTCGCTTCGATAATACGAGAACAAAGGAAAATTATTTAGAATCACAATTAGCGAATAGAAGAATATTTAGTTCTCGGATAAAATATTTACGATAGATTTCGGTATACTCAGAGAGCATACGAACTTGCCAGTAGATTTTCATCATTAAGTCGGATAATATTTGTAAGAGGCAAGTAACTAAATGAAAGTGTAAAAACTTAATTTTTTTATTTTAATAGTTTTTTTTTTTTTTTTTTGTTTTTTTTTTGACGGGTATTATGTACTGCTGCTATGGCCAGAAGCACCCGTATAGAAAAATGAATGTTAGATTAGATTGACCATGCTATAGCTCGAAGAAACTGAAGTGCTGCTTCTACATCAGTTGGATCATCAGACAGAACTGTTTTGAATAAACTACCATTGAAGTTTTGGGGACGATATACGGAATATTGTGGGTAGTCAAAGAACAAGTGCCGGAGTGTTGCACAGAGGTGGATCTGTTCTACTTAGAATATAACCATGAGTCAGTGCAGTGTGGCCAATACGAATACGGGAAAGTACACTACCTGATCCTTTCTGCTTTGCGCCGAATATTTCCAAGGAAGAAGAGAGGAGCGAATGGATCTAAGATGATTCATTGGAGGAATTGCATTCCACAGATCACAAAATAATTTATTTGCTATATATTTGACGGAGGTGACTGCATCTGCCTCAGGTATAGGTATTAAGGGATAAGGTTGGATTCGAGCTGCCTCTTTAGCTGCTCTATCAGCTAATTCACTTAATGTGAAACCTGTGTGGCTTGGAATTCATATTAGGGTTATTTTCAGAGTAGGGTGTTGGTACAAGAGATTCAATATTTTTATAGCAATAGGATGGATTTTTGAAGAATTAGGGTTGAAACACATAATGGAAGATAGTGAATCAGAACATATTAAAAGATCATTGTGATTATTTTAATAGGTTTATTCCATCGAAGCAGTTAGTTTCTCGGACGATTACAAATATCAGTTTTGACTTATTAATCCGTATCGGCGCAAAATTCATTCTTGAAAAAATGTCATCAAGTACAAATTTTTATAGCGCAAAGATTAATACTCTCGACGCTTACATCACAATTATTATTACAATTATCTCAACGTACTTCTTCGCCATAAAGTTTATTCCTTGAAAGTTTTAATTTACGATTTTCAAATAAACATGTCCATTATTGTGTAAAAACCACTTTCGTTCGAAAAAAAAAAAAAAATCAAAAACTCTAAAAATTGCGAAATTTTTCCATTTTTTCACGTTGCGAATTACCACGATAATGATATTAAAAAATTGTTTGATTGTTTATATGACACCGGTTATTCTTAAGAGATCGAATTGAATTTTTTACTGTTTCGCGAAGACTCCATTTTCAGTCGGACAGTAATTTTAGATTAGACGCGAGATTTGTTTGGCGTGTATTAAAAATATGTGCAAGATGATATAGTAGCAGAAAAGTAAAATTAGAAAAAACGTAATATTAATAATAGCGACAAATACCGGATAATTCTTTCAGTTTTGAAGTGGTATTTGCGGACAGTTGTCCAGCTCTGTCTAACAGCGTTTGCGCCATCAATCGTACATCCGAAGAATTCTTCTTGTGATCGTCTAACTGTTTCGATACTTGTTCGTAATTTAACTTCATCAGGAACGTTTTATTTTGCGCGTCCGTTATATCGTCTGTTATCGCTTTTAATTCGTCTTTTATTTCATTATTATCTCTTTCATTCTTCAAAAAATCCGTTTGAACTTTTTTTAGCCGTTCAAGTAAACTATTCAAGTCTGCTGCAGTACTATTTGCTTTACGGTGCGTATCCGTGGTATTGTTAAATATCTGAAATAATAAGAATAATAAGAATAATAATAATCATCATCATCATCAAAATAATAATTTGATCATAATTTTTAAAACGATCAGTTTCGACTACACAAAAGTGAAAATATTATTCACTTTCTCTCACACAAAGCACATCATCATCATGGTGCCATTTACCGAACGTTGGCTAACATTTTTTCTAATTATTTGTCTATCTGATGCATTCCGGAACAGTTCATCTATATCTGCGTTGTAGCACTGCGCTATTCTTCGTTTTCTCGGCGATCTCTTCCCTTGTACAGGAATATGTAATGTATTATATCGTTTCGGGTGTCGCATTATACGTTTAAATATTTCAGTTTTCGATATTTGATTTCTTTTACTATTTCCCTGCTTTCATTTAAACGACTTAAAATTTCTTATCTTGGCAATTCATTTTACTTTAAGAATTCTGCGATATAGCCACATTTCAAAGGTATATAGCACACACACACATATACAAATCTCTAAGAATTACATTTATTATTCATTATTAAACGTGAAAAAAAATTTACGTTATTTTCTATCTAAACAATATGAAATTAGTTTGCAGTTAAAGTTTTTATAAACGATCAACGTGATAAAACCTTATTGGCAGTAATATATTCAAAATCACTTATAGACTCCGACAGCATCCATAACTAAGAAAAGATTTTAATTCAATAAACAATAATTTACATAAATGACATGTCACCAATTAGTAACAATGGCGCCCTTATAGTAATGAATTAGTTAACAGCGCAGCGAAAGATGCAGCTGTAGTTCTAAATTTTACACTTTCTCCGAGAAATTTGCATAACGACGAAATTATCACATTTTTCTGAGAGAGAAAAGTCAACCGATTAATTCGACCATAGAATTCTACCGCGGAAGTTGGCGTAAAATTCTAATTATCAACAAGCAAGGAACGAAATTATATTTAGTTTATTATATTTTGTTATATCGTTTAAATATAATACATATGTAAAAATTATCAAAATAAACACGTAACTATGATTTAGAAAAGAATTTTTTTCTTTATAAAACATACATATATACACATACACCATACATAAATGCGAGTATCGATTAGCGCGTGAACTAGATATAGAGATATGCGCCAACTTGTTAACCACACGAGTACATACACATAGTGATGACGTTAAAGGTAGAGACAAATTGAACGGATGTAAAATATTGCATTGAAACGAAGTGATATTATTGATGACTATGTTATCGGCCGGCTGTTAAAGATAACGAGTTATAACATAATTTTTATACGCTACACCGATATGATTCGAACATTGAAATCTTGGAACTCTATGTCTTCCTTTAAGCCAATTTCAGCTTAATTTTTTATGACCACTATAAAAATGATTCTGTTACGAACTGCCGATATTGAATATGGAAAACAAAAGATGTTCTCAGATAGAAGTAGACGTGGTAATTCGGACCATTTAGGAGAAAAAAATACGAACACTTTCCCGTTTACAAGAAATCATTCAAGTTGTTAGAATTTATGAAATATCTGCCCGGTGTAAATAATGGCGAATTAATATAAACGAAATAAAACGAAACATATAACATACACTAATAGCTAGAGATGTTGGAACAATAAATAACAGAACCATCCCAGCTACGGAAAACGCTGTATAGCTGGGTTTACATGTAGAAAAAAAAAAGATAGCTTGACATAGAGACCCGGCAGGTGCTTTAGCTAATAAACCGTACCTCCAAATTGTCTCCGAACAACAAACTACTAATAAAAACTCTGGAAGTACGGTTGTCAATTATGAGGTTGTAGTGCGAAAAGCAATATTGCGAAAATACAGCACTACCGAAATAAAATATTACGAATGTTGGCGAATGATCGATGGTATGTAAGCAAGAAAACCGTTCATCGCGATCTGAACATAAAGTACGTATCGGACAGGAGAAGAAACAGAAAACATGGTAATCATCCGAATTCGACAGCAGTCAATTTACTCGGTTACTCCTCAGAAATACGTCGATTACGTGAACAGAAATCACTACTAGATTTAATCGTAAATAAATATAATTAAGTCGCGATGTTATTGACACGTCTTCATTCACGTAATTTTTCGATATAATACTATCTATAGATAGCTAAGCAGCTAGGGGTAAATTAAAAAAAAAAAGGTTGTAAAATTATTTTGTCAAATAAAAATGCTAATTTTTACTCGGACATACTTTCCTAATAATGGAAATATAAAATTTTACTTAAAACTAATCTTAGCGCTCAACATACGAACTTTCTACACTGGCATCAATATTTTCGTGAAACTATACACGCTAGTTCTGTGTAGTCAAACATCCGCCTAAGTAACGTAACCGATGTATATCTACAAAACCATTATCTGAAGATCGTACTAAGCGAACCTAGATATACCCGCATTAGAACTTTGGTCGGCATCTTTAATTATTCGTATGTATAACAACTAATAATTAATGGAACATTAAAATTCTTTGATGCGTGCGGTAGGTTTACTGATAGCATAGACATTAACGAAATAGGTACTTGCGATTACCAAATACTAACACCACCGATATAAAAAATATGAACATACACGAATAAAACATATCTTACTTTGTAGTAAACTCTGAAAAAATGAGTACCAAATTTTTCTTCCCTTACAGATTTATATATATATATATACATTTATTTATTGATTAGTTAATATTTAACGTATACAACGCAGATTTTTCCTGCAAATAATTTGTCGCTATATTAATTTCACGCAGTCATCGAATATTGGTTAAGAAACACATTGTTTTTGGAACGATAGATCAGGAATAATGTTTTGTACAATTATTTATATTCCATGGAAATATATACCTTCCTATTTTTCTTTCCTAATCATTTCGTTTTTTTTTTTTTTTTTAGCAAATCAAAACTTTTATAAAAAATTATGTTTTAAAGACCTTTTACAGATGTAATCGAAACTACTATTAAAAATTAGTAAGAAAACGATTAGATAAAACTATAAAACTTATATTTTCACACTAAATACTGCTATTTGTCAGCATATTTAAGATGTGCACAGTTTAATAAGGAAAATTGATAACAAAATTAATCTCTTCTTCTATGTATATCCCTTGATGCATAGTTACGAACTGTACAAAATAAATATTTAAAAATCATCTTAAGTGCTTCATTATATATTAAAATTGCGGAATGCGTGTATATCAGAAATAGTTATCTCTTAAATTTTATACCAAATGCACACACACACACACACACAAAAACAAAAAAATCCTTCATCTGAAATACTTAAACAAAAATGTCAAAAACATCCACTTCGCTGATCACCAAACTACTTATAGTGCTATAACCTCCTTAATTATAATTTTATGTTTATAATTTGTAACATAAATTACATAAAGAAAATTTCAAAAAATTTCACCGATTTATATTTATTTATACTTGTAATCCTTATAAGGTCAGTTGTTACATTATTTAAAATGTTTTCTGTATTTTTCTAAAAAGGACGTTGGTCATTTTAAAAACATCGTTGTTAATAATTTACGTAATAAAGGATGAGCATACTTCATTTTTTAAATCCGATATTTTTTATCATTATTATCATTATATTATTGATAAACAATTTACGTAATAAAGGATGAGCATACTTCATTTTTTAAATCCGATATTTTTTATCATTATTATCATTATATTATTGATAAACAAACAGTCTAACCAGATTTAGATCATCTTTCGCTAAAACTATATTTCTATTGGCAGCCTGAAGAGCCGATTCCGTCTGCTTCTGTGATGCTTCGGTATCTTTTAATGCCTTCACAACTTGCTCCGCTGTTTCCAGTACTTGAACGACGGTTGTGCTAGAAACAAATAACATCATTATGTAAGAATTCCTTAAATATAACGAATGTTTTTAAAGTGGAGATTTCAAAACTTTAAACATAAAAATAAAAAACCACTAATTATGGACAGGACGATAAAGAAAAGATTTTATTAGGAATACGAATTATCACATAACGCGAGTGGCGATAATAGGAAAAGCATAAATAAATGAATATTTTAAGTACTTTATAAAAATAAAAATATTTTACACAATATATACACTTATATTTGTACAAACATACATATAATTTTATGCCTCGTGCACGTGTTATTAAATGCCCACATTTATCATAGGTTTTTTTAAAGGTAAAATATTTCAAGCCTAATTTCACACACACACATACATATATATATATATATATATATATATATATATATATATATATATATATATATAATGGTTACACTGCTTCCAGGAAAATAACAAAAACCATTAGTAAATAAATTTATTTTGTTTGTTATTTCATAATTTTATAGTTTTTGATTTAAATTACGTACTAAACACTTTCAAAATCGATTTTACTTTTTAGTTAAAATCCAGTGGAAGAAAATTCATTTAAGAAATGTTTTATAAATCGATTTTAATTGAAAATGGCATCAATTCAAGTAAAAATCAGAATTGAACGAGAAGAACAGGATTAAAAAGTCAACTATAAAAATGTTAACGAACGAAATAATATATAAATTTTCAGAAGAAATACAAGGTGAATCAATTTATACTACTTTATTTAACTTTAACACAGTAAAAAAGGCTTGTAAAAGTATGAAAAACATGACCAATAACGCAATTTAACAGTAACATTACCAAATGAAATAGCTGCATTATATCTGGATAGTGATGAAAATTTTATTTGTAATGAAATTATCTCGAAGAACAACAAGTGAAAAACAAGGCATGGAGTTATCAACAACAAACGTTGAATACTCTCATTATAAATTAATAAAACTGATTGAAAGTGATCATGCACAACTGAAAATTAAGGAAGTTACATTATCAGATGATGAAAGAAAATTTAGTATTGAAAAATTTCGGGGGAAATAACAGAATGCTACTAAATGATGGCTTGAGGATTTTGAAATAAAATGCGAACGATACAAAATAATTAATGAAAAAAAAAAAATCAATATTTAACATTATTTGTCAAAGATAATGCTAATGAATGGTACGATTCATTTTTACAAGTATATGCTGATAAAAATTGGGTAAATATGAGATTTGCATATAATTTCAAATTTATAAATGGTTCATTAATAGATTACGCCTTAAAGAAAGAAAGATTGTTATTGGAAAATGAATGTGACATATCAAATACTTCTAGAATAAATCATATTGTTATAGGTTAACATTTAATATACAACATAGATTAAATAAAGAAGAAATACAAGTAACAGAACAATTGATGAACAAACTAAGACGATGTAGTACAATGTGTATAAAACAGAAGGAGAATAAATTTTAATATGATCAAATGAACTTAGAAAAAATATGGTACGAGCGCAACAAAACTACAAAATATCAATAAAAAATCACGCTATATGTGTAGAGAACTAGGAAAACCAAAAACGTTAACAGAAATAAATGAATTAATGGAAATTGAACTAGATAATCAAAAAAACTAGTTCGCCGGAGAAATTTACCCCACTTATAACATGAAATGTGTTAATAAATAAAATGAATAAAGTTAAATGTGTTTATGATAGTGGCTCAAATATAACGTTAATAAATCAAAAAGTCATAAATGACCTAAGAACTAAAATAATTCGAAGCCTAAATATCTTTCAAACAATTAGTAATGTAAATTTCACAAACGGCCGAGCACGTTTACATTTAAGAATCAATAAGATCGAAAATGTTTTAGATGCTAAAAAGAAATTCCAATTAATTCAAAAAGAAGATTTAAAAATTTTACAAAAATTAAATGAAAAAATACGGAACAAATTTCAGAATTAAAAGAAAACACGAAAATAATAAAAACTGTAAACTTTAAGATGTTAAAAGTTTTTATACAAATCTTGACAATTTAGATTTTGGAAAAAAAAATGAACTTAACCAAATATGAATCAATATTCGCTAAAAATTATGATGTTGGAATGGTAAGAAACGAGGAAGCACAAATAAAATCAATAAAAGAAAAATATATTGCAAAAAACCTTTCGGATGTTCAATTCCACATCAAAAAGAGATTGAATCACAAATAACAAAACTGTTAGAAGCTGGATTGGTAGAAGACACAAGTTCACCATTTGCTTCGCCAGTAATATTGGCATATAAAAAAGTGGAGAACTGTGTAGGTCGCGTCTATGTGTCGATTTTAGGGACTTAAATAAATTAGTTGTCCCAGAACCTTAACGTTTTCCTCGGATTGAAGATATTATGGTGAATGTAGGAATCTGTAATTGTTTTTCAGCTCTGGATATAAATTCAGCATTTGTTACACAAAATGGCCATTGGCAATAGATATATTTACCATTTGGATTAAAAATATAGCCCTCGATATTTCAACGAATTTTAGCAAATATAATTGGAAAACATAAATTAAATGAATTTTGTATAAATTATATTGATGATATCCTATTTTTTTTTTTCAAAAATATTTATAGAACATTTAATACACCTTGAGTTATTATTAAATGCAATTATTAAAGAAGGTTTCTGATAACTTAAAAACTCAATAAAATATTTAGGCCATATCATTGAAAAAAATAAAATATAGCCTTATAAGGATAATCTTCGAGCTATTCATGAATTTCAAAGACCTAAAAGAAAAAAAAAATGTAAGGCAGTTTCTTGTAAAAATTAATTTTTATTATAAATATCTAGAAAATGCAGCAAAAAAAATTAATTTATTGCGTAACAATGTAAAATTTGATTGGACTGAAGATTGTGAACAGGCAAAAATTATTTATGTTCAAGTCTAATATTAGCAACATATAATCCTGATAATGAAGTTTATATTTATATTGACGCTAGTATTCAAGGAGTAGGAGCAATCATTAAACAACCTCAAGAGGATAGGATGTTACATTCAGTTACTTATTTTTCAAAAAAATTAACTCCTGTGCAAAAAAAGAGCAATGAAATACAGTAGGAGTGAAAGAAATACATTGAAGATCTTTACAATAATGAACCACTACATCCTTCGGTTTTAGAAACAGAAGACCAAATCAGCGAAACGGAGATAGGTCCAGATATTTTAAGAGAGGAATTCGATAAAGCTTTAGAAGAATTACGACCCCGGAAAACACCAGGGATAGATCAACTACCGGGAGAACTTATACAAAATCTGGGAAGCACGGCAAAAAATATATTGTTTAAGTTCATACAGGAAATATATGTAACGGGAAATGTTCTCACAGACTTCACAAATGCTAATCTGGTGGCAATTCCCAAACAACACATTAGTCAAGCGCGCGAAGAACACAGAACATTAAATATTTTATCACATACACTAAAAATATTAACTAGAATCATATACAGACGTACAGAAAAGAAAATAGAAAGTAGTTTACCTGGGAATCAGTTTTGATTTAGAAAAGGCACCCGAAAAGCCATACTGTCACTAAGATTGATTGTCGACAAAACCTTAGAGATCAACAAGGGCGTGTATATAGCATTCGTACATATTGAAAGAGCGTTCGACAACGTTAATTGAAATACTTTATTCAAAGTTTTAAAAGATCTGCGCACAGACTACAGAGATAAACGATTATTTCTTCAATTATACAAGAATCAGCGAGTAATAATAAATAATAACACCGTAGCCAACGTCAAAAAGGAAGTCAGACAAGGATGTTGCCTGTCACCAATATTGTTCAATATATATATAAGAATTATACCACAGATCGTTGATATTAATGCCAGTTTTTCTCTTTTCTGCAAATATTTTCATTGCTTCTTCTATATATATATTATATATATATATATATAGAAGAAGCAATGAAAATATTTGCAGAAAAGAGAAAAACTGGCATTAATATCAACGATCTGTGGTATAATTCTATACGATATGCAGATGACATAGCGCTTATAGCAGAAAGTGAAATAAAATTACAGCAAGCTATTAACGACTTAAATACTCTACTAATTGAAAGGTGCAAAGTGAAGATAAATGTAGGTAAAACCAAAATAATGGAATTTTCAAAACAGAAACTGACAGATATGAATATATCTTTAAATGGACATAAACTGTCACAAGTGCAGGAATTTTGCTATTTGGGAAGCCTAATCACAATGGATGGAAGGAGCGAAAAGAAGTTAGAAGAAAAATAGCCCAAGCCAAAAACGCGTTCAATAAAAACAGAACTTTGCTCTGTTCCAAAAATATATCATTGAACACAAGAAAATTATTTATCAAAACCTACATTTGGAGCCTGGCATTATATGGGTGCGAATCCTGGATTATTTTGAAAAGAGATATATCTAAACTACAGACGTTCGAATTGTGGTGCTACAGAAGGATGATGAAGATATCTTTGACCGAAAAAATCACAAATAAAGAAATACTCCGAAGAATTGGAGAATAATCAAGAATAATGACAATAAAAAATCGAAGAAACAGTATGATCAGTCATTTAATCAGGCACTCTTCTTGGATCATAAATTTAATTTAAGGAACATTAAAAGGCAATAGACCAAAAGGATGACCGCGAATCAAGTTTATGGAGAGCATATTACAGAAAAGAAGCTATATTAATTAATAATAATAGTAATTATAATAATATTAAAAAATCAAATACTGAAATCAGGACGACAGTAGAAGTCGGATATAGAACACCCCTTCGTCATCCAGCATCACCATTCGTCCTACCTGCGGTATACCTCGGCTCGTACGAATTTTTTATTAACTATTATTATTATTTTTATATATATATATATATAATATTTTTGATTTAAAATTATTTTATATAAATATTATTCATGTTTTATATTTTTTGTGTTATGAATATCGTGATTTACTCGTTTTATGTATTTTTTATTCGAATTTAAAAATAAATAAAAACATAGTTGAAAAAGAAAACGTAAATTGAAGTTTATATATTAATTGCGGTAGTTGGCCGCTTTACTCGTGATTTTAGATCTCATCAATATAAAATAAAATAAAAATAAATTAAATTAGGATCTCATCTAAAATATTTCAAATCTTAACCACGAGTACATTATAAATTAGCTACCCCTCGGTACGTTATAACTTGGCGTGTACGACAGTACAAGAATAATAATACTCTCCACTCATATAGCAGAACGTTATAATATATATATAAACTATGGTGTACAGTATTAAAATAAAGCGCAAAATTTATTATAAAATATTACTTGGCATTATCTGCACGTTCTTTAAGTTTCTGAGCAGTATTTAAATCATCTGCCGTATCTCTTATGATAGCCGGAATATCGGTCAGTGATGATATCGTTTCGTTTATTCTCGTTCCCAAATCTGTTATTTCTTTTGGTTGCAACTTTATATTCTTTGCTAAAGCCTAAGTACAATACACACGTATACACACATACATTATATATATAAAACATAACAATGATAAGAATAAAAAACGCAGAAAATTATGTAAAACAACTAAATCAAACAGTAAATTAAATGATTAACTTTGAACCATTTACTGTAAAAGATAGAACTGCTGAAGAACACAACAAACGTGATAGAAAATAAATTTTATTTGACAGAAATAACTCAACACTCTTACGGGTAGATATCGAAATTTAAAAAATATATATATCGACGTATTTAACAATTTAAAGACACCACTGTCGCTTGCAAAATCATGAAATTAACATGACAACAAAAGATTTCAACACAAAAAGGTGAGGTACAAATTATAGCTAGCAAATTTAGACTAGAAAGCAATGAACGGGTGGAAAAGTTAATTCAATTTTGCGTAGAGATCAAATATGTCGCAGCAAATATAATGTTCCAGCTGCACCCACGTAAATTATACACATAGCGATCCACTGCCGATGGTGTCGGACATATAGTTAGAAACTAAATAGAAATAAATCGAGTATAATGAAGAAAGTAACAACGCGACCTGAACCAGATATGAAGTAAGATCATAAGCAAAATTAAAATTGACTGTAAGCAAGATATCACCAAAAAACAAGGGGGAAGTACAATATAGATAAATTGTAGAATGACGACATTCATACCGAAATATCAGTAATTATACAAAACAAGATCACTAATAGCAATTCAGCAAATATTGAGGACATGCGCTACAAAATCAAGGAAACCATTCAGGAAGCTGGCGAGAAATATTTTGGTGCCCATATAAGAGGGGAAAAAAAAAGAAATATTAGAACTCATGAAAGGAAATAGAAAAATAATCAGAATAACGTAATATACGAAAAAATCCCCCAAAATAATACAATAATACTGGGGAAAATTCCACAAACGAAAACTAGTGAAACGTAAAGAATTGGAAGAAAAGCATGACGTTTCAAACCTAGATAAAAATATAAAAGAAATCGCTGAGATGGATGCAGAATCAACCATAATATCAATAAATAACAATGGGGGAAGTAATAGCGCATACTGAGTTTAGGAAAAGACTACGGGAAGAATATGCGAAGAAACTACTCTGTACAACAAATAAAAATAAAAGTGAAACAGAAAATGAAACAAAAATGAAGCGAGTTGTGTAGGTGGACCGATTAATGAATCAGAGATACGAAATGTTATAAAAAAAGTAAAAAATCATAAGGTTCCTCGTAAGGACAATATTTCAATAGAAATAATCAAATAGCACTAACTCCGGAAAACATCAAAATGATACTTCAATATACACGAACCAGTTAATGTACCTAATGACTGGTTCTACTCTACATTCATACCAATTTCTAAAAAGGGAGTTACCAAAGAAATAAAGTGATTTCAAATTAGTAAGCTAAAATATATTTAAAAATTTGAAGTCACACAGGAAAAACTCAAGTCGGGTTTAGAAGAGTAATGAGCACTCGTGAGGCAATCCTCTGTGTAATTGTTAGCACAAAAATGTTCAAACCGAAATCGGAATATGTACACATATTTCATAGATTTTTAAAAACAATTTGACAAGGCGCAACATGATAAAATATTTAATATACTGGGGAAAAGAGCAATAGATGCAAATAATTTGAAAGGCATGAGAAATCTATATCAACGAAGGTTACAGTACGATTAGGCAATGAAGCATCAGAGGGTATAAAAGTAGAAAGTGGAGTAAGTTAAAGGTATGTATTTACTCAGAACAGATGCTCGATGTAGGTGCGACTGAGGCAGATAACTACATTCGGATATGATATATTAGTGAACAGTATTATATTCGTTGACGACATTGCGGAGATTACTAAATCGCTGGGCAGATTACAACAAATAATGTATAGCGTACACAAATGATGAAATTAAATATATAACAATGTTCAAGAAGAGATTAAAAAATAATTAAGTTATTACGATAGAAGGTAAAAGATAGAAAAGATCACACGTCTGATAAATAAGAAGTTGGATCATAGAGATGAACTCGGCATGAAAATTAAATATAGATTAAAAGTAGCGCAGAAAGCATTTTTAAAGTTGAAAAGCACAATGTGCAGTCGTGATATTCACACAATTAAAATTGCATCTGTACATCCAGGTGACTGTGAACGTATACAGCCGAAATATGGACGCTCACGGCTGCCGTATCAAAAAAAGGATCTATTGACCAGTTTCTGAAAATCAGCTGGATTCAAAAAGTAACAAACGAAGAAATTCTACAACGTTTAAAAAGGAAGCAGGAATTACGTCCCACATACAAGTCAACTTTGCCACAATCGTCGATCAAAGTCGTATAATAACCTAAAGCATAGTAGCGTGTACCCCGCTTCTGTAATTTCAATAAATTTAATTTGTCAACTATATAATAATAATAATAATAATAATAATAATAATAATAATAATAATAATAATAATAATAATAGTCATGTAAATAAAGTATGTAAATATCGGTAATTACTGGCTATGTGCATCATTGAACGAGCGTCGTATTAATTACAAATAACAATACAAGAAATCTTATTGTCACCGTTTTGACATTTAACTCGATTTTTTTAATATGATTAAAATATAATTCCTTCCACAAGCCAAATAATGACAATTTAAAGAATAATTAACTCGAATTTAAAATATAATTATACACCATTCGGACAAATTTGCTATTTTTATTGTATATTATTTTATTTTAACTAGCATTAAACAATAAGGCAACGAAAATTTTATATAAAATTCTTACTAATCTTTAAATATAAACAAATTGATATACATCTTTTTTTATCTACATGTACACACATATGTTGCACACACATACACGTTTACCATTATGTCTATACGTATGGACCACGACTAATTTAGTATACAAGTCGTAACATTAATTCCGTTACATTCATTCATAACATTCCTACGAAAAACAATAAACTCAAAATCTTCGTTTCTTTCACCGAGTAAAAACCTCTCAAGTGCACCGACGAAAATAACTGTTTCAGGTAATAAAATATGTAATTCAATTTAATTTTTTAACTATGTAACCTGATTGTCCAGTTAAATTTAAATGATCTATGATAACTTTGACATATTTAAATCTATTATACTTGTTATCTTGATTTATTAAAAACCTATCTCAATCTATTGTACGCTGATTGGTAGAGATTACGTATCTCGTTTTGCTATTATTTATAATTTAGTCAAATTCTGTAACAAACTTGGATACCTTGAGTCAGCTGTTAAAATTGTCAATAATAATAATAATAGTAACAAACAGTTGGGAGTTATTACATTCGATTCTGAAACGAGTAATTTAACAAGTCAAGTCTATAAACAAATTTTTAAATAATTATAATACGAAAATTAAAGTAAATTAAAAATTACGTATATAACTATAAATAACGTACTCTTACTGACACATATAACTTTATATAATTTTCAATTAAAATATCGGAAAATATTTAACGATAATAATGTTGCATACGAACATGATAAAAGATAAAAATATTATTTCCAAGAATTCGAACAATCAATTATAAGGAACTTTACTTTTTTTGTAATAAAATAAATTAATCAAAGTAAATTAATAATAAATATACATAAATAGAAACTACAGAAATTTTGTAATACTAACATCGGTAGCGCGATCTTTTATGTTCGACGGTGTGGTTCGAGGTGAGGTCAAAAATTTGTCCAATTTGTTAGTTACGTCGACAGATTTGCCGATAATCATTTCCGATATGTTTTTCGCTTCGGCTACATTATCGTAAGCGATTCGCGCTGCTTCGGCAGCTGATTTGGAATCCGTCATAGCTTGAGTGACCTATTAGAAATTATAAAGTTATAAGCGTAAATATCGCTAATTGTATTTGAAAAAATATTTTCAGTGCTCTGTATCCATTAACGTGCCGTATACTGCAACATTGGCCAGAGTAAATTTAGTTTAGATATCATGTAGGATGTTGGATAGTTTTATTAATCGGAATAGGGGTTTGATCTTTTGTTTGTTATGCTCGAGGATTTCGGAAAGAAAGCTGGAAAGGTGTATTTGAGACCAGAATAGGTTGAATTTCTCGCAACCTACCATTAGATGATTAACGGATGAACAGAGCATACATTACAGATAAGGGCGTGTCAATTAATTAGTAAATAAGAATGACAAATTTACGGTGAATGTGTAAACGGCATAGTATAACTTTTTCTTGATACTGGATCTTGATGAAGTAGTTCAAACTCCAGTGTTTGACCGCATTGAACGCAATTTACTGGTAATATGAACTAGCGGGAATGTTATTAATTTTAAGAAGTCCGATGAGGGAACTGGTATGTTTGGAATTGGGAAGTAATTGGTCGCTTTTTTTGCTGCAAGGTTCACTGGTTCGTTTCCTCTGATTATTGACTGAAGTGGAAGAGATGACTGAAATAGTAGTTATACAGTTTTCGGGTTAAAATTAAATAATAATAATAAAATATCTATATATGACAAATATAATTAATTTATTTTTATAACTATAGACAATTTAACTGCGGTACATTCCGCTCACACGCGATCTGAGTTCGAATCCCACAGGGGGACGAGAATTTTTCACGGTGAAAGATCTTTAGCAAAGCTATCCATTTAACTGATCGATAAATGAGTAGAAGTTTGCTGCAAAAGTAAAGAAGGCGGTGATGGAAAGTAATGGCCACCACACAGCATTGGTTAGGCGCCATTCAATTGGCCATCTGTTATTATTCAAATTGACGTTCCCTACTAACTTTCCAATTGATTGCACTTTACACATTTAATTTCAATCATTAAATATATATATAAATATATATATATATATAAATATAAATAAATAAATATATATATATACATATATATATATATATATATATATATATATATATATATATATATGACAAAAACATAAATCTTTTTAATTTTTACGCGCAATTTTTGAAACATAATAAATGATATTAGAGCAAGCAATAAAATTCGTTTTCACAATTCAATTTTGATATTTTAGCCACTTTTTTTTTTCATCTGTGAAATTCGAGTCGCTCCTGAAATTTTATATCGCCTCCGAATTTGACCGGCCTAGGATCAGACTCGTTTACTGTTCCTCGGTGATACATATTGAAAACAAAATTAAATAAATAAAATATAAATACTGTTTACACAATTGTATATATTATAAACACAGTCGACTAGTTTTGATGCTGTATAGTCAGACAATCGAACCTAGTCAACTGTATTTCAAATATAATCAGATAGTATTGAATACAAAAGAAAATCAATCGAAATAATCTTTTTACCGAAGAATCTTCTTAACATTTTTAACACAGTCGTAATAATATCGATGATTATTAACGATTAGTGTAGTTTATTTATATCGAGACGAAAATTTTAGTCGATTTATTTCGATGAAAATCTTTTCCTAAATAAAATATTACGCGTTTTATTATTATTTAATTTTATACGAAATGACGTAAACACACCAAAAGTTCGAAATTATAATACGACGGTTATGTACACTCACAGACACGTATAACAGACATACTTAGAAGCGTGTAAAAAATATCGCCGAGAAAAATGGATAAATTTAAATTGAGTTTCTATTTCGTGGACAGATAGAGTGACCAACCGAGAAGTGCTGAGTAGGTGCAATGTCAACAAGTTGCAATTAATGGATGACATAAACAGAAGAAAAATTAAATATATCGCTCATAAAATTCGAAAAGGACTTTTCAACCTAGCAGCACAGGGTAAAATTGCAGAAAAACTTCATCCATTTCCTGTCCATATGTCACCATTGCAGAATATGTTTTGTTCAGCTGTAGTGTTTTTTCGGGCAATATGATCGAACCAGCTCTGCTTTAACTTGGTTTTCTACTGCATCATTAAGTTTGGTTTCCTCTCGTATTGCGTATTCTACTTATACGTCTCATACTCAGCTTCATCCTTTCCTGCGCTCCCTGCGTTTTCTCTGAATTTTTTTTTTTTTGTAAATGGACAAGTTTGAGATCCATAATATCACACACTGATTGTAAAGTTTATCCGCGTTAAAATTGTTATTCACTTTATTTCTGGGCGCGTTATAAGTTGCTCGTAATTCTTTGCCCTAAGTACATATGATATTTATGTTTTCAACTGATTCATCATTTATCGCCATACATGTGTTTTCATTATTGAGCACGCGTCTATATGTTCGTATTTTACAACGGTTTTAATTTCACAATTTCCAATTATTATTCAATTTTCGTTACAATAAAGCAACATACATCGAGAATATAAGAAGGCACTTTCTTGTTTCTCTGTGTAAGAATTTTTTCCTAATTTACAAATAATGTATAGTCTGAATAATTATTTATTGATTTTCCGCGATCATTCAGAACTTTTAAATATTAACACATAGGTTTATGATTTAGTTCGTTCTGATAATGATAAGTGGTGTGAGTTCATTCGAAACGTTAAAATTATAGAAAAAATAAGATGTTTTTTTTTTACTGAAAGTAAATTTTATAAATATGGAAATTTCGCATTTTATAATTGCTGTTCATCTGTTTCGATGTTTGTCTCTCTTTCTGCCTCTGGTTTTATGTCTACTAACTAAATTTCACGATTTCTGTTTAGTTTATGTTTATTTTCGTCAATCTTTATATATATATATATATATATATATATATATATATATATATATATATATATATACACACATAGTATTTGTGTTGCTGTTTTAGCTATCGGCACTTTATCATATGCGTAATTGACGTCATTAAGTATGCCAAACAAATAACAAATACAACAATAATAATTATTATCGTAACGATAAACATCATCTTACAGCGCGATATAATTCTCCACTTTTCGTTTCCTTTTCATCGATATACTTTTTAGCGTCTTCCGCGAACTTCAAAGCATTCTCTCCTTTAGTGAGTGCTCCTTTATCGCAAGATAAGCCACCGCATTGTCCGCATCCGGCACCGCCGCATAAAGGATCGCAAGGGTTTCCACTTTTGTCGCACACCTATAGACAGATTATTTATGTTAAATTATTTGACATTCGAAAGTAGAAAATTTCATTAAAATATATCGTTTTAATCGGGAAACTCATCGCGTACCAGAATCGATTTAAAAATCGAAGAATAATGTTTAATGATGAAGTTTAATTAAATAAATTATAAAAATTATGAATAATAATAACAACCAGCACTGTTAATTATATCGCTATAGCACGGTTATTGATACTAAGCATCATAATGCCGTGTGTAACAAAAAAAAAAAAAAAAAAAAAAATATAATAATAACTGCATGCGATAACCGAACGGACAAAATACAGTAGAAATGTGGATTTTATGACAGCTAGATACAAACGGGATGGCTGAAATCAAAGAAACCCGCGCGAAAAAAAGGGCTTAACTTATTATTGATAAGTTTGACAAATTTGGGAATCGGAGATTTAAATGGCTGACAGAAATTACGATAAATGCGACTCATTCAAGATCCACGTATCGAATCATAGCAGATTGCGGTTCGATTACATAGACAGAAACCGATACTAGATTTAATCATAAATATAATTAAGTCGCGATGTTATTGAAACGTCTTCATTGGAAGATACGTCATTCATGTAATTTTTCCATGTGATACTATCCATAGATAGTTCTAAGCAGCTAGGGGCAGATTAAAAAAAAATCGTTAGAATTTCAATCAAAACTATTTTATCAAATAAAAATGCCGATTTATATCAGACAAGGTCGTGCAAACGGCTTAGAGATACTTTCCTAATAATGAAAATACAAAATTTTACTTAAAACTAATCCTAGCGCTAAATACGCGAACTTTCTACACCGACATCAATATTTTGGTCAAGATAACTTATTCTCTATAAATACTATACACGTTAGTTCTGTGTAGTTTAAGACCAGTCTCGGTAACGTAAACAAATCGATCTGTATCTACAAAACCATTATCTCAGAATTGTACTGAGCAAACAATAGACATACCCGCATTAGAAATTTGCTCCTCATTTTTAATTATTCGTACGTATAACAACTAGTAATTAATAGAACATTAAAATTCTACTAATGACATAGACATTAACAAAATAGGTACTTGCGATTACCAAATACTAACGCCACCGGTATAAAAAAATACGAACACAGGCGAATAAAACATATCTTATACTTTGTAGTAAACTCTGAAGAAATTAGTACCAAATTTATGATTTTTTATTTTGTATATATTTTTATTTATTTATCGATTTAGATTTTTTTTAAAAAAAAAAAACGAACTCCTCAGGAATACGTCGATTACATAGAGAGAAACCGCTACTAGATTTAATCGTCGCGTAATTATCGGATATGATACTATCTATAGATAGTTAAGCAGCTAGGGATAGACTAAAAAAGAAAATACCGAAAATGAATTTTTTAATATAAAAAATAATTAGGAAAGTTTTCAAAAATATATCACCACGAAAATTATTATATTACGTACTTGTTGATTTAAAGACGGAATAATTTTCTCGATCTCGTCCCTGTAATCCCGTAATTGTTGTAAATGTTTCTTATTATCTTCTATACCTTGCGTAAATTTATCGCTAGTACGATCGATTAACGTTTCGGTACTTTTACATTGCCGTTCGGCATTAAATACGGTACTGTCGGTTGCGGCATTTTTAGTTTTAATCCTAATCGATTTATCGTAAGCTTCGCGCGTCAGATTAAGAGCACCTACGTTTAAATATTAGATATACTTAATTATAGTTTACAGAAATTATTTTAAATAATTTTATCGCAGAATTACGATAATGGCGATTTTAAACAAAAGGGGGTTTAATATTTTTGACGTATAAAAAATAAATAAAAATCGATTAATTTAAATTGAATAATCGACTAATAAATTGTATTTTTTAGCTACATTTTCGATTCGCAAAATATAAAACGATTCAGAGAAGACGGAACGGTTTTGTTTTTTTAAATAGTTCAAAAACTATATTCGACCAAAATGTTCGAATTAAATATTATTCAGAAAACAAGAGATTATTAGCTTATAATCATTTGTCAAACACAATATCGATAATTTTATTTATTTTTGTAAATTTCCTATGCTTTAATAGTTATTATGCCGGACGAAGACAAATCCAACGAAACAGAGATCATAAAAAACGGTCCAGCCTTTCTTGAGTTGTAACTAACAAACTTCTTATATATATATATATATATATATATATATATATATATATATATATATATAAATAATCATATGATGCATAATAATGTACCAACCTTCTACGTTGCTTTCTTGAAGCTTGGTAATGTTGTTTTTCAAATTTAATGCGGTCGTGTTTAAATTATCGGCCTTAGATTTTAATTCTGATAAGACGACAGACGCCGTAGTAATTCGTTCTGTAATATTATCCACTTGATTTCTGACGTCTGTTAATACTTGCGATGGTACCATCAAACCAGATCTACAGCAAATAATTTTGTTTAAACACAGGCACATGTATATATATATAAATACGTTAGTTCTCTTACTTGAATTTTATTTCAATTCTTTTGTTTGAATTCCATTTCAATTTTAATCATTTTTGATTCGTTAATACGCAAAGAAACGTTCGATAAACTTATTTTGTCAAAAGTTAGAATTTTAAAAACGCATAAGAGATTGCGTACGTAATAAATAAACTGTAACGTAAAAAGTCTCACAAATACCGAAACGACCTAGAATAGCGAGAATTAATCTCGGATTAAATTATTAATATATTTACGAAAAGCCATAGGTAAGATAGGTTTACCGTGGTTTTATAATATACAGATGCCAGTTAACCAAATTCGTCCATTCATAATCGCTATATACAAACTACGATTCGAAAAAAATCGTCTCCTTTCTTTACCATTCCAAATAACTATCTCCGCCTATACAGCTCACACTCTGCGGATGTCGACCTTATTGCCGACGCGAATCACATATTTTTTTAATGTTCCAATTATCTTTCTCCCCGTAACATATTATACAATCAAATAAAATCATTCCTTTCCATATAAACACGTCTTTCTTACTTGCTACTCGTAATTCGCACATTTATATGTCTATATATATATAACCGCTGTATTTTTATTTAATATTATTTTATGTTACAATTTGTAATGGGTAAATTTTGTGGAAGGCCATAATCAAAAGTAAAAAAAAAAAAAGAGACAGAGAATTTTAATTGTTCATTAGACGAACAACTTACTTAGTTTGATCGATAAATTGATCTAAAATTTTAAGTTGTTCCGAACTGGCTGTAGTATTACGAAGTAACTGTTTTATATCTTCAATTTTCTTCTCGACTCTTTCAAATTCTTTAGTATACGAACCGGTAGCTCCAGTTTTCATTATTTCCACAGCAGCTGCTATAACACGGTCCGTTTGATCTATGCGAAATTGTAACGATAAATATAAATCACCCTATTATATATAAATAATATCGAATAAATAAATATTTTATTAAATAATTTTAAAATACAGTCAATAAATAGAGTTCATAAATATAGTGTACCGGAACTTCGCCTTTAATTCTGGTTACGATCATTCAATTTGAGCATCAATGATTCGAAGCCGAAATGTTACTCAATAGAAAATTACAAAATAAAAAATTTATCACGATACGGTTTAAGGCATTCCATTTGTTAGGCAAACTAAACACATAGAAGTATTTATTGACAATAATTTAAAATTTTATAACCGCTTTAATTATATTACAACTGAAATTTATAACAGTATTTAACAAACTATATAACAAAATAAACAAGATAGCGCTTAAATTTAATTTTACCAAACATACTGTACGGCAGTATAATTTATACGGATATGATTAATATTAAACAGTTTCAAAATAGATTAGACTATTCGGAGAATTATCTCCGTCAAGTTAAACAGGTCATTATAGCAAGTATTGTCATTGCCGGTATTAAGCAACTAAAATATGAACATATTAACACCTTGTTGATAAAGAATAACATAAATCACGAATATAACAACACTTCGTATCATCTCCCGTATTATCTAAAAAAAAAAAAAAAATTGTTAACGTCTAAACAGTTTTTAAACTGTTACTGGATGATTACTATATAAAGAAGCATCAACTCATTATGGAATGAATATAACGGTTTAGAAAAACAATTATTTCTAACTATAGATAACCGACTAAACAACGTTATATTGACGTCGAATTATTTTAATGTACAGTTCATCCACGGCCGCGGATTATTTAAAGAGATTACACTTATATAAGTATCTCGAACACATTGCGTAATATGCGATACAACTGACAAAGTAAAGCATATCTTGACCGGATGCAACTGTAACAGCACTGAATTTACAGACGTCAAAATTAGTAAATAAGGAATTCTCTCAACATTTAATAATTTTACAATATCTGAAATAACATATCGAAAAATTCACCTAAATTTATCGTAATAATATAAATTATATATAAATTTTAATTGTAAAATGGGCTGGCTAGAGCACCGCAAACTTAAGTGAATAGCCTGTGTTCAGTTCATTCTTCTTAATTTACTTGTATCACATTTATCAATAAACTTACCCCCATCGTATTTTTACGAACTGGGGCCCCGAGAAAAAAAAATGAGTTTAGGTAACAAATTCACAACTATTAGAACGCAGCAGAAAAAAGAAAAAGAAAAAACTTAAACAAAGCAGTTATAATATTAGATAACGTTGAAACTAACGATTAAATATGAAAATAATTAAATAATATCGCACTAACAATTAGAACAATATTAATAAAGCTCGTTACGATAAATTATGTTTAATACATCTGCGCTTATATTTTGTATATATAAAAATTAATTGCCTGGAATCGTAATTACTCATTAACGAGATAAACTTCGAGTAGCAATCATCGAAAAATTTACTTGATACGGTTATGAATGTATTTCTTAACACGAGGTAATTTCGGAATATTATGCATATAATCTATTCTAGTATAACGTGGAGCATTTAGTAGGCGCACCTAAGGCACCTGTTTTGAATGAGCTGCAATTTATTATAACTAGCGTTGTTCGATATCGAACACCGAACATGACAAACGCAAGTAAATAGCGGACGTATAGTGTTCTTATAAATAATAAGTTTATCGTGTGTATTAAGGAATGATTTTATATATAACATCGAAATTAAAATACTAACATAATCGATATCGAATGTCTACTAAATTTATATTTCATTTTATAGAAGCGAAGTCAACTTTTTATACTACACAAGATGGAGTAACACAAGGCAGTGTTCTAGGACCTATCTTGTATCTCTTATATACGACTGATACTTCATTACCACAGCAATATTATCTGTAAGTTATTCACAAGTAGAAGCGAATGATATGTAAAACGCTTTAGACTAAGTTTCAAGATGGACAAAAAAAAAAAAAAAAAAATAAAAAAAAACTTAATGAGCATAAATCTGTTCACGTCAATTCCATTAAAAAAAAAAAAAAGTACATAACCAGTAAATGCCGCAGAAGAATTCAGCTAAATATCTCGGACTGCATTTCGATGCCCATTTAACACGGAAGTATCACGTGAGGCAGAAAGCGAAACAAAACAGACATAAAATGTGCTGGCTGTTGGGAAGAAATTCATAACTCGTCCTTTACAGTAAATGCCTACTCCATCGGTCGAACCAATCTGGAACTATGAGATCCAAATTTGGGGTATCAGCAAACCGAATAGTTATTCACAGTCAAAATAAAGTTATTCTCGCAATCACCAACGCAGGTTGATATTAAAGAAATGACAATCAGCATGCACATCTAAATTTGCAACGGGTAAACATTGAGGCAACCGGTTTTTCCGACACAATAGCAGATTTTTAAGTGATTAACTACAAACGATTTAATTACGTAAACAATACTTATCTATATTACATTCCATTCCGTAGTTTCTTCTTGTCAGAAATTGACATACATCAACATGTTTTATATTTCTCGTTCTCTGGCTGATTTCATTATTTCGTCAATTTTCTTGTTTTTAAAGCTGGTAGTAATCATTTCGAGTCTCGTCCTTCCTTGCATTATCTTTCCCAGTATTCTTCTTTGAATGGTAAATATTCCTTCTTCACTTATCTTATGCGCAAGGTATTTTTCTTTCTTTTCCCGATATCTTCGACCGCATCGGTTTTTTCCATACCGCTCCTCCGTTCTGAATTCGTTACTTTTGCCATCTACGGTATTCGCCATATTCTTCTGAGCGTTCACATTTAAAACGAGCCTAATCTCTTTACAGGCGTATTTCAAGAAACGGACATGACATAACACTGACTTTCGTGCTTATATTCATTTTTATTTTCCTGTCTTTGAGAACGGTTTCTAAGTTTCTGAAAACGCTTGCGACCATCACTTGTTAGTAATACGTCTAAATATCAAAATTTTTGCAGTTTCCATTTCTTTTCCGATTTTTAATTTGAGATGTACGTTGTCAATCGTCTTCGTGAATTTTATGGACTTTGTTTTCCTAAACTTAAGTGTATAATGAATAGAAATTAGTTAATGAACTAATATTCTATACCACTAATTAGTCATATAAATATATTTTGTGTTGTATGGCCAATCAATCGTTATGTTCGCGAAAAGTAATTTTGCAACATAGTAGTTCAAGTCGATTACGGTGTCATCTATCTATATATAATAACAAATTGTTCTACCTTCGTTATGTATGGTATGTAGGTCGTATTCGAATTTGAATATTCCGTTATATACGAACCGTTATGCATAAAGCTGATTTTGCATTTAATTCGCATATTTTTGAACCGTTATTTCGACCGCAAGAAACATTATTATTATTACGATACCAGGTCATGTAAATTTAATTTGACATTATTATTATGATTATCTATGTACACCTTATTAATGTTATTATTATACAATTTATAATTATTCTTATATGTCAAAAATAGTTTAGATCATTTTTCACGTTATTCGTAAAAATACTTACGCGGTATATAAATTTTCGGGAAAATAAAATGCTTCTGTATTAATAAATTTTGAAAATGTTCTCAAAATTATATAATCATTCGAGGGTAACGTTAAAGATAACAAAAGAAAACTACATCCTCATCGATAATTTAACCGAACGATATACTCATTTAGGCGAGTCGAACGGTAATAACATTTTTACACATTCCACTTATTTCGAAGACGCATTCTTAATATACACGCTTACCGTTCAAATTAACCAGAATAGAATCCCAATTGTCGAAACATTCGCCGCAACTAGCGCAATTCGGATGTACGCCTAAATATCCTCTGGCGCATTTATCGCATTTATCACCTCCGATTCCGGTTGTACAAACGCAAGTGCCGTTATTCTGGTGACACTGTAATTTCGCCGAACCGCTAGGATTACAGTCGCAAGCTGAAAAGCATAAAACGATATTTAGAACGACCGACATTTTGTTATATCATTGAGATTTTTTTCGTACGTATATATATATATAAAAAAAAAGTCTGATTTACATGGAGTGTGGTGATTTGGTGTAAACGGAACAAAATAATAAAATCCGAAATTAAATCAAAATCTTTTTTTTTCTATAGGGTTTTGCAATATAGGTGAGTTGATGTTAGGCTACGGCGATCATGTTGCTTAGGTGACGGGGGTGTGTCTAATTTGTTGTCTATTATTCTGTTACAAATTCCAAAATACCTTGATAAGTTTGGTAGCGCTATATGCCACACAGCGAACGCTACAATGGATATTCCGCAAGAACCACTTAAGGGTAGGAATATATATATATATATATATATATATATATATATATATATATATATATATATATATATAAAATATATATGCTAGTAGAAACATCTGAAGCACCTATACCATTAAGAATACAATACATACTAGACAAATTTTTCTTAAAAATTAAAGAACAAAGATATCATATAATTATGAAACAAATTAAAACATTGAATAATCAAATGAACAATAAATACTGGATACGTAAAAACATTCCTGCTTTCGTAATTACTCGCAATTAAAGATCATATTCAGTGCAAAACCGGCGATACTCCAAATGGAATGGAAAGAACTTTGGACCCCACTATCATATTCACGTATCGAATGACAAAAATTTGAATAACATACAATTCGATGAAATAATTAATGAAAAATTTCGAAATAATTTATACAGACGGCAAGTCAGTAGGACGGTATAGTTCAGCTTTTTATTACATAAATAAAGAGGCATGGAAAGTTCACAAGTCGAAATACGCCGGATGTTCGTATAGAGTAGAACTATGCGCAATAATGATAGCGTTAAACTATAAAAAAAAAAAAAAAGTCGAAACCAAAATTTTTTAATGACAGACTAGTAAGTAAACTACAAACCATTAATCCAAAAAATGTTAGTAACATAGGAATGAAAATTAAAAAATTAGTAAATAAACTTAGAAAGCTAAAAACCAGAGTGGTTTTTAAGTGGATTCCAGGACATGTTGGACTTTACGGAAACGAGACAGTTGATGCCCTTACTAGGAATGAGCAGAATAATAGTACGCGGAGAAAACTAAACTGGGGAGATTATATTACAGTTGTATCGGTTGTATAAGCAATGGGAACAAATATATACATTAAAAACGTAACGAAAGGGAATATATTAGTAAACATATATTGTTATTGTTTATGTATAAAATTCATATTGTCGGATGTTTTTGTTTATTTTTATTTTATTCGCTATTGTATTTTTGTTTATATATACATTTTTGATTGTGTTGTTTACCACATTCGCCATCAGATTATTTAAAAGTACTGTTTTACCACTTTGATAATTTTTGTAAATTGTGTTTCTAAGTAATATTTTTTACATTTATATATATTTTTATAATTAATTTTTTTATATTCACTCGATAATGGCTTAACAGCAGAAAAGCTTGGTGATTTTTCATAAAGAAAAATTTTTAGCGATTCTGACTAAATTTTTGTTGTTTACTTTTTAAAAAGTCACTACATTTCAAACTTTTCGAAGAACGGGGAAGATTAACTGAAAAGAGACTGCAAGGAAATAACGTAAAATGACCACGACGAATGTTTATTTAGCGTTATTTTTTCTTTTAAATTAAATTTCGATTAATCGTAACGATAAAAATACTTGTTGTCAACGGGAATCAATAATTTATACAAGAGCTAATAAAACGATGATCGTGGTTAATTATTTTTTTTTTTTTTTTTTTTTTTACGTACGGTAACATTCCACATTCGGATTTCCCCAGTAATTAGCTTGACATTGATCGCATCTTCTTCCGCCAAAACCAGGTTTACATTCGCATTGACCGTCGTACTGAAATAACGAAAAATACATCGACGATTAGATTTTTATCATAAATACGATAACGCGAACGTTTAATTACAAACGACTTTACAGACGTATAGATTTTTTTTTCATATACTTGCTATTTATAACTAGCCAATGAGTGAGGCTATCTAATAAATGATATCATCATATATACGTATACACATATATACACATATAATCACGTGTAGGAGGAGTATCCAATGATACATCCCCTCAAAACGATTATATGATCAAATTTTTCATTTTAGTTTGCTTCAGTCTCGATGACGATTCCGAGTGTAAAAGTTCGACTACCAACTTATTTGGGTGATTTTGTATCTGCATCAGATGTTTCTGTGCGAGCCTCCGGACAACTTCATCCGCCAAATCGATTTTCAAATCCCGATGTATAGCTTCATTAGACACGTACCACGGCATACGGTATATTAGGCGTAGCACCTTGTTCTGGAAGCGCTGAATAATCTGTTTATTTGACTTCTTTGCGCAACCCCAGAGATGTGCTGCATAAGACCATACTGGACGTAGTACCGTTTTATATACTAATAGGCGATTCTGGAGCGACAGCTTCGACTGAAATCCTAATAACCAGTAAAGTTGTTTCGTCCGGATATTGAGTTCGGTCCTTTTCTTTTATAAGTGCGACAGACGTATAGATAGAGAAACGTAAAATAAAACCGGAATTAAAAAGAAACTACGCATTTAAATCGTTTATCGCTGAAAATGTAAACGTCTAAAATTTAAATAATTTTTGCATTTATTCGAAAAATAAAAATTTATTTCATTTGTAAATGCACGTAATATAAATTTTCATAAATGATAATGTAGAAAAATAACATGATATAGCGTAGTAATTCGTTTGAAATATGAATAGCGTGTTGAAATTACTAAGTTTATTGAAATAAACAAGTAGGCTGTCATCTTTCGGTTGATAGTAAAGTAAAAATAAATATAACAGTAAGAAATTACATCAATATTAGAAAATAAAACATTTACGATGAAACAACATGAGAGCAAACTTCAATATAAATACACACTCGCAATAAAAAGATTTTAAACTATAATCAATTAGAAAAAAAAAGTAATTTTAGTTTGGCTATTTTTCGTCGTACTGATAAGCATTTGAAATTTACGCTTGTCCAAAAAACATCGTAATTAACAAAATCTCGATAAATCCCAGAATTATTCAAGTAGAAGCATTTAAAAAACTTTGTTCAAACTTTTTCGATAATATTGATGCATTAGCTACAACAATTTGGATCCCGTACTACTGCGCAACCTTTTAAGTTGCGACCGCGCTATAGTGACATACAAGATTAATACTCTTTTTTGAAATTACAGAACTGCTTAGAGTTTCTCATAATAAATTCTAATGTTTTAATACGTCTTAAGTTACACACTGTTTTTGGAATATGAAAATATCAACTCAAATTTTTATCCATAAAAATACCAAGATAAAATATAGTATGGATGTTATCGGTAAGAGGTTTTTGTTCCGCGTTAAATCTCCCACACATTCGTCGATAAAACGAACCGGGGTTTCAACGTAAGGTAATTCATTACTCATCAGCGTTATTATATAATTTAATTCGCAATCTAATCGCCGCAACCACATTATTAAACACGGATTACACGCGACTATTGTACGATGAGAAAAGTTAAAACCCTCGCTACGACACCAAAACATGTACAAACTGGTAATAAAACAAAAAATCTCACTCCATCGTTCTCATCATCTCAAGTAAAATCGAACGAAATAAAGGTTGATTTATCCGACTTTGAGTGTAACTGGAAACAAGTCTACAAAAGATACTAGTTATTCAAATATTGTTAAAACACCAAAGACAAATAACGCTCCAAACTTCCCAACAAACGAACAAGCCATTGTTTTCCCACTCATTGGAAATTTCTCCAATGAAGAATTCTTAGTGGAGCTAAGTAAATTAGTGCCGTCATCGAAAATCACTTTTTTATCCCGAATGTCCAATAGTAGATTGTGTTTTTATTTCGACTCTGTGAAAACAGCCGACGAATTTATCTCAAATCACGATAACAATTAAAAACAAACTGATAAAGGCTCGTCCACTAATTAGCCCGGTCCATAAATATAGCACCCATTATACCCCATCGATTTACTGAAACTGCCCTTACCGAAGAAATCGGATTAAAATTATCGTTACCGAAAATGAAGGACATATACAGCCAATATGTCAATATATTTGTAGTTTCCGACGTACAGTTCTATACTCACAAGATAATGACCAACAATACATCCCAGATTCTTTAGTAATAAACTTTAAAGACAAGGACTATAGAATTTTTTTGACGACGGATAGAAATGAGATGTTTTTTTTTTTTTTTTTTTTTTTTTTTTTTTTTTTTTTTTTGTAAGAAACCAGGTTACACAGGAAAAAGATGCCGGCTACAAGTCAAATATACAGAATCAGAAATTTCAACAAAACCAAATACTGATAAAGAATTACCAGACCACATAGATAACACGGAACGTATAGCAACATCTATGGCAGAAGAAGAGCGAAATATAAATCCCGAACTAGATCATTTTGTAAACTCAAATAGACCACTATTAAAAAGACAAACATCGTCACATCAGGACACACTTTCTGAATTAGAAACTGCTCAAAAGAATACAGGAAAGAATACACTAGACCTAAATTAATTCACCGACATAAAAGAAGATAATATTATAAGTATAGAATGTAAAACCAAAGGACACACAAACAAAAAATCCCAAATAAAAAATTAAGCTTCTAAATTAAACTAACACATTGAGGAATTAAATAAGATTCAGGAACAAGTAGAAGCAACGCATCTAACCCAACTGTATGTCCGATAAACACAACAACAGATTTTATAAATTTGATACACAATTTTAAATTCGAAAAAGATAAAATTACATACGTCAAGTGTTTTACTAGTGATTTTTCAGGAATCATTCACATGATAGAAGAAATTCACCAACACGTAAACAGTGACCCTGAAAGATCATTAACCTGGCTCATCAAAAAACTAAACGCCGCTATAGAATTGTAATATACGCCCACTTCGGAAATGGATGAATCAGCTCTCGACTACAGCAATGAGGAGCGAGATTAATAATCCTCACAAAATTAATTTGCCACGATAAATATAATATCTTGGAATTTAAATAGCGTTCTATCCAAACTACCGTTTCTACAACTAAGAATTAGAATAATATGCTTACAAATTAAATAGTAGTCACAATATAAAAATAAAATAATACAGTATACATCGAAAAAACTGCCTATTAGGGATGACATAAAAGGCGGTGTATTGATCGCCGTGCATAATACTATCAAAGGTGAAGCAATATAATTACGGTCGAGCCTTCAAGCGATTGCTATAAAACTTTTATTAAATACGCCAATAACGATATGCATTATTTATCTAAATGAAAAAGATCAAATTCGCTTGAAAAACCGGAAACATTGTTATTTCGTAATTTTATATTTTTGGATTTAAATTACAAACTAAACACTTACAAAATTGATTTTACTTTTCAGGTAAGTTTATGAATTGTTAAAATAGCGTTATCTTTATTTTAACTGTATTATATTCTATTATTAATAAATAAATAATTTATAGATGAAATCGAGTGGAAGTTAATTCAATTCATTTAAGAAACGTATATATATATATATATATATATATATATATATATATATATATATATATATATATATATACCGTATTACTTCGAATTTAAGACGCACCCTGGTTTTTGGTTTTCAACGTGAAGAAAAAAAAAATCATCGAATTTAAGACGCATTAAAATGACAAGGTTCTAGGAAAGGAAGTTTTGGAAGAAATAGAAATAATTAAGATACTAATAGTCAATACCCGTATACTTCTTCAACATAATACGAAATATTATAAACTTATAGATACATAGGCTTACTTAGCGCAATTTCATTTGCAATAAAAAACAAAAACAGGAAAAAACAGTAATTTTTATGATTCAATTACCTATTTATTGCTTTTTCTAATTATGTTTTTAAATGCTATCGTCGGTTGTTGAATCGTCGTCATTGCCGGACGTTGAAGTAGAATCGTTTGCGTTATCTTCGTCACTATGATTCCATGCACAATCATCTTCAGAGCCATCCAATGCATTCGATATACAGCACTTCAAAAAGGATTTGATGATTATACAGGGCGGTAAATTTTTCCAAGCTTTTGAAATCCATCCTACAATCGTACCTGCTGGGGCTCGTTTAATTTTGTCAGTTGGTGTGAGAGGATGATTATTTTCAGTCAACCATTGATTGTATTTCACACGAATACGATCTTTAAAGGCTTTATTAACACCGACATCAAGAGGTTGTAACTGACTTGTCATACCTCCAGGAATGACTACTAAATCGCATTTTCAATTTGAAAATCTGGTTTTAATGTCATCAGATAAATGACCGCGAAACGCATCCATCACTAACATGTTGTCTCGATTGAGAAGTCTACCTGGTCTTCGCTCCCATACGCATTCCAATCTTGCATAAGTTTACTTGTCATCCAGGCATTTTGTTGGGCTCGAACAATAACCCCATTCGAGAAGATTTCCTTTGGCACAGTTTTTCTGTTCAGGATTACATACGGCGGTAACTTATTGCCATCCGCAGTAGCACTGAGCATAACAGTTACTCTTAATTTTTCGTAGCTGGTTGTTTTCACCGTTACTTGTTTCTGCTCTTTCTCACTGACCGTGTAATTTCTTGGCATGTCAAAGAAAACAGCAGTTTCATCAGCATTTGACTAAGATGGTATTGTTTCTTTAACCTTAGTTGTATTACATGACGTTGACATTGCACCAATTTATCCTCATAATCAGATGGTAGTTTCTGGCAAATTGTGGTTCTACGACGTAATGATAGACATTGTCTTTTCATGAATTTTTCACACCATCCACGATTAGCTTTAAATTGAAGAGTTTTATCGCTGGCAATTTCTCTGGCTTTTAACATTAATGCTTCTCGCGTTACTGGAAGACCTTTCGTGCTAAGTTCTTTAAAATAAGTTAAAACGGCAGCATCGATTTCCGGATATCTTCCATGTTTTGGTCCCGAAAATGATTTTTTTGTTCGTTTACACGCGAATAACTTATTTTTCATTTCACGCCAACGGCGAACATTCACTTCGTTAATCGAGAACTGTTTACCGGCGGCACGATTTCCGATATTTTCTGCGCATAAAATAACTTTAAGCTTAAATTCCGCTTCGTATGTAAAACGCTTTTCCATAATAAAAACAAAAAGTACTGTATTAACAAAACAACGATGGGTTAGTAACTGCAATGTTTGGGAGAGCGACACTGACTGACGAGCAACGACTCTGACCGGAAATGGGAATAGGTTTACAAGTCACTTTTATAAACATCATTAATCAACTCCTACAGTTAGTGTAATATATCGATAGCATTAATGTAGCAAATACAATAGGACTACTACCACTATTCCACGTATAATAGGAGATTTTAGTACGTATAATAGGTAATTTTACTCTTATACATGTGTTCAATTTAGAAAGTACCTCGAATTTAAGACGCACCCTTGATTTTAGACCTTGAATTGTGAAAAAAAAAAGTGCGTCTTAAATTCGAAGTAATACGATATATATATATATATATAATATAGTTAAAGTACCACTAATTGACGACTGACCTGATTACACTGTTCTGATTTCGAACCGACAGAATCGCATGAACAAGGTTCACATCCAACTCCGCTGGCTATTTTCCAATGATTCGTTGTACACTGATTACAATTTAAACCAATCACATTCGGTAAACAAGGACATTGACCGGTTACTCTGTCACAAGTGCCTTGTTTAACGTCCGTTCCCAATAAATAACAGCTACATTCTACAAATTAATTTTTAAAACGTAACATTAATAACAAAAGCAACGTTGGCAAGGATGAAAAAGTTACACTGGACAATTTTTAAGTTATTATAAAAATAAAATTATTATAACTGAAATAAAATTTGATGCATGTTGCATAAAAAATAAAAATAAACTTTTAAAATCTGAACAATACGCGCAGGATAGTCGAATAAAGAACACGTGTATTTCAAAAGATATAATTGAATCTATTCGATCATAATAATATAATATAAATGAGCATTATCTTTTTTATTTTTGGTTTCCTTTCAGGAAGTTGCACATCAAAAACCATTAGCCGTCTCATATGTTCCTGTGTCTAGCTGAATTTATTATTTCATAAGTTCTACCAATTCCTATGTTCGTTGTTATGTACTCCATTATTTTTCTTCCTCTTGTTGTCTTCCCAAACATCTCCCCTTGAACCGCTAACATAAAAATGCATTCTTTTCGTAATTTATACCCGATATATTTTCGTTTTTTTCCTTTTGACTTCGACGATTGTCAATTTATCGGACGTTGCATCGGTGTAGTACTTTCTTATTCGAAACGAAATCGGTCCACGGTATCTTAAGCAATCGTTTATATATATATCCGCATTTTGAATGATACTCGTGGGATACACTCAAACGAGTATATCAAGTAATGGGCGGTTATCTTCAGCAACGGAGGTTGACTTGAATTCCCCCGTACCTTCGTTGGTACGGCACTCTGCAGGTGGAAACAAACGTGTTAAGAATACGGGAACGAGATCTCTAGAATTGTCCCATTAATTATAAACTTGTTACTACCACTGCGAACTTAACAAATAATATCGTTAGACTGTAATTTAATAGATTACAAAATCGTGCAAGTGTGAATTCAGAAAAAGAAATCCGCGCATAAAACCGACAAACTAATATTAAATATACATAAAACTCCTATTATAAATAAAAAGGAAAAACATAAATAAATTACGATTTAATTATATTTTCTTAATTCGTCGAGTTGAAATGAGAATAAAATTATAATTTTGGGTTTTGGAGAAAAAATGATTGAAGAAAGTACTAGCATTTATCGAATGTTGACTTGCCAGATAAAATATCAGGAATAATAAAAGGTTGATTTTTATTAGATATATTTATAGATGGGACCCTATGAAATCCATTTCCGATTAAAAAATTAATCAAAATGATGGATTAAAATTTAGAAAATCTCCGCGGACGTTAAACGATCAAGCACGATATGTACCTAATCGAAAGAACAATGAACCAATGAATCGAAGTTACTGTGGCCATCTCAAAGTAAAACATCTTGCCGGCGTATGTAACGCGTCATCAAAAAAAAAAAAAAAAAAAAAAAAATATTACAATTAAAATTTTCTATACTTATTTAAACAATTTACAAAAATTATCAAAATGATAAAAAACAGTATTTTTAAATAATCTGATAGCGAATGTGGTAAATAGCACAATCTACAATCAGCAATACAAAAATTTATATATAAATAAAAACTAGTGTCCGACCGAAACAAGATTTTTAGCCGAAACCGAAACCGAAACCGAATATTCGGCCTCGGTGTTAGTTTCGGCCGAAACCGAAACTTAT
Organism: Coronaproctus castanopsis; assembly: GCA_032883995.1. Classification (NCBI taxonomy): domain Eukaryota; kingdom Metazoa; phylum Arthropoda; class Insecta; order Hemiptera; family Monophlebidae; genus Coronaproctus; species Coronaproctus castanopsis. The sequence continues at coordinate 6,203,456 of CM065054.1, forward strand.
TTAGACATATTAAACTTTCTATTGTATATTAAAATCTGGTGTATTTTATACACAAATACAGACAATTAACTCATGTAAAATACAATAAAAAGTAATAGTTGCAATATTTAACAAAGATAGTTATTATTTATGTTATATTCACAATTTGACATTAAATAATAAATTGAAGTTAGATTTAATATTCGTAATTAAAAAGTCTTATATTGTACGCTAAGAAAAGTAATTTTTCTACGTTTCCGCCAAGCAGGTTACTCCGACGATCTGCGTATATTTGTCCAGCGGCACTAAACAACTGCTTGCTGGGAACACTAGTAGGTGGAGCAGAAAGATACTTTAAAACGGCTTTTCTCAGGGTAGGATATGGACTACTGTTCCAATAACAATATATGTCAGCATCGCTTTGCAATAATGGCCTCGACAGATAAGATTGAATTATTTTTTCCAAAACAGTTTTTTGATCTTCAGATATGGTTGCCTGCATCTGTTTAGGAATATTATCGTGTATATCCCAAAGACTCTCTATTTCTTGCTGTAGGTTGGAGGCTGACAATACCAATTCTGTAGAAACTGAGGGAACATTTTCTCCACCACCAGAAAGTATAGGATCCTCTACGTCGTCGTCATCCTCTGTCAAAAAAGATATTATTTCTCTCATTGCAGCATCCATCAATGAAGGGTGCCTTTTTATAAAAGAAAATTTGGTATTCAATGACTCGTACAATGAGTTTTTCATATTTGTCAGCATCTCATCTTCCTTTTCGGATCGAACGTGTAGCTTGCGCTTTAATAATGATATCAAAGGTATTACTATTGATATGCATGCGACATCAAATGATAAATCAAGTGTGGCCTCATAGAAAAATTTCAAACAGGCTGTGAGGTTCGTTAAAACATTCCATTCATCACATAAAAGAGTATCAATTTTACCATAAGTATATTAGTAATTAAACACAAGTTATAACCGGAAGTTAGCCGAACGACGCGCGACAATTAATGAGTCATAATTACACAAAGTTTCGGCGCGGCCGAAAGTTTCGGCTAATATTTGGCCGAAACCGAAACTGTGGCCGACACTCGATTTTTTGGCCGAAACTAGCCGAAACCGAAACCGAACCTTCGGTCGGTCTTTAATAAAAACGCAATAGCAAATAAAATAAAAATAAACAAAAACATTAATATTTTTTATTGCTGATTGTTGCTTGTGTTGTTTATCACATTCACTAATGGATTATTTAAAAATACTGTTTTATAAATTTGATAATTTTCGTAAATTTTGTACATATATTTAGACTATGTTTTTCCAAATTAAACGCTCGAACTATAATCATAACGTACGATATTATTAATTCGTTCTTATAAAAATCGAACAAGTAAGCAGGTACAAGTATTTGGGAAACTTAATTATGGAGAATGGGGGGAAAGACGATGTTTAAATAAAAATAAAAACAGGATGCGGACGAAATGCGTTTAATAACATGGAACGAGTATTTAAAGATAGAAAATTAAACCTTCGGCTAAAGTTGAAAATTCTTCACTGTTTTTGCGTAGTCAATGCGTGTCATTAAGGTCTCGATCGATCTTTTACATTAACGGTTTTACGGTTCGGTACTACGGTTTCGAGATATATTTTTTTTATCGTAATATCAGAATTATATTTCAACATATTTAGCTTCGCTTCGTTGAATATATATTTCGGATTCAGATTTTTATAATGTAATATTGCGCACAACGTAATTAATATTCGCTTCTAATTAACATGAATAAAAACAAGTACGTACTTCAAACGTCAAAGTAGATCAAGTACAGATATTTCATACTATTTTCACGAAAGAACGTACTAAAAGGAACATTCGAAAAATCGTACATCATACAGTTATTATTACAAAATATTTCAAAAACGTTTAAAGCGATTCATACACCGGGAGAATGTTTTTTCAATTAAAACAGACGAAATAAAATGGAGATATTTACATGTGTCTTTGAATGCGCACTCACACGACACGAAATAAATAAAAATAACGAGGTTTATAGCAAAATGATGAACACACTTCGTGAAATATACGAATAATTCCACTAAACCAGAATTAAATATTAAATTTCATCAAAGATTAATAACGCCGGTGCTTAAATTGTTCAGCCATATCATCAGTCATAACGGGATAGAGAAATCAAATTATTCCGCGAATAGTAAAAGATACTAAGATCAGAGGAAACTATCCCCACACGTTTCATCGATAACATCGAGCCGTTGGAGGAATTACAGACGATAATGGGGATTACGCGTAAAATCGAAGATCGACAGACGTGGGGAAAAAATTATCAATCAGTTTTTCGACTGCATGTGATAGTCGTAAAAACTAAAATCAATTTATTATTGTTACTATTATCATTCACCAACTTTATTCAATATATACTCAGAACAAATCTTTAAAGAACCCGTTCAGGATTCGGATTACTAGTTAATGGACACCCCGAATTATCTCCGATACGCAGATGACCCTGTAATTTTCACGGATAACTTTAGAGGTCTTCAAACATCCATAAACAAAATAGTAGAAAGTAGCAGTAAATTTGATCTGGAATTGAACTTCAACAAAACTAAATATATGGTAATCAGCAAGCACAATATATCCTACAGTCAGCTGATCATAAAAAACAAAAAGATAGAAAGAATTAATTGCCATATATATTTTTGAGAACTATAATAAACGATAATTTGGATCAATCCCAAGAATTAAAATGCAGAATAGAGAAAGCAAGGCATACATTTAATAAAATGAAAGTATTATTCGCATATAGGGATCTAAATTTACAAACATTAAACTAGTCCGATTTTATATTTTTCAATACTTTTATATGGAGTGGAATCATGAACTTTGACACGGACAGCATGTCGAAAAAGCTGAGTGCTTTTGAGATGTGGTTATATCGTCGTATTCTGAAAATTCCCAGGACGTAGAAATGGACCAATAAATATATTTTATTGAAGATGAACGAAGAATTGGAAATTCTGAACACCGTAATATTCAGGAAAGTAGAATACTTGGGTCACATAATGAGAAATAAAAGAAGATATGAATTAGAGCAGAGAATTATTCAAGGCGAGATAATGGGACGAAGAATATTTTGGATCAATAATTTAAGCACAGTTTGGAGCAACAACCACAGAACTCTTCAGAACAGTAATGGACAAAACCATAATAGCTAATTTCATTGCGAACATCCGTTAACGGGTATGCAGCGCAAGAAGAAAAGTATAATGCACGTGCAGAAGTTACATATGTTAGTTTCCAATTACCGCAATTAACTTATTTTAGAGTTTTCCTACAATTTTCTTAAAACGTTTCAGAAATCAATTATTTTGAAATCTACCTAGTAATTTTATATATACACGGCAGATTAACCTAGGTTTCCAGTGAAAAATCGTATAAATGAATACCTTGACATAATTGATGAATACCGTCTCCGTAATAACCAGTTTTACACATTTCACAATTAAAACCTTCCGTATTAAATAGACACTGTAAACATCTTCCGGTATGAGGATCGCAATTTCCGTACTTCGACACTTCAATATTATTATTGCAATTACACGGAGAGCATTTTCCTCCGGGAACTTCCGGGTTTCCATAATAATTATTAGCACATACTTCACAACGCGTACCTATATAAAAATGAATAAACTTTAAAACTAGCAAATCGTCAACGTGTTTTATTAGCGTATACTTCAACGTACGCATATAATTAATTATGCCGCGTTTATGATTGCAAAATATTATTCTTAATAATAATGATAATAATAATAATAAGATGCATTAATTCGTTTTTATTAACTACTATTGTCTAACTTTTAATACTGCAGTATGTGGGAAACTTAAGTACAGAAGTATGTATAATTATTATTTTTATTTTTTTTTTTCAATATAGAAACATTATTCGCGTGATCTTTTTTCATTGCGATAATATCGATTTGTAAACTCGATGAACATTTAGTTATATGGTATTTTAAATGTCCGAATTATCGATTTTTTTTTTTTATATTTTTTATTATAAATAGTTGTTTTATAATGTATAACATAAATGAAAATTTTTGCACAATTTTAAACTTATTTTATACATTTATAGATCTTTTTAAGAAAAAGAAACATTTAACCACAACGTCATAATAAAAATTCGATTACGGATTATTTATTTGGAAGTCATTTAATTATTATGTTATTACACAATAATACCGTTCTTAAATTTAGTTTAATTTTTAAATGTGAATTTATATTATGAACCGGTTAATTCGACTTAAAAATAATAACGATAGTGTTAATCGCATTTTCAAATTAGATTCATAAAAATTACAAACCAGATTACGACGAAGATAAAATTTATTTTAATAAAAACGAATTGCCGATTACGATCAACTAATTTAACGAAATATTAGGTTTTTTTAAGAATGCCAATAAACACAGGTTGGAATATATATATAAGTGATGGGAATTACCGACTACTTCGTATAACTGACTAATTAATAAACCGATTAATTATTCGGTTTTTTATTTAGTCAGATTTACTTTAATTATTTATTAGTACAATGTAAACACGGCATGATACACGAAAATATCCCTAAAGAATAATGAGCTATATAACGAATAACAGATATAAAATAAACTAAATGTATTTAAAATAAAGTTTAAAAAATATATATTTCACAGATAATCTAGAATTGTTTGAAAGTTTTTGAATCATATAATCAAACAAATTTTAAAACTTCATTAATAAATTAAATATATTTTAATACAACGTGAATATATGTAATCGGCGTTTTACAATATCAATAATTTATTCTAGTAAAAATATAACTAAGAATCACCGTTTCCAAAATTAGACTAGTTTTCAATCGGTTCGAACAAAACCTACGAATGTCAATATTTTTTGCATTCCATATCCTTAAATTACTTAAATGAAATTATAATTATTAACTGTTAAACTCTAAATCTGAAGTAAACTTCGATAAACACAGTAAAAAACACACACGCACACAAAATAGAATACTTCAGTTGAAATGTGATCACGTCATTTCTACAAATTAAATAAAACATTAAATTTACTTATATGGACAAAATAACATCTTTACCGGATTTATAAATACATGTAAACATCGTATATACATAAATAAGTTAATCAATTGCTTAAATTAATAAACAAATTTTCAGAAAACGATTGATTTATTAGGTTAATTTTGGAAAAACCAATTAGTCGGTTATTTAAAAAACGGATTAGTCGTTAGTGTCGACTATGCCCTATATATAAGTAAATTCATAAAAATCTTATTATTGCTATGACGAAGTAAACAAACATTTATGACAATAATTTAAAGTGATAAACTAAACTAGCGAAATAGATAGTTTACAATATTCGCATTGAAAAAAAAAAAAAAAAAAAGTATAATTAAAATAAAAAAGGAAAAGTTGAGGACAATCTTCGTATCAATCAGGAAACTTTCTTCTTATAAGAAAATATAGAATCCTAAAACCTCGTCAGATACTATGTAATTATAATCGAATAACAAATTAATAACACTTAAACAAAACGTCAGAAAAATTAGAATTATCACAGATTATTCTAGAACGCGAGCTGAATTATTACGATAATAGAAAAGAATCGCCCATTACAACTAGTATTATATCTATAAAAGAATTACAGGCGGGAGATAAATTGGGAAATAGATATCGTGTATAAAATCATCCGTTAATATTTTAAAATTAATTCACTTGAAGATAATAAAGCATAGGGTCAATACTTTTTTTTTTTTTTTTTTAATGTACATAATGCGTATACATATTATGAAGCAATACATACAAGATATCTTGGTTCAATAATAACAGAAGATGGAAAGTGCGATCGGGAAATAAAGTATAACACACGAAATCTTCGTTAACGTCTAAAAATGTGATTAATATAAATGTATACTTTCAGAGTGTGCTACTGTATGGTACGGAAACCTGGACAATAAATAAAAGAAGACAAAAACAATTAGAAGCGTTCGAAATTTGGAGAAAAATGCAAAAAGTTAGATGGGTGGATAAAATTAAAAATACAAAAGTTCTCGAGAACATTAACGAAGGACGCTGTTTAACGAACATTATAAACGAAAGGAGATGTTGCTGAATAGGACATGCAATAAGAAATAACGACTATTTAATAACAATTGAACGTTTAGTAGTTAGTAAAAGAGAGCAGGGAATAGAGATTTAATTCATAAATAATGGCATATACAAAAAAAGGATAAATACCAACTACTGAAAAAAAAACGCGTATTAGAGAATTAAAAGCGCCACGATTCCAAGTACCGTATTTTTAGAAATATTAACCACAAGTCGAAAGATTGACGAATAGAATATCGAAAATGTATACTTTATATAAATCATCCATTACACCAGTTTAGAATTATTTTCAATATATGCGAACTTAACAACGATTTAAAAACATTCTTCTCCTGGTGACTTATGTCTTTAACACGTTGGGCTAATTTTCTATTTCTTGTTGCTTCCATTAACTCTCCAATTCTCTTTACTCCCGTGCAGTCATTTATGTTCATTATCCATCCGAACTTACTTCTACCTCTTGACCGTTTTCGTTTCATTCTACTTTGTAATTTAGTTTGTAATATGCCGTATGCTTCTCCACGAATTATGTGACCGAAATATGAGATTTTTTTTTCTGTACGATATTCTACAGTATGCTCTTTTCAAGACTTCCGTATTTGTTATTTTTTCCGTCCAAGGTATCCTTAGCAGACGTCTCATAAATCACGTTTCCATTGCCATTAGCCGCTTTTCAGATATCTTCCATATCGACCATAGTAGTACCGGCCATATATAACAATTAATGACTTTTAACTTTATAGATAAAGGGAACTTCAATTGTGCAATCTTCAAAAATATAGGAAAGCAAAAAGATGCATAAATCATTATAAGATTTCTTAGAAGTCGATAATTTTAAGTAAACTCACACACACACACACACACACACACACACACACACACACATATATATATATATATATATATATATATATATATATATATATATATATATATATATATATATATATATATATATATATTGTAACAATCATGTTGTTACATGTTAATGATTAAGTAAATAAATAAATAAATAAGATGAGTTTGAGAATTAAAAAAATAAGTAAAAAGAATAATTGTAATGACGATGGTTTAATAGCGTGCTTGTATTAAGGTTCATTGTTGCTTTCTCGTTGTACTAGTTACACAATAAGTATATGTGTATGTGTGTATATATATGTATGTGTAAGTAAATGCCTAATTTTTCCACGAGAAAATGAGGAACAATTTAACACATTTTGATTGGTTATTGAAAATCATCTGATCGACGTATTAATAATGGAAACATACACACACAAATATTACAATATATTAAATGACAAGATAATTACTACACGTGAGATGCTTTACGTATAGTCGGCAAAATCACGTTTATGATTGGATATTAAAAATTATGTTAAACCAATTAAAAAATACACTCACACATATGTAAATATACAACGATTTTTCTAGAAGTTCCATAAATATATACAATAATAAAAAACGAATCTTTCTAGAAAAATCTAGAAAGTTCTAGTTAGGCGTGTTATGGGTGTATATATGCATATTCATTAGTGTAAAAGGAGATGTTCGATTATTAATAAGTTCAGTCTAATTCAGTTTAATTTTTAGTCAGTTTAGTTTTAATTAAGTTAGTTTTAGTTTTAATTTAGTTCAGTTTAGTCTAGTTTTAAGTTAGTTTCAGTTAGTTAAATCGTTCAATTTCGATCGTCATATTTTAATATTAATAATTGTGTCGCCGTTACGTTTACCTATTGTGATCGATCTTATTACGATGTTTCTATGAGTATGAATAAATATTATTATAAAAATAGATGATTTTACAGTTTTATTATTGAAGTTTTTTTCACCAAATTTATCGTTTACAGACGATATGGCATCCTAGGGGACACGACCTCATACCGATCGTATATATATATATATATGTATAAAAATGTCGGCATAAAATTATAAAATAATAGAAAATAATAAATATATAATAATTATAAAATTGACATTGCCTGATATGGAATTCAAAAGTAGGGGGTGTTACAATATTAAAGAAAATGAACGTAAGCTTTTAACGAACTGAGATAAAATTTCAAAAGATTTATTCAATCAACTTTCACTGAATTAAATTTACGATCAATTCGAAGAAACAAACGAAATTATTTGTAAAATTACCGATTGAATATAGGTACATGGATAACAAAATAATCGATTAAACAAGATAGTTCTTATTATTACCGTTCAAATAATTTAGATAAATGAAACAAAAATATGACCTGCGTATCCTTGATCGCATTGACATATTACGTCTTGAGTGCGAAGATCTAACATACAATGCTTAGCATATGAATGACCAGCATCAACTGTACCCGGGCAAAGGCATTTTCGGCAAGGTATATTGACATCTAATCGAGGATCTCCGTAATAACCTTCTACGCAGCTACATAGAAATAAAAAAATTAATTGCTATTATTTTTAAAACGCAAAATTAGACCAATATTAATTTAATATCACGTTTCAATAGTCATCGACAATATTTGTCAAATTATATTATTTAGTAAATCTTTGTTTAAGCGCATATAAAAATATCCCAAATAATTTTTAAAATACAACATTAATACTATGCACTTTAAATGTTAAAATATATTCATTCCTTTCGGATAACGTTTCATATAACAATTTATAAATAGTGTTACACACACACACGAACATATGCGATGATAGTTATCAATCTAACGCGTTCAAAGAACACCCTGATACGGCCATACAAAAGACAAAAATATCAATTGTTTAAAAAACGTTTTCTAACTAACATATAAAAACAATAAATTATATCGCGAACTTACCTAGAAATGCTGTTTGCCATAATTCTGAAATACTAAATTAAAATAGACAAAGCAGACGGTACAAATGCAGTAATTAAAAAAAATTAATACACATACATAAAACAGTCACAAATGTAAAGCCAGAATTCGATCGTATCAAAAGTGATTTTCTATAGTTACACAAGATTTTTGGTTCATGAGCACATCACTGAATCCGTTATACGTAACTAAGGTCTAGCAGATGATTATAAATATAGGGAAAAATTAAAACTTTAAATAATTAGTTCAATTTTTATTTAAGTACGACACATCATATTTTTAAATCGCGCACAAACGAATCTGAAAGAAATATATTACACAGGCGCGCCGGCTGCACAAGCTGGCCGTGCGATCATTATGCTTCGTTTCGACAAAATTTTCAAAGCGTAGCAGAACTATAAAGATTAAATCAATGTTTTGTGTTCACTAGTCTAACATATATAGATAACTGTGTTTTATTTAACGGTATGGCGAATAATCTAGAGAATTTTCAGACAAAAATTATTCGAATCAAATGAGTATAAAGCTGGTAAAAGTTAGTTGTAAAATTAAGGGATTCGAAATCGCAGAAGAATTGAAAGCCTTATGAAAACGGGAAACAGATGTAATATAGTATTTTTAAATTTTTTAGACAATCTGTTATATCCCATTCGTACCGTAAACCTCCAAGTGAATAGACGTCTAGCAACACATTCGGAATCAAATTTTGACAAAAATCATTTTTTTTTTTTTTATACACGTAACATTTTATTATTATTCATTTTTGACAAATATTCAGTACGTCGATTAAATTTGAACAAGTAAAATAAATTTATTACCGATCGCAATAATTGCCCTCTGTATAATTTGCGCAATTGAAACAAGCTCCAGTACGCGGATCGCATAATTCCGCGTGACCGTGACAAATGCACCGTTGACAATTAGGGTAATTCCAAGAACCCGGCTGACACTGATCGCATACTCTTCCGTATGTTTGAGCTCTACACTTACACTGACCGGTGTAAACGTCGCAAAAATTATCTAACGCGCCCTCGCCATGGCAATCGCAATCTACAATATTTTTCGCCCGAAAATAAGACATAAATTTACGCTTCGAAACAATAAAATAAAAACCCATACTTTTAAACGCCTACGTACTAATACGACTTACGACCACCCATATATACTATGCCACACATGTCGGTGTTTAATAATACGACTTACGACTACCCATATATACTATGCCACAATGTCGGTGTTTAATCATTATACCCGCTATATGGGTCTCAATTTACACCTAGTCTATTATTATTAATATTAATGTGACATATACAGCAACTAATGGCTAGAGACACATAGGGAAATAAGTATTTAAACGATGTAATCCAGTATCCTGTAGGAACAGGATGAGTGTGGATAACGTAGAAACGTTGTCATCAAGGAGTAGCTGCAATGAAGATGAAAGACTATAGTATGATCTCTGTAGGCTGTATCGAGGACACTCTGTGTTGGACAGACAGCACAACGTTGCAGGCCGTACACAATGGAGCTTCTGATCTATTAAGAAGATAAGTATGTGTTAGTTTAGTGTGGCCCAATCGGAGTCTGCTGACAACATCATCTCTCTGATGTTGTAAGTGTGTCTTCCAACGTGTTATTTTTGGTTTGATATATCGTAGCTTGTTTGATGTTGACACGGATTGCCATTCTTCTTGCCATAACTGAAATAATGATGATCTCATGAACCTCTTGAGGTCTGCGAATGGAACTGGTAAATTAGGCACATACGACGCCTAGTCTATCACGATAAACTGAACAGTTTTTTTTTTTTTTTTTTTTTTAAATGCACGCACATACGACTAACTGTAGTTAAAATTCAATTTTAAATTCATATATGACGGGCGTACCTTTACATCCGTTTAAACTGAAACCATAGGTTCCAGGAGAACATTTATCGCAAGCGCGTCCGACGACGTTCGGTCTACAGCGACAATGACCGGTTGACGCGTCACAATAAGTATCGTACGATCCAATTGAATTACAGGTACAAGCTACAAAGAGGAAAAATATATATTGCGATATACGCGCAGACACATGTATATTTATATAAGAAAAGAAGGTTTTATCAACTCTTGAGTTACACGTATGCTATAAAAGGAGTTAACACACGTATTACGATTTACAATATACGAACACACACACACACATTTACATAAGTAAAGAAAGTTCGATCAATTCGAACGTTGGTAGGAGAAACGGTTTAAACAATGCACGTTAACACCAATAAAATGTAGCTAACGTACGATTAGAACTAAACGTTAGAAAGAAGTCAAGTTTTATTTATGCTGAATCGAATATTTTTATTTAAAATAGCATATTCGTTATTACACACACACATTTACAAATATATAATCCGGAATTTCAGTGTGCCTGAAATTCATTTCTAAAAAAAAAGTTTGTTACTTTCTCTTAAAATGTTGTTGTAATATATGTACATAAATTTTTTCATTATTAGTTTTTAAATTGACTTAGCGTTGATTCAGAAATAAAATTAATTTTTATTACGGACGACTTCATTAATTTTTGTAATTTTCCCCTCAATTATGCCACTAGCTCTAGCCTATCTACCAAACTTTAAAAAAAAACAACAGTGATTGACTTCTATCTAGCGATGAGGATTTTCGCTAAATGTATTTTAATACTTTGTGTTTATTGTTGCTTATGCAGAATAGATCTGTAGGTTTTGTTCGTTTTAATCACTTGATTTCTGACGATTTGTCCAATAGAGCAACAGTTACAGTATTTGTGTGATACGAGTTTATCGCCATATTCACTATTTCTTGTATTTTATCTATCACGGGTGTAACAGGTAGGTCCGTGTGCAATGTAAGATTACTTACATACCACGAGGCGTCTGTGATAGTTTTTAATGCTTTATTTATACAGCACTGTATTATCGCTATATTACTCTGCTTAGCACAGCCCCAAAGTTGACTTCCGTACGTCCATATAAAGTCTAGTATTTGTTTATGCAATAACATCTTATTCCCCGATAATTTAGTATTTCTTCCGATAAGCTAAAGCATGTTCCTAATTTTTAATTAATTAATTTCGTTTTACTATGGCTTTTCCAGGTTAGTTGTCCATCCAAGTGGACTCCTAGATATTTGATCGTAATTGAAGTATAGCATTAAATATATAAGTTAATAGGACGACGCTATTGCGTGGTAATTGTTTCAAAACCTTGGCTGTAATTAAATCGTATTCAGGAAATTTATTCAGATTTATAGTTAGGATAATTATTTTGATTTCTCCATGAGATGTAAATTTAATGGTATTCATCTGATCTACTTCAACCAGCGGTGTTGGAAGGGATTCCGTTCCAGGATTAGTCTGGAAGACATCAGCTAAGTAATTTCCAAAATTTTCGGCCTTTTCTAGATCGTTACCGGCCCTATTTCCCATTTAACTTTCTAATTGGATGTAGTTTTTCTACCGGTTTTTTTAATCGTTTGTTTTCCAAAAGTGGGTGACAAATAAGTAATCACCAACTGTTTCTGTTTTGTTCTTATGATTTTGTAGCAGCTGCTTTACTCGCTTAGTTTGGTTATTTAATCTAGTTTTACCCGCCGGATTTTTATTGGTTTCACCAGAACTTCCGTAGTTCCCTATTTAAAGCTACTTCTTTACGTATTTCTGATGGATATTTGAATGACTCGTATTTCTTCTGATCTGGTGTAGCCGCCTAAGCTGATTACTGTACAGTTTTTTTGTAAAATTTTTAAATTAATTTTGTTACTAAACGTTTTGCGAAATATATCCCAGTCAGCTGGTCTACTGTATAATTTTGGTGGACGTAATTTTCGTATAATTTTTTCACTAATAAAGAGAAATCGATATTCCGCTGACGAGAAATCAGTGTTGAATTTTACGATAATTGCGAAATAATAAACATAATATTACTACTTACGATAGGCTCCTCCGTGAATAAAAACGCCTATACTGTAAAAAAACTTCTTGCATACTTCGGACATATTCCCTTTAATTACCGAGTAAACTACGTCTATACAACCGTTTTCTTCGAATTCGCGTTGTCTTTGATCTCCAATTGGAGAACCGTGCATAAATGGTATACTTTCAATACGAGGAACTAACACAAGCTGCAGAAATAACAGAAGACGTTTAGTCGCGTATAAAATATATATGTAAATAGTAAGGAGGTCACTTGAGAACACAAGGATAAAATAATTTAGATTTTCTGTCGAATAATTTGACTCCAGTTAAGGTTAAACAAAGTGAAAAACTTCATTATTTGATAGAATGTATTATGAAAATTTCAACAATATTTTACCCACTAAGTCTTTTCCGCTTGATTTGTTTTGCAAATTCAGTTCGATATGTTAAAATTTCAACAATACTTTGTCTCACTAAAAGAAAACGAAAGAACAAAAAAACAAAAAAAAACAACTACGGTAATGTTTTGATAAGTAGAAAAATTGGCGAGATAAAATTTAAACAAATCGTTGGATTATAATTAATTTCATTTTGATAGTTTGAATAAATTTCATTTTCCATTTGATTATAACAACATATTTATATTTTAACTAGCTTGTAATATTTCTTCGTAATGATCAGCTATACATGTTCGAGAAATTTCCAATTAATAAAATCTTTATAAAAATAAATAAATTTTTCTAAAATATTCCGATATTTACCAATCATTTCGAAATCAACACGTTTCAAAATTCCCCAGACATTATTTTTTGTTAATTTCTGAAATTCGTAAATTTCTCGCGTCAATTTACTTGTCGAAATCAGCGATAATTTAAAATTATCATTAAAAAAACCGTATCGAAAACTGAACTGAGGAAGGCGCTGTTAAATTCGTGGTTGTGGACGTGTATATCGAATGTACATAGATATTATATTTAACCGAACAAGCTGAATATTTAACGTTATTTCTCGTTAGTAAATTATTTCCTACTCCGCTTTTCAATAAGAAAACCAATAGGAGTGCTGCAGAGCAGTTTCACCTACAAATTTAGCGGTGAAAATACTTGTACCGCGTCCTAGACCTGTGCTGCTGTCAATTGTATCACAGAAAAAACACCGTGATTTTTTTTAAATTAAAAAAAATATATATATTTTTATATAATCATTAATAAAAAAATTACAGCCCGGAAAAGAAATATAACGAGAAATGTAACAAACAAATTACATACAAAAATTGGACAACACATTTAAAGGCTAAACGTATTGTGAAAAATGCAGTAAAAATATTGTCCGTAAATAAAAAGAGAAAAATGACAGAAAATTACAATCATCGATAAATTTTGGTGTAATTGTTAAATAATAAAATTCTTTAAAAGAATCGAATTAAAAATAAGATGTTCAAATCAGAGAAATACATTTTATATATTGACGATGATTAATGAAAATAAGGATTATATGAGATTAATAATAACAAAAATCATTTAAAAATTTATAATTTCGTAAAGAAATACTGAAAGTGAAGAAATTGAACACAAAAATTTGGCCAGACATTTAAAGCCACAAAAATACAAACAAAAATCAGGCAATATACATCATAAAGTTTAGATTGTGGAATGTAGTGATTTTTTATACTTGATTACAAAAAACAGTTAAAATCACTAAACATTATTTATTAAGCAAAGCTTTTCGGAAATTACGTCATTATCAAGCTATATATAAAATAAAATTAAATATATAAAAACATAAAATATTAATCAATTTTTTTTTTCATATATTTAATTTTATTTTATATATAGCTTGATAATGGCGTAGTTGCCGAAAAGCTTTGCTTAATAAATAAAGTTTAGTGATTTTAACTGTTTTTTGTAATCAAATATACATCATGAAAGAACAACAAAAACTAGGTGATATATTTCCGATGACGAATGCATATTTAACCATATACAGTGCTTGAATTTTTTATTTAAAAAAAAAATAAATAAAATAAATTACTTTAATTAAATACTGCGCTGAAATAATCGAAAACTAAAATTATGCAATCATATCAATCCAATACTTAGAACTATGCTATTACGCATAATATAAATATGCGAATCATAATAAAAAATCATATAGTTAAAAACAGAACATTGAATTTAACCCATAGTTAAAAGCGGATTATTAGATTTAAACTTATGTAGTGTTAAAAATACAGGATTAATTTTCCATCAAATTTAGATCTATACAACGCTGTAATACGTAAAGTTACATATTAGCAACATTTTCGAAGCTTATATAACGTGTTGTAGAATTTGTTGCTTATTCATTATGCACCTTATGGTTAAAGAGGAAAAACCTAAATATGAATTTTGCGAAAAATGCAACAAAAATATTTTGTACAATTATTATAATAAGCATATAAAAACATAATTGTATACAGGAATTATAAAGCAACAACTTGACGATATATTTCCGATTACAAACATATTTTAAAGAGAAAAAACAACCAATTAACAACATAAGTTATGGAATACATTATCAAATAGAGACGGCTATTTTAAAGGACAAAATAATGTTTTTTTTTTTTTACAAATTAAACGGAAATATAATAAGAGAATATTCTACGTCGGATATAATGTAAAAAATTTGAGAAAATATGAAAAAATTGAAAATGCTGTAATAATGACGGATTTTCCAGAAAACCGATGGAAAAATTAATTCAAGTTGTGGAAAATAAAACAAATTAAAAAAAAAAAACACAGATAAAATAAATATATTTGCTCAAAATGTTACATTTAAAACGACAACAATATCTACAGATTCTTAAAAAGACGTAAATAAGAATTTTAGATAAAATAGAAAATACTTTAGCATTTGACGAGAAAGTTGACATGAATAAAACAACCTTTGCATTTGCGGTAATTAATATACCTAGAGAATAAATCTTGCTGAAGATGAAAGAACAAAAAATGTATAATACAAATAAAAAATATAGATAATTTATGTTGTCCACGAATTTTAATCACGAAGCTTTGACAGATCATATTGATTATATTTTAGACAGAAAATTAGGCCAAATAGACTAAACAAATCAGATTACGAAGAAATATAGATAAACTTAGCGAAAAAATTTTCATGTTTTTTTTTTTTTTTTTTTTTTATTAACATTATTGTGACAGTCTTTGACAATAACGATGATGAAGTTGAAAGCACGTGTGAAGAGTCACACATCTAATGAAATGACTCTAATTTATTCATTACGTCACTAAATCATACGGTTTTCGACGTTTAAGTCTTCTTAAATCTCCAAAGTTATTCACGAGCTATATGACTTCAACATTAGTGTGCTTATCCAGTCGTTTTGTGTTTTTGCAAGCAAACCTGTTAATTTAATCGATGACCATCGGAACTTTTAAGTCTAGGTGTATGTCATCATTGCATTCAAATCGATATGTACAGGTGATCGTACGAAGTGCAAGACGTCTTTGTATGTTGGAATTACTACTATAACCCAACAATTGTATTTCGTAAATCCAAATAGGTTTAACAATGGCCGTATACAACAGTCGTTTTAGTTCTTACCTATTCGCCAATAAATACTTTTAATTTTTGCTTTTATTTCCAAACATTTCTGCCGGATGTGGTGTTTTCCGTTTGACTGACTATTTTTGTGATTAACTGACTCAGCGTCATTGGAATATTTTGTTTTCCACCGATTTTTCGCTGTTAACTTTAATTTTCCAACGTTTCAATCAAGCAATTAATTCATTTATTGTTAGCTGTGGATTTTCAGTAGCATTATCTGCAGCTAGAACTGCTTCATCAGCAAACATAGAGATAACTGTACGATTGTTTGTTAAAATATCGACTGTGTAAAGGAGATAAAAAATAGGCCAGAAGACGCTACCTTCTGGCATGCTTGCCAAGATGTTTCTCCAGCCATCAGACGTCGTTTATTCATACCTAATTCTGAACTGCCGGTTAGTCAGATATGATTGCAGAGTATAATGAGCAAACCGACATGTCAAACTTTATCGAACGCTTAGGGCTACGTCGAGGAATACTCCGCAGCGATATTTATTTTCTTTAAGAGCTGTATGTATCTCATTTGGGACGCGATGCAGGATCAATTGTAAAGTTATGTCAAAAAATAGGATTTCATATAACGAAGGATTTATTCTAGAAAATACCAGGAATGTCGAAAATTTATTAAATATCCAAATTAAAATAATTTGCTCATTAAATTTTGAATACTGCAATATATTCAAGTGAAGAAAACAAGACAAAAATTTATCCCCGTAAAAATAGAAATCATTTTTAGCACGACTGCGTCTTATGCAACATCTTGTTATTGTGATATTTGTCACACGCTATATCAGAATTACACGTAAATGTAAAATAATAAAAAATATACGAATTTTACATTATGAAAGAGAAAAAAAATTATTGCAAAAAATGTGACCGTTATTGTTATATTAAAGAATGTGACGAAAATCGTGAGAAAGTTTGCTAGACTGTAAATGCTTGAAATGTAATAAAATTTGTAAAAGAAACATAAATCACGAATATGAACATAATGTATGTAAAAATTGCAATACATTTGTTGAAATTTCAGTGTAATATTCGAAAGAAAAATCAAAAAGACAGATTTTGTGATAAAATCCGATAAAAAAGATCAAAATTGCGCATATTCTGAAAAATATATTTTCTACAATTATGAAGTAAATCAAACGACAGGAATTCACAGAGATAATTTAATTATTGCACAATGTTAGAAAGTATTTCTGGCGTGCTTACTTGGCGATGTATATTTTTAATGTAATTTGAAAATTAAATACAAAAATAAAAATACTTTTTTATACCGTATCACAAAATATATATATTTAATCACAAAATAGTCTACTAGTTTCACTGGTTACAGAATCATCAAGACTGAACGAAAAACGATAAAAACTAACAATAAGTAAAAACGCAACCTTTGATAAACGAAAGAACTAGCCTAAATTCCAAGTTTACACATTCCCACGAACAATCATGATTCCCTCGAAATTCTAGGAATTTAGGAATCTAGACCAGTTCTTTCGTTTATCAAAGGTTGCGTTTATTACTTATTGTTAATTTTTATCGTTTTTCGTTCAGTCCTAATGATTCTGTAACCAGTGAAATTAGTAGACTATTTTGCGATTAAATATATATATATTTTGATACGGTATAAAAATGTATTCTTATTTTCATTTAATTTTTAAATTAAATTATTTCACCATATTTTAATGGTAAAACTTATACATTTAAAACTAACGAAGATTTTTCAGTTTTAAAAAACACAAAGGATTTATCACAATTGCTCATTACAAAAAACTCATACCACCTATAATTTATCTTAAAATACTGTGCCGAAAATAAAGACGAAACTGTGGTCATAGTCATACTTTTATTGCGTCTGCTCTCTCTGATTTCCCAAAAACATTTAATTTGAAATAATTGAAAAGGGGTTATTTACCTTTTATTTAATACAAATAAAAATCAAAATTATGTTGGGTCAATTCCTGATAAAAAATTCTACGATAAAGACAGAAAGTATTTCCTTAAGTGCTATTCTGAGAAAATTAACGAAATTTATGTATTTCATTTTCAAAATTTGTATAGCATTGTAAATCTGAAGTAGATATTTTACGCAGAGTTGGCCCAGAACTAAGAAAACTATTTCTAGAAATTGAATACATCTATCTATTTCAGTATATTACAATTGAGAGTGCACGCATGGGAATTTATAGATTCGAATATTTACAATAGGAAAAGGTATTGTAAAACAAACAAACAAACAAAAAGAATGTTCAGCTAAAATTCAAATGCATGATTAAATACGTTTAAAAAAAGTAGAATACGTTTTAAACGATCGTGAAGTCCAAATTTATGGTGCAAAAGTCGCTGATCTGTTTAATGATGTCACGGCTGTTTTTGACATGCATGTCCAAATTACTATAATGAAAATAATATCAACTATGTAACACGATTAAGTACAGAATACTTATATGAAGAGAAGTAAACAGATAAAAGATGCGAGATGTAATTTGATAGAAATATGGAAATGTGAGTGGAAAAAAAAATCAAAAAATTATAAGAAAACATTAAGAGAAAATATCACTGTTATCGAACTGTTAGATCCTCGAGATCCTTTTTATGGGAATAGAACAAACGCTAGTAGAACTTCTAAATAAAAACTTCGATATATCGATAATTGCAGACTTTATCCTACCGATCAATATCAAGATTATTATCACATTGCACATCGTGTGAAAATTTATAATTCTGCAAAATTAAACAGAAATTGATATGGATTAATTAAATACAAAGTATTTCCTTCAAAAAATTTTATATCATCCTGTATTGTCAATTAAGGATGAAAAATTAGTGCTTACTTTGTGTAATGTTTTGTTGAAATTGTACAGAATATAATTTACACTATTCTTAATAGGAACTTACATAACAGTTGCAGTAAGAAATAATTGAAATTTTTTTTTTAGATATTTACGAGAATCTCTAAAGACAAAATAATAATATATTCAGAGATTATGTTGAGAATTATATAAAGATAAAATTAGAAAAAAGTCCGCGGGAAAACGCCTTTAAATTAGTTAAAGAAGACGTGGAAATAGTGCAGAAAAAAATGAACATAAAATTAAGTATAGAAAATATTAAACCCAAAATTGGTAGATGAGTATATATCTAAAATTCGGCCGAATTTCCTGCGGGGAAAATTTGGACAAAGACAAAATTTAATACAATCAGAATACATAACTGAATCCAAAAGTTACTAGAAAGTACTGTTAAATTTTAAATCAATATTATTTTTGTTAATGAAAATATGATACAGTATAAATACATTTATAAAAATTATATAATGTTAGATAAATTAGGTGAAAATTTAGTATATTATGATACTGACAGTGATGATGGTAAAAACTTTGTTGAAACTGGATATATGTTTGAGAATGGCCAGATAAATTAGACAAAGATGAACACGGAATTGAGTGATTAACGCAGAACCTAAAAGTTACGCATTTACCACGGAAAAATAAAAAACTACAATGAAAATCAAAAGATTTACGTTAAATTACGAAAATTCAAAGGCATTAAATAAAAATGCGATGGAAAATATTGATTTTAATATGATTACCACAGATACAAGAACAAAATAATTCGTAAATAAAAATATACATAAAGAATTTAAATTACGAATATGACAAAAGGTAAAGTTAACCAGAACAAAATGGCATTATAGATACATTACCACGGGGATATGTAAAAGAACACAGAAAACAGAACCATCTATTTATAAAAAGGTCTATAATTTTATTGCACCTGCATTTTAAAATTTGATCTTTTACCGTTTTTTTTTTTTTTTTTTTTTATACATTATTTATGATTTGATAACCTAATTATTTTAAATATTTTTGCAAACTTTTAACAACTATAATTTCATGTCAAGATTTGATATCTGATTGGGTTGGAATATGTTGCCAATTCAATTATTATACATATTACAACTTGCATTACAAAATTTATTCTCAATTTTTTAACTTAACTTGATCTTACAAAATTCTTATGACAATTATTTAACATAACCTGCTGTGTCAGTTATTTGCGCGACCTTAAGTTACAAAATTGTATTGTCAATTTTGCTACATAACGTTTTATCAGAAAATTAACACAATTTTTTCTCTTTGTTTTGGGTTAGCTAGAGTATTCGATAGAAAATTTAACAATAAATTATTTTAGCCATTATTTTATCTTAAAAAATTAAAAATAAGATTTTAATTTTATCAAAAAATTTACACAGTTTTTTCCCTTCTGCACTTAAGTGGCCTTCTTACGACTTACAAATAAATATATATATAAAATATAATATAAATATCATATACAGTAAAAATAAGTTTGTACACATACAGAATCGATTAGAATTGACGCTGTCGGTGTTTCCATTTGAGCATCTGATCGCGAAAAAGTTAATCGTACGTTATATTTTCTTCCTTTCTCTAAACATACTGGTGGACTAATCACAGTATAACCGGAAGCTAAAATATTTAAAATCATATGAAAAATTAATAAAATCAAAAAAACAATTCGAATTTTTAACGGTTGCTATTTAAGAAGTACATATTTATGTACAATACGCAGCACATTCATCATTAAAAAAGTCTGATAACTGATCCGGTCATATTCATTTTACACACCTACAAGATACCAAATCGTTAAGGCTGTACATTTTATTAAATTGATAATCTAATCTGAGGTTCGATTTTATTATAAACCAATGTTGCAAATAGAAATCACTAAATTTATTCCGACTCAGTATACGTCATCGTATCGTATCCATAACGCTTTAAAATTTCCTCTTACAAAAATCAATTAGCATCATTGTTTGGTCAGTTAGCTGTGGAGCCCACAAGCTGTCAATTATTATTTCACCTCCGAGTATCCACTACTACAAGTGTTTATGGTCTTGTTCTTCCCCGCATTCGCATCTTGAATCAATATCTAGTCAACATTTTTTAAAATTTTCCTTTGCAAATCTATTTAGGGTTTTCCATTTTAGAGATAATTTTAAACGATCGCTGACAAATTCTACCACTACAATAATGTGTGCAATTAGTATAAAATTTCAGTTCCACTGTATTCTAATCATTAAAACGGGTAATAAACCGTCAAACGATGAATAGGTGCAATGTAAATAAGCTGCATAATACGATGGTTCCAGGCAGAAGAGAATATAATTTGTAAATTATTTTAACGCATGGATTAAAGATTTTTTCGTATTAACAAAATTAGTAAGATACGATGTTATTTGCAACAATAACGACGGGGATAATGTAACAATATTTTTTTTTTCATTTTTTATATCGTACGGCATTTCATCAAAAACAGTTGAAATTACATATATACTTCGTTAATTACCCTGTCTATTTATATCGGTATTTTATGTATTGGCTTGTACATATTTCTTAATGTTTCAACGAATTATATTTGTATGTTATAGTCAGTAGACCTATGCATACACGTTGTCATAGTTATTCAAATCTCGATCAGATCTGGTTACGTTACTGAACAATGAAGGTAATTAGCTAAATTATATTTGTTGGCATATCATAGTCACGACACTCCTCTGGGATATCGATCAAGATGATGGTAAATAAATAAACAAATATAATCGATCAAGATGATGGTAAATAAATAAACAAATAAATTTATACCCATATTCTCATATCGTGTGAATATATGTGTTTATGTACGTGCAAATATATATATATATAATATTTACTCGGAGTTAAAATGACATCACGTGTATCGATATTATAGGATGTATGATTGCAAATTCCAGGAATTAAGTCAGTAGCGTTTACTTCTTCTATAACCATGTGAACCTTGTCTAATTCTAACGCAATCTAAACATTAATGAAATAATTCAAAATAAATGAATGCGAATTATTAAATAAATAAATAAATAAAAAGTGTATTTAGCACACAATATAAATTACAAAAATCAATGTCAAAACAATATTATTACGTATACCGAACAAATTCTTACTACGTATACAAAATGAAAACAAAAAGAAATAATAAATACGGTAATAATAGCGCGGAACTAGATTACAGGAAAACCACCACCAAAACCTGTATACAATTTGAGGACAACTCTATGAAGAATTTTAAGGCAGTAATAATAAATATAAACAAAATAATATGACTGCTCAGCTATTTATATATATATTACATTAATAAAGTTCATAAAATTAAATATATAAATTACATACGATTAAAAAGCAGGTGATACATTATAATAGCATGTGTTTTATTCTTTTATGTTTATATCTTTTATATTTTAACTGAAGACTAGTACGCGTATAGTCTCCTATATTGTTTATTATTGAGTATTGGCTGCGTCTACAATCATCAAAAAATTTTTTTGTGTGCTGCCTAATGATATCACCTACAACCGGCAAGTCTAATATACGATGCATGCGATCTGTTCTTGCATAGATAGGAAGTTTAAGAATTATCCTGCAACAATTATTCTGAAGACGTTGTAATCTGGACACATTTGAACGGCTTGTATACGACCATATTGGGCATGCATATAGCATAATTGGCCTTAATATAGTTTTATAGATAATTAGTTTATTAACAGGACTAATTTGGCATCGTCTATTAAAGATTGGGTATAGACTAAAAAGAGCTTTATGTGTTTTGTTAGATATGTACTCAACATGCTTGGTGAATGTGAGACCTTTATCTAGAATTACTCCTAAATATTTAACATGCGTTTTCCAATCTAATCTGGTGTTATTTACAATTACAGGATCCTGTGAAGGCGGCCGTCTTTTGGTAAACAGAATCGCTTGAGTTTTATCAGCATTTATGTTAATTTTCCATTTACTAAAATATTTATTTAGCTTAGCGAAACCATCACTTAACCGTTTTTGTATTGTATCAGTTCGAAACGAAGAGCAATAAATTGCTGTATCATCTGCATATAGAGCCATCTCTAAATTCGTGATTTTAGGAATGTCATTGATAAAAAGGAGAAACAAGAAGGGTCCTAGTATACTTCCCTGAGGTACTCCAGCTATTATTAAAACAAAAAGCAATGTTCAAGAAAATATTGAAAAGTTCACAAAAGTACATACACACACACATACATAATACGTGATTATTGTTTTAAAATTTGGCCGATCGATCAATGTTGACCATTATAATAAGTCTGATCTATAATATATTTATCCCAACTTTTAACGATTCCCTTAAAACACGGTTTTATCATTTATCTCAGCGATAAAAGCTTTATTTTATTCACAATCTTTATGTGATTAAAATCGCGTTATTTTGTAATTTGATTAAAAATTGCGCGATTTATTTATTCGTAAGTTTATGTCTACCGTATATTTTAAGAACATCTATAATTATTATCGTCTACTTTGATTACGCAATGTAACCGCTAGCTTCGTACAAAACACATATTATTTAAAGTGATATTGCTATAATAGACCCTAATAAACACAAATCAGTAATATATCCTGTCGAATACTCAAGTTGTATTCAAATTACCAACTCACTTAATTTTAGTCTACAAACTTAAATTTTCGATACTATAGTAGTAGAGATATTTGAATTTATCAATTATTTCGATAATTTCATTATTTTCGATACAGTATCGTATAATTGCCGTCATTTACATTTAAATCGTAAATATTATATTATCACGATCATTTTGATTAATATTTACCTTCATAAGCTAGAGAAAAAAAAAAACAATATGATTTATTCGACTATTTCATAAATTTTCATTTAACGCGGTTACTCAGCCATCTTCAATATATTTATCGCATATAAACGAAAATAAAAATAAAGGAAGATAGTCGTTAGTTTGTAAGCTAAACCGAATATTAATGTCGTCGTTGATAATATATATTTCCGTATACATTGTACTTTTTAGTGGAATAACATTACTTACTTTCATTTATTATTTTCATCTATTCATAATACACACACATACAAAGGCATACATATGTATGTACAATAGAATTTTATACCTGTGGATCATAACGTATAACAGGGTAGTAATCCATCGAATTATCTATATTTTCAACTGGAAAATCTAGATCAGAGTGAGCGAGCACATGTACAAATCCCGAACCAGTCCATGACTTCTGTGGACCGTAATAAGGTTCTCGTACATCAACTTGGCAAGTCTAAAAAATAAAATATAAAATGTACTTTTTAAAACGTGTTATTTATTTCGCGTAAACTCTAAAACGATTTATTTATTTATTTTATATTATTATTATTTTATAGTTGCTGCGTTTAACTACCGATGCTGTTACAACACTGGCGATTTAACAGTTAGGTGTAGTAAATGAGATTGGAAGAGGAAAGAAATTGTATAATTTGAGGGAATGGTTGAATAACTGTTGGACAAGAAACCAGATAAGGTATGCGGATGAATATAGGGTCGGTATGGGTAGTGTGGCAAATAAGAGAGGGTTTTGAGAGTAAACAAAATGGGCAAAAAGCAGGGGGTTGGTACTTTGAAGTAGAATGAGAGAGTGATATGTGACCAAGGCCAAGCCTGCTGAGTGCTATATAGTTGGAACGGGATAAATTTGCAGGTGGTTTCCAGAAGCATATATTGGGTTTGATAGTAAGAAGGAAGTTATAATGGTATGAGTTCCAATTCTGTTGCCAGTTGTGGTGAATAAAGTATTCGAGGGCGGTGTTTAGTACTAGAGACGGCGAGGCTTTAGGCTTTATAGGTTGTAGGGGAACATAGTATAGAATGGACTGTCCTATCCACCGCTTCATTTCCCATAATCCCCTTATGATCTGGAACCCATAAGAGGGATACTGGGTCTGTATTTTGTGATAATTGGTAACGAAGGGATTATATGCGATTAATAAGGTTTTTTTTTTATTGTGTTTTTGAGGGCTGATACAGCGTCAAAGGAGTCCGTTATAATTAGAGTTTTGGTGTCAATAGGATTTAGGAGTAAATGTTGAAGACAGAAAAATATACCATATAATTTTGCATCACACGTACAGCAAGAATCATAGTTGTATGAGACAACATAAATCCTTAATGGAGAATGCGCATGCTGTAGGACTATTAATAGAATGGAATAGGGATTTAGCGCCGTCAGTAAAGAATAACGTTGCTGGTAAATAGCTGTTTATTAAATTATTTGCTTTCATAATGAGTTCATGCTCGATCATATTTTCATATTGCAGGAGGATTGTATTAGTATATATAATCTCTTTCCAGAGATAATTTGAGTTAGTCATTGTATAAGTGCTGTAATTTATGTTGAAATAATTTAGAGTGGCTATAAGATGAGGAATAGGATCAAGTGGGAATTTGAGAGAAGGGTCTTATATAGGGATGGAACGGAGTATTAGTTTAAATGTTAGATATTCTCTATTATCATGCAGTGGGAGTACCCCCAGTAAGGAACACATGTTCACAGACGATGATGTGCGGTGAGCGTCAATGATTGGTATATG
Source organism: Coronaproctus castanopsis (assembly GCA_032883995.1). Classification (NCBI taxonomy): domain Eukaryota; kingdom Metazoa; phylum Arthropoda; class Insecta; order Hemiptera; family Monophlebidae; genus Coronaproctus; species Coronaproctus castanopsis. The sequence continues at coordinate 6,229,446 of CM065054.1, forward strand.
GGATCTAGACATTGTATTAGCTTTTAGGGGGCCATGGAGTAAACTTCACACCCATCGTTCCGTTTACTAAGAATGATGTATTTGTATAAATTTATTAGTACTTTGACATGTAAGTTGTAGGTTGGTTTGGAGAGATACTTGAGGATGTTTAACAATTTTAAATAGATAGCCTTGAGCTTATATGAGGTCGCCAGGTCAGCTGTGGGTCGAAAAGAAGACCTAAGGATTTATCTTTTTTGAGGGACTTATCAGAGTACTATAAAGTATTAAGCGATTATTTAAACGATAATAAAACTGAAACGATGATGTTCACAAGATTTAGATTCGAACAAAGTCTTGCTAACTATAATGAATTACAGCGTTTACAAAATCAATATTTGTGAACTGAACTAAATAAATGTATGTTTTTTTTTCTTTTTCCAAACAATACAATGTTCACCTTAAGAAATGCGTTTATGCTTGTAATTTTTATTTTTATTAAAAAAAAACACCCATTTTTTCTTTATTTTTTCCTTATAGATCTGAAATGACTTTACATCCATCAAATCTTATAATTTTGCTCCAAAATTAAGTATACATAATGATTATTTTAAGCAAACTTAGACGAAATACAACTAATTAAACAAAATCAAATGTACCAATCTGTTATTTATAAGCCTAACAAACTTTTATCAATGAGCTTCTTTATAAATAAACGCGAGAGTTTCACTTTATTGGACAGATGTTATGATTTAATTTAATAGAAACTAATTGTCTAGTTCTATTGACGCTTAAAGCTAATTTTACATATTTAAGATTAATTTTGATTTAAAAACAAGAGCCTGTTTATCAATCAACGTTAACTTAAAATAACGAGATTAGGTTAGTTCAGATGATGAGCGCGGCATGTAGCTTGAAACGTAAACTCGGGTTTATTAATATTAATATATTGTTTTATTTTATTATTAATAAATCGGTTTTTTCTAAATTGTACGCGGTTATTCTGAAATTATTTTATCTAATTAAAATAACGAGTTTTATAATTTCATTCGCCATCCAACTTCCTTCATATAATAAAACGCACACTTTTATGGTATTTACTTTCGGAATTTTCAGAAAAGCGAGAATTTCTGCCATCATTATTATTATGACTGAAATTAAATATTGTGAAAACGAAATATGCCGTTGAAATTAAAAAAAAAAAAAAAAAAAAACTCTGAAAATAAATCAAAACCAGTTACAGGTATTAAAACCTGATATTTTTGAAATTAAACGGTCATAAGCGTAACAATTTAAAAATTGGAATAATTCTCTGTTATATTTTTTTATACACCGTTGAATATTACAAAAATTGAACGCCTTCGAGATATAGTTATATCGCAGAATATTTGGAACCAGATGGATTGAGATATCGCGAAATACAATACAGTGAAAAAATTAAGAAATTATAAGAACAATAAATGCTAGCAAATTAAAATACTTCAGTCCACAGTATATTACGGCGTGTAACGCGATATAACTTTAAAACGTTTCGAGAAAAGATAAATTGCAAAGATCGACAAAAAAGAAAAAGAAGATCACGTATGCAAGACTCGATTAGAAGATTACGTATGCAAGACTCGATCGATTGGTTTAACATCAACTATGATTGATGTATGTATAAACCTGTCGTGACAGATGTATTATTGCCAACATGATAGCCAACGTTAGAAAACGATGGCACTGCGATAATAATGGTTGTTACAAACTGACAACTTACAATTTAGAATTTATTGCGGAGACGTCGTTAACTTTATGAAAAGATCGGTAAAAAAACTTGGCTAGATAACTACGTAAAATCTGTTCGATAGTTTCACGTAAATGATCACGATAACAAGCTGCATCATTAAACCATCACTGCTTGATTACGCTGTTTGTTTTCGCTATGTACTCAGTATAATTGAATTCAGACTTTCGTTGTTAAACGAAATTCATTTCAGTAGACGTATTTGTCAATGATCTGATCTCAAACCTACGTATTCAGAAATTTGATTTTCTTTTCCAGTTACCTGTTACTAATACGTATATACTCGTATCTATACATATACATATAAAAGCGCACATAACACACATATGCGTGTACAATTAGTAATTACCCCGCGACATTTTGCAAATTCAGCTTCGGTAATCATAAAATCCAAGGGACCAGCGAAAAATCCTTGATCCGGAACATCGCATTTTCTTCCCGTTAAATTTGGTCGACATCTAATAATAAAATAAAAATAAAAACAAGAATATATAATACGAAAGTAAATCACGACACATTTACCATAATAATAATAATAACAATAAAACGTAAAAACGAACGCATAAATAGATGGAAAACGTATCGATTAACTTGTATTTGGAAGAAGAAGGTATGTTTCGCCGATAAATATTTTAAACATGGCGCGCAAAAATAATTTATCAGCAAAAAAATCACTGTAAACGCTTTATATATATATATATATATATATATATATATATATATATATATATATATATATATATATATATATTATATATATATATATATATATATAACCATTATCGTAAAAGGAAGCATTTCCCATTCGGGAGGTTGAACATCACGAATGTTACATACATCGACATCTGGCTGATTTATATAATTTGGAAAAATCCTTAATTCCCATATTTGTCGTAGTAAATCCCATTCTTTTTCTTCCTGTAAGTGGCTTTCCAAGAATTTTAATCTGTATTTTTGGGTTGAAAAGCCCTTGTCCTCGAATTTTATGAACGATATATATATATATATATTTTACGCTTTATATCGGCCATTAGTTGCAATTTATTGACTTTGTATTGTCGCGGTGGCGTAGTTGTTAGAGTGCTCGACTGTCGACGGTTGAAGGGTTCGAAACCAACACCGCGACATAGAGAGTTTTCATTGTTATTTAATTAATTCTTAATTAAATCGGAAAAGGCAGTAGCACTCCTCTCTGTATAACATAATATGCGCGCGCATCTGCGTCGCATATAAAATAGTGCCTTGAATGCTAGCTCATTTTGTACGTAAAAATAAACGTACAATAGCTAGTCACGATGTTCGGCAACGAACAAATACGACGATGATGATTGACTTTGTACCTACTCAACACTTCTCGGTTGGTCACCTTATCTTCTCAGTGTATGTTTATATGACCAAATTTCAGTTCATTTTTCTTTCACAGTCAACATTTATTGTCCAGATTTCTGCAGGATAAAGCAACACGGACCAAATGTAGCAACCTAGTATTCTTTTCATTATTTATTTTAAGCACGTATAATCTAGAAGATGAAGGATAACCTTGCCTGACATACGTTTTTAAATTGCAATTTCTTTTCAGAATACTCACTTCCTGCTTTTACATTTGCTTTTTGCTCCCAATACAGTTACACAAAAAAGAAAATAGATGGATTACAAGAATAAAGGATATAATACTAAGTATAAAAGGATCAAAATGAAGATTGGCTGGTCATCTGGCAAGGCAAACTCTTTGCAAATAAAAATGATAATATGGACACCAAACGGAACTAGTAGAATAGGCAGACCCTATTGACGCGTTGAGTTGAGGATATAAATAAATTTCGAGAAGATTAGGCAAGTTAAGATGCCAACGGGGAGAAATGGAAAGTACTTCGAAAGAGCTTTATTCAAAAAAGAAGACAGCTCTTATATTATTTGGATATCTGGACTATCGGTATCGTATTTTTGCAATATTTTAATCAATTTCGCGTGATCGACTCTATTGAAAGCTTTCTCGTAGTCTATATAGCATACTACTAATTCTCTATTTATATTTAAAGCTCTCTGTTATATAATTTTGCACCGCGCGAATAAAATTATTAATCAGTCGCTTGTAAATAAAACTAATCCCGCAATCACGCTTAACCGTAATGTTCTCTGCGTAAGGCAATTAATATGAAAATTACAATAACATTCGTGATAATGATTGTTCGAAATAATTCAAACTTGGATAATGAATTCGAATACTTTATACATATAAAAAATAAAGATAAATATTTCTGCTAAGAGACGTATTTTTTTCTATTTAATTTTTTCTTTTATCGTTTCTTAAGTAAATTATTCCAATATACATACATACATACATATATATATATATATATATATATATATATATATATATATATATATATATAAATAAATAAATAAAACATCGTGTCATTATTACGTCCTCATAAAAGTAACTAGCATTATATTTTCTATATTCACTAAAGATAATGCCTTGTCGTTTCAACCATTACGTCCTGTTGATAGTCAGTGTCCCAAGTTCTCGATATTTATTTGTATTCAGGCGATCGTACACACTATTAATTATACACGTTCTTGATCTTCCTCGGTCTTTTATCTACAACTTTATCCCCTATTATATTTTTTATAAAGTCATTATGTCTTATTACATGTCCTAATAGTTTTATTTTCCGCTTTTCTACATGATGTGTTAAACTTATTTTTTCTTGTATTCCTTTTAGGATTTTTTTTTATTTGTTTTCATTTATTTTCGTTATTCCGCGCCAAATTCACATCTCCATTACATTTACTTTATTTATTTCCTGCACTGTTAAACACCAATTTTCATAACTGTAATTGAGCACACTACGAACGTATGTTTTTGCAATTTCTTCTTCGAATACGTTCATTAATATTGATCTTTTTTTTTTTATTAAACCCACATTTGGTTTGTTATATTCTTCTTTTAAAATCTGTTATATTATCTTCTATTATCACACTGCGTAGGTAACGTGTTTCTGCGACTTGCTTCAATAGATTATTATCTACTTTTATGTTCATCTTCGTATTTAGTACGCTTTTTTACTGATCTTCATTATCTTTGTTTTCTTTATATTAATGTTTATTTTCCGTTTATTCATTCTTCTGATAAAAACTCTAGCCATTTAATTCGGCCTTCTTCTCTGATTCCGCTAATAGAGCAATATAATACAAGATAAAAACGTACAATAATCGGTGCGAGTAAAAACTTGGTCAAGTTCTTTGCATTATGTATCAATATATTTCAGCGCGAAAATAGGAATATAACGATATAGACGTATGAAATAATTTATACGGATCGTACCTGCATTGACCGTTGATGACATCGCAGTTATTATCATATGACCCGCCCGGATCGCAATCGCACGGTTGACATCCATCGCGTATTTCACCAAGGCCCCAATACTCCGGCAAACATTGATTACAATCGCGTCCGATCACGTTACGCTTGCAAGTGCATTCACCGTTTTCTTTATTACAACCTTGATTATCGTACGTGCCGAAAATATGACAAGAACACGCTGAAATATTGTAATTATAAATAAATCATTAGTATTTAATTTAATTTATAACAAAAAAATCTTATAAGATGCAATAAAAAAGAAGTAGATAAAAAATAAATATAAAGGCATGATGAAAATATTATAACAAAATAGAAATATATATATATATATATATATATATATATATATATATATATATATATATATCAGGCGTCACTAAGGTCTAAGCTTGTGTAGATGAGTTTAGAACTAAAATATTTATTTCGATTTAGTTATATATATAACGATTAAAATACAACAAGTCGAGAAAATGCAGATTTGCATAATTTTTCACATTATGACTATTACGCGTGAGCTTTATCGATTTGTTCTGTCAACGGAGTGAGAAGCAGATGACAGTTTTTAAGGGTAATATTAGTAAATCACCGTAACGATTGTGTATCGTATACGTCGTATGTTTATATGTGAATAACTCACAAAAATATTGCCAGCAAAATTAAAAATGAATACACGATTACTCGAGTGTAAATTATTATTATTACCACGAGCTTATTTAAAAATATTTCTTACATTATTATACATATATAGTAATTTATATTTATTCATATTTAACCTTGATAGCGGTCAAATTGCTCCATCAACCGAGTCTTTTCAAACCGATCACAAACTACTCGTTGATACCTGTTCGTGTCTCAACACTTTTCCTCTATCATCATGCTATTTTATTTTTTGTCTTCCTTTTTATATTCGTTTATTTATCACCCAGTCTATTATTTCCTTTGTTCGTATTACGTCCTCCATCCTCGTATATGTCTCGTTAAGTCCCATTTCGATCTGTTCATTACCCAAATAAAGTTGTTACTATTATTTACTTCGGCTTTTAATACTTTTCACGTTAACCGTGTGTCTTTTAATTTTACACCTACTATCGATTTTTAAAATTAGTTCTGACGCATTTTTTTTCCTTATCATATCAGAACAAAAAAAAAAAAATCAAAGTAACCGCAGATATTCTCAGTCGTTAAACGACGCGTCATATAGTAAAATTAAACGACGTTCAAAATGTTGCATAAATCAGTAGGACATTTAACGGACGGACGAAATTTTTTAAAAAATGAGTCATAAGGCATATATACACGTTGAAGATATTATTTTTTATTTTTTTTTTTTACAAAATTCATTAATCAATTACATATTTCGAAATAACATCATTCTAAATTGTAAGCTACTGCCAAAAGTAAAACAACTTTATGAAATACATTAGTCAAACTTTGTTTTTAGAAATAGGTATAAATTTTCGACTGGTACTCGTGATTGTAGAACCGGAACAGCACATATCGAATTCGCTAAAATACCCAAGTGAAATAAATACCACATTCGTATTCATTAATCCGAGCGTCCAGCACAGAGCTCGGTATCTAAAGCCGCTTTTAATAAACTGGAAATCATTCAAAATAGACATTTAAACGTACCCGGTCACACCAAAGTCGATAAAACGCACGTTTACTTATAATTACAACATATTAGGAACTTTATTTTAAAAGTATTGAGCGATTTTTTTCAATAAATGTTTCTATTAACGTGCTTGTTTCCTCGATTTGTAATTACGATTTCAGGCAACTCAAATCGATGTATAGTAAGTATAAACGTAGGCGCATTAAGCAATTAGCGTAATTTATTATAAGCTCGCTTAAGCTTAATTATTATTTTGTAAATTTTTAGCCATTTCTTTCTTTTTTTTTTTAAATTGCAGGTTTTTTATATCATTTTATTTCCTGTGGTGATATATATATATATATATATATATATATATATATATATATATATATATATATATATTATAATTAACTTTCAGTTATAATAAGATAATTTTATTTATTGTGGTAAGGATGTATCCGGAGTACACAAATAACTACTTGTTAGCAACATAAGTTGTGTATAACGTTTTCTAATAAAATATTCGTTCATTTGTATTATCGGGTAAGCTTATATGAAATTTTATATTGCCTTTGTATATGTATATTGTGGAATATGTGTATATTATACGATTCCAAGCGTTGTAATCTGATGTATGTACACGTATGATGTATATGAGGTGAGGAGGGGTGTGTATTCCGTAATTCGTGTAGAATATTTGAATGTACGAATGTATCTATACGTGAGCGGTTTACTTACGTTTATATCATATTAATATATTCGCCTCTGGCGCAAAGTGTTGCGCATCGGCAGCTTTTGTTTTTATTTATTAAGTTCTTTTATTTTATTTATTTTTGAATAATTGTGTTTAGGTACGAATACCAAAATTATAGTTTACATTGTTACAATTAAAAAATCCGAAACATTAGACATTTTTAATATCAGCGGCCTGAATTAATTTATTATCGAAAATAACCCAATACGCATCCATAACGGACTGCCGTTCCCGTAAACGATATTAATCGATTGAAAATAAAATCGTTAGGTTATAATAACTGATCGGGTTTAAAGAATCATTGTTCACCTTCATACACACATACATATATATAAAAATACAGCATTATATACAATACAATGAGACAGGTAGTAGTAAAAATAGTATTCTATACTAACGTTGACAACCGTATGGATTACTCTCGGTGAAATTCCAATATCCGTTTTTACATACATCACAACGTCTTCCTTCGATGTTAGTTTTACAATGACATTTTCCCGATACTAATCCATTAATAAAATCCGTACGCGAATCGCAAATGCCATCGTCTAAAGATCCGGCTGGATCACAATCGCATTCTGCGAAATTATTATCGAAATAAATAAAAATTAGATTTCTTTCACTCGATTTTTTAATGTAGAAATTAGAGAAAAAAACGAAAATAATTAAAAAAGCCAAAACCTGAAATAACAAAACTTTTTCAATCTAATCAATTTTAGGTAACCGCGGTAATGAAAAATTAGAACACAATAATTAATAATAACAGCAATTAGAAATTCTGAATGAGAAGCCGTAATGTACAGAGGAGTTGGGAAAAAAAAATTCAATTTAAATTACGAACCACGAAAAAATAATTACATAAAAATAATATATTTTATATATTTCAAAAGTATCAACAACAAACACGAGATTAGTGGCATTTCGCAATAATAATTATATTTATAGACTAATATGTATAATATGAAAGTTAACAAATGAAAATCAGAGGAATTCGCAAAAACTTGATATAACGTTAACAATAGAAAATTATTTAAAATGAGAAATTCACGAGCGAATTTAGATCTAAATAATATATACGCTCATTTTAAAAAATCTATAGAAATATTAGTACTGCGAAATACTGATATACATATATACACTTCGGAAATATCGATAAATATATGAATAAATATTTATTATAACTATCATTATTAAGTGTCATATAAATATAATATCGGCGGTATGCACGTAAAAAAAAAAAAAAAAAACGAATATGTGAACATTATTTTGCAAATGTTTTTATATAAGTTAAAATTCGAAATAGATAAACAGTAAATTACCTTTTAAGCGAAAATAATTATATAAACACTGCCGTGTGTAGTATAATATTAGATTGAAATTAAATTTTAAGACGAACAACGTGAATATTTTTTTTACAGGTGAAACTAATTAATTAACGAATAAATGTTTAATAATTTTTCGAGTTGTAAGATATATTTAAAAACATTGCGGAAATAAATTTTACACCGACGAAATTATTTCGATGAAAAAATAATTTTTGAAAAATTTACTTGAGAATTTTTGGTAGGTGAGGGATACAAACTTGTAAGAACATAAGATTCAAAAATATGAAATGCTATGTCTAGTCAGTGCTGCTATATGGTGTGGAAACGTGGACACTGACGTCCAGAACACTCAACAGACTAGAAGCCTTCGAGTTTTGATGCTATCGCCGTTTATTTAAGATCTCGCGGACTAAAAAAAACGACAAATGTTGAAGTGCTACGGATAATGAAGAAGGAAAAAGAATTGCTCGATACTGTTAGAAGAAGAAAAATGGAATATTTCGATCATGTGATGCGTAGGCCTAAATACACTACAGAATATAATAATGGGGAAGGTAGAAAGAAAAAGGAGAGTTGTACGAAGAACAATGTTTTGGTTCCAAAACTTACGAACATGAGCAAACTGCAGCGTTGAAGAATTATTTCCCCCAGCTCGAGATAGGAATGCCTATAGGGAATTAATGGAGTCTGCCAATGGATGAGCCTTCACGACACTGAAAAAGTATTAGAATAATGTAGTCAGAGTATTCGAGTTGAATTTTGCTATTGGTAAGCTCTTATAGTTTTAAAATAACAGACGAATCATCAAATGTACACGTATTTTCAACCGAGACCTTAAATATTGTTATTACGTCATGAAATTTTCGTATTTCGTGCTGACAACAATACTGGAGTATATATTATCAGGAGAAAGCGTTTCATGAATTAAACACGTAGGTAATAATAATAAGGAAACTTATGACTTATGTAGTAGCTTAGTATGCATTATTGCGTTCGACATCCGTTCATGCAAGAAAGACCGATGTAAAAAGTAACAAGGGCATTTGTATTATTTCCGGTACTGACTTTCTTCTATTGATTGCGCGTATATAATCCAACCTTCTTCTTGGTCTTTTTCGCAGTACTTTCCCTTGTATGTTACCTACTATTTATTTCGGGATAATTCTAATTTTGCAATCCGATCGTTTGTTTGAAATTTGTATCATACAGTTTATACATTACTATAAACGTAAAAGGGCCCGTTAAACCTCAAAAGAAACTGTAATTTTGTAATATTTTCACCGAAGTCGTAATTTATTACTCTTATCGATTTTGATTTCTTCTTCTTCATCATCCGCCATTTCCGTTGCGAAGATCGCCGATCAACTTGGCTACAGCCTCTTTTAACACAGCAGTCCGAAGTAATTGAATGGACGAGCAGCCAAACCAGCGTCGTAAATCTCCTATCCATGAATTTTGAGAATGTCTCACTGATCTGTTGGCAGCGATTTTGCCTTCTATAATAATTCGCAATATTTCATACTTGGGCCCTCTAAAAATGTGTCCCAAGTAAAGCAGCTTCCTTTCTTCAACACAAATTAATAATACCGATTACGAAACTCATATATATACCTATCCAATTTATATCTGATGGTTTACTTTCATCGCATGAACACAGATATACAATTTTAGTCGCACGAACGTTCGCGATTCTTCATGTACTCGTTTAGAAAATAACAGTAACATCTAGGCCCCCGTTACGTAAACTTGAGAGGACTGGGACAAAAATATAATTGGGCTGTCTTAAAATGGGGAAAATATTTTAACCCCTCCAAATTAAATAAAAAAATAAATAAAATAAATAAAAACCGCTCAAAATTTACTAACTTTTACAGATAGAAAATTACTGTGACTAACGAATTCGAGACACTTCAATCAATTCCTGCTCAGAGATTTTAGGCATTATACTAAACAATACAAATGTACCATAATTAAAATGGCACGTATAGCGTGAAATGAGTCTGAGATGAATGTGAAATTAACCCTTATGAATAATAATAAATTGTTTTTTTTTTGTCTTTATTATGACGATCTGGTTAATCGACTATCTCAATCGTGATTTTTGTAACATTTCAATTATTTACGCGCCTACAGATACAATGTGATACTTTTAACATATTTTTGTTTGTAAGATTCGCGATAACTATATATGTCTCGAATTCATTAGTCACAGTAATTTTCTGAAAAATAAAAAATAGAGCCACATGTTAATTTGTAGAACTTTCTGACAAGCTGCATAGCTTAGTGAGATCATTGAATGCAACACGCATGTATATTTAAATATTTAAATATTTAAATATATATATATATATATATATATATATATATATATACACATACGAGTAGAAAACATTTTTTACTTTTTTTGTGGGTAGGGAGTGAAGTCCTGCAACACGGGGCAACTTATCCTAGTTGTCCCTCCATGTAGCGAACTTGATAACATCATCAGTTTAATATTTATAATATATCTCATAATTAAGTTATATGTTAGTCACTATTACGTACTTAAGCAAACATCGGGTGCGGAGAAATCTTTATTCGTATCCTGATAGAAAAAATGTTTACACTGTTCGCAATTTCGCCCCATCGTATTATGTTGACAATCATCACAAACACCACCCGAAATTCTGCCGGTCGATTCGAAAACGCTTTTATCAAAATGACAACTAGTCGCGTGATTATTACAGTTACATCCTAAATTAATAAAAAAACAAAACAAAAAAAAAACACAATAGAAATATCAACACGTAAATGTGAAGAACTACATAATAAAAATTACGTATCCGAACGCAACGCGCGCGCACACACACGCAAACACTATATCTTATATATTACATACATATATATATATATATATATATATATATATATATATATATATATATATATATACACACACATATATATGTAATAGGTCGATTTTACCTGGCATCGTCAACGTCAATACAGTGTTTTATCGTATTTTATGGACTTCATATTTCAATTTCTTAGTATCTTACATCACACATTTTCCTTTTTCACCGATTCAGTATCGTTTTGTAGGTTTGTCGCGATGCATTCAGCAATTTTCAGTAAGATCATATTTTGTATGTCCATTTTTTCATTTCGCGTTCCGCACTCGCGGTTAATATTTCGTATAATATTCAAACAGTATTCAATAAGTAACATTTGATTTCAAAGATTTAGATTCATCTTTCGATTGTTCACCACTGTAATCAAATTATTGACTATTTTCTTCATTACGTTAAATTTTGTTCTAATTTCTTTTAACATTACATAATTGTTAAGTAAATTAAAAGTACTCGGTAATTCAATACTTTCTTCGATGTCGATACGTCAATTATTAATCTCGCTTTTTGTTTTTTGCTTGTGTACGATGTGTTCAATGTTGGGGATGAGCTAAAAATTGTATTTAGCCATTCGCCCGTTATATATGCGTTTTATTTTGTGTATAATAATTGCTTCAGATCAAACAGAACCTTGAAACAAATTTTAATTCGAACTATTACCTACGCTTAAACATTTCACTTTTTATATAATAAGCGTTATCGTAATATATATATTATATCCGTTATGTATTCGTAATATGATAATCTTGTTGTTTTGCAATCACCAATTATTATTAAAACTGTGTTCTATATATCGCTATTTGTTTGTTAATATGCCATTTCCATAATACCTATATCATAATTTAACAGTTCTTTATTTAGTTCGAAATTTGTTGTTTGTATATTGTTATTTCCGCGACTATCACTTCGTTATTTACATAAATATATATATATGTATATATCGTATAATTATGATGATAGTAAGCATACTTGTTCAAAACAGCACTAGTTTCGAGATCAAAATTTTTCATGTACAATTTAAACGCCCGAATGTCATTTAATAATTTTATACACGGTTTAATTTTTTCATTCATTTAATTTCTACTATCGCACGGTGTATTTATTTTTAATTGCACATATAATATTACGTTTCATATTTTAATTAAATTATTTCGAATCAGCCACTGATGGACTACATTATCAACTGATCCTGCAATTTTTCTTCCTTTTTTTCCATACTACTTTCATTCCTTCATTGTTTTTTTTTTTCGTTCTTCGGTAATACCAGTTCTTCCTGCCTGCTTTTCAGCGAATCCTTTACAGTCAAACAGTCTTTTCTTTAATTTTAATCGCTGTTCTACATGTCATTTTCAGTCTCTGTCTACCATGTACCATTTAGTTTTAGTTTTCGCATGTACTTAAACAATCTTCCGGTGAGCCTGCTTGCCTCCATCCTTTGCATATGCCCATAAAATAGAATTCTTCTTTTCCGTATCGCGATAGTAATTTTTTCCACATGTTGAAATATTTCTTGATTACTTCGTTTTATATATTTTTCAACTTGTTTCACGGGTCTTGTTATTTTTCTTACGATCTTTCTTTCTGCGATTTCAAGCTCTTCATTTAGTCCTTTTTGGTTCATTTTTATGCCCTCCGCAGCATATAACGCCTTTGGTCTGATCACAATTGTATAATGTCGCAGTTTAGCATTTCTTGATAAAAATTTCTTATTATATACTTCTTTTGTTAAATAAAATGTTGCTTTCATTCGACTGATCCTGTATTTGATTTAATTCTCCCGAATATTTGAATTTATTAACATACACACACACACACACACATATATATATATATATATATATATATATATATATATATAATATATACGTATGCATATTAATAGTTACATACGTAGATAGATACATTTAATTCTCTTCCTTATATAACGAATAGATCTGATTAGAGTTTTAATTGTTCTTTTTTCGATATACATAATTTCATGTTATAATCAATCTTTAGTAACAGACAATTTAAATACTTTCAGCGTGAACACGAACTTGTGCACATTATTTTCTTTTGATTGTAATTTTTCAAAGTTATTCAATTACAAAATATACACGTTGTTCAATTAACAGAATCGATCGTGTTAAACTGACTAACCGGTAATTTATTTACTATATCATCATCAACATCATCATAATTTCTCCTCAACTGCGAGGTTGGTGAGCAACATGGCCTGCAACTAAACAAATAATTTCTCGGCAAGAGCAGCATATTTGATCTTCACATAACTCTGTTCTTTTATTATGGCGTCTATAAATCGGGTTCTTATTCTTTCTCTTCTCAATTTTCAATTTGATTTTCCTTCTATTAAGTTATTTAGCCATATGTCTGATTTGATGACCGATCATACTATTTGTCCTTTTTTCAAATATACATACAGCAAAATTCAAATACGAAATTACAAGAAAAAAAAAAAGATAAAAAATAAAAAAAAAATAGTAAAAAAAAATAATTCTAGTAAAATATGTTTGACTAACTTTTACACGCGTTCGTTTGTTTACCAACTGCCGGAGCCCAATCCACGTCGTTGTAAAAATCGTCGCATTTTTCGCAATTTAATCCTTTAGTATTGTGCGTGCACTCGCATTGTCCGTGAACCATATTAGGCTTCGATTCGACACCTTCTCGCGGCACACAACGATCAGCATGACCGTAGCATGAACAAGAACCACCGACAATTATTTCCCATATGGCGTAATAATATTTTTCCTTTAGGTTTTCGAATTTTAAATTAATCGCGTTCATTGATTCACATTTTGAAATCGGTTCATCACAATGGACGATAAACATGGAAAGAAACAAATGGAAAATCGTATAAATAATTATTACTAAAAAGTTTTTCTAACATACCGTTCGGAATCGCTTCAGAATGATATTTAATTGTCATTTTAAGTTCTTCTAGGTCTTTCGGATTGTTTTCATAAACTTTTGACTTTAGGTATCCCCAAAGAAAATATTAACAAATCGAAAGATCCGGAGAACGCGACGGCCATCACAATCGGCGTGTTAACCGAAATCATTCGGTTACTTAAAAGTTTCTTTAAACAATCCATCGTGCGTTCGAAATATGGCAAGTAGCGCCGTCTTGCTGAAACTATAGTCGTGTTAATTTTCGCCGTTTCTTCAATTTCGGTCGGATGAACTCGGTAAGCAGCTCCGTTCACCGTGCCTACAAAGAAGTAAGGACCGATTACGTCCCACGCTGCAATCTCCATCCATACCGCAACCTTCAGGAAATAGAGAGGATTCTTCTGAATAATACGAGGATTAGCTTCACTCTAGTAACGTAGATTTTGTTTATTAACATCACCCTGTAGATAAAAATGTGCTTCGTCCATTATTAAGAGCGCGTTTAAGGGAATTTTCTCCTGAGCCAATCTTCGGTAGTACTTCTTCTCAACATTCTGATCACGTAATATGCCGATAACAATTGCTGGGTATACAAAATTGTTTACGGGTGATAATTTTAATGAAGATGAAGAATCACCGTACGATCGAATAAATTCAAATTTCTGGAATGCATTCGAGCTGATCGACTGGGACTTGTTTCAATTGCTGCGCACACACGAGAAATGGTATGCGTCGTTTCTTACTGCTTTCCAAAGATCCGGCGGGGTTTTTTTTTTTTTAGCCACTGTAACACACTCATGAAAGTTTTTAAATCAGAGATGTAAAAGTTTTACCATAAAAGCGGAAGTTTTTGGCCCTAATTTGAACTATTTTCAAAAATCCCGCACAGTAAGTGTATACGAATCGTTATTACGAAAAAACCGTTCTACGGCGAACGCACGTTGTTCCACCATCCAAAATACGACGGATATGAAAACTGTTCAATTAAATGAAATTATTATATTAATGCAATTTTCTGCCTTCATTTTTAAACTAATGTAAATATTATTATTCGCTATTATAAGCTAATTTTGCAGGTTACTCGAGTTTATTATAATTTATTACTTGTATAAAATAAAAATCAATATACACACAAATATATATATATATATATATATATATATATATATATATACACACACACACACACACACACATATATATATATATATATATATATACAAAACTGAAAGACAAACTCAGGCCGTCTACATTAGGAACGGTTGCGTATATATTGATATCAAGAAATAGTACATATTGGCGGAAGCAACGGAACATTTTTTAGTAATAATAATAAATAACTATATTGACAAATGTTATCTGTAAATTACCTGAATTTCTACACGACTATCCAATAGATCGTCGCCTAAAGTGTGCAATTTGGTGAAATTGACCCGAAGATTGGTTATTTTCACTAGATTTTGTACTTCGTTAGAATACGGATCGATCGCTTCCAACGTAGTTGGTAGTATCTTCAATATAACCTGTTGAAATACGTATTTTTTCAACACTCCGTAAACAAAATTCAAATTTAAAACATAATAATAAATATTGTAGTGTTCGAAAAAAAAAGTAACTCCAATTCTTACTTATTAATGAGATAATATCGGACGAATTTCTTTGCGACTATTACGGAATGATTACAATTTTTCGGTATACAGTAAAACTTTTTTAACCGTCACTTTCTGTTATCCGTCACTGTAGCAGCAGATACGTTAATGACGTTCAGGTCGCGTTACCGGAAATGTTGGTCTGCTGAACTATGTTGGTATTTTTTACCAGTCAGTCAGATTTTCATTCTGGTCGAATTATTAAATGGTTTTTATGTCGGTTCGATGTGCGCTATTGCCTTCGATTTTTATTCTATCACGTGCTGTACTTCGCGTTTTCATCTCTCTCTCGTTCGATTACTACTTTTTTAATAAATAAACCAACAATTTTTCGCATTCTTTTTTTTCTGATTAACCTGTTATTTGGCATCCGGAAAATAACGTAACAAGTGTAATAGTGTCGTTATTTTTGCGTAGTACTTAGAAGATGGCAGAAAAGCGGAAACGTGTTGTATTAAAACTTGACGAAAAATGGAAATCATTAAACGACTGAGAAATGGCGAGACTGCTACAAATATCGCGCAGATTTATGGTGTTGGAAGAACGACTGTAAATGACATGAAACAGGATGCCGAAAAGATTGAGCAACATGTATCAAAAATGCAAAATACAGGGAGAGATGTAAAAGTTCGAAAAACTATGAAACCGGCAAAATATGAACAACTTGATAATGCAGTGTATCAGTGGTTTATTCAAGCGAGAAGCCAAGGAATTTCGCTTTTAGGACCCATTATAATGACAAAAGCGATTGACATGAATAAAACGCTAGATGGGGATCCGAACTTCAAAGCAAGTGTGGGATGGCTCGACAAATTCAAGTTTCGTCATGGCATTCGACAACTGGACGTTAGTGGTGAAAAACTTAGTTCAAATAGCGCCGTTATAAATGGTTTCAAAGAACAGCTCCAATCAAAAATAACAGCCCTTGGACTCGTGAGAGAACAAGTGTATAACTGCGACGAAACTGGGTTAAATTGTAAAGCTTTGCCGCAAAGGACACTAGCATCATTTTCAGAAAAGTCAGCTCCAGGTTTTAAGGTCCAAAAAAATCGCATCGACCGGAAATCGTAGGTTACCTTTGACAATAATTGGAAAAGCAAAAAAACCACGAGCGTTCAAAAATTTAAATATATGAATGCACTCTCTGTAAATTACTATGCACAGAAAAATGCTTGGATGGATAGAACAATTTTCGATGAACGGTTTAAAAAAGTTTTTATACCCGCAAGTTAAAGCTCATCTGTCCAAGCTTTGCTGCTAATGGACAATGATCCTTCACATCCGTTCGGTGAATTGCAAAGTGACGATGGCAAGATAAAGTGTCTCTTTCTTCCTACAAATACAACCCCTCTTATTCAGCCTATGGACCAGGGCATAATTGAGAATATGAAACGTCGGTACAGAAGAAGTTTCATTGAAAGTTTGCTGTCGTTTGACGAAACAACAACAGTTAAAGATTTTTGGAAAAATTACAACATTAAGGATGCAATTTTTAATGTTGCCAGTGCATGGGTCGACCTTACAGTGTTAAATCTACAGAATGGGTGGAATAAACTATGGCCTCAAACTTGAAGCTTTGCAATGACGGTCTGCTTAACAATGACACACTAACAACTGAAGAAGTAGCATATTGGTTGGAATGTGATAAACAAGATGAAAGTTTTGAAATGTTGACAGATGAAGATATTGTATCATATGTTCAGCAGTCCAATAATGGTGAAATTGACGACAATGATGAAGAATCAGAATGCAACCAAAACTCAGCAATCAGCCATTTGAAAGCTGAAACAATGTTAACAAAATGCATCTATTGGTTTGAAAGACAAGAGGAAGCAAACTTTATACAGATCCTACTTCTAAAAAAAATACGGAACATTGCTGTAAAGAAAGCTGGAGCCGCAAAAAAAAAAAACAGAAAAAAATTACCGATTTTTTAAAAATGTAATTTGATGAAAAGAAAGCTTTTCTAGGTAATTATACTATATTGCACTATGTTATACTACATTTCTACATGCAAATACGGTACTCTAAATGTTATCCAATTAAACATATACATATATATTTTTTTTAAATTTATTTCCTAAATGATTTACAGTTTGGTATAGTACTATATATGTAATTTGTTTGCAATGAAATTTCTGTTATCCGTCTATTCAGTTATCCGTCACAGGCCCGGTCCCGAGGGTGACGGATAAAAGAAGTTTTACTGTATTTATAATTTTGTAAGTTTTTTTTAGCACATTTAATCAATCAGACGCGAATGTGTACGAAGTGCAAAGTGCAGAAATATTTATAAAGATATAAAATGATAAAAATATATTTTACGTTAACAAAATGTATTTAAGTCGTCTACGCTTGTATTTCTTATACCTATGACTCAATGACTAATAGTCGATTTAGAATATTCAAATTCGAGGTTTCGCATAAGTAATTAAATTTTAAAACACGGGTTTTAATAATTTCGTGGATATATATACACACACACGCACATATATATATCTTTCTTTCTTTCTTTCGGGTTTTTTCAGTCCTAGGACTGGTTTGCCATCACTATGTGTTTCTTCCACAATATACGAACTGCCGCTCTTCTCTTGAGTTGTTCATACGACTGTACTTCTGCCTCCTGTTTTATGGAGTCCATTAGCGTTAACCTAGGTTTGCCTTTCGGTCTTTTCCAAGCTATTTGGCCTTTCATTGCTTCTATTAGCATTTCGCCATGTCTCAATATGTGTCCAATCCATTCCAACCTCCTTTATCTTATGCTTCGTAGGATAGAATGTCGTTCTTGTACTCGATCAAAAATATTATGGTTTGATACGTTTGTCGGTCCATAATACTTGTAGAAGGCGACGCCAAAACCAAGTTTCAAATGCTTCTAATTTTTTTCTATCTTTTACAGACAAAGTCCAGGTTTCTGACCCTTACAAGGCTACTGGTCATACATATGTTGTTACTATTTGTTTCCGTAAGCATGCTTCCCTGTGTGATCAACGATTTTTTCATCATGAGTGCTGTTTTTGCCATTGCAATTCTGGCTGCTATTTCCTTTGACAGGATACATATCCTCTGTAATCCAATGCCCCAAATATTTGAACGTTTTCACCTGTTCTAAAGCTTTTCCTTCTAGTTTTATGTGAACCATATTTGGTTCTTTACTAATGTACATGATTTTGGTCTTTGTCACATGAATGTTCATTCCATATTTCTCTGCCGTATGTTGTAGCCTCGTTAACATTTTTTCTAAACCTTCCGGTTTTGTAGCCAACACTGATGATTCTTAATTTTCGACTGCCGATCTTAATTCCTTCCCTGCATGTTTGTAAGGCGTCATTGATAATCATTTACGCGCATACGTTGAACAATAGTGGTGAAAGAGGGCAGCCTTGCCTGACGCCTTTTGTGATAGTTACTGGTTGTGTGTACTTACTTCTCCATCTAACAACAGCTGTTTGTTTTATGTATAAACTTTTTATTATGTTAATTAACTTGGTACTCCTATCTGCCACAATAAAGTAAACAATTGATTCCAATCAACTCTATCAAAAGCTTTCTCGTAATCAACGAAACACACATACATTGTGCGCTTTAGAGCAATTAGTCTTTCTCGGCAAGTCCTGAGAGTTGCTATTACATCTCTCGTAGATAACTGCTTCTGGAATCCACATTGTGTATCATCTATATAGTCTTCCATGTATCTTTCCATTCTATGTTTGATAATGTGGAGGAGAATTTTAGCTACCAGACTAATAGTTCCGTAGTCCGTACACAATTTTGCCGTCTTCTTCTTCGGAATTGGTATTAACACTGACTGGCACATTTCCATCGGCTACTCTTCGGTTCTATAAATTTCGTTCGTGAGCTTCCGCAACCTTTTAAATAACCCCTGTCCACCATGTAATATGATCTCCGCAGGGATGTGGTCAATTCCAGGTGCCCTATTTTTCGGCAACGCTTTTATTGCCGCTTCAAACTCCTGAAGTAGTATCGGTCTGTATTCTTTTGTTTCTTTTGGATTACACATTCTTTGCGTAGCACCATCATTATTGTAAAGCTTTTTTACATATTGGCGCCATACTTCTTTCTGTTCCCCATCGTGTTCGTTTTCGAATTATCCTGTTTATTGATACCCCACGGCATATGTTTTGTCTGCCCACTAAGTATTGTAGCAGTCTTATTTGGATTTTCTTACCTAATCCTTCTAATTCTTTTCATTGCGCATTCCACCATTTTTATTTTTCTACTCGGCACTCTCTTGTGATATCGTTTTTGAGTTTTCTATATTTCTCTTTATCATCTTCGCTTGTAGCGTGCCGGAACATATATAATGGAGAATATCGTACGTAGTAGATAACTTTAAAATATACGGGTTTATTGTTTGTAACTTTCGCAGATTGTTTATATGTTTATATTAATTTTGCTTACCGAACACTAAATTGGAGAAGCATAAAGTAAGCGTGGAAGTACTGTTTTATAGATCAATAATTCTTTTGTATCAAATTCGAACCATCATAGACGATAGGACAGAGTTCAGATGCTCGTAGATAGGAGAAGAGTTCAGATGCCGGCTGTAACATTCCGTAACTGTCAATAGTATAGTAGACATAGACGGCTATACTCGCTATGAATATTGTCATTTATATATAACTGGTTTTTAGTTAATTTTTAATAAATTATTTGAGGGACATTGAATTAATTACCTATTCTTTTTATCAATAGTTAAGCATTATACATATTGTAAAGTGTATATGTATATGTATGTGTGTGTGTGTATTAAAAAAATAAGGCATAAAAAACATGTCGTACCTCACCGTCGGTGATAGGCGTCACAGCAGAATATGTTTCATCGCAATAAACCGTTGTCAAATTACTTTGCGGACCTTTCGGAACACTTGAAAAATATTTACCGCAATCGTAAGCTAAGTATCTATAAACCTGAATACACAACAAATTGAAATATATCGTTAAATCGAATAACGTAAAAAAAAAAATAAACACTAAATTAAAATAACTCAATAAGAAAACATCTGGTAAAACGAAAATTCAATATAAATAACACGCACGTTATGTAGTTTGATAAATTTCAATATCTCAGCCAAAAGTGCAAATAAATTGTATCCGTCGCGAGCATTTAATTTTCGTCAGAAAAATCCTTACACAAATCACCGTTTATACAGAAATAATATACGAAACATATTACACAAAAAGGCGATTGTAAAATAAATTGTTCAATTGTAGGGAAACCGAATAATAATTTTCAGAAAGCATCACATAAATTTTAGAAAACAACGCGCTCATGTTTTCTATGATTTAATTGTAAATCAGGACTCTCGGCAACGCAAAACAACAA
Source organism: Coronaproctus castanopsis (assembly GCA_032883995.1). NCBI lineage: Eukaryota > Metazoa > Arthropoda > Insecta > Hemiptera > Monophlebidae > Coronaproctus > Coronaproctus castanopsis. The sequence goes on from CM065054.1 coordinate 6,251,030, forward strand.
ATATCCTACACGTCAGTACCAAAGCTTACAAAACAATCGCCCGAATTATTACGACGCTAATGTCGTTCTTAAATTCGCGCGATAATCTAATTTCGTCTATATCTCTCTAATGGTGATTCACCATGGTCAACGACTATATCTCTAATTCCACATATGGAAAACTTCAAATCATACTTAAAAAAAAAAATGCCGATTCGTACTGTGAATGTCTCCTATCTCTATAATATAATTTTCTACGCGATTCCGCACATCATTATCTTACCTCAAACATTGTGTACTGAAGCTTGCCGAAAAATTTTTCATAAATCCCACATTCCGTAATAATTTATATATATATATATGCACATATTGAAAAATATAAGATTACGATTGCGAGGAATAAAATGTTATGTACACCGAATATAAACATAGAAGATTAAAACATAATCTTCTATATAACCTCTATCATATTTATCGTATTAAATATTTAATTTAAGCATGTCAGGCGTATCGTTTATAAATTTTGTCTCATCTGTTTTTATTTAACCATTTATTTATTTAATTATTCGTTTATTTCTGTTTATCTTTTTATTTATTCTATTTAATTTGAACGAAGTCACGCACGCTGTTTAGTTACTTTTGTATCTTTGTTAATTATTATTATTTCGTATGTTTTCAGGGTACAAATTATAATTAATTATTAACTACATCGCAAATGTTATAAATCCAAGTCTACGCGATCTGTTGCCAGGTGATCGATATTTTGATATTCTTCTCTGCAGTCGTGTGTTGTGTAATTCTTGATCCCCTATTCATTCCAACAACGTTCCACATCTTTTACGTTTTGTCCTGATACGATTAAGTCTGGACTACAATTTTCTCGGCAGATCAAAATCGGGTGGTTCGAAAATCGGATGGTTCGTTTTATTGGTCTCAAATAAGATTACACGTTCATTTAGATTTTGATCGGCCATCTACGTCTCCAAGCTTGAGTTAGGTCGAATTTACAACAGCGCACTCGTTAAGAAAATTTATGTAGAACTCTGCACGGCGATCTGAGCAATAATAGGTAATGTAAAGTGTTCTATGCAATATAGTGCTTCTTGATATCCGAAGAAAAAAGACTGCAGTGAAATAATGGGAACGTATATATCAGCCACAAAGGGCATTACGATACATTTGGAGACAAACGTAATAGATCTCCTCAAATCAAGGATATATTAATTACTCGCGTTGTAGTAGTGTATTCATTTCGTATAGAACTATTTCTATAAAATCCTTTTTGTTTTCAATCATTTTCGCTGGGGGTTCTTTTCATATAGAAATTTATTTCCGGGCTATATTAATATAATTTGCTTCGTTACAGCAAGATTATAACCGGTACGTAACCAATGTTACACATTTATTGTTGTCATAAATGTGTAACATTGGTTACGTACCGGTTATAATCTTGCTGTAACGAAGCAAATTATATTAATATAGCCCGGAAATAAATTTCTATATAAAAAGAACCCCCAGCGAAAATGATTGAAAACAAAAAGGATTTTATAGAAATAGTTCTATACGAAATGAATACACTACTACAACGCGAGTAATTAATATATCCTTGATTTGAGGAGATCTATTACGTTTGTCTCCAAATGTATCGTAATGCCCTTTGTGGCTGATATATACGTTCCCATTATTTCACTGCAGTCTTTTTTCTTCGGATATCAAGAAGCACTATATTGCATAGAACACTTTACATTACCTATTATTGCTCAGATCGCCGTGCAGAGTTCTACATAAATTTTCTTAACGAGTGCGCTGTTGTAAATTCGACCTAACTCAAGCTTGGAGACGTAGATGGCCGATCAAAATCTAAATGAACGTGTAATCTTATTTGAGACCAATAAAACGAACCATCCGATTTTCGAACCACCCGATTTTGATCTGCCGAGAAAATTGTAGTCCAGACTTAATCGTATCAGGACAAAACGTAAAAGATGTGGAACGTTGTTGGAATGAATAGGGGATCAAGAATTACACAACACACGACTGCAGAGAAGAATATCAAAATATCGATCACCTGGCAACAGATCGCGTAGACTTGGATTTATAACATTTGCGATGTAGTTAATAATTAATTATAATTTGTACCCTGAAAACATACGAAATAATATATATATATATATATATATATATATATATATATATATATATATATATATATATATATACATACACACACATATATATATATATTGATAAAAGTTAGTTAGTTTAAAGTAATTAAATTTTTTTTAATTTCCGACTTTACTATTAACACTTTATAATAAACTTTGACAACTTAACGCATGTGGAAAAGTACTAGTATAATTATGTTAAATAAACCAAATAAATATTTTAATCAAATAAACGGTTACAGACCAAAATTCGTTAAGTATATGAAAAAATTATTTTAAATTTTTAAATAACCAAATTAATAATTACATCTATGCTCAACCAATATCAATACGATTTTAGAAAGTATTATTCTACAGAATTAGCTATCTCAGGTGTAATAGATAATCTCTCGCAAAATAAACAACGTAATAATAAATCTATTGTTATCTCATTTTATATAGAAGAAACATGTAACAACTGTCATCGTCAAATTATAATTGACATATTAATTACAAATGGGTTAAGCTTAAAACAGTAATAAATGCTTTAAATCGCAAATTTGAAATGACCAAATCTCAAATTATAGTAGTATCCGGTCGAGATAAAAACTTTAATCAAGTAATATACGATAATATTAAAATTGATAATCACGCGTTTAGCTCTACTGATCACATAAAATATTTAGGCTTCATTATAGATAATACATTAAAATATATCAAGCATATACAATATATAAATAATAAATTCAACAAATATTACTATATTTTAAAAACACTTGGAGGTAAATTATGGGGAATAAACTATAATTCTAAAGTAATTCTGTATAAAGGTTTACTATAGTTACTATACACATGCTGCTTGCGCTGGTATCTACTTCGAACATTTAACTAAACAACAAATGTAGAATGTAATCTGCAACTGTCGTAAATTTTTAATTGTTTTAACTTGATATATCAAACAAACTAATAAAATTAATACACAAACATTTCCCCGATTTATTTTTAACAATGTAAAAGAAAATGTACTCTCTAGCTTACTTTCCAAATTTATGGAAACTATCGAATGTAATTCTATTACAAAAACCAAATAAAGACCCGAACAATATCAGTTCCTATAGGCCAATCTGCTTACTAAATGCATTCGGAAAAATATATGAAAAATTTATAAAATGTAACATCTTATATTATATAAATAAACGAAATTTCCTTGACCAAAGATATTTTGGATTTCGGGAAGGTTTATCTACCGAACACGCGGTAAGTCGCTTATAAAATCAGAGAAGGATTAATAATAAATGTGCTTTAGCCGTTGGGATAGACATAAAAGGTGCTTTTGATAACTGTTGGCACCCTGCCCTTTTCAAAAATCTGAAAGACCTTCTTATTGAAGATGAAATCTTGCTTAACATCCTATACCATTATTTAAACGGGAGACAAGTAAAACTCAGTGTTGGAAATATCTCAGTTCAAAAAAACACGTGTATGGGCTGTCCGCAAGGAAATGTATCAGGTCCGTTATTATGGCTTATACACTATTTAACGGCGCCCTAAAACTACCATATAATAATGAACGAGTCGATTTATGTGCTTACGCGAATGATTTCATAATAAAAGGAAACACCAAAAACGAAATAGAACAAACTGCCAATAACACACTGTGTATGCTTGAAAGCTGGCTAAATGACATCAAATTAGAACTCTCTGTAGAGAAATGCTTTGTGTCATTTTTCACCAAATCGTTAAAAATGAAAAGGAACAATATTAAGGTAAAATTCGAAGGCGCACAGTTAAATGTTGTAGAACATTTCAAATATCTGTGAGTAATACTCGACAATAAATTATCGTTTAAATTTCATATAGATTCGATCATTTCAAAAATGGACACTAAGTATTATCAGATGTTAAACGTATGTCGGAATAAATGGGGATTTGATTTCAATTATAGGATAGTCTTATATAAATCATTGGTTGAGAACACAATGTCATATTGTAGCTCAGTATTTACTGAACGGCTGAAAGTTAAATGTGTTAGAAAAAAAATTATCTCGGTACAAAGAAAATTCCTAATTAATGCGTGCACAGCCTATAGAACAGCTTCACATAGTGCCATAGTTACAATAGCAGGTGTCCCTCCATTAGACCTACTCATTTTAAGCAGAGGAATTATGTTCGCCATAAAAAACCATCACACATTCCCGTACATAAACAGAGCGCTGCTTGATCAAACTTATCTCTTAATACCAACAAGCCGTATAACCCCACTTAGTCACACCAAAATTTGTGCGCGTCAACTCAAAAATAATATAAGAAAATATATTCTAGAAACGTGGCAAAACAGATGGGAGCAAGATTTGGCGGGACACCAAACTTGTGCTTTGATAAGAGACGTAAGGGAAAAACATAAGATAATCCTCAAGCCAAATTTTTACACATCGCAGTTATTAACAGGACACGGCAAACTCGCCGAATACCTTCATAGATTTGGTCTAGAGAACGAATGCCCCTGTGGTCAAGTAGAAACAGCGCGGCATATACTGTTTGATTGTCCGCTGTATAACAAGGAAAGGAAGTTCAATGAAACAAATTTTAATCTAAAAAACAAGTCCGTAGCAAATAATTTCGAAATTTTCGCATTCCAAGTATTACATTCCAGATTTCAAAAATAACTGATAGCTTCGCGCGTGTAAAAGTGTGTGTGATTGTTTGCATTTGTGTGTTTATTCAATGTCGTCTCGATGATACCACATGTGAATTCTAGATCACTTATTCAAAATATGAAAATGATGTGTAAATATTTGTAAATTTTTATTGTGAATCATGTACGATATATCATTATAAATATTTTTCTAGATATATAAACATTGTAATTATTGTATAGTAAACTCGTTGAATGCGTGTGTAAATAAATGGTTCATCGGGAAGTACACAGTCCGCACGAATGAAATTATGAATGTATATATATATAAATAACTTTAGACTTTGACTACTTATAATCTGAATGCTTTTGTAAGGAGCCGCGTCTGTCTGATTAAGCCTAACGGTGGTGCTGCGGTCATCCAATAATAACATATAGTAGCCTGTATTCACTAATATCTTAAGAAAAAATAAATGCATTAATAATAAAAAGCCCTGTTAGTTAAAAACGGCATATGGAGATTTACATAAAAAAAATTATAAGCTTTCTTAACCTTAATTATTATTTTGTAAATTTTTAGCCCTTCCTCTCTCTTTTTTTTTTTTTTTAAGTTGCAGGGTTTTTATATCATTTTATTTCCTTTGGTTGTATTTATATATTTCTCCCACACACACACGCGCACACACGCACACATATATATATATATACATACATAATCCGGATATTTATCATAAAGTGCACGTTGCGCGCGCACATATATATGTATAAATTTTTATTCATATCAATTTTATTTTTACTTAAATTACCTTCCAAGTTTTTTCAAAATCGTAGGAACGTTCTATTAGCATGGCAGCCGGTCTAAACGTTTTAAACTTCATATAAAGATGAGTAAAATGAAATTCCGATTCTAAATTCAATTGTATAGTAACATTTTCAACTCCGTTTTGTGATTGCCACCACAAATGTTTTCTAGATCTAAAAAAAACACACACACAAAACGAAAATAATATTAATTATCGCGATCGAAATTTATAAGATATGATAATATATCGATTTAAGATGTCGATAGTCTATGTTTTAAATCTATATATAGATAAGATTTCAATGTCCTTGTTTTTTACGTTCATTTTCTCTCATATCTTATTTTGCCTTCGTACCTTTGTCAACCTTTTTTTTTTAAACGTCATGTTTTTACGTAAACTACTTTTCTTTTCCACAAAAAAAAAAAAATGTTAGGTAATTTTTTCCTTTTTGATTTATTGTAAATCCGAATTTATTCGTGTAGCTTTTTTTATGATTTCCTGCGCGCATATATACAAATATAAAAATCTCCAATGTTCTGCTAAATCTTTGTAATTTTTTCGTACTTCCGAATATTGTGTTTTATTTAACGTTTATACGTTGTTCCAGTAAATTGTGTCTACTTCGCGATTGTGTAAAATCTGTATCGTCCGGATTAAATGTAAATTCTAGGAGTAAAGCATTATTTTTAACGGTGCTGTAACATTTTTTCTGATTCCGTTTTCTTGCAATAAAACCGAAACTTCCGGTTCTAATTTTGCTCTATACGCTTTTTATTTTGCTATCGAAAACAGTAATTTTATAGAGTAAACGCTTTGCTGTTTATTACGATGTTATATGCGAGATTTATTATATATAGAAATACTAAAAGTCGTTGAAAAAAATAGTGGTCGATCGCATTGATAAATACAAAAATATATGGGCGCAATATTAAAGTAAATTAAAGACGAAAATGTTAAAATTTTATGAATTCAATAAGCTTTTTTTTTATATCGAGGAATGCCGTTTTGAAAAATTATATTTATCTATACGCGGAAATTAAAATACGCGTGAGGCGAAATATTTGTACAATTCGTTGAGAGACATGATACGAAAATATGTAACACCCGGTTCAGATAACATAAAAGAAGATTGTACGATCAACCCTGGAGATAGAACTCGAAACTATACTGATTATATTCTTGTAAATAAGCGATTTATGAACGCAGTAAAAAATTGCCATATGTATCTGGAGGCTGATTGCAATATAGATCCGGCAACTATTAGCTGCAAGATGTGAAACAATCTAGAAGAGTGTAAAGAAGAAAAATATAGATTTAAACAGCTAGATATTGATCAAATTAAATCAAAAAGAACGCAACAGAGAATTTCAGAAAAAACTAGAGAAACAATACGAGATTAGGCTAAATGAAAATGACGATATTGAAAAGATGTGGACCACATGGAAACATAAAGTAAAAATAGTAGCAAAAAACACACGACCAATGAAAGGAAATCGAGAACTTAAGCCGTGAATAACAGAAGATATATGAAATATGACGGATTTAAGATATAGTATTGAATATCGCAAGCTAAACAAAGACATTTCAAAGAAACGTACTCAAGCTACAAATAATCAGTACATCGAAGAGTTTGAAGTCAAACACAACGATAGGAAGCCACATACAAGAATAAAACAAATTATGATCACTCGCAAGAATAAAAGGAGCGGTACAGCGTATGTAAAAGGGAAGGACGGAAAATAATGTGTGAACAACGAGAAACTGAAGAAATCTAACCGAGTTATATTAAAGGGTAATTATATAAATATGGCACTCGTCTCAATTAAGTTGATGTTATAAGAACTGAAATGGCACCAAAAATAGAAGTTTAGGAACTAAGAAACGCCATAAAGAGCCACAAGTAACAAAACATCGGAGAAGACTTAATAGCAGCGGATTTGATTAAGCATATCATGCCAAGATGTGAACAAGAGCTTTTGAGGATTATCAACAAAATATACGGTGAAGGTACGTTGCCTGAATATTTTATAAATATATAAATTTTATGCCAATCCCAAATGCTCCGAATACAGGACCATTACTCGTAACGAGTCACGCGCTTAAATGATTGTTGACAATTATTAATACCAGAATCGAACGGAAGGCGGATAAAAACGTAAGTGAAACACAATATGGTTTTTATAGAGCAAAAAAAGAACCCGAGATGCGATTGCTTTATTAAAGGTTATCTTCAAAGAATTCTAAATGCAAATAGTAATGTAGTCGCGTGTTTTATCGATTACGAGAAAGCATTAAATAGTGTCAGCAGCGAGAAAATGATTAAAATCTTAAGGAAATACGGTATAGATGATAAAGATATCAGAATAATTAAGAATTTATACTGGAAGCAGAGCGTAAATATAAAAATCAGAACGTAATATTCGAAAGAAAAATGGAACTGATAAAATAAGCCTGAATGGAAAAATAATAAATGCAGTAAACTATGCGGATGATAAAGTGATAATCCTGGAAACAGAAACATAGATGCAAAAAAAATTCTGAACCAAATAAATAACGCCATTTTAAAATACAACATGAAAACTAATGCTAAGGAGACAATGAAGTTCACGAGAAGTGACGACAAAAAAGTAAATATGAATATAGAAACACAGAGACCGAAAGAAGTAAATGAATATCGATATTTAGGAGCTCTCGTAAGTAATTATGACAAAGATCTAAATAAAATAAGAATAAGAATTAGCATGACAAAAAAATCGTTTACTAACTTGAGCAGAGTACTTGTAAATCAAAAAATGTGTTTCAAATTCAGGAAAACGATAACGCGATGCTACGTACATTCAAATACTCACGAGAAACATGGACTATAAGAGAGCTGAATATGAACGGAAGATATCCGCATTTAAATTTTGGTGTTATCGAAAAATATTAAAGTTATTATGGGCCGATTATGCACGAAATTCGACAGTACTCGCAAAAATAGGAGAAAAGAAACAGTTTCAATCGAAGATATCGAGAAAAAAAAGAACCTAAGTATATATATTAGCGCACAAAATACAAGAAAACAGATTATCCATGCTGGCGGTATAGGATAAAATACAATCAAAATCGATCAGAGGAAGACAAAAATTAGAGTTAATAGCCACTAATATACCGGCCAACTCAACGTGTAATGACTAAATGATCAGCTCGATTATTGCCATGGATACCGCTATGCCCGGGGATAGAAGTTTTGTAAATAATTGATGGTAAACGAGAGTTGATGCTGTAATGCCAGTAAACAACTTTTAGAATTGGAGAGGATCAGAATATTAGTAGATGAGCGATTTACAGATACATATCGGAGAGATTGAAGAATAGCTGTAGCTTCTGCAGTAAAAATGGAGCATATTCTATTAAGGGTAAATTTTTTTGAAATGTTGAGAGCGGGGATTACAAATACACCTCCGACTGAAAAAGAGCACTTCGAGCCATTAGTGAAAATTAGAAGAGAGTTAGGATAGTTTCTATTAATCAAGGAGTAAAAATTATAATTGGCGGTTAGTAGTAGAACATTGTCCTTAAATGAGAAAAACAGTTATATGTTGATATTAAGGTTAACGGTATTATACTCGAAAGGAATCGTATAGAAGGGAGACGGGTAGGATGGAAGAACAATATCACTGTACCAGAGGAATGACATGAAACGCCAGTTATGAAAAATTTCTAAGTATAGAATATACAAAGAGGGAGCGATATGAGTGAATGCTTTTAGAAGAAATTTATCTGACAGAAACATTCTTCGTAAGGATAGAGGGGGAACCTTTGCCACCATCTCGAGAGCAGGTACAGCGGTAGCACGAAGTGCTCCTAAACATCTGCGTAAGCACTCGTTTTGAATTTTATCTAGCCTAGAAAGGCAGTGATTAGAAGCATTTCCAAAAATAAAACTGCCATAGTCGAGAATAGAACGTATGAAATTTTTGTACAAAAGTAGTGAAGTTAAGGGGTCCCCACCCCAAGGAGTATGACTCAGTGCTTTTACAAAACTTATTCTTTTAAAAGCCTTGGTATAACATTTTTCCGTATGCAGTCTCCACGTTAACCTGCGATCAAGAATAAATCCTACTGATGGTAATGAACAAAGGGTATGAGATTGTTGTTATACATAAGTCCGTGTGAGTCGGTATTGACGGTTCTATATGAGAATATTATCGAAACACATTTGTTGTGCGAAACAATAAGACCTAATTTAGACAAAACTTGGACTGTGGATGTAACATTATCTAGATTATCGTGCATAACGTAAACTATTATATCGTCTGCGAAAGATAAAATTTTCACTGTATCTGGAAGGGGTGTATTGAGAAGTTTAAACAATACTATGTTAAATAAAATAGGGCTGAGAACGGACCCTTGGGGAATACCTAAGTACACCAGTTGTTGGTTTCATATTGGAATGAAAGAAGGTAAGCTATCTTTTGGTGAATAGGTTACACAATGCTTCTTTAAATGGGGATGGGACATCCAAGTTCGTCAGACACTCGTGTAAGACAGGAATTGAGATGTTATCAAAGGCTTTATTTTTGTCTAAAAAACAAGTTATTAAATACTTCTTGGAAGTGAAAGATTTGTAGATATCATCTACTAATTGCGCTACGCAGTTTAAATAGCTAAGATTACTACGGAAGCCGTACATTCCAGATGGAAATAGACAACGATTTTCCAACCACTAGGTTATTCTGTTTTTGAAAAAAAAAAAAAAAAATTTAAACAAGAGGCCAGAGATATAGGGCTGTAAGATGAAAAATTAGGTAAAGTGGTATGATTTTTTTTTTATGGGGATAATGATGAATTCTGACCATTCCTCGGGAAATGAAGCAGAGTTTAAAAAATAGTTGAAGCAGTTTAATAATATATGTATGGCAGAAGTTGGCAAATTATTTAATATTTGAAAGGTGATTCCATCAATACCAGGGGAGGATCATTTATTACGAAATAAAGTGTGTTGGATTCCTGTTAGGGTAATGGGAAAGGAAGGAAAGTGGTTGTTCGGGTGGCTAGTTATACAATGTGGATTGTATGCAAGTTCTGTAATATCCGGGACGTACGATGGTGAAATGGTGTCGACAAAATTATAATAATTTTCAGTATCCATATCAACTGAAGAATGATTATAGTATGCAGAGTTCACAAATGATTTGGCTTTTTTCCATATGTGAGAAGCAGGTTGCGTACGATTGATAGAAGTAACGAATTTTTTCCAACTCTCCCTTTTACTGGTTAGTAATACTTGCTAGTAATTGCTTCCAAGTGTTTATAAGATAAGTAATCGGATATGGTTTTGCTTCTACGAAATTGTTTAAACGCTACACGTAACTTGTGTTGAAGCACGGCACAATTATAGTTCCACCAATACGGTATATTTAGGTTACCTGAGTGATAAAATCTTTTAGAAGCATAACGACTTAACGATAACTGCAATAGACTGATAAACTCTTTATATACCGAAATATTAAATGCAGGACTGCTTAAAAGCGGCTGGCACAAGGATTCGAGAAAATTAACGAAATCTAAGCCTCTATTAGTAGGAAGAATCCAGATAAATCGTTCTAGATGTTTATAATTAAATATGGTTGCAGTTGGGTCACTGAGAACAATTTCCGTAGGCAAGTGATCACTTCCTAACGAAATATCCAAAACATCCCGTTTACTGAAAAGTAGAAGATTGTTTGAGACGAGAGATAAGTCGAGGGAATTAGAAGAGAAATGTAAGGAGGGTACTGCCGGCCATCATTGATAAAAGCAAGGTCTGTAGAGGAAATAATATTTAACAAGCTATGTCCCATTTCATTCACATTACAGGAGCCCCACAGCGGATGGTGTCCGTTGAAATCTCCAGCAATTATTACAAAGGACGAAGTTTGGAGGGAGTTTATAAAATTGATTAAAAGGTTAACTTGGAAAATATTGTTGGGCGGACAGTAGAATACGAAAATATATGTATTCCTACTTAAAAACTTAGTACAAATACAAACCGCATTGCAGTTGCTATTAAGAAGAATTAAGCCAAGGGAATGAGTACAAAAGCACATATTATCTCTAATTAAAATGGCTGCACCACCATAACCATCTTCCCTGTCGTCCCGGAAACAACGATAACCGGGTAATGAAAAAATGGTATCAGTTGATAACCAGGTTTCAGAGAGTAAGATAATATCATACAGATTCAAGGGTAAAAAACATTTGAAATTCAATTTAATTAACACCTTTGGCAATGCATAGCGCGTAAACATTTTTAAACGATTCCGGCGACGTGTGTAGGTAACATCTATCATATAAAGCAAAAAAAACGCGAATAAAATCGAAACCGAAAATCCCAAAGGGGCGTGAAAAAAATTAATAAACACACATTAAAAATTAGCGGTTAGATTTGTGTCGGCGCGCAGCTGGTGATAGAAGGAGAACGTTCCTAAAATATAATGAAAACAGCACTATTTAAAAATATAAACACTAATATCAACACTGGGGCAAAACTAACGTATTAGCTAAACGTGAACGTGGAAGAAATGGCAACAGTTTTGTATGCAATAATCTGGAAGGTGTGGAATTATCTAAAGCATTAAGGTGTTCAACATATAACTAAGTGAGACAGCTAACAGAAAATATTTATTCATTTGTTGAATCACTAGCTCCACCTCATGTGTCTGAACTAGAGGAGGTTATACAACTTGAAATTATATCTCGAACCACGTTTTAGATATTCTTTTCAATAAAAATGAGGTAGTATATATTTTAAACAAGAAAAATTGAACAATGCCGGTGATGGTGTTTCTTTTGAAGTACTAAAAAATTACCGGATAATGTTTTTACTGTCTTCGTTAATGTTTTAAATAAAGCTTGACAATCTAAATCGATTACAAATTCTTGGGGCCTTTTTGTTATCGTCCCTGTACCTAAGAAAAATGAATAATTTAGACCAACTTTCTTAGTACCTTGTTTCAGGAAAATTTATGAATCCGTTATAGCTTTACTGCTCAACTGGTGGTAAGAACATAATAAAATCCTTCCAGCTAATATGTTTGGTTTTCGTAATAACACAAGTATATTGAACTGTGTGAGTGATTTACTTTGTAATATATATATATATAAGTTTCATTAACAACCAATTTAATATTATTGTTCTTCTGGATATTATGGATGCTTATAATGTACACTTGCCCACTTTACAACATAAATTATTGTCCCCTAGACATTACAGAATATTGTTGCCACTACGTTTGCAACGTTATATTCTAATAAGTTAATTTTGTGAACGAATGGTATACAGGAGTTTGCCTCAGGTTTCTTCTCTTAATCCGATCTTTTTTAATTTATATATTTCAGAACTGGCACAGGTGTCTCTGTATTCTAAGATTCTCCTCTATACTGATGATATCGCGGTATCTATTTCCGTACAATATTTTTTGATGTCGCATATAACATTAATATTGATATAGCGTTAGTTTTTTAAGTTAGGGTTAACTCTTAGTGTTCAGAAATGTATGACGATGATTTTTTTCATACAGGTATTATAGCGTCAATACCTTTTCTACGGCCACAGAAAATAGTGTTATTTCATTCGATATTTAGGTATTACTTTAGATGCATGTTTAACATGTCGCATATCGATAATTTACTAACAACTATTAATCGCGTAATCTGTACAATACTTGTTGATGTGGTGATCTTTTTACACTCTTAACCTTTTATAGATTATTAAATCGGTCTAAAATGGAGTATAGTTGTATGTACTTGAAGGTGTACAAAAAGAGTGTGTTAAACTCCATGATGGTGCGGTTAGAAGCACTTTCACACCGGCCTTAATGGTTGAGTGTAAGATTCGTCCCTTACAATTTATACGGAGTTATTTAGCATTAAAACTTTTGAATAGGAGAATGAACATGGATCGCATTCCGCTATAATAATTCATTCGTCAAATTTACTCCAACTGTGAATTTTCAAATAACAAAATGAACCCGTTATCTTCCGTTATACCTAGATTGGAAGAATTTCAGGCATAGATTATGGGAATTCATATCTTTCTCTAATTTATCTTACCGTATTCATACAATTTTTCCAATAAAAACACATCCTTCTTTCCCGAGAACTGCGTCATGTTTCCTCCTCCATTGATCCGCACTACATCCAATACGAGAATTTTCGTACCCATACCCTTATTTATACAGACGGATTAAAGTCGGCTCAGAGAAAGGGAGTAACAATGTTCATCCCATCTTTTAATACTAGTAACGTCTATAAATTATCTGATCTTTGTTCCGCATTTACCGCTGAGTGTGTAGCGGTGTTACAAACTTTATCATTCTTTCCATAAAGCATATTGAAAGCTATGGAAAACAAATGGAAGACGTCACATAGATTGATTTCATTTATCATGTTAAAACTTATCATTTCTTATGGGTACTTGGGACATCGAGGAATCCCCGACAATGAAATTGTAGATTCATTAGCTAAACTTCTAATGATGCAGTAGTCTCTTTAGTTTCTGCACACGATATCATACATTTTATACAGTCGGAACATAGAGAACTTTGGGAACAGATATATCTCAGTGCTATCAATTACAACCATCTCTTAGAAATTTCCATGTTTCTGCTTTTTCAAAAACATTGAGCATAAAGGTATTTTACTTATCATCGCCGCAATTCGGCCATTACTTATCACTTTTTTTTTTTTTTTTTTTTTTTTTAGTATACTTTAAAGATGCGCCGGTGAGCGCGTGTTCCATATTAATGCGAAGTAATAAATAAAAATCAAATTAAACGGTTAGAAACAATGGAGATGTGGCTCCATAGGGGAGAATGCTAAAGGTCTCATGGGTCACCAAAACAAAGAATCTTGGAAATGGCAAAGACCGAAAGAAAGCTAGTTAAATGGATAATAGATAAGAAAATTAAGTATTTTGGCCACATCATCAGATGAGAAAAATTCGAGATCCTAAACCTTATTATACAGGAGAAGATTGATTAACGGAAAAAGCAGTGTAGCAAGATAAAGAACAGACTGGATACAAAACATCAAGAACTGGGCCAGTACCAGCTATATACAAAATCTTATCCAAGGAGCAAGCGGACGCAAGTTTTACCTGTCGTCTGATTGCTAATGCTCTGGGAACAGTACGACACACCAAGAAGAAGAAGAATTTAGCAACGATTAATATGAGTGCTCCAGAACATATGTCGATAATTAAGAGCCTGTATGAAAAGAATTTACAATAGTAATCCGAGTAGATCAAAACAATATACCAAATTTTACATAAAGGAGGATTTCAAACAGAGATACATCTTGTCATAACTATGGAGAATATTCATGAGAATGGCACTTAGATGGAACGGAGGAGGGCTTTTGAACGGATTAAAGATCTTCAATTTACAATCATAATACTTATTGTAACTGACCTGAACGAAATGAAAGTTTTTTTTTTTTAGAAAAAGTTAAAATTATCAGCCTGGAACATGAACTTTAAATCAATAAGGTTAAAACAAAAATCATGAATTCAATGATAATCTCTTGCTCGACATGAAGTAATAAATAATTTTATACACTTAGAATCGTGAACTGATAATAAAACAAAGAACAATATACAAGTAGACCGCTGAGTTATCATTAAGTTAACTAAGACACGGAACGATGGAACAATTAATAGAAATGTTAAAGTTATTAAAGACAATAATATTTTTGATAGTACGTATATATACGGAACAGAATCATAGACGTTCAATAAAACTACCTTAGATCGACGTAACAGCTTTGAAATGTGATGTTGGAGAAAATTTCCCGCACATCGGGGATTAAGAAACGCAAAAATACATCCATAGTACAAGAATTGAGTATTACACAACGATCGACCAATTCGTGTCATGAAATATTTTTGAAATATTGTTTATAGTGAACAAAGACTAAAACGACTAATATAGTACAAGTAATAATGTAAGGAAGTGGACTAAAAAAAGTTGCTTCCAGTCTTGTACTTGTACAAATAATTAAATCAAATCAACGTTGCATCAGTGTACACATAATAAACAAAAGCTAGAAAGGCATAACGTGCAATGATCTGTTTGCAACATGATTACGATATACTACTGAGAAGATTGATGAAAAAAATATATGTATAATTAATTGGAAAGATAAAGTAATAAATAATAAAGCTTACCCAGAATGAGATTTAGGAACAACGTTTTCTATCCTATGACTTAAATTCGATCCGCTATATGACAGGCGTGAATCGCACCAGAAACATTTTTTCTTATCTTCGAGATTTGTCACGATACAGTATCGTTCCTGAAAGATAAATTTATACACATACAAAATTACTAAAGTATTCCAGCGTACAAGCGTATAAATAGATACATTTGTGAAAATTCAGTGCATGTTAAAAATATTCGGGCATGTTTAAAAAAAAAAATGTAACATCGTATTTTAAAACATTTTTCTTGCTCCTTCCTCCTGACCTGCGTTGTAAAAAGTCACAATTCCGCTACACGTTCGATCTACAAATTCGAGTGATACCGTCCATTAAATTGATCAACAGCAGTTTTAAAATAAAAGCGCACAATTACGAACAAACACGTAATTTCATTAGAACGTTTGATTATAAAGCCTATTGCTTAGCATCTCATTGAATAACGAATTTATAGTTTTGAAAGGAATTATCTTACGGAGCTTTGTTAGCAGTCCTGCTGGCCAAACAGTGGCGTAGACTGATGAATACAACAGATGTTTTCTTGTTGAGTTGGTATCCATGTTCAATGAGTGTTGTTAGGGCGGTTATCTGGTCCACTCAGCTTCTTGAATTTCGAAATCCGGCTTGTTCAATTGGTATATCATCGATAAGATATTTTATTCGGTTATATATTATTATTTCGAACGTTTTGAAAAGGACACTTAAAAGTGAGTTTGGTCGATAATTTTCTGCCTTAGAATGATCCTTTCCCGGCTTTAATATTTGGACTCCTTGAATAGCTGAGGGAGTTTTGTCGTATCTAGAATATTACTGAACAGCTTTAGTATTCAATTTGTTGTATTCTTACCAAAGTTTTTTTTTATAAATTCTGCATATATTTCGTCCTTCCCTGCAGCTTTCCCTAATTTAAGGTTTTTAATCGCTGCTTCGAGTACTTCTTTGTTTATCGGAGCTGCGAATTTGGAACGCTCTTCAGCTGTCTATAGGAATGCAATTTTCTTACGTTTTATTTCTTTAGTGAATTTCTTGTCCGCATTAAGGGTGTTTGATGTCTTTATAATTTGTTTGGCAATTTCGTTTGAATTTACTTCTGCTTATTTGAAACCTACTTCAATCATAATAGCCGGTCTATGTTGGCTTCTTGGAAATTTCGTCAGGATTTTACGCGAAATTTGTAGCGCTGGTCTGCCTTTGGTCGGACGTAATAAAGCACAGATCCAGATTGGTATCCTGGTTCCAGCGTGCAGAGTGAAATGGGCCGCGTTGTTTGGAATCGTGAACCAAAAATAAGTTTTCCACCTCCGACCATTCTAACATGTTGTCACCATCTTCATTAATTTATATATATATCCCCATTTCGTGTGGGGACTGTTAAAGTCTCCAGCTACTATGCTCGGTCTCTTTGTAATTTCGATTACTGATTGACTCCATGTTACGTTTGGAGGTTTATAAACATTTATAATGGATAGATCCGAGATTTTTATTTCTGCTGTTGATAAATACCATTAGCGTGGCCTTTTTTTTGTGCTGATAAATTCCCATTGGATGCCCTGTTTAACATATGTGGCCATGCCATATTGTTTATTACATACGCCCGTTGCCAGTTCGAAACCATTTATTTTCGGCTTCCACCGGTCATCTGCAGCATCCGTTTCTTGCAGTAATAGTACCTGTGCATTTTCGTCTTTGGCGAGTTTTTCTAATATTTCCTTCTTTTCCTGAGTTATGCCTTCTACATTGATTTGTATTATTCGGAGGAGGTTGTTGTCCATCAAGAAGCCCTGAGAAGGGCTGTTTCGGTTACATCCGTTTCTTGCAGTAATAGTACCTGTGCATTTTCGTCTTTGGCGAGTTTTTCTAATATTTTCTTCTTTTCCTGAGTTATGCCTTCTACATTGATTTGTATTATTCGGAGGAGGTTGTTGTCCATCAAGAAGCCCTGAGAAGGGCTGTTTCGGTTACGTCTAAATTGCTTCATTGTACCCAATATAGCGAGAGGTTAATTAACAAGTTCGCTAACAAGTTCCCGTATTCTTAGCCTCTTAAAAGCGTTACCAGGCGCACGACGAGGTCCACCAATCCCGTAAAAAAGAAAATTAACGTAATAGTTGATGACTATAAACTGCGCTATGAAGAAACCCTAAAATCGGTATTACGCTGGACAGACAACTCACCTACCGAAAACATATTAAAAACACGGTCGCAAAAATACGAACAAGAGAAAATATCATACATAAACTCGCATAAACATCATAGAGAGCTTCCACACCAACTCTAAGATGTCAGCTTTATCCTTAGTATACTCAGTCGCGGAGTACGCAGTAATGGCTCAACAGCGCTCACGTTAAGAAAATTGACGTCGAACTCAACTCAGTGATGAGAATTATAATTGGTACTGTAAAGTCAACTCCGGTCGCATGGCTACCAGTTCTGAGTAATATATTGCCGCCGGATATCCGAAGAAAGGAGGCTGCACTAAAAGAATGGATGAAATATAATAACAATGAAGCCCTTACGATACACCTAGACACAAGCGTAGCAGAGCGACTCAAATCAAGGAAACCAGCGTATAAATTCGCGGCTCAACTAATTTCCGAAAAATTCGACGACATTCAGAATTGGACACACAGCTGGGTCTGCTGAAAATCCAGACACAAACGTAAACTCATCAAAAACCCAAGCCTCGAACCATCAGGATTTTATCTACCAAGAAATTTGTGGACTAGACTAAATCGCATAAAAATGTTGCACAAGAACGACGCAACATGCGACTGCGGAGATAAAGACCAAACAGTCAATTCATATACTAATGGAATGTCAAATGCGAGCATTAAATAACGGTTGGAGAGAGATCGCGGAGGTAACTGATCAAGCAAAAGAGATATTAATCTGTAGAATTAATTAAGTAGCAAACGACTTTTATTTGTACCCGGAAACATACGAATAAATAAATAAATTATAAAGCCGTTAACAAAAAAACATTTAATTATCAACCATATGAATATACAATGCGCGTGTATGTATGTGTAATTGTCAATTTTTATAGAGTCGCAATTTAAATCTTTCGATTCTATCTAACATCAAAATAAGGATGGAAGTGCATATCACTAGACGGAAAGAATATATTGAGCAGGTTTACGAAAATCAAGAAATGGAACAGGCAGGAGCAGTGTAAAATGAAACGATTGTTGAGGAAGATGCAATAGGACGAAACATTCTGGAACGGAAATTTGAGTTCACGTTATGTAACCTTGGACCTCGAAAAGTTCCTTGAATGAATTACATTTCCAGTGAGCTCATTTAAATACTAGGCGACAAAGCAAAAGGCGTACTACATCAGCTGATAGGGAATATTTATGAATCGGGGAAAATTCTTGAGGACTTTCAGATAAATCTATTGATATAATTTGGACACCATTTGTTGCCTGGCCGTCTTTTCCGCATGCAGCTTAGAGAAAGTCCCTTCTGTCCCCTTCATTCTGAACAGGCAGTCTGCAACCCGGCTCATGTCTTTTTTGAATGCTCTGCTGTGGCGCCGTTGCATTCGGAGCTTTACCTTGTCTTGCTACGTTTTTCGAGTATTACACCTCCGTATAATGTATCGTCCCTTTTCCATCTGGATAATCTACAATTATTCCCCCATATAGCGACATTTCTAGAGAAATCAGCATCCTTGATTAAGATGTAGATAGTGCCCACAGTATCACGCTGGGTAAGCTGTGAATGCACCTCCATTAAAAAAAAAAAAAAAAAAAGAAAAAAAAAACGCTCAAATATGTGAGCAACATCGTACACATAGCTATTATCGCTTACATAAAAAATTCTATGATAATTCGTGAACGAATATAAAAAATATAAATGAGAACGTATACTACCTGAGTTGTATAAAAATCAACAATGATGATAAGTTAAAAAAAAGTTATTCGAAGGTTAAGAAAGAAGTTTGACAAAGTTGCTCCCCTGTCTTCATTGTTGTTTAACATTTATATGAAAATATAATTAAGTGTTTTTCAAATATGAATAATGGAAGAATGAAGTAAGACACAAGATGATTAGATATGTGAATGATACAGCTCTGATTGCGGACAGCGAAGCAAAAGTTGATTAATGATTTAAAGAGAGATTGTTAAACATCAAATGTAAAATGAAAATCAATTTATTAATATGCGATGAAAAATAGATAGCCAGAAGAAAATGTAGATGGGAAAATGTAAGAGTAGCCTAAGCAAAAGATGTATTCAGAAAAATTAGTCCTTTTCACGCCCAGCAAAATATCATTCAATGTTGGAAAACATTTATAGTTATCTTTACATATGCGAAATGTGGACAGTATTAAGGTGTTGTAGAAATATGTTCAAAATAAAATGGACATATAATGTATCGAGTTCAGAGTCAATGAAAACCGACTAAGAACAATAAATTCCGCCGTAACAATTGTTTAACTTCAGCATTAATGACATTTCACATCAAGCTACGTGTTGTTTAATAAAAACTTACAAAACAAAAAGTTAAATTTAATGAAATATACATAAAATTCTATAACCATTTCAATTATATCACAACCGAAATTAGCAAATTCATAGGAGTATTCAATAAACTTTATAATAACAATAATTTATTTATTTATATTTATTTAAAGTTTACAATACGACAGTACAACTTTCGCCAATTACTGCACAGCACAGTATAAGAAAAAACCACAACTATACCGCACACATATGTACGCAACGAAATTAATAATACTTATTTACTTAAAAGATCACACACTCATGTATAATACATACAAACCTAAATACATATACATACACGTAAATCTATCAAGTACACATACACGCAAATAATTTCGTACTTCACACTCAGATTGACATACATGCACGCATAATATTATCACTTAGATGAGACAGGGGGGTCCAAATTCAAAACCTTTACGATTTGTAGGAATTCTTAATTCGGGATGGTTTCTTATCTAGGGTGTTGTATAGTATAAATAATGAATATAAAGGGGGAACATGCATACTGTTTAGTTTTTGCAAACTGTACTGCCAGCGTACAAGTGGGACGAACACTGAAAACAGGAACCTTGATATGAATGTTTTCTAATAGAGTGGGACAATTTATTTTACCATGGATCAAACTAGGCAAGAAACGAAGCGCCATTTCTTTTCTCCGACAGATATTTAATTGACGAAGAATTTGTTCGTAATAAAAATACAAATGATCTGATCTAATAAATTTATACTGTAAGAATTTTAAAAACATCTTTTGTACACTTTCAATTTTATTTATTAAATCATCAGACGCAGAGTTCCAAATTAGCGCATCGAATTCTAAATGCGAACGAACTAATAAAGTATACAGAATTAAATGCGTTTCAATATGTTTAAAACTTTGACTGCTTCGAATAATTAAACCCAACATTTTCGTCACCTTACATATTGTGTTCATGATGTAAAATTTAAAAGTTAATTTTGCGTCGAAGGAAATACCAAAATCTCTTTTTTTTAAAAAAAAAATAATGAACCTTGTATATGATAGTAACAGGGAGAAATTTTCGTGTAAATGAAATAAGCTTACATTTAAATGTATTAACTGGGAAATTATTAGCAACAATACAAAGTTATTAATATCTTTTTGTAAGAGTGTTAGAGCAGGCATGGCCAACTATTTTTGCTCCTGGGTCGGATTGAAAAACAAATTTTTTCATGAGCCAGACAAAATATGAAAATTAAAAAATGTGAAGCAAAAAACTTAATTTTTTTCAAGTAAACAAAATTTTATTATGAATAATTGTAAGTATATCGACACAACAAAATTAATATAATAAAACTAATGCGACGTATTGAGCCGATTTGCATCGTCTATTACTTTTTTAATGTTTGGTTCTATACTTGTAGTAGCTATTCTTAACACAGCGTCCAAATATAAAATCATTCAATCTTATTTTACTACCAGATCTGCGGTTTGCTTTTTCGACTTTCTTCGTTTACATTTCGTGCGTAACTCGCATGTTTGGTTTCAAAATGCCTTCTCAAGTTGTATTCTTTCAAAACTGCCCGACTCAAGTTACAAATAAGACAAATTGATTTATTATTATGCATTGAAAAAAAATATTTCCACCTCCATTCTTCATTAAGTACACGACATTCTAAATTTACTTTCCGCTTTTTGGAAGTCGTCCCTGAAGTGAAAAAGTTCTTTAATATACAATATTTTTTAAACAAAAATAAAATTTTGCATACCGTATTGATACATAAATCATATCGTAACTACTTGAAACAATATTAAATTTATACCGAAAACTATCTCCGACAATTTCAACTAGCAACGAATTAATTCGATGGGTGATCAACTGCGTAAACTAAAAATATTAGAACCACCCATAATTAATTGATTCAAACCAAAATACACTAAACGTACTAATTTTCAAACGAGCAAATAAACGAATAACGACAACAAATACAATATTACACTAACAGTGGCAAATTATAACAGAAAAAGTACCGAGAAAATAAAATCAACGATAACTAACGAAACAAAGGTAAAATGCTAATACTGAAAAATTGTTCCCGAGCCATATAAATTAATTAGGCGAACTGTATGTTGGTCATGCCTAGTGTAGAGTCTTCTATATTCTTAATTTCTTTAAATAATTTTGCATTATCAGCATATAATAATATTCTTGAGTACTGTAGAACATTTGGTAAATCATTAATACGGAGCAAAAAGAGAAAAGACCCTAAAATAGAACCCTGAGGTACTCCTGAAGGGCAGCCAATTTGAACATGTTGTTCTCTATTTCGTACATAGCTTTGGAATAGTGTAAATAACCCATAAGAGAGCCCGAAATTACTTAACTTTCGTAACAGCACCGAATAGCGGATTTATTTTTTTTAACAGAGATATTTCGCCTTTTGACGTTGATAAAATGTGTTACATTGTTCTATTACTACATGTGGAAAATTATCCAGCACACTTTTGTGTGTGTTTGTGTGTGTATACATGTGTGAATTTTTCGATTTATGAGAGTTTTGCGATCGATATCCCCGAACAACGGAATTCCTTACAGCCGGAAATGTGTAAAATATGCGTGATTCAAGTCATACATAAACATGGTTTTTTCTCTCTTTCGTTAGGAAAGTCAGCCGCCTCGAACCTGGATTTTTTAAAAAGCAGATAAGAGTAGTAGAAATATTAATCATATTACAGATGAAATATCTAGAAAAAATCACCGGATATTTTTATTATAAATACCGCGGACATTAGCCGGAAGTTAGCAGTCAATTTGTTATTTTGCTTTTTCCTATTCATCAGAATTTTCAAGATAACTTTATTGTTTTATCTTCCTCAATTTTTACTTATCATTGGTAAGTAAGTAAATTAATTACTTGTTTATTTGTTGACTAATGATAGATTAAACAGAAGATTATACATTTACTGGTATCAAGAGCCAAATTGGGGTCACCGTTTGAATTTTAATAAGTTGTCTGGAACATATGAATTCTTCGTTAGTTACGAAAACTTTTTAACTTTATTGTTCCGCAATAAACAGAAGTTAACATGTAATTTAAAAACAGATTGTACTCTCAAACAAGTTATCCCGATTATTATTTTGATTGATTGATAATTTTCTTTAATAGTACTCTCATAATTTGGACAAAACACGAATACATGTGCTAAATTTTGCCCTTATAAATACATGAAATCGAACTTTTACGTGAAACTTTCTATTTGATTTAAATTAAAATGCCCATAGATTATTTTTTAGCTGTAATAATTTTATGTTACATCAATTTAAAATCATAAATGAGGGAACATTTGAACAAAAATTAATTTCCAATTAAATCTTTGAACAATTATTTACAACATAACAACTATTAAAATTATGAAGAAATATTATTAATTATACTTATATAAATGCGAATGTGAAATTATATTTCATAGTTTCTTCTTTAATTTCAATATGCAATATTATATTTTCGTTTTTCATAGTACGAATACCTAATTGTTAGAAATATTAATTTCTATTTAACTGTATCATGATTATTCTGATGGTCACAGCTAATCTTAATTCTTTTGTAGATGCCGAAAAAATCTACTATAGATTTAAGTTCATTATTGCCGGTTTTAAAACAAACAATATCAGAAATTTACGATGGCAAAACAAATAAACTGCACAGTCTGTTGTCCAACGATTGGAAGATTACTACAAAAGTAATTGATTATTCAATAACCCCCCTAAACATCTTTAAACGATGGTTACCTTGAATAGCTACGACGTTCAACGAGAATTAGGAATAAATCTAAAACAAAATCAGAAATTTTTTAAAAATATCCAATGTGACCTATTTTCGATGGAAATAGTTATTCTAATGGCGCCGTTGAAAAAATGGTTTTTGAATTGACCATTTTTGCGGAACAATGGACTGAAATTTATCAGTTAGAACCTGTGTTCAGATGTTAAAAGGCAAAAAATGGATGTCCATTTTTAGGAACTTTGCTATGACTAAATTGTTTTTCTTATAAAAGATGCAAAATTTTTTCTTACAAATATAAGATTACTGTACTGTATGTGTTAGTTTCTTTGAACAAATTGTTGAAGATCCTCCATTGTTTGGAAATCGTGTAATAGTAGATTACACCTAAAATTATTTTTATTATTTATATTATATTTTTTTATTTTTTTATATATATATATTATATATTTATTTTTATTTTATTTATATAATATATATTTATTACTATTATTATATAATTATATTTATATTATATTTTTTATTTATTTATATATATTATATATTTATTATTATTATTATATAATTATATTTATATTATATTTTTTTATTTATTTATATATATTATATATTTATTATTATTATTATATAATTATATTTATATTATATTTTTTTATTTATTTATATATATTATTTATATTTTTATTATATATTTTATATAATTATTATTTTTTATTTATATATTATGTTATACAAATTTTTGGAAATTATAGTCATTGCATAGAACAATAACAGGAAAAAACGTAAATAGTTAAGAGAAAATTTGTTAAATCTATGCTTCGTCGTAATGAAGCCTTGAAGTTTATGAACCATGGTGACCCAGAACCAAGTAATTTAGTATCACTTAATGCATTAATCCCTTGCCCGCAAATTGCCTTTACCGATCGATCTAGAATATTGATGATGGTTGCTATTAAAATTTTTACCCAGTTTTACATATTTAATTAATATTCAGCAGTATGTTTTACGCTCTTGAAAAAAATTCTGATAGTGAATTACCTCGATGCATGATAGGAAGTGACGTAAATCATGTAATAAAATTAATTTACACCTGGCCGAAACTGAATTTGCTTCACGATGAATTAATAAAACTTTTTATTTAAAATCTATCGGTCCTCTTATTGAGTGTCGAGATTATGAAAAATTAAAAATTAGAATAACATATTTTTATTATCAGTTTCCGTGAAAGCGAAGGTAAATTGGAACGATCTGTGAAATTACAGAAATGCGGCTTAGGAGTAAAATTGCTCATCATGATTTTCGAGGAAAATTAACAAATGATAAAAACAGTGAAGATACAGATTATTCGATAGAAGTGGTTGAAATATTTGATGATATTCAACAAATTTACAATAAATGTAAAAGTGATTAGTGATGTAGGAAATCGTGATGACAATACTCATTTTAATCCAATAATTGCGAAAAGGTACTAGGACTTTGCCGTTTATTGTCAGTGTGGTCGGCAATTATGGCGCATATTTTTAAATTCGGTAATAAGACCGAACGAAACATAAGCATATCCAGAAAATTTGTTTAATGACTTAAAAACACACGTATTTCAGCACAAACAATTTCCTGTAAGGTTAGATTATTTAATTACACATATTGAAAGTATCATTAGATTTGCTCCTGTTACAAACTAACTGATATTAATGAGAATAATACAAATAATTATAACAAAGATAACTCGAAATAACAATAGTAATCATAAATGTGACGATGTTGTTACGAATATGCTGAAGAAGATTAGAGATTAGATAATCGCAAATGCGAAATTAAAATAAAAGGAAAATGAAATTATTTAAAAGTCAATCTTACAATTTTACATAAAATTAAATGTAAAAATACAGTAACGAGTACGTTAAAAAATGACAATTCCTGTCAGTAACAAAGTAATGTTAATGGGGAAAATTAGACTGTTTTCTAAATAAATGCGTAGTTGACACCATCGTGCAGATATTATTTGTATATTACGTTAATAGAACATTCATCGACGAGTATATACAGTAGTTCACCTTTTCCGAGATGAATAAAAATTGTGAAAACATATAAGAAAAGGGTGAATATATTGAAAAATATTTTTAAAAATAAGTGGGCGATTGTTTAACCTTAGATTGCAGTTGTACGACTGATCATATTTTTTAAAAATTATTTAGTTCATTTTGATATGCACGCCATACCATTATTGTGAACCTTCCGACGCATGATTTACGTTTTCTGCGGGATGCACTCGTGTCAAGTATCAGCAGTCATGTTAACTGCAAACAATGCGGTGCAATTATAGATAATATCGTCCATATAAGAAAACATATTTTTAAGTTACTTTTTCTGGAGACGATGAACTATAGTTGGTGAAACATGCCGGTTTCACGTAGGAACGCTACTGTTGGACAATGATAGTTGAAACAGAATAGAGAATAGAATATTTGAAAGAGCTTGCTTTTTTTTAAAATTTGTGTATACGCGCAACTGTTCAGAAAAATAATAAGTGCGTTTGCTGAATAGATTATCGAGGATGTAAGGAGAAGCGTACCAACGAACGCATTCCCGATAACAATGTACATCTTAGGCGTTCAACATATCTCGAGGCCAGCTGCTCTTTAATCTTCTGTTGCCTGGCAATTGACGTTCTGGCAAGGCCGATATAAGGACACCATTATTCCTGGTTAGCTTGTTGTGGAGTTTTCTGTATCTAGTCTTCATTACATTCAAATCCCGATGGATGATTTTATTTGATACGAACTACGGAACATTAATTATCTTCCTTAAGATTTTTGATTGCGTGTATTGTATGCGCTTCATATTTGATGGCTTGCACGAACCACATAATTCTGATCGATACAACCAAATTGGTTTTAATAGAGTACTATATAGAAGGACTTTGTTCTTAATATTTAATTTGAATCATTGATCAAACAGTCGCATCAGTACTGCATATCTTTTGCGTAGCTCTTCTTAACAATTAAATGGTATCTCTATGTCAAACGGCTATCGAGGTAGAAGCCAAGATAGCGGACACGGTCAGCGCTGGGAATAACTGCGTTATTAATATATATTGGACTGCACGTTCCTCTTCTGAGTGTGAGTGTAACATGATGACATTTACTGACATTTAAATGAATTCGCCATTTCATAAACCAACTTGAGTTGGTTAACATGTTACTGCAATTGGAAGCTTGAACAGGATCTTCATGTTTTAACAGTATTACAATGTCGTCTGCAAATGTACACATTAACATGTCAGGATGACGAGGTATATCTGCCGCGTAGACTACATATCGTGTTGATCCAAATATACTGGCATGAGGTATCCCGGCACCAATATTGTACTGGATGGAGAAAACGTCGTCTTCTTTGATACAGAAATATCCTTCCGATAGATAAGACTTAAGTAATAAATAAAGATTATGCGGTAAAAACGTTTTTAACTTAAATAGAAGCCCTTCATCACGCCACACACGATCAAACGCTCGAGAAACGTCCATAAACATACTAGTACAGTACTGCTCCTCCTCGAAAGTGGATGATATCATATCAACAAAACGATGACACTAATGAATAGTAGTGATCATTTTGAAAACCGAACTGGATCGGGAACGACATTTTGTTCACGTAGTATTGGATAAAGGCGTTTTAATATTAATTTCTCTAATACCTTTCGTAAAATAAGCAGTAAACTGATTGGCCGGTATGATGATACTTCCAGACAAGATTTATTAGGTTTAAGTACCATTTTAACGATCGAAAACTTCCATTCAAACGTAAAATACATTTCTCGTAATGTCGAGTTATATATATATATATATATTTAAGTAGGAGGATAGCACGTTTTGGTAGATTTTTAAGAAAATAAATACGTGAGAGAGATATTTTGCAAAAGTTGCAGATTTCAATTCAGGTGATTTAATCCAAGAACCATTATCTAACTGCAATGGATGAGAACCTCCTTGATAATTAAGCATATTCTTCTTGATAATTAAGCACACTTTTTGCAGTTCGCCATAAACTTTTATTTGTTGCTGATAAGGATGCGATGTAGTTTTGAAACTGTTCATGCCTGAGATCACGGAGCTGCATTTTAAGTACAGAACACAGTTTGTTATACTGGTATTTAGAAGATGAGTATCTAGTTCGATGATAAAACCTCATCTTGAAGAGTGTGAAAGCAACCTAGATTGAAAAAAGTACTGTTAGAAAATATTTGTTACATTCTGTCTGCTAATAACATTGAAAATTGACTGTGCAACACAAAGAAAACAAGTGGCCGTTTATTGGGTCGTTCGGCATTCGAATCTGATCCAGATAGTGACCAGTGCGTTTTTTGTTGTTGTTATTACTTGTTTCGTTGTTGTTCGTCAGTACAAATATTTCTAAAGAACAAACTTTATAATTTACGAGGAATTGTTAGTCTATATAGGGTATTGTTACCGAAGCATCTACAAATGGGAAAAATATGATGACATAACTTTCGTATCAAAAGCTGTTCGATCATCATCTTTGGTAAATCGTCAATTTTTAATATACACTTTGTAAAATTAGAATTCACCGGAGAATATATGATAACCGTAATATTTGAATCATTTCTTTTTGTATTTTAAGCGATAATTTTTAAAGCTAAGTTGTAAACTTCTAGATCGAAATATTTGATGTATCATTTGTGTTATATATTTTTCCATTTCTTAAATAGTTTTATTTTAAGTCTACACGTTCAATAAGTTGTAAATATTTAAATAAATTACGTTTTAAAGAAACATAGCTGATTTCAATTTCTTACATTATTTTCTGTAACTTATCAAGAAGAACTAATAAAATCGTGATAATTACATGAAGCAAATACGATTTCAGTGTTTTATTATAATGTTTAAAACATTTTAAATCTGTTTATTATTTCTGGTACGGTATCAGTATGTTCAATGTTGACATTATAGTTAGCGAGATATACATGATAATATATTTACTTTCATGTGTATTACTGAGTCTGCTGTCAAGAGGTTAACAACTAACGGTATAAAGAATCGTAACAAAGGTTTTAAAAAGATTATTTAGAAAAACATTTTTGTAAATAAAAAATATCGAATGCAATGTAAAATTGAAAATGTGTAGTCGGCAATGGTATAAGAAATCGGCAATATTTTTATTTGAAAATATTTTTTTTTTTTTTTAATAAAGATACGATCTTAACTCATTGAAGTTAAATAAGTATCAAATTTAGTAAAGTGTAGCTTACTAACAAGATCATCCTGTTAGCCAGCTTATGGGTTGAAGTCAGTAGTACATTGACCATGACTACGAAAATTAGTTTATATTAATCTATTTGTGTAATAGAATTTAATGACTTCATAATAAGTTTGACGGGTGGCGCCTTTCAAGACGCCTGATGTCTTGACCAGTATCTAATAAATTGGTAGCTTCCACATTGACATGTTGGTGTAGCCTCTTCTTGTGTACTGTAGCGAATTTTCTAATCTCTTCGTTTACAGCAAGTCTCGATGAACATCATCATTTCTCGAATAACGGCATGCATCAACAATTACTCTTAGTATTATGCTTTGTCTAGCTTGGATCTTTGCTCTAGAAGACCTGCTGATACAGCCCCATAACTGCAGACCATAAGTCCATATTGGCTTTATGATCTGCCGATACAGTAGGCATTTGTACCTTACGTCTAGAGGCGATTTGCGTCCAATAAGCCAATATAACTGCTGAGTTTTCTTTATTTGTTTACATTTCATTCTGGCATGTATTTCCCAGGTCAGCCGCCTATCCAGGTGCATATCAAGGTACTTGACTGAGTCAACCTGTGGAACAGGTTTACCTCCTAAGTATACTTGGTGATACACATCTGTTCGTCGGTATGTGAAAGTTATATGCGTTGATTTTTCTTCATTGATTTTAACTTTCCAGTTTGATGCCCATTCATGCACTCTGTTCAAAGATTTTGCAATTTATTTATAGCTTCAGAATGACTACTGCTAACGGCTAATATAGCTGTATCGTCGGCGAACGTAGCTGTCGTCGTTTGTACATCCGTTGGTAAGTCTTCTGTGTATAGAAGATACAAAATGGGACCGAGAACGCTTCCCTGCGGAACTCCAGCTTCTATGTTGTAGGATGCGGAAGTAGCATTTTCTTGCTGTACTTTAAATTGTCTTTCTGATAAATAAGACATGAGCAAATGGCAGATGTTACCTGGAAGAATTCAGCTTAATTTATAGGTGGGCCCGTCGTGCCATACCTTATCGAAAGCTTGCGCTACGTCTAAGAAGACGGCCGGGCAATATTTTTTTCCTCAAATGCTCTATTGATTACCGTTGTGATCCTGTGCACTTGATAAATTGTGGAGTGCTTCTGTCGAAATCCAAAACTGATGTACTGGTATATACTCTTCAACCACAGGCAATAGTCGTTTGAGTAATAATTTCTCGAATAACTTTGATATAGTTGGCAATAATGAAATTGGTCTGTATGACCCTACATCAACGTCTGGTTTGTTATGTTTTTTTACCATAATGATTTGCGCTATTTTGAAACAGCGTGGCATGTATTCTAAACGTAGACAAGCATTAAACAAATATGTCAACATAATTATACATTTTTTTGTTAGTTCTTTTAGCACTCTTGCAGATATGCCATCAAGACATGGAGCTTTCCGAGGATTCATATTATTATCTATTTCAGTCGCTACCTCATATGGTGTAAATATTATCACCTTTTTCGTCCGTTTTATAATTAATGCTGATATTAATAGTTGAAGGCATATTATGCGGTTTGAATACCCGAGATAAATGACGAACAAAACATTCGGCTTTATCGGCATCTGACCTTACCCAGTTTCCACTCTCATCTTTAATGGATGGAGCATGTGTAATTGTATGTTTAATTTGTTGAGTATCTTTCCAAAGAGAATACTCTTTATCCTCGAAAGCACTAAGATCTTTGATGTATGAGGTGAATGTTTCTTTGCGAATCTTTTTTATTAACGCGTTAAGTTGGCGACTGGTTCGATTAAATAGATTTTTATCATGTGGACTCCGTGTATTTTGCCATATGTGTCGGGCTCGTCTTCGTTCAGCGATCTTGAGTCGTACTTGTACTGGGTACGTGATTTCTTTTGATTTATAGCTTTCTGGTTCAGGTGTAGCTGTGTTGGCTGCTTCAATAAAACTTTGTGAGTGTTCTTCCAAATCTTGTTTTGTTTTTAATCGTATTCTAAGGTTTATTTTCTGATCTAGTTCTTCCCGAAATTTATCCCAATTTGTTAGATTATTAGTGAGGTGTCGTTTCTTATTTTTTCGTATGACTTTTGCACTCTGCGTCAAGAGAACGGGGGTATGATCTGATGAAAGATCAATTACACCCTCGACGTCTATGTAATTACTTGCAACTCCTTTTATAATGAAGAAATCTACGAGATCAGGTTTTTTCCGCCTGTCGGAATGCCAGTATGTTGGTTTTCCTGAACTTGCAAAGCTGCACTGAAGTGTTTGTAAGGCTTTCAGCAGTTCCTTTCCTTTTATATGGGCAGGACTTTGATTATGTATTGTAACTCGCCGCGGTTACCGTAATGTTTTAAAAACCGTACATAATGATCGTATTTAATATTATGTTTTGGTGGGAAATATACCGCTACAATGTTCGTAACTGCATTACCCATTGTTATTGCCACCGATACAGCCTGAGCATAATCTTCATAGAAATTTGGCTGCTGGTAATGCCTAATATTTTGTCTTATAATGACGGCTGCACCGCCATGCGCTCCACCATCAGGATGCGGTGTGTGATAAATTGCAAATCCTGAAATTTTTGGGTAATTTCTGTCCGTAAAATGGGTCTCAGAGATTAATGCTATATCAATCTTGTTGATGTTGAGAAATATCTCTAGCTCTCTTAATCTTTCAAGATTAAGCCCATTTGCTTTCCACGTAATAATACGAAGAGAAGAAATATGGGATATATTCTTGAATAAAAAATGTCACTAATTTTATTTGAAAATTAGAGATACGATTCTTGAATAAAAAATGTCACAAATTTTATATTTTCTATTATTATATATTTATTTATACATTACTATCAACAATTTGCCATGTTCTCTAACAAGCATAATAACATTAAGAATACACGTCCAATACAAGAAAGTTCTTAATAAAAAATGTTCGTCCGAATTGTCGCTACAAATCTAGCCCAAAACTACCCTTAAAATCCATCATGAAACCGGTGCGATTTTCTAGTAAAGAGCTATGACATCTGTCAGAGATTAGCGCGTTTGATTAAGTCGCTTACGGAGATTTTAACACGTATATATACTCGCCTCTGTGTTCAATCGCTACGCAATATTTAAGGGTTGGAAATCGGCCTTTTTTTCTTCTTAGAACGTTATAAAAAAAAAAACCTGGTCCTAAATCGAAAATTTGACCCGACAGAATTTTCTAAATGTCCTAACGAACATTTTCCGTCATAAATATCATATCTCTATCTATCACCCAGGTCTCGGAAAAACTCGAGTTTTAAGGGGTTGAAATTTTTACATTTTCCGTCATAAATATCATATCTCTATCTATCACCCAGGTTTCGGGAAAACTCGAGTTTTAAGGGGTTGAAATTTTTGCAAATTATTCCTTTTCCAACTTTTTTTTTTTTTAATAGTCTTCTAATTATTCGTCCGACCGTGTAAAGGTATTCGACTTTTTTTTACCTTGTCCTATAGCGGAAAATTTTAATTATATATACCGAGTTTCTATATAGAATAGTAGCGGAGTTACATGACATATTATGGGGTGTCGAGGGAAAAGCGCAAAATTTTCGCAAATTTTCAACGTTCGTTTCGCTACTTTAGATGCGATTTAGTGGAAAATCGTCTTCTTCGAAGAAATCAAGTCAGACCATTTCCTTTTAAACGACGTAGCACTCAATCGTCTATATAGAACGGTATTGGCTGTAGCCGTGGCCAAAAGTTTCAATTCGCGATGTCTTTAAAAATGTTTAAACTCGTCTATGCCTTAAAGCCGTTTCCCTATCGTCATTATCGCAATCGACGTTATTAGCTTTCTCTTACTACCGACCATTGCCATTCGCCCGAACTTTACTCCTAACCTGTTCGATGTATCGGACTGGCTGTAGGAAAGTTCGAGGTTCGATAGACGTCAGATTTTTTATATACTTCGTCCTTCCGCCACTTATAGCTCCGTTCATATTAATCCTACAATGTTATCGTACATAATTTTTTTTAAAAGGCGGATCATAACCTTTCTATCAGTTCCGATGAAGGGGCGCGAAGAAATCAAAGTTTGAAGACTTGCAAATTTGCAAAATTCCTATTTAGATCTATTAATCAAGGTATAAAGCCGGTTTCCAAATTATTTTTAAGCGTATAACTATCTCGCATAACCATTTTTAAAGTACACGTTAAGAAGTTTCATTCGATATATAAACCTTCCATTTCGGACAAAAGCTCGCAAAGGAATTACGGTTTAAAGACCTTTGCAAATTTGAAAATCCGCATTTAGGCTTATTTTCAACGCTTTCAAATGGTTTTTAATAAAATTTAAGCCTTTCAATTGGGAGATATATATTATATATACCATATAGAGTATGGGTGATAGAATCGGAAGCGGCCTTTGCACGCAGAAATGGTCCAAGCGGAAATATACTGTTATTTCTGTAGTTGTTGGTCGGATATTTTTTCTCTCTTCTAGTTAAGGTATTTAGAGGGTCCAGAAATCATCGCGATCAAAATTTTTTTTCAAAACCCTATTAAAAATTGATTAATAATTCGATCACAACAAAATTGATATTTAAGTGTTAAAATATATTTAAATTAATATACAAATCGAATCCTGGAGCTAAAGTAAAAATTCTAATTTTTGGGATAGGGGGATTTTTTAAAAACTAGAAATTTTGACTTTTTCGGAAATTCATCCTATAGAGATTAAACTGTATGCTATGGTCTATATCAAGTATGTCTTGACTATTTTCGGATCTGATGAATACCTGCCGAGTAATTTTGTTGATAACATTTATCCTATAAAAGTT
The DNA here is from genome assembly GCA_032883995.1 of Coronaproctus castanopsis. Taxonomy (NCBI): domain Eukaryota; kingdom Metazoa; phylum Arthropoda; class Insecta; order Hemiptera; family Monophlebidae; genus Coronaproctus; species Coronaproctus castanopsis. Next base: position 6,285,130 of record CM065054.1, read on the forward strand.
AATCGGTAACGAGATATCGCCGATTATAAGTACAAGTTACCGTTTGCGAGCATTGTTTACCGCTGTGTCGCGGCTAAGACCGTAAACACAAATGTGTTAAACCAGAAGATTACGATCAGATGACGTGTAAAGACGGCAAGAAAGTACTGCGCGATAGAGTGGAAAGATACTGGAAACCGTGCCGGCTGAATGATATTCCGTACGAAAAGCAATTATCGGATTTAGCCGGACATAACGTCGGCTAACTAAAAAAATTGGTAGTAAAAAGGAGCGGTGCTCAATGTTGGTAAATTGACCCCGAATATAGTTTGTTTGAAAAAATAAATTTCGAATGAATTATTTCGACCAAAAGTAATTTTTAGCGTTTTGTTTTATTAAAAAATTTAAGAGCATTTTCGAAATATACGAATGTATTAAAATAAATTCTTAAAAAAAAAATGGATATTTCAAGTTAAATTATCACAAATTTTTAGATGTGAGCGATAAAGTATATATTATATATATATATATATATATATATATATATATATATATATATATATACATATTATATATACACACTATTAAAGTGCCATCAACTCGAAAGTGATTCTATTGTTGATTATATCTTTTAGTTTGCTATTTGTTTACAATTAGAAGAAAAGTTGTGTGGTTAATGGTGTGATTCAGCATCTTCAAAAACTTATATTTTTAGGTTTTTAGTGCATTTTTTTTTATCTTATTTATGTGTATCCACTTATCTATTTCTCTCTCAGTATGGGTATATAGTAACAATAATGATGATAATAATAATAAAAGTAAACAATAAAATATAATCAACCTGTCTGATCCATTATTATGACACAATTTTCTGAGTTTTTTGTGATGACGTATTTTCATCCTCCTTTTTTTCTTCATTAAAGTAAATAACGACTTAGAATCTTTCATTCCCTCATTTCATATATAAAAAATCGACTGCACCGCCATGATAGTGTCTTTCAAAGTACTGCAAAAAATGTCAGATAATTTTTTTCTCAACCTTTGTGGATATTCTTAATAAAGATTGACAGTCTAAACTGATCCCAAATTCATGGACTGCACTTGTTGTTCCTGCCCCCCAAAAAATGTAATTTACCTACCGCTGAATGTACATCAGTACTACATGAATTTTAAATGGGAATTACTTTATTCTTATCGACTGGAAAAGCATGATGACAGCTACGGACGATAAACGAAATGTGTCAGATACATTTATTTTGATTATGTTAAAGCTTAATAACAGCTTCGAACGTGTAGGAATATTTATGTCCTTTATGTAGGTGCGGAATTATGAAGGTATTCGAAACAATGAATTTGTTAATTCGTTAGCTAAAGACACGTCATCTGGTGGCGTAGTACTGCTTTTAGTTTTTCACAAAGATACCATTCACTCTGTACTGTACAGCTCGAACTATAAGGTTCATTGGGAACTGATGGACACTCGGGGAAGGTGGAGGGCCTTTCAAAGTGAAATAAATTCACTGAAAGCGATAATCCATCACCGCTCACCAATTACTATCTCTCTCCCTCAATTTCCGTGGTTCTATTTTTTTAGAAAGATCGAAATTGTATTCATAAGTAGATTAGGATTTTCGGCATCATTTATTACCCGATCATTTTTCTATATGCAACATAGAAAAAGTACATTCTGCTCTTTCATTTTAAACAAATAATCTGCAATCCCCATCCTGCTTTACTTTATCTTACTACGTTCCCTCCGTATAGTATCGTCCCTTCTCCATCTGAATAATCTACAATTATTCTTTCACATAACAACATTTCCAGAAAATTTGGCATCTTCGATTAAAACGTAAACAGTTTTCCACAGTATTACGTTTGGGTAAGCCGTAAAAGCATACTGATTTAAATATTTAAATATATATATATATTATATATATATATATATATATATATAATATATATATAATTAATGTGTATTTTTGTGTATATATATATGTGTGTGTAAAAACTGAGTGTTCTTTACTTTTTAGTTTACTTTAATGTACATTTGCCATTTATTTTTAATTTGAAGTTGGCTTATACGTTTTGTTTGTTTTTTAATTATATCGGCGGTGACAAAGGTGACGTTATCCACTGTGCATTCCTCTTTCTCATATTATTACTATCATCGTCCTTCTTTAACTTCGTGTTTATCTTTTGTTTCGGTAACGTCAATTAACAATTCGCGGAATCATGGCTTACCCAACGTACCGTGCACATTTTTACGCGTATTACCCGTCACCCCTGTGACGAATCATCTATAATTCCGTTTAATCTTTTATCAATTCTTCGAAACCTATTATTTTAATCACCGTCGTAATGAATATTTCCTAATTTATTTATTCATATATTTATTTTTTCTTATTTATTTATTTACGTAACAAAGGGGCAGCAGTTACAGACTAGAGACACGGAAAAGTAAAATACAAGGTTAAAATAAGTACAATCTGTTGAATGAAAGTGGTTTGATCATCGTTTCATAAAACTCGTAAATTCAACGGTATTATAGTTATTAGACATTCGATTATCAGATGTCCGACCGATGGTTGACAATTACGTAAGGAACATCATCGAAGCTCTTGTTCGTTGTTTAGTATGAGATTGTGTAACACAAGAATATAACCCAATTTCGTAACACAATTTTTTACTACACGCGATAAGTTTATGGAATATTTACGTCGGTTTTACGTTAAATCCAGTGATCTATGTTATAAATGTGGACAAAGTGACACGCTGTTATACATATACTGGCCACGAATGTAACTATGGAGATATTAAATTTGATATTAAAAATTTAAATATAGTAACTAATTTTAATCATTATTGTGAGCTAAATGAATTAGTTATTAAGGAAATCAAACGTAGGATGACCTTATCTCGGTTTACTTAATCATTATATATATATATATATATATATATATATATATATATATATATATATATATATATATATATATATATATATAACAATTATTGAAATACATGATGTGCGTCTATTTTGTTGTATTGTTAATATTTGTATTAAATTAGTTAAATATGTCAATTTATATCCCATCCCTATTCTGAAAATGTTAACTTTGTTAACCTCGTTTCTATTAAGTAATTTTAAGTTAGATTGCGAACAATTTCGATTGTTTATTTATACATAAAAATTTAGTATGTGTTTATTTCAACATTTCGATCGTTTATTCATTAAGCATATTTTTGTTTTGGTTTAACTGATTTGTATATTTATTTACTTATTGGTTTGATATTATATATAATCTCGGAATACTTCGATCTGGAGATTGCTTTATGAATGTCTCAGGAGGCTATTTTTGTGTGTCCTTATTAAATTGTAAATTTAACATATAATATATGTGAAGTATAAATAAACGTATATATATATATATATATCTATATCTATATATATAATTTCCAGATCAAAATTCGAAATGGGGCGCGACCAATACTATTTTGAAAACGAAAGTAATAAAGACACAAACCATTTTCAAATAAAAATTCAAAATGGTGGAGCTAGAAATTCTCCAGCACCAACTTGTTTTTTAAATATCACGATACGGGAATGGCACAAACGACACACAAATATTGAGGTCAAAATTTCAAATGAAGAGGTCTGACGAAATAGACGTATTCAGTTTTTCTCCTACCGGGCCCTCTCTTTCAATTATTCGCCATAGAGCATAATTTATAATAGTCTATATTTTACTCTCTCTCTGGTCAGATGTTCAATTTTTCTTCTTTATATTACGTCCCAGAGTATGCATTTGGAATTTGATATTTCATATATTTTTGTATTTGACAATTTTTCTATGTATCCTCATCTTAACACCCTCTAGTCTATTTCACTGTTTCTTGTTGAATGTTGCGACTTCTATACCATAAAATAACACTGAATTAATGTAAACTAGTTATTCTTTAGGGGTTACAAAATTTTATAAAATAAACAACAAGGCATTAAGAGCTCAGTCAAGAACAGATGATCTAATGGAGATAGCAAGAAAACTAAAATGGACATGGAGTGGTCATGTAATGTGGAAACAGCACATAGCTGGGCCAGAAAATGTATAAAATGGATTCCATTGGATAGGAAAAGGAAAATCAAAAGACTAAAAAGGCGGTGGAAAGATGATATCATCAAATATGTGAGGACCAGTTAGACGCGAAAAGTAAGATATAGAACAATTTGGAAGCAAATGGATGCTGGATATATATTTGGAAGTTAAAAGAAAACCAATGGAAACAATGGAAGAGGCCTTTTGCTCAAGTTGGGTTATTTTGTATATGTATTTTTGGTGTATTAAAGTATTAAAATGAAATAAAGGCTTTATATATATAAATAACAAAAATGAAATTGTAACGTACTAAACCTAGAGTATAAGAAGAAGAGGAAGAAATGGGAAGCACAGGTAATATAATCATCCTATAATAGTAAATTCATTTTTCACTTTTAAATATTCTTATTTTATCCGAGTTTAAATTAATTGTTAGATCGAATGCATCTCAGTAAATTACTATTTTTATTTGGACACTGGAAGGAGTAAAACCAAAAACACAATAGATTAAAATGGTTAAATATTTAAGACAAACAGCATCACGTAAAGAATTTATAGAACAAAATGAAAACAAAAGTTGAAATTGATTAATGAAATAATAGAGTCCAAATAGCAATTAAAGAATTAAAGACAGAAAGTTATTCAAGATTTTACACGCAGTAATCGGAAAAATTATACGAAAAATATGGTGTTATATAAAAATCTCAGTTGCACATAATGTGGAGTATTTTTTTAGCTGGATAATATATCTATGCAATTGTACCTATGTATCTATATTACTCCGTTCAGTAACGATATCTTCTACACGGTACAGAAATTTTAATGCTAACAAAATTGTATACTTCCTAGTTGACATGTAATGACTCAATCTTTAAAATATTTATACAAACACATTGAAAACTATCTAAAGTCATCTAAGAAACCGTATTGTAACGGGAGAGTATATCCATGCAATTATACCCGTGTATCTATATTAATCTGTTCAGTCACGATGTCTTCTATATAGTACAGAAATTTGAATGCTAACAAAATTGTACACTTTCTGGTTGACATGTAATGATTCAATCTTTAAAATATTTATATAAACACATTGAAAACTATCTAAAGTAATCTAAGGAACCGTATTGTATAATAAGCACATTTGAAAAAATTTATAATTCTATGTCAAAAGTCGACAATATATGACTAAAAGGGATAATATCTAAATGTATGGAAGAATTTTGAAACAGCCGATTATGATTAGCGTGGCCGACCGTGGATATCTGAATTCGTAAATTATCGGGTAAAATATTCTCCTTTATAGTTCTTTAACGTAGACTGAACCCATTGCAGATGACACAAAATATTTACAAATGTATTTATTAATGTACATTTGTCTACATGTAAGTAAATCATGTATGAATATTTTTACAATTATAACAAATAACGTAACCGAAAGTATTAGTTTGGTTCTATGTTAGTTTACATAATTTTTTAATATACCAGGTAATTTTAATAATAAGGATTTTCACGGAATTTATAAGTGAAAAGTGAATTTAAAGTATCCTTAATTATTCTCGTGGCAGTTCCTATTCTCCCCAAAAATAAAAATATACGTTTCTTTTTTAATATATAGAAATCAACTCAGGGCTTTACTTTCTCTACGTCGAAAACCAAACATATCACTTTCCACAAAAAAGATAAATTGCCCATTCCTTGTTTACAAATAGGCTCGACTCAGATAAAGAACACAGACACCCTAAAGATACTGGGACTAATTTTAGACAGGAAGCTGAACTGGAAAAAACACATAAACCAGCTGAAAATAAGTTGTACACAATAATTAAATAAGTCGAAAATGTTTAAGCACAGTGGGAAGCTGACAGAAAAACACTTACTCTTTTATATTAAGTAGAATAGATTATGCTAGTGTAGTATATGATAGCGCAGCACAGAGCATTATTACAAACCTGGATACCGTTCAAAATACAGCCCTTAGAATAGCATTAAAAGCTTTCCATACAAGCCCCATCCTATCCTTGTATGTCGAATCCAACATACTGCCACTCAAATACAGAAGGCAAATACGCGATCCAAAACACTACAGCAAAGTTCTTTTAGCCCCCTCCAAACTAGCTTATCCCAATTTACAAACAACTAAGTTCGAACATTTATTTCAAAACAAACCACGTGCATCCAAACCTATATCAGAGCGTGCACGAAACATAGTATCAAATCTTCAATAAATATATATTACCAAGTATTAAAATAAATAACCCTCCAAAACTTCCATCTTGGATAAACTTCTTAATAACAATAAACGCCGAATTAAATAATTATACTAAAAACACTACCCCCGCCCATGTTTTAAAATCTAAATTCTATAAAATAGTCAATCAAAGATACGTGAACCACATACAAATATATACGGACCGAACTACCTCCGCTTTCCTTGTAAACAATGAAACTCACGTATACCAACTACCTGCAGTAACTTTCGTTTATACAGCTGAGCTTATTGCTATTTATAAAGGTCTAAAATACATTCTACAACAAACGGTTCCTAACAAACATGTTGTATGCACTAATTAAATCAGTGCATTGCAGTATGTTCAAAATTTAATTAAGAATACAAACACCGACGTTAACAACTTAAAATATATTATATATAAATTAACTTCACAGAATAATAAGTTGGGTTTCCTTTGGACACCAGCTCACTCAGGAATTTTAGGTAATGAAAATGCAGATAAAGCAGCTAAAACACTCTAAGGAAACCTGGAAATAGTTAAAGCCACCCACTTAACTGATTTACGCACAAACATTAAACAGAAAGTCAGAGCACTGTACCAGAACTACTGGAAAACACACTGCGCACATACACACATCTATCAAATAAAACCAAAATTAGGATATTGAATGACAGCACACCAAAAAAACAGGCATCGGGAAGCGGCATTAACTAAACTACGCCTGGGACATATATCGCTCACGTCTCGACATCTATTGCACGGAGATCCACCGCCTGTTTGCTCAACGTGTAACGAATAACTAAGATTACATCCCATATTACTAGAATGCAAAATTACGAAAAAAAAAAGGTAAACCTACAAAATTACGGATTATATAACAGACATCCTACTATAGGATAACACGCAAACTATCGAAAATTCGTTAAAGTTTATTACAACACCAAAGGAATAATTAACGCAATATAAACTCAACAACAGACGCAAATGCGTCTATAAATAAAAGATCTCACGTATCTCTATATTTTGGAAGTGTTTGATACTATTTCTGATAATTACTGCTGTACCACGCCATCCGCCGCCATCTGAATGAAGCGTGTGGAAATAATTATCAATTATTAAATTGGAACCTAATTTAAGATGAGTCTATGAAATTAGAGCTTCTTATGATTTAAAAAATGCTCGAATTCGTGGGTTCGTCTTCTGAGTCCATCAGCGTTCTAACTAATAATATGGAATGATGAGTTTTATAATTAAAAAATAAAGTTATTAGTAAAAATTACTAATTGTCAAAATAATTATGTCTTATAATTAGTATCTGTTTTCTAATTTTACAGTTTTCAAAAAGTAGAGCTTGTTAATTTTATTTATATATACATATATAATAAAGCCTTTATTTCATTTAAATACACCAAAAAATACATACATAAAATAATTAAAATTAATAATAATAATGAAAGCTCAAATTAAGCAAAAGCCTTTTCCGTTTTTTTTTTTTTTTTTTTTTTACTTTGAAGAAAGATATCCAACACCCATTTTCTTCCAAATCGTTCTATCTCCTTCTTTCCGCATCCAATTGATCCCAATATATTTAACAATGTCGTCTTTCCATCGTCTTTTTGGTCTTTGAATTTCCCTTTTTCTCTCCAGCGGAATCCATTCTATACATTTTCTGATCCAGCTATCTGCTTGTTTCCGCATGACATGACCACATGTCCATTTGAGTTTTCTTGCTATTTCCATTAGGTCTTCTGTCCTTTACTGTGCTCTTAATTCATTGTTGTTTATTCTATCAAATTTTGTAACCCCTAACATTTTCCTTTCCATCGCTCACTGCACAATTTGTAACTTTTTTATTTGCTTAATATTATATGACCATGTTTGTGATCCATAAATAATCGCCGGTATGATACATGTATTAAATAATTGTGCTTTAATGATGGAATCATTTTCTTATTAAACATTTTCTTCAAAGCCCAATATTTTTTTCATCCGATTGCTATTCTTCTATTTATTTCCTTGTCTGTTTTATCTTTAAATGAAATTAGTTGTCCAAGATATATAACTTCTTCAACCCATTTTAATTTGTTTGAGTTAATGGTTACATTTTGCCATGTTCTATTAGTTCAAAATTCGGGTTTTTTGTTATTTATACTCAGTCCTGCTTTTTTTGCAATTTTTTTTAGTTCGTTAAGCATCGTCTGCAATTGTTCAGCCGTGGAAGCTATAAGCGTCACATCATCTGCTAAACGTACCATTGATGTTTCCATATTGTTTCCATGATAGATTCCTAAATAGTTGTTCCAAAACCGCGTTAAATAAGACAGGTGACAAGAGGTCCCCTTGTCTAACTCCTTTTTTCAATGGAAAGCTTTCTCCTTCCTGATCCAATATTATCTTTCCCTGAGTATTATCGTAGCTATTCTTTATTAATCTTATATATTTCTTATGTATTCCTTGATTCTGCAAAGAAGCATAGAGAAAATCGCGATCTACTGAATCGAAGGCTTTCTTGAAGTCAACAAATGCAAAAAATATTTCTATTTCGTATTCATCAGCTTTTTCAATTAATTGCTGTATTAGTTGTAAATTATCTATAGTGGAGTAGTTTGCGCGGAAACCTGATTGTTCTGGAGACTGTTAATCATCCAATTGATTTACTAAACGTGTGTACAATACGTTAGCAAATATTTTGTAAAAAGATTGTAGAAGACTTATTGGTCTATAGTTATTCATATCCTCTTTACGTCCTTTTTTATGTAATAATATTATTGTTGTCTCATTCCATTGTTCAGGTAATTTTTCCGTAAACAATATCCTACTGAATAAACTTGTAATTTTATTAATTTTTACATCTTTCGCTATGATTATTAATTCATTTGTAATCGCATCATTCCTGGGGTTTTATCCTTCTTCAATTGATTTATGGCGTTTTCTATTTCATTATTTAAAAATGGTGAGACGTTTATTTAGTCTCCGCTACCGTTATAATCTTTCCAAACTATTCGAATACTTAAATTCATTGATTCTGCGTATAGATTTGTATAATACTCCGTAGCTACCATAACAATTTTCTTCCTTTCATGTTGGATAATGTTCTTCTTGTCCATCAATCCTATAATTACCTTTCCCTGTGACGATAAGTTTTCTTATTTTTCTTACCGAGTTAGAGTTTTCTAGGATATTGATTATCATATCATTATTCCGTTTAATTATAAACAAACAAAATAAAACACAATCACTAAAAGTTTTTTAATCGCGAAGCTTTTCGAGAGTTACGTCATTTTCAAGCGCGATTTTAGTGATTGTGTTTTACTTTGTTTGTTTATAATTAATTAATAAAATCACTAACCTCCAATATATTCAACTTTTAATTATTCCGTTTATCTATAAAATTTCTGATTTTGTATCTTACTGCTTTACACATGACATTAAATTCTAGTTTTTCCTTTGATGTTTTATTTCTTATTTATTTGAACCGTTCGCGCTTTTTAATATCCAACTTTAGATCCTCTGGAAAGCTCCTCTTGTTTTTTGTGTTATATATATATATATACAAAACTAACAATCGACAAACTACAGGATGAGAAAATTTAAAGAAAAATCAACTTTAATATTTATAACGAATGCATCTATTTTTCTTGCAGCACCTATATATTGTCTTAAATCTCAAAACATTTTTTATTCATTAAAATTCAATAAAAAATAATTAATTTAGATATCCACCCTAGAGGTACCTGCTAAAGGTCTTATTATTCATTCTATTAATTTTTTGCATTCTTTGTCCATTATTTATTGTTGTACACAGACATACACGAAGTTTCAACGGAATTTTAGAGGTTTGTTCTTTCATTTAGTCTAGCGGGAGCACAACATCCTTTCTAGCAAATATTTCGAACGCACCTATTCGTTAAATATACGTTACTTTTAACATTAAACACTGTGATGTATATTATTAAAAGACTGACACTAGTAGTAAAACAGCAGACTTCATAAAAAATAAATAAAATCAAAGATAATGATCAGAACAAAACAACTCTAATGAAATGCAATATTTACACAAAATTCAAGAATTGCCAGGATTCTCGCATAGCTATTTAAAATTATATATTATTATTATTTTTTAATGAGGATGTCTTTACAGCTTACTCAACGCGATACTGTACGTACGAACTAATTGATACTCCCTTAAATATCGCTTTGTATGGAAACATGTAAATTTTCAAAATGAAGAATGACAAAACATTGTATAGAGGACAGCCCCCCAAATGCAGTAAATAAATACCCCAATCGTAATATACTGATAAGTAAAATTCCATTTTAATTAATGCTTTTAAAAAATAGAACTATGGAAATTAGGAAGAGATGGTTGTAATTAATAGCACTGGGACATATCTGTTCTCAGTTTCCCTGTATGAAACGTATGATATCACACGCTGAAACTAAAGAGAATACCCTTAGATGAATCTACAATTTCATTTCCAAGGATTTCTTGATGTACTGGTATCCATAAGAAAGATATACCCAAGCATTCCGGATGATTAAGTTTTAACATGATGAATGAAACCAACGTATCTGACGCGTTCCATTTGATTTCCATAGCTTTCAAAATGCTGTGTGAGTCGGTGATAATGAGATAACTACTCGGAAGTTTCGTATCAATTAAGAATGATAATTTCACAGGAAATAAAGATTATAGTTGCATATCTTACATAACTGTCTATTCGATTATTAGCAAATAATTTTTCTTTCAATTTCCTATTAAAAATTATTATATTTATATATATATATATAAATATATATATATATATATATATATATATATATATATATATATATATATTAACTCATGTCTAAATATCCAGGTGCATGGAATTTTAAGTAATATAGTATTATTTGAAACTTATTTAAATTAATCAATTTAGCAATAAACTATATCATATACTTATAAAACGAATTATTTATTTTAAAAAATTACTATACAATTCCGAGTGTATCTGACAGTCTTATCTGTAGGTCTAAATTAGGAGGCCGTAGTTATATATATATATATATATATATATATATATATATATATATATATATATATATATATATATATATAATATTGCACTAAAATATTTTTGAATATTCCTACTACTATATTGATGAAAACATCGTTATCATGTCGAGCGTTAATACTGATCAAAATTTTAACACGCATTTAATCGTATATAGTTTCCGCTTACCACAATAAATGCATATAATATTATCGAATCAAAAGTATTTATTTATTTACCCGACTGTTCAATCCACATGTCGATGACGCAGACAATCGATTTTCACGGCCGACGAGAAGATTACCAGTACCAGGTAAACAGGAACCCTTTTCACATGCATTTAATTTAGCCGCGCAAAAACCTGAAAACAGAAATATAAATTTATACATTGATAGCCTACTGGAACATGGAGACTTCCATACGGAACATATCGAGGATCGGCGGCGCAAAAATTATCATCAGAAAATAAATATATAAATAATCGTAATATTATCGCGTGTAAGGCAATGGCAAACCACCACGCATAACACTACGATTAATATTGGCTATGCTTTTATTAACATGAAATTATACTTATTATTTAAAACATATAAAAAGACAAATAACAGGAAAAAACACGCATAAAATTCATATACAAAATTTTCAAAAAATACATACACATATAAAATGAACAAAAATGCATACGATGTGTCGGTATACTGCAGGAACTAATCGATTTTCAGCTCTCGAAATAAAATTAAAAAATATTGTTGGTAACTAAATAGCTTACATACACTTAATTAGGATGATGAACGATGATGAATTAAACAATAAATTTTCATAACTAGTTGTTTCTTTAATGACTAGATTAAATGTTTTTTTTTTTTTAAATTATTTTACTGGGCAACGACAACGTAGTATAGTTATGAATCTACCAATGTTTTAAAAAAAAATTAAATATCTACATTTTCTCGCTGCAATTTCACGTAAAAGTAATCAAAAAAAGTTATAGTCCCAGTCGTTATGTACGACCAAAAGAAAAATAAAATTTAAAAGAAACGCGCATTTTTAAATAATTAACAAATATACTTTATGATCACGTCGTTACGGGTCTTAGCGTGTAACGTGATGTTCCCACTTACTCACACTTCTTATTTTTAATTTTCTTATTATGTAATTATTCTAATTCCTTATATATATATATATATATATATATATATATACACACATATACATACATATATTTTTTTTGCACTAGTATCTGTACCAGCACTTTCGTAGCGTCGCTATGCTCAATCCCCCCTGAGTTTTGTTTTTTACAACTTTTACCTACTAACGAACGGCAAAACGAACCACGTCAAGGTACACCGCTGCACACTTATCTCGTTAAGATATCTATCCGAAATTCCCCAATAATACGTTAACAATACAACGTACACTTAATTTCTTTCGAACACCGTTATATGTTCTCCTACTCAATTATTGTTATTATTATTATTATTATTATTACTATTGTATCCGGACATTTTGTAATTTTAACTCATCTCTATTTAGACGATCAGCCCATATTATTAGATAAATGTCGTTGACAAAATAAATCCACCTTTAAGCTTATATAACTTTCAACGTATACCATTATTATTATTATCGACACTTTATTTGAATTTTATTTTTAATTATTATTATTTATTTGCTTATGTCTTACTCTTAAAACGTTATTATATATATATATATATATATATATATATATATATATATATAAATTATGTATTAATGGAAATGTACACCGTTAATAATCTGTAAATAAATACGTTTCACTCTATCTGAAAATTTTCCCTATCAATGCGACATAAGAAAGTTTTTGTTATTTGGACGAGAGAATGTTAGGATGTAAATAGTTTATCATTGGGTGGCTTAATGGTCCTAGTCTTTAGGTTGTAAAACGTATATATTTTTTTTTTACTAAATTGCGCTTAAATAATCACAAATAAGTAGGTCTAGTCATTTAATAAACATATAAAAATTATATATATATATATATATATATATATGTATGCGTGTGTGTGTAGAAAAATATTCGTGAAAATATTACGTATTTTTGAATAAATGATCGTTTATTTATTTTGCATTGAAGATCTCTATAAAAAGTAAAATAAACAAAAAAAAAAAGCAAAATGTTCTATTTAAGAATAACCGATACTCGAATTAGTGAAATGTTTATACCTCCGCAAAATAAGATCCAGCTTGATTATCAACAAACCTAATCAATTACGATTACCAACAGTCACCAGAACCAAAGTCATCTACGTCTTTACCGACAGGTTTTTTTAGTAGCTAATTATTTTAAATATTTGTTTACTTTTATGTGTATATAAGACATCTAATTACTCGTGTTATATTTTTTTTTTTTTGTATATAGATACGGGTTTTTTTATGGTCATCTAGAGTAATCTTTTATAAAATAAGCAATAATTGATTTTTTGCATGAAAATTATAATAATAATAATAATAATAGCTGATAATATCAACAAAAGAAATAAAAGTCTAAACAACAATAATTTTTATTTGTCGTAGTCAGTTGAGTGTTAGGGGAATACGCAGCCAGCCAAACCACTAGTATCTCATTTCACGGTTCACAACCGCATTCATACAGCCGACTAAGTTGAATCATTAAAATTTCCTGATTTGAAAATTAATATTGATAATTACTCTTTTATTCTTGTACCGCTATCAATAAAAATACAATGAGTCTATTAATGAACTCGTTTTTTAACTTCAAAGAAAGTGTTTCTATTTCATTGAATATCACAGATAAAAATAAATAATTGAAATGTTTTATTGAACTTATAGAAATAATACAAAACCCGAGCAATTAAAAAGCACCATCTTCTGATGGCGTAACTAATAAAGTAATTTATTTATTTATTTTATTCTTATTTTATAGTGCCGTGTTTAACTATCGAGGCTATTGCGGCCCCGGTGATCTAACAGTTAAATGTAGTAAATGAGGTTAGAAGAGGAAAGGAATTATATAATTTGAGAGAATAGTTAAAGCACCGTTGGAGAGGAAAATAGATAAGGTACGCGAATGAATATGGGGTCGGTAGGGGTGGAGGGTAGGGCAGTATAGTAAAATATGGCAAATAAGAGATGGGTTTGGGAGTAAACAAAAGGAACAACAAGCCGGAGGCTGGTACGTTGGAGTAGATGGTCATGAAAGAGTGATATGTGATCAGGGCGAAGACTGATGAATGCTATATAGTTGGAATGGGATAAATTGGCAAATGGTTTCCAGAAGTGTACATTGGGTTTGATAGCAAGGAAGACGTCATGGTAGTATGAGTTCCACTTCTGTTACTAGTAGCTTGTAGGGAACATAATGGGCTGTCCTATTCACCGTTTCGTTTCCCACTATCCCCTTATAACGTGGAACCCATAAGAAAGATACTGGAAATATATCAGTAAAGTAATTAAAATTATATATTTTTACTTTCCGAGTTTATTACTAACACTTTTTTATAATAAAATTTTTCCAACTTAATGTGTTTCCACACATGCGAAAAAGTGCTAGTATAATTATGTTAAATAAATCAAATAAAGTATATACAAAATTTATTATAAAATTTTTAAATAACGAAATTAATAATACATCTGTGCTCAATCCATATCAATGCGGTTTGAGAAAGTATTATTGTACAGAATTAAATTTTTCAGATTTAATCTCTCACAAAATAAACAACGTAATAATAAATCTATTGTCATCTCATTTAATATAGAAGATTTTAACAACTATGATCGCCACGTTATAATTAACACATTAATCAACAATGGATTTAGTTACAATGTAATAAGTTTAATACAAAATTATTTATCAATCAGAGGAGTTATTTGGAAATATCAAAAGGATATCATAGATGTTAGTAATAATTTTAGAACACCACAAGGTTCAGTTCTTGGACCGGTCTTGTGGAATATTTTATATTCTAATATACATTCTAGATTTAACAACACTCATGTAGGCTTACGATTGAATAGTTACGCAGATGACATACTCTTAATATATAATGTTTATTCATGTAGCAAATCGACGTTGTCGTCTCATAGTTCAAATTGTAATGAAAAATCTCAAATCTGAAATTATCAAATCTGAAATTACAGCAATATCTCTTTGATCAAGTACTATATGATAACATCCAACTTAATAATCACATGTGTTCAGTTCTACTGATCATATAACATCTAAATTACAGCAAACTGTCTAGATTCCCGAAATTTCGTAGTGTGTTTACATCAGAGGCTTTCGCCATGCTCAAAGCCATTCAGTATATCAGATCTAATGGGATTAGAGGGAAAATATTAATAACAAGTGACTCTCTTAGTGTTCTTAAAGACCTGAAGAAATCTAGGCTACCCTACCATAGGGACTACATTCTGTTAACTATTGTAGAAAATTTATTTTATTTATACAATAACCATGTTCTTGTATCTTTCGTTTGGGTCCAGTCCATGAGGGTATCCAGGGAAATTAAGTATGCAATCAGGCTGCAAAACTTGGGGCATTGCAGGGCATCCTCATTCCGAGGATTACTTCTTCCTGTTTAGTTGCATTCGCTCGAGCAGGCCTTCTTTATCGATTGTAAAAGATAGTTTAACTTCTATAGATCCATCCAAACTAATCTCCCTACCACATCCATTCTCGCACGTACGACTCCTAAAAACCTCCCAGCTCGGCTTCTTTTTTTTTTTTTAACCCTGGTCAGATTTCGTTTCAACCACAATTGCCATCCTAGCCATTTGTACTCTATCAATCTTACTCCATCTGTATACTGTACTGTGCATGTGGGAAATATAGCCGACGCTAATCATGTGATTTTTTGCTTGTGATCTGTATAGCCAGAGGTAGAAATGCCTTTATTAATAAAATTTTACATTTAAATATCTACCTCCCCTTCTCGGTTGCCTACTTATTGGTCCTGGATAACAACAATATCCTCGCAGCTCTGGTCATGGTTCTAATATTATTTAAATACATTAAATATAATTGCAGATAATAAATGTTACAACTGGAAGAGTAATGAAATAGAAAATGTTCAACATATAATATATAAGTGTAAACAAATATGAACACCTGCGGCAGTTGTACATTTAAATTGAACTGTTAAAACTATTAAAGTAGCGTAATCAGTAATATTACACTCACCTTCTCTCCAATAGAAGGTCGTTAAAAACGGTATTAAGAGGGTTGCCTATTGGGATACCAATAGAAGAAATAAAACAAGAAATATCTGCTGTAGCTACCGTTAATTCGATATCGCAGTTTAAATCCCCCCTTCACAATAAGTAACATGCCAGTAGACCACCCAGTGTACTTAATCACGTTTCCTTTCTGAACTAATGTAAGGAAAGTAGTTTCAATTAAAAATGTATCATATTGTCGTGTTTCATGGGAAAAATACAGACTTAAAAATGATGTCATTCAATGTTACAATTGCCAATTGTTTAACCACGTGTCATCCAATTGTAATCTACCGGCAAAGTATATAAAATGCGGACAACTGCACTTAATTACAGAATGCATCACAGATGCCTCTATAGGGAAGTGCGCAAATTGTGGTCAGGCCCATACATACAATTCTCCAGAAAACGAAATTCGTAAGAAATTAGCGATGCGTAGATTAAAACTCTCAATGGCGAGCAAACATGTATTAATTACTACTGGCACTACCAGGAGCACTATTACTGATACCGCTGCTGGTAGTGGTAATAGCAATAGTAATAATAATGGGAGTGGGAGTAGTAATAATAATGCTAATTATAATAGAAGAACGTATGCATAGCCAGCTCCGGGCGTGAGTGGTAATGCTGCAAACGCTAAAAATCCTAACAATTCTACTTTCTCGGAATTTACTAAAATATTAAAAGAACTAAATTTAAAAGGAGTATCTACAAAAAGTAAAACGATAAGCACCAAATTAAAAAATCTAAAAAATGCTGATTCTCTTAACAAAATTTATGGTTATTATTGAATCATTCTTAACATACTTCTGCGAGTAGAATATTCACCACGTGCCAGTAAATAATAAATTATGTTTATTAGGATGGAATACAAATTCCACCAAGCCCAAAATGAATGAATTTATGTACTTTTTAAGCGAGAATCGTATATACATTGCGGCTATATGCGAAACAAAATTATATAACAGTATATCAATTAAGTGCCCAAGGTTATCGTGTGTATCGTGCTGACAAAACTAGACGTAGTGAAGGCGTTGAGATACTGATCCGAGAAATAAATCTAGCATCGCGTGCTGCCTACAATATGCTCAAACTCATTGTAATGTGTTGGGGTTGAAATAGACATTGACAATAGTAGTGTATGTATATTGAGTATTTATAGAAACCCTAAAAACACAAGATGCTTTATGATATAAATACTCTGTTCAGAAAATTTTCAAAAGTAATTATTATCGGAGATTTAAATGCTAAACATTCAGTATGGAATTCACGCAACAGTAATTCTGCTGGCCATCTTTTATTACAAGCCTCACAAACACTAGGATTTAATATAATATCACCACATCCGAACCAACTATACAGCACGACAGAAGACCAAGTGTGTTAGATATTATATTAACCAAGTGATTTAACAAAATTACTCCTCCAATATCACTGTCTTCGCTATCGTCTGATCACAACCCAATTATTTCTTACATAACAACGTCTAATTTAATATCTGTTGCTCCATCTAACCGCGACATTTTTATATATAAACTCGCAAACTGGTGCGGGTTTCGGCAGCACATGGATCAGTACTTAAATCTACGCGATACTTTTCCGTTTGCTATACTATTGGACAAGGGAGTCAACAAATTTTCAGAGCTAATTATACAAGCTACAAATTATAACATTCCAAAGGTAACACCTCGCATTTATTAGGCGCAAATACCATTCCACATTACGCCCGATAAATTATTTCATTTAAAAACGACTATAGACGACAAATGAACAAAAAAACATACAAACCTTTATATAATCACACAAGAATAACTTGCATATTTTTATCAAAATGAACCAAATTATTTATTAAAAAATCACAAAAATACTACATCCAATAATTATTTATCTACGATCCCACCGAGTAGCAACAACTTATGGAAAGTATACAAACAAATAACTAAACAAAAGTTGTCAATACCTACCATTACTAATCCGACTACAAACATGCCAGTGTACAAAACAATTGATAAACTCGAATTACTCGCTCACCATATTTCTTCCATCAGTTAGCGTAACGAAGGCACTATATTGTAAATAATACAATCAACAACACATTAAGTAATCCTGCTAGCAATCATGCGGACGAAACTACTTTCGCTACGCCGACTGAAATTAGGAGATACATTAGGGCACTGAGAAATAAAACATCACGTAGGGACGATGAGATTTCTGTGGCAATGATCAAAAATATCTCGGCGTAAGGACATCATTTATTTTACTAACCGAATAAATCACATAATCAGAATTTCGCATTTTCCTTCTTCGTGGAAGATAGCCAAAGTTATAGTTCTGTCTAAGCCAGGCACAAATATCGATAATATTAACAACACAAAGCCTATAAGTCTGCCTTGTAGTTTAGATAAAATTGCTGAGAAAGTCATACTGTGCAAGCTTCAAACTTATTTAACGAACCAAAATATATTACGAGATGAACAATTCGGATTCAGATTCGGTCATTCTATAACGCACCTGGTAGCCAGGATATCTGACTTTATTACCGATAACTTCAACCTGAACAGGCAAACTGGTATGCTCCTAATTGATTTAGAAAAAGCTTTTGATACATGCTGGTATAATGGAATTTTATACAAAAATTTCGGTACCCTATAGCGCTTATTAAATTAATTAAGGATTACCTTGACTAATCGAACATTCGATGTGATTGACTTTTTAACTAAAACACTCACTACTGGAGTACCAGAAGGAAGCGTCCTTGGGGCACATCTGTTTTTAATATTAATAAATGATATTCTAAAATTACCTTTGGTGCATACAGCATTGTACGCGAATGACTCAGCATTATTCTGCACCTCATACAGGACAGATACAATATATTACGGCAATACAAAACTCTGTAAACAATATTTTCAAATATAAAAGATGGAAGTTCCACATAAACGTGGAAAAACTGAGGCAATAATTTTTTCGACAAGACGGTTATCACCTTTAACTGAAATTACTATAAATAACAAGCAAGTTACGTGGGTAAACGAAGTACAATACTTGGGAGTTGTGACGGATAACAGGTTAAATTTTAACAGCCATATCAAAAGTGTCATAGAAAAAGCTCATAAAGCTATGCGCATACTCCATCCGATATTTCGCAAAAACTCTCGTCTCAGCACTGTAAATAAAAAATTGATATACACAACGATTGTCAGACCTAGGTTAACGTATGCGTGCCCTGTCTGGTGTTCGGTGTCTAATAGCACCTACAAACAATTGCAACTGGTGTAAAATCATTGCTGCAGAATCTCATTGAACGCTACGCGCTACACCAAAATATCTTATTTATATTCTCAATTAAGTCTCCCCGACATTATTTCATTTGTTAACAATGTGTCGAAAACATTTTACGATAACTGCAAAAAACATACGAACAAATTAATCAAAGCTATCGGTAATTACGATATAAAGCTGTTCCGCTCACGTTACACTAGGTATATAAACATCGTCGACTGAAACATCGGTTTTTATAATTAATTATATTATTATTAAGTATTTATATTATTTTAATTAGTTCATATTGCTGGTTATAGTCTAGTGTCATATAATTTAGTTGATCAAATATAATTTCATTTCTTTTGTAGCTTTTTTTATTTGGTTTGTCCTACATAAATTAATAATGTAATATTTAGATTATCAGTTTTTCATTGATCTAGCGGCGTCTTGCATAAAATTATTTGCTAAGGTTATATATAAGGTACTTATCATGAAAATATTGTAATAATTTAAAAATTTTAATATTCAATAAACGCTTTTTTCTTCTTCTTTTAAATTGAATGAAATTATTCTCTCAAACCAATTTTCAATTTTTATCTCGGAATTATTTAAAATTAAACATATATATAAATAATCGCTACTGGTAGCCAATTTGTAGACTACTACATTTTTCTTTAATTTTTTTTTTTTTTAAATACTAGATTAAATAAAAAATAAAAATAAATGAATGAATAAACAGACCTCTTAACGACTACAGTATTCGAAGATAGATAAAAAATATATTACCTAAACAAAAACAAAAGACATTACGACGATCGTTAAAATACACGTAAAAGGGGTAATTAATGCTTAACTTGGGCTAATCCGCAGACTATCGATGGAAGATGTGTTGACTAAGGAAATGCAAGCCTCAAATGGCCAACAATTAATCGTAACAGGAGAAATAATAAATTTCACGATAACTAGAACGATTTATAACCGGCATTATGCAATAACGACGTATATCAAAGTGAGAATAAAATGACAATTGATTCAAACAAAACAAAAAAAAGTATAAAATCCCTATTTAAATGTCAAGACAAATAATCTATATATCTATAACATAAATAAATTCCGTGCTGTGCATGACCTACAAATATGATTCTTAATGCAGCTGAACCGGAAATCGTAACTGGATACTTCAACAATCAGAACGAGTTATAAAATTTTACACGCATTCGCACTCGGTCAACATCGATCTATTATTATAAATGTTGGTTTTGAGTTGAATTCGATAATATCAAATCACGGTGATATTTTGAGAAAACAAACTGAGAATTTTTTCGATTCATAAAACCACCGCCGGTAAACTACTAACTATTCTGTGCAGATTGATAATTAGGGTAATACATTTCCTGCAGATTTCGAAAATTGTATGTACCAAGATGGATTGCTAAGTATAACCAATTATACAAAACATATACGACAATGAGTGATATTAACTCTGATAATAAATTAATTAAGAAACTAAAATAAAAATAGGCAGATATAATATAAAAACGTGACAATTGATCATCAGGCTCTAATAGAAGAAAGAAAAGACGATTACGAACAAGAGAAAACCCAAAAAATTCTAAAAAATATTCTCAGATAATGTTGCGAGCCACATAGTGAATAAATAATAAATAAAAAAATAAGAAGTATATGACAGAGTAAAACGTAAGCGTGCAACCTGAAATCTAGAGAAGCGAATGTTTTCTACTTTTATGTTTATATTTTTTTATACATGTTCTGCAATTTTTCCCCTTCTTATATCTGAAAATTTATAATTAGCCAATTCAGACTATGAAACAAATTTTACCATAAACGAATGAGGGATAAAAAGAAAAAGTAAATAATAAGTAAGTACCTGTGCGGAGAATACATCCAATGATGTATCCTGTTGGTTTAATCGATGAAGTCCACAAATCCTCCTCCTTTTAAGTCCCCTAAATATCTCGACGGGATGCAACAGTTATGTTATAAGTTCATTAGTGTGACCTTGAGGCCTGAGGTCGTGTCTTCCAGCTCTTTTCTTGATTTTTTCTTGTACTGTGCAAACACGTAAATCTTGGTGGATAACGTCATTCCTTACATACCAAGGTATTCGGTAAATTAATCTGTTTTGTTTGAAAAACTTTGGATTTTATTAATATTTGTTTTTTTTTTTTGCACATCCCCATATTAGGCTTTAGTAGCTCCATATTGGTTTTAACAAACTGGTGTATAGCAAAACTCGGTTGTATAGGTTAACTTCGGACTTGCGACTCACGCTGTAATTACCAACTTGTTGTATAATAGGATAACGGCTTGTCGAATCTAGTAGCTTGCTCGATGATTAATTACGAGACATAAGGATGATTTAATATTTCGTGCATTTTGGTGATTTTCGTGTAATATGGAGCGTTAAGCAGAATACGAAAACATTTCTTGTATTGCTGCAATTTTTTAATTGTGGAATTGCTAATACTGCTCCAAATAGGACAGTAGTAGAATAATATAGGTAAAATGTACGTCTTATAGATTATTGATTTATTTTTGGAGTTCAATGTTGATCGTTCATTAAAAAATTGGAATATTTTGTATAGTCGTGAATGTTTTTAATTAATTATTTGCGAAAAAGGAACTGCGTTTCATTTAAAACATTGTATTTTTAATATGTGTTTTCAGTCTATCGAGAATCACTTTCTCTATAATTTTACTTATATCACTAATTAAACTTATGGGCCTGATATTTTATACAAAACTATTATTTTTACCTATCTTAGGAACAGGGACAACGATAGAGGTTTTCCATATTTTAGGATAGTACTCAGTTAACAATATTGTATTAATTATATCCAACGATATACTATGGTAAACCTGGGTAAATTCTTAATAATTGTGGTAGGTATTAGATCCTGACTCATGGAATTGCCTTACATTTTAAATTTTGTATCCAAGAATTTACTTTTTTAGGCGAGACCAATTCACGAAGAAGTTACTGGAGTAGCCCTACAATATTTGCGTACAGCAATATCAACTAAAGATAATTCTTTTTTAAAAGACTGTAGTGTAGTAGCTCGAACACTATTTTATTCCTCATCTATATAAATGACATTTAAAAGTCAAAAAGCGCATATATCAGTTTTTACGCCAACGATACAGTTCTGCATACAGAATCACACAGAGTTAATACCATATATAATAGGCTCTCAACTGGAATTAATTCTCTCTTCCATTACTTCTTTAAATGAAAAATAAAAATAAATTATATAAAAACAGAATCTATTTTTTTTACGAAACGTGGGTAAATTATTTGATAAATATGTTACTCCAAATGATAATATAATAGAATGAAGTGACCAAATTAAATATCTCGATCGATAGGAGACTAAATAAGTAAAAGTAATATAGACAATTTGCAAAAATCAGAATCACTATTTCTGGATTATAGCAACCTCGTTTTTTTTTAAAAAATCATGTTTTTTCGAAAAATATATTCAGATACGAATTTTTTGATTTAAATAATTTTTTCACTAAGCGCAGCCAACGTCTCCAAATCATTTTGGTTTAGAATCAGGTTTTCAGAACACACTACACTACCTCGGAGTAACTTTTGGCAACAAACTGGTATGAAGCGTGCATATTAAGAACTGCAAAAAGTTAACCATGCTCTAGACATATTAAAGAAAATTAATAATAGACGTAACGGGAGCAATCAAAACACATAATTATTGCTATATAAGACAATAATTAGTTATAGATTAGAGTACGATCACTCGTTTGACTTTGGGGTCCTTGGACATTGTTTTAACATTTAGCCATCCGAGTAGCCAATGAAGCGTTTTATATCAGCCCCATAATCAGTATTAACAGCCAGTTCGGGATAGTTCCTTCGTGTTTCCAAAGACAAATTTTGACAGCTAACTTCCCCACGTCAACCCTTGTTTCTCCAGGTTTAGTGATCTTCTACACAATTCTTGAGGCCACAGTGAAATCTCCACAACATCTCTAGCTATGCAACCAACATCAAAAACGAATTTGTATCCTTGTTTCCTCAATTCAATAAATTTATTTTCAATCACCCGTTTCTCTCAATACATATAACCCTCTCCTTGGCTTTTGCAACTCCTCCATATTAAGTTGAACCTAACCCGTTTCTCTCAATATATACAACCCTCTCCTTTGCTTTTGCAACCCCTTCATTTAATTTGAACCTAACCCATTTGTCCAAGTCTCTGTACCCACCATAAGTACTACGTCAACATGTCACTCTTAAAATTTCTACATAAAAGGACATGATTACTGTTTTACTGATGGTTCTAAATCGAGAGGATGTATGGAGTCTGCCTTTTTTTTACCTCCTGTCACCCATTTGTTTTCGGCTTTCCAAGTCCTGCTCCATATTCTCAACTAAATCATTTGTTATTTTCAAGTATCTTGAATTCCTGTACTCGGATCCGCCGCTTTCCAAATTTTATCCGTTCCGATTCACTCAGTGTTCTAAAGCATCTTCACAATTTTTATACGAACAACGCAGTTTTAAAACAAATACTGCTCCTTCATAATTTTCTTACTTGATCCCAAATTTAGTTAGCTTTCATTTGGATAGCCAGCCATTTTGGTATTCCCGATAATGAAGCTAATGACCGAGCTGTCAGGAAGGCGTCTTTGTTTTCACACATTCTGCTCATCTCTCCCTCTCTAGCGACGTAAAATCTTTCTTTAAATCACTCGTAATGAAATTCTGGAGCCCTGTATGGAAATATAATCAACAAAACTATCTATTTTGTATTAAACCTAATCCGCTTTCTCAATTGTTCTTTCCTTTTCGATCAAGAAAGAAGTGTTATTCTAACCAAACTTTGAATATTTTAATTAAACCGTGACCATCCCTATCTTCTTCAAGGCACAGTCTCTCTTCTCTATCCTTTACGCCAAATGACACAACTGTTTATTCCCCACATACTAACATCTTTTCATGTTCTCATAACACTTAGAACTCAGCACAGCTATCTTCCTTCCTTACCTCAATTCTTATTCGAGTCACTCCCTCATATCCGCAATGTTTTCCAATTCCTGCATTCGCCGAACCTTTTAAATCTTATCTAACATCCGTTAAGTCCCTGAGCGTATAAGATCCGGTAGTATTTGAAAAAAAAACTACGGGTTAGACTAAGAAAACATTGTGATACAAACAAAACTCTTAATAATTTTCACTACGGTTTTAGACCCAATATGCAACTAATAAAAGTCTGTGATCGAATCAGTAATAATTTTAATAAAAATAAACACACTGGATTAGCAATGCTTGATATTGAGAAAGCTTTTGATACAAGCTAACACGATGGAATTTTATTTAAGTTAATAAATTATGGTGTTTCCCCGTATCTAGTCTCCGTGATCAAATCATATATTTATCAAACCAGGAAATTTTATATTAAAATTAAAACTCATAAATCTAAAATTAGTTATGCCACAGCAGGAATACCACAGGGAATCATTCTTGGACCATTTCTGTTTATTTTATACATAAACGACATTCCCACTATAGACAATGTCCACTATCATTTATATGCGAATGATACCGTCTTATTAACATCATCATATCGCAGAGATATCACTAGTAACAGGTTAACTGATGCAATCATAAAGCTGTTCAAATTCTGTTATGAATGGAAAATCAAAATTAATGATAGTAAAGCTGAAACCATAATATTCACAAGACGCAAACCTGCTTTAAACAACTATATTAATATCAAATATGAGCACCTTGATTGGAAACTTGACGTTAGATACCTGGGTGTTACACTAGATAACAAACTAACTTTTACAAAGCGTATAAAATGTGTATCTAGAGTACACAAAAAAATTAACTTACTATTTCCAATACTTAACAGGCGATCAACGTTAGAACTCGTAAATAAGTCATTAATATACAAAAAAAAGTAATCGCATCTAAAATGTTATACGCTTGCCCTGTTTGGTCTAACACAAGCCCGAGTAATATAAATAAATTATGGCGATTGCAAAATCACTGCCTCAGAATTGTACTGAATAAAACTAGTTATATGCGCATTAAAACTACGCGCGACATTTTAAATTATCCATATGTAGAAGAAATAATTAAGAACAGTACTTTAAAATTTTTCGATATCTGCCGTATGTCCACTGATGAAAATGTTAATGAAATCGGTGACTACGATTATGAATCGCTACGACACAGGTACAAAAAATACAAGCATAGACGAATAAAACATTTCTTAGATACGATAAAATATAATTTTTACGTAAATTCAAGCAATTTATTTATATTAATACTTGATAATAATTTTAACTCTATACAACATTGTTTACTTTAATTATTTTTTAAGTTATTAATTAAAATTTTGTCGATGCAGATTTTTTGTAGTATTTTTTCCTGCGAAATAACAGCTAACTAATAAGTTTATTTTTCAGTTTCGCGTATATTTAAATTATGATTAAGTTTTTCCGTTAAGAAATTTATAATTTTCGGAACGATAAAACATCTATTATTAGACTTTCTGTGTATAATTATTTTATCAATCAATTTTTCTTCTTTTTTATATATATATATATATAAATAAATAACAATTTACCAAACAAAACCGAATCTATATATTTTACATGTTCACTTTTTTTAATTTGATAAATTATTGTGTCTACCAGAATAGTTTATTTTGAACCTCGTGACGTATGAATAAAATGACCCAGATTTAGTACAGGATTTGAACTGGACGAAGTGAAGAATACACCCACTGCTTTTATATATATATATATATATATATATATATATATATATATATATATATATATATAATACTTAGTGTGGTGCGTGTGTATATTAAAACCACACGCGCCCACCTACACGAGCGAATGTTTTTTTAACTACAATATATTTTATACTTTCCATAACAGGAAATGCGATAACCCTTGAACGGACGGGAAGAAAAGCAAACCGCAGTATGAGCATTTATCAGAGGAGTACACGTTTATGAAATATTTTTGATAAGATAAAATCTGGAACCTTGCGTATACAGATAAAATAGCGTGACTTGCCACTTAAAATAATAGAACACGTATATAACGAACGAATGTGTTACATATAGGTTTTCATTTCACGTGGCCGGCTACTTCGTGAAATGACAAATTTTATGCTCGCATTTTACTAAATAGGACGATTGCAATGACAGTCGTTCATCTCGACAAATGATTAAACGAATAAATATTATTACAAATAAAACAATAAAACTTAAACATATATATTATATCTGTAATAAGTATTGAAGGAAATAAATAAAATAATAAAAAACAAACACTTTTTTACGCAATATCAAAATTATATATTTATAAACGGTCGACTTTTTAAAATAAAAATTATGATACTGTATAAAGAGTATTTTTATATTATTTATGAAAAACCCCGCTTTAATAACCATTTCTATTTTGAAATGATAAAGATGAATCAAAAGGCGGAATACATTATTCGAATTTTTTATTTTTAGTTACGGTTTTCTAA
The DNA here is from genome assembly GCA_032883995.1 of Coronaproctus castanopsis. Lineage (NCBI taxonomy): Eukaryota > Metazoa > Arthropoda > Insecta > Hemiptera > Monophlebidae > Coronaproctus > Coronaproctus castanopsis. The sequence goes on from CM065054.1 coordinate 6,312,488, forward strand.
AATAAAACCTTTCGAAGGAAACGCATACGTTACGGTCAAATATAAAAATAGAAACAACGTGGAACTCGATATTTTAAATGAATTACACCTATCAAACATCTCTGATTAACTGGAAAAACAATTATAAAACTTCTGGTAAATTTTATAAATAATAATTTACCATAATTCTGCGTAACGTTCAATCGGTAAATATTCTTCATTTATTTTGTTACGGACCACTGAAAATCAATCTTATCTATTAACGCAATTATACGAATGCAATGCGCCCCGATATTATGCATGTTCGCAAATGTGATTATGATACAAAAACCGGGAAAGCAAACTGAAAAAGTATCCTCTTATAGGCCCTCCTTCAATTATTTGAAAAACTGATAAAGAAACGGATTCAAAAAGTCATTGATGAAAGCAAAATAATCCCAAACCATTAATTTGGATTTAGAACTAGTCAATCAATAATCCAGCACGTTCACCCGATTTGTTAAACAAATCGAAAGAGCTTTTGAGAAGGAGGTCTGTTCAGCGACCTTCATGAAATTAAATCGGACGCCTCACAAAGAAAGTGTGCTTTATCCCTTGTTGTACTCGATATTCACTTATGACATACCGGTACCAAGGAATGCGTGGCAACATTTTCTGATGACACTGCAAAAATGGCGACACATATGCTCCCGTAAATATCAAATAAAACCTTACACAAATTGCAGTCAATGAAATTGAAAATTAGTCAAAGCAAATAGAAATTGAAAATAAACGAGTCTAAATATATGCACATATTTACTAAAAGGAGAATTGCTCGCGATAGATATAATATCTTCATCAAAGGTAGGCAAATTAGTCGAACCGAAAATATCTTGGAGTTCACCTACACCAAACCTTAACGTGGGCTCAATATATTAGAACGAAGAAAATGTAATTGAACTTAAAAATTATACTATCGGTTGCTTGGTTCGTATTAAACTCTGTATGGGGCTATATGCAGGAACTATGGGGTTATGCGTCAAAAAGCAATGTTAACAAAATTCAAACATATCAAAACAAGGTATTACGCGCTATAGTGAGAGCACCGTGGTATATTTCAAACCGTACGCTCCACGAAGATCAGAATATAAAATACATAGGAGATGTAATTCACGTAGCGATTCAAAAGCGTATATGGAGACTACAGCACCATACAAACCCACTAGCAAACAGTTTATTGAATAAAACAGCAAAGGTTAAAAGATTGAAAAGAAGAACGATGATGGACTGAGTGTAGCCAATTTAAAACCTAAATTGAGACATTGCTAATGGGCATGTTCTCAAGAGGCTTAAAAACAAAAAGGCAACCTCTTCTGATAAAATAAACAATAAGGTAATTAAACAACTCAACCTGAAATTTAAGGAACTTTTCCCATCACTTATCAGAAAATGCATAGTCTTCCCCCAATGCTGGAAAACAGCTGAATTGAAATTACTCCCTAAACCTGGAAAGATATCTTCTGATATCACTGCTTATCGCCCAATCTCTTTACTCAACTGCATTGGTAAGATGTTTGAGAAAGTTGTTAACCATCTAGTGCTATCCAAAATAAATGAACAGTGTTTATTACATGGCAATCAATTTGGGTTTCGTGCAGGGCACTCTGCTGAAACTGCTGTTTATAAATTAGTACACGCAGTCAGAAATACACTGAATGCAGGGATGACTGCAGTTGTTTTCTCATTCGATATTGCAGGTGCATTTGATAACTGTAAGTGGTCTGCAATTTTTGATATAATTAAAAATTACAAATTTAATCCATACTTAATTAATGTGCTAGTAAGCTATTTTCAAGATAGGGCTGCTCACCTCAGCATTGGAGATGCAAGTAGCTCAAAGAAAGCTAGTTGTGGAGTTCCACAAGGTTCTGTACTGGGACCTACACTATGGAATTTACTATATTCCGATGTTCATTATAAGGTAGAGGATTTCTGTAAACTCCTAAATAACAATTGTGAGTTAATCTCGTATGCTGATGACCTCTGTCTCATTTTTAAGGTCACTAAGTATTATGATTTTGAACAAATAAGAATGATAATTGAATTTCTTGAGGCTACCATCACAAATTTCGGACTGACATTTTCTGCACCAAAATGCAGATTTACTGTTTTTGGCAACAAAGAGATTACAGACATAATTAAAAAATTGAAGCTTATTTCTGGCCACGCTATTGAGCACACAGCCATATTAAAATATCTAGGAATTCTGATTGATGATAAGCTCACATTTATCCCTCATCTCAACCATATTCATTCAAGATGTGATGTACTTTTTAGAAACATGAGTCGATTGCAATATAATACTTGGGGGTCTCCATTATACACAGAGACTTATTTTATATAAGGGATTAATTCAGTCTCTCTATGGTTATGGGGCTGCTACATATATCACACCGAATGTTTTAAAAAATGTGAATAAACAACAGAGAAAATTTCTTCTTAGTATGTCATTTTTGTATCGAACTGCTCCCACCTCAGCTGCTTGTGTCATTAGTGGTGTCCTCCCATTAGATCTATATATTGCAGGCAGAGCAGTCACAAGTGAATTTCGTATACTGGGTGACTTGAATTTGTTAACAACCCTTAAATTTGTGGATAATAACATTCTACAAGCTCTTCAACATACAATTCCAATGAACCTGTTTAAAAAGCATGTTTCCCAAGTGCTTTTGACAGAATGGTAAAGGAGGTGGATGCTGACATCACAGGAAGGAAAACATACCAATTCTTCCCTAATGTCACTAACAGAATGAAATTGAAGAAGTTAAATATTAACTTCTACAGCTCTCAGGTCTTATCTGGCCATGGCAAATTTGCAGCTTATTTATACAGGTTCCATCTAGTTAATGTTCCAGGATGTACCTGTTGTTCGGGAGATATTATAGATGACCTTGAACATTTTATCTATGAATGTCCTGCTTTTGCTAATCAGCGACTTAAGTATAAAGTAGGAAACATGCAGTCCCTTCATTTAAACAGCAATAATCATTCAGCATTCCTCAAGTTCTCTGAAAGTGCAATGCGACATAAATTTCATATCATGAGCTAGCTCTTATCTTACAAAAATAAAAAATAAAAAAAATTAAAAAAAAAAATAAAAAAAATTAATAAAACTAATTCAACCGTGAAACCAATATCTGGAGCAACTGATCAATCTTCTGATACTGCACTCATTACATGTTTAAAAATTAAGTTTGTAAATATAACAATAAATGTTTGCAACAATTGTAATTATTTATATAAAGATTTTTTCCCCATTTTTTAATATAAAATAATTTATAATATTCTTTAGTCTTAAGTTTGTACATATGATATAATACTGCATGGTAATTGTTGGGACTATGTTATGTCATCCTAGCTGTTGCCAATAAATATAAGTACACTTGCAAAAGACCTCACACACAAGTTTGAAATACTTATTTATTTATTTATGAATATACAGTCGATATATGTGTAGTTTAATTGATATATAATTCTCCTCCGGTCCTTTGCACCTTTATACATACAATTTTACCAAAATATATGATTGTTATTTAAAAAAAAAAAAAAAAATATTCTCAAGAGAAAACATCTGTTTAATGGCATAAATTTATCAGTACCCGATAGGAAGGGGATCAAAAACCCGTTTTCAAATATTTACAATGGATCCTTAGTCCCGGACACCTCTTCAATGGAGGTAGATAAAAAACGAACATACAACGCCTCGTATGGAAAATAATAATAACAATACATATAATGGAGGCTGCTAACTTATTAGGAAAAGATATAGACGAATAAAATGAACAGGCTCACGATAGAGGAACTTAATATAGGAAAGACAAAACTTACGTGGATAAAACGTCGGATGAAATGAACATATATAGCACATATAAAAAAAAAAAAAAATTAAATTTGTGATCATGTATAAGTGATTATTTGAGCGAACAAACACTAGAAGTAGCATCTAATGTGCTATGGAATCACGTATGGAATATGGTATATTAGTTTAGAGCCAAGCGGAGAAAAGTATAAACTGCTCATAAAATAGATGCTTGAAAACTATTTGTAATAGTAACAGGGATGAATTAATACTTATAACAAATGTTTTAGTAAGGTTTAGATGCGTTATTACCAAAAATGCGATATTTTTACGGGAAACTACCGTATTGTAAAGCTAAAGAAATGGAAATAAATAAAAAACAGAAAAACTACAATATCAGGAAAAGCAGAAGATACGGAGAATAATGCTGGATAAAAGTGAACAAAGAACTTTATATATAGAACAGAGGGTTACTTATATTATATAATAAAATACCAGCCGAAATCTTGAACGAAAGAAACTAGGTATTTGGAAAAATAAATTAAAATATGATAAATAAACAATGAAGGTATTTTAACACTATCCATACGTAGCCTTTTCCTGAATTTCGTACTCATTTTTTGATTTACGAGTACTCTAAACAAGTTGGTAAACGTTTTCTTTGTTTCTTTGTCATACCAATTGTTGTTCTTACTTCTTTGAGATTTTTACCATCATTACTTATTAGAGCTCCTACGTATCTAATATTCATTTACTTCTTCCAGTTTCTGTGTTTTTATATTTATATTTACTTTCTTGTTACTTTTTCTCGTAAATTACATTATTTTTGTTTTCTTAGCATTCATTTTCACGTTATATTTTAAAACCATCATTGTTTATTTAGCTAGCAATTTTTTCATCTCTATTTCATAACACTTGATCACCTGCATAGTTTATTTAATTTATTTATATATATCTGTATATATACAGATTTTTTTATATTTATTTTGCAGTAAATGAATACAATACATTTAATTAGTGATATCTTATCGCTTAGAGATATTCGCTAAATATTCAACTAATGTTACATGCAGTTAATAATAAATCTTCGAACATTCTTTCACATTTTTCAACCAGAATAACGTTAATTAAAAATGTTAGATCGTATAGAAACGTTAACAGCGTACATTATTATTCTACCTCTAAATTAAATATAATGCGGTGGATGTGGTTATTGGAGAACTAAAAAACAATACTGTTATCTGCACCGATTCCTTGAGCTCCATGAAAGTCTTCAAAACAGTTCACACCACCAACATCCTTTGGTTAAATCCATAGAGTTTACCGGAAAAATTATTCTCCTCTGGATTCCAGGGCATGACGACGTGGGATCTAACGATAGTGCAGATGCAGCCGCAAAAGAAGCTTGTCTAATATCGCTTATACCAGCTATACCAATTAGAATGAAGGACTTCATTCACATCATACGATCTAAATTATCCGACAGAGCAAACGAAATATTTACAAGTTCAACTGGATAAAGTCAACTACATGTCAAAACTCAAACAGGAGAAACGAAGTGGTCCTGTGCCGTGTACGCTCAGGTCACACACTGCTTACCCACAAGCACTTATTTACTAATAGTGACCAACCGAAATGTACTGCATGCAATATTCCTTTAACTATTCCTTACTTGCTTATTACCCGTCCGCTATATTCCTCCGGAAGTATCTCCCAAATATTTTACAGCATTATCCTACATCCGAATCTAGACTCCTTGCCTCCCTTCATTTATCCCGAATCTACCCGTTAATATAAATTCCTACCGTGCCTCTGACCTTAGTAGCAGTACCCGGCACGTTTATCGACGAAATATAAAATGTGTAAGGATTTTCAATTTGTAAAGAACTGAAAATTTAAATATAACATTACTGCGGATATCAAAATTGCAACACTTATTCATCGATGAGTGTATAAACTTTTGTAAACGTCTAAAAGCCGTATAAGATAGTTAGTTATGTTATTCTAGTGCATTAAGACATCGATAAAAACGGTTTTCGATAGGTATCTTTATGATAGTTCTTAATAACTAATTATATTTTTCGAATCTGTTACATGCAGGAAACTGTTACTGAATTATCCACAACACATAAGAAAGCTGAAATAAAATAAAACTTACGAAATTATTTAACTACTACTTGTGCATAAAGCTCTGAAAACTGGTTAAATTTCATCTTCACGTAATTACGTTGTTTTTTTTCGCGTATCTATTTGTCCAATAGATTATAAATTTTAATGTGTCTTCTCCGAAATCACTATAAAGTTTTGATGGATCAAATGCTCCAATTAATTTACAATTGAATAAATGGTTCCCATCTTGCCTTTCACCACATTGACATTGATAATCTTCTGCCAAACCCCATTTAAATAGATTGTGTTTCGTCCACGCGGTACTACTTCGTATTCTATTTAGTGTTCTCCAGGATGAATAATTCAGGTGACAACCTGCTGGAAGTGATTCTGATGCCTGGTTGTTGGCAGAAGAAAGCTGCATCTGTTCAATCGGCTTTTGGCTACTCCTGTATAACAGTGTAATGGGTGGCGCTCATCATGAATTGTCTTCCATCTTTTCTTTTTCGCTGCCACGTGTCTTCTAATTTCTGGTGGTGCTATGCCAACAAGTTCATATAATTTGGATAGGAGCGTTGATCTTAAACAGCCAGTTACTGCTCTGCATGCTATGCTTCATTTAAAGCAACGTTAACCTCCTTCGCATGTAAATGAGTTGTACAACAAAATTACTGAATAGTTCCAAAGACTAATTGTAATTCTTTAAAATATTTTGAAAAAAATAATGCTTAAAATTAAAAAAATAAATTAATTAATCGTGAAATTTGTTATTCCACATTCGACGTACGGACTTACATAGTTTATTTAAAAAAAATACTTTCGATGAACAATCGTTTTTCACATACCTAAACTTATTCAATGTATACTTTAATCACTTTTTGATAGAAAATTTTTCATCTACACTTGCTTTAGAAACATACGTAATTGAATTTACACGAATATTAACGGGGCGACCTTAGAATAACCGTTATGAAAAGAACATTTTTTATCTACAAATGATATTAAATTATTAGAACGATCACTCAATTTAAGGTGAACAAATTTACCCTATGAATAATATAATGTTTATTATAACCAAGCAACAGAAAATGATGTGGATACGGTTCATATTAACCAGCCCATTGCCATTTTATTTTATTAATCCTTTTGTAATTTACTTGAAAATAACAATATCCTTTCTCCTTTGTAAGCTGGTGGGCGTAAGAGGAGATCGGCTAAAGATCATCTGCTCACTTTACAGAGACAGATATTAACATCACAACACGATAAACAGCACTTATATGCTGTATTCTTTGATTTGGAAAAAGCGTTTGATCGCTTGTGGCGACATGGACTATTAATAAAAATAAAGTCCGCTGGTATAACCTGTAATTTAGGCAACTACTTATACAGTTTCCTAAACAACTGAACTTTTCAAGTTAAGATCGGTTTGTCAAAATCAACACCAGTTCAGACTGAAAACGGTGTTCCACAAGGCTCTGCACTTAGTGCAACCTTGTTCATGTTATATATCGATGACATAGCAAATTGCATCTCGCAGCCTGTTACTGCTCGGCTTTACATTGACGATCTTAATATATCCTTGTCATCCAGTATTCCTTCTAATGCACAGCAAATCCTACAAAAAAAAACATAGATCGTTTGCAACAATGGTCTGACACGAAAGGTTTATATTTTTCTACATCCAAATCATCATACATTATTTTCCATATGAAGCGTCTATCATCCTCCAGGTTTTTTTTTTATTATAAATAACTATCCCTCAAAACAAGAGTAAAATTCCTTGGTTTATTGTTTGACTCCAAATTAACTTGGTGTTACAATATAACTGAAGTCAAAAGTAGGTGCTTAAAACTGCTCCCAATTCTTAAATATTTATCCAACTCAAAATATAATATAAATACCAAATCCTCTTAAATATCTATAAATCTATGATCCTATCATGAATCAACTATGGGTGTCGGGTATACTCAACAGCCAGTAAATCTATATTAAGAACATTAGATACAGTACACCATGCTGGACTTTGATCCATCCTCGCAGTACATTCCTCATCATCATCAAAGAGCTTGTGTGCATTAGCAGGATCCTTTCCATTTATATATTACAGAAAACACCACACTTATCTCTATTTAAGCATTTTGCTTAGCTGCAATAAAACATTTGCATACACCAAAGAACGTACCTCCCCTAACCCCCATTTTCAAAATGACCATGTACCAAAGCTACTTAGCATACTATCAATATATCACATAAGCTTCATTCCAAAATCAACATTGAATTACAATATAATTATACCTCCTTGGGATCCTTCCGAAACAAAAAGAGATTTATCTGTCACACAGCATAATAAATCTACACACCCTACAGATATAAAATAAATGGTATTAAGCACTATTCAAAAATACAATGACTACACACACGCATGCACCGACGGAGCAAAATCTACAGCAGGCGGTGACAATTCACCAGCACCTTGCTCTTACCAAATTGATAATACACTACACTCAATTCGACTAAGCGATGGCTGCACTTCTCTAGATACAGAGTTGTACAGAATTATCGAAAAGTATTGGTTATAAATAACAAACTCCCTGTCCTTTCTACAACCAATATGCCGTCAAGACAATAAAAATACCATAATATTATAAATCCAACACAATATACACACACTACGTAAGGAAGGATGGGAAATTCGCTTTCTGTGGATCCCAAATCACATTGGGATGCACGGTAGTGATAAAGTAGACCTTGAAGCTCGATCTATAGTACTTTCTCCAGTACCAGAATACTTACCATCTCCACCGACATTAGCACGCCTACTCATGAACAACAGTAAACAGGAATGGACAACCGACTGGACCTCACAAACAACCTTCCTGAGGAGCATAAAATCAACCACAGAACCCTGGTGACCTCCAGATGGCACAAGCAGAAAATTATATGGTGCCCTAAACCGTCTAGGTGTAGGTCATACAGTCGCATCACACAATTATCTGTATACCAAAAGCCCTCCACCAACAAACTGTCTCCTATACGGACATTTAACAGAACCAACTCTACAACTGCCAAACACTCACACTACACAGGTTAAAACACAAAATATAGGGCCCGATACACAAAATCCTCCCAAACAACCCCCAATCAATAAGTAAAATTCTGACTTTTTTCAAAGAAAGCGGACTCCTAGCATACATATAAACTAGACACATTTCTCCTTATGCTGTAATAACCCGGGTAGTTAGAAACGGCATATGGAGATTTACATCATATTAAATATATGTGTATATATATATATATATAAAATAGGAACGAAAACATTTCTACATCCACACACAACCACAATACATCAAACTATCATTATAATCATGTACATGATAAACCAACATTAAGTACTCATATTAACTCACAAAAACAATCTTTACATAGCGTACATCCCCCAAAATACAATTCGCACGGCTTGTTATAATTTATACTACTACATTTTAATATCTCGAGTGATCGCTTTTTTTTGTTCCCCATTCTACACTACATTGGTGAGGCAAATGTTTTTGTTAATTTGTGAGTTTAAGAATACAGGGAACTAGTGTATTTATACATAAATGTGTTGCGTGGCTGAAACAAAAGAAGTGTACATGTAATAAAAAAATATAATTGAAACGAAAGTAAGTAAATTATTAGTTCAAGTAGATAAACAAGGAAACAATTAAAACGAGTGAATAGCTAGCATAATATGAAAGGCAGTTAGGATTACAATGTTGATGAAGTTTCACGGTTGGATTGATGTTTGAGGGTTATATGGAGTGTAGATTAGTTGTTGGTCTTAAATGTCCTAAGCATTGTCAGTTCCATAAACAACTGAAAACTTTTAGAACTAGTTTTTGTTATTGTAGGTGTGAAGGGTATGTGGTATTGATATTGAAATGTAGACGAAGGTCTGAGAATTGTGGACATTGAAGCAAAAAGTGTTCCGTGTTGTCTTCAACACCAGAGCCGCACAGCTTGCAACATGGGTCACTTGGCAAGATGGAACCTATATAAATAGAAGCCAAACTTGCCATGCTCTGAACGCACCTGTGCATTATAAAAGTTTATATCTGAGTTTTTATTACCAAAGACCTTGGGGGGAAGCGTGTATGTTTTTCTTCCAATCTGGCAGCTATCCCACCTCTGATGGCAAGTTGTAATTAATGTGCCGTTGATGAAGTTTTTGACTGTTTTGATGCTTGGGCAAGTGGCAAGACAACTATAGTCAGCATTGAGGAATTGAATGTTTCTGACACAGGACAAGTCCCTAACAACCATATATTCTGAGATGATAGAGGCTCCTATGAATAGGGGATACAAAGGCAGCATGTTAGAAATTACATTGGCAGTAAATGCAGGACAGGTTCTGTATAAAGAAGAAATGTATAGAACGAATGTTTTCTGATGTGGGGTTACGGCATTTAAAGTTTTATTGATGATATAAATAGAGGAGCCATGCCTGTAGAGAAAACGTATTGGGAACTTGTGCAGGATAACCCGTTCAACTTCTTAATACACAGTCAGACACTGGTCGTCAACGTAACAAAGTCTAAAATCTTCGTAAATAAAAATATAGGTATTTTATATATGAAAGACGTTCTATCACAGTGTTAAAATGTTTACACCTGTTTATAAATACAGATGTGTAAACAATTTATAGTATTAACAGAGTTACTTATCTAACATTTGTAAAGATTTTAGTATTTCCAAAATTAAACTCTCTTACACACACACACATATATATATATAATGGGATGCCTTTATAGCCTGCCCAATGTGATACTGTACGTACTAACTCATATTTCTACAAAACTCGGACAATTTCTCTAGAAATATCGCTTTGCCATATAATATACATATATACGGGGGACCATTTTCTGCTAATATGTATTCTATCGCCATAACTATTATTCACTTTTCCTATCACAGCCTATATTCAAAATAAGATTTATTTTTAAATACAAATTCCGAAAAATATAACCTGTAAATTCAAAATATTATTTATACGAAAATTGTTAAACTTACAATACCTGAGTATCAAATTTCGTAAAACTTTTAGTGATGTAATATGATCTTCAATATACGATCTCGTAGGATAAGACAGACCGGAATAAAACTATATAAATTCGTATAAATGTTTTTGTAAAATGTCGTTTTATAGTATATCGAATTTAATTTTCTAAGCTTTATCTACAGTTCAAATATGTATGTTCCAAATTAACTTACTGCCGAGCAAAATTCTCACATATTTTATTTCACACCCTACTTAGAATCCCATGAAACCGGATTTATTTCATACGGATTGTAATTAATGGGCATATTTTGTTCATCTCACTTTTTGAAACTTTCAAAAAACATAAACTAACAAATGAAACAATGTCGTCAATATTAATTACAATTTTTTAGTCAAATTAACAACGTAGAAATCATTTACATAAATCAAAAATAAGTAAGGTCCAAAGCATTCTTTGATGTTTGATACTTAAACTTGTTATTACAAATTTCCGACGGATAAACATTGTAGCAACTGATCAATCAAACTTCATACGAATTATCGGGTATATAAGTATCATGTCGGAAAACTGAATTATCAACACATTTGACGTGGCGAACACCATACTGATTTATACTAAAATTGCTTCAAACTGGTTTCCCATGTTTACACTAATTGTACGATATACAAATACAAGGAAGTCTACTTCCATATTTTATTGTTACCACATGTAAACTATGATCTGGAAAAAATTGTCTTTTTTCTATAACTACCAACTGCATTGTTGACGCAAATATGTTTTCAATGCCCCCATTACCTCCTGTAAATATGTTTTTTATTTATTTAAAATTCGTAATATGCATGTTTGTTATTTGCAAACCAACTTAAACCTGTATAATTTAATGCACAATTAAATGTTAAAAATAATTTCGTATCTATCAATTTTGATAACAACTACATTTATAAATTCATCAATATTCATGGAAGCAAAATCACTTAACAAATCAATCAACAGCCCAACTGCATGCGCTTTCGTTACAAATAATATACCAACATCATTCCGTCTTCGTGTTTGTTGCACAATTAATGATGCCGAACTGTTCTTATATTGTTTTCAATACTTATCGAAAACCAGAACCGCCTCTCATATTTTAATGCAATATTAGCTTTACCTTCTCTATCGTCAAATAACCATATAATTTACAACTTGTAAACTCGTTTAGAACAAAGAATACAAATCATCACTCTCCATGTCTAAAGGTACGTAAGAGTAATAGACAATGGACAAGTTGACCAAGAAACATATTCTGCACTACACTCCCCAACGTCACCATCTGTAGCATGTACACCAAACCTGCAAATATACCTTGCAAGATATTACCATCTTTTTCGCGATCGCGATCAGTCTTCAAATAGAAATAATTTTCTCGCCAGCATCAAACAGAACACCGAACCATGGTTTCCTATCTGACGGACAAATTTCATACATTTAAGTCGACTCCGCGTAGGTTACATTAGCTTAACGCATAATCATTTCCTGAATAATGAGCCACTTTCAAACCAAAGAACATTGTGTCTTAGCACTAATGATGTCACAGTCATACACATACTCGTATGTTGTACATACTTTTTCCGGCACCACCGCAACTTCAAAATCAATACTCTCGCTGCATTCACCAATGACAAACATTTAAATTACATTGCAGTGCATCTTGACTAATGATCTAACAAAATACACATAGCAATAGCATTTTACCATCCATGATGCCGTAATAGATCTGACAGCTAAAAACGGTACTATTCAAAAATAAACTATACACATCCACGGAGCATATGTTTTATAACTAACACTACCCGATCGACGAAAATATCGATAATTCCACAATTTATAATACAAAAAACTATTACATCAACAAATATTCTTCAAAGAAAACCATATCCTAATCAATTACGTTAGTTCGAAAATTAAAATATACTTCAGAGATTAATAAAAAAAAAACAACAGTTTTGATGTTGAATCATTCAACCGAATTTTTTCAACAGTTATTATCAAGCAAAAAAAAATGTAATTTGTAATAAACTAATTCTTCATTTCGCATAGTTTTCATCTGATAATAATAACCGTGTGAAAATAATAGATTAAGCTGCGCATGATTTTCTTCGCTACTTACATGTTCCGTCCGGTGTTATTTTTATTTCAACATCAACAATAATCAACTAGAGATAATTTAGTCTTGATCCGTTGTAAAGTTAAAAAGTTCAAAAAATATATTTTAAAATCGTACTTAGAATACAATATCCAAATTACACAATGTCTACAAATTAATCGCAATTATATCTCAGATTTTTAATATACTTAGCATGCGTTTAAATACCATCCATTGTAGTTAAATTTAGTCACCAAATTAGCATAATAAGCCAGAAAACTACAACACCAATATACAATTAAACGAAATGCCACGTGAACTGAATTCTATTCGAACATAATAAACATATTCATACGTTACGATATAGGGCGAGGGACGCCTTTAAGTTTTGGATATCAAGTTAGAAGATATGTACAATGTGGAGTAAAAGTCACGTCACACTAAACAAAGAAAAACATTTCGGTAAATGAAAAATATCCTAGTCCCATATTAAATTTCTGCGAATATATCTATATCAAACCATCGAGCATTCGTTTATATTGGAATTTAAACATTTGAATTTCTATTTTATTCGTATGGTTCGATGCGGAAAGACTGCTTACAACATCACGTCAAGATTACGTACACATGTCAGCGCTAGCGGCGACGCTTCGTGAATATCATTGAAAGTACCGCTAAAAGATCGACTTGTGCATCCACGAACAATGTGCTCAATAGTTTTCCGAGGATATCCTCAATCACAGTTAGTGTCATTTTTAATTTTCCATCCCGTTAGCAAATTACATTGCCCATGTCTGATTTAATTGTACCCACTCTCTTTGGGTTAGGTTAAAACCATTCACCTTATGATCAGGGTATGTGGCCAGTTTCCGTTTGTCTGAATTTGATCGAGTCCATTTTTCTCGCCACTTCTTCTTGGCATTGAAGTTCTTTGCAATAAAGGCGTTTGCCGTAATACACACTAGTATGGCGACTGTTAAGCCAAATAGATGCTTCATATTCCGCAGCTGAATACACGGGAGCTAGGGCTGCAGTTCTGAGCGTTGATTTAACCTCTGAATGATATTATTTCTAGATTATTGTTTTTGCAATAACCTATATGCTTCTGATATGTTAGCTGTCTATCCAAGGTTATATCGAGATACTTGGGGAAATATTTCATGTTTTACTAATTTACCATTGCAGCGAATTCTGAGCTTCCTACTTGCCAGTTGAGTTGTAAGATGAAAACATGAAATCACAGTTTTAGATTCATTGAGTTGGAGCCATCATTATTTAAAGTATTGCGAGATATTCTTCAAGCCCTTCTAGTTTTAGGTTTTAGGAAGTCTCTCTTTCGGGTTGTCAACGCAATGTCGTCAGCAAAAATAAATTTCTGCGTGACAGTTTGTTGGCAGGTCGTACGTGTATAAGTTGAATAAGATAAGAGCCAACACTTACCCCTGCGGCATTCCATCGATTAGTCGCCGTTGTTTACTTTTCTTATTCGCGAGCCGCAAACATTCGAATGAATTCTTACAAGAGAATTTTACAATTTTGTTAATATGTAAGAGAACATTTTGAAATTGAATATTATGTGGTGCTCAAATCACAACCTTATTGCTTACAATGTCACAAAAGGAACGTTATAATTGTTATAATTAATTATCAATAACGTTGATGACCTATAAGACTCGACATGAAAATATATATATATATGTGTATAAAATAAATGTTATCCTTTCACTTATATTTTTCTTCATACTCTTAACTTTAATAATGTAAGAGAAGTGATGTACACTATCACATATTTTCGCCCTAAAGTTAATCGGAAGGTTTAAACATCAACCTAGTTTTTAGCGTATTAATATTCGAGTCCAGTAATTCCATTCTTTCAGAATTATTTAATATAGTTAGAGAATTTAATTTTAGTAAAATTTTGTTATTTTTAAGAGAAATTAATATTAAATTATCGGCGTCACGTAATTCTGACCCTCTTACAAAAATTATGATTATTCTTGAAAGCGCGTTACAATTTTTCTCAACGTAATTTAATATAGTCTATGGCCTGTTATAGTCGCCATGATAAACTTTCTTTAATAGGGTGGAATGCAAATTCCATCCACTCTAAAATTAACGAATTTACGTATTTTCTAAGTTCAAATAATGTTGATATAGCTGCTCTATGTGAAACTAAATTAAACTACAAAATGAAAATTAAATTCCCAGGGTATCGTGTTTATCGATGTGATAAAAATAGACGTAGTGCGGGTGTTGCACTAGTTGTACGGGATTCAATTAAGCACAATGTGCTACCAGCACTATCAAATAAATGTGTAGATACTGTGGGGAATGAAGTGCAGACGAATTGTGTGCCATTATGCATAGTCTGTGTTTACCGATATCCGAAGAATAACTTGTACTTTGTAGACGATTTAAAATTAATATTCAGCCAATACTCACGCACTATCATTATAAGAGATTTTAACTGCAAACATATGTAATTGTTTCAGTAATAATAGCGCGGGTAACATATTATTAGCAACATCGACAAAACTCAATTTTAACATATTGTCTCCCCTTGATCCCACCTATATTCCTCTGCAAGCTAATCACAGACCTAGCGTTATAGATCTAATATTAGTCAAAGGTTTCAACAATATCACAGTCCCTATTTCACTTTCATGTTTATCTTCCAACCACAATCCTATATTATCTTATATACTACTTGCTGACAAGCAAGATATACTAATACCAACACATAATATGTTTCAATATAAAAATGCAGATTGGAATCGATTTAAAACTTTTATTCATAACAATATTAATCTAAGTGAAACTTTTTACAGTCCACCTGCAATTGACAAAGCCATTGACAATCTTACTCAATTAATTACACACGGTGCCCTAAACTTTTTATCCCAAAAATTTCAGTTCCTTCTTCAACTTTAAAAACTAATCAGGTTCCGTATTATATTATAAGAATTATTTCTCTTAAAAACTATTATAAAAGAATGGTACCTAAATACAAATTTACACTTCGATACATGAAAATTAAACAGATATATTCTTTTTTGCTGAAATTTTCGATATTCTTATTAAATAGTTGGAAAAATAAAAAATTAAACAATTTCTTATCTAAACTAACTCCCAAAAATAATAGTCTCTGGAAAACCAGTAAGTTTTTAACTAAACAAAATGACTTCCCCCTTTAAAGGATCCCGCAACTAGACAACTGGTTTATAAATTAAATGACAAACTAGAATTGTTTGCTAACAATTTTTCAAAAATCGGTAAACAAAACGACAAGTTAGCGCCGAGAACGCATCGTTATAAAGTAAGTAAAGAAATTAAAAAAAAATTCAAAACTATTGCAGCTAACTCCACGCAGGTAACACATCTCGCTACACCTTCAGAAGTTAATAAACACATTAAATCCTCGAAGAATAAGACATCTTCTGGTATAGAATTTCTGCAACAATGGTTAAAAACTTACCCCGTAAAGCGATTGTTTATTTAACCAAAATAATAAATAGTATTCTCATAAATTCTTACTTTCAGTTAAATGGAAGACATCTAAAATTATTACTCTATCTAAACCTGGGAAAGACATGTCAAATATAAATAATATTCGCCCCATTAGTTTATTAAGTACTTTAAGTAAATTAACAGAAAAAGTTATACTTAGTCGGTTGCAAAAGTTTTCATCCGAAAACAATATCCTTGTAAATGAACAGTTTGGTTTTAGGACTAATCATTCTACAGTGCATCAAGTTACAAGGATAGCTGACTTTATAACAGATAGGTCCTTTCCTTTTCCTGCTCTTAATAAATGATTTACCTAATATACCTTATATTAAAACTGCTCTTTTACGCAGACGAGTTAGCTTTGTGTATTGTGATTCATACAGACCCGATACAATTTATAGCAGATTACAAAAGGCCGCCTTCACTCTCTGTAAGTACTATAAACGTTGGAAATACTGAACACCGAGAAAACGGAAGCCATTCTTTTTCCCGAAGGCGCCCATTATCCTTGCCAGAAATTGTAATTAACGGTCAAAGTATTAAATGGGTTAAAGATGTTAAGTATTTAGGCGTCACTCTGGACTCGCGTTTGTCGTTCAATAATCATATTAATCGCACTATCGATAATGCTTATATTCGAATTCTTTCACCTATATTTCATCGAAGGTCCCACCTTACTGTCACAAATAAAAAACTACTATATACAACTATTATTCGTCCCCGGTTAATCCATGTCCCGTTTGGTGTTCAGTTTCTAACAGTACATATTGTAAATTACAATTATTACAAAACCGTTGTTGCAGAATCTCGATGCCACCAGGTTGGCCAGGATTCGAGATTTCTCAACTAAACCTCGAGCTAGTATTTTTCTATATTAACAAGCTGGCTAAAAAATTTTATGAAAATTGTAAAATTCAAGAAAATGAATTAATTCGGGTTATAGGGGACTATAATATGGTCAGCTTAATCGGTATACGCGTTACAAACATCGCCGACTAAAACACCGATTTTTAACATAATTATGTTATTTTATATATCCGTTTATTTATTAATAAAGTAAATTGTAATCAATTTTTTTTTTAAATTTAATTTATGCTATTTGTATTTCTTTTTCTTTCTCTTTTTGTAGCAGGTTTTTTTTCTCAAATTTTCCTGTATATTACCATCGTTGCTTTTATACCTTGTTATTGTTATAATTATTGTATTAGCTACTAAGGGTAATTCGGTGTACTTAGTATACAATGTGCCGTTGTTTACAATTTAATTTAAATAAATGATATTTCTATTTCTATTTCGAATAATGTATTACTTATCAATTTTCACGATTTGTTTACAATCACACTTATTCAATGATTATACTAAAAAACAAAGTTGGAAACTTTTATAGTCCTTTTCAGCTGAAACTCCGTCTTCTAAGTTGTAACTGATCAACTCGGTAACCCTACATCAGTTATTATTCTAATGTTTTAGAATACTGTATATATAACGCATCTATTGTTGTGACGATAAAACTACTGCAAAATCAATGCCGATGTTAAGTCATTCATTTACACATATAACTTATTCCTATCACCTAATAAACAATTATTTCCAAGATAGTCGAAGGTGAAAAACATTATGCAACTGCAGTCTCCCTATAGCAATTCATGTCCAATACTTTTTTTTTCCAGCAACACGAATCCAATAATCTATTTTATCTAAATACTCTTACAGATACGTTCTTTATTTGCAGCGTGTTATGTACGAAGAGAGATTTTTTTCGTTTAGCTCATAGAACACTCGCCGTGTAAACAAGGGATATAACATAGACATGTGGAACAGGACCGTATAAGATTCATAATCTTTAATAGTGGTTTTAATAAGTTTACCTTCTCATTAAAATATTATTCTCACGCAGTATACAGTAATATCTGTTTTCATTTTAATATAAAATAATTTCATATCGATACTATATTGTTCCTCATTTGTAACTATTTGTTTATAAATTTATTCATGCACTCCTGAGCATATTTTTTTATCACCATTACTAATCGTTATCTTCTTAAGGGGTCCGCCAGTTCATTTTCGATATTGCCACTATCCACGGGTCGTCGCTGTTTTAAAAATACCTAATTTTCTAATCGGACAACGAATAAGTTTTCATATAGCTTAGCCATTTTTACGATAAGCTACTATTGAACACTTATCATCTGTATTTATTTTTATTAAAAACATATTATTTTTCTATAATAAATTGCAGGCACGGACGAAAATTATTCAAATTCATCATAAATTCATCGAGTTTATTTTCTCCATATTGCATAACACAAACGTATAAACTTGGAACCAAAATTTTGGCGTACACTTTTCCGCCATTAATTTCATTCATAGAAGTATTTGCACAATGCGAATAATAATATCAATCATTTAAGAATTATCAGTCTATCGGTTCACAATAATTCTGATAAAACCTAATGAAAAGGAATTTTTTTTTGCGAAGAACAATTATACAGAAAATAACATAAGATATAAACACGTTTGTAACACGACAATTAGAAATATGTCGTTTAAATTTTATAGAATTTAAGATATGCAGTTTGAACTAGAAACCAAATAAAACCGATAATAAATTATCTCACAACACCTTTCAGTACTAATAGATAAACGAGCTGTGATCGACCCGACTCTACAAAAAATAATACCGAATTAACTGAAGAGTTTTCTTACTTTGAGAAAAATAAAATTAGACTCTATTAGAAAATTTAATTTAAGAGATACGCGTTTACTTTTATTAGGAATCGGTCTACTGTTCGATATTTAACAACGTTACATTATTAAATTAATATAATAACGGTTAAATATATTTAGTTATTCTATGCACTAATTATTTAAAACATTTGTGTATACTTCATATACACTAAACGTTTTACACGCATTTATTGTTAAACGTTTACGACGATGTTTCTCGCAGCTATCACATACGAATGAAATTATAAAAATCAAAAAGTTCTTCCTGTTTCAAATCGATATGTTGTATAATTTCAAGTTGTAAAGATTAATTTATTTCAATATTATTTTCAAAAAAGGCGTTCCATGATACAGTTCAAGTAAATAAATAAAATAATGACTTATTTTCGCGCACTTACCAAATTACGTTAACACAAAAGTTGTTAATTACATATTGATGTTTCGCATAAGATTAAAAAAATATTGCATACATTAATTCCAACTAAAAAAAGTGCGATTAAATTAAATATGTAGAACTTACATTCATACTAATAAAACATTATACAATAGAAGTACACACCTACCACGGTATTTTTAAATTGCGCATTACGAATAATATTTTATAAGCCTTTTGTATAAAATATCAGTAATATTCGTTCCCATTAACAATTCAAATAAAAATGCACCACAAATTACCAGCCCACAAACAGTCAACGTAATAACTAAAATATATCAGTTTGTGCTTCGACCATTCGTAATTTTAATAAAAACATATATTTTCTCTATACTGAACACTATCCAAAATAGAGCATCGACAAACTAATAAATCGAACGCGTTAATAATGTTAATAAATAAATATATTAACCAGACAACCACTTAACACTATTAACGAAATATCATTTAAATTCTTCAAAATTATTGCACAGAATGAAAAATGGGCATTAAATAACTGAGAATGCAATTAGAAAAAATTATATCTATAAAAACAACAAGGGATATAATCGATATTAAATAAAAAATTTAAACAAAAGAAATAATATTCATATATGCATACATATACTGACAATATTACAGGATACTAAATGTGGTAGTTATATACCCGAATATAACACATCCAAAAGTACGAAATATATCATTCTCTACTCTATGCGTGAAATATTACAATAAAGATTCCTACGTAACATTTTATATGAAAATATTATAACAAAGTACGAATAGAAAAAAATCAAATAAAAAAAAACTCACCGTAATATAGGAGACCGAGAATAGTTACATTCCGAATTATTACAAACGCATATTTCCATTCGTATGTACGGAAAAGTGAAAGAAAATTGTACATGATGATCATTATCTACGAGAAACCTAAAATATAAATACCATTAGAAAAAATAAATAGAAAATATTTAAATACATTTACTTCGCTATCAATTTACGAATCAAGCACACTGAAATAAGTCATTCCGCATCAGGTTAAATTAATCAACTTTAACAAAAATTACAAATAGAAAAAATCGAATATTCCGATTTATGAATAGCACTTATTGAATTTCACAAAAAACATTTTGATTGTCTTCGTGTTTCTAAACATATTTTTAAATTCCACCTACTAAAAAATTCACAGTAATCTTTTAAAAAGAAAATATATAGTCGGTGTAAAGGACAGATAAAAGTAATATTAGTTTCGTTTAATTATAGTTTAAAATACAATAATCACTAAAATTATCGGTTTCCTTATTTTAATACGCGTGAAAATTAAATATTTAAATAACTATTCTAATAACGTTTTGTGTATAAATTATGTCTTTTGAATTAAAAGTAAAACACATTTTTTAAATTTATACATACGAATAAAAATATGTTTTTCAATAACGGTCGAGAAAACATCACACACTATACATAAAACTAGATTAACTGTATATGTACGATAAAAATTTGTCAAATTTCTAAAAGTGTAATGTAATTTACTTACCGAGCATAATATACACAGTATTCAGATACGGTATTTAATAATCAGAAAACGTTAAGCCGCATCCATCGTGAAAAATTACAGCGGAAACGAACACACCTCGCAAACACTACACGGCCGTACTAATCGATGGAATAGAATAACCTCTCCGTTATTATTAAACAACATAATAACCGCCGTTTTTACAGAAACGCGCTTGTGACCGTGATTCATACCGCAAGTAGTAAAACTTAGCGCGTTTAATATACATCGTGATCACTATATGGCTACACTGATATTCTTTAATTATTATTACGAATTTCAATTTTTATAACAATGTACTTCGTAGTATTACTTAAAAAAAAAAATTAAATAGAATTTTTAAAGCAAACTGGCGAATATTTATAACGTATAAATGTTATTAACTTTTAAACGTTCTAATTTTACGTACCAATCACGCTTTTCCTGTGACAATAAATCGATGCTGGTTTTTTTTTTTTGTAATAGAAAAATATCGTTCAATAAACGTTATTGAACGAATAAACCTATGTTAAACTGTGATGAAATGACTTATTTGTACATCTACAACTAGTGAAAATTATCAAGTACACCGTTTTTGATAAGTATCACGCGTAAACTGCATCTTTTAATTAATCCTATTTTTAAAAATGTTAACTTATAACAGTATTTGATAAAAAAAATTCTTCATCACATATAAATTATACATATCGATATAAACAAGTTCAATTAAAAATAACACTTCTATCGCCGAATATCGTGTAATTATTTTACGCATAACAGTATAATTGCAATTACAATTTATACGGAATTTCTTCAACCATTTCATTCGATATCTGACGTTATCCCGTTTTGATTGTATAGTTTTTTGTTTATTAAAACCAACGTGTGATACTCTCATAATAATCTCGACTAAGTTGTATATTTTTTATTTCTTTTTATAAAGTTTTAATAATTACTCTTTTAAAATTGAACATAGCGTACAATTTTGAACGGCATGCCCTATTGAGACATACATACATACATATACATATATATATTTTTAACTTAACTTGTCAATCCGGAAAAAAATGCGTGCCCAGGTGTATTCTGTGAGTAACATTTTCAAAGTTTGAAAATTATAAGTGAATCCTCCAATGATCGATAATTTTACACGCTATCTAGCCGCTAGTAACAAATATCGCTTAGCTTAACGAATAAATTTTCAAAACACAATTTCGTCCTCTTTAAAAAATTATTGAATTATAATTTTCATTAAGCACTAAAAAAAAAAATTATAAGATTGTTGCTAATTTAATTTCGTTAATTGTTTCCTACAAAATCGTCTAATTCCTTCTAAAATGTAAATATCGATTAGTAAAAATGAATAAATAAACAATTATTAGCGATAATTTTTAACTCTCACCTGTTTTACAAAACATTCGACGGTTCACTTTTATACGCGTTCAAAATAAAATGTTACTTTAGTTTTCTTATAGCATTTAACTAATGCATGAAAGATAGTTGTTTTCCCGTCAAATTTAAAGAGGTACAATCTTAATCGCTAAATTAAATAATGTTCACTATATGGTAGATGAAATTTTAATACTAACGAAAATATATATTTTCTGGTTTACAGTGAAATGTCTAAATTCTAATAATATTTACATAAACACGTTGAAAATTGTCTAGAATCATTTAAAAAGTATCATTGTATAATAAACGGCCTGTATAAAGTTAGCCATTTTTAGGTCGAAATTTAACGTGTAACTTCAAGAGCTAAGTATTGTAATTACGATTCTAATAAAATTGTTGTAACAAAGCAAATATGTACGTCTTCGTAAAACTCAATTTTATTATGTTTTTCTCTGTATAATTTATTTTTTTTTTATATTCTATATTTTATTTTTAATAAGATTGTAATTGCTTATATAAAAACACGAGTCGCAAAAATCGTCATTTATAAATGGATATTTTGAAGTTAATTGTTTTTACGACTGACGCGGTAATAAATACAAAAAATTATTACTATGGAACTTTTTTTTATCTTATCACAGTCACTTTGACCAATGTCGTCCTGATGATATGTTTAAATCCATTATCCTAATACAACTAACAATTCTACGTTTTCTACGAAATTAAAACGCTGCAGGTGCCCGTTTTTTTTTCATGTGTGAATATGAATATTTTATACATATTTGAATGATTTTTCATAGACGCTAAATTAAAACAGAAAATGTTTATATAATTTGTGTAAAAAAAAAAAAAAAGGGAATTATTTACTATCATAAATATAAACAAGTAGAACGGATATAGTTTAAAAGTTGCTCATTGTTAGGTAAAACTAAATTGATAATTATACAAAGATTGAACATTTTTTTGGAAAAATAAACACCACTTATTTTATTATATTTTTTCCTAATGAGATTTCTCAACAGCGTCTAATTATGATAAATTTCACAATGTGATCGTCAAATTAAATCGATACATTTGGACAGTAGGAAATGGGTGAAAAATTTTCAGTCGCAATTTATATTCAAATTTTATTTCCGTTAATTAATAATAATGATAACAGGCAAAGCGAAAATAAATAATGACACGTAAATAATAATCGTCAATAATAATGATAACGATAGTGATAATATAAAAATCGTAATGACATCGGTAGTAGTAGTAGTGACGGACGTCCGATCGGTTAAGTATATAAACCTAAGTAATTTATTAACGTCGATAATGAAATTTTAATTAATACACGAAAATTACGAAATTTTTGAAAACAATTTAAAAGGCAAAAAAATAACCAAATGATTTTATAACAAACTTGCGTACACACATGCACACAAACAAGGTATTTTAATAAAAAAAAACTAAGTACATTGAAAAATATTTAAATACACAATTATAATTAACGATGTATTAATAATATTAGTCATAACGGAATTCATTTAAATTCATTATTCCGTTAATGTATACACGTAGGTAATATGTTTCTTCCCACACATCTTGTCCATTTCACTCTATGCTGCGTATAAATCGTAACCCTATATTAGCATACATGGGTGTGGAAATACTGATATATATATATATATATTATACAATATCGCGACGCGCTTATATCGATCTGCCGTTGGATGCAAGCGTTTCCCCTTATTTTTGCATGAACATCAGTTTCTTCCATGCACTTTCCACCGACTGAACTTTTTATATCATCCTGCTATCTCGTGCTCGCCCGATCACGAATTCTTTATACTTCCCTTGGCAGCCATGCTGTTATTCCTTTTTTCGTCTGCCGTAATTTCTTCTTGTCACATGGCCGGAGCTCAGTTCCATTTCAGTTGCGTTGCACGTTCCGTCGAATCCTACATTTTCTTATCCGCGCGTTGCCTTTCCTGACAACATTACTTTTTCGTGGTGTCTGTATGTTACGGGAAAGTTTCTTAACTGTAAATTTCATCAGGCTCCACATTTCCACTTCATATGTAAGCACCGGAAAGAAGTATTGCTCGGTATATTTTTTTATTGTAGTCCGTTGGGTATATCGTTATCCTTAAACACCTTGCTCCACTTTCCAAAAGCTCTTCACGAGAGATACATCCGTCTTTTTACTTCCTTAATATATAAAAAACATGCGCACACAGAGAGCATATGTATAACGCATGCATTCACGCAAATATATACACACGCTCGCTCATATAAATCTACGCATAAATGTATACATATACATATATATATATACATAGCGTATGCACACGTATATAAATATATATCTTGTTTATTAGCTATTGCGAATCCACTGCAGCATGTAGGCCTCCTCCGTATGTTTCCATGCGTTTCTATTTGATACAGTGACCCATTAGTTCTTTTTTCTATCTTTTTAATATCGTCTTTCCCACCGTGTGCGAAATCTAGCTACGATATAAAATTCATACACCGCCATTTCTAGTAATAACCCCGTGAAACGTCGTAAACCTGGTCGCAATTAACCGTTCCTAATCCTAATGATCATTTACATCGTGGACACCGCGATTAGCGCTCCTATTAGTGATTCCTATAATTGTGGACGCTGTCGATCCGCTCGTGTAACGTGATCAAACATTCTCTGCTGACTATTACGCCAATTTTTCGCGAAATAAACGCATTAGTTCGCTTTTTCACCAGCGATACTCTGAGTAATCGAATTTTGATACTGTCAGTACGGTTTTACTTCGAACTCATCACCCACGTCTTCGCCAACGTACGAATAATTAACTAAAGATATCGCATGAATTAGACTAACAATTTTTTTTTTTTCAAGGATAGAATCTTTCTATATTCTAGTCGGTTTAACCATTACAGTCTGTAACAAACTGAATTCCTTCATCTTTACGATTCTCCGCTAAAATTCCGCCACGATTAGTACAGGGAGCTTTCCGCTCTTTCATTATCAGGAATGATTCTACGGTTTCTTTTATTATATTTTTTACTTCAATTATATCTTGTTCTGCATTTTTTTCTTCATCGTTCAGACCGAAAGATTTACTTATATCTTCTAGTTTCTTCAATTAAATTGTACACACGCGCGCACATACATATAAAATACATTCATGTACATAATTATAGATATATTATGTAAACCTATATCCACTATACACGTAATAATTTAATACATATACACACACACATAAAGACGCACACGCAAGAACATATACATACGTACGCATTTGTAATTTATATAATACGTACAACAATATCGAACAGAATATTTGAGTATATAAGGTAGATGTAAAATTATTATAGTGATCACCGGTATGAAATAAAAACCGGTATAATTTTTTTTTTGTGTTGTTTTCGACAAATTTACTGATAAACGTTCTCGTACTTTTTTATCGCAATAATGAAATATTTTCATTGTAAAAAATATGAATAATTACATATATATATATATATATATATATATATATATATATATATATATATATATATATATATATATATATATATATATTGAAAAGTAATAAATGTTAAATTTATCATCTCGTTTCTAATGTATCGTGTTTACCTATACGCTATTAAATACTTAAATTTAATAGTAAAACAGGAGTAGATAGAATGAATGAAAATTGAATAATAATTGATAAGAAAGCTGTAATTAAAAATATCATAGTAAGCACGAATTAAATAAGTAGAATACGTTAGAAGAAAATAGTACCATTCTGCTAAATATGTTGAAAATGAGTGAAAAAAAAATATTTATTTTTTATCCCATAAATGAAAAAAAAAAACAATAAAATAAAATAAAATTCGTACAAGTTACCAAACTATTTTCTTTTTCTATTTTGTTTTTTTCTCTTTCCAAACCGACTGAAATTGAGCCGAATCCAAAATTACTCTATTTCCGAATTGTCGCGACGATGCGATCGTCTGTCGGTCTGCTGTTTAAACATTCCGTTATGTTTTCTTCTTTGTTTATTACCGGCGCCGCGAGCGTTGTTTATTTTCATTTGCACATCTTCCAGACGGTACTGATCAGAGTTTTCCGCAATTTTACCTTCCGCACCATCGGTAGTTGTCGACGAAATCCGCTGTTCGTCGAACTTCGAGTCTTCGACGGTAATTTTGTATTGATCGTTTCTCGCGTCCGGAAGTGATTGTTTAGTAGTCGACAGAGACGATGTAAACAATTTATCCTGTTTAAGTTGTTCTTTGAACGAATTTAAATTTAAATTATTTGGATCATCCGATAATTCCGGATATAGTAATACGTTCTGACGGAACGGTACATCGTGTCCGGATAAATAATTACCGAATGCCGATAATTTAGCCTGTAATCTATTAGCCGATTCCGGCGATATAGCGATTTGTCGTTTATAAGCGGCGTATTGCGTCTGCCAGGATTTCGTCTTGGCTAAAGTTTTACCGACGGCTATTAAACGTTCCATTTCACGTTGATACGTCGTACCGTAAGCGATATTTAAAGTAGCGTTCGATTTGTTTATGTGAACGTTGACTATCTGCAATATTAAATGTTCGTCGTTATTATTAAGTTTACTACACTATTAATTGGTATCGTACCGAAATATATTATTAAATAGTATCATCATTAAGATCCGAGGTAGGCTACGACTACTTACCTACACCTGGCAGAACTACTGATTGTGTAATCGTTTTGTTGTCACGACACAATGCAGCCGTACGTGTGTTTTTTTAGTGTACTACATTATTATTATTATTATTATTACTAGCGCGCATACGGTGTTGCGTTGTGTGTGGTGGTTTTTCCGGCAATTTATTACCGTAGGAAGAATATTGCCGCTGAGAAAAAGTTTGTAATTAACGCGAATTCCAATATTAAAAAATTTGTTTCGGATTGAAAAAATTAAATAATGTATTAATTATTTTGTTTGAAATTTTCTCGTCATTACGTAACAATAATAATTGAAATAAAATAAATACGTAAT
Source organism: Coronaproctus castanopsis (assembly GCA_032883995.1). Taxonomy (NCBI): domain Eukaryota; kingdom Metazoa; phylum Arthropoda; class Insecta; order Hemiptera; family Monophlebidae; genus Coronaproctus; species Coronaproctus castanopsis. The sequence continues at coordinate 6,340,174 of CM065054.1, forward strand.
TTAGGTTTTTTGTTTTTCATGGATACTTTTAAGAAATCCGAAAATGGGTTCAAATCTCGATATGTACATTCCTAAAAAATAATCTAACCTATTAAAAAAAAAGTATGCTAACTAAAGTTATGCTAGAATAGTTCGTATGCGTAGAGTTTTGAAATTACCATGCAAAACATTTTTTAATGATTGTAGTACCCTAAGCTTGTATCCCATTATAAATAATATAGGAGACACTCGCACTAATCTCCAGTTAAAATATAAGAAATATAAACATAAAAGAATTAAACGTACATTATTTATTATGATGCGTAATTTCTGATGCTATATAATTATTATTTAAGTTTTTATTTTATGTATATAGTTATCTCTTCATTGCTACTCTGATATTATCTCATATTCCATTTTATTCAATACTTATTTCGTGTTTTGTGGTGGTTTTTCCGGCAATTTATTTGCTTCAAGCTTCGTTTCTTTTATTTATATTATTATTTATATATCGCGATACGCGAGAAGAATTTTGTTTTATTTCGGTACGTATCGTTGTTTCTTATTTTAAATGTAAAAACGTACTTTTTATTTATTTATTTATTTAAACAACTGTTACAATGTTTATAACTATTTACAGTTTTATCTGCTGAACTAGATGCCTAGTTAGAAGTAGAAGTAAAGAAAAAAAAAACGAGAATAACAAAATACCCCCTAGATTTTAGAATCGGTCAGGTTTTGTTTCGGCTAGTTTTGTATTTCTTTTTTCCAACTCCTCTTGTACATTTCGGCTTCTTAGTCGTAGTTTTTCATTTCTGTTATTATTAAGTATTGTGTTTTATTTTTCATTACGCGGTTAACAAAAACTGATCAGATTGAAAAAGTCTCGTCATTTCAGGTTTTGGCTTTTTTAATTATTTTTCTTTCTTCGCTGAAATTCGAAAATCGAGTTAATGGAATCTTTTCTTCGCAGTCTTTACAGATAATTTAGCAATTTTGAAACGTTTCAAATATGCTCCATTATTTATTTTCATATCCGGTTAAAAATTGCGCGAAGTTATAATCGGTGTAAAAATGTTTCGTTCGTTATTTTTTTTCTACGACTGGTTGTCAACCTGTTTCCGAGTGGTATACAATATTGCGCAATATCCGGGAATTGCTCTTATGAATATATTTACCTTTGTAATTTTAATATTTTATTCTTACCTAAGCTAGTTAGAAGTAGAATTAAATGAAAAAACGCCAGAATAACAAAATACCCGGATTAAAAATAATTTTTCGGACGAAAGTTTAAATTTGCGTCCTTGCGCTAGACTATCGATGTTTTTACAATTTTCTTCGTATTAAAAAAATAAAAAAAAAATAAATAAAAATCACACTAGTCGTTTTGATTTATGTTCGAAAAATGGCTAATATCTACTGAATCGTTCCCTTAAATTGTGTAATATTGCGTAATTTTTCATTACCTGTTCATTATCGGACAGATCATCTGTCGTTATAGTTAGATTAAGATTCGGTCCTAATCTATGTAGCGTATTTTTATCTTCGGCAGCTTTCATCTTGTTCGGTTTTATAAAATAAAACGCGTCTCGACCGGATGACGGTTCGGTTAAACAATACGGTATCATTTCGGTATCGTTCAACACGGACGTAATTACATCCTTATAAATGACGTCAGACAACGGCATACTGTTAACCGTGACTCGATTATCGTTCGTTTTCGACAGAGTAATACCGCGACCGAATATCGATTCGGATTTCGAAGCCGGATACGGTATGTCGACGAATTTCTCGTTCTGTTGCAGATGTAATTTTTTATAGAACGTCTTCCTAATCGGATCTGATAATTTTCTATTGTACATTAAACTGGTTATTTTCGGATTAACTGACGCTTCGGTCGATTTTAACAACGTTACATGATCGATCGAAAGATGATTAGCGTAATTGTTAAAAAACGCCGATACGAAAATCGTCCGTTCTAAACCGAGATTGCCCAACGAATCGGTTAACGCTATCGGATTCATACTGGCCGGCGGTCTAAATTGCGTCAATAAATTATCTAAATCGTAACCCATAAGCGAAAACCAATACTTTTCATCTGCAACAACAACATGATAACGTAACAAAAATTGTATATTAAAAAAAATTATATATATATATATATATATATATACATAACAATCGATTCAAAATCAGCGTCGCAGGTATACAAAAAAAAATTACCGATACGTAGCTCGGAATTAACCATCTTCTACAGTTATATTCTTATATTATCGGGAAAAAAATTATAGGTGTTGTGGAATATGGCGAAAAATACTTAATTAATTTCATAGGCGATTACGAATATCCTAAGACGTGCGTTATATACAAACATCGTAGAATTAAACATAACTCATTTAATTCCGTGTCTATGTCGATTATTTATTTCATGCATAGTTAACACGGTATGTGTGTGTGTACATGTGTATGTATATATATATACATGTGTATATATATATATATATATGTGCTATATTTTTTTTACCTTTTTACCGATTTTAATTATTTTCTCGCAGGTTTTTTTTTTGTTTGTTTTTTTTCTATAGCCTAAAACATTTGTTTCGTTAATTTTCTGGATTTGACTATTTCGAGTTAACTGTTAACGTTTAATAAGGTGTCGAACTTTATTGTTATAGGTGTCTCATTATGAAATAAATCTTCTTTCTTTTTCTTCCAATTCTTATAATCGAAATACTTTCGAACTACGAACGACATAGTAAACAAGTTTTTACAGAAATGATTTAAACTTTGTTCTTGCAAGGTTAATATTTAAAAAAAAAAAAAATTGTCAGAATTAAGGAAATAATAGATTTATAGGCAGAACAACCAGAGATGATTGGAATTGATCGCAAAAAATTATTATCGAATTCACGCTTGATTATTAAGCAATAACCCTCGTGTCGTGTTGCACGAGATGAAAAATAATTATATTATAAAAAGTTTATCAAAAAATTAATTTTTTTTAAGACGTTAGAAAATTTAAAATCCTAAGGAAAAGAAAAATAAAACACTACAATTCGCAAAGAAACAAATTGTTACTTATAACTCCTGTAGATTGCACTACGCATAAATATAAAATTAAAACGATTGCTCCGGCTGTTTAGTAATGAAACAATTGGAGGGAATCGATATCAGTGTAGAAGAAGCCAAAAGCATTAAGTAAACGGACGGTTGTAATTATATGATGGTACACAAACACACAGATTTATATATATATATATATGTCGGGGTGCCGTAGTTGCCGGAGTGAAGGTTTCGAAACGAACTCGAAATGTAGAAAACTTTTTATTATTACGTAATTCTTAATTACCACGGGAAGAAGTTGAAACCACCACTCCGTATAACATGATATGCGCTCGCATCTGCGTTGCATATAAATAGTGCTTTGAACCCTAGCCCATTTTGTACATAAAAATAAATGTATAAGGGTTATTCACGACGTTCGGCAATGAACAATATAACAACGATGATGATATATCTATATTTATCTGTCTATATCTCTATATCTATATATCTATATATCTATATATATGTATATATATATATATGTGTGTGTGTGTGTGTAGATAGATAAATAGAATAAACTTAAAAATTATTTCTCTTCCTTATCAGTCATTAGATGTCTTTTGGCATTAGCATAAATGACGACTTTATATATTGAGATCGGTTATAAAATTCAAAACAAACAAAATAAATAATAACAATCTGGGTCTTCCGTTTGCAGATGATTTAGCTGTCTCATACTTTTTAAAACTTTACGTTGTTGTAATGTTCTGTCCTATTTGTTATATCAATGTTAAGCAAAGCTTAGAACTAATCCGATATATAGGCTATAAGTTGTGCGAATTTCATCATTATATTGCTTTAATCGTTTTTGAGTTAAATGGGAATAGACAGACAGGAAAAAATTTTAAAAAATTGATTTTCTATTTGTGTGCGATAAAAATAGCCCAATGCGGTGATTATAATGGGAATATTCTACAGTTTTATATATTAGTATAGATTATAAAAATGCCTCGAATATTATAGACGCGCGCGCTCGTAGAAAGAGTCAAAAATTTAAATGTCTGGGAGAATTGAAAAAAATCAACGACACTATGAGGAAAAAACGAACCGCATTTTACTTTTGCCTCAAACGAATCAATAAGCGTCGCCTTACGAAAAGAATTTTCGAGTCAACTTAATTCGGATTCCGTGGATTATACAAGCGGAGAAAGATAAGGAGCGTATGAATGAACATGTCTAAATAGGAAATAAAGGACAGGGATAAATTTAAGCAAAAAATCAATTCGTTCGAACGGTTTGTAGAAAACGTAGCGAAGAAGGTTGGAAAAAAAAGGTCGCGGTTAGGCAAAAGCATTGCAAAAGAACGAGAAAATTTCGACGGTAATGAAGAAAGTATAATTTGAAGTTATAAGCAAATTTCACATGTTCTCTAACAAGTTTAATAACTTTAAGACTAATAATCCGATCGAAAAACCTCCAGTATAACGGTCGCTACAATTTTAGCCCATAAAACCGTCTAAAACCCATTGATCCGTATAGCTGTAAATGGGCTCCTAAGTGGGTCGAAAAAACGTGCAAAGTGTTTTGACCACTGTCGGAGATTTACGGCTTTTACCAACTCGACTAAGGGCTTTTCAACGGTGATAACCGTTTTCGCTAATATGGTATAATGGGCATGTCAGATGGGCTCAAAGTTGGGCTACAAAATTCATTTTTCTCCCTATAAACGTCTCTAAAAAATCGGCTATCGGACCGACCTTTTTCGGAAACAGATTAATACATCTACGAGGTTCGTAGAAATGTTACATAAAGAATAAGAAGAACAAATAAACGAAAATAACTTGAAACGTATCAGTCTAGACAAAGTGTGAGAAATAAAGATCGCGAAACAGAAAACCAAAAATCGAACGTATTTTTTAACATAATAAACATTTACGAGTAAAAAAATAGTGTGTTGGATGATGGAAAATTTTGTACGCTGAAATAAAAATTATTTCAAATTCGATAATAGAGATCGAACACCGTACATATCGGCAATTCACTTTCGATAGAACGCTTACTTATAAAAAGCACGTGAAAGGGTAACGGTTAAGGATAAAGCCAGAACAAACATCATCCAGAAACTAACTGGTACAATACTGGGATCATCAGCAAGTACTTGGAGAACATCAGCAAGTACTTGGAAAACATCAGCGCTAGCATTTGTTTAGTCTGCTGCGTAGTACGCCGCGCCGTTATGGTTAAATAGCGCTGACGCAAAAAAAACAAAAAAAACGATACCGTACTGAATGAAACTCTATGTGGATTAATTACAAGTAAAATAAAGTCAACACCTATAACGCGATTGTCGATATTGAGCAATATCGCGCATCTCGAGATAAGTTGAAAGTTGGCAACGAAGAAGGACTGGTCAAAATCTAAACTGGATGTCGGAATTATCCAAAATGTGTAATTTTTTTAAGAATGTGGAATGTAGTTATTTTTTATGAAGATAAAGAAGAAAAAAGAAGTTAAAATCACTGAAAAATTTTTCTTTATGAAAAATCACAAAGTTTTTTTCTCTTCTGTTAGGTCATTATAAAGTGAACATTTAAAAATAAAAAATACAAAATTAAAAAATATTAATTTAAGATTACAATTCACAAAAAACAACAAAATGAAGAATTAATAAAACAATCTGACAGTTAATATTTTTTCATTTTATATTTTTTATTTTTAAATGTTCACTTGATAATTGCCTGACGGCAGAAAGTCTTTGTAATTTTTCGTAAAGAAAATTTTTTTTAGTGATTTCAACTTTTTTTGTTGTTGTTTATTTTTTAAACGTGTCAAGTTTAGAAAACCGCCATGTCTAGATGATTATAACAGGCAACAGGAATGGAACGATGTGCGTGGGAAAATCTAGATAAACACAAACTGATAGATGTATCAAAAATGAAATGATCAAAGAAACGAAGGGAGTCATACTACTCAACCGTATTCGCACGAGTCACGACAAATGTGAAGATATGAAATCAAATTAATAAACCAGCTTTTTTAGTTTTTTCAGAGAGAGAGAGAGAGAGAGAGATAGTTTATCTGAAATATTAATTAAACGTGTAGACGTTATTAACAACCTTTTAATCTATAATCGTCTCCTTTAACGTTAACCGGATCGTTATGATTAAATCGATATAACTGAAGGCTTTTCGGCTCGTAAACGCGTTTTAAAATGTCATCGTCTATCGGAGTCATCCACTGACCAACCAACGGATCGTATACTTTACCGTTCGGCATATGTACCAAAGTCGTCATCTATAATTAGAAAAACAAAAAAACAAGAAACATTAAAATAGTTATCTATTATATATATATATTATTTCTTAAATGTTTTTGCAATGTAGTATAATTAAAATTTTATATTTCTGATACCGTTTCGATTTAAGATATCGGATATTCGAGAAATATTTTTTAATCTATGAAAGAATTATTTTAAGGAAAAAGACGATAAATTCCGGAATTTCTTTCTAAATAAATATTAAGCGTCTCCTCCTGATATTTGTCAAAAACATGACATTTTTGGTTGTAGATCCGGTAATTTATGAAATGAAATGAAATTCTACACAAATAAAGTAGTTATAGTTATGTATGTAACAGTATTTAGCGCTATTATGATTCGTATTTAAATATATTTCACGAAAAGACATGATTTTACAAAAAAAAAAATCATAAAAAACCGAGTAACCTAACAACCCTTAAAACTAGAATATTGATAGGAGACGTCGCTTACGCGATGCTTGTCAGCCCGAAGTTGATAGAGGACGGATTAAACGACGCATCTTGAGCAAATGAATGTGCAGTGGTTTCCAATTGTCTTCAAGAACGAGTTTTTATTAACTCATATTTATTCGTAGATACAATAATCAGTTATGTAACTTTTGTTCATTATAAATGTGGTTACCTTATATTTTAAAGAACGTTTAAATTGTATATTTCGTCTAACTGCAGTACAAGTTGACATGCGGAGAACAAATTACACCGGTATTACGAAATTAAAAATGTAGGATCTCATCGAAACAAATGATAATGTTAGATTCTAGTTGAATTATGGTACGATGAAATATAATATTCGGAGTGAACTGAACACGAAAAGAAGTACATGTTACGCGCAAATAGCGCCATCTATTGAGATTTTATTAACTAATGGTTGCAGTTTTTTATTCGATTATTCGCTATTTTAATACTACTTTCAATTTATTTTTTAGAATATACATATAAAATAATAATAATAATAATATGAAACAATGTTTCACGTCTGTGTACAACTAGTTTTTCTGTCTTCTGTTATTTGGTTATAATTGCATCGACATAAATTTTGTCTATAACGCGTACACATTTATCATTAATCCGTATTTTATTCTAAAATATTCGTAGATTTGTTGTGAGTTACATTATAATATAAATTTAAAAACAAAGTAAACAATGCATTTTACGTGTATATATATATATATATATATATATATATATATATATATATGTATGTAAAACATATCATCAGTTATATTGTCTTATTAAATATACTTCAGTATTACGGTTTGTCTAATGAGTATATTGATCTTTTTCGTTCGTATTTAATAATGAGTATACTCCAGTTTCTGGTGTTCCTCAAGGATCTAATCTCGGACCTCTACTATTCATTACTTTTATTAACAATGTAGGCAGTAGCTTAAATTCTAAATTTCTATTATTCGAACATGATTTGAAAATTTATAGACCAGTATGCTCATTGTCTGATTGCGTAGCCGTTCGAAGAGACTTAAATAACGTTACTATGTAGAGTAGGCGTAACGGGTTTTCCATCAATTATACTAAATGCGTCGCATTATCTTTTGGCCGTAATATAAATGAACTAACATTTAATTACAATCTTGATAATAATATTGTGAATAGGGTCGTTCATGTTACCTTGATAGGACTTTTCTCGGTGCATATAAATCATATTACTCGACATGCTAACTTAGTTTTTGGGTTCATCTTAAGAAACTCCAAATTATTCAACCAAACTTCTTTTTAATTCACCGTTGGTGTCTACTTTCCGTCCGTATGACTTATTGCTTAAAACTCATCCGCATTTGGATATACATTTTCATAGCAGACACTTATACGATTCGTTGGTTTAGTCAAACTTCATCTCTATGTACTCGATACTTGTTATTACTGTAAGAAAGGTGTTCGCATTGTTCGTGGATAGCTATTGATTTTACAATTTTAAATTATTGCAATATTTTTCCACACATATACACAAATACGTTTGAAATTTTCGTTACCGTATACTAGTGTACACATGTATTTCGGTTCACGTGTAGAAATACGTAAGCTCTCTCCAGTGTAACGAGTGTGAGTTGTGTGCGCATGCGTGGAAATCCCCCCCCGTTGTGTGTAAATTTCAAAGAGTATTGTGAGTGATTTTTTTTTTGTATATTATTCTAATAATTTAATAATTTTCGCAGTTTAATTAAGTTGGATACTTTCATTCAATTTTTTTTTTTTTTTATGGGGATGCCATTACAGCCTACCCAACGTGATACTGTAATTCCTAACTGATATTTCTATACACTCGGACAGCTTCTCTATTTCCCAGTGTTCGTATTGTAATCGGCATAAGCTGTTTATGCGAACTGTATATAAATAAATAAATATCATTATCATTTTGTTATGCCTCTTTTCAGGAGGTTGCATTAGCCGTCTCATATCTTCCTGTGTCTAGCTGAATTTATTACTTCATAAGCTCTACCAATTCCTATGTTCGTTGTTATGTACTGCACCCTTTTCTTCCTTTTGTTGCCTTTCCCAGCACCTTCCCTTGGACCGCTAACATAAAAGTGCCCCATTTTCGTAATATATGTCGGACGTATTTTTGTTTTTTTCCTTTTATGTCTTCGACGAGTGTCAGTTTATCGACGTTGCGTCGATGTAGCACGTTCATATTTTAAGCAACCGCCTCTATGCGTCCGCATTTCGAATGCGTTTATTCTTCTCTCAATTTCGGTGTGAATTGTATACAACATTCCACCGCGTATTCCATCACGGACCGTACGTAGCTATTCTTTTCCTTAACTCTAAATCCATCTTTCTGTTCTGTAATATTTGTCCCAAATTTGTAAATGCTTTGCAAATGCTATCCTCGTTTTTATCTCTTTTACATTCCGACCATCACTCGTGAATATTGCGCCCAAGTATTTGAACTCTGTAACCTGTTTTATTATCTCGTTGTTAATTTTTTTTATTTTCATATCCTTATTAACGCCCTTTGAAAATTTCACATGATTTTTGTTTTTTTTTTCCCTAGTTTATTTCCATTCCGTATTTTTTTCTTCATTGTTAATGATATTCAATATTCTTGGCAGTTGTTCTTCCGTTTCTCCGAATTCTCTTCAATTCACTACCTAACTTTATCAAGATTGACTGAAATAACTATAAAAAATGACGTCAGTTACTAATGTAGTATGTTCAATCTGAATCGTAACTATAAATCAGTTGTTATTGTTTCTTAATACCCCGTCTTGATGGTCTCATCAGACTACAAAATTTTAAACTTTCATTTATTTAATTTTCTTTTCTTACTTACTCCGCTTATTATATGGCGAATTAAAAATTTTCATGTACGTTTGAACTGTTTTAGCTAACTTCTGTTTTGTAATAATGGGAAATATACTTTTATTTCTATATTGTAACTTTATTCCATTAATTACTTTTTTATTTAATACGTTGTATATACGCTTCTATGCAAGATATTTTTAATTGTATTTCATATATATATCATATGAAAATTAGTCTGCATTCGTGTTTCTATTATAAGTTAGCGCACTGACTTTTACGCATTCATCCGTGCACCTGTGCATATTATATACAGAGATTTGTTATTGTACATATATGCGAGTCTTACAATTTATTCGCCTTGTAAATTCTACCGTAAAAAAAAAAAAAAAAGTCATATTTATAATTTATTATAAACCAAACAAAATATGACACAATCACTAAAAGTTAAAAAAAAAGATGTAATAATTTCGGTGCGTGCTTGAAAATGACGTAACTGTCGAAAAGCTTCGCGATTAAAAACTTTTAGTGATTATTGGTGTTACGATTTTGTTCGGTTTATTATTAATTAATAAAATCACTACTCTCCGACATATTCGACATTTATAATTTATGTTGCAAATATTGTTGTTTAATTTTTGTGTTACACACGACTAATGACTAATTTGCGACTTAGTTCGCTGCTCGTGCGTACGATATTTGCGAGAGAATTATATATCCAAATATTTACCTTTGTAGCTTTTTCCCTTCCCCCTGAAATAATATATTGATCGATTGATTATTTATATATCAGTTATAATAGTAACGAATCTTACAGGATCTAGAATTCCTCCGCAAAAATCAACAACTAAATATAAGAACGGATTGGAATCGTATACAATGTGACCGTAAGGCGACCTCATAATATCCTTAAGAATTTCTCCGTATTGATTGAAAACCATTTTCGGTGTTCCGCAATGATCGGTAGCCACGTGATATCGATTTGAAAATACGTCTATCGATATTAGATGTTTCCGATCGTCGTATAGGAACGCATACAGTTTACCATCTTTCGGACTATATACTTGCGTAACCTGTATAACAAAGTTAGAATGGCGAATTAATGATATATATACCATTATTAGTACAGTCTTAAAATTAGCCCACCTCCACGATAATAGACTTCCAACATTCCGAAATTCGGCTATTGCATTCAGTTCAATATAATTGCTTAATTTGATGACAAACATTTTTATTTTTTTCGATAATTTTCTCGGAGTTAACACTGTTGAAGTACACGACCAATTCAAGTTGGACGTGTTTTATATTTCTCTTCGATACTTTCGATCAGTGGTTTTTACGTTTAATTTTTCTGCCGGACTTTCTTCAAGTCAATACTTCGAAAGCTTCAACCTTTTTAACATTCTTCTTAATTAACTTTAAGGTTCACCTATGTAAAAGACTATAGACCACACGTAGATCTTCAAAGATCTTGTTTTTAGAATATTCAACGTCGTCAATTTTTCTCTTAACGCTTCCAGTTATAGTGCTCCCTATATGGTACACGAAATTTTAATGGTAAAAAAATTCTATATTTGTTGGTTTACACGAAATGTCTCAATTCGAAAGAAAAAACTCACATATATATATATATATATATATATATATAAATAAATATAAATATAAATATAAACAAATTTAAAATGATTTATTATATTTATCTAAAATGCAGCATTGTTTAATTGTTTAATAAACATCCTGTATAAAATGTATAATTTGTTAAATCCACTTCGATAATTAACTTTTATATCATCACAGTACAGATCTTCTGTTACACAGTCTGATCGAGACATTTAAATGTTTGTACTTCAATTTTTTCTAGTCATAAATTTATGCCTTGTATTTTCTTTTTTATTTGTATTAAATACTTGTTTCTACGCGTTAAACAATCCTCCATTTTGGTGTTCTTTCTTTTATTAGTATCTTTATTAAAATTATTTTTTCTTTTAACTTATTCAATTTTTATCATTCCTACTCGTAATATTTTCTTCATTCTTTTTCAACACCACCCGATTTCGAAATATAACCAGCAAAATAAGGGAATAGGCCATAAATCACAAAATTAGCTACGCAAATAATTTAAATTAAATTCGGTTTAAAAAATTTACTATCCGCAAAAGGGAATAAAAATAGCCCGACTATTTTCTCATTCAATAATGTAACATGTTTCTTTAAATAATTAAGATAAAAATAGAAGATCGATTCCGCTTTCCTAATTATAAAATGGTTCGCTAAAAATTCGACAGTTGCCAAAATCGTTTAGTTAGTTATGTAAACGTAAAGTATTTCTAAAAATAATACTTTTATTGTGTTATTTAATGTTGCTTTGTAAAATAATTACTGATGACAAATCTACGTTTAGAAATATAATACCTAAATGAATTTATGGTATGTTTGAATTTTATATACATACATATATATATATATACATATATATATGAGATGTAACAAAATCTAAATAATTGCTACTTGGTAAAAGTCTAGATTTTTCTGGCCGAAAAATTAAATGCATACGCAAGAGGGTATATTACATATCTAACTAATTGAGAAGGTTGTTGAAATTATATATGACAGAGGCGTTACACGTACTAGATGTTGAATGTTTTCTCGGATTCCGAACATTTTGTTATATAGTGTGACCCAGAGAAAACGGACGGTTTTGCTGTTTTTTGAATAACTCGAAAACCACCCGATTAAAATTTTTGGATTTTATTTAAAAATAGGAAAACGAAAGATTAGCTTTACAACCATTTGTGGAATACAATATCGTACAGATGACCGCTTTTTACAACAATACATTCATTCGGGCTTTACAAAATTTTCGAAGACTTTTTCGAGCATAGGTCGCTGAATTTTTGAATTTTCTTCAGAAATCCAAATTTTCACGTCTTCCACATCTCGTGGAAGTGTTTCGTAAACGCGGCTCTTAAGGTATCCCCAAACAAAAAAAAAATCGCATAACTTTGAATTCTTTTCGAAACTCTCCCCTCGCACTGTCGTAATCGATTTACGCCGAAAATAACGTTCCACGTAAAACTCCTTCTCATTATAGGATGGCATGATGACTTAAACTGAACAAAAACGAATTTATCGTGTATTAAACGTGGAGAATGCGGTTTACGTTGTAGCAGTGTTACCAACTACGCTATTCAAAAAACAAAACCATCCGTCTTCTTTGGGTCACATTATATTTGACAACGGTACAGCTGATAGTGCAAGCAGGAATGCTTTAAGCAGCGTCGCGCTCATGTCGTATACTTCTCCGTCAAACTTTCTAGCTTTTATTAAATTTGTCCGTAAAGAATATTACAGTAATATCAACCTTACGTAGTTCGATAATATGAGTATATACAATCTCCGATACCAGGTAAGATGCTTCACCACTCACTAAAATATACAGGTTACAGTTTAGCAGAAATTGGCTTCCATTATATTTATACCGATACAATCTTATCCTATTTTGTCCTTATACTTTTGACGAGGATAAGTAACGAATACTGACTGTGTATTTTTGGAATGTTCTACTTCTCAACAACTATTCTTATATAATCATTTAATTTCCGTTTTCCACTTCTTAAAAATATATCTCGCCTGCTCACTATTAAACATGGTCAAGCATTTTTCACTAGTAACGCGTGGTTTGTATAGAAAAAATTCGATGAATGTATGATAACAACTGTAGAAGTTTCATTTCTTTCATAGTGACGTACACTTAGTTCTCTAATTTGAAACGTGTAGAATGTAGTGATTTTTTAAAAATAAATAACAACAAAAATAATAAAATATAAAATTATATACAACTTATAAAAAATATAAAATGTAAATAATACTAATATTGATATACAATTTACAAAAGTTAGCAAAATTAAAAAAGCAATATTTGTAAAATAATCTTACAGTGAACGTGGCACAAACAACACCGTCAACGATCAGCAATATAAAATTTATACACAAACAATAACATAAATATCCAGAAATATGAAACAAAAAAAATAAAAGAGAAACTTTCGTCTAATATGAAAATTGATGAAATTTATAATATATTTCTTAATTCTTCATAAAAATTATTTTTAAATTTCTTATGTTGCTCACCGTTGATTGTGTTATTACATTCATTATCAGATTATTCTATAAATATTGTTTCTTTTCACTTTGCTAATTTTTGTAAACTGTACATTTAAGTTAGCATTTTTTACATTTTATATTATTTATAAATTGCATATATTTATATATATATATATTTTTAATATTCACTTGATAATGGTTTAACGGCTGAAAAGTTTTGTGATTCTTTTTATTAAAAAGTTTAGTGATTTAAACTCGATTTTTGCCGTTTATTATTTAGTTCTATACCGCTTTATTGATAACATTAGTGTTCAACATTTTTGTTTAACTTTAATTGGCATTTACTATTTACACTATAAACGAGCGAAATTAGGTGTCCAATGAACAAAATAAAATAAATAAATAAATAAAACCATTTAGGTTAAGTTAGTCTATAGTATTTAGTGTGAAAAATTAAAGGCGAGATAATATATAGTACCCGTTGAGAAGCACCTCAGTCTTGAACTAAATGGGCTAAATGTTAGTTTTTATTAATTGAGTATATATTTTCCATATATTACTTTTCCTCGTGGTTATTATCTATAATTTATTCATTATTATGATGGAAATGGCGTAACAGCTTCGTTATTAATAATTAACAATTAGTGATTTTTAATAATAATATTTACTGTTATTTTTTATTTAATAAAATTGGATAAAAGAAAGAAATATATTACTAATAAATAGGATAATGAGCGAGCTTATTTTTTATAAAAATCTGTAATAAAATCCATGTATGGGGAGCACACTCGTTCGTGTGTTCTGCCCTATTTAATTACACTATCTTGAATCTTGATTTTCTTGAGACGTCTTGTCACCGGTTTGTTTGGGATCGCTGTCGCTAGCTCGTTGAAGTGTCCATACAGACGCATCATGTATTTTTGAGTTCGCCTGTCGATGACCTCGTCGATGGTATGAATCTCCAGATCTCGATGAATCAGCTCATTGGTGACGTACAAAGGCGTACGGTATACCAATCTGAGAAGTTTGTTCTAAAACCGTTAGATAATCATCCGATTCGATTATTTTACGCATCCCCACAGTAGAGCAGCGTAGGTTAATATTAGTTTTAGCATAGTACTGTATATTAAAGGATTCTTTCGTAGTGACTTTATAAGTCAATATAGATTTCTCAACTTTAGGTCCAATTCTCTTCTTTTGTATATGAACCTTCCAGTTCAGAGTGCATACTCCGAGATATTTCGTCCCTTTGCTTCTCTGTACCAGTATATTGTTTATAGTTAACTGCTTATTATGGACCTTTCTATTGGAGAATGAGACGTGTGTACATTTTTCAGGATTTATTTGGAAATTCGACTTTTGTGCTCATTGAATTATGGTGTTTATGTTTTCCTGTAAGACGGCAATGTCCTTATTAGCATCTTTGTCGGATACAATTAATATTGCGTCATCTGCAAACGTTGCTACTAATACGGCGAGTATCGGCAATGTAGAAATTTGTATACTTTCGGATCAGATGTGAAACATTCTATATCGTCGATACCTAACTTAAGGGAGTCCAATATAAATGTCATTATAATTTTTTCTTTCTTTCTCGCATACAGCCTGTTCGTTTGAACATTAAGTAGCATTACTATGTATATAGATTATGATGGAACGCTTTCCAATGGTTGTGTTTGTTTTATTGTATTATATTGAAATTTATAAATTACTGCGAAGGACGGAATTCTCGTTCAATTATTAAGTCGCTTCAATCGTCTGAATCGCACGCTATTCTGCGAGAGATCAATTACTAACGGATTAACGTGGTTTTCGAGTGGATGAAAATGTCTCCTTGCAAAGGTCGCAATTACTTTACTGTTGAAATGCAGAGGTCCTTGTGTATGTCGTTGCGAATAAACCATGGCGTCGCTAAAATATCTCGCAGGATTTTCGACTGGAATCTTTATATAAATTTTAAGTTTGAATTGCTCGCTATTTTAAAGATTCGAATACTGTATATACAGGTTCTAAGATTGTTTTATATAGTAATACTTTATTTTCAATCGATAAAGGTGATTTTATTCATTAGCAAACGCACGTTACGGTATGTATTAATTGCTTTCATTTTGCAATGTGATCCTTAAAAGGTGAGTCGTTAGTCAAGGTGTAATCCAAGATATTTCACAACATATGACTTCAGAATTATCTGCCCATTCAGTCGGATCGGCAAAGCTTTTTCAATGTAAACAGAACTTGTTTGTGACTCATTAACTGCGATTCTCCATTGTTTTACCCGATTCTCCACACGCGACAAATGATTTTCAAGCTGTTTATTGGCTGTATTGTTATTATAATCAATTGATAGAATAGCTGTGTCATCATCAAATATAGCTGTGATTGTATCACTATTTTGTGGGAAATCGTGCGTATAAATCTGATACAATTTGTTGATCTAACGACCGAATTCGGTTCTTTCAACATTATTAAATAAATTTTATTACAAATTTGACGACTAATGAGAGGGAAATAGTTCGATCAATATTATCTATTATATATATATATATATATATATATATATAAATAAATAATATGTTTGGAATGAATCTTACCCAAACATACAGAGAGAACCGTTCGACATTTTGTATATTTTTTATTTTTATATCTACAGTATCCGTATATACGTTCAAAAATCGAATAGACAGCACACAACTAAATTTACTTTTATAAAATTTAATCTTACCAAATTTGGATCGTCGGGCATGCTGTAAAAGAACTGCGTAATATTTCCGTAACTATCGTTTCTTTTTGACAATCGTCCGAAATGATCGTAATAATAACAAACTTGAAAATTAATACCGGCCACGTGAGTCTATGCAAAAATTAGAATTACTATAAAATTCTTCAAAGAAAAAAAACCAACAACTTAATTAAAACATTGTTTGTTTTTTTTAAACCAAAAATTCCTATTTATTCAATTTAGTCGAGAAAATAATTAAATTAAAATAGAATTTGATATTTTAATAAACGCGTCGAGTAGGAACAGACTGAAATAGTTCTCCTAGAAAATTCTAGAAATACAAAACAATATTTGTTAAATTATTTTACATATTATTTCGCGTATTCTATTTGGACGCGAAGTCGTAATGTTATAGTATTATAAGGAAGCGTCTTTCTAAAATGTTTGCTCACGACGTAATTCGCCAGTTAGAAAATAAATTTAGTTTACCGACATGGGAAAAAAAAAAAAATATATATATATATATATATAAAGCACTCCCTAACTATCCAAATACAGAAGTATTAGCGTTCTCACTTACTGATCAAGATCTAAGGAGATGCTTCAAGCGTCATTATTAGTAATATTAAAAAATATCGACTAGTGTATGGACACATACACATGTATATATATGTAAAATAGGGCTGACTTTGAAAACACATGCGATATTCTCTTTAATTATAATTATTATTTTTATTTCGGATTTAAAATTGTAATATTTATACAGCGATAAATGTAAATAAAATAAAAATGTTGTTCGTGCGTTTTTATGTATACATTTATCTTATAACTTACTTAACTGTATAAACAAGTTTTTTTAGGGTTTTTTTTTTTCGAAAAATGTGGAATGTAGTAATTTTTTATTAAAATAAACAATAAAAAATAGTGTTAAAATCAATAAATTTCTTCATTCTTCAACAAAGCTTTCTCTATTGCAACAAATTAGAAACGTATCAAGTGAATTCGTTAGAAATATAAAGGAAGTTTCTGCTAAATGTTCATTAATTTTAAAGTAGTGTCGCGTTAACGTAAAATATTTAATTACAGATATCCAGAGATGTACAATAAATTAGTGCTAATGTTAGCAGTGGCGGCAGTATACAGCTTATGAAATTTTATTCTGCCTTTCTTTTTCTTCAAAATGAAACTAAATTACATTTGGCAAAAAAGTTTACCAGTGCGGATACGTAATAATCTTCAAGAGTAACGGCGCATATACCACGTTTACCATACATTTTAAATGATGCACCGTACTCGTAGTGGCTGGCGATTATAATAGAACGCAGTTCGCTAGGTTGAAACGCCTTCAATTTGAGCAGTAAATTATAGGATCGATCAATCATACGATGTATAATAACAACTGTACTCGTTTTGAAAAGTACCGTATAATAACGCATGACCTTGTCAATACACCAGCCAGAGGAAGCGGAAGGTACATCGGCAGTAATAGTTCTCTCTCTTTCTTACTACTTGGAGCATATTTCGATTAGTTTGTAAGCAGTTATAATCGTTCTCCTTAAGCGAGTATAGACGTATACGTTGTTTGGATTTAGAGGCGCGCAATTTCGCGGTATTAGAATACGATTGTGATTTTTTTAAATTATTAACTATATAAAAAAGACATAATTATGGAACCTTTATTTGAAAAACCATTTAGTTCTCGACCATTTCACGAGAAACTTGCAATAATAAAAACTGGTAAGCCTGAACCACATTTAAGTTTAAAAACCGAAGTAAATGATAGTAAAAAGAAATATTTTCGGAATTTTTGAGCGCAGTGGTACAAAGATTACAGTTGGTTATGCGGATGTTTAAACCCTGAGAAGTTATATTGTTGGCCTTGTTTGAAGATGCGTTCGGAAATCTGAATCATTGTCGATATGAGTAATTTTTATAATTTAATAATCAGACATGAAAAGTTGGTTTCCCATGTTAATGCAATGATTTCTCTAGTTACGTTAAGAATACAATAGAATCTTGCTTTAATAAAACTCGTCAAGAAGAAATTATTAAATTTCATGAAAAAGTTAAATCGGTATATTCTCAAGTGTTTAATAGATGTAACGCGTTATTTGGCACAACAGGAGATGATAGCATTTAGGGGCCACAATTAAAAAGTGTATTCGAATAATAAAGGAAATTACGTCGAATTATTGAATCTTTTAGCATTACGAGATGAAAAATTGGCGCATCATTTAAAATTCTCGACTGTTTTTTTAGCGACACGTCAAAAACTATTCAAAACGAGTTGATCCAGTGCATTAGTACAGTTGTTAAAAATGAAATAAAAACCGAAATTAATAAGTCTACCTTCGTATCTATTATGCTGGATGAAACTGTCGATATTTCTAAAAAATCTCAGCTATCTACAACGGTAAGGTATATTTCGGATGAACATCAAGCTGTTGAAAGATTTATAGATTTTTCAAACGTTAGCAACGCTCGTACTGCTATCGTATAATCGTATCACCAAGTTTATAAGTGAATGCGAATGTGGATGGAAATTAATTGCGCAGACTTACGATAGAGCTGCTGTGATGGCTAGACAACATAATAGATTGCGGAAACTGATGACAGATAAATATGAACAAGCTCAATTTGTGCATTGTTATGCGCATCAACTAAATTTGGTATTAAAACAGAGCGTCAATTCTGTTCGTGAATGTAGAGTTTTTTTTGAAACTTTAAATGGATTCCCATCGGTTTTTTTTCAAATTCATCGAAACGTTGTCATTTTTTAAACGAACAAATAAAACGAAGATTACCTTCTACATCTGCTGTTAGATGGAATTCTAATAGCAAGTTGGTTGAAGTAGTTCCCGCAGTAAAACAAGACTTAGTAAAATTGTTCGAAAATATGATGGATGAATCTGATGTGTGGGATAGCGAAACTAGAGCATGATAATCTTCAAGATTTTGAATTAAATTTTGTACAAAAAATTTTTGAAAAGATATTTCCACATGCCACAAAACTTTTTGATATCCTACAGAAAAAAATATTCGATATTCAGTTAGCTTCTAAAGAAGTACAGACACTGAAAACTTTTTTGAACAAACTACGAGATGAATTTCAGATAATTTATGATCAAACTTCGAATGAATGCATCTCCACTATTAGTGTAAAAAGATGACGAACTGGAAATTTTTCAAATGATGAAGATCTGGCTGTAGGATACATCATGGACAATATTACAATGCAAATTGTGGAAAGTTTTTCAAAGATTAAAAAACTGGAATATTTAGCGTTGTTAGATAAAGACATGTTCATTCGATATGAAAGAAAGTTTCCTGATAATTTATTTAAAGCGTTAATGAGACATGAGACATTCTCATGGCAAGAATTTTGACATGACCAAGTTAAAATCCGAACTGATTGTGGTATACAGCACTCCGGAGTTCCGCCATTATTCAGTTCACGAACTGTATAAACATTTCGAAATTTCTGGTCTTTCTGTTGCTTTGCCAGAAGTTAAAAGATTATGTGCTCTGATTAATACCAGTTACAAATGCAACGACTGAGCGCTCTTTTTCAGCTTTAAAAAGAATAAATACGTATACACGATGCACTTAGAGAGAAATTCCGAATTAACTGTTCTTTCCATTGAAAAGGATGTCCTGAGTAAGTTGCGTCGCGACGTTTTCACGATCGTGTTATAAACGAATTTGTTAAAAATGGTAGAAGAGTGGATTTCATTTATCCATAATTTTTTAGATTAAAACCTACCTACTTAATTGTCAGCATACTTATTATTCTTTAAATTATTTATTTGTAATTAATATTGTAATGTCCAAATTTATTTATCTGTAAATTTTTGTATTGAAAAAAATTTTTAGAGTAAATACTTTTACTTCTTTTATGTTCGTGAGCGGTTGCAGAATTTAAGCGAGTACATGTGAAAAAATTCACGAACCGCCACTGAATATTTTATTAAATTTCAGTGAAATTATTATTTTCTTTTTTTCTTACGCTATTTACTTCATTTAAATTATTATTAAATTGTTAGTAATTTGTATTTAATTTTATTTCGTCAATATCTACTTATTAACGTAACATAAATAAACTTTCAACAAGTTAATAAGGCGTAATGTCATTTTCATTATTATACATATATATAATTAATATAATTTACTATATGCGTATAATATTTGAATATCTTCGGTTCGAAAATTGTCTATTAAATACTTAGGAATTTTCTTTACATACAATCATTCATTAATTCTCTTGAATAATTTAATTATAAATTAAACTTAGATATAATTAAACACCTACAACTAGTATTATAAGAAATTAATTATAACGTTTAATTCGATTTGTTTAAAAACTTGTACACGTATTTTTTCAATTGTGTTTTTTTTTGTGTTTACTTAAATATCGAATATTTATTACTTTCGTAAATTATGAAAAATTTAATTCGTCGAAAACCATCATTAAAAAGTGATTATTATAAATGTTAATATTAAGAACCATTAACGTAATAAATGAGAAATTACCAAAAATCCTCTTTCGTTGTACGAAAATTTTTCTTTGCGAATATTCTGCACAACGTATCCTCTTTCGTCGTATTGATATTTGTAACCTTTACGACGTGTTTTATTATTTTCTTGATAATCCAGTATTAATCGGTTACCTCTGAACAGTTAACAATGAAAATACATAAATATAAATACAAACACATATTGCGGATTTAGACTATACGGGTCCATGTATATATATATATTAATAATAATAATAATGATGAAATTTTATAATGTGAGTGAATATCTCGAGGCTACTATTCCGTCGTGAATCGCCAAGTTATAATGAAATTTATATAGACGTTTAATATGATAGGAAGATTCGATAAGGCATTTCGATTTATTAAATCTGGATTAAAATTTTCAATATTATTGTATTTATTGTTATCATTAATGTAAGTGGAGTTTGAAGTGGCATAAGACTTAATTGGATTGTCGCTTTAAATTCCATATTATAAAATGTAATTTTTTTTAGAAATATACTCTTTTGAAAAGAAAAAAAAAATAAGGTACTTCCATCCTACGTTGTGATCGCCGAGTTTATAAAGAAATTTTAAAATGCCATTTTAGTAACCAACCTATATACCACTATTTCACATTGATTTTGTAAGTACATAACTTTTAAATTTCTTATTTCTAATTATTATTTTTTCACACGCGTAAAAAATTTAAAATTCACAACATAAATAAAACTTTAACACACATATACACACATACATATATATAATATTAATGAGGCGTAAAATACATGCGTCTATATTTTCTGTCTGGCACTGCTTACTGATCTGGTCTCCGATACACAGCTTTACCAAATAGCTAAATACTAACTGCGCAGTCGGCCCAGATTCTATTCAAACGGCTCATTACACTTCGGATTAGCTGAACTCTGTGGCGTATCTCATTTCCACAGCCGCCGCTATTTTTTGTACTATAAAGCCTAAATATGTAAACCGGTTTACAATTTCAATTCCATCAATTTCTCGTAGCACGTGGCAGTTCTTCTTCGGACGATTGATGATCATAGCAAAAAATATAAAATGTTCTTATTCTGATACTAATTACTGTACATCTCTTTATTATTGTTCTATCGGGAATTTCGTAATTTCGGCCCTTATCAATATTGTCGATCAGCTGCTGTGAATAACGATAACCAACAGATCGGCCTATATACCTCCATATATATATTTTTCCTACATATTTTATTATTAATCTAATTTCTTTTTTAACATTTTAATTTCTTATTTTAATTGATATATTTCAAATTTCTAAGGTAGCCCTGCACTCTAAACGTAATATACATACATACATACATACATACATATATATATATATATATATATATATATATATATATATATATATATATATATATTCCTACGTATTTTGTATTTTATTATTTTATTTTTTAATTTTTTTATATTTTAATTTATCTATTTCAAATTTCTAAGATGCTCCTCTACTCTAAACACGTTCTTATATATATATATATATATGTACATATCAGTGGCGGCTCATATGTGTAATCGCTGTACTCGCCGAGTACAGTAGAGAAATGGAAGAATACAGCTTATGAAATTTTATTATAGTTTTCTTTTTCTTCAAAATGAAACTAAATTACATTTGCGAATGCAAAAAGTTTACCAGTGCGGATACATAATAATCTTTAAGAGTAATGGCGCATATACAGTATACACGTTTACCTTACATTTTAAATGATGCACTGTACTCGTACTGGCTGGCGATTATAACAGAACGCAGTTCGCTAGGTTGAAACGCCTTCAATTTGTGCTGTAGATTATAGGATCGATCAAATCATAGGATGTATTAACCTGTACTCGTTTTGAAACGCGAGTACCGTATAATAACGCATGACCTTGTCAATACACCAGCCAGAGGAAGTGGAATGTACATCGGCAGTAATAGTTCTCCCTCTTTCTAACTACTTGGAGCATATTTCAGTTATTTTGTAGGAGTTATAATCGCTCTCCTTTAGCGAGTATACACTATAGACGTACATTGTTTGGATTTAGAGACGCGCGCCTGTACATGGTTTGTTTGATTTTTCGTCGTCTTGTAGTGCCGTTTGTAAAAATTTCGCGGTATTCGAATACGATTGTGATTTTTTAAAATTATTAACTATATAAAAAAGACATAATTATGGAACCTTTATTTGAAAAACCATTTAGTTCTCGACCATTTCATGAGAAACTTGCAATAATAAAAACTGGTAAGCCTGAACCACATTTAAGTTTAAAAACCGAAGTAAATGATGGTAAAAAGAAATATTTTCGGAATTTTCGAGTGCAGTGGTACAAAGATTACAGTTGGTTATGCGGATGTTTAAACCCTGAGAAGTTATATTGTTGGCCTTGTTTATTATTTAATACAAAAGAAGAAGATGCATTTGGAAATCTGAATCAAGGTGTTGTCGATATGAGTAACTTTAATAATTTAAGAATCAGACATGAAAAGTTGGTTTCCCATGTTAATGCTATGATTTCTCTAGTTACGTTCGGTAAGAATACAATAGAATCTTGCTTTAATAAAACTCATCAAGAAGAAATTACTAAATTTAATGAAAAAGTTACGCAGAATCGGTATATTCTCAAGTGTTTAATAGATGTAACGTGTTATTTGGCACAACAGGAAATAGCATTTAGGGGCCACAATGAAAAAGTGGATTCGAATAATAAAGGAAATTACGTCGAATTATTGAATCTTTTAGCATTACGAGATGAAAAATTGGCGCATCATTTAAAATTCTCTACTGTTTTTAGCGGCACGTCAAAAACTATTCAAAACGAATTGATCCAGTGCATTAGTACAGTTGTTAAAAATGAAATAAAAACCGAAATTAACAAGTCTACCTTCGTATCTATTATGCTGGATGAAACTGTTGATATTTCTAAAAAATCTCAGCTATCTACAACGGTAAGGTATATTTCGGATGAACATCAAGCTGTTGAAAGATTTATAGATTTTTCAGACGTTAGCAACGCTCGTACTGCTGTTGCATTGTATAATCATATCACCAAGTTTATAAGTGAATACGAATGTGGATGGAAATTAATTGCGCAGACTTACGATGGAGCTGCTGTGATGGCTGGACAACATAATGGATTGCAGAAACTGATGACGGGTAAATATGAACAAGCTCAATTTGTACATTGCTATGCACATCAACTAAATTTGGTGTTAAAACAGAGCGTCAATTCTATTCGTGAATGTAGAGTTTTTTTTGAAACTTTAAATGGATTCTCAGCGTTTTTTTCAAATTCATCGAAACGTTGTCATTTTTTAAATGAACAAATAAAACGAAGATTACCTTCTACATCTGCTGTTAGATGGAACTCTAATAGCAAGTTGGTTGAAGTAGTTTCCGCAGTAAAACAAGACTTAGTAAAATTGTTCGAAAATATGATGGATGAGCCTGATGTGTGGGATAGCGAAACTAGAGCATGCGCTCGAGGATTTCACCATAATCTTCAAGATTTTGAATTCAATTTTGTACTAAAAATTTTTGAAAAGATATTTCCACATGCCACAAAACTTTTTGATATCCTACAGAAAAAAATATTCGATATTCAGTTAGCTTCTAAAGAAGTACAGATACTGAAAACTTTTTTGAACAAACTACGAGATGAATTTCAGATAATTTATGATCAAACTTCGAATGAATGCATCTCCACTATTGGTGTAAAAAGACGACGAACTGGAAATTTTTCAAATGACGAAGATCCGGCTGTAGGATACCGACGACTTTTTTATGAAATCATGGACAATATTACAATGCAAATTGTGGAAAGATTTTCAGAGATTAAAAAACTGGAATATTTAGCGTTATTAGATAAAGACATGTTCATTCAATATGAAAGAAAGTTTCCTGATAATTTATTCAAAGCATTAATGAGACATCCTCATGGCAAGAATTTTGACATGACCAAGTTAAAATCCGAACTGATTGTGGTATACAGCACTCCGGAGTTCCGCCATTATTCAGTTCACGAACTGTATAAACATTTAGAAATTTCTGGTCTTTCTGTTGCTTTGCCAGAAGTTAAAAGATTATGTGCTCTGATTATCACTATACCAGTTACAACTGCAACGACTGAGCGCTCTTTTTCAGCTTTAAAAAGAATAAATACGTATACACGATGCACTCAGAGAGAAGAAAGACTTTCCGAATTAACTGTCCTTTCCATTGAAAAGGATGTCCTGAGCAAGTTGCGTCGCGACGTTACATTTCACGATCGTGTTATAAACGAATTTGTTAAAAATGGTAGAAGAGTGGATTTCATTTATCGATAATTTTTTAGATTAAAACCTGCCTACTTAATTGTTAGCATACTTATTATTTTTTAAATTATTTATTTGTAATTAATTTTGTAATGTCCAAATTTATTTATGTGTAAATTTTTGTATTGAAAAAAATGTTTAGAGTAAATACTTTTATTTCTTTTATGTTCGTGAGGGGGTTGCAGAATTTAAGCGAGTACATGTGAAAAAATTCACGAGCCGCCACTGTATATGTATATATATATGTATGTATGTATAAGAGTTACCCCGAGATTTAAATAAGATCTGGACGAGTACCATAAAGTTAAAAGAGAAAAACAACGGTTCCTTTCACCGTAGTTACTTACAATATGTAGCAACGTAAACCTCGAAGAAATGATTTTACGTTAACGAAATGTAAAAAATAAAATAAACACTTGAAAATTCCGAAAGCACACGGAGTGATAACGGTAATTTCGTAGAAACAAAACTATACTATTTAGAGTAGCAAAGAAATGCTCAGAATTGAATCAATTTTAATTGGAGCTAGAATTTGGAAGGTAAGTTGAAGGGTGGAAACTTGACTCAGTACCTAGCGATTTCTGCGATTCATAAATTTTTAAAAAACGCAACACTAACAAATTTTATCGAAAATTAACAATATGATCGAATTTTATAAAAAAAAAAAAACGACAAAAAATGTATTTAGAAATATAATAACAATAACATAAACTCAGCGATACGGTGCTTAAGTAGTGATTGCAAACATTAAGCAGTATCCAATTGCCAAAGAGATTGTGCTACTCATAAACCAACTTTAACTTGGATCTTAAGCCATTCTGGAATAAAATATAATGAACTAGCAGACTTGACAGCTAAACAAGTTTCTACAATGTTTCTAGCTCCATAATTGCCTACTACAAGTAAGGATTTTTGTGAGCACATGAAATCATGCTTGTTATCGAAATGGAAACTACAGTGGCAGCACATGCCATTAATAAACAAATTACGCATAATTAGAACTGATACGACATTCTGGTCCATATCGTCCTTGTTCTGACACGTAAAGAAGAAATCGTCTTACGCCAACTTCTAACGCACGGTCATCTGATAAAGGGAGAAAATTCTCCACATTGCTCTTTCAATAGTGAGTCAGTCTTCTGCTGGAGTGTGTCAAGTATATCAACTAACGCGTCGCAGCTCCAGTTTCCACCGAGCATTATAACAAACATTAAGTCTAGACAAAGTTGGTTCCGTGCTAGGATATCTGTACGAAACTGGCTTATTCAATCAGCTGTAGCATTTCTGAAACGTGCTTTCGGTTGTGTAGTAATACATGGCACGTAAAAGGAGTCAAAGTCAAGTCAAGTAAAAGTAAGAATACGAATTTTAATGTTAAAAAAATGTTCGCTATGATATTTGTTGCATAAACGATTAAAAAAATTTGAATAAAACAAAATTAAGTTTTCGAGGTTTTTTTAAGAAGATGCCTGTAATAGATAATAAAATATAGAAATATAAAAAATAATTTTGTTTTTGGAATATAATTTTTCTAAATTTTCAAATTAAAATTTGTCAGCACTCGGTGCAAAAGCAATGAGAATGTGTAACCTTTCAACATTTACGAAGGTGTTAGAAGTGGCCATATGTATTGTGTATTAATATATTATATATATATATGTATGTGTGTGTGTATGCATATGTATGTATGTATATGTGTATATATAGGTATAAATATTTACTTCAGTTTTTGCATGTTCTTTAAAAATCATTTCTTTTTTGTCTCTATATTCGAGAGTGAAATTTATAATTTATTTTTACGCGTATATATATATTTAAAATCTTTTTTTGGGCTTTCGCCGTGATTTACCCATCAAACGTATCTATTAAATACGTTAACTTATGCTATTTACCCAATAGAGAAATTATATATAAATATTTTGAAATATATATGTAAAAAATGATATTGTTAAGAGCACGAGAAAATATGTGACGAAGTAAGGGGGCGCATTAATTAGCTATATTACTACCAACGGTGAAATAATACGATAGAAGAAAATTTAGAGTATTATTTAGAAAAAGTAAGTACGATATATTAATAGGAAAAGAGAAATATGTAATGAAATTAACCGTTTGAAAAACCTGACATGTTAAGGACGGTAGTAGTCGGAACACTCGAAAAAGACACGATCTGCATTGAGTATGATTTTTAAAACTACGACTTTTGAATAAAACTTACTCGATATTAGCGCAATAATACATTACTTAAAGCGATCAAATGTGATTACTTGTATGCCATGCTTATCATGTTTCCATCGCTATCAAAATCGTACGACCACGCGTCTGCTGAACTAAGATCCACTAATTGACCGAAACTATCGTATGTGTAATTCTTTACTTGCGTAAATAATCCCATTTTAGTCGAACTGGATGTTAGACGGCTGAATCGAAAATATGATATAACAAAATTATTACGTAAACTCGTTCAAATATTTTAGCAGTATTAAAATGTCGCTTGTTTATTTACGATCCGAATTACGGAGTAGGCTCGAATAAATTAATTACTCACTATTAAATACTCTTACGACCAAAGTCTGTACATATATATATATATATATATATATATATATATATATATATATATATATATATATATATATATATATATTGATACGAATCGATTCGTCTCATGCATGATGATAATGATTGAAATAAAATAAAATTATATCGAGAAGGTATGAAACAGACATATTGTAGATATTTCAAACATCATTGTTGATCAGTCGTTCTTAATATTCACAATGTAGCATTACAGTTCCTCAGTGATCTTCATCTTAAATTACACCCCCTAGCTAAAGAAATTGGTCATTTGATTATAACATCTAATATCCATGTAGTTCTCGCATGGATCCCATCGTATACTGACATACAAGGAAATGACCTAGCAACTAGTGCAGCCAGAGATGATGCATTGCTTCAACCATTCCTGCTCCTGATTACACCAATGAAAGAACTTCAGACTTATATAAAATCCTCAGTACGTAAGTCATGGAACCTCCAGAGTATGCACTTCCATTTACCAACAAACTTCGATCGGTTCGAGATTCAACATTTCTCCGGACTCCATCTCACTCAACAAACAGAAGAGATGATGTACTTGCGGTCACACTAATATCTTACACAGTTATATCCTAAAAAATCTTCCCCCTCCTTTATGTTCAACCTGTAATGTCCTCATTACCTTCCACCATATTCTCTTTGAATATGTGCAATTCAATTCCGACCATTCTATCCTCGACAAACCGCTCAGATTGCCAAACGTTCTTTACTAAACGCACGATGCTCCCAATAATTTATTAAATTTTCTTAAATCCTCAAATTTATATCATCTAATTTCATAATCCGTCCTTCCCGTTTATTCTTCAAACTTTCAATTCATTCTTACTAACCTTACGTTCTCTCCTTTCCCGTACCGCTGGTCTAGGTGCAGACAACTAATCTACAGGTAGGGAGACATCGAAATGGCGTGCATGCGTAAAGATAGGGAAGGTCGTGTACCTAAGTTTTTATAATAACGTAGATAAAAAATTACAGAAGTGACAATTCAGGCGACGGTGAACTTTGCCGTCAGTAACTTAAATACGGGGCCAGTTTGTTGCATTTGGACATGGTCTTTCATATAGGAGATACGGCTGAAACAGATAACGAAGCTAATTAGTTCATATATAATTGTGAGAATGTATATATATATATATACACACAACTTGTTGGCAGATTATACAAAGATTATTAGAAATGCGGGTACGCCACAATATAAAATAGAAAAAATACGCAGGACAGAAAAGGACGATGCTGCCTCCAATTGGTCGGGTGTATAATAGAAAAAATCGATGATGACTACATGAAACAATACTAAGCGTAAGACGGATGAAGATAGAAAAGTTTAGTAGAGGTTTAAAAGGATTCTGGGAGCACGTTGGAAGGAACCCTTACGTGCAGTCATTTTAAAAATATGCGCGAGTGCTATCCTAAACTTTTCTTTTGGTCTGTTATAATTCTTCTTTCTGAATGGATAGCTAAAGTGAAGGTGCATAAACTGACCGAAAGATTATCAGCCGACAACAATAGTGGAAATGATGCATATTCAGGAAGTTAATCGGATCTGGCTGGTTCGCTCAGTAGCACACGTTGCGAGTATCAGCAATAATCCTGTGTGTGTGTTTCAATACCTGAATATATAGGGCCGGTATGGAAAAATTCATGTCATACGAAACAGGTGAATACCGCGCTTAGTGACACTGTAAAAATAGTAACAGGCTGTTCGAATCCCATAAAAATAGAAAACATATACCCACTCGTACGAATAGCATATCTGCAAATAAGAAGGGAAATAGCAAGGAACGAGCCTCGCAAATTCTGAACGACAGACATCCGCTTTATGGTCACACTGTTCCAAGAAGTCGACTAAAATCCAGGTTTCTGAATATAACCTTTGTGTCGATGGAACAATCAGCATCTATGAGAAAGAGATTATTCTCAACATGATTTATAGTGTAAGATTGGTCGGTCTCTTAACCAATTGAGAACCGGGATGACACGGTGTAAAACTAATCCGAATGAAGGGCTATTATTGATGAGGATAGATGTGACTGCGGCGAAATTCAAACGTCTGCGCATATGTTACGCTGCCCGCTAGTAGACGAACATTACGATATGGCCGATTTGTGATCGGCGAATGACGAACGCGAGTACATACTGGGTTGATGCGTGTCAGAATTTTTTTTGCATCTGCCGTCTTATAAAAATGGTTGGAAAAGCATCATAATAATCGTTTTATTTATTTACACAAACATACACACTTTATATATATATATATATCACCGGTTAAGAGAAAACGTATTTTATAGTGTAATAAACATGTGTCAAATCGAGGTAACTCTTACATCCGCTTATCAGTGAAGTAATTCGACAATTAATGAACTACGAATTTGTCAGAACAAATTTTTTCGAATTATCCTCAATGCACATTTCTACACTAAAATCTCTGATACGCGCTTAATTTTCTATCATCCATGCGTTTATGTCAACTCCTTAATAATCGGGGAAATTTTATACCGAGTCCCTCACAAATCACGTTGGAGGAATGTATTAAAAAGTTGTCTCGAGTGAATCGATTAACTAATTGAAGACGATATTTAAAATAATTCGTTTTACAAATTAAATACTTACAAATTCGCGTCGTAACTATAAGTTTCTTTAAAAACTTCGGACGTGTGAATATATACGTAATATTCGGTCATTCGATTATATTCATCGTAGACACGCTTAAACGAGGTACCACCTTCAGACGAGATTGTAACTACTTTGTCTGACCAACGAATCTATCAAATATACATACATATATATTATATATATATATACATAACTACAAATTAAAAACAATCGGGAATGTAACAATAAATTTTTTTTTGATATTAACAGATTCTATATCAGCGATACAGAAAATAATTAATAAAAAATGTATCAGCGATAACGTAATATGCAATATATTAAAAAATTATTGGTAAACTTAAAAAAAATAATATAACATATTTCAAACGAATATCTGGACACAGTGGTATCGAGGGAAATGAGATAGTGGATAGAGCGGCTGAAAAAATAAACCGAAATAATAGAATAGAAAAAAAATTAAAATACCACGGATGGAATATATACGTCGTATAAAGCGGATAGTAAATGATGAATGGCAAATATGAAAAGATCGGTGGAAATATCGGGGAGAAATACTCAAAAAAAAATTATACAGAAGAAGACGTGATCTACAAATAAAATGGACGGAAAATTTGTACGGTATATATAAGTCCAGAAACAGATCGAGTAATTTATGCGAATGCGGAGAAATTGGCTCGATTGACGCATATTATATGGCAGTGTGAAATATATAACGACTGTAGAAAAGATGTTATAAAAAAATACTATCATTTTATATGACTAATAACATTATTACAGATTGTGCACAAACCAGATTAATAATCAGCCTACATCTTGTATCAGTACATAAAATAGAATAAAATAGTCATATAAAATATAATCTAATTCAAATTCAATTAACTAATTAAACAATTTAAAATAGCTAGATGGCGAAACCTAAGTAAATACGACACGGATGGAAAAGTAGTCCTTATACATAAAAAGAGAGATACGTTCAATCTGGGCAATTACAGATCAATTAGTTTACCGTCGCAAATGTATAAATTATTTTCCGGCGTAATAATAACGAATAGATTAACACAACAAATCGATTTCAAACAGCCAAAAGAACAGACTGGTTTCAGATCAGGATTCAGTACGAACGAAAACTGTTGACAATTACAATGCCGATAAATGTGGAGAGTTCAACATAGATTTATACATAGCATTTTGTAGATCATGAGAAGGCGTTCGACATAGTGCAGATCTGGGTAGTACTGAATTCGTTAAACCTAATTGACATCAATGACAAGTACGTACCGGTTATAAAGAACATTTATGAGTCCGCTACGATGCAGATAAATTTATGGAATAAAACGAAAAAAATTCCAATCAAAAAAGGCGTTAGACAAGGAGATACCGAGATTATTTATCCGCGCTTTGGACACCGTGTTTAAAAACTCGAATTGGACTACAACCGGTAATAGACGGTGGTTGAATCACCTCAGATTTGCGGATGATGTAATTCTAGTGAGCGACGGTGCAGAAGAGCTACATATGACGATAACAGATTTAAATGTACACACTCGAACAAAATAGGACTGGAAATAAATTTACATAAAACAAAAATAATGACGAACATAGGAAAAAGTGTACAAATAGCGGTAAAATCGGAACGGATACAAAAGTAGACGAGGTAAAAAAATCGCAACAAATAAAGACACGATAAAGAAAAGCAAAAATAACAAGTCGAATTATCGCGGGATGCGCTTGGAAAATTACGCATAGTATTTCGCCATAATACGGATTAATTTGAAACGTAAATTATATAACAAATGTGTACTTCCGATTCTTATATGTATGGTTGGAAAACACGGGCCATATATTACGATCAGTTTTCCCGGGTGTGTTGTGCCTATCTACGCTAACGACATAATATTATGTTTGCTTTATACGCTACTTACACTGTACAACGAAATATGTATAGGTGTAAGTAAATGATGAATGATGAATGATTATGATTTTTTCGATTTCCGATGACAATAACTTACCGATAAATGACCGAATTTGTACAATCTGCCTGTGTATCTATCGTAGTGAAAATGTACCGGCGGTACAGTCTGACCGCCAATTCGACCCCACGTTTTTGATACTCTGAAATGATCGTCATATTCGTACATGAATTTTGCGTTACTAACAGACGGATCGAATAGAAAATCTATTCGTTCTTCGTTTAATAATCCATCATTATAGACAAGTTCGCATCGATATTTGAATTTACCGTCCACGTAATTAACCGTATTCGGCATGCCAGTTTGCGACGAGTACTTAATGAATACGAAACCCGAACCGTATATAACCTGCGCACAAATTTTATAGCGGTTTTATATTTGCGTTAATGGAAATTTGTGGAATAATAAGTTCAAAATAGCGCTAATATTATGACGTATAAAACAATACAAACCTTATATTAACACTACATCCCGAATAAACGTAATTCCAATATCCACGAATTTTAATTAATTTTTACGTAATAAAAAAAAAAATAAAAAAAAAAATAGTAACGCACTTGAAAATAAATAAAAAGTAGTTTTATATATATATATATATATATATATATATATAGGTATATATTTTTGAACTGAAAAATTTCTCGATTGAACTTACCAATAATCCAACACGTTAGTACTAGTACTACTAACGACGCATTCTCAATGCGTTATATTAAAAAATAGCTTCACTTTTTCTTCTCCCTCTAAAAGTACCGAAAGAGACCTTCCCTGTTAATTTTGATATTTCTATCATTTTTAGTGTATGTAATTATGGTAGATTTTTAAAATTCGTATTCAAAAATATCAAAATCACGATTGGCTGAAAAAAAATTTAAATTTTCATTTTTCACATAGTAACGTATATAGTGGCTTTTTTTCTTTCTTTTTTTTTTTTTTGTTGAGTACCATGTACTGCTGCTACGGCCAGGAGGACCAAAAAGTAATTACTGAATATTATATAAAGATGATACTGCTTGTACTGTAATCGAGTCATCGGTTAAAACTTCTTGTAGTGAATTGCAAACTTTTAAGGACGATATGTGAAGTATTGTGGACACTTAAGAAATAAATGTCGAAGTATTAAGGGTGTTTGGACGCACCGAGCGCACAATGGTGGATGTGTTTTATTTATAATGTAGCTACGAATCCATGCAGTGTGACCAACACGAAGACGAGATGGAATTACCTGTTGCTTCCTACTGTGTACAAAAGATCTCCGAGGAAAAGGATGAGAGCAGATAGCTCTAACGTTGTCGTAGGAATAACATTTCATAGATCACAAAAAAAAAGGTTTTATTTGTTTTATGTTTGATGGAAGCGATTGCATAACATTCGGATGTAGAAGTTAATGGATATAGTGAATGGTTTTATAGCTGTTTTGTATGCTGGTTCAATCGGTGGAAAACCTATATGACTTCCGATCCATAATAAGATTATATTAAGGGTTACGGTATAAGAGATTCAACTATGATAACAGGATGCAATTTGGCCGAGTTACGACTGAAGCACATGATACAAGAGAATCGAAACATAGAAGATATTTGTGGTTTTCAAAGGGCAGTGGATATAGCGAAGTGTATTGTGTATAGTTCAGCAGAAAATACCGAATATCGAGGTGGTAGGATATAATGCAGATCACCCTTTGAAATTACGGAACAACTACAAAGTTGGTTAGATTTAAATCTGTTGGTGTGGATTTTTGTGTATTGTTTATATTTGTTTATAGTTCGATGTGATTATTTATTTAAACTGTGGAAATGGTATGTATTGTGGACGGTGTTAGAGACGGGTCCCGTTCGGATTGAGAAGGAGTGCCAAGGAGAATATTGCGCGTGATTTTTATAAATTAAGTGGGGAATTTCTGGAAAAGTTCGTCTTTGAAAATAGGAAATCTTCGACAATGCAGTAGTGTTTTTATTGAACTTCAGATACATTTATTGCGTTAATTCGTTTAATTTGTTTTTTTTTTTTTTTTAGTTTATATTTATCGGTAAGGTAAAATAATTTTAAAAATCTCGCGATAAAAGGCTTGATACCACCGAAAGCGGTCTATCGTGGTCGGTCTACGATATGAGAACGTTACACAGAATGCGATACCTGTATTCAGTATTTTGCTTTATTATTGTAATACGTTTCTTAATATGGTTTTTGTTTGAAGTTATTATTGATCACTAGCTTAGGTGAAGATCAGCTACTTCTACTGTTAGCTTTAAGAAAAAAGAAAATACCCCGATGCTTTGTACATAGAATAAATAAGAAACGAGAAAAATAACCGCTTACACATTGGATCACATGAAGGTGTCTCGAGAATTTGAAAAGTTATACAATTTAATAAAATGCACGATTCAAAAATACACTCCAAACCGGTGGAAACCGATTGAAACACGTCAAAAATGTTTCGAAGGAAATATTAATTTGTCTTATGACTAGAAATGAAGCAAATTTTAAATAAATTAAAACATGAATTATTGGTATTATCGAAAACGACTATATTTACGCGCAGTTTCTAAAATATTTCAGTTTTGGTTAAAAGATATTATAAATAATCCAGTTATAACTTAAAAATCGCATCAACAAATACGTATTTCAATTTCTACTTATTCTACTCGAAGACGGTACGGCGATCAGGGGGGAAAAAAATCTGTAATTTTATACAATCGGATCGATTGTCGTCGCGACAGAAACTAGAGTTGAACGATGAATCGTCGACTCGAGTCAGTGACTGGAAGTCGCCGAATATTTCGAATGAATCGAGTCGGTAAAATAAACTGATTCGACTCACAGACTCACTGACGTGCAGATTTATCGAATTACCGACTCGCAAAAATAACGTGAGTTTCGTCGCATCAGGTTTATCCGATTATACACGGTCGGTGTAGAATTATTAATTTTACAAGTACATATTTTAGAATTTTAGTTTTGTTTAGTTCTTTATTCGCGTTATTTAATAAGTTGTAACTAAAAGTTTAAAATTATTTTAATCTATCGTTATATTCGCGTATTTAAATTACTTTAAATATATTATATATATATATATATATAAACTATATTGATTGACATATTAAAAAGAAAAAGTAAAATATAATCTATACAATTGTATTATTTTCTTATGTACAAAAATATAATTAGGAGGTATGTACTATGTAATATTTCAAATTTTCAAATGTTACTTTAGTTTACAAATGTTTTAATTAAAATATATATGCTCAGACACTTATACATATATCAGCAAAGCATAAATCATATATATGTATATATATATATATATATATCAAGGAAGGATAAATGAAGACTCGACGATTCGAAGAGTGTCAACTGACTAGTAATAACGTCAGGAGGGGATTATTTTTAGGAGAAAACGCGTCAGGCAATTAGTAATTCGATGACACGATGAGTCGAATCAGTGACTGGAGTCATTTAAAGTAAATGAATCGATTGACTCGAATCGGTAAATGAATCGTTCCGATCGAGTCTAACATAAATTAGCCCCCAGTCGTTAGACGGGCGTTTTATCTGATGACGATGATGCAAGTTTGTAATATTTTACCGCCGCAACAGACCGGTTTCTGTGTGGCCGATCCTTAAAGATGTCATTAAATTTCTTGTCACTAAATGATCACTGTACATTTAAATAACAATTATACGATGATAATTATAAGTCTGTACCGAAACCAGTCGACTCAAGTAAAAATTAACGAACTAAAAAGAAGAAAAAAAGAACAAACCGTCGTCTTGGACAAGTGTGGGTATTGTATGCCGTCGTGGAAAGAGACAATAACGAAGGTAGAAATATTAAATCTGCTAAATATTATCGAAGAAACGAAAAAATATAAAAAGTGATTTACGCCGTTTTAATCGTAAATTAATGTCGCGATTTATAATGTACGCCGGATAGCGTTAACAGGACGCGATAAAAGTTCATCGAAGTTGTCATCATAATTGAATACCTAATTATGGCGGAATAAGTACAAGCGCTCTCTATTGCTTATTACACGTGCGCATGCGCGTTGCAGATACCTAGTTCTTCGAACTTTAAAATCTGCGGGAAAAAAACTAACGGGCACGAAATAATTACAACGAGATACAGATAAAAATTACGATAAAAAGGCCAAATGAAAAATTGTTTATTACGATGTGGTGGTAAATTTGTTCGTACGCTATTAGAAATACATCCGTACCGAATGCCATAACCATTCTCTCCAGAAAACATATCGGTATATCATCGAAGTTATTTATAATCTTCTTCTTCGTTCATATTTTCCCACACCATCTTGCAGCCTTTCCAGTTGCTGAACGTAAGTCTGTCTTATCGCAACTTGCCGAACATGCAGGACAGTGTAAGATGATTCCTCTCCACATTCATATTTATCAGTGACATTCGAGTAGCCCCATTTCCGGAGCATGTTTATTCTGATTCTGTTAAGCGTGTTCCATATTTCCCATGAGAGTTCTGCTCCACTTGGTAGTTTCTCTTGTAGATTTTTATCAGCGACACTAATCTTCATCCGCGATTTATGTAGTTTTTTTCTACATTTCATAAAACTTTTCCGAAATTTCAAACGCCCGTCTATAGACTTCTGCCCATACACAGCATGTTTTTCTTCTCTTGCATTTGTCGAGTCCTTTCAACGTTAGCTGCTGGTGAATATAATTGATCTGTTTCTAGTAGGCTTTAAGCATCCTGTTATTATCCTGCATGATTCGTTAAGCGCGGCACGGTGTCTAATTTAAAATAATCGGGTGTTATCCGTGACTGCGGCAATATTCAAACGTCCGCGCATATGCTACGTTGTTCAATAATAGGAAAAAAAAACCATTGAGATACAGCTGATTTGAGACGGCAAACGACAAAGCTATTTACGCCGTTTCGTACTATAGGCTGATACGTGACTACAGCTACATCGGACGAGAAATAAACACGCACACATACACGAACGTGTAGGCAGTAATCGAAGAGAGAATACCTTAGATAGTTGACCGGTGGGTAAGTATTTGTATATAATTTTAGATCCGTCGATAAACGTTTTCTGAGTTAGCACGCCGGTATAGCTGTAATATTCGGTAATTGGTTTGGCCGGTAACGCGGGAATAAATTTGAATTTGATAAAACCGATCGATACCAAAGCGGAGAAAAAGTGCTTCGCACCGGATGGTAAAGTTACCGAACTTATTCCTCCATTAGCGTCGTACGTATATGTGTAGGTGCAGTTTTCGGAATATGTTATGGATTTTATCTGCGCAACAAAAGTCAAAACAATATATAAACGTTCCGACGCGTGTTAAAGAAATTTATTGAAATTATCCGAATTTAACGAACGATAAAAATTTTAAACAAACGAAAAAAAAATGTTAGTTAAAAATCGCTAAATTTTTCATATATATGAGGTTATTAACCTTTAACTAGTTTCGTTTTAAATATACTTTTAAACCTTCACGTTTGATATCGGTATATGATTTTTGTCGATGTAAACTTTGTCTCCATATTTTTTTCATATAACGTTTATTTTTCATTATCAAACTAGTAAAACGATTACGAAAGCCAAGGTATATATTTAATGGGCGATGCTTAGAAGAACGGGCAATCTTGGTTTAATGTTGTCTAGATTTTTTAATAAACAGGCACCCTGCTGTGTGCACATCCGTTTATCAAAGTATTTATCATCGTGCCTCAGAATGGAGTTGTTTACTCCAGCAACAGTTGTTTTTATTATAATTGTTTTTTTTTTTCTTTCTTTCTCATTGGGGCAATGACCGGCAGCCAGGTTGAATTAAGTCGGTATCCATCCACTTTGTTAAAATTTGCGCGTTTAAACATTTCCATTGCTTCACAATGACATGTAAGTCAAGATTGCGCTCTTCTGAGCATTATCCTATAAATTTACACTTTTATAACCGTTCTCAGTTTGATAAAATGAGCATTGTGTTTTTCAAAACGTTACGTGAGAAAAAATATAGACATAGTCTCGCTTTATGCAACAATGAGGCGAATTACGTCACCATCAGCGCTTTATGCACGTAAAAGAAATAACATCTAACCTGCGTGGTGTATACTTTTCGAATATTCGATTGTCTGTTTAAATAGCGATTTATTTATGCGACCAAAAAAAAAAAAACAAAAGCATTTAAATAATCTAAGCCTGTTGTACAGAACGTAACGCGCGACCAGTTATGTCTATTCTATCGTTACGGTAAATATATTTTTAATGAACTTTTCTAATATATTTATGTTCGAATATACGTTTTTTTTAATTTTAAATCATAATAATTAGATTTATTAAAAAATGTGTAATATACATTAAGCAATTCATCTTGAATATCGTAATGTGCTTTATATATATATAATAAACATAGTGGACTTGAGATTAATACACAAAAGACAAAAGTTATGGCTGTTAGTAAAACATACATACAGGATATACATCTGCACATTGCAGGTAAAGAAATTGAAAGAGTAACAAAAATTAAATATTTAGGATATTGGCTAACGGATGATTGGAGTCCTGATTACGAAATTAAAGTTAGAATTGAAATGGCGCGAAGTACGTTTCAGAAAATGAAACGATTACTGTGCAATAGAAACATTACACTGGAAACAAGGTGGCGTGCTACAAAGTGTTACGTGCTGGCGGTTTTGTTGTATGGAGCAGAAAGTTGGACGCTCAAGGAATCAAGAAAATAGAGGCCTTCGAAATGTGGCTATACCGGCGGATTCTGAAAGTATCTTGGGTAGATAAGATCTCCAATGAAGCCATTTTAAAACAAATGAAGAAAAAATGCGAAGTCATGGCGTCAATAAAAAATACGCAAAGCAGCCTACTTTGGGTAGATAATTCGGAACAGGAAATACGTCACATTGCAGACCATAATACAGTGTAAAATAGAAGGTAGCAGATGTCGAGGACGCAGACGAAGGTCATGGACGAAAAATCTTAAAGATTGGTTCAATATGCCTGACACGGCTACACTACGGCACGAGATAAAGAAATATATTGTCAGATGGTCACCAACCTCCGGTAGGAGATGGATTTACAAGAAGAAGAATAAACATAGTATGGTGCAAACAACGCAGACCCGGATAAAAGAACATATATTCATCTAATGCCATCATTGAAGCACAAGGTTGTTCAAAAAGAAGAAGAAGTAATACGACGAGAGTGAAATTGGGAAGGAATGATAGTAATAAGAATGATCAAATACAGTAGTTAATAAAAAGACACGCTATCGTCTGAGGATTGAGAAGGAAACCTGGTGTCCGTTAGGAGATCAGAATAACATCACGGCAACACTTTCTTCTCAGGCGCCTTGGCGGATTGTCTGGAAGACTTGTTGTATGCATCCTGCGGATGACGGGATTATCGTTGCTATCTCCGAACTTGTCAGATAATCTCTTGTATTGTTGAATGTGTATGTCGCTGATATATGGAATCTTAAAATTAATGTAGTGTGTCAAGTTGGAGAGGTAGACTGGAGCTGTGCTGTTATTTATATTTAGGATGTCATCCGATAAACGGAACAAATTTAGAAATGAAAACGAAGTATTGTAATTGAATTTTAACGACAATATTGATTTATCCGATTTATCTGATTCTGAACAAGAAAACTGTCGACGCAGATTTTGTAGAATTACTGCGCACACACACTCACATAAAAAAAAAAGAAATGGGGAAATACACCATTTACGGCGGTGAGAAAAATATGACGACGACGAATCACTTGCTACAATTGTAAAGTGATTCTGAACGATAATGATGTTTCATTTTTCACACGATATTTATATTCCTGTATTGGATTAGATAGTACGTTATTTGTTTGTTATTACTTTTTTATATATTATTAATCATTATATAAAAATCAATTAACGCATTTTACAGTGTAATTAATTTTTTAAAAATAAACCTCTATTACATTTACATAAATATATAATTAAAAATTTGGCAATGACTTTTATGCCGTTGTTGCATAACGTGCAACGCCCGACTAGTTATGTAGTTTTATAATGTGCGACTAGTTATAAGACGGATATAAAAGATTAAAACTATATATACAATTTATAAAAATTTTAAAATTAAAAAAGAAAGGTCATATAAATAAGTGTTTTTTTCACTTCGCTGTTTTTTTGTAATATTGTACATTTCATTTCAGGTTTTTTTTTTATTTTCGTTTTATATTTTTATATTTTATTTTTTTTACGTTCACTCGATAATGACTTAATAGTAAGACAAACTTTCCGGTCTTCTTATACATAAAAATTTAGCGATTTTAACTATTTTTTTGTCGTTTAGTTATTCGTTTCAAAATCATTATATTACACGCTGTTCAAATGAATTAAAATTATATTTAATTAAATTTTCGAACAATTTCGAATTGAGCAAGATTTATCAAGACGCGTATAATATACATTTGTATTTTTAAATAAGAAATAGTACTTTAAAAAAAAAAAAATTACGGCATTATTTTTGGCCTTTAAATATCCGGATCGTATTGTAAAGTTTGTAA
The DNA here is from genome assembly GCA_032883995.1 of Coronaproctus castanopsis. Lineage (NCBI taxonomy): Eukaryota > Metazoa > Arthropoda > Insecta > Hemiptera > Monophlebidae > Coronaproctus > Coronaproctus castanopsis. The sequence continues at coordinate 6,381,163 of CM065054.1, forward strand.
ATATAAAGAAAAACCGATTAAATCAATTCGAATTACCTTGTCCCAGTCGTCATATTCGTACGATATTACATTTCCGCCTTTTTGTATTTCTTCTATTAATAAGCCGTTAGGATTGTACGTAAAAGTCTCATTAATGTATCCCCAACTCCAACCACTAATGCGATTAAATCTATAAAAAGAAACACAACACAGTAAGAAAATAATAAATTAACAATTGCCTAATGATATCGATCAATGCGTCGTTAATGGCATACTAGTTGATAAGTTTTATTTGAATTGCAATTATTATATATAACTCAATATCGTTCAGATGACCGCCATTTGCAACAATACATTGTCTTTTTGCAAAATTCGTTGAATGTTTGAAATTTCTTCAGTAATCCCAGTTTCCGGGTCTTTCAGATCTCGTAGGCGTGTTTTGTAAACGCAGCTCCTAAGATATCCCTACAAAGAAAAATCTGCACAGGTCAAATCTGGCGAGCGCGTTGACCAAATGAAATCCGTGCGACGCGACAATGTGCGGTTACCTAAACGCTTGTTTCAGTACTGCAAGCGTTTCCGTCGAACAGTGACACGTTGCACCATCTTGTTAAAACCAGGTATGGCCCAGACGAAGGTTTTGTTTGATAATGACGTAATTGTTGAAAAGCTTTGCACTAGTAAAAAATTGTTATATTGATTAAATTTGTTTTTATGTCGTTCTATTAATTCATAAAATCACTACTCTCCGATACATCAACCTTAAAATAAATATAGCCGGTTTGTAATATATAGAATAACGATAAATTATAAGATATCTAAAGCGACGAAGTTTACTGATTCTAAAATACAACATTACTCATAAAAGTAAATAATGGACGAAATAGAACGCGTTTCAGAATTCAGATATCTGGGATCCTTTATCACAAATGATGCTAGAGATCGTAAAGATATTAAAAATATAATTGGAATAGCAGAAACAAGCATTCGACAATTTAGGTATGGTATTTGACACGGTAAATAGAATACACGGTAGGTATCACGAACTAGTTGCGCAGTAGTCAAACGAAATTTTGACGTCACCGGTGGCCACTAGTTCAGACACAGTCGACTGTAGTAGTCGTTCCGTTGTTTCGCGTGGTCTTCCGTATTATTTCGTGTTTCTGTCGCCGCTTGTTCGAGTATTTTTTTATTTATTTTTTATTACGGTCAACAAATTAACTTATGCAATTTATGTTTTTTTTTTTTTCGTTTAATACTGCCTATTTTATCAATTTTTATACATATATTACGTCATCAACATAGAAATGGTTAGATCGTTTTGATACTATATTATTATTATTAATATTTTTATTATGCCTTGTCATCGCTGGGTGTTGTAATCATGGCAGAAACGATCATAAATTAGGAATCAGTTTTCATCGGTTTCCCAAAGATAAAGCTGTACGGAAACAGTGGTTACATATGAGCAAAAGAGCTGATGACTTTAATATTGAAACTGCCCGCGTTTGTTCTCGTCACTTTAATGAAAATCATTTTGAACGTGATTTGAGATCAGAATTGCTTGGGTATAAACCAAAGAAAAATTTAAAAAAGGATTTTCGATTCCTCATTTGCGAATACCAACATTAATTGAATGCGAGTCAGATATTCAAAATGAACGAAGTGAAAGGTATAACAAACGTGAGTCTAAAAAAGTTGTAAATTCTTTGTTAGGAAGCAACGCTAAAGACATAGGTTTAACAAATAATGAAATTTGTTCATCCAATAACGCTGATATTAGCGATAATAATAAATTTATTAAATTACAGTTAGAAAATAATTCCTTAAAACAAACTAATGAAAGCTTTTTAAAGGATTTGGAGACAGCGAAGGCTGAAATTACGAGTTTAAAATTCGGCTAAAAGCGTTTGAAGGAACTTTCTCGAAGTGTCAACAACAAGTAATCGTTAGTGGAAAATGTTCCAGCTGGTCTTCTGACGACATATCGAAGGCAATATCGTTAAGGTGTATTTCAAAAAAATCTTTCAACTTCGTAAAAGAAGCCTATAAGTATCCCATTCCAAGTGAAATGACTATAAAACGTCGTTTGAGCGAATTTGTAGTTGCCCCGGGTTTTATAAATTTAAGTTTGAATATTTTGACATCACATTCAAGAGTATTTACGGACTTTGAAAAAGATGTACTTTCATTCGATGAAATGAAAGTTCAATCTGATATATGTTACGACAGCATTTCGGATATAATCCGCGGTCCTCATTCTTACGTGCAGGTTATGATTATTCGTAGCCTCGTTGGAAAATGGAAACAACCCGTATATTATAACTTTGACTGTGCAGTGGATAAAAATTTATTTTTTGAAGTCATTAGAATGATAGAATCTACAGGATTCAAAGTTCGTGCGTTTGTATGTGACGTGGGCCCATCAAATAGGAAACTTATGGCCGACCTTGGTGTTAGTAATGTTAAAACAAATATTACGCATCCGCTTTGTGAAAATCGTAAGATCTGGGCTTTTTACGATGTTCCTCATGCGTTGAAACTATTGAGAAATCATCTTCTTGATCAAGGATATAAATTATCTAGCGGTGAAATTGTAATTAAAGACATTTTTCTAAAATTAATTGAATTACAGAAACAAGGAGATCTTAAATTTGCTTATAAAATTAATCAAAATCATTTACTTCTTTCGGGGATCGAGAGACAAAAAGTCCGGATAGCAGCTGAGTTACTTTCAAGAACAGTAGCTGATGCTATTAGTTATACACTTCCAGGCAACGACCGTGTTGTAAAATTCTTAAAAACAATTAATGACTGTTTCGATGTGCTGAATTCGAGAATTCCTTTTCATCCAACTAATAAAATGAAAAACGCATTTGGTAAAAATTTAGTGAAACAGAATGAGACATTGGAAAAATTGTATAATTTGTGCACATCGATGAGGGTAATCGGTAGATCGAATTTGTTACCATTTCAAATTGCTTTTCAGGTTTCTATTCGAAGTCTTCAGCGGATGTTCTCTGAATTATATTGTGAAGGATATTCTTACATAATGTCGGCGAGATGCAACCAAGATATTCTTGAATCTTATTTTTCTTTGATTAGAGGCTTGGGTAAATTTTATGATCATCCCTCGCCAACTGCTGTAAATCAAAGAATTAAGTGCCTTCTTTTTAGTAAAAATGCGGGTTCGATAATAAAAACTGCTAATTCGTGGAATGAAGCGCTGGTAACATTAAGCGCCGACGTAATAAATGAAATTGAAAAAGGTAGCGAAAGTAAATCATCGGAATGCGAAGAATTAGAAAAAGATATAAATTTTCACGAAGAAGAAAATGACTTTACTCGCGTGATCGAAACATTATCGGATGATAAAGAAAAGTCGGGCCAAGTAGAAGGTGACAACAAAGATCTGTTAAAAATGCAAGCTGGTTACATTGCATATCGTGTAAAACATCGGGATTGATGAATTCGCCATTTCCTGTTTCGTCAGAACACGAACATTCATCAGAATTAAGACGCTAAACAAATAGAAGTCCAGTAAAAGAACAATCTACGGAAGCAAAAATACCGCGACGATGGACAAAAAAAAAGGAATAAATTGATAAAATTGCAATAACTAAAATTTGGTGAGTGAAATATTTGCTTATATAAATAAATTTTTATCATATTTTTGGTATTATTTAAAATATCCTAAAATTAAAATGAAACTTGCCTCATACTACAATTTTTAACGAAATTATTGCGTTTAAACAAGTTGAAAAACAAAACAGCGATATACTAATTGCGTTAAATAATGTTAATAGATATTATGTAATTGTTATAAAATTAAAATAAATTAATTATATCGAAAAGAGAGGAATGTAAAATTGTAAATATAATCACAGCTAGAGTAAGGAACCGAAAGTAGCGTTTACGTTGTACATCGTCGAGCTCGACTGGACACCAATGACGTAATAGCTGCTAAGCAGCCTGCGCGTGATCCCTACCGTGTATTCTACTTACCGTGGTATTTGAGAACCAAAAAAAAAAAAAAAAAAAATGAACACTCGGATTTGAAGTTCTTCGATGCAGGGGATATTAGAACAATTGCAGGCACGACGGCAATTATGAAATTCAAATAACGCCGTAAATATAAAGATGAAATATTCCAACTAATAAAGTTAACGAAATTAGAAAATTATTGGGAACAAAGGACGAAGAACAGGCTACGGTGGAGAACCATCTACGTCAAAAGTACCTAAAACGTAATCGAAAATCTAAAGAAGCAAACACGATTTTCCCATTTTCTTTTTCTCATTTGCAGATAACTATACTCGGACACGAGTGTCGATATTATATATATATATATATATATATATATATATATATATATATATATATATCATCATTAAGTGTCGTCTCCGTATCTGAGGTAGGCGATTACTTACTATACATATTTTGTTGTACAGTGTAAGTAGCATATAAGGCAATTATAATATGACGCTGGTGTAGATAAATACACACCAAAACCAGGGAGAACTGATTGTAATCGCTTTGTTGTCACGATGCAATGCAGTCCGGCGTGTTTTTGTCGTGTACTAGATTGTTTACCAGCGCGCATGTTGTGCGTAGTGGTTTGCCATTGCCTTCCACACGATGATTATTTATTTTTGCGACGTCGATCGTATTCGAACTCGCTACCTTCCGTATAGAAGTCCGTGTTCTTAGCGGCTATTCCGACGACATAACATCAAGCTTTCCCAGACGGTCAACCATTCAAAAGTACCAACTTGGTCCAACGTTGCTTAACTTCGGTGATCTGATGTGCATTCAACGTGTGGTATAATCGTAATTTTATATATATATATATATATATATATATATATATATATATATATATATAATAATAAAGAAAAAGTGTGTTACTTCAGTAATTTTCGAACGACACAGTTGAATGCGTTTTTGTGAATTTTGAAATTATTGTAAACTTATTATTAAATATGTACAAATATCATCGCTAAGAATTATTAAATCTCCAAAGAAAACGAGATGGGTTTTCAAATAAACGGGCTTAAAATAAATAATAATACGCAGACGATCAAGTGTACTGATAGTCTAAATGGAGAAACAAATGCGAAAAAAATGCTGAACACTATAAATAAAGGACGAAAGTACAACGCGAAAATAAACATGAACAATATAAAAAGCAAGGAAATTTAACAGACATAAAATGTAGGAAGACAAAATAGAAAATACATGAACAACAATCGGAAAATCAACGTAAATATTTAGAAGTTTTGATTACTCGAAGAAATAATCTGCAGATTAACGATGGCCGAGTAGATGTTTGGAAATCTAGAAAAGGTTCCGAAAAATCGAAATATTGACTTAGAAACAAGAAATACTACTACGTTGCTACGTTTGGTTGCTTTATTCAACGGAAATCTAGGTAAATGCCGACTGCGAAAAAGGAATTAACGGCGTTAAAATGTGGGCATATAGACGCGTGTTGAAAATTCCGTTGACGGATAAGGTGACCAGACGGGAAGTGTTGAGTAGGTGGGAAATCAATAGATTGCAATTAATGACGGCCGATATAGAACGAAGAAAAATAAAATATACGTCGCTCGTAAAATTCGAGAAGAAGATCTTAAGCAGCGCAGGATAAAACTGCAGGAATGTCACTTGGAGGAAGAAAAAGTATAGAATTAGCTACGACAAATGCAGGAATTAAGGATTTCGTCGAATTATTTAAATCAGTTAGATGCCGATGTATATTATAGCGTTCATGATGTACCAGAAATGCTACTTTTATGATTATATATTATATATATATATATTATATATATATATACGTATACAATCTACCCCTAACTGCTTAGCTATCTGTAGATAGTATTACATCGCAAATTATCTGAATGACGCATCTTCCAATAAAGACATGTCAATAATAAATTACGATTAAATCCAGTAGCGGTTTCTGTCTATGTAATCGACGTATTTTTGAGGTGTTATTGAGTAAATTGACGGCTGTCGAATTCGGGTGATTTCTATTTATTATTTTCTTCTTCGTCGTCTATCATTTCCGATACTTATGTTCAGATCGCGGTGAATAGTTTTGTCGCTTACGTACCGTGCAGCATTTGCCATCATTCGTAATGTTATATTTTGACCTGAATATTGCTTTTGGCATTACAACAATAGTAATTGACAACCATACCTTCAAAATAGTATTTGTTTGTATATGAATAGTTTGTTATTCAGGAACAATTTGAAAGTACGGTTTGTTAGCCGGAGCATCTGCCGGATCTTTGCGTCCAGCTATTTTCTTTTTGTCTGGATATGTGTTCGCCGTGTCAGTTTTTTTTTTTTTTTTAGACGTAAACCCAGATATACAGCCATGATGATGACGACGACGAATATTCAGCGAATCGATTTTTTTTCAAATTTTCAAATTTTTTATTTTAAATTAAAATTAAAAAACTATAAACCGGTTTAAATCTGAGTACTGTTAAAAAAAGAAGAAAAGTTATGGTACGTAACAATACACGATACACTACCAAACACAGATGTTCATTCGTTTAAAATGTTGCATCATATTATAAGAAAAGAAGATGATACGATCGCTAAAAACGTTGCGTAATTTACATTTTCGCCGAAGAACGGACGGGGCAAATTTTCAGAAGTATCATCATCATAATTTTGTTGCGTCTCGTTTCAGGAGGTTGCGCGACAAGAACCATTAGCCGTTTCTAGCTGCGTTTATTATTTCGTACGTTTCATTATTGGTTGTTATGTACTCCACATACCCTTCCTTCCTCTTGTTGCCTTTCCAATTATTTGTACCGCTAGCATAAAAATGCCTTCTTCTGGTATTTTGTGTCCGATATATTTTCCCTTTTTTTTTCTTCAATGTCTTGGACGATAGTCAGCTTATCGACTTTGCATCGATTCAGCACATTTTTATTAGAAACGAAATCGGTCCACGGAATCTTAAGCAGCCTTCTATACGTCCACATTTCGACGGTTTAGAAGTATACATAAATACATAGGTATAGACCATTTTTATCGATTAGCCCCTTATCTAGTGTTCTTATAAATATTGTTAAAAGGTAAAAAATATGTCCCTATCCAATGGACAGTTGAGCCCCAGTTGAACATAGGGATTTCCTTCGTAAAGGTTTTGTCTCTGTGTTTGTTAGACTGCTCATACCTAGTAATCACGTCAAGTTAGACGGATCATCAGAAGTGGAGTTTGTGAGATACGTAATATCGAAGATAGCATCGAACATCTGGTCCTACCCTGTAATACAAAAATAGAGACAGCTTTATGTCTGAACTTCTATCGATAAAGAATACGCAGCCGATACAACTTGAAGAACTTATGGTAGATCCTATCTCCTTGGATGCGCGTAAATTATATAATTTTATTAAGGCTAATAATATAAGTTTATAGTGTGAACAGTCCACTTGAAAAGTGAGCCAAAAAAAATAGTAATAAAAAAAAAAACCATAACTTCTAACGTTTAAACACATCGAACTGATTTCAGGTCGATATAATTTTATCACGATGGACGACCAATGACTATTCTTAATTTTTCGAGGCAAAATTTTTGATTCTATTATTTAAGACCATTTTCTTAGTTTAAATTCGTGTAATAAATTAAAAATTTCGATATTACGATAATTTTTATATACGCCTATATTATTAATTTTTTTTTAAAAAAAAAGAGAAAAAAATATCACTTACAAATCGTAAGTCACGTTTACAAGATGAGGATTATTTCCGAATTTCCAAGCGATCGGTAAAGCTTCCCTATTGTATTCTATACTCATTAGTTTGCGATTTAAAGTCGATGCGTACACGGTTTCCGTCATAGTATTTCTGTTATAATCGACGATAAAAATCGGATCTTGGTTTATCTGGTGTATAATTTATAACAAAAAGAAAAAAATATATGAATAAAATTAATAATAATAATAATAATAATAATAATAATAATAATAATAAGGATTCGGTTGTTAAGAAATGAATGATGTAGGCTTATCAAAGATTTATTTTTTACAGACAAATACGTAATACATTTCTTTCGTTCCATACGATAAGTATCGCAGTTCCCGTCCGAGTCAGTTATTACAGTGATACCGTTTGTTCTTATTCAGAATTTTTCTCATTTGATTCCATACTGTTGTTATATCAGTTTCTGAGTTTCTGAGTTTATATTCTTGAAATAACAACACATCTTTTTGCGTTCTATAATAATTGTCCTTGCTGCAGCTTTTGCTTTTTTTAAATTTTAATAGATTTCCGTTTGTTGGATAACGTTTATATGTTATTAAGTAATTGTATCGCTAATAATATTTAATATATTGCGTATCATGTTATCGGCGATGGGTTATTTTACTGACTTATTGGCTGATTGGTAGAAACTCCAAACTTAGCCTGCGTAATAAACGGCTTTTTATATATATATATATATATATATATATATATATATATATATATATATATATATATGCAGATAATTAGACCAATCTGGACATACGGCATCCAGCTTTGGGGCTGCGCGAAAAAATCAAATCGGTTAATTGTCCAACGAGTGCAAAATAAATGTCTTCGAGTCATTTGCTCAATGGTACCAGCGTAACGTTGATATACATTCAATCCCATCCAGACGACTATATCTTCATCCGAATTATGAAGCGCGATCATTCACCGAAAACATTAGTCGCCTTAAGCGTACGATATTAACTGGCTAATTAAATACGCGCCTTAGTTTATATATATATATATATAATCCTCGACAGTTGTGTAAATGTACACATCTTTCGTTCTCTACATGACTCTATCTCTAGTATTAATTTATACATACGTATAAGATCGTACTATTAAAAAAATATATTAAAAAATATATATATATATATATACATTACTGACATAGAATCTGTCTATATTAAAATTTTTTTATTTTGTACATTCCCTGATATTATAATATGAATAGATGCGTACGCGTAATATTTTTATAAATGTATTTACGCTAGTGGTAAATTAATTGCTTTTCATATTAGGTTAGGACTCGTAATAAATGGGCTGTTGTTTTTTATTACAGTTCAAAGGCATTTATTGATTATATCGGTGAAAGAAAAAAAATCGACTAGCCCGATTAATAAACGAATGCGATTTTAAAGTATCGAATTAATCGATTAATATTATTATTAAAAGGAAATTACAGTACTTCCGTAAAATACGTACTCTTAAATTTTTACGCAGTATTTTAGCGCCGTCAGCAGCGACTACATCACCGACAAGTTCGTATTGCCAAATCATAGAATTAACCGAATCGCCTCGTTTCAACACGTGACTGCGAATAGGCGACAATATTTCCGATTCGTCGATCGATTGCGATTCCAGAAGAGGATGTTTTTCGTCCGAAAAATAACATCCGATTTCGCCTCGATCCGAAAAGAAAAGGAACGAACCATTTTTGAAGCTTATTATATGATTCGGCGAATATCCTACACGAACGATTAAATACAAATACACACAAAGCGCAACGTTGTAAAATAATGGGTTTACCGAAAATAGTAAGAAACGATCGTTCAAACATTAATATACATTAGTGTTCAGCATAACCGGCTAATTAGGGAAAAAAACCCGACTAATAATTGTTTTTTTTTTTTTATTTTTATTTTTTCCCACAGATATACTAATAATAAACAGGACACGGCAAATGAAAATATCCATAAATGATAACGAGTTAATAACATATATAAAATAAAGTAAATGTATTTAAAGTTTAAAAATATATTTCAGCCGAACTGACGTATAATCTAGAATTATATGAACTCTGTCAAGTAAATCACGTAACCATACATATTTTAGAACTCCATCAATAAATTGAATGTGTTTTAAATACAACATAATTATATATAATCGGTGTTTTACAAAAAAAAATTAATAATTTATTCTGATAAAAATATAACTAATAATTGAAAATGCGACTAATTTTCAATCACGTATACAGACTTTCCAGTCGGTTTAACAAATTGGACTAATATAAAGATAATGTAGAATTATTTGAAATGTTGCGAAATGAATCGTGTAATCATACAAATTTTAGAACCCTATTAATAACTTAAATGTATTTTAAAACGACGTGAATATAAATAATCGCTGTTTTACAAAATGAATGATTTATTCTAGCAAAAATATAACTAAGAATCATCGTTTTCCAAATTCGATTAATTTTCAATAACTTCTAGCAAAACTGAATTATATCGATATACATCCGACTACTTTTCAATCTAACAAAACATACTAATGGGGATATTTTCAGCGTTCCATATCCTTAAATTACTTAAATCTAATTATAATTACTTACTGTTAAACTCTTATTATTAAATATACGCAGTAAACTTTGATAAAAAACAAACAATAGAATATTTCAGTCGAAATGCGATTACTTCATTTTAATCGAACTAAAATAACCGAATGATAGAACCTACTAACAAATATTAGTCGAAATGCAATTAAATTCAAACGGATTAATTACAATAAAGTTACAATAAAATTACTATGCAAAATGGAAAATCAAAATTAACACACGAATGAAGCTAGGTTATTTTTCAGACGTAGGCCTCAGGTCCCGCAATGTATTACAATAGACAACACTCGATTAGAGTGGAAATCTGCTGTGAAATACCTTGATCTCGCCCTAAACAGACGGTTAACATTCGGTCATCACATCAATCGGAGAATTGATAAATGCTCGTTTACACTGGTTAATATTCAACAAGCGCTCAAAATTAAATATGCAAAACAAATTATACGCAGCTCTCATTTTACTCAATAAATTACAAATGATTCATAATAAATACGTCCAAATCACATTCTTAATGCTCCTTTTCATATAAAAATTTCCAGCATCCGCACTGAATCTCACGTACATCAACTTCTCAACAAGCAAGCTGCTAAATTTTATCGTACGTACTCCACAAGTCGATACTTGTATAATAAATCGGTAACTACACTTACCGACACCCTTCAATTACGATACAAAAGGTATAAACGTAAAATAACTGAAACATTTACCTCTCACACCCTAAACTTGCAAATAAAATTGTTGTAATCGCATACACTTAACACTAACCAACATTTATCACAACGTTATCGCTATTTATAAGGCTTACCATATTTACTTTACTCGTATAACTACGATACAACTACACACTTTTCCATAGTTATAATCATACTCATTACGTTCACTCCATTCGTTCTATATGTGTACGTATCGAAATATTACATACGCTCCATTCCGAAATCAAACTGAATTACGATATGATGATTGGGATCCTTACGAAACAAAAATAGACTTATCACTCGCACAGCGCAATAATTTTACACACCTTATAAATATATAAAATAAACGGTTTTAAGCACCCTCCAAAAATACAATGACTACACACACGCGCATACAGACGGAGAAAAATCCACAGCAGGTGGTGACAAATCACCAGCAGCGTGCTCTTACCAAATTTATAATATATTACACTCAATCCGACTGAGTGATGACTGCACTTCTCTGGATATGGAATTATGTACTGTATTCAGTACATCAGATCAGCTGTACTTCCACATCGAAAAGCAATGGTTATAACAAGAACCTAATAATATTAGAAATTCAAATCACACGAGGAACGATGTGAACTACGCTTCCGGCGGATCTCAAGTCACATCGGAATGCACGATAATGATACGGTAAACCTTTAAGCTCGGTCTATAGTATTTTCACCGATACCGCAATACTCACGAACCAAAATTAACACACATACTCACGAATAACAGTAAACAGAAATATGTCACAAAACAAACTTTCTGAGGAGCATAAAATCAACCGTAGAATCTTGGTGGCCTCCGCATGGCACAAGCAGAAAATAATATGGTACCCTAAACCGTCTACGTGTGTATCATACGGCCGAATCACACAATTATCTGTATACCAAAAGCCCTTCAACAGCATTAACAGAACAATCATAAACTTAATCTACAACTGCCAAAAACTTGCACCACACACAGGTTAAAACACAAAATACAGTAACGGATACATAAAATCTTCTCAAGCAACCCTCAATCGATAGTTAAAATTCGGGCTTTGGCAAGAGAAACTGTTAGCGTACATATAAATTAAGTATTCTGTAATATATGGAGATTTACATAATTTAATAATTAAAAAAAAAAAAATAATTTTTAACTTTTACATTTGTTATTCGATTCATCCAATATATGCTCGATACTATTCTGTATATCTACATATAAAATATATACAGATTAGCTTCGCTGATGACGTGTGCGTTGTAATAAATCTAAATTCTACTTGTTAAAATTTATAACATCAAAAATATTTGTAAAAAAACTCCGAATCACTTTCGATCGCATTAGTCTTGAATTTTCAATAGAAAAATCAGCTATCACGATAGTAACAAAAATATTTCTTAATTTTTTAGCCATTTACGGACTACTAAGTTAATTTATACCATTGTAAAATCGGTAAAATATCTGGGAATAATACTGGATAATAAGTTAAAGTTTAATCAAAATGTTAAATGTCTTTCGAATAAAGTTAACAACGAAATTTTGTATTCTCCTCTCGAAATTCAACCTAACATCGACGGAATTAAATATAAAGGATGTGCAATTACTTATAAAGGAACAATCGAATCTTTATTTAATTATTGTTATTTATGATCACAAATTAAATTCAATAATGTTTAATAAGATGTTAGCTAATCCCCTGCTTATTGGCTTCAACCGTGGCTGCACCATTACCTGCTGACTTAAGTATTTTCAAGTCGGCTTCGATCTCACGATTTTAATTATTAATAAATTAATTACAATTATAACGTAAATGATTCTTTTTATTATTTCGGTTACGAGTTGAATTATAATTTATTTAATTGTGAGAATTCCTTTAGTAAGAAAATTGACAGAATTGATGGATTAATAGTTTTGCACGGTAGAACAAATTTCGAAGTTTTCTCACAGTGCTGAAAATAGATTTAGGATTGAAGATGATCTTGATTCGTTTCCAGTCAGGTGCTGTCTGAACAATTTCGGAGTATATTTTAAGCGGTTTTGTCATAAGACCATTTTTGCCGGTATTGCAGTTCTGACAGTGACACGGTTGTTGAACAATTTCTTTTGGAATTGTTCGTATACCGCGCCGACATAAGCGGGAATAAGTAAATTTTCAGGTTCGGTAGTAAATAATTTAAACGTAATTAATAATTTTACAGGGATTAAATTCGGATTAAGCTATTTAATCCGTCGCGTCAATATTGACTAGACTATTATATCATTAAATAGATATAAAACGTAGCGAATGAAAACGAATATCTTACCGCGATTAAATGTGTACACTCGATAATCGTGTTTACTGGTTCTAACTTCATACTTGTACGAATCCGGTATAACGTAATCCGGAATCGAATGAATCGAATCGTACTCTTGAAACGAACTGACTAAAGAACGAATTTTTAATTCGATCTCTTCACGATTAACGTCAATTTTACTGTCTAACGTTATCATTTCGCCAGTCGGATAAGTGACACTTTTCAAACGACCGAGTTCGTCATATTCGTACAAGAATACAGATTCATCCTGAACATTATTTAATTAATAAATATAAAGGTAAATTTAAATTAAACGATTTTTATTTTAATAGTAACGAAAATGAAAAAGTTAATTTATTAAAAAAACAAAAAAAAAAAACAAACGAGTATTATATATTTTTTAAAAATGAATACAATAAAGTTAGAGCGTATTGGGTAAATTAAATATTTAACGCTTATTAATTTTGAATACATTATATTATATGTTTTATATATTATACGATAGATACAACGTTAATTTTGTCCTATAGTAAAGAAAAAGGTGTTCAGTTTTTACGCGATAATGGAATTACTCATCCTCAACGATTGTGCCCTTCTGGACACGAAATGCTTCTATCGTTATCCGATAAGACCACTGATGTTGTATCAAACGTCGAATGTCTTTACGAAGTTGATTTAAGAGTCGGAACGTGATTATAATAAGCATCGCTGGAAAACAAGTGGTTATATTTATAAAATCGTGGTCAGACGAATATACTATGACAAAAACTGCAGAAGCTATTACAGATTGGAAAAGCTATTTACGCGAAGTTCGCGTCGATTCGTTGCTAAAGAATCAAATAGTGATCGGCCGTCCAAATCTCGCTGTTGAAATCGACGAATCCCGCTTCATAAAACGGAAAAATCAGCTGGGTCGAATGTTTCCACAGCAGTGGGATTTTGGTAGTTATTGCCGTGAAACTTGACAACATTGCAACTATTCCAGGTATGAATTTGAAAGCAGCTATTTCCTTCACAATGTGTCAGTCAGATAATAAAGTTATAGTCTTAAAAAAAAAGTATATAAACATATATATATATATATATATATATATATATATATATATATGTTTATATATATATAGCTCAATAAATCAGCGTTTTTAGAATGTTTACCGATACCAGATGCTACTGCGATATTGCGTTGTATTATAAACAAAATTTTACCTGTAGAGTTTCTGATCCACCTGTGCGACTTATCAATAGTCCGTCAGCTAAACTGTTATAAGATAAATTGATCGGCGGAATTCCTTTAGCCGAAAATCTCATTAATAAACCGGGTTCAGTTATATTTAACTGGCAATTTATATCGTACGACGTTTCGATACCTATAACCTAAATACAGATTATGTATATATATATATATATATATACACACTATTTAAACGATTTTTTTTTCGAATTTACGTAATAGTTCTGCCACATTCTCACCTGGTGTCGTTTGTATATTATTAACAATAATGTTGTGTCCGCGAGTACACTACTTTAGATTAAGTTCTGAGTATTATTCAGTCAGCAATTTATCATTTTTATTTCAGTCAAACTTTTAATATGTGTTAAAGATTCCTCGAATTTCGTATGATTATCGCGCTTATTGTTAGTTCAGGTTGTCAGTTTTATTAAATAATTGTTTTAAGGCTCCTTCACTGATTCTGCGGCTTACTCAGTGAATTTTAATGTAATAATAACAATAATAATACATTACGTGTATATAATTATGAACAGCAAAAAAGTTTCTTCTAAAATTAATGAAGTGTGATCTGGCTTAAGATATTCTCGCTGTAATCTCCCCCACTGTTGGTTCATAATCGATCTTCTAAATAAATTAATTTTTCTACTCTCTATAGTCGGATGTTACTTGTGGTGATTATTCCCTCTGGTAACGTTTCGTTGTTTGGTTATTGTCATCTATCTAGTTTTTTTTTTGTTTTTTTTTTTTTGTTATTTATTAGCCACCGTAACAGGTCGAATGGCGAGACTTTAAAACTGCCTTCGCTTGCTGGCTAACAAGAGGATATCATCGGCGTACCGTATAAATTACCTTTCCATTTATAATGATTCCTTTATCCGACTGTTCCAGTATCTATTTAACAGACGTACTGTTTTTTTAAAACGTTGTCACAGACAACCGGTCATTTTGACCGGCGTGTTTAAATTATTAATATATCTACCTAATTTTTTTGTTTTTTTTTTTAATAATTTCGTGACATTTGGGTACATTTCAAAAGAAAAATCGATAAATTTGAAATTAAATGAGTTGCGCTAAAAAAAGGTATATTCATAAAAACGTCTTTTTATGAAGTTTTAAACATAATTTATGGAATATTCAGACATATCTATAAAAGATATTTTTAATTATAATATGTTGTTAACTAATGTTAATTAAACATAAAAAAGAAATATTAAAAATATTTAAAAAATAATATTTGCGTAATAACGTGCAATGTATTTTGAATACATATTTTTAGACAACGCGGTCCTTACAAAAACGTCTTCTACATTCCATATTTATCTTGCATATTAGAGACGTGTATGGAGCGTTTTTCGTTCATTTTTCGACGGATATATTGTTTACGTCGTTCCGATTGACAGTTTTGTCTCCATTCTCAGTGCTATTCATCTGTCTTTAATATGCGACTTAATACATAATCCGACTTGTCGACTGATATACCTGCTGTCTACAACCGTTTCATTTCAAGTGTTAGCCATTCCAAACCGTTTTATAAAATTATATCGAGTTAGTTCAGTATTATCCCTGTAGAACTGGTGCGTTACAATGAAAAACGAAATAATATGATTATTACATCAATACGGACAACCGGTATTTTTGACCGGTAGCGATTTTTATATTTAACTTTTCTACAACATAAGATATAAACTCGTTACTTCGAACATAGTCACGATACTAAACTCTGAAAAGGTACTGAGAGAATAAATGAAATCATGTATCGGTCAAATTGACCAACTGAGCGCCTTGCACGATGAAGTTACTCGAATTAAAAAAAAAAAAAAAAAAAAACAAGTCGCGGAACATCCACGGATTACGCGCCCCTGGTGTATATGTATATATAATCATTTTCATCTTCTATTCAGGGAATTTGAGTAACACTTCGTTCCGGAGCAGTTGTCTTTTCTCACCCCTTTTTTTTTTGTCTCTTTTCTTTTTCTCTTTTTGGTATCATTCCTCGAACTGATTTTGTTCGTATTATACATTTTCTTATTATTTCTACATTTGATATGTTCGAGTATATTTGTATTTAAAATATTGTTGTATTAACCCTTTTAGTCACACATGAAACAGCAGAAAATTATAAATCTTATACAGGTTGTTTATCATATAACGATGCTTTTTAGATGACTCTAGATGATTTTCAATGTTTTTACACGAATATAATTAGAATTGAGACATTTACAAAATATATAATTTTGTTCGTATCAAAAATTTCATATACCATATACATGGTGACTGAAAGGGTTTTAAAAAGAATAACATACCGACGTGATTTATTTCGTTGACTGCTCGAATAAACGAAAAATCGGCACGGTAAAAACCGCTCTTGGTGAAAGGATGGTTAAATAACGCGTCAAATGAAAAAAACAAACCGCTAAGAATAACCTGGACCGAACGTAGAACTAACTTCACACAATCGTGGAACAATTAGAAGCGAGACAATGAATACTACCTACTATAATACGACAAGGCCTAAAGTTAATGCACGTAATAAAATCGAATTGAAAAAATATATATATATATATATATATTTTCTACCGACAATCATATGCCACAATCAACGGTGATGAATAGAAGTACGAAAGATAAAGAAGAGGCAAGCAAGGAAGAGAAAAGGAAGAAATATATGCGACTAGCATCTCCAGTAAGATAAGTTAGATAAAAAAAAAGTACAACGAGTCTATTGCATTTAAATTAAGTTTATACATAAGTAGTACTATTTGGCAAGAATAAACTATTTCTTCAAGTCAAATCACGGCATCATTTCCGTTTCTTGAATCGCTTGGTATACATTCGATTTATATTTGGATTTGAGCTAAACTGTAGTTTATTGAAAAATATACGAGGAAAAATAAATTAAAAAAAAAACCACAAAAAAAAACCCGGCGCGCACCGATCAGACGCAGATCAGATCGTAGCAATTACGGACTTACGATTGCCGGAACTAATAAGAACTGTCAACAACTACGAAAAATGGTGACAAGTATAATTTTCCGATCCGCTAATTTGTGATGGATGGTCACGACAACATACGATTGAATTAATATCGCATTATTATCTATTTACGAACCGTACTGCACGTGCATATAATAGAGAATATAAATTATCGAGGCAGGCTAATAAATTCTTATTTGTTTACGTTGTTTTACCATCAATTTGTGTATCGCTAAATCGAGCAATCTAGAGTGAAGGTCATTCGGTGAAAAACTCACGAATTAAATAAATCTGTAATAGAGTTAAAGAACTCATTAGTAGGTAAATTCCAGAGGCAGCTAATGTTTTTATGTATAGAAAAAATATAAGCGTTGAAATATTAAACATAATTTATTGTAACGAGTATATTAATTATTTTCACATTTAATCGCTAGTTTCAACGTTATCTAATATTACGCTTTGTTCGTATATTTGTTCTTTTTTTCTACTGCGTTGTAATAGTCGTACATTTTTTGTTTGTTACCTTAATTAATTAATTAATATTGTACGCTATACTGGTAAAACGAGTTCCGGTACACGTTATATTTCTAAATTATGTTTGCTGACACTGTATTTTAATTATTTAATAAAAAATTTATTTATTTAGATTTAATAATACTATTTAAGTTAGCTGTTAAGGTATAAGGTACTTAACTTCATGAACCTTGTTATACGTATCTTATTACGAAATAAATATAATATATATATTAAAAAAAAAAAAACAAGTTGATTAGGTAACGTTATATCTTTAAATTTGACAATTTTCCTTTACAACGAAATAATCAGATTTTATTTATTTATTAATTATTTTACACATATTTTCCATCGTTATAAGTCGAGAATTTATATAAATATATTTTACTTACGAAATTCATGTAATCTCTCAACAAATGTATCCGATTTCCGCTATCGTCAATGACCGAAGATAATTTCCCGAAACTGGTAGATCTCGAATAGGAGAATGAACATTGAACTTTTCCAGTCTGCAAATGTTTCGTAGAGGCGTGTTGTCCGTAACGATTAAAAACGTACAATTCGTTAGTAGCCGGGAAAGCTATTTCGTATTCCCCGTTTAAATTCTGTTGCGGTAGAAAATTATGTAAAGCAAAAATCCGTAAACTTCCCTATAAGACATCGTTGAAAATGAATTAACAAAAGACAAAAACAATTTAAAATATTTATTAACATTTTTCTAGAACATAAATAATCGACATGTACAAATATCAGATAAGACGGATAGTTTTGCATTTTTTTTTTTTTAACTAGTCGACCAAAATTTTCGAATGAAAAAATTGAAATTTTTATTTAAAAACAGGAAAACGAGAGATTAGCTTACAATTATTTGTGGAACACAATACCGTTCAGATGATTTGCAACAATACATTCATTCAGTCTTTTTTTTTGTTTTGCTTTTTTTTGACAAATTTTCGAATACTCTCCAGCTTATGTCGCTGAATTTTTGAAATTTCTTCACAAATCCTAGTTTTCAAGTCTTCCGGATCTCGTGGATATCGTGATGGCGTAGTTTGCTAGAGTGCTCGACTGTCAAAATTATCACAGAGAAGGCAGTGGCAGGAGTCTCCGTATAACATCATATGCATGCTCATCTGCGTTGCATATAAATAGTGCTTTGAACGCTAGCTAATTTTGTACGTAAAAATAAAGGTACAATAGCTTGACGTTCAGCAACGAACAATACGATGATGATGATGATGAGATTTTGTGTTTCGTAAACGCAGCTCTTAAGGTATGTCCATGAAAAAAAAATCGCCTAACTTTGAGTTCTTTTCGAAACTCTCTTTGCACTGTTGTGATCGATTCACGCTGAAAATAACGTTCCGAGCACAACGCGCACTCCTTCTCGTTATAGGATACTAAGATAACTGAAACAACGAATGTCTCCTACTATGTACACTAATATTCCCGCACCACGTTCCAAATTATTAAGCTTTAGCAAAACTAATCCGATTAATGTAACTGACATATTTCATTTATTTAGCCGTCACTATGCTTTTCGAATCGGTAATAATAACCATTAAAATTGACAAGGCTCGTAGTACTGCTACACATTCTGCAGTATAAATACTGAACATTCTCGTTATAATTTATACATGTTAGTAATATTGAAAGCTGGAATGAATACTGTTGCTCCCGTTCCTTTGACTTTGATCCAAAACCTTTCAGAGATCATGTTGTAAGATTAGTATAGAAGGTTACAGAATGTATTTTTCAGGGAAAAAATATGAATTCTGTTTGTTGAATAGATAAAAATATGGTATAACAAATTGAAGAGAAGCTTACGCGCACGTGAGACGTAGGTGAAACTCCTCCAACTTTGTTATAACGAATGAGAGCAGGAACATTTTGCTATAACGTATTACACAAAGGGAAGCGATCACTACTCATCCTACGTACGAGCAGTTTCAACTTCGTCTAAGCTGTAAGGAGGAACCTTGCACTCTGCCATTAGTACCGCTACCGGAGTGCTCTTAATATCGCCAATACGCAGCCTAATGCATTGATTTTGCGCACCATTCAACTTAATTAACGCTACTGTTTTATGAATAATATAAGTTTAATATTAACATATATATATATTATACCTGGTCGGCTACGTGTAACACATTGTCCGGTGTAACGGTCATCGCCGATATTCTTAAGAAAATCGCGTTCGGCGCCAAAACATTTTCTTGAGTCGTGTTTAAACAGAAACAGTCGTGTGCCGAGGAAAAGTTTTGAGATGTATGATCCATATAAACGGTATCTCCATTTTCAAACGATAATTCGCTTATGTCATCGTGTGTTTGATTTTTCAAACATTCGCAACTTGTACTGGAAATATGAGTTTAATGAATTACGTGTTTATTATTATTATTTAAAAAAAAAATGAAAATACACTTACAAACGGAGAGAAAATACATGAATATATATCGCAACAACTTAATACACGACGTTCATCTAAATAGTTCAATTGAATTAAATTTCGATATAAAACTTTACAATAATAAAATCCGCAATCTTGAAATAGTTATACACTTAAAAAAAAGAAACACGAATGAACTCGAAATTCTTACTTTTAAATGTACTAAATAGGTTGCATCACTTTGGAAAAAAGACAGATATTAAAAATTAATTAATTAATAAATCGAATATTTTGATCTTAATTTAATCTTAAAATACCCGATATACCGCGTTTATTCTTATTTTACTTTCGTCACTAAATTTATTTACAAAAAAACAGCTAACAAAATTTTATTTACGAATTCTCGGCAAATAGTCTACAAAATGGCGGATTACAATCCAAATAAATCGGTACATGTAACATTAAACAAACAAATATAGCCAGCATTACAGTTCAAAGGGAGTAAACAGCAGCACACTGTGAAATACCTAGGCATAATTTTAGATCAAAGGCTGACCACCTCATATTACTGAATAGAACAACTAAATAAACTTTATTGCCTAGTTGGTAGAAACTCTAAAATGTTCGCTAAAAAAATAAGCTCTTAATTTACAACGAAATAATAGCACCGATATTAGAACTCAGGGGGGGTTCATCTGCGAAAAGTAACATCCGGAAAATCCAACAATTCCAATCGAAAGCACTTCGAATTATAATGCTCCGTACTACGTAAGTAATGATACAAAAGGATCTGCATGTACAAACTGTTGAATAATCTCACAAAATTAGATACAGCAGATTTAACAACGAATTTATAAAGATCATGGTCAATCCGCATGTAACACAGCTGCACAATTTCATTCTATCGCATAATCCACCAATACGCCTTATATACAGTGCAGGGATGCATTACTCTAAAAACAAAATATGCCAGAGTAGGTTACTTATTGGAGTAAATGCTCTTCTTTACCCACAATAATACATTTCACTAACAGTTATTGTTTTAAAGAAAAACAGGCGCATGTAAAAAAAAAAGAAAAGAAAAAAAGGTATACAAGAAAATAGCAACTGTTTCAGAGTCTTTTCAAATGAGAAAAGACGTTAGACTCCTTTTTAATGTATACGGAGAATTGATAATCTTACAAAAAACTGTCATGCCGAAGAGGAAGGAACATATCAAATCGACGATTCCTTAGCAACGTTCTAAACAGAGTTGACGAAAATTCTTAGCAGTATAGAACACCGCAGCAAAGAAGCAAGATTAAAATTGAATAGATATAAATGTTGCTTAATGGTCATAGATAGACAACGTAAAATTATTCCGCCGCCACTGAAATACTCAAAAGATTAAATAACAGACGCCCTCGTAACTTTGTTCTGTGAGATGTTCAAAATATTAACTTTTCAAAATTAATTTTTAAAACGTTTTATTACACAAATATATTGTAGGTGTAAATTCTTTCACGCAATACAGTTTACATATTTATGCATGAAATAGACGATACAGATATGTAAATGAACCATTTTTTCCGAATCTTAGTCTGCATACGGAGATTATGATGAATGGATGAATTTGGTTAATTGGTATCTGTATATTGTAACACCACGGTAAACACGGAAGATCAGCCTGAAGCAATTTATAATGTGAGTGATTATCAGCGTTATTCCAGACCACTTTCCCGTATTCCTTGTGGACAGTTTTAACAATGAAGAGAAGATCAATGTGCGTAAGAGATGATCCATGACGGGAAGGAAAGTGAGCATAGTAGTCAGCGAGAAAATTTACGCTAATTCCAGAGTAATCCATACGACCTTAATGAAGACACCAACATCCGGAAGAACAGCGACATGATTGCAAATTTTCAGTATTATGGAAGAGGAATGAGGGTTGTATTGTGAAATTTTTAATGCAAAGAGACAACTTCTGGAGTCTGATGACTGGACGGGTGGAAAAGCCCCACCCTTTGAACTGATTATTCAATCTTACCTACAATATAGGAAACGTAACTGACACGTTAATAACATTCCAAACGTTCTATTCATTCATTAGTTCGAGTTAGGTTGTAAAGTATAACATACAGGAGGGTAGAGATAAATTATTTCTATTCGATTAATTTAGTATGTAGCTTAATTAATTTAATAAGCGCGATTATATATTTGGTTAATAAACGAGAACACCCCTCTGCTCGTTACCCGTCCCGTAGAAGTCCTTAAGTATAGCATCAACACTACTACACAAGCCACACACATTAATTATAAGAACACAACCTCTCACATTCAACAATAATACATAATCACCCACAAAATAAACGCTAGCGATAATATACTACCACACATACATACACATAGTATATTAAGTGTGGGACCTATATGAAAATTGTTATATATATATATATATATATATATATATATATATATATATATATATATATATATATATTTACGATTAAAAATGTTATATCTGCCGACGAGTAAAACCGACAGAAACCCGTAAAGGGAAAAGAGGATACTAAAAATAAAAAAAGGAAAAAATACGGAAAATTTACTTGGCAGGATTATAGTAATATTTCTGACCGGCGAAATCCGATATAAATCCATCTAGATCGACTACTTTAATAACGCTGCGCATGTGAGAATTACTTTCAGCTAAGTATAGTTCTCCGATAGGACTAAACGCAATCGACAGTATAGATCCTAATGGACTATCATTCGCCTTGCTTTTTTGCCCTTTAATCTGAAACGTATATATAACGTAATTTAGGTAAATTTTGGATAAGTTTAAATTACAAATTACCACTTTTGCATAATATAAAATTTTGGAACTTAAAGCGGCACAATTCAAGCTGATTAAGCGTAATTATACGTAATACGAATTATTATAATTATTAATCGCCGATAATTAGGGCGAACGTAGCGAGGCAATAATTTTTTTGTCCTAGGCGAAGATGATACTAAATTAGGCGCCTACAGATCAATCTCGCTATTATCGACACTAGTTAAAAAATTAATTTACGTACGGATTGATAAAATAATTTATGAACAATCTATCATTTCTCAACATCAGTTTTGATTTCGATCTAGGCAATCTACCGTACAGCAGCTGTGTAGAGTAGTATAAATCTTATCCGAGATGGAATAGAACGTAAGAAATATAACGAAGCGATTTTTATCGACATGCCTAAGACACTTGATAAGATCTGGCACGAAGGCGCCTGTTATACAAGCTGAAATCTTTTCTGCCTGAACGATTCTACCAGTTAATGCGATAACAGGCAGTTTCAGGTCCAGCCCAAACTATGAAATTTACATCCAATTCTAGTTGGAGTCCCACATGGTAACCCCTGTTATAAAATCACTATACAGCAGATTTGCCGACAATTGAATGTACTCAAGTATGTAGACGATACTGCGATAATCGCATTAGATAAAAATGCTGACATATTACGAAAATTACAGAATAGTGCAGATCAGGTTCATCGGTGGGCGCAACGGCGGAAACTTACTATTAACTCAGATAAGTCATCAATTATCGCATTCTCCAACAGAAAATCACACAACAAACGGGTGCTAATCGACAATATAAAGCGATTTCAAGGACCAAATGAAATATTTAGAAATTTACCTAACGACTGACGCGGAGGTCGCATATTCGAAAAAAAAGAATCCGGTTGGAACAACTTTATCGGCTATTAGACTACCACTCTAAACTCTCACTTCAGAATCGTCTCTTAATATATAAAACTGTATTACGCCCAGTATGGTCGTACGCAGCGTAGCTCTAGGGTTGCGCAGACATCAAACAAACTGATTATCCGGCGTTTCTAGAAAAAGGTATTGCGCCTTAATTTACCAAATGCCATGGTACGTGTCCAATAACCGATTCAATGAAATTATCCCGAGGTTCGCACGAAAAATTTGATGCGGTTACAAAACCACCCAAATCACCCGGTAGTGTCGAACTTTCATACAGAATCGTCATCAAGACTCAAGCAAACTAAAATAATAATACTGTAATCTTTTCGAGGATATGTATCATTGAATACTTCACCTACACGTGATTATTTACGATATCATTAATTAGATTCACTGTTGGCTAGTTATAAATTAGCAAATATAAGAAAAAAAACTTCTACATTTGAAATTTAACATAGCGATTTAGAATCATGTTTAGATGTACTTCCTACGGCATATTATTTTTTAAACTAAAAATTTGCAAAAAAATAAATACCAAACAATAATCATTTACATTGTCTACTAACACCATCTACACATTTATGGAATTAATGTATCGATCTATTATTATATCCATGGTCGGCATTTGTTTGTTAGTAGTTTATGTTGCTACGTTGTTTGTTATTGAGTATTGAATTCATAATTGTTTATGTTGCTTTTCGTATTAAGTATTATATTTTTGCTTATAACCTCACTTTAAAAAATTGCTAAAATTGTTTATAATTTAATATAGTAGTTACTGAAAAAAAAAAAGGAGGTAGTTGATTTAAGTATCGAATTTGTAGTTGCAACTTACCAAATTGCTCGACACTTTTATAGACGTTTAATGCGTGAGAATTAATAGTTTTACGCGTCAATCGGCGCAAATTAACGTATCTATTTTATCGGAATATTTAGGAAGTGTACATAATTATAAATGCGTTCGATTAATTCTGAATGTTTAAAGTTTAGAAAAACTTTTTAAGGTACAATTTAAATGTTTACCTAATTTTCAAAATCGTCGGTATTAATATAATTTATTCGGAAAATCGTAATCTTGATTAAATGACGCTTGTGATTACAATTCGAAAATTATTCTTATAAAAAAAATCTACGGATATGGCGATTATGTTCCAATATTAACCGTAATTTTGGAAAAGTGAAAGTACTCTAATTGTTCTAGGAAACAATTCTCATTATAATTAGGTTTCGTAATTACGATTCATAAATTGTAAGGTTTAACACTAGATATCAAGCCGTTGTAGATACAGTAGAAAAAGAAACAGCGCTACTCGGATGTTATCATATGTCGTATTTTCAAACAACATTAGAGGGATTCGCATTAAATAGAACATTTTCCTTACGATAGACTAATATTAAAAGCTCCGGTACGTTAATATGTAGGAGACGAGAAGAAATTCGTATGAGGATTTGCTTGAAAAAAAAAAAAAAATTAAAATTGTAGATCTGGAATTTGTAATTAACAAAAATAGCATTTAAAATAGTTTACGAGCTTTGAAAAAGCCGCGCTTTAGCTAAGTAACAAATATGACAGTGAGAAATAAAATTATCGAACAAGTAGATAAATTTAAATACCTTAGTTATCGGGATAATGAATACAGGTTATTCGAACTTTCAAAACGGAACTAAAATTAAGACGACGCGTTTATGTAAGTGTAGACATTTTTTTGCGTATTCATTATGTTACGACGGATGCAGAATTATTATAAGAAGAAGATTATAAAAAGTATAATAAAATACGTTCGAAAATAGAGTCGTTGAAAATCTATAAGAATTTACACATAACACTATACAGCGGGGGTGGGTGGGAAAATACGTACATTTTCCTTAAACTTCATAAAAGGTTCATTTTGAAGAGTTCGTCGAAATTAAAAACAATAATTCCCGGCTTTTGTGTCGTGTTAAATCTTCCAGTCACGACGAAATTTTAACAAAAAATTCGTAATCTTATACACGGTTTTAATATTATACAACGCCGCTTCTTAGACAACTCTAGAGACGATTTTCAATGTGTTTATATAAATATTATTGGAATTGAAACATTTCATCGTCAACCAGAAAATATACAATCGTGTTAGTATTATTAAAATTTTATGTATCATATAACGGACATCGTGATTGAAAGGGTCAATTCATACTATGGCGTGTTAAGAGATAGGGGGGTACCTATAGAAAGGGAAAAGAAAATTTGACAAATAAAAATATTCTTATAGTTGAGGGTAGTGAAAGATATAATAAGTCGAAAATCGGTTTACCTAAGGACATACACATTGTAATAATTACGAAAATTCCCCGATAGGTAAGATATAATAAATGACCAGTATAATGACGAGAATAAAATCCGAAACCAGATAGCGGTTTTCGTAGATAATACGAACGTGTAGGTTATAATATCGTCGTTATGTTGGTAGGGGAATTTCTCTAGATATGAGATAGACGAGTAAAACAGTCAACCGGGTAGTTTGTTAACTTTAATGATACTCGTAAGATAGTCGTCGATATAATCGATCCGTCATCACCTAACAGGATCGTAGTATTTTGTAAAAAATAAAATCGATTTGGACCTATGGCATTCAACTTTGATGATGTACCAAGGCTATAAAAGTCGTAACAAGATTCAGGCGAGACAAAAGTCATTCTACGAGCATCGATGCACATCGCTATTCATTTGTTGATGATATCATCGAAGAATTGAACACGAGAAGTTGCTATTATATATCGTGCCAATGCAGAAGAAACTGAACTTCTAGATACCGAATCAATCCGACACCCTGAGCGCGATAAACCTGAAGATTTAATTTATAAATACTAGTTTTAAGGAAGGTTTTCTGCGCTAAATTCCTAACATTTGCTCTATTTTATCGCGTTGCAAGACAAGTTCAGTGTGTTCAACGATAAACTTATCATTAATATAATTTTACTCATTTAACGTTAAGATTGTAACAATAATAATAAAACAAGTAAATAAAACAAGTAAATAAAACAAGTAAATAAAACAAGTAAATAAAACAAGTAAATAAAACAAGTAAATAAAACAAGTAAATAAAACAAGTAAATAAAACAAGTAAATAAAACAAGTAAATAAAACAAGTAAATAAAACAAGTAAATAAAACAAGTAAATAACCGTATTTAATATAAACGAAGTAATGTCGCACATTTGTCTGATATATCTACACTTTTATTTAATGTCGTTTATTTTCTAACGGCGATTAAATTTCAGAAATTACTTAATTGTTTTCACATTTCCGCAATAATCTATTATTTCTGTTTCCGCAACATTTTAACGGAACAAAACTGAAATATTCATTATATATTCGACATATTTACTATTATCAAATTTATCGATAATTGAAAGACAAACATCGGTGTATTTATTTCTAAACGATGGTACACTAATTAGTATCATTTAATAAACGCAATACCAGCGCTAAAAATACACGAATGCACACACACACGCGTTGTTAATAAATAAATAAAGTGAAATATAGGCAAATATTAAAAACCGGCTTATAGAATATCTATACTTACAACGTCTTTACGATCGCTATTCAAATTTTTGACGATATTCTCAGGCGCATCTGACTTCACGTAACCGTAACAGTGAAGTGGAGTTCCGGCTACAACTTTAATTTTATTATCCTGAGTCAGTTTCAGAATCATCCGGTCATCAATTATGTGTAAAGTGTGATCAATCGGATTTATATCCATCGCTGTGGGCCATTGTAACTGTACCTATTAGAATAATGATTGGTGGGTTTTTTTTTCTCGCAAAAAATAAAATATTTTAGTTTGTATGTTTAATGTTTGTGTATATATATTATATATGTTTGTGGGTGCGTACAACAGGCTAGAAAATGTATTATTCGATTCTTTTTTTCCCCTTCGTAGCGAAGAACGAATAAATTAAACGAGCGTGTGAATAGGAGGATGAAATATGTACGAAGGAGAAACCGTCTGGATGTACGAGTCGAATATAATTGGCTCGGTAAATTGAAAAATAAAACGTCAGATCACGTATTTTTTATGTAACGCAATATCGAATAGTTTATTATAAATTCAACGAGTACATTAATAATTAGTAAATCGTGATAAATGGTTATCATGAAGAAAATTGTTTAATTTATTATTGGCTTGGTAAATTGAAAAATAAAACGGATATCAGATTACAATCCGCGTATTTTGTACGCAACGAAATATCGAATAGTTATAAATTCAATGAGCGTATTAATAATTAGTAAATCGTGATAAATAGTTATCATGAAGAAAATTGTTTAATCTATTCAAATTCTGCCGTGATATCATTTCTGTATAACAAGTCGAAGATGAATAGAATTTGCATACTTAAAAACACAGCTTAATTTTAAAAAAATATTTATATAAATACATTGAAAATTATCTACATTGCACCTGCACAATAAACACCTGTATAAAATTTTGAATTTAGCGACAAAATTTTATAAATTAGTCTACTTTTCTACATACTTTATATATATATATATATATATATATATATATATATATATATATATATATATATATATATATATATATGTATGTATGTATCTATATAAAGTGCCGATATAATTGCATGAGCAATTTGTATTCAGAAAAGGAAAGGATACAAGAGAAGCTATCATTACGATTAATTATTGAGAAAATTTTAGAGATTAATAGAAAACTGTTCATTGCTTTCACTGATATTGAAAAAATCTTCGGTAACGTCGACTGGAATATAATGTTCAAAATCTCGAAAGATATACACGTAGAAGGGGACAAGACAAGGATGCTGATTTTCACCACTGCTTTTTAAATATATACATAGAGGAAGCAATGAGAAGTTTTACATAAAAGAAAAACATGGATACTAAGATCAATGGAGTCCAGCATAACACTATACGGTATACCGATGATATTGCTTTGATAACGGAAGAGGAAGAAAAATCGCAATAGTATCCTGACTGTTAATAGAAAAGTGTAGAATGAAAATAAACGCAGATAAAACAAAAGTAAGAATATGCGCAAATGAAATCGCAAAAGATATACACATAGTCCTCAATGTGAAAAGAATATCTCGAGTAAAAGAATTTTCTTATTCCGGCAGTTTAATAACGTCCAAAGGACGAATAGAAAAAGAATGTAAAAACGGTTTTATTAAAAAAAAAAACGCTTATTACATCGAGAAATATCTCATTACACATAAGGAAGCTGTTCGTTTTTTGTCTGGAGCGTTGCACTATACGGGTTTGGCTCTATCGAAGGATACTGAGAATATCATGGATGGATAAAATCATAAATAAGGAGAGGTATTCGAAAGAGTAGAAGAAAAACCGGAGATAATAAACACGATAAAAAAGAGAATAGAATGATCGGTCATCAAATCAGACATTATAACCGGCTAAAAAACTTAATGAGAAGGAAATGCAAATTAAGAGGAATACCAACAACTCGATTTATGGACGATACAATTATGTGAATATAAAAAATGCTGCTCTCGCCATAAAATTATTTGTTTAGCTGCAAGATATGTTGCCCACCAACCTAGCGGTTGAGCAGAAGTGATGCATATTCATCATCATAGTCCCACTCGACATCAAGTATAGGACATTGTTATCTGCGTTTTAAGATGACTGAAGAATCCAATTATAGCGGTACAAAGCTTTCCACATACATTGGAAATGCGAACTTCATACGATATATATATTATGGCGATTTGATACGATGGGGATCCCGAAGGAAATATTAAATAAAATAAATATAAATTTAAAAAAAAATTAATAATAGTTTAGTTAACATGATATATATAACAAAGGTATTTCCATTGCAAGAGATTCAGATCGTCAAAACAGATAAAGTTAGATCGTAAAGCCATAATAACTAAAATGATGATAGTAATAATCTCGGTAATAATAAGTACAATGAAGTTAAGATACGAATAATGCCAGGTTATTAAGGGAAATTCTGAGATAAACGGTGTGTAGAGCCAGCAACGCGTGATCATACACACACATATATATATATATATATATATATATATATATATATATATATATATATATATATATATATATATATATATATATATATATATACGTTTTTCTGTTAACGATAAGACTCGTGGTTAGTTTTAATTTTACGAACGTAGAGATATCGTAACGGCCGGTCGGTAATATCTAGTCTTTCGAAACCGTTCCTACGTGACGAGAACGTCATAAAATAATATCGAAAGATCGCTTTTCGTTTATATCGTAATATTGGAAATAAATTCTTCGGGAAAAAAAAAGACTGTAATCCGATTTAAGAATAAAAAATAAATTTTAATGTTAAATAAGTATCAGATCGCGAAAAGGGAGATACAGTTAAAAAGTACGGAATTACGGCGTACGAATTGGATATATCTTCACTATCCGGAAGCAGCCGTCGGTGAAACCTGTGGTACCACAAGGTTGTATGGTTTTTTTTTTTTATATTAAATTTTATTGTGTGTTTAATTTATATGTATGAACAATGTCCATGTATTTGTGAACGATCTGTGTTACGTCGTAATATTATAAGTATTTGTTTGGAATTATTTTTTTTTTAATCTTTTGAATGTGCAATGATAATAATTAAAATAAATCTCAATTGAATTAAAAAAAATTCTAGTCATTGAATCATAGTGTCACCGACTACTGGTCCTACACGCAGAGATTTAGGTTATGCACCAAACTCAATCTCATTAAGTTATTCTCTTTGAAATTTCAGATTATAAAATATATATATATATATATATAAAATAATAAATTGTTTGTAATTTAATTTGTGCATTATAATGCACTGGCGACCGCGTTAATATTGTTTTTTTTTTCTTATTGATCTTATTACGTTCTTGCGGCAGCCCCATAAACACTGGGGTCCACCCAACGGGACAAAGCGTAATAAGAGGGACGTCCCGGTACGGTAATAACTTGGCCGACTACGACGTCTCAGTATATAATAATATATATATATATATATTCTTTTTAAAATTATAACTTTGATTTTCGTACTCTATGAATATATTAACATTCGTTTATTTTAGCACCGGATTCGTAGTAATGTATAAAGTTGAACATATTGAACGTGAGTATATTATTTTGAAAAGAGACTAGATGAATAAAAAAAAAATACTTGATTTCCATCGACGGCTCCGTAACAAGGCAAAGGTTTCCACGCGTTAGTATGTCCGTTATGCCCAATTACTGTATGAATTATTCCGTTCGTATCGATCGCTCTTATATTGATACCGTCCGCAATGTAAATTGTTCCTTTTACACCAACCGCGATTCCTGTTCGTATAACAAAACAGTTTTATAGATTAGCAAATGCTGTTTCTAAAATAACTGAATGGTACAGTCGCTACTGCCACCGTATGAAAGAAAAATATGTTACAAGGAACGAAATATTTCAAAAAATGTCCGATCCTGATAAATTAAATTAAAAAAATAATTATATTTAATTAGAAAAATTTCTTCTTCGTGTTATGATATCTCCAGTCGAACGTCGGCGATCACTAAACCCTTATTTCCAAGCGCCTCTTGCAATTAAGGTGCTGATATTTGATATCATCTTCTCATATCTGCTTCCCGACAAAATTTTCGTCTACCAGATTTTCTATGATCAATAATTTTACCACATTGTACAAGATGGAACAGGTGATATTTTTCTGGATGTCTATGCATGCGTCCACAGTATTTTAGCTTTCTCATTCGGACGGTATAAAGCACCTCAATGATCTAATTATGATATATTCAGCACTCTGCGATAAACGTACATCTCAAAAGCTTCGATTTTCTTCCCTAACGTTTGTGTGAGAATCCAGCTTTCCATACCGTATAATAGTATCGACCAAATATCGGAGTAGACGTATTGGTAGAGTTGTAGTTTCAAATCGTTCCGAGTTATAAAGTTTTTTTCATATTGAGAAATTCCTCGTTTTCTCTATTCGTGCTCTCATCTCTACTGATTGATATCCGTTTCCTTATGAAACCATGTATGAAGGTATTGAAATTTTGACGCGCGTTCAATTACATTCGATAATGAATTTTTTCTTCTTGAATTTTTTATCCTCTCTCGTACGATGTAATGCCATTTGGTTTTATTAGAGTTTTAAAATTAAAATTACGCTATGTGTAATTTTCGTAATGTGAAAAATAATATTTTCACGAAATTGACCAATCGAAATTACAAAAGCCGGCAATTACGAATGAGAAATGTAATTAGAATAATTTTTAAAATAAAAATCACGACAACTTTAGGCGATTATACTACGAATGAAAATTTACATTATTCTTTTGATTTTTCTGCAGTTGTAAAGGGACCTATATACTGTTGTCAATAATAAATTCAAGGTTAGAAAGCTGTATTCAAGCACAAAGGGACTCCCAGTTCGGTTTCATTGCAGAAAGAGAAACTGAAGATGTTACATCGTAACTGAAATTAATCATTCGGCGAACGGTAAATGTGAACAGAGAATTTGTGGGGCCTGCTTCGTAGATTATGAAAAGGCACTAGATCGAGTGAGGCATGATAATACAGATATTATACAAAAATACAATATGGAGGATAAAGATGTGCGCCGAATAGAAAATATTTATTGGGAACAATGCGGGAATATTAAATTAAACCAAAAAATACTCAGAAGCAACGTGCAGTATAAAAAGAAAAGTGCTGCGTTAAGGTTGTCCGTTATGTCCAACCTAAATGCGGAGGAAATCATTAAAAATGTTGGACTATACAGTTTGGCATTTAAAATCAACGGACAAAGTATACATGAGATAAGCTATGCAGACGATAAAGTCTGGTTTTTGTAAATTTGATTGAAAATATCGAGCAATTGCTTTTTTGTTTTGACCACACTGCATTTCAGCATTTTCGCCGTTATTCCGTCTTCTCCGCCTACTTTATTTCCCTAGCTTTTCGTATCGCGTTATTCAGTTCCGTCATTTCAATCCTCGGAGCATCTTCTACTTCCTCATCTGCACTGTATCTGGTCTGGTATCATCTCTATATACAGTTCCACGATAT
Organism: Coronaproctus castanopsis; assembly: GCA_032883995.1. NCBI lineage: Eukaryota > Metazoa > Arthropoda > Insecta > Hemiptera > Monophlebidae > Coronaproctus > Coronaproctus castanopsis. The sequence goes on from CM065054.1 coordinate 6,414,433, forward strand.
AATCCGTCCACGTATCAAGTATTTCTTACTCACTATCCCATTATTTACTTTGTTCTTCTGTTATCTCATCATCGATTGTATTTAGAGCCCTATTTATTCCCCTAATGCATCTCTTTTCTAATTTTCAATGATAATGATTATAGATGAAAGTATGCAGGATTCGATGAGAAAGTACAATTGAAGAAAGAAGTTTAGAATTAAAAGAAAAAAAATTGTGCAAATTGAACAACATTTGTACTAAACGAGAAAAGTGAATTTTTTTTTTTAAGATTTTAATATATTTATATATATATATAATTTTTGACGATTTTAGCGCGAAGGATGTTCCACACTATCGATTGCCATTTGTTTTATTATGTTTATTTTTTAAAATTGTTTTTGCTCCATCGATAAGACTACTTTTTTTTTTTTTTTAATTGTACCGGTATAGTACCACAACCAACGGTGCTAAGAAATAGGACGAGTGAAATGGAAGTAGAAAAAGGATAGAAAAGGGAGAAGTAAATGTTAAATTAACGATAGCCTGAGAGGATTGAAGATTAAATCACGTCGACCCAGATTTGTTATATGCAATAGGAAGATTTTCTTCTTTTCAATCGTCTCTGGGGATTGTCCGGCAATGTGACCGTATACATTCTGCTCATGTTTGGATTTGCACTATTTTGTAGTTTCCCGAAAAATTTCTTGTACGATTCGTCGTAAGTTTCTCGAATAGATAGTATGAGGTCGTTGTGAAATTTAGGGCATATATCGGCGCGGACGTGATTGTGCGTAGTATTTACGACTGTTGTATCCGTAATAGATTGCTTTTACATTTAATTAATATTAGATGTTTGTATATAAAAGTCTAGTACATCCGAGAGTCTATTTCGTTGGTTTGGCCAGTATGTAGGAGTCGTCGATGAGAGAATGGCCAGTGAGTTGTCTCGAATAACTTTTTAAAGTTTTCTTCCAGATTGGTTCGTGGATTCCCATGAGCTACATTTAGCATTATAATCACCGTCGGATAAACATTTATTTCCGAACGCTCTATGGAGTTGTTCTCTGTCTTTCGTATGTGCAATTCCGCGTGTCGAAAAATTGCAGCGATTGTAAGGTCGTTTACAAATATTTCGATATTAACCGCTACCACCTGGTACTACCCAAGAATACTCCGTGTAAAATTTTGATATTGCTCGAAGGTGTTTTTAACCATAATTACCACCATGACTAGTAGACTCCTTAAACTGGCTACTTTATGCATTTTTGAGTGAATGAATCTTTAGGTGTTAATGTGTTTGTTTGTGTACGTTTTCTATGCATATCTATATAAACTTTTTGGTTAATAATGAAAATTTTTAAATTTAGAAAATTGGTTATTTTTCCTCCTATTACTAGTGTAAATTGAATGTTTTTATGACAGTTATTTAGATTAGATACAAGATTGTTCGGAATATTATCATTATTATTCCGTATTATTAAGATATCGCCAACGTATCTTTTCCAAGAATTCAACATTATTTTTATATATATTATTATTATTTTTTTTTTTTTGTTAAAGCGTTAATTAACTCATTCTATTTTAACAAATAAAAGTCGTATTTTTCCTTTCTCTATACATTCCGAAAACGAATAGAAACATTATTTGGTACGGTAAATACGTGTAAAAAAGGGAGCATCATTCTTTTTAACGATAGTAGCGTAATCTTCGTTGGTGAATGTATAAAAAAATATTTATTTCCACGTACTCGAATTTTGTAATCAGATTTTAGTGACGAGTTAAGCCGTTATCTCGGAGTAAGATTGTTTTCGACCTATAGGAGATATAGTTTTTTCAAATAGTACACCTAAAAAAATTACAACTAATTCAAATTACTGTTGCAGAATTATACTAAATCGTCGCAGGCTATGCAAAAATTAGCGATATGCACTCGAAATTAAACATCTTATTCCTCTATCTTCCTACATTAGTAAATTATCGACAAAAAAAGTTATAAGTGTAGAATACATCCAAAATAGATTAATTAATTTCATAGGCGATTACGGATATGCTAAGCCTCACCGTGCGTTATTAGAAACATCGTACAGTTAAACATAACTCATTTAATTCCGTGTCTGTGTGCAATTATTCATTTCATGTATAATTAATACGGTATGTGCGCATGTATGAACATATGTACTGCCTCGTATATTTTTGTTTTTCTTTTTATCATATTTTATTTATTTCCTTGCAGCTTTTTGTCTGTCAGTTCCC